>CM034149.1:720568060-721877109 GCA_019776745.2 Taxus chinensis | reverse complement strand
ACTTTTCCTTCGATACCTGAATTATTCACCTCTGAACTTGTCAACAAATGGATATTTGAAATCTCATAAACCATGTAAACTGTTGAGGATGTGAATTATTCACCTCTGAACTTATCAGCAAATGGAAGTGTGAAATATTATAAACCATGCAAATTGTTAAGGCCCTGTAAACACTCTCAATGAAATTTTGTAACCTCCATGTATGTAACTTGAAGATGTGGAACTTGATTTGAGATTTATGGACACAATGAATTTCAATGTGACCCCTGTTGCAACCACTAAATTTGATACTCTATATGAACCCAAAATAGTAGCAAAAGGCCTCTGAAACGCTACCAAAAAACCTATCATTTTTATGGTTGATCTAATGTAAGATTTCCTTGTTTCCTTTGATGCTCATGCATCAAACATCCCCATCCATGTCAAAATCAAATACAACCATTTATAGTAGTATTGAAAAATTTAAAGAAATATGTAGAGCATCTAACATTTATCATTGCCTTTATTAGGTCATTAAACTTGAGATAAGAGTTGGGTACTTGCATTACACTAGATTGCGTGTTCATTTACATTATGCCTAATGTGTTATCTTCAAAAAATTCTTCCCATCAAAGAAGATTAACTTCCAAGATATCTATTTAGAATTTGAGAAAAGCAAGCGATGTATATGCATCTCAAGAGCATGTGAACAAATTCCCCAAATCAATTTTTTCATATGCGTAAGTTTTTGTAAACAAACCTTATGGTTCTCTTTTTATTGTTACATATGCATAACAAAACCTTTTTTAAAAATACGCATTTGCACACGAGTTCCCAAAAGACCTTTAAAATAGCAAAGTTTGTACTCCGACAAAATGTCTTGGCATCCATTGACTTATAAAAGATTGTGAATATATACATAAAGTATATACATAGAAGTTTGAAATAAATTGGCCAAATAATGATTTCCTTATCTTAAATAGAGACTTTTTATCAGCTTTTTCTTGTAAATTATTAAACCCGTGCAACACCTTATATTGACTTTATCACTGCTATCATTAAACCACATGAAAAAGGTACCCTTTCAACCATTATCTAAATGTGGCGAGAATTTTTTATTCGAACCATTAAAATATATATTAAAATAATTCTACTTTTATTATTTCCGACTTTATAAGGATATATAGCATGACTGGCAATTTTTTTAATGTTCCGAATTTTATTCTTCTTCCACACTTTGGTGGATCACAACACATTAAAAAAAAATCTATATGTGGGCCTTCTTTGGTTGGAATTGGGGAGGCAATTCATAGATAAATGGCCCCTCATTTTTTTTTAGGAATTGGGTTAGGAGGATCTTTTAACGGTTCCTTTTTTATTCATCATTAATTTTTACTTCTTCCTAGCCCTTGGTTAAGAAGAAGAAAGGGGAATAAGCGCGCTTCGAGAGAGCGTAGTACAACAGAGAGTTGCATTCTGTGTTCGGGAAGAATGAATCGTTCTTACCTCTTCGTATCCCTAAAAGCGGGGTAATCTTGTGACATTTAACTGATATCTTATCTTTTGGCTTTAGCAAATTGTAATTTTGAAATATTATTCATAAAATTATGAAACTATTTTACATTTGAATTTTGGTCTTAAGAATAAGTGTCTCATTTTAAATGTATAAAAACTTTTATTTTTTTAGTAATTAGTAGGAAATCAAAGTTTATCCAACAATTTAGAGCTCTATAGTTCTAATACAGAATGAACCCCCTATAATCTTCTAAACAGTGTTCAAAGAGCCCTCACCATACACTGCAAGTAAAGTCGCAAGATTTGACAAAACATCTAATTTTTCATAACAATTTTAGAGAGTTTTCATATCATCTTTTTTAATAATTTAATAAAATGTATAAATAAATGTATTTTAATATGAGATTAGTTTTTAAAGTCAATTTTGAAGTTGTTTTTGTTTGTGTCAATTCATGCATTCTATACTTTGTCTACACACATTATATAAAATCATATTAACATAATTTACATTTTCCACAATACTCAATAATATTATGTATATATTTGTTTTAAATAATTATTTATGTTCTTATCCATTTTTACAATTTATAATTTATCAACACACTTTGTAAGCACCTTATATATTGATGAAATCATAAATTTAAGAGAGAGGTGTCATTACCATTATTTATGCCAAACTTGTTGTGTGAGACGGAACAAAACTAGTATAGATATTTTGCATATAGCTATCTAGTCTCAATCTTCAAAATTTATTTAACTTATGTGAAAAAATCAGTATAAGAGTTTCACGATTCATGTCTCTCGGTATATTTTTTAATAATTATATTTAAGATACCTATGCTAGTATATTATAAGTATACCAAATAATAAATAATAAGCCCAATATTATAGATATATATCTAAAATAAGCTAATAGATATCAATTTCAAGGTTATTATCTTAGATTTTTCACATACCACATTGATTAGTAACTTGATTACATTCTCTACTAATTTTCCGCTAATTGGCATCAATTTAGCTACATCACTTAATTGATTAAGAAAAAAACTATTAAAAAAAAGGCCAAAACATTACCATATGGCCAAGATATTTAATTTTTCGATTGAATTCTATAAAAAAAAATATTTAAGTGATCAACAAATGAACGTAAAATTGAATAATGAATTGTCACATGACATTCAAATGAGCATCAAAATTAATGTAAGGAATAAAATTGAACAACTCACGCTATTACAGTTCAGGGTTACCATTGTAGGAACACCTCTTGGAGTAATAAATACATATTTGCTTTGAATATTTGTTTCTACAAATATTTGGATTTACAATAAAATATCCTTTTTTTATTTTATTTCCTTAATTCAGAAGTTTATAGAATTGGTTACATATTTATATACTTTTATCTAATATCATTAATGTATATATTAGAAGGAATTATATTTCATCTATTTCTTTCAAGTTTGTAAAAATCTTATAATTTTGGTATGGGATTAGTTTATTTATCAAGTGTTAGTGTGTTTATCGATTATTGGTTTATGTTAGGTTTTTATTAGTGTTTGTTCCTTTATTTCCTCCTTGAATTTATCTCTTATCTCTTATTTTTCTTCTTTATTTGTAAATTTTTCTCTTCCTATAATTTCTCTTTCCTCCTCATTTTCCGTGCAATTTTTGGCAATTTCTAGTTATATATGGTAAATATCAAGCCATGTTAATTTTATATGTAACACTTATGTTAAGATCATCCAAATTAAGGGGATTTTTTTAAACATACATTCCCTTAATGTAAAATTAATGCTACTAATGTTTAATAATATTATTTCTCTTACTGCTAGATAATCCAGCATAATTAAATTATTCGTAATCCATCTGATATCATATAACAACCATGTGCAACTATAAGGGTATATCTAAATCTCCATGATATCCCTTAAGTCACTCTAACAGAGTGTGTATAATTTGTATGCTTGGTTAAACCTTTTATAGACTATGAGAACTATGTGCATCTGCTAAGTGCCTACCTGGAATACATTTATGCAACTTCCATTTGGTATCAGACACTATTCAATTAGGGTACATGTGATCAAACAATGTAGTCAGCTAATACATTAATTTGGCCAATTTTTCAAGCATTTCTTTGCAATCTTAGTTCCGAGACTGCACACAAGTCTACGAAACTTATCTTCTGTCACCACACAACCATCTCAATACAATTATCTGGATTTATTGTTGTTTAAGAAGGTGAATTAGCTTATACAAGGGAGAGTCCATTATTTGGATATCCATTTTACTTTGATTATTATATCTAAATGAATTAAATTAGAAATAATCACATAACTTAAGATATTATCATCTTAATTGATAAATCAACTTTATAAGTTAAATATTTACATTTTTAGTTCAAGTAAGACCAGTCATATGACGAGATTACAAATAAGAGAAAACTATCCCAATTCTAATTAATAATGATTTACAATCATCAAAAAGATTAATATATTGGCCATAATGCCCTTTTTAAGATGTGATGATATTTCAATCAATTACACAAATTGATTACAAGAATCCTTTCAAATTTATTTCTAATAAACTCAAGACATAAAAAAAATCACATATTCTAATCCAAGCAGTTACTTCAAGTATGCCGAAATTTCCTACAAAACTATAGGAGAGAGATATATATATATATATATATATATATATATATATAGGTTAGTTCTTATTCTATGATGTAATTATAATGAAATAACAGAATAAGAGAGCGACTAACAACTATCCTTGTAAATCCCATAGTTTTATAATATGAAATCTACCTCATAAACATAACGTAATGAAAAACCGTAGTTGTATAAAATCAATATGTCCATTGTTACTATTTACAACTAGCCTAATATGAATTAGACATTAATGGATCATTTAGTGTATCACAAACATCATTTACTATGTAATAACTCACAATTGTCTTAACTAAAAACATGCTAATAAAATGAAAACATATTTTCCATGTTTATTGTTACAATCAATGGATTTGAACATTGTATCTTAATTTCCATATTCAAAATTAAAGAAATAATCAATTAAAAAGAAGACAATTTATGTTGTATAAAACCTTCATCTTCTCGATTTTCCAATCAACAAAATATTGCCAGTTTAGGACTGAAACCATTTAACTGTTCTAAAATAGAAACAAATGAACAAAAATAAACCCTTAACTCCCTACAACTATTTTCCCCCTGTTTTAAAACCAACACAAAACAAAATTTAATAACTCAATACGTCCATGAGAGGATTCCATGAAACAAAAAAATAAATCCATGATTTTAAAACCAAATTTCCCCCAAATTTGAACCTAGTTATAAAACAAAAAACTGCAAAACCCATTTAATTCTCACACACAACAAGGTATTATCTTTACCATTTATTCATATCAAATTAAGAATGAAAACAATAATGCTCTAGAAAGATCTATAATACTAAATAATAACAACAATGCTTAAGAAAGGAACTCTAAAAACTAACTCATTTCATTTTCCATGTCATAAAAACAAAAATCCAAAATGTATGCAGAGAAATAATGATAACATCTATGGTCTAAAAAGAGCTATAAAATTCTTGTTTCTTTTCCTAGATTTCACAAAATAAACCATAACAACAAATCTCTAAGGATTTGTATCTAACTTGTATTTCATTTTCCGGATTCATAAAATAAACCAAATCCAAAAACGTGTTCAAAGAAGGAATGATAACAATAATGCCCCAAAAAGGAACGGTAACTAACTCTAATTATTTTTCCAAATTTCTCATATTGAAACCAAGGACGTATGTAGTTACAAGGTGTCAAATAATAATAAAAAACCCAAAACATAAAATTTTGACTATTTCCTTATTGATTTTCCATATTTCACAGTCTAAAACCCAAAAAAAACGTATTCAGATTTCAAATAATAAACCAGAGCCAAAAATTCATTCAGTTACATCATCAAATTAATAACAAAGAGGAAGAGTATAAAAACCCATACCTATATTTCTTACCTCCAAACTTCTCTACGATTTCCCAATTTGAAATATTCAAAACACTACTAACTCTTTTGTCAACATATTTATACAGTAAAAATGACATGTTTACCCGAGATAACAACAATAAATCACATGCAATAGTCATCAAAACATATTTCCCCAAAAAAACTCAATGAAAAACCCCAAATAGAGCTCCCAAAAACCAAATAAAATGAAACAATGCACTAAAATTTACATGACCTAGCTTCTCAAGGAAAATAATGGTTTCCAAGGCCTCTTCCAGCAATAAATTTGCACATAACTTCCTCTTAATTTCCTATTCCAACTTGTGGCTAATAAACTGACCTATAAACCATAAACATCAATAAACAATCATTCAAAATTTTCTATGCAACTTAAGTTTAATAAAACTTTACAAACCAACTAACTCGCATGATGGTGCATACACAATTTATCAATGTCACGCAATCCACCAACTTGCCACCCCAACATGTTTTCCACCTCACTAATGTTTACATGCCAAGGTGCTAGTGTGGTTAAATGGAAATTACTAAGTGGACTATGACCGATTAATATGTCATCAAAACCTAACACATACGCGCGCGCGCGTGTGTGTGTGTGTGTGTGTGTGTGTGTGTGTGTGTGTGTGTGTGTGTGTGTACACACACACACACATATATCTTTGTGTGTGTGTGTGTGTGTATTATTAATCAATTAAATCATCAACAAACACTTCATTACTTGACAATTATAACACAAACCAGAATGATCTTAATAATGAATCAAATTCATGATATTACATACTTACCCTCTAAAAAGAAGCATCGTCTCGATGATTTAATTATAATCATTGCTAACATATCAATTACAAGAAAAATTTCAAAAATAAAACTGAAGAATACAATGTATTTTTCTCATAAATCAGAAATTTCCTGAATTTAACCAATCAAAGTTATATAACTTGGTTGTATCAACCTTATATTGGAAAGCTATTCCCCCAAAAATTTATTTCAGTATGGCTGAAATTTTCATTTATTCATAATAAGTATCAAATATGTTTTAACAAATCCATCCCAAATTATCAAAATATTAGTTGTGATTACTTAAACAAGAAAGGAAAATAAGTTAGCATATCATTCATATTCTCCCAAGCTATGATGTTCTCATAATGTTGGTCCTATTTGACCTTACATTGAGAAACTTCTAGATTTTTGAAACGTAATTTGTGAGTTTCTAGCACTTTTATTGGTTCAACTATGATCATTCTTGGGTCCTGAACCTATAATGAGTTCAAATTAATAATATTTGATATATCATAAATATACTTTTTAAGAAAATGTATATGAAAAGCATTGTGCATCCTAGACAATGTGGGAGGTAAAGTTAATTTGTAGCCACCTGACTTATAACTTCAAGGACTTAAAAGGGTCCTACATATCTAGGAGATAGTTTGATAGATTTGCTAAATGAAATAGAGCTATTTTTGGGTTTTACCCTAAAAAGACATTGTCTCCTTGCTCAAATTTCCTGTCAATCCTTTTCAGATCAACATAAATTTTTCCTATCAGTGGACTTATTTCAACCTCTCATGAATGACCTTAATTTTCTCTTCCATTTCAGTCAACATTTATGGACCCACCACCTCTCTGTCCTCCATGTTATTCCAGCTAATAATATTTCTACAGTTTCTTCCATATAACACTTCAAATGGAGACATTTTAGAGAGGAGTGGTAAGTGTTATTATAAGAAAATTTAACCAATGGTAGATATTCCTCCCATTTTTATTGCTGATCCTTGAAATACATTCTAAGCATATCTTCCAAATCTTGGTTCACTTTTTCTATTTATCCATCTATTTTAGGATGGTAGGCCAAACTAAAATTGAATTTTGTTCTCAACATGGAGTTAAATGTTTTCCAAAGACAAGAGGTCATACTTGGATCCCTATCTGAAATTATTAGTTCTAGGATTCCATGCAATGAAAAAATATCATGCAAAAACCTTTTTATAAGTGTTAGAGAATCATCTTTAAGATTTCCCAGTATAAAATGAGCTACTTTGGTTAATTTATCCACTACTACCCAAATCATATCATTTTTATTTTTGGATAGTGGCATCACTTGCACAAAATCCATATTGATTACCTTTCATTTGTATTACAGAATATTGCGAGGATATAACAGACATGCGAGATGACAGTGCTCTTCCTTTACATGTTGGTATTCCAAACAATGCACAACATTTTATATTTATCCTTCTTCATTCCTTTCTATAAATATTTTTGTTTTATATCAAGAAACAACTTTTTTACTCCTGGATGCCCGTAATATGGTGCATCATGAAATTCTTGCATGACCTTCACTCTAAGATCAATGCCTAAGGGCACATATACCCTGTTGTTAAATCGTAAAATCTTTCATTGTAAAACCTAAAACATGTGTACCAAGAATCATTCAGATATTTTTCTAAGATAGTTTTCACTTGTTGATAGTAAGAATCATCTTATAGTTGTTTCTTAACTTCTTCCTTAAAATGAGTTCTGACGGTCACAATTATGGAAATATGTTTCTTGTGGTTCAGTGTATCAGCCAATCAATTTTATTTTCTCTTGATGTAACTAATATCAAATTCATATTTGGATAAAAATTCCAACTACCTATGTTGTCTTGTGTTTAAATTGGAATTCATAAAAATGTATTTAAAACCCAAATGATATATTTTTAGTTTAAATGGACTTCTTAAAAACTAATTCCTCCATATTTTTAAGACATGGACTATGACAGCAAGCTCTAAGTCATGGGGGGTATAGTTTTACTCGTGCACCTTTAATTTTCTACTTTCATATGTAATCATGTGGTCATCTTAAAGAATTATTCCATGCAATCCTTCATATGAGGCATCCGTAACCATGATAAAGTTTCCATTGGGATCCAAAATATTTAATATAGGTGTAGATGTAAGTTTTTATTTTAGTAAGTTAAATGCAATCTTACATTTTTTAGTCCATACAAACTTTTTATCTTTTTTCTGCAATGACGTGATTGGTCCAACCACTCCTAAAAAGTATTTAACAATTTTTTGTAGTATCCAGCTAGTCCCATAAAAGTTCTTACCTCATCCACATTTTTAAGGTGCTAACCACTCAGCAAATAGATCTTATTTTTGATGGATCAATAGAAATCCCATCCATATTTATGATATGGCCAATATATTTTACTTCATTTTGATAAAAAGGACACTTTGAAATATTACCATAAACTTTCCTTTTTCTCAATATTTCCAACACTATTCTTAAGTGTTCATTGTGCTCATCAATTTTCTTTGAGTAAATCATAATATCATCAAGAAAGGATATAAAAAACTTATCTAAGTATTCTTGAAAAATATTTTACATAAGGTTCATAAATGTTGTTGGTATTGAATGTTGTTTTCTGAATATCCTCATCTTTTATTCTTAATTGATGATAACTAGATCGTAAATCAATCTTGGAGTAAAAAAATTCATCTCTCATCTAATTGAAGAGATCATCAATTCTTAGAAAATAATATTTATTCTTTATTGTTTCTTTATTAAGCATGTGATAGTCAATGTATAACCTTAACATTTCATCCTTATTTTTAACAAAAGTGACTGATGCTTCCCAAGGAGACACACTAGGTCAAATCAATCATTTTGACAAGAGTTCATGTAGTTATGATTTTATTTATACTATTTATATTATTGTCATTTTATTAGGTGTTATTGATATTGATTATGTTCCTAGTTTAATGTCAATTATGAAGGTAAACTCTCTTTTAGGAGGAATTCCAAATAATTATTCTAGAAAGACATTATTAAAAACATGTAAGAGTGGAAAATCTTCCAAAGAAGTCTTACCTTCCTTACTAAAATTTGAGATCTTAATAACATACAACATGCAACCTTTGTTTTTGGATTCCATTAGTTACATTGCAGAGATTTGTCTAACTTTAAAATATCACTTAATGCTCTGAATGATAGCTAATTTCTACATGTCATCAAGACATTTTATACTCTTTTCAAAGAAATCCATTATTTTCTTGTGTTTGGATAGCCACTTTACTCCTATTATGATGTTATAAAACCCTAAAGGAGTCATATAAAGGTTGAGTTCACTCATAAAACTGGGTAATTCCAATGCTTCTTTAAACATGCATTGGTCTACCATATGAATAACATCATTCATGTATTGGAAATTCCAAGTGCTTTCCACAAATCCAGCTTTCTTAGATAATTTCCAGCTAACTTAATAGAAATTAAACACTTAGTAGCACTAGCGTTAAACAAAATAGTAACTAAAAAACCATAACACTTACCTGGCTCTTCTATTGGGGTAACATGTTTTTATAATTGGCAATTACCCGCTGCAGCATGAATTATTTGTTTTCAGTTATTCCCTTGATTCTCTTAAGGGCAATTGATTGCAAAGTGATCACCACTACATTTGAAACATCCCCCAACATGCCCTTTTCTTTCAAATTTATTTTCTTCAAAAGAAGCACTATTTTACTCATTCTTTCTTGTGTTTACACCATGTTTAGTTGTATTTTTCTTAGCACTCTTCATTTTTATGCCCTCTTTCTTCCACCAAGTTTTCCTAGGAGAAAGTGGTATAGGTGAGATAACACTCTTCTTGCATTTCTCTTCCCTGAAGGCTGAAATGGATTACAATTTTTTTCCCTTACTTATAGCATTTTCAAACACCTCTTCTATTGTAGATGGTCTATGAACATCCATCTCACCTTCTATGTTTAGGTATAATCTCATAATGAACTTATGAATCCTAAACTTTTCATTTTCTTGGTATTGGGGTATGTATTTTAAAAACTTGTAAAACATTCCCAATACTCCAAAACACTCAATTTTAATTGAGTTAAGTTATTGAAATTATGACATTTTCTGATCAAAATAAATTTGAGGCAACCAACATTGAATAAAATATACTTTGAACTGATACCAAGTGATGGAGGTAGTATCTACTCCCAATTCCATCTTACAGTTATCCCACCATGAAGATGCTTTGTTAGAGAGTTGGAAAGAACCCCATACTACTGTTAGTTTCCTCATAAAAATACATTATTTCAAAATACTTCTCCATATCACTTAACCATTTTTCAGCACCATCCCCAAAGGTAGTTCCATCAAATTTGGGTGGGTTGATCCTTTTTATATCTCTAGGAAGTTCAACATCTAAGCAGGCTCTTTTATCCCCTCACTCATTTTCATGTTGTTTTAGTTGTTCTTCCTCTTATTGTTCAAGTTGTTATTCCTCTTTCGATTCATTTTCACTCCTTACCTACTAATCCAAGGTGGCTATATGGTTACAAGTGTCATGAAGGACTATTAAAATTTCATCTAACTTTTTAGTTGTCGAACCTCCAGCATTAGCTAAACTGGTTCCATCTTCATGGTTCACCCTTCTTCTAACCATCATATCATGTTAATGAAGGATATGTATTATGTTAGCGTTATGAACCCATTGAGTTCAAGAGCTAATAAACCTACATCTCTGATACGAAATTGTTACACATATGTTAAGATAATCCAAACTAAGGTGATTTTTTTTTAAAAACATACATGAACCCTTAATGTACAATTAATGCTACTAATGTTTAATATAATTATTTAGCTTAATCATAAATAATTCAAAATAATTAAATAATTCATAATCGATATGATATCATATAATAGCCGTGCAGCAATAAGGGTATATTTATATCTCCACAATCTCCCTTAAGTCACTCTAACTGACTGTAAAAAATGTGTATACTTGGTTAAACCTTTTACAAGCTATGATACTAGGTGCATCTCCTAAGTACCTACCTAGAAGACATTTATACAACTTCCATCCAGTATCCAACAATGTTTAACTAGGGGATTGGTGATCAGGTAGAGTAGTCAGCTAATACATTACTTTGGCCAAAGTTTCAAGCATTGCTTTGCAATATTAGTTTCGAGACCACACAAAATTCTATGAAACTCATCTTCCATGCACCACACAACCATATCATTAAAATTATTTGGTTTCATTGTTGTCTAAGAATGTGAATTAGTTAATACAAGGGAAATTGCACTACTAACTCATTTCCTTAAACAAAAATAATCCCATCTATACCATCTTAGTATTCCTATGGGAAGCATAGTGACCACATAATGATTACCCATCATTACGTCCTCACTACCCTCTTCATATCCAGCCTAAGTTGGTACGAATCTAAGCGTTTAACGAGATGACATAGGAACATTACACCCCACACTCCTTATAACTAGGTTACCTTAGTTGAGTAATATAACTAAGCCATCCTTAGTAAGTCATTTTAAAAGTATTATTTTTAGAATACTAATAGGTTTCCATAAGAGGGTCATAGTAACTCAACGAGTTATAACTAGTATTAGTTCCTCTTTTTGTATTTTTAACAGCTTAACAATTGTCATTAAGTGTGGGTTAAATATTTTTTATTCATTTTGAGTCATTTAAGTTTGTTTACTCATCGTGATTAATTCATTATTACTATAAAATACATGAATGTATTTACTTCATTTCCTATGCCATCCTTTCATTTTATGTATCGATATCCATTTTACTTTTATTATTGTATTTGAATGAATTAAATTATAAATAATCACGATAACTTAATATATTATCAACTTAATTCATAAATTAACTTTCTAAGTAAAATATCTACATTTTTAGTTCAAGTAAGACAAGTCACATGGTCAGATTACAAATAAGGATCAAATATCCCAATCTTAATTAATAATGATTTACAATCATCAACAAGATTAATACATTGTCCATAATGCCCTTTTTAAGACATAAAAATAATCACATATTCTAATCCAAGCAGTTGCTTCAAGTATGCAGACATTTCCTACAAAACTGTAGGAGAGAGATAAATATGGGTCAGTTTATATGAACTAGCATGATTTCACATACTCATATTTGATCATGTAATTATAATGAAATAACAAAATAATAGATCGACTAATAAGTATCCTCATAAATCCCATAGTTTATAATATGAGACATACCTTATAAACATAACATAATGAAACTATATAATTGTAAAAAATAAATATGTCCATTGTTACTATTTACAACCAGTCTAATATGACTTCGACAATAATGGATCGTTTACTGCATCAAAAACATAATTTATAATGTAATAACTCGTAATATTTTTTAACTTCCCCGCTATTAATAACAACTATAAATTTCATAATGCAGGGCGATTAATAATGACCACGATATATCTAAAAATTCATATTTTAGTAGAGTTAACTATGTGCACATGCACACACATACACACATTGTTATTTATAAGAACATATACAATCCTACGGAAGGACTAATTTAATCGTATCAGAAGATAACCAAGATATCTAGTCCCAAGAAGGGATAAGGAGTACATCAATAATAACAAAATAATCATCAACTATATTACACCTATCAGAAATAATTAATGGCAACAAACATAAATTTTAAATTCCATCTTAATATTTCCCAAACTAACTCAAAACATTCATTTCTTAATCATCACAAAATCAAGCCATGGTACATGTATATTAATAGCAGCATCCCCAAATTGTCTTAACTTGAAAACATATTTTCCGTCATTATTGTTACAATCAATGGATTTTAACATTGTTCCTTCATTTCCATATTCAAAATTGAAGAAACAATCAATTAAAAAGAAGACAATTTACATTGTTTAAAACCTTCATCTTCTCAAGTTTCCAATCAACAAAATACTATCAGTTTATGATTGAAACCATTTAACTATTCTAAAATAGAAACAAATGAACAAAAATAAATCTTTAAATCCCTACAACTATTTTTCCCCCGTTTTAAAACCAACACAAAACAAAATTGGATAACTCAATACGTCCATGAGAGGATTCCATGAAGCAACAAAATAAATCCATGATTTTAATACCAAATTTCCCCAAATTTGAACTTGGTTATAAAACATAAACCGCAAAACCCATTTAATCCTCACACACAACAAGGTATTATCTTTACCATTTATTCATATCAAATTAATAATGAAAACAATAATCCTCGAGAAGGAGATATAATACTAAATAATAACAACAATGCTCAAGGAAGGAGCTCTAAAAAGTAACTCATTTCATCTTTTATATCATAAAAACCCAAATCCAAAAACATATGCAAAGAAAGAATGATCACATTTATTCTCTAAAGAGAGTTGTAAAACTCTTTTTCTTTTCCCAAATTTCACAAAATAAACCAAACCCAAAACCGTATTTAAAATGATAACATCAAAGCTCTGAGAAGGAGTTGTATCTAATTTTTATTTCATTTTCCAGATTCTCAAAATAAACCAAATCCAAACACATGTTCATAGAAGGAATGATAACAAAAATTCTCCAAAAATGAGTTGTAACTAACTCTAATTATTTTTATAGATTTCTCATATTAAAACCTAGGAAGTATGTAGTTACAAGATATAAAATAATAATAAATAAAAAAACGTATTCAACTATTTCCTTATTCATTTTCTGGATTTCAAAGTCCAAAACCCCAAAAAAATGTATTCAGATTTCAAATTATAAACTAGATCCAAAAATGCATTCAGTTACATCATCAAAATAACAACAAAGAGTAAGAGAAGAAAAACCCATGCTTGTATTTCTTGCCTCCAAACTTCTCTACGATTTACCAATTTGAAAGCTTAAAAACACTACTTACTCTTCCATCAACATATTTATATAGTAAAAACCCCATGTTTACCAAAGATAACAATAATAAATTACATGTAACAATCATCAAAACAAATTTCTCCCAAAAAATCCATGAACAACCCTTAACAAAGCTCTCAAAAACCAAATAAAATGAAACAATGCGTTAACATTTACATGACCTAGCTTCTCAAGGAAGCTAACGGTTTCTAAGGCGTATGCTATCAATAAATTTGCACCTAAATTGCTCTTAATTACCCATGTTATCTCGTGGCTAATCAACCAGCCAATAAACCATAAACCTCAATAAACAATTGTTCCAAATTTTCCATGCAACTTAAGTTTAATAAAACTTTACAAACCAACTAACTCGCATGGTGGTGCATCCACAATTTAACAATACCACACAATCCACCAACTCACCACCTCAACACATATGCCACCTCACTCATTTCTACATGCCAAGGTGCTAGTGTGGCTAAAAGGAAATTGCTAAGTGGTCTATGACCAATTAATATGCCATCAAAACCAAATACATACATACATACATATATACGTACGTACATATACATATACATCTCTCTCTCTCTCTCTCTCTCTCTCTCTCTCTCTCTCTCTCTCTCTCTCTCTCTCTCTCTGTCTATACATACATACATACATACATATTTCAATAAATCATCACCAAACATAAATATGTTTATATATAATTAATTCATTAAATCATCATCAAACACTTCCTTGCTTGACAAGTAGTAATGCAAACCAAAATGACCTTAATAATGAATTTTTTTTGGGATATTACGTTTTACTTTGTATAGAATTGATTACTATGTTTTTTGGGATCTCTAATCTCCTTGATTTTAAATTTCATGTAGTTTTTTTTTTGTTTTCTTATTGAAGTTCCCACCCATTGCACATATTTTTCGTATTGAAAGGTCTTAACATGAATTCTGGAGGTCTATAAATACATAAGTACGTTAATGCATTTATAACATGGAAGGATTAAGACGATGAACAAATGATTCACACAAGAGTGATATTTAAGTTGTAAAAGTGTAATTTATTGTTTCTAAGAGAATCCCTATGCTAGAATAAAAATTCAAGCTTTTAGAGAGAACTCTATCATTTTCTAGTTAATTTTCATCCAATGAAAGATAAGGGTTATGTAACTTGCATATAATTTATTTTCTATTGATGTCCAATCACTTATTGATCAAAAAAGAAAAATGGTTTGCAACTAATGTGAAAATGTAGGCAGTAATAAAATTGGCACATCAAGAAAAATGCTCACATCCAAGCTAAAGAAGTAAGTAAAATTTGAAACTAATATGCCACAATAAGGGAACTAAAAAATAACCCACTAATGGAAAGGATGGATATTTTTTTATGTAGATTAAAAAAACAAAAAAATTATTACTTAGTTTCATTGAATTAAAAATGTGATCTATTGTCTCAATACGGATAAAATCCATGTCAAATGTAAAATTTCCTTGAATATTAAAATGGTCTCTTGGAAACTAGATGCAAAGTGTCTTTGAAACTTATGTGAACTTTCAAAAACATGGAGAATATCTCTAACATTTGAATCTAGATGAATCTAAAACTAAATATAGTTATGAAATTTGTCTAATCTTATCTAAAAATATAAAATTTTCTATATTATAATGTTATTTTAAGACAGAACAATACTGAGTTAGGATTTGCTTGTAAGGAATTAAATAACACACAATATGATGGTTAATTATTCTTGATATATTCACATATATCAAGTTTTCTTATTCATATTTTTCTTACTATATTACTAGCATTTATTCTTTGTAATTTACCTCCTAATTCAAACAAGAGTGATTAGTGTTCTATTTATCTAAGAGTTAAAGGGTTAGTAATAGGTTGTTATATTCATATTAATTAATAAACCTTGATGTAAAAATTAGAATATAATTTCATTATAAATTTTTAATATCAAATATGGAAATTATTTTTAAAACAAAAATACCTAGATGCACTTATTCGATTACATAGATAGGAAGTTGAACTGGCTAGTGGTTCTGGAAACTAGAACTGGGGTAAAAAATGAGTAGGTATGGAAGTGTCGTAAGGTTTAGTCCCTATTGGAAGGTTTCATAAAAATATGTGTTAGTAGTCTATAACTTAGTGTGATCCTTTGATGCTCTATGTTGACCTTCTACTTGATACCCAAACATTTGGAAAACCCTTTGTATGATGTGAAAAAACTTCAAACCCTAACCACAGGTAGGATACCTTACAAAAATTTTATTGGCAAGGTAAAGTGCAATTCATATACCTCTTATATTAGCACTACTCTAAAGAGGCCTCAACCACATGTATTTCTCCATCTAGCTACATACATACATACATACATACATACATACATACATATACATGCAATTACTTTGAAAAATTGATCACTTAAAAATGAGAAACAATGGTTTGGTGTGCTTAATATTAGCTTGTATTTTAAGGTCTCTAGATTGGGATGCTTGACATGTAAACATGATTGGGAGTGCTTTAGAACTATGTATGGGCTACTCATATGACATTTTACTACTTTTAAGACATTTAAGAGATATTTGAGGGATTTTGGAATATATTTTTTGATTATTTCTCTTGAAAGTTCTAGGTGAGGTAAATAGATGAATAAGACTTTATTATATATAGGATTTCATAGGTAAAGTTTAGTATTAAGTCTGACATATAGGATATGAACCAAACCATAAAATATATCTAATTAAAAAAGTGACTATTGTGTATTCAGTGACAAAAAATTCATCCTTGTATCAAACAATTGGATGGTTTAGTCCTATATAAAAAGTCTCAATAAAGAATCTTGTGGGATCCTACAAAATTCTGGGAATGATTCCCTAGAAGAGTATACTATTTTGGATTGATGAAAATAGTTCTATGAGAAATTTAGCAATCTAGATAGAAAAACAAGTCATGCAAAAGAGCTAGAGATATATCACCTAGGCTCGGGATGTGTATACAATTCATGCTTTAGGTACAAAACCCAAGTTGTCATTGCCAAATTAAAAATCTCTAAATTTAAGTGTCTACATTTGCCCCATTAATTATGAAATGACAATTACATACTTAAAGGGAAATATACTTGAGTGTTTTTACACACTTTGTATTTAATTGAAGTTGTTAATTCCACCTTAATGTTGTAACACTCCATGATGAAACTTGCAACACATAATTTAGTCAATTTCCATAAAAATATTTAAATTTAAGTTAGCTTTGAAGATACATTTGTAACGTTAAAAATTGAGTTTGTAACTAGTAAAACAAACAAAATCATGGAAGGATTACACTTGTTTTCTTTACTGTAGGAAAATCTCTTGAATTTTTTATAATTAGAGATTAATTTTTTGAATTGAGATGTTGAAGAATTGGGGTTGATCATTCCCTAAATTTACTAAAGGATATGCCATGTCTGCAAGGGAGTTGAGTTTCACTTGACCCAACATTAAAAGGAAATGCACCACAAGACTCATTAGTCATCTCAAGAACCTTGTAAAAAAAGGAGGGGTGTCATAGGGTTTTTTATTCACCTCAAAACTCCTCCTTGGAAGAGTGAGAAGAAGGGTGTCACAAGGATTTCTATATGCCCCAAAAATATTCTTCCCACAAACCATATCATTACAAATAGATCTAGTTATAATTGAAAAATAACTAAAATTTGAAAGGGGGTGACTCATCTCATGCCCCACCATATGATGTATTTATGTGTGAACTATATATGCAATGTTGAATATAGTAAAAGGAGAAGAAGGAACACTCCCCCATACCCCATAGTGATACCATGTTCAAGTTATCTAGTACTAAAATGGAATGAAGTAATCAAATCCCAACCTTTTGTACCAAAATGTATCAAACCATACTCTAAACTATCCAATATTTTCCTAAACATGTATTAAAAACCTATAACTATCTGTGAGAATCTGATTTTTTTTGTAATTTTTTGAAAATATGCCCCCAAGAAGAATACATCCATCCTAGATTGTAATGTCTAGTGATTTTGTTCATTCGAGTAATTTTTCCTAATCTATATCGGATTCTATTTCTGAGCATTTGTACCCTATCCCATTATGTTCCTAAATTATGAATATTTTCTTTACTCCTAATGTGCACAGATATTCGGGTAATAAATCCCATTGAATTCCATTTTTGAGGTAAGTGATATGTGAAAATAGATCCCTCATATCAAATAAATGATGTGTATCCATGTCAGATTTATATTATAGTCAATGTTAGATCACATGGAGGTATGTTGTATGTGATCACCATTGAGATCTTGTTCTTAAAAAAGTATGGATGGTAGGAACCATAGAATATAACGAAATCAAACAAGTGAAAAAAAAAACAAGCACATAGAAAATCAAACATATAGGTACACAAGTAACGTCACATGTAGTAGTCAAAGTAAATTAAAATAGCCACATACAAGAGACCCACATTTTTCATACACAAAAGCAAGCATGAGAAAAGGCAATAGAATCCACAAACAAATGACACCAAAGTGCTATAAAAATTTCCATAGAAAAGGCCATAGGCTGAATGCATGAAAGAAAGTATATGAAAATTAAACAATTGAAAATAATATAAGATAATATCCTTGAGGCATATAGATCAAGATAAAATAGCCATGCACATGAGAAACATGTTATCCATGTTGGTGTGTGTAATTTACTTGTCATCCCAAGTAATTTTCCACATCACGTGGTAAGTTATTTTACTTAAATGAGATCATAGGTCATAGGTGTCTTAGGGGGTATGAAAGATACTATCATAAATTTTGTCATATTTGTCTATGTGTGTCGATGCATCAATACAAGAGTTACTTTCTATTTTTGGAATATAACTCCTCTTCTCCCTTATGTACGTATGATGGTATTACATTGAGAGTTACACATCACTCCTATTTGTACCCTTTTTTATCTATGAGAATGAGTGGGCCCTTTTCCTTTGGTATGCACATTTTCATGGTTGAATGCTTGCTTATTACATGGAACTCTATCACGTTGTCATTCGAGTGCAACTTGGTTAATTTACATGTTATATCGCTTGATCCTTGGTCTCGCATACTCTCACATGGTATCATAGAATTATTTTTTGGATTCACACCACTCTCTGTTTTCCGTTTCTTACTACTCTCGGTCTCATGTTCTTGTTTCATGTGAAAACTTCATAATCTTTACTTCATTGTGCTTTACTTGCATTGAGTTGGTTTATCTCAATTTTTGTGGAGTTTTACTGGTTTTTGGGTTATTTTTCGTGCATGTGTAGGTGTATTTTGGAGTTTTGGAGTTTCAAGGTTTTTCGAGCTAAATCTATCTTTTTGTAGCCAACTTTGACAGAAATCATATTTTGGAGGTATTTATGGTGTTTATTGGTTTTATTGGATTTTTTATTAAACATTCTATGCTTTTTTGTTAAAAATATTTATTTTTTCCTTCTACCCTCTCCTCTTGTCCTACACCCTGCACCCTTCCACCTAGCTCTTAGATCCCTATGTTCTCCTCCCAGCTCGCCTAAGATCCCTGTTGGCTTGATGATGTCTCATGTCAGCTCGGTGAGATGGTTCTACCCCTAGAAAGTCAATATATTTTCTAGAAAGTTGTGTTTTTAATTGGTTTCTTTAGTTGCATTGGCTTGTGTTTTTAGTGTTGTCCATTCAACATTGGCGTGTTGGGCTTGTTTTTTTAATTTGGATGTTTTGCATTGAATTTTGTTGTGTTGGATCGTGTGTGGAGTTTCCTCTTGTTGTGTTTTCAGCCTCAACCCATTTATTGGCAGTTGCCCCTACTCACAGATCATCCCTAGCTACCTCCTTCCACAAGCTCATCCCTTTCCCTAATCATAACTAGTCCCTCTCGTGCCATACACTCTATTCACATTTCCATGATCTTGGCTCACTTGTGTTATCTCAACCTTGTCCTAGCGTGCTGACCCTTCTCCTTGTGTTTGCATTCCCCTAACGAGCATGTCGTTATGTCCTCATTATGCTCATTTTCCAACAATCTTCCTTACTCTCCGTTCCCTGAACGTTATGTTTCGGACCCTACATTGTGCCTTATATTCCTGAGCCAACTCTTCACTATCATTTCATGTCGACCCTTGCCTTAAGCCTCACGTGCGCTATGAGTCCATTCACCCGGATATCCACCTTTGAGCTCCACATGGAGCCTATCATCTAGCTCTTTGAATCCATTTCTACCTATCCCTACCAACTTGACTCACATCCTCGAGCCCACTCCCATAAATTCACATGACCTCCCTCACTCTAGCACATGGCTTGTCCGTGGACTCTCCCTCCTCAAGCCTTTTGACTATTTAACCACCTTTCAAAATTTTCCATCTCCTTTTATTTTTTTCAAAGAATTTAATTATAATCTTAGTATAAGTTTAAAACTTATGTTTGATTATATCTTAGCTTATTAATTTAAAGGTAGGACATTTAAATTTTTAAAAGAAGCAAAGCTTGTTAAGAAATGTGTTATTTTTTAAAAAGGGTAAATTAATTTAATTTAATTAGGAGGATAATTAATTAGGTCTTAATTTTTTTAGGATATAAATTTTTTTAATAGGAGGTTAATTAAGGTATCTTGGTTTTTTAATTTTTCTAAGCCCATTTTTTTGTATTTTTTGAAAAATAAGAAAATTTGGGGAAAAAATTATTTCGAAACTAGGGTTACTAGACATATTTTTCCACTGACCATTTTTTTGGAGTGTGTAGCCTTTATGAAGTTTATAGGTCCTGTTTGGTGTCTTTTATGGCATTTTTAGGTGGTTATTGCACGTTACAAAGTCATTTTGGTGTTTTAGAATATTTTTGACTCATTTTTGCATTGTAGTTCTCTTCTTCGCTTACGGGCTAGAGAATGCATCCACTACATCCTTGTGGCAAGATATCCCCTTATGCGACATGAGACAATTTTTGGAACCTTTTTTTAATTTTTGAAAGCCCATTTATTTCGTATTTTTCAAAAAATAAGAAAATTTGGGAAAAAATTATTCTGAAACTAGGGTTACTGGATATATTTTTCCAATGACCATTTTTTAGGACTGTGTAGCCTTTCTAAAGTGTGTAGGTCCCATTTGGTGTCTTTTATGGCATTTTCAGGTGGTTATTGCACATTGCAAATTCATTTTGGAATTTTTGAACCTTTTTGACACATTTTTGCGTTGTAGTTCTCTTCTTCGCTTGCAGGCTAGAGAACACATCTACTACAACCTTGTGCAAGAGAGCCCCTTATGTGACATGAGACACTTTTTCTCACACCAAACTTTTTTTTTCCCCTTGTTCCTTGCTTATTCCCTTTTGTGTTTTTTTACATGTTGTTCGTTTCTTCATACTGAGACTTACTATGGACTCCACTCTTACGCGATTCATTTCCTACTGCAAGGTGAGTGGTAATTTGTTTTACATCACACGAACACTCCTTATTGTAATCAATACATTGTTTATAAAGTGCCACAAACATGGGGTATCATTTTTCTTGGGTGTTGTATTGCATACATACACGTTCTCAATTGACCCTGACATCTTGAAAACTTGTTTGTATTCTTGCACCCTTCTTTTCTTGAATTCTAGATGATTTTTTTGGCTAAGTTTGACATCTATTTGAGCGTGTATTTGTCATATATAACTCTTTTTCACTAATTTCTCTTTTTTGTAGATGAACCATGGAGATTTTTTTTCCCAGACCTATGTTTCATAGGACCATTACCACATCACATCCCCCACCTCTTCTTATTGGTAGGGATAACTATATGTATTGCAGAATTCAAGCATGGAATTTTTTCTTATTCATAATTACCTTTATATCTCTACTTGTATGGATGAATACCTGCCCCCAGTGATCCTATTCAGCTTGAAGACTAGCTTGACACTTATAACATGGCCATTGGTCATTGTTGACGTAAACTTCCAGGCATTTCCACCATCATGTGGCACACACAGAGTATCATCGCACTATTTGGAGCATTCTTCAGTCCTTATTTCGAGACACTTCAAATATTTCCATTGTTTTTTTCTTCCACTTGATACAATTGTCTCCTCTCCTTCTTCATGTGATGATAGTTCTTTTGACACATATTTTCATGTTCCTATTCCTGATGATGAGGTTTTTTCTTCTTGTTTTGATGATGAGAGTATTGATGAGGAATCCTCTCCTACTTCTCCCAAAAACCTTTAAGATAATGTTGAACCTCCTTCCTTCCCCATCAGACTTAAGGTAGTCTTGTTCCCAGTCTTATATTATCATTACATCTTCCTTCGTTTCACTTCCATTATGTGAGACTTCTTCCACTCTTCCTTTTTATGTGTTGATGATTCATACATGTCATACATTACTCTTTTATTTATTGAGTAACCCTTTTTGGATGAGTACCTACCCGACCTTCATCATCTCTTCACATTGCCTACTTTTGTTGCAATACATGGAGTTTATATTCCTTCTATAGGTGTTTCAGAGGATTCCTTCATCTCCTTTATTGGGAGTGTCCCTTCTAGTACTCTTATCACTTCCACTATTTTGGAGACTATCATTGATTCACCTCTTCTTGTGGATCCTCTTTCTACTATTTTGGGGGTTGTTTCTTTGCCTTATTTTCACTTGGGAATCCTTTCGGTGAATGTTCCTCTCTCTCAATATGATATTTATACATTTGTGGAATTACCTTCATCTCATGTACAATTACTTTCTAGACCTATGTAACATTGTAGTGGTCCAAATTTAGATTTCTTTATACTTATACCGTTAGTTTCCTTTGCAGAGTCGACGTACTTCCAATACTCCATTTCTATCCTTCCTAAGGGCCCAGGAACATTGTTTTGTTAGGAATTATTTAGTTCTCACTTTATTTAGTTTGTGATAATATTATAATTTACTTATGCTAAAAAGTAAGTGATTAAATCAAGTTGTTAACACTTGTACTATTGTTATAAGTTACAACCATATTAAAAATATAGGTTAATTGTTATTAAACTACTAGAGATATTCATGGGAATTTGATTTGGCTAGATCCTATTTTGAAGGATGTTCTAATATATATATATATATATATATATATATATATATATATATATATATATATATATATATATATATATATATGTTCCCGGATGGAGAATAATTTAGATTGATTATAGTTTAGTGTATTTTTCTTGTGTAAATATGTTGCTCTAACTTCATTTGGCATCAAAGTGAATTATCTAAGTTATGTGATGAAAATTTAAAATAATTATAGAGGGGCAATGTTTCTTTTTTATTGCTCTTGTAGATGGAATTCTATTTTTTGAAGAACATTTCTCCTAGGATTTTCTTGCACGCCCATGCATTAGAGAGATTTGATCAATTAATACTCAAGTAATTATCATTATATTACACTTGCAGTTGCATTTTTTCTACTTTGAGAGGTATTCTCATATTTTGGGAGGTACCCACTATCATTGGATCTAGTTCATGCAGATTACATGCAATTCTTACTTGGACGACTTAAATTGTTTTTCAAAGGAATTTTTCAACACTTGTGTGTGATAAGGGGAAATTTTGCATTGAAATGGATCTCCATTGACATTGACATGAACTTTAGTTCACACTGATTCACCTCTATTAATTTTCATCAGCCTTTGTTTTATACGAAAATATGTAGTAACAATTCCATTAGCTTGTGTATCTAGCAACACCAATTCCTTGCACTGGAAAAGCATTGTGTTCTAGTTTCCTCACTATCATTTGTGTTGGTGACACATTCATCTTCAGTCTTATCTTGAAAATTTAAGTCTCCACATGATCGACCTACACTTCAACACATACAGTTTGCTTCATGAATAGATTGCAATGATCAGTTCTGATCTCTTTCCCATTGGAATGAATTTCAAATATTTCTTGTGTTGGTAGTTTTGTCAAAGACATATTTAAAATTCATGCATTAATTTTTAGGTAGTATTGTTGTAATTATAGTTTGTGAATTTTTATAAAGTAGTTTCATGTTTAAGGTTGTTTTGTTATCAAAAATTTCATAGGAGTCAGTTTTATTTATAGTCTTGGCGAGAGTAATAGTCGATACTCTATTTCTTGCATTTTGTTTCCCATGCCAATTTTTATTAATCTAGTTTCAATAAATTTGAGTCAATTGTAAAATTTATAGTGAAGTGTTATAAGGTCAAGCCTAGTCATTTTGTGTTAATTTGTAGTTGTATTAAAAAGTAATATTTAATTGCTTTTTAGTTATCATTTTGTATTATAAAAGTGTGTCAATAAGTCAAGATATTAAAATGTTGTCATTGCTATATTATTAGTTTTTTCATTGTCAAGATATATCATTTATGGTAAAAGATTCAAAGTCATATAGGTGATTTTAGAATATTTTAATAGTCATCATGAGTCAAAGTCAAAAAATGTCAAAAAAAAGTGCCTCATGGATGAATTATCACTGGAACGTGACATCCAATATGTAAACTTGAGCTTCATGTTCACATTCCATCGAGCTAACATCATAATGGAGGCTGGAGGATACACGTAAGATGGAGGAAAATTAGCGCCTCTCATCAGTCGCCAATGACAGGGCTGTGCATACTGATTTCATGATGTGTGTGAGTGTGTGTTTATTTCATTTGATTTCAACGTGGTGTTTTTCATAATAATGTGTTATGGAAACTTCACATTGTGGGGGGAAATGACACAAAGCTTCAGTTTGTATGTGTGGAATGATATGTTCACACTATGATGGATACTGATATGAACTCTCTTGAAGAGAAACTATGATGAGAGCCGAAGGAGCACTGGCACATCACGATATGGTTGTAGGTAAACCATTTGTAAACCTTCACCCCTTTGTGGTTTGTGGTCAACCACTGAAAAATCACCTTACTCTCATTTTTTAGTTAACCGATGGAAAACCAAATTTTTGTTTGTGATAATCCAAAGGAAAATCACATGATCGCGAAATCAGGTGCAGTGTATCATGGACGTTTTCCCCATGTTAGCACTAAGGGGGGGAATGTTAGGAATTATTTAGCTCTCACTTTATTTATTTTCTGATAATATTGTAATTTAGTCACGGTAAAAAGTAAGTGAGTAAAGCAATTTGTTAATATTTGTAATATTGTTATGAGTTATAATCATATTACAACTATAGGTTAATTGTTATTAACCTATGAGAGATATTCATGTGAAGTTGATTTGGCTAGATCCTATTTTGAAGGATGTTCTGAGATATATATTTGTATGTTCCTAGATGGAGAATGATTCAAATTGATTATAGTTTGGTATATTTGTGTAAATATGCTGCTCTAACTTCATGTTCGATGCAGATGGATTTTCTTCAGTATATAGGTGGAAGAACACATCATCAAAAATATTCTTTGAGACTTCATAGAGTTGCATATTTCAGATCAAGAAATGACTTCACTTCTTCATTGGTTTCTATAATCTCCTTCCTCTCTTCTCTTCTTCTTCTTCTTCTAGAAATATTACAGTTTGTACATGGGTACCTTATCAAGCCTTTAGCTTTCGGGTCCCATTTGACGTGTCTTTCTTAGGTTGCTAGGGGATTCTTATATATCTTGTAAGTGGATTTTTTCCCACTAGATTTTCATCCATCACTTGAGATCCTTGTTGTACACGGGTACCTCATCAGGCATGGCTACCAAGACCCATTTCTCATTTTTGACTTGTCACCTCATACTAAGTTACGATCAAGGGGGGTGTTTGTGTATATACTTACCTTGTCATCTTATGGCGTTGTTAACATCACGTGGTGAGTCATCTCACTTAGGTGAGATCATAGGTCATAAGTGTCTTATGGGGTTTGAAAAATTTCATCATAGATTATTTCATACACATATGTGTGTGTTAGTGCATCATACAGGAGTTAATTTCCATTTATAGAATGTAACTCCTCTTCTCCCTTGTGGAGGTATGATGGTCTTACATTGGGAGTTACACAACACTTCTATTTGTACCCTTTTTTTGATCTATGAGAATGAGTAGACCCTTTTATTTTTCATGCACATTTTAATGGTTGAATGTTTGCTTACTACAGTAATATCCATCATGTTTTCGTTTAAGTGTAATTCAGTTGATGTGCATGACATCCTTCTTGATTCTTGTTCTCGCAATATCTCATAGGATCACGTGGAGGTATGTTTTATGTGACCACCATCAAGATCTTGTTCTTGCAAAAGTGTGTATGGTAGGAACCATGACATATGGATAAATAAAATAAGTGAACCAACAACAAGCACATAGAAAATCAAACATATAGGTACACAAGTAATGTCACATATGGTAGTAATAGTAATGTAAAATAGCCACACACAAGATACACACAAGAAAGCATGATAAAAGGCAATAGAATCCATTAAAAAAATGACACCAAAGTGTTACAAATATATCCATAGAAAAGGCTATAGGCTGCATACATGAAATAAAGTATACAAAAATCAATCAAATGAAAATAATATAATATAGTATCCTTGAGGCACATAGATCAAGATAAGTTATCCCTACACATGACACACATGCTATCCATACTAGTCAAGAAAAGATCATACAACACAATATAATAAATTGAGCACAGAGGAATTGAAAGTAACTGTATTGAAACAAAAAAAACTAAATAGTGTAAGATATGCCACCATATTAGTGAGGCCACTGGAATGGACTTAGGCCAAAACCTTTCATCATGTAGAATATTGTGGGTTTCTTGTATCAATCTCAACATACTTCATGAATACATATGTTTAAATATTATATAGAACAATATGTTATCCATAAAAAAAAAATAACAAACAACATATGTCAAATGAAAATTTAATAAATTAAGTCATATGTAGTTCTTGATTTTATATTTTTAAAATATTTGAATTTTTTGTATTTTAGAATACTTGTGTGAAATAAATAGCTAGAGAAAGAGTTTCCCTATGATATAATCAAGAGGGTGATGAGAAGAATCTATAGGAAAGGAAGGATCAGACCTTGAATACATAACATGTGTAGGTGAAGTAGGAAGGATATCTAGAATTTGTGATCGTATATACTTCTTAGAAGCTAACGTACATCTGAAATAGGAGGCCAATGAAGATGCCTACAAGGGATATATCCTCTATTGGTAGTATTATTAGGTGTGGAAATCATTTCTTTTTTAGTAAAAGGATTAAGAAAGGGGATTTCATATGGGATACATTTAACCATAAAATTTTGATTATTATAAATAAACTTGACACATTAGTGTAAAGGGTAAACTTGACACATCAGTGTAAAAGGGAAGGGATATCCTTAAGATTATGTATCCAAGGGAAATTAGGACACATATCACATGATCTAAGGGAAGAACCATTAAAGGTATAACATTACTATAAGATTTGATAGTAAGAAGTAAAACAATATGCCCAAGAGTGGTTTTAATATCAAAGTTCATGTGTTACTCGGTATATCCAAGAGAAGAAAGTAGTTTTAGAACCCTAATTAATTTTAATTAGGTTTATGAATGATATTACGGTAACTAATATTATAAATACACTTATATTTATGCTACAAATAAGATAAAATGAGTATACAACATATAAATCATAATAGATAATAGATACATATAATTATAAGTGTAATGTGACAAATTTCCTTGATTGGATATAACGCTAGATGGTTCCTGGCTAGGGAAAGAAGATCACATAAATAATTATTTCCTCCTGATAATGTGGCCATAGCTTGAGCTTCAAGATACCCCTTTTAAAGTATAAGAGTTAGATTATTATTATTATTTTTTAAAAATCCAACTTAGAGAAATATATCATGCCCATCCATTTAAAAAATATGTACATTGCAAACATAAGAAATATAAAATGTGGCTTTGAAAAATAAAGACTTCTAAAGACATATTCCTTGGGTTAATAAATAATTAAATTATATTAAATAAGTTGTATTGTTTAGACAATCAAAGAGAAGAGCTTTTCATTAAATAAGGGGCAATCGGAATAAAGCTATCAAATATATCATATACATATGTTTTTTAGAAAATTTATATCACCTTCAAATCCATATTAAAAAATACAAGAAAAAAATATTACAAATCCTTATAAAACATAATAAACATGATTGATATTCATGATATTCCTTACAACTTTTAAATTTATAAAATTTAATAACCTATAACTCCCAAATTTCACTTCGGTATCTATTTCTTACCCAAAAAAATAATCAATATACCAAAATTCAAAATATATATATATATATATAATATATATATATATATATATATATATATAACTTCCCTAATGTAATATAAAACCTTTTAAAAATAAATAAATAAATACAAATACTTCCAGCTTGATAACGGAAAGTCTACACGTGATTATTAAGGGAAATGTTTTATTGTTTCTAGGTTCCCACGTGAAATACATTCTTGAGATACTTTTAAATTAAGTACATTAATGATTTTTCCATCACACCATTGTAAAATAATATTTTTGTTAAGGACTAAGTCCTTAACATATTTTGTCTCTCCTATTTCCTCCTTTGGTATGCATAAATATATACATAATTCAAATGTGGAAATAGAATGAAATACCATATAATATATTACAAAATTCGTTAATTTGGGGCATGAAAGTATTTTATATTTTTTTTAATGGAAGGCTATTTTAAATCATAATAATTAAATTTTAGGAGTGCTATGTATTGCATTGTGCCTTGCATATCTTGTTAAACTACAAAATATTCTTAATAAAATGTAAATAGATTAAATCATTTTTAAGTTTAGGTCATATATGTATAATAATTTTAGTATTTCATGTATTTAATATTAATGAGGTGCATAAAAATAATTATTTTAGAATATTTTAAAAATTATTAAAAAATAAAAAATTGTTTTTTTTTTTTTTGTTTTTTTTTTTTTTTTTACAGAAGTCTTGGTGTATTCATGTTTAGTTCAAATAAAATAGTCTGTCAAATGCTACCACTCATGATATAAGATTTTCAAATGTATATGTATGAATTTGTAACAAATTTGAAATGTAGAGATAGAACCTTTAAATATAATGCTTCATCTATATTCCTACACTTACAAAATCAATCACACCCCTTATCAACATCAATTACAAAAGTAAGAACTATCCCTCTAAATAAAATAACATATATCGTTCGGCGTTCACATTGCATTGTACACATGCGATTGCTAGTTATAATATATATGAAATTTGTGTAGTATTAGTTATGTAAATGTATAATAAATATGTATTGATAATTGTTATAAATATTTTCATCTTTTATGATAAATATTGACTATTAGTGTAGAAATCTTAAATATATATTTAAAAATATATATGGAGATATATTATTTTCAAAATTTGTAGTTTAGATTTTTTATATATAAGATTGGTTAATGTATAAATTTATAAATCAATTAATATACCGGATAATTACAACTATCATTATAGGATACTTTTTTGAGTAAATATTACAAGTGTTAATATACAAAAGTAAAATAGTTGTACAAAATATATTATCTTGATTGTCCAGGGAAAATAGTGTGAGAACTTAATTTAAATTCTAAGTAGGGATTTTTCTATAGTGGCCAAGAAAAAAAAATAACTAAAAATTAAAAAAACAATTGTTTGAAAATATGTCACATATGGAGTTATGGTTACATATAATTAGAGTATAACATTTTGTTTATACTAATTATTGTTAGGATTACTTAATTGACTTGATGCTAGTGTGTTTATTGTAAGATAAAGAAGGATTGTATGTGCATCATCGTAATACATTTGGGGATGATCATCATGTATATATTAGAGATGTTAAAATTGAATTATATACAATACTTTCTATGTTGAACATAGAAAAGGGAATAATACTTATCCTGCAGGATTCAAATGCGTTCACAACTTGAGGGTTTTAACCACCATGCCACATAGCTAGAGTTTAATGCAACAATTTTAAATAAATGTTGTATTATGGAAATTTTATGTAGGCTTCGTTTTTTTCGATTTTAATGCAATAAACTTAAAGTTAATATCAATATAGATGTCATAATTGTTACACTTGTAAAATACCTATATTTATGGTCATATAACTTCATCATACACATATTAATAAAATACATAAATATAAGAAATTGTTAATAAAATGAGCTAATATATTAAGGAGATTGAATAATTTGTGAATTGACAATAAAATTACAAGGGGAGAATGTTATGCAACTAATTACTCGTGACTTAAAAAATATGAGGTAATAGTTAAAATCCATGAAATAATATTTAATAAATATAAAAAACACCCAAAAATATATGATAATAATTATATGATCACCTGACATGGGTAAAAATGAAAATAATGATAAAACCGAGTAACATATGTATGTAATTAATATAATAATATTATATGTTAAAGGGTGGGACCCTTTTGAAATGTAATAAATAGTGGAGGGGACCCTCGTGGATGGCATTAAACTATAGGAATGGAAAATATGTGAATATTATTTGATTGAATACCTATTCCATTTATAAAATTAATATAAAAATCATGACCTTTTTACTTATATACGTGTATTACTAATTGTAATATAATTTATATACAATACATTTATTGTTACACATCTATCAAAATATCATTTATGGACAAGACCATTAATAATGTTATTAGCTTGTTTAAATTTTATATTAACTTTATAAAGTAGATGTTTTGGTAATATGAATACTATTACCACATTATAATCCTAACCCTTTTCCTTCTTAACTATAAGAATCATTACAGATCTAGTATATTAGGTATTATAATCCATGTGAGAGTTATACTAGAAAATTATGCCAAATATTTTAATATGAAGAGATAGTCATGAAACTTGTGTTCTAAAATATATGAATGTCTTTATTATAAGCTTTCATTGATTTATAGTATTCCAGATATCTGGATATATGTATTATTTATGGATTTAAATATTCAAGGAGAATATTCCCCTATTTCTAGGTGAATGTATAAGAATTAGATTTATAGTTTTTAATCTTTTTCTACATGTTCAAATCTATTATAGTTTTTACTTCTATTTATAGTTTCATTCAAATTTAGTGCCTAATATAGATAACTAATATTATGATCGGACCATTCCCCTAATCAGATTTGGTTCATCAAAAATTAGTTAATATAGTGGGGCAATAAGACCTGAATTTTATTTTTCATAGAAACGTCCTAGCATAGTAATATGCTCCATTAGCTATAAACTTTAAGGAGGTATCTGTTGGTCCGAAAATCTGTCGCTTGGGCAGATCTATGGATAAACAAGCCAACAGTGTGCAGAGCATAGCCCCTCTTTGAGTCAGCAAAGCGAAACTAGTTTATTGCTATTCTACCAGCAGGAATCTGTGCAAGTCTCACAAATTCTGCCTTCGGGGGTTTGGGATCTCATCCTAGTAGGGGTGTTTCCGATTGCGAAAAGAAAGGAAAGGAAGAGGGGATGAAGAAAGAGAAGGTTCGAAGGGAGAAAAGAAATGAATTCCAAAGCAGAAAGGTCAGAAGGTTTATGTTTTTGGGATTGGTAGTAAACAGAGCCAAACCTACTTGCATAAACGAGCAAAACAATACTGATGATAATAAATGACAATAAAACAGAAGCAGATCCAACAGAATAAACACACAGAATCTAACATAAGAAAGATCTAATGCACATAACACATGTATTCAGCACAAAGTCTAAATATTGTATTAATATTTTCCTTCTGTTACAAAAAGCTCAAAGTCTTTTCTCCTCACTTCTATTTTTCATCTGAAAGATATTCATCCATCCATAATACAACAAGTATTGGGGTATTTATAGAAGAAGGAGAGAAAAGAAGGCAAAAAGGAGCCACAACTTATTTACAAAGATATTTACAAAATATCTAAAAGTCATGTTGACTTTTGACCACTTGGCGGATGACATCATCCCATGATGCAACATGGATGATGTCATCATTTGTGTCAACATACTCCAGATATTCCCAAAAAGAAATTCAAAGAAGAGAGAGAGAGAGAGAAGAAGAAGAAGAAGAAGCTACTCGTTGTCGTCATCCTGCGGCCGAAAGGGGGTGGACTGCTTTGTTGTTGCTCAGGTGACGAGATATGGAATTGAGAGCGGTATTCCAATAAACTTGTTGATCATTGGCCCTAGCTGATCCTGGGAAGGATCCTTGTGTCGATCACAGGATCGCCTCACAAGTCTCCCGCTCATTTATGAGTTCCTTCGGGATCTTGAAATATCTTTTTTCCGCTTTCAATGATTAACCCTGAATGAGTCCTCGACAGGCCACAGGTTTTGATATCCTCTGTGTTCAAAAGTGAACCTCTCTGGCCCGCATCCCTTGAGAAAACGATCTCTTTGGAAGATCTGGGTGGTTTCATTCATCACTTTCCTTAAAGTATGAAGAGTAATTAACCCGGGAACAGGTTTAAGAACGATTTCGTTCCATTTGTGGCATCGCGTCCAGGGCTTCTTCTTCCTTCACTTTGTCAATCTTTTCTAGGCTAATTCCAGCTGAGTCATCATGTAATATTAGAGATGTTAAAAATTGAATATATTACATACTTCTATGTGCACATTAGAAAAGGGAATTAATTACTATCATTGCAGGATTCAATGCGTTCACAAATTGGGGTTTTAACCACCATGCCACATAGCTAGAGTTTAATGCAACAATTTTAAAGAAATGTTGATTATGGAAATTTTATTGTAGGATCGTTTTTTTCGATTTTAATGCAATAAACTTAAAGTTAATATCAATATAGATGTCATAATTGTTACACTTGTTAAAATACCTATATTTATGGTCATATAACTTCATCATACACATATTAATAAAATACATCAATATAAGAAATTGTTAATAAAATGAGCTAATATATTAAGGAGATTGAATAATTTGTGAATTGACAATAAAATTACAAGGGAGAATGTTATGCAACTAATTACTCGTGACTTAAAAAAATATGAGGTAATAGTTAAAATCCATGAAATAATATTTAATAAATATAAAAAACACCCAAAAATATTATGATAATAATTATATGATCACCTGACATGGGTTAATAAAAATGAAAATAATGATAAAACCGAGTAACATATGTATGTAATAATATAATAATATTATATGTTAAAGGGTGGGACCCTTTTTGAAATGTAATAAATAGTGGAGGGGACCCTCGTGGATGGCATTAAACTATAGGAATGGAAATATGTGAATATTATTTGATTGAATACCTATTCCATTTATAAAATTAATATAAAAATCATGACCTTTTTACTTATATACGTGTATTACTAATTGTAATATAATTTATATACAATACATTTATTGTTACACATCTATCAAAATATCATTATGGACAAGACCATTAATAATGTTATTAGCTTGTTTAAATTTTTATATTAACTTTATAAAGTAGATGTTTTGGTAATATGAATACTATTACCACATTATAATCCTACCCTTTTCCTTCTTAACTATAAGATCATTACAGATCTAGTATATTAGGTATTATAATCCATGTGAGAGTTATACTAGAAAATTATGCCAAATATTTTAATATGAAGAGATAGTCATGAAACTTGTGTTCTAAATATATGAATGTCTTTATTATAAGCTTTCATTGATTTATAGTATTCCAGATATCTGGATATATGTATTATTTATGGATTTAAATATTCAAGGAGAATATTCCCCTATTTCTAGGTGAATGTATAAGAATTAGATTTATAGTTTTTATCTTTTTCTACATGTTCAAATCTATTATAGTTTTACTTCTATTTATAGTTTCATTCAAAATTTAGTGCCCTAATATAGATAACTAATATTATGATCGGACCATTCCCCTAATCAGATTTGGTTCATCAAAAATTAGTTAATATAGTGGGGCAATAAGACCTGAATTTTATTTTTTCATAGAAACGTCCTAGCATAGTAATATGCTCCATTAGCTATAAACTTTAAGGAGGTATCTGTTGGTCCGAAAATCTGTCGCTTGGGCAGATCTATGGATAAACAAGCCAACAGTGTGCAGAGCATAGCCCCTCTTTGAGTCAGCAAAGCGAAACTAGTTTATTGCTATTCTACCAGCAGGAATCTGTGCAAGTCTCACAAATTCTGCCTTCGGGGGTTTGGGATCTCATCCTAGTAGGGGTGTTTCCGATTGCGAAAAGAAGGAAGGAAGAGGGGATGAAGAAAGAGAAGTTCGAAGGGAGAAAAGAAATGAATTCCAAAGCAGAAAGGTCAGAAGGTTTATGTTTTGGGATTGGTAGTAAACAGAGCCAAACCTACTTGCATAAACGAGCAAAACAATACTGATGATAAATAAATGACAATAAAACAGAAGCAGATCCAACAGAATAAACACACAGATCTAACATAAGAAAGATCTAATGCACATAACACATGTATTCAGCACAAAGTCTAAATATTGTATTAATATTTTCCTTCTGTTACAAAAGCTCAAAGTCTTTTCTCCTCACTTCTATTTTTCATCTGAAAGATATTCATCCATCCATAATACAACAAGTATTGGGGTATTTATAGAAGAAGGAGAGAAAAGAAGGCAAAAAGGACGCCAACAACTTATTTACAAAGATATTTACAAAATATCTAAAAGTCATGTTGACTTTTGACCACTTGGCGGATGACATCATCCCATGATGCAACATGGATGATGTCATCATTTGTGTCAACATACTCCAGATATTCCCAAAAAGAAATTCAAAGAAGAGAGAGAGAGAGAGAAGAAGAAGAAGAAGAAGCTACTCGTTGTCGTCATCCTGCGGCCGAAAGGGGGTGGACTGCTTTTGTTGTTGCTCAGGTGACGAGATATGGAATTGAGAGCGGTATTCCATAAACTTGTTGATCATTGGCCCTAGCTGATCCTGGGAAGGATCCTTGTGTCGATCACGGATCGCCTCACAAGTCTCCCGCTCATTTATGAGTTTCTCGGGGAGCTTGAAATAGTCTTTTTCCGCTTCAATGAGTAACCTAATGAAGTCTCGACAGGCCAACAGGTTGTTGATAGACTCTGCGTCAAAAGTGACCTCTGGCCCCATCCCTTGAGAAACGATCTCTTTGAAGATCTGGGTGGTTTCATCAGCTTTCCTTAAAGTGAAGGAAGGAGTAAGTAACCCTGGCAACATGTTAAGAACGATTCGTTCCATTTGGTGCATCGCGTCCAGGGCTTCTTCCTTCACTTTGTCAATCTTTTCTAGGATAAATTCCAGCTGATCCACCCGGTAGTCCAGAGTGGAGATGATTTTGTTGAGGGCCCTGGGATGGCCGAAGACGCCGAACTTAACTAGATCTTCGACTGAACAGTCGAACATTTGTTGGAAGGTCTCGTGCTACAGTCTAGCATGTTCCAGCTCTTCCGATATGGGTCCCGCTAATGCTTAGAGCTCTTTATTCACCTTATTGATGCTTAGATATAAGTTGGAGAACTCAGAGATTACTTTTTTGCTGTCTTTGAGGATTTGGCTCCTCTAAGCGGAAATGGTCATACCCTGCTCGCCGATCTTTGCGTACCCATTAATTTGCTCCTGGCTGAGAAGCTAAGAAGTCTCGGCGGTAGTTGTGGGAGGCGCACTACCCATCTTTTGTAAGGCTTGGAGCAGATATTTGTTTTGCTCTTTCAATTGCCTTTTTTCTTCTTTTGTTTCCTGAAGCTTCTTGCAGAGGGTGTCAACTGCAGAAAGGGCTTCCCCCTGAAGGCTTTCAGAAGATGTCCCCATTGTGACTTGGGTCACAGTATAATCTGTCAGAGACAGATCCTCCTTCTCCTTGAGAGGATTGGGGTACGTGATCTCCATAACCCTCTCTCCTGCAACACTTTGAGAGAAGCGTGTGACGGGCTTCTGCTTCTTTTCCCCCTTACATGGGATTATAGAAAAGTCCATCGAAGCGATGGGAACTTTCCTCTTTTGCTGACTTAGCTGTTGGGAGATCCAGGCTGGACCTATGGGAGAAGGGCCGGAAACAGAAAAGGGGGCAGCTGCAGTTGTAGAGGGGAAAAACATGGAGACACATGGGGGCGGCATGGAGAGAATAGCCGAAGAAGTGTCCACGGGAGGAAGGGAAACTGCAGCTGCGGAAGACATAGCAAGGGAAGGGAGCTCAGAGATGAGGGAAGAAATGGAGGGGGAAAGATCCGCAAGGGAATAGAAGATAGACGAAGAAGCGAGGGCAGGAGTAGAAGAAGGGGGAGAGGACACGACCAAAGGAATGGCCACTTGAGTCACTCGAGGAGGGGAAGGAAGGGAAGAAGAAGGGATAGAAGGGACCTCGGTTGTTGTAGCAATGCCGACATCCTGAGTGGATGGGCCTATTGGAACATCCTCTTCTGCTTCTTTCTCTAGCGAATCCAGAATTATAACATGTTCGGGTGCCGTGGAAGGAGGACTCCCAGGAGCTTCCTCTCGAGCGGTGCTGGATTCACCCTCTATGCCTTTGCCCTTGCCTTTAGGCTGCTGTTTAGATTGGGGAGGTGCGTTACCCAATGGGGAGGTTGTTAAATCAACCCCGAGGTAGATTAACCCATTCATCTGGCACCAATGCTCTGTTATGCGCAGAGTTTCCTTGACCCTCTCCTCAATCATCTGAGGTGCCTTAGTTCTATCAATGGCTGGAAAAGGCCAATTGTCCCCATCCATGTTAGTATATAGTTGGTCTATTTCATCTTCCGTAGTCTGGAAGCCTTTGGGGACAATTGCTACCCCATATTGGATGATTTCTGCCAAGGCTAAGTGAGAATGATCCTTTCTCCTAAGCTCAACCTCATGGATGATGTCGATGTAGATGTCCTCGATCTGGGGGACGTGGATTGGATCGAGTTTCGCCCTTGGCAGACAATTCCTTGGGTCGAAGGTAGGCCTGGCCGGGAAATCATGTCTCAAATTAAGCAGCTCCAGCTCTGCGAACATGTCCTTTGCCTTGTGGTGGGTAAGGCATGTATATCGGCCCACTGTGAGGGGGAAAGGAGTTCCACCCTTCTTTCTTTTGAGGCACTTCTCGTGATATGTAATCAGCTATCTTGACAGCTCCAGCAAAATCAGCTTGGGCCCAGCATACCTCGGTAGTCTGGTCGGCTCTCCCAAGAAGTTGGCCACCCTCAGATAGGTGAATGTGGGAAATTGGGTGAACAGGGGCCCCCATTTCTCAGTGGCTGCCACTATGGTTTTGGTCATACGATCGTAAGTCATATTTGGCCTCAACAGGCAGATGATGTGGTAGAAAAACACATCGTTGATTTTTGTGAATTGAGAGATGCTATTCTCCAGCCTCAATTCTGGGTAGTACTCATATATTTTGACCTGAGGCCAATCCCCACTTCGTATCAGGCCTGGGTAGTCTCTCTCTGATGCTGCAGTGTAAACGACATAGGAGTTCATGTAGAATCTCCCTGTTGTATTGAATTGTTGAAACTACTCGGAGATTGTGCTACTTATTATTTCTCCCTAGCAAAAGCGCTGATCGAGCACGTTCTTGTTCATGGTCTCTAAGTACCGCAGCATCCATTTATAGAAAAAGTGGGCGTCAGGAAGCCCAAAGACCCTGCTCAGGAATGTGATGGTGTCGCTGAGATCCTCTGAGAAGTCGTTGCGGTGGATGATTTGAGGCCATCAGGTCACAACCTTTTTATTCTTCAAATAGACCTCATTCATCAACTGCATGCACTGATCTTCGTTATCATCCCAGGCCTTAATACAATCCTCTCAGCTGATGGCCACAAAGTGCCGGTGATGAGGGATGCCGAGTATTATTTCAAAGTGGTAGGAAGTGAGGTTAATGACGACCTCGCCCTTGTCATTTACGACACACCTTGTGTCCTTGTTGTAGCACCGGGTGACCACCATCATGAATTCATTGTTGATGGTGCTGACTGGGATTCCTCCAGCGAAGTGTAGGGCACTGCCCATTAGTTTTTCCATCCATGGACTTCTAGTTACCTTCTGAGTTTTGACCCAGAATTCCTCCATATCAATGTGACCCAATTCTGAGTCTCTAATGTCTAAGTCACCTTCGGCCTAGGAGTCAGGCATTCTGACTCTCTGATACTTGTATTTCATCTCTTCTTCTGTAAGTTTGGCCTTGCCTTTGGATTTGGTAGGTCTCCTGTTTGATGTAGACATATGTTCTTTCGAGCTTAGTTGCTGATCTGCATGAAGAAGAAGCGAGACCCAACGCAAAAAGGTTGTATTAGCCATTTAATCTTCCATTGAAATGTTAACAGAAGAAAGAGTTAGTGATTTTGAAGCTCAGGGCACAGGGCACATGAAAGCTGCAGCTTACAGGGCTAAATAGGTAAGGTGCACAGAAAAGAGGTGTTGCATAGGTTAAATCAGCGCTAAAGGCGTATGGCGCATGGGTACTGCAGGGTCATTTTGTAAAGGGTGCATGGAGACATCGTGTTACATAGAGACAGGATGCGCCAAAGGCGCATAGATTTTTCATGTTGTATGGGGATTTGGTGCGCCCTTTGGCACATGTATGGTTTGTGTAACAGGAAATTTTCGTGTGCCAAAGGCAACTTGGCGCGGCACACAGAGAATTTACACAACATGATGTTTTCGCAATGAGGAAAGCGCCTGCGCCTTCCAAGTTTTGCACTTGGCGCAGATTAAGCTGATGTTGCGCAGATGCTGTGTGTGCCAAAGGGACTCATGTTTATGTGATGTAACAAGGAAGGTTGGTGCGCCAAAGAGGGTGCAAGGCTAGCGCTTGCAACATGTGAAGGAGGCGCGCCTTGAGGGCGCGAAAGTTCTTGATGCGACAGGCATGCTGGGTGCGCCATAGGCGTAGATTTTATTCATGTTGTGGGGGGGATAGACACGCTAAAGGCGTAACTGTTTTTGATGTTGCAGGACGTGCCAATGCGCCAAAGGGAAAAAGGAAAACAGAGTCTTTTTTAGAGCTTTAATCACCCTCGGAGGGGTTTTTTACAAGGTTTAGCTTCTCTTTTCTTCTCTTGCAGGGTTATTTGGGTAATGAAATGGCTTAACCAGAGGGGATTTGAACCATGCTTTCAGACAACTTCCTCTACCAGCAGATCTAGAAAGAGGGGGAGGAATATGGAAAGATAGCAAGGGGGGGGCTAGTTCAATATTTCAATCCAAAACCAAACCAACAAGCATCCAAGAACCAAAAACGTAAAACATACAAAAGAGATAAGAACCTCTTACCCGGATAAATAGTAAAAAACGTGCAAACGGGTCCACTAGGCATTTGAAAACGACAGGGTAGACTTGCTGACAGGCTCAGAGGAAATAAATCACATGTTTTGCATCTGGTGATAATGACATTTGTAGGCGCGCAAATATATATATATATATATATATATATATATATATATATATATGTGAGTCATTAATAAATGCGCCACCAACTCTGTAAAGGGCGCATGAAAATTACTGTCGACATAGGAAAGCATGCGCCCTTTGGCGCACCAAAGCATTTTCCAGCATGGAACTAAGTGCGCCCTTTGGCACACCAAAAGTGGTGTCGACATGAGATTATGTGCGCCTGTGGCGCACCAAAAAGTGGCGCAACAAAAGGGTTGCTAACACGAAGGCGCATGCGCCATGGCGCATGCAGGGAAGACTCAACATATCAAGGCGCACCAAAAGGTGTGTTGTCACAGGAAAATATGCGCCAAAGGTTTTAAGGGGGCGCACCAAAAGGTGATGTTACATAGCAATTCCATGCGCCCAACCAAAAGACCAAAAATGACTAAGTTCGAAAAAACCAGATTTCCCGGAAAAGGGATTTTGCAACGTTCCGAACGCAAGGGATCCCTAATGAGGGATCGGAACATAATTTTCGGTATGGTTATCGGTAAAATTTCCCTTGTCAATTTTACGGGATAATAGTATCATATTTGAAATAAAGGTTATCAATATTACTTGATCTAATGGTTTGACAGGGAATTGTGTTCGAATACAAAATCCATCAAAGAAACATTGTAAACAAAAACTTTCTTCTACGCTCCTTATGTTAACTAAAAATTTGATGATGTTTTTCGATTTACATAGAGGAATCATTTAAATCATTTAATTATTTAGTTACCTTTTAAAACATAAAAGCTACCCAAAATAGATATAAGAGTTGGTCTATTCCAAACGACCATATAGATAATTTGAAATTGGTGATCAAGTTTTCCTTAGAGTTAAACCTAAGTGTATTTCACTAAAGCTTGGTAAATATGCTAAATTGGTTCCTCATTTTTGTGGTCCTTTTTAGGTATTAGAAAGAGTAGGAGAACTTTCTTACAAACTAGCTCTGTTTCCTAAATTGTCTAAGATATATAGTGTTTTTCATGTTAATTTATTAAAGAAATATGATTATAATGTTACTCAAGTTATTGATTGGAAAATATATCTATAGAACCTAATTGTGAATTTAAAATAGAACCTAAATTAATAACTAGAAATTAAAGGAATAGAGAAATAAAATAAGTAAAAATTAAATGGAATTTTTATGACGTGGATAGTGTGATATGGGAAAAAAGAAGAAAATATTTGTGAACAGTATCCATAATTTTTTGACTAATGGTTTTTTCTTGTTGATGTTTTAGAGAAAGATAAAGCTACTGAGGTCAACAACTTATTTAGGAGGGGAGAAATGTTATGTGAAAAAATTCCCCAAAGGCAAAGATCGAATATTATTTAATTTGAAAATAAAATAATTATTCTAAAGTTATTTCACAAGGATTGAATTCTAAATAAAAAATATAATGAAGACCCCCTTTAAAATAGGGAGGAATAAAATAATTAAAATGGTTTCTGAAACTCATTTTAAAGGAGGGATTAAAAATAATATTATGGACCCCATTATGGGTGGATGTAATTAATTGGTGAATTATTGTTATGAACGGGTGTTTTGGTTACCAAACCACTCAAGGTAAAAATTATTTAAACCTATGGTGGGGGTGGGGATTGGACACATGCATATTTAAATTTGTGCTCAAGTTTTTTTATGTGATTCCAAGTGAAGGCAAGTGGTGGAGATTGGAAAGGGGTACTTTAGGGTGTTCTAACTGGGGTACACTAAGTATAACCCAAGATATTTCCAAGCCAGGAAAAGAAGATCACATAAATAATTTTTTTCTCCTGATAATGTGGTCATAGCTTGAGGTATTGGATCTTGGTTATCACCTAGGAATATCTTGAGAAACATGTTGTCCTCACCACACCTTAGACATATATATACTTAAATTTATATTTATTGTTTTTATTTAATCAATTTACATTTTACTTTTCATATATATGTTGGTTTTTGAATGCAATAAAATTCATATAAGATGTTTCACATATAATTGGATGTTTCTATTTTATAAATCATATCATAAACAAATGAGTTATACAGTGGGAAAAATAACCATTACAATACCTCATTAATATTATATTTATTAAATGGGAAAAAGACTCATTACAAGAAGCATAAACATGATGGAAAGATGCACTTATCTGGTTCAAAAGGTTGACAGAGTGTGTTGATGAGTGATCTAGTACAAGAACAGGGTATGGAAACTGGTAAAATTAGCCACTATGAATATGGAAACATATGTGAAGGATCATACTAAACAGGTAGTATCGGATGGTACTATATTAACTAAACTATACCACTTTGTACCTTTAGAAATTGAAATATGCAACTTGCAGTGATCTATGTGTGTCATTTTTTTATGATTTTTGGTATCTTCAACTTCACACAAAACCCCAGAAGTCACACATGAACCTACAAAAAAATCCATATCTATCCTACAACACACTTAAATAACCATTAGATCTTAAAAATAAAGATGAAATATTCTTGATACATATTGTCCTCGACATTCAATCCATTTGTGAGTCACTGAGTGTTGCATTACAATTCAGACTCAATGTAGTCCTTTTAATGCATTATTTTGGTATGCATGTAACTAAACCTTCACCTAATTGTCCCTTGTGCCTCAACATAGATAGTTGGATATACTACTTCATCCTAATAGAAAACGTTGAAAGAAAATGAAAAATTCTTATTTCTTCCCTCCTATACTATGTATATATTATGAAGATGTGTCTCTTGCTTCCTTAATTTAGTAAATGGCAGATAGATATTTGCTTACTAGATAGTAAATTATTACATTATGATTGTATACATAGCAGTCCATAACTTAAATTTTGAACCTTGGTGGTAGGAAGGTCAAACTAGAACATAAGAAAGATACCGAAAAAGAGTAATGAACTGGCTTAGAAGATAAACAAATAGAGAGAGAAAAGGGATTCAAGATCCTAAAACTAGGGGCATGACCATATATATGGTCATGACCCAACTATATGGTTTTATACCATCACAATATGGGATAAAATTGAAGAAGGATATGGCCAGGTATCCATGTAACTTGACACAAAATCATGATAGAAAAGTAAAACATTGACACAAGGTTAGTCAAACCAAGCAACATATGATGGAAAAAGAAGAGTTACACTACTAATATCTATCTTCAAAATTTATAATTCATGCTATGCAAGTGTAATAATGATTTTGTGAAAAAACTTGTGTCTAAATTTCCCCGCTTTATTCTAGTGAATGAATTTTACTAGTGTAAAGGAGAAGAAAATTCGTACCTAAGATAGCATTAGAGAAATAATGACCACAAGTATGCCGAGATAAAACCACCATGCATGGATAATGATGTGAATCATCAGCTAACCCATGCAGAGACAAGGGAGAAGTGTTTCGTAGGAATCAAGAGAATATATTGCAATTGTAAGAAGTAATGTTTCACATCGTGGGGATTTGTATTTAGCATTTTTGTAGAATTGAGGTGATCAAGTCCCCAAAAAGGTGATTTATTTTACAATAATGTGAGAATTGGGTATCCCAAAACCAAGGAAAGAGTATCACAAGGATTTCTAGTCACCCACAATAATGCTTCCCAATAACTGGATCACATTACTATAGACAGATTTAAGTCTAAGATATCTAGAAATCCTTGTAGGGTGAAATGGAAACGAAGTCTCATTTCCCCTACCGTGTTCTTATGTATGTGTACTATTAGAAACTATAGTATTGGTTATTTGGTGAGTTTGGAATAATTAAATTTTATCTCGACATTTATACCAAATACATTGACATTTCATGTTTGTTACCATGTTCATCCAATGTGTAGTGCACTTTTGGTCTTAGGAGTGATTGTTAGGTGATGGAATTAGATTGAACTATATGAAAATGAGAAATAAAAGTGGCCTTTCATGACCAAAATTTCTTAATTCATGTGTAATGTACATGCAAAGGCAGATGGCCGCGTATAATTAATGCATTTAAATTTTATTGTTAATTTTGAAAGAATAAGAGTAGATGACCATGTATGGTCGACCTATAGGGTTGCCCCCAATTCAAGGAAAGGGAGAGTGTGAAAAAGTAAAAAGTACTTTTTAATTTTTGATTTTGATTGAGTGTGATATGAGTAATGATACTAAGAAGATTCCATGAGAAAGAGATCCCACGTGATCATGATTCGAGAGGGTAGGAAATGTCATTCATATGATTTGGTAGGTGTAATTAATGTTGTTATTTTTATGTGAAATTGTATAGGATTTCACAAGTATTTAAATTTTTGTAATTTTGTTCAATGTAGCATATATTGGTGAAACTAGACCGAATGGTTTGGTTTTGGATTTAGGCCAGGACCATATGAAACTATATGGTACCAACTAGAAACCATATAGTCTTGACCTGAGGTGTTGTTTAAGAAGATAGATGTCAAAATATATTGATGGGCATGTGGTTTGGATAATATGTTTATATTTGATTTATGTATGATGATTTTTTGTGTTATTTACATGGAATGATGTAGTGTTTGCTGATTTAATGAAATTTAAATCTATGTAAGGACATTGTTGATCGATAAATATATAATATCAATCTAAATAAGTATAAGCAAGAGTGATAGATAGGGTATGCAAGTGACTTAGCTTATATTTTAAGATCTAGGTTGATTTTGGATTGGGAAATGGGTGGGACAAGATATTTTGGGTTGTGCATGCTCCGTATGAAAAATTATGATTTGAAAGTGCACTAGATAGTACCTTAGAAAAGAGGACAAAATTATCTAAGAGGTACTGCCCGAACCCAGCTTAGTTTCCGGGCAATGAGTGTGGATCTAGTTCTTTCATGATCTGTTAATGGCAACTTCACTTCACTTTTTTTACTCTAATTTTTTTGTAGGTTTTATCTATCACACAATTACCTATAAAAAAAACCCTATCTACATGTACAAGGCTCAAACATGCATTAGATGAATAAATAATGCATATAGTTGAATCGAGATGACCTCAACAAAGACCCTAATGTGATAATCACCTATCATTGCACTACATTTTATAATCAATGTAGTTCTAGTGTGTGTGATTAAATAAGTTTCCTTTGAGATGGGGTGCCCTAGTATCAGTCCAACAAATAATAATGGGCTATAAATAATTTGTACCAATTTAAAATGTGTTGTGTGTAATTTAAAATAAACCCTCCTATACAATGAAATATGTAGTCCTAAAATGCATTCCTTGACGTAGTAGATAGAAAATATTATATCCTTGTAATATTATGTGCCTCTTGAATGTTTTCCTCCAAATGAGGTTAAATACGACATGTGTGTGTGTGTTTGATTCATTTATTAACAAGTGAAAGGAATAACTAGGGTGGGTAACAACACAAGAAAGGAGAAACATCTGCAAAATTAGAAAAAGAAAGAAATGGAAATAAGCACCCAGAGGGAATAGTAGCACTTGGGTGCTCTAGTTCCTAATGAAAAGTTCTCTACAGGGTTCCTGAACGATAAAATAGTGGAATCGGAGCTGAATAAGATGTCGTCTAGTGTGTAAAATCTAAGGTGTAAATCCAAAAAAAGACATGTAACAAAGATAAGAAGGATAAAATAAATATTGAAGAAAAATAAGTGTTGTCAATAACTAATTCTCTTACTTAGGAATCATGCATATAAATTAAGTATTTAGAGGATAGAATTACATAGTAAGTGTGTGATTTAATGGCTACATTTGGTTTTTTTGTGGTTGTAAAGAGATGTCCATGCACGAGAGTTTCGTGGAGGGTGACATACAATGACATTGTTTGCATTAGGCCTAGATGAGGTAGGTTTGGAAATTTTGGATTGGGTTAGATTGTATCATGTGGTTAGGTTGGGGTAATTTCCCCCAAATATGAATTTTACGATCACATTGTGTGAGTAGTTTAATGCAAATATGTGTATATTTTAACTCCCAATGGTGGAGATTACAGTGACATTGGAGGATTTATACCAGATTTAATGGCTACCATTTATAGGTGAGAGGGCGCAAGTGTCTCCCCCAAACACGTCATACCATATGAGTTAGGCATAAATATTTTGGGTGGGGCGTGGTGGTATTGGAGAGCCCATGATTAGTTTAAGTGCTATACTGAATTCTAGTTTTTTTGTGATTACAGAAGTATATTTGTGTGTTATTGGCCTCATTCATAGTATTGGATGGCATAGGGATATAAATATTATATAGGATGTGGTGGATTTATCAGGTGATATAGGAGTATGTGACATGATACACATGGGTTTATTGTGTGTTAGATCATTTATACAGGGATCTCTATAGGTTCACATTGGAGAACCATAGTGGTAATGCAGAAATGATTAATTTATTACATGTGTGGTCCTATGATTACATTATCATTATGTGGAAAATAGGTGAGACACTCTTATAATGGGCCCATCCAGATATTTTGGCATCGGGATGGGTGATGTATAGGTAATGAGGATTTTATATAATGATATATATAGATCCATTTTAGATATGTTGACACCACAATATGTCATTTGAAGGTGTAGACATAAAATCGCTCACTTTGGGTTATATTTAGTCTCGGTCTCATACTATTGTTTAGAGGGTTTCTTAGTAAAGAAAGTGTTAATTAACCCCCGTCCCTTATCCATTTTTATTTATTTCTAGTGTCATTCCCGACCTCCACTGCACACATTCCCAGTCATTTTTCATCATTTCCCATCATTTTAGCCTAGATTGGGGCGCCCAAACTGGTACTAGGGTGTTGTGGTCCCACATGGGGCACCTCGATCCTTTTTGAACTTTCCCACCACCTTTGGGAATTTTCTAGCCATTTGAGGTCTTTATCTTTTTAGCGGTCGTCCATTTCATGGTTAATTACAAAATTAGATCAAGAGAACCCTATAAATATAAAGTTATGAGACCATAATGAGGGACCAAGTACTATCACTACTATCATACACCTAGAGTTACATCCATCTATTGCATTAGATATCATTCCATCCACATAAATCCATCACAAGGGACAAATCTTGGGTCATCTACATCATGCACAACATAGGGGGAGGATTCTATTCTATTCCATGCACCATTTATTACATTTTTCTACACATAGTTAGCTCGTTACATCACAGAGTGTGACTGACACAAGAATAGCCTATGGCATGTTCACACACACACAAAACTACATTTGGGTCTGGAATTTAGTGTAATCCTTAGTTAGTAAGTTCATTATTACGGCAGCTGAGGTCATTTTGACCCTTGCATATGCATTTTTCTTTTTTAGGAATTGATGTTTGTTTAGGGTTTTATATGTATTTTCTTTCATCTTGGATTATCAATGACATTCAATGTAGGACAAAAAATTTAATGCAATAAACAATGAGGGTTTCAAACCATCTATCGAACCTTTAAAGATCATTTATGGAGCTGTAGCACATACCAGGGAGCCCAGTTTGTAGACCAAAGCAACCTAGTCCTTCTAGGCACTTCAATCCAAGGAATCAACCCAGATCCATCCTTTTCGGGCCTCCTGCATATTCATTCATGCTTCCTGATTTTTCTAGTTACCTTTGTGACACGGTCCCACAAGAATTTCTTATCAGCTAGGTCTTTTCCTCTTCTCTTTTCTACATTAGGGTTTAAAATTCTATTAGTCTAATTGCCTGATTCATTTACAGACTTCTTTACAACATTTTATATGTCATCCTATATTAGATTAACTACCACACACATCTATATTTTTAGTTAATCAGAAGGCCATGCAAGGATTTTAGAGGGTGGTAATAGGATTCCAACGAGATGCGCTGGATGTGGTGTAACATGTGGTTAGAGGATCGATTGCCTCACCAAGGGTAATTATTTTAGCATGAGTGCGTGACACAAAATTTTAGGATCATATAAGAGTTTCCTTTGGAACCATATCCATAGAGGAGGACTATTCACACAACTTATAGAGAGGGGTTCGGCTAGGGCCAACCCCATTCGAGCTATTTTCTCCACTAATGGATGAGGTAAATCCACTAGTTATGTTGAGTAATTAGGATGATTTAGGATACATTGCAGCATACATAAAGTTGTGGGAAGAGACCAAAGGGGTGCTATTGTTTCTTATTGTATTCAGTTATCCAAGAGGAAATGTTTCACTTGGAAGAATAGGTGGATGTCTCCACATATAGGAGAAGGAGCCAAGGGATGGAGAGATGACCTTGGTGAAGATGTAGTAGTGGTGGTCATTTTGTAATGTAAGTATGATATGATGTTCATTTTTTCGCTTAGTGATAAATAGAAATACTATTGTTGATTTAGTAGATGTTGATATGGATATCTTGATAATTATTGGTGATACTTATTGAACTACTATTGTATATGCATATGTGCAAAAATTGATCCATCATATTTAATGAGATATGGTGACATGAGGTGTGTTAAAGCATGTGGATGATATAGCAGGTAGGCACGCATATTTATTTGATCCATTTTTAGTAACGGTGGCCACATGTATACCATTGTAAAGTGATAAGGATGAAAACCAATCATATGATTTTTTGACAAGATTAGTGGATTTCCTGGATCATTATGTACAGGTATTAGCTCAAAATGTCACATTACATGAGGATTTGGTTCACTATCAAGTGAGGTCACATTCTAGAGATCATGGTGATATAGGAGGAGCCTCAATCTCTCAATATCTTATGCATATTGAGAGAATTAGTGATGATGATGAATGATTGCACAAAGGGTGTGCAATCGACATATTGTATTTATTTTTTTGTATATATAGATCAAGAACTTTCTTGGAATCACGAAAAAATTGTGTTGGGAGTAATGGTTGTACTTTGTAACATAGTTGATGACATGAATATATGTATGTGATGTTTATTATATGTATTTTATTTAGTGTTTATGTGGTTGTGGATTACTTAATATTATGATGTGCATGTTGGTAGCATGTAAATGATGTAAATTGATTGTTGAATTTAATAGATAAATTATGTAATGTGTGAGAAGTTTTATGTAGGTGTGAATTAAATATATGTGGGATAATAGAGATTATGTAGAAATGAATTGATTATGTGAACATTGATTTGCATAACCTTCATATAAGATCACATGAGTATATAAGGCAAGGAAACATATTCTTAGAAAAGAAGGAAGGGCGATCCATGTATATACATTGGGGGAATTAGTAAAAGTGTATATCTGTGATATGAGAGGAAAAAAGTGAGATTATTATATAGGTGAGTGAAAACATTGTGGAACTAAGAGTGAAATATCACTTGAGAAACTAACATTCGATAGAATCAAATGTGAATCTTAATCTCAATTGGACATGTTTTCGACAGTGTCATAGAAGTTGTATGAGTCACGTGTGAAACTTTTGGTACAAAATTTTATTCTATGGTAAGCCATTTGTATGTGGGTTGTAGCGGCTCCTTTGGAAGAATAACTTCATCATAAGAAACATTTCTGGATGTAACGGTGGAATAATTATTAGTGAGAGTAACACTTGTTGCAAGATGATTTCATGGATGAGGTGAAGTATATATTTTAGAATGACATGTCTCAAAAGTAATAATGCCTTTATCCTCAAGAAAATTTAGTTTCTAATCCAATATATAACATTTGTTGTCACATTGTCCATTAATATGATGGAAATTACAAAATTGAATTCCTTTTTCTTCCTCAATCTGGTGAGGGGGATGATGGTCGTTGGTGATTAACTAAAATATGAGATTATGTATCTATATTCTAAGTTAATATATTCAATTAAAAAAATGCAGTAAATGATACAAGCTGAAATACTGATGCTAAATATTTTATTTTGGTATTTAAATGAATTGAAATAAAATGGGTAAGCTACTGATTTGAAATTAACTTACCTCATTGTGTGCTAGAATGAAACAAGTTGATGTATAAACTAGGAAGAGTGTGACTGGACAGATCCAAGAATAACAGAAGTTGAAGATCTGACTGGACTGGGGAACCTGGAAGGATACTAGGGTGCCCTGGTCTGATATCTGGGCATTGTGGTCTACAGAAAAGCTTAGGATCTAAATCTAGCTGTGTAGCAAGGTCTTCACAATACTTTCATATTTATCACTCAATTTTAGCAATACCTTTGCTTATGTTGTTGTAACGGTGATGTGACGATCTTCCTACAAAACTCTATTCAAAGCATCAAATTCTAACAAATAAAAATGCATATGAATATGTCAAACTGACCTTAGCTACCAAAATGGTGTAACTGTGACTAATTGTTGTACTACATTCCAGACCCCATGTAGTTTTGTGTGCATGTGTCTCTAATTGTTTCCCTAGGGTGCCCTCTCTCCAATGAAACAAAAGTAGGGGATAATAACTAGATGTAAAAATGAAAATGATGGATGGAATAGAAAGAATACAACCATTTCCCCTATGCTTTTGTGATGCAGATGTAGAAGATTCCCAAATGCAGTCCCTTGCCTTAGTATGTAGTTTCCCTTGATAGTAATATTTCCACCCATAATGTAGTGAGTATGTTATGTTTATATAGGGATCTCTTGTTCAAATTTAAACAATAATGAACCAAAATGCCGATTACCACCTAGAGGAATGCATGGGGTAATAAAAAAAACTGGCCTCGAACAAAAATATTAGAACCATAAATTACGGAAACAAGGGCGCCTAAGATCATGAAGTGCTACCCTAGGATCCCTAGTGTAGGACTAGAGATGACAATCAAGAAAATTACGAAACCTGAGACTCCCTAAAAGACGTCAAAAAGTGTATAGACAACTGATGACAATACTAGAAAAAACAACAATAATGACCGACTAACTGACGACATGACAAGGGAATATGTCATTAGTGAATACTTTTATTACACGAGATCCATGTACAAAATAACATACTTGGCAATATACATGTAATAATAAGTGCATGATTTTGTGACTACAATTGGATGGTAACTAGATCAACTTCTTATCAATTATTTTAAATATAATGTCATGTGGTTGATCAATAGATTTGTCAAAATAGATTGGTTTATTCTTAGGCTTAGAAGAAGTCTTTGGGATAAATATTTGTTTAGGATTGGGATTATAAAAATTATTACCACAATGCAAAACCTTAACTTGAGTACCATTAGGTATTGACTATGGTAGTCCATCATAGTCATGCATAATAGAAGTAACTACAATGTTCTCATCTAGAGGATTAGGTTGATGTGTGAGTGTAATCTCTCTCTCTCTATCAACAACACATAGAAATATATCAGTTATTAAACAACATGTGTCGTAGAGTAATTGATCTTTAAATTCTATATGAGACCTTGAAAAAAAAAATATTGCATCTATAGGTCAATGTTTTGATATAATATTAATTGCATGTTTTCTTTCAAAAATAATATATAGTCATATACAAGGTCAATATCACCTTTATGTAAAGAGGGTAAAAGCTCATATGTATCCCTGGGGAATTTATTACAAATATAGTGGGCTATAAAATAATCTTCAAGTTCTAAAAAGGTACTAAGATATCCACTAGGGAGGTGTGTAAACAAATACGTAACATCTCCAGTGTGACTCTTAGGGAATACTTTTAGAAGAAATCTACCATTGTGATATGAAACCATAAGCACCCTATAATGATTAAGATGTAGATAATAATTTGAGGTACCCTCAAACAATATGAATGAAGGAATGAAAAAATCCTATGGAACTAATATTGGAAGATTTTATGTCGTACATGATTTCCATAAATAATATTGCAATTAATGCTAGCATTGTAAGATTTTCTATTTAAATTCAAGGTATGTATTTTACATTATAAATATCCTACCACATGCATAAGATAAATGATCTCTTGAGAAGGTATAAAATATAGATCTAGAAGCTCATTTAAGATTCATACCTTACCTTACATAGTGGTTGTAGGAACACTATTTCATTTAAAGGAAATATGGGGTTATGTGTTATTAGGTATAAATTGGGTTTTTATGGGATTGATCACACATTGAGGTTCTAAAGGAGTATTATTATTATGCACAAACAAATTAGTCACACTAGGAGAGGAAACTAGATTATGTGTATCATATTTAACTAGAGGTGAATCAACATGTTTGTTTTTTCTAAGATAAATAGAAATAATCTCATCAGTGGGCACATTATTAACTACAAGTTGTGGAGAAGAAGTAATAATGGAACGTTGCATTTACTTTCAAGAGGAGAAGTATAAACACAAGTTGTCTCAATCATAGTATGTGCAATAGGAATGGAACCATTTGTATCATTATTGAATTCAAGAGTATTATTAGAAACATTAATGGTGTAAGAAAGATAATTTATTTCATGTTCAATGGGAAGAGTAGAAACACAAGTAGAATCAGCTACATGCAAAATATAAATGTTACAGCAAAGGCCATTATTTGTGAATTCAAGAAGAGTAGTAGAGACACAATTTTTCATTCATACCATGTGTAAGGATATAAGAATCATCATGGATGTCATCACTAGGGAATTCACTACGAAATTAGGATCACCATTAATAACATAAGGATAATTAGAAACATAAGGATCACCATTGATCAGTGTACGAATGGAAGGAATATCGTCCTTGTGCAAGCTAGAAACACTTTAATCATAACTAGATTATATGATATATGTATGGAGGGACATTTGTGGATAGATGGGAAGGTTTTTTCTCACCATCATTTTCCCAACTAACTAAATTACCCTTCCAACTAGGGTCACTATCACCATTTCTAGTGGAATTAGGACATAAAAAATCCATAGTCTTAGCTATGGATTTTTCTTCTTCAAAAATAGTAGGAGGTTCAGAGTTCCACGTGTTGGAGAAAATTAGGGTGATTTATCTCAAAATACAAGAGGATTGGTATCTTGATCATAATTATATATCATATTTTCCATATCCACATATGTAGATAGAACCACATGTCTTTTCATGTAAGTGGTATGGACATGGTTAGAGGGACAATAAACACTATATTTATGTAGGGCATAAAATCAAGCTATAATCGCACAAAGAATAGGGAAGATGCTGAGAAAAAACACATTCATGCCCTAAGGAATTCCTAGGATTTGGAAAATAGTAGGCCTAACCCAAAGGAGCTAGCAAGATCATATATTATATGAAGGAAGATCGTATTTTATGACGTGGATGTCATAAAATTACTCTGCAACTCTGGCGCAAAAATGGAGTTGGATCTTCTAGGGTTTCCCCTTCCTAATTTTCATACCATGGCCTTTTCGGGCTCTCTGCGGGAATTTATTGCTATAGTCTCTCCTAGGGTTTCTTTCCCTCTGGGCATCCCCTATATAATGACCTCTCCATCTTCAAACTTGGTTGTTTCAACCGCGATAGGAGATAGTGGAGCGAGCAATGGTACCACTAGGCGAAGCGACCCCAGGAAGTTCATCGTGAAGGTTTTTCATGAGGTAATCTCTCTCCTTCAGATGTAGTTCTATCCCATTCCTGAATTTAATGGTGTTTGTCAATGGTTAGAAAAGTTTTTCCTCATTAGGTATTTTTTGGGTCGAATCCCCTCTGAAAGCATGCTCAAATCTTAGGCTAACACAATCTAGACCCCTCATGGGGTCTACCTGGATAACATTCAAAACATGACCAAGAGGTTTCTTTCTTTTCTCGCTTCTCTAAACCTGCTAATGCACCCAATATTCTGGCTAAGCAAGCCACTTGGTATGTTTGTAACTCGTTGCTTGTGTTAACACCCTTACACAAGGACTTTATGATATATGAATATACTACCCTTAAAGTGCATGTTTGGATTGAATTTCCTGGTCTTCCTCTGCCATGCGTACATTTTCTGCCATAAATTGCTTCTTCGCTTGGGCAGGTAGTATTCCTGGCAAGCCAATAAGTTTTACCATGCTCATCCCCATAAACAAGTATGCGTTGAGATTGATCTCTCGCAGGATCTCAAAGAATTTGTGGATATTCAAATGGGTGATAAACGCTATTCCCAGTGGGTCATGTATATCAATCTACCCAACACTTGCTTCTATTGTCAAGCATCTGATCACAAGATCAGGGATTGTCCACTCTATGTACCCCATAACTACCCTGTGGCCAAAACAAATCCCGAGCTAGTCAAAACCCCAATAGGATGAAGGTTGGCAAGTTTCTGGGGGTCGACGAAACAAGAACAAATCCCAGCAATCCAAAGCCTCTGGCTCCCATGGCCATCAAAAACCAACTGTTAATGAACAATCTCTCAATATTCTGGCTAAGGAGCCTACAACTGCTACTAAAGAACCAATTGTTGCTGCTATCTCAGCTACCACATTGTCAAAGTATTCCAGCATGCCCCTCATGTAGTGTCAGTTCTCATGGACTAGACAAATTATGTTTCTCACTGTCCCCATCCCGCATTCAGTTCCATTACTGCTACCAAAAAACTCACAAGGGCCCTTCCAAATACCCCTTGAAGTCCCTCTCGCATCTCTTGGGACCATAGCCCAACATGTAGCGTGGATTCCATTGAAGCATAATATAACATTGAATACACCGACGAAAAAAAAGTTGATCTACAAGACTTTTTGCAAAATAATGTTGCTCATTTCTTGCACAATAAATATGTTTCCCTTAATGTCTTGCAGGATGGGGATATGGATATGGACCAACATTTCCCATGAATTATTTATCTTGGACATGTTAGGGGTCATTACAGACTCCTGTCATAAATATGTGGTGTGAGAAACTCGACAATCATGTACAAATTTGGACGTTTTGTTTTTGCAGGAAGTAAAAATTACAGGTTTTCAGATACAGATGGTATGCAAATCCATCTGGCCTAACAACTTAGGTTTCTGTAGCAATCATGAATTAGGGCATGGGTTTTTGGGCCTCAAAATATTGTCTTAGTAGCAAAGGGCGCGTATAGCGCATGCAAGACCAATAAGAAGAAGGGTGTGCGGGGATAACCGCATAGGAAAAGGGTTTAATAAGGGTTTAGGAGAAACCAGGGTGCACGCACAAGCAAATACACATGATCTAAGGACTTATCCATATTCAGCGTTCTGAAGGCAAAATAGGTCAATGGTGACCTTATTAGCCATGCACGAGTTACATAATGCCAGCACTTGAGAAAGTCCTCTAAGGGAAAGACTTCCATGCTAATTTCTGTTAGAAGATTCAATCTATTCTCAATGTATGGATGGAAGTGCTTCTGCAGCCGATTGGCGGACCAAACATAGCACTTATGCATGTGATCTAAGTCTCTGAAGAAAGGCATGGTTCAGTGTGTTCGGCATCGCTATAAGAAGAGATGTTCGGGTAGAATAATACACAAAGATACACATGAAGGCATGAAGAGAGACACCAAGATGTATAGCATGGGAATAGCGAAGCTCTACAGAGAATATTAGGAGGCCCTAGGAGTTGGGGTTCTCATTAGAGAAATGTAGGAATGTTATCATGTCTAAAGGATGGGTTTGTAAAAAATTTGTAATAAAGAAAACATAGCTAGGACCTCTTATATATGGAATTAGATCCCTATCTTAATACATTTAGTCTAATACGGCCCTTTTGCATGTTATGTGGTTGTTGAGACTATGATCAATATAAATATATGGCTTTCTTACCAATATCTGTTTCAAGGGTGCAAACCCTAGTGTTATCTCCTGGATATGTTAGGGGTCTCAAATATGTCCTTTCGTATTTTATGTCATGATGGTTCTCTTGTTATTAACTGTTTGGGTATAAGGATGTGCAAAGCTCATGTTGTGATTTTACAGGAATATTCACTTCTCTACAACTAATCCTATAACAATGGAAATATATTCTCACAATCCTCACATAAAGGAGGGGCTCAGTGCAAATCGCATGCCTCAGGTGAGCACCCAACACCCGCTGGGTGATAGGACGATGTGCATGGGGTTAGCAGTTAGTAGATGGGTAAAAAGGACTACAGTGGGGGATTAATTTTTCTTTTTGATCCTAAATGGCAGACCTTATTAATTGACCATGGAATTGACCCCACCAACCATGTCATATGGGTCCTCTTTAATATTGATGGTCATCCCTTTTGGGCTCATAAATATTTATGCCTCGAATGATGTGGCCGAAAGGGCTGATCTGTGGCGGTGGATAGCAACTCCATTCTTGATGCCTATTGGGTAATAAGTGGAGATTTTAATATGGTTTAATCCCTAATGATAAATGTGGCCACTTGCCTATGAGGTGGACACCTGGTGAAAGGAAAGTATGGTACTTCATGTGAAATAAATTCAGATTTTTGTATCCTAACGCATCTCACTTTCCCACCTCTGAGCTTGGTACACGTGGTCCAATCTTCATGGAGGGATAGATCGTGTCCTTAAATGGCTTGACAGGGCCATGTTGTCTGCTCAAATTTTTTTTGAGTTTGATAAAATTTATTCTATGCCAGTGGAGTTCATGCCTGACTTTGTCCTTTCAGACCACTCTCCTATACGATTTCGTATTGTTGGCATGATGCGCGCCCATTTTGTCATAAAGGCCAATTATTTCTTAATATTACCTTGATACAACATGGCCCCACTATCAATCATATCAAGTTGGTTTGGAATTTAACTCCATGACCCAGTCACTGTCAGCAGATTTCATCCACCTATGCAAACCAGCTAGATACAATGGTGGGAAGATGTGTTGACTCAGACTACATATTTCTTAGAATCTATGGTTGATAGCTGATGAAAATTCATTGCCGCTCATACACCACTAACACCTCAGCTCTCAGTTGGACGACGGTGGTTCTTCAAGGTGATCCCTTCTCTAATGCTCTGCAACTACAAGTTGCAACACTCCGGCATCAAATCCAAATTATAAATAACTATAATGCCAGAGGCTCTCAGATCCGGGCTCAAATGCATTGGCTCAAGATTGGAGATCGGGTTTCAAAAGAATTCTTTCTTTCTCTCCGAGCCAGAAATCCTTCTCAATAGATCCGAGCTATCATGGACAATGGAGCTCAAATTATTGAATTACTGACCTGCAACTTATGTTGTAAGCCTTTGTGCACATTACAAACTCTTCTTTTAAGCAGCCAGCGAGCTGTTCTTGACCAATGTTTGGGTATTGTGCCACGGCTTTCAGAGGCTCAGAAGGTGATCTGTGAAAGAATGCTTACCATTGAAGACCTCCATGAAGCCACTCTGTAAATGGCTAATGATAAAGCATCAGGATGCGATGGATTCCCTTGTGAATTCTATAAAGATTCTTTGGGATTCTTTCAGGAAATACCTTTTTCAGGTCTATCTTGAAGGATTTTAAAACCAATCCCTAGGGCCACACATTAATAAGGGAAACATTAAATTTATCCCTAAGCAAGGAGATCCCAAGAAAATCACTTGTTGGTGGCTGATTACGCTTCTGAATGTCTCCTACAAAATCATTACCAAAGTGTTAGCTCTACGATTACACAATCTTCTACCTGTAATTATTCAGCCAGAGAAACATAGCTTCATACAGGGGCATTTCATCCTGGATAACATCATCGTGGTGTGGGAAGGCATGGAATGGGCACACAGATCTCATCATGTCGTCATGTTTATCAAGATTGAATTTGAGAAGGTCTATGATTGGATTGAATGGCCATTCATTCTCGTCATGCTTCAAGCCCTTGGCTTTAGACCCATTTTTATTCAATCTATCAATATGTTTTTTGTAGATGCTTTTGCTCAAATTTCTATCAATGGCCTCAGCTCGGAGCCCTTTGGAATTTTTCCGGTCTATCAGAAAAGGCTTTACTCTTTCCCCTACACTATATGTGCTGGCGGCTGAAGGATTTGGTTATCTCTTAGCTCATGCCAAAGCACAGGGTCTTGTTCATGGAATATCGCTACCTGATGAGCCCAATTCTCAGCTTCTCAATGGGAATTTTGTGGATGATTATTTCCTTAAAATTATCAAGGATGAGACCAACATTTGCATGCAATGTTTGGATACTTTTTTCCTAGCTTCTGGCTCATCCATTCAATGGCGAAAAACCCAATGTTACTAGAAATCTTTCCTTCCTATGCCGGACTGGCTTGCCACATTTGATTGAAAAATTCTGCAGCATGGTGAAATTTTCAAATGTTTAGGTATTCCTTTTACTTTTCAAGCCTCCCTGACTGAACTATGGCATTATGTCATTCAACGGGTGGCGAAAAAACTAGAATATTGGATTACTAGGCCTTTATCTCTGGCTAGCAAATTCCAAATCTGCTCTAAAGTTCTTGTTGCTACCCATGTTTACTATTCATCTTGTTGGGTTCCTTCCAAATCCTCCATTCAGAAGCTTGAAAAACTTCTCAAATCTTTCCTATGGGCTAATGCTTCTACTGGCAAAGGTTTTCATCGAGTAGCCTATGGGATATATGTTGTCTGCCTCACAATTCTGGAGGCCTCATACTTATTCACATTCAACGCCAAGGGAAAGCTCTCTGTGCTAAGTGGATTATCAGAAGCATTACTGGCCAAGAAGCTTGGAAAGTTCTCATACAACATGGCATTATGGAAGGCTCTCCTTATGGCTGCCTTGCATGGAAAGGCTTAAGGTTTGTCAATTTTCTCATCACTCTTGTGCCTGTCAAAATTGTTGGCACCTTTGTGCTTAAAAGTATCTGGAAAGCGTGGGAATGTGTCAAACCCTAGATTTTATGGAAAGGGGATGGATTTCCTAATGGGCTTTCTCTTAACCAAAATCTCTCTGGTGGTCACCGATTTTTCAATCCCAAAATCAATGCTTAGTAGAGGTCCCGGGAATCTCCACTCTCAAATTCTTCAAGCATGGAATTCACACCATCGAGGACTTATTCTGCAATAACACTCAATCCTGGTTATCTTGGCTGGATTTTAAAGCTCTGTATTTCAGCTTTCCAACCAAGATCGGGATACCTTTAATATTGTGATCAATTTGGTTCCTGATCACATGTTGCATAAGATTATTGTGCATTCCTCTTGCCCATGGTGGACAGACTGAAAGTGGTATGTTGATACTCCTTTCTGTAACTATAAAGCCAAGCAAAGGCTATTGATGGCTCTCGCCCCATTTTCCCATGGTGGAACAAACTTAATACTCATTGGGGAATTCATGCCACTCTTTCTACTTGGGGTAGACTATTTGAGACTGTTTGGACTATATGTGTGGAGCCCAAAATTTCTCATTTTATTTGGTGTATTCTACACCAAGGCCTTCCTATCGGGGCTCATCTTGTTCAAATTGGGAATCTGGATCCCAACTACCCCTTTTTTGGGCATCTAGAAATTCTTTTTCATGTCTTCTGGTTTTGTCCCAAAGCTCAAATTGCCTGGAACTGGATCCATTCTTTTTTTTTCCGTCACGGCCCCACTATTTCACTTGGCAACATATCCTCTTGGGAGATAATCCCAAACTTTTTCCTATGTTTACCCAGATTTGGCATGTTTTCAGAGGTGAGATTCTATTTTGATATGGAAAGAAAGAAATGCTTGTTTCTTTTTTAATTATGCAGTTGATCAATATTTCTTGATTTATAATAAATATATGGTGATCTCCAATGTACTTCTTCATATTCAAGTTCAAGCAAACAAGGTGACGCTGGAGGTGGACCACCTCCAGAGCCTGTTGTGACACTAGGGGGAAGCCCCATGCAACATTACCCGAGTGCCTCCATCTCCCACCAGGTGCTCCTCACCTTCAGCTTGTGGTGATCGGCGTAGCCGATCTCAGCGTCGTGCTTTTAGTCACACCCACCGCTCTCCAAGGCCGTTACATCAACACAATCATTCACATCTTCATCATTGTGGCCAGTGCTCCCCACTGCATTTTTCATCTCACCAACAGGGTTGGGGCTTACCACCTTGGCAGCATGGGTGGGGATATCCTCTGCATTCATTGGATCAACAGCAGGGCTGGGGCTCTCTTTCTGTCACTACTTCACACCAAGCCACTTGGCACTCACCACCACCCCCCGATCTTCTGAAAAATTCCCTCGCCTCAACCTCATCATTCTTATGCATGGGGAAACAGACCTGGAGAGAAGAACTTGTTGTTGGCTAGGATATTCTAGACACTGGAAAAGACCTTCTTGGTTTGGGTGACTGAGATGATCAGGATCCTCCTACCTTGGGCATGTTTTTTACTGCTACTTAATAGTGTTTTTTTTTGTGTTTTTGGGTGATACCTTTTGTTTTGTTGTACTCTCCTAGGCTAGGCCTAGTTTGAATTTTGTTGTTCTAGGATCGGCCTAGCTTGTTCGTGTGATTTTGGGGCATGCTCTCATACCACCCACTTTTTTATTGGAAGTTATATTATATCTTATTGCATTAACATAATATAAGATCCATTTTCATCAAAAAAATGGGTTCACCACAATGTATCACCATGATAAATTTTAATTAATCTTATGAATGATACTATGATAAATAAGCTTATAAATACAATCATATTTATGATACAGATTGTAAACACCCTAATTTCACATCTCTCCTAAATCAATTAATTCCCCTACCTCATTTCCCACAAAAATACACTTCGAATTAATCAAATATAATTTGATTAATTATCCATTTCAAATCTAAAAATAACCTAATCCTTACCACATGTCATTATTCTCCATGTTTTTCTACTATTGAATTAAAAATTCAAAATCAAATCCTCACCCACTCTTCATGGTCCCCACTCACCTAAAATCCTCCACTTATGAATTAAAAATCCAAAATCAAATCATCACCCATTCTTCGTGGTCCCTACTCACCTAATCTTACCCACATTTTCAAACCATGATTACTTAAATTACTCTAAGTTAATCACTTCCCCAGGCTATAAATATATCGTTACCCCTCCTCTCTAACACACAGAGAATAAGCTTGAATGCCTTGTCTAAGTTCTTGCATCCTCTGAGAAAAGAACATACTTCCACCTCGTCCTAATGCCCAAATAACCTCATCTTGAAGCACCCAAAATCCATAATCCTCTTACCAATTTGGTGCAAAGTAAGTGGATCATTGTTGGAAGAAGTTCTTGCTCCATCTTGAAGAAAAGCACCTATATATCATGCAATCGGGGCTCAATCCATGTTTCCTAGCCCATTCTGAGGTTTGCTATGGAACGCGAAGGAGGAGGTATGATTGTTAGTATTTTACTTCCTTGTTAGTAGTGCATTTTTCCTAGGTCACATTCTAGCAGGCCCGATTACTTTTGATTTGTTACCATTTATTTCCCTATTACTGGTTTTATCATTTATATGTTTATTATTATTCGTTATTATTTCTTTTTTGTGCCTTATAGCCTTCTTTGGTTAACCTTCACGCTGTGGGTAGTGTTTTTGTTGCGTGGTGTCTTGTGGTGCATCTACAGGTTATAGTACCAATGAACCTACAATGCTCATTGTGTCCTTGATCTCCTCGACACTTGGTGTTTAATAGAGGGACATCTATCACCTGATGGACAGATACTTGTGGATCATGGTGGAAATATTCAATCCTATGGTCGTTACAGAGGTTACATTTCGAATAGTTCCTGGTTCTTATTTTTCTATTCAATCGTAATCTGTGGAAACAAATGAACTAGCCATTACCTTATCATCCCATTGTCATGGGAAACCAATCCAGAAAATGAATTTATTTATTTATTTTAGCTAAAATAATTATTTTGTAGGAAATTCATCTTATTTACTAATCACTTTTTAGTTTTCCTTACATATCTAGATCTTAGTTTATCTAACGTTTTATTGATTTCCTTCCAAAAAAATTAAAAAACAAAACAAAAAAAACCCAATTGATCTTGCTTACACACACATTTTTTACTACTTAGTTTTTCAATACATTTAAATATTTGCTCCAAAACAAAAAATTCTATCTCACTTAGCAAGTTTTCTTTATTTATATCCCCATTCTCACATCTCTATCATATTTCATTTTAACTGCTATAAACATGTATATTTATTTATTAAATAAAAACAAATTGTAAATATCCTAACCTACCTACCCACAACTCCACACCCTATTATCTCCTATATCCCACTTTTTATCAACCACCAAATCGTCACCCACCAATCACATCTTTCAGCTCTCCGTTCACTTCCCCATCCCCATTCAAACCTCTCCTATCCATTCAAATCCTCCCTGCAAGCTCTCCTATGCTTCTCCCCATTTCCTCAACTCCTAACCTCTAACTATCCCTTCCCCAATTTCCACGCAGCCCCCTAAACCTGACTACCCATGTCAACCCCTTCCCTATTTCCCTCCATGTAGAACTGTTCTCTCCCACAAATCCCTTAGTTTCCTTCCATACAACCTCACCACACACCACCTGATCCCTCAACTCATCCATCCCAACATCCCCAACACTGACCCTGATCCACACCATCTCCCCAACACCTATCACACATCGCCTTCCTCGTAGACCCTTACACCTATTTCACCATCTTGTATCCTCTCTGCCACAACTCCCTTCTCCCCTCATTGAGATTCATCCCCATTCCCTCCCCCTATTTCCCCATCCACCCACCTTATTTCCTACCCCCTAATCTGACTACCCAGGTCTCGGGCTACTCATCCATCCCACATAGTTCCTCTCCCCCTTTATCCCTCCTTGACTTCCCACATAACCCTCCCTAACCTCCACACCGAAATACCTCATAGTCCTTACTCTCTAACCCATCCACCACCCATTTTCCTTCCACATGGCCACCTAACTCTTCCCACATCCCACACCCCTGTCCTTCCTCCCACGTTGACTCTCCCAACTCCCCCTCCAGTTGTGAGCCCTCTCACTCCCTCAGATCTCCTCTTCTCATGTCAACTCCTCCCTAAACCATCCCTGTGGAGAACCCGATGCTCATACAACCTGCCACACCTCGTTTTCCACACCAGCCTAAGAGACTTCCACAAGCATTCACCTTATTGACCATGACTACGACCAACTAAATTTAACTCCTGTGTTTCGATCCTGCCATGATCCCCGAGCTCGTATCTTACGTAGCCACATTCTAACCTTAAAGATCACTATCGATGTTTCCACATATCATTAAGCTCGATGTTCACAAAACATTACCCACCGCATGTCAAAATGAATAGTTACTTTGACTTCTAAAATAATCATTAATATGACATATTTTCGTTCAATTTCTACCTATCATGTACCCTATTCCATTCAAATGTTCACCTACTATATTATCTTAAAATTTTCCATTACGTCCCTTTCCCATTTCTAATTTTAACTCAAAATGCATTTGTTTTCCTCTAAAGTCCACCTTTTCATCATATCAATCCACATTCTTTCCATATAAGTCCATATTTTCATCTTCACAGTCATATAAGAGCTTATTCAAACCCACCACGTTCACACTCCCATCAGGTTGCCACTTCGAGTTATTTTCTCTTTATCACGATTTTCCTAACACTCTTATTTTTAATTAAGTATTTTATCGATTAAAGATTTTTCGTTGCTTTTGGTAGCTTTGTGCACCATTGTTAACAATTTTTCACCATTTAATTTTTAAGTTTGATGTAGTAATTTCTTGTGCAAAAACTTTAAGATCATAAACAAACTTACTTTTTTGAGATCCATTTTCTCACTTATCATGCGATATTTATCATTTTTTTAGTAATTATTTTTCAAGATCATTTGTAATCATGTTTTGTGATTTTTAAGTCCTTGTTCACCATCTCCACATTTTATTTTATCAACATAGTTTTGTGATTTTTCACACTTTGTGCTTATAATTAATTATTTTCAGTAATCCTTCTACTAACCTTGTGTGCAGGTACAAACTACTCATCATTTTCTTGCAGGACCTTTTTCGAAAATATAGACCTATTCACATCTCTCTAACCACACTTATTAGGTCCATATTCCCCATCGTATTTTTCACACTAGAAGTCACCCAGGCTCTGTAAAATATAAAAAATATTGCCTTACATTCCAAGTTTCCATGACGACACTTCTGGTAACATTTTTAACACTCTTCTTTTGTTGTTTTTCTTTTCTTTGTGAAGATAATCATTATTACTATTTCACAATCATGATTAATTGTAATATTTATTAAAATAAATTTAATCAAATCTATTCCAATTATATCTACGTATGTTCTTTTCATGTGCCTTGAAGCAGATCTAGAAAATCAGAAACGGTCACGATTGTTTAGTTTCTTGTTCTAACATTACAACATCCATTTCCTTATTATTTTATGTTCCTAGCTATTGTCTCAATCAATTTTATTTTGTCGCACTATTGATAGTTGTTCAGTCATTGGTTGTGTATGCTCTTTTCGTGCACCTTTGAGTGACCAGGAAAATCAAAAACAACCACGATTTTTTTTCTTCCTAACATTTTGTGTGCAGGATAACTACTAATTTGTTTTCTATAGGACCGCATCGCTAGAATATTGTCAAAAATGCAAAACAAAAAATCCTACAAAATTACCACCATTTAAAGAAAATTGTTGAAACCAAAAAAAATTAGCACGCTCAGGTATGCAATTATTTTCCACTAGTGATTTATTTCAAGTTGGAAAGAACCTTGCGTTTAATCACTTCATGATTTTGTTTTTGCATGTAGTAGAGGTGGATTTAATCACCACCAAATCTACACTAGTGATGTGGAATTGACTACCACACATCAACAACATTCACATCTGCATTGCACTTTGAGATAGTCTCATCACAACATTCGGTATTTACCTCGCCCCTTCTCTTCACTTATAGGTAATTTTGTCATGCGACGCATGTGAGTCATTCCTAAACAGTTGTAACAATGAACCTGGGCATTGTACCTATAAATATTCAAGGATTTATAAGGACACCATACACATTCATCCCCCCATCACCCACCACCTTTTCACAAAACCTACCTTGGATGTGGTGATTCACTCTGAAGTAGGTAAGTAATAATTGGTGAGTATCCTCCAATGCTCTAAGGGTTCCCCGTATAGAATTAGCTATATCATGACTAGGGTATATCGGAGGACACATCTTTTTGGAGTGATAAGAGCTTGCATCCATCATTCCATGGCATACTTGTATGATTACATGAAACAATGATCATTCCTAAAGAATTTACCTCCTGAGCCAAAATAATTTGATACACATGTCTGCTTTCTAATTGTCAACAAAATAGTTTAGCATTATTTTTTTAATCATCAAACTTGGTCGATATCAATGTGTTCATTGTAAAAGTTTTAAACCCTAGTTGTGTTCCACAAAAATCATTTCTCGACCAATTCAATACCAAGCAAAAACGTCCAAGCAATCTAACAATGTAGACCAAAACATCACACCAATTTCATTAGCTTGCTTCATCCAACAACACATCGGTCATATCATTTCTTCAGCTATATCCAACTGATATTGAGTGACTGGAATTCACTCCACATATCGTCAATTGTCAAAAAATCCTTCATAGCTCATTTCAATCTATATCAAACTAATATTGGGTGACTTATTTGATTTCACTCATTATTTTGTCAACCATTGCATTTATCCAAATCACAGTCGACACAAATCCTTTCATAACTCATTTTGAGTTATATCACAACCATATTAAGATTAACATGTTTGCGTTACTCTCCCCGTCAACAATCCAGAGCTTGTTCAAGCCAAATCTACACAACATGAAACAAATTCCCTAATAACTCATCTCAAGTTATATCACAATCATATTGCGATAAATTGTTTGAGTTACTCTCCTTATCATTCATCATGAGCTTATTCAAGCTAAATCCAAAACAATCAAATTCTCATTTAATCATGCCTGCTCAAAATTCCTACCCACTTTTTACAATTTAATCAGGCACCCACCTATCTCATCATGGTAGTCACACATAGTCACAATCATGAAAATGATGATGAAGAAATTACACAACCAGAACTCACCAATGAAGAACAAGAACAAGTAAATAAGGTGATAGAACAAAACAAAAATGAATATCTATTATGCATCCTAGCCATGGGGGTAAAACTACCCCTGACTTCGGGACTGAAAATTTAAAAAAACTTATCAAAAATGGTGAATTAATTTATCACAAAAAAATACCAAACAATCCAAATAGCTCTTCAACTGACAAGTTATTCACTAAAATCCAAGACTTAACAAAGAAACTTGAGGAAGCAACTGCTAGAGCTGAAAGGTTAAAAGACCCCAATCCATACCCCAATACTCATGGCATTCTTGATAACTCATCCCCTACCTCTCCATTCGCACAAGAATGGAAACATATGAAATACACCATTCAGGGACTACAAAAAAATCAAAACAATTCAACTATGAAGAATTGTGTCCTTTTCCATTTGATACAGAGATATCACTCTTACCATTTCCATCATCCTTCGAAATCCCAAAATTTGATAAATACAAAAGAAAAGGTGATGCCCATGAACATGTCAAGGAATTTTACATGCAATTTCAGAAAGTTTCCTATCGTGACATGTATCTTTTATGATTATTCCCCCAAAGTTTAGGAGGACAGGCTTTAGACTGGTTTTTCCATCTTCCCAAAGGGTCGGTCACAACATTCGCAGACTTATCGGAGAAATTCATCAAACATTTTTCCTACAACTTAGACTCAGAAATAACCATGCTTGATCTCTGTAACACTAGGAAAAGTCCCAACAAAAACTTTGCCTCCTTTTTACAACAATGGTGAGGAATTGTAAGCCGATTTCCCTAGTCAATACCCGAGAGACAACTAGTTAGCATTTTTGTTCCTAATCTCAATGACAAATTATTATTCCACATGCAAATCCATTGTCTGAATATTTTTTAAGAATTCATTAAAAAGGGAATGCAAATTGAAAAATCCCTCATTTCTAAGGGCTTACTTAAAGCACCCTTTAGGGACCAACCTTATCGAGACACCCCTTAGAACTAGGAAAAATCTAAATTCTTTAACCGTAATTTAAATATAGTCATTGATGGTGTTACGGATTCCTGCCATGTCTAAAACATTCAAAACAATCCCATAAACATATTAAAATCCAAACAATCAATCATAATCTCTAGAAAGGAAGTTCCTTCTCAGGACCGGTGAAGATAGTTCACTCCTCTTGAAGAAATCCTATCTAGTGTCTTTCATCACTTGGAAAATGCCAACATGATTACATATCCCATCATCAAACCCTTCGAAGAAGGAAAACCAAAACCAAATTGGTATAATAATAATGAATATTGTGATTACCATTGCATAAAAGGGAACTCTACATATCGATGCATGCAACTCCGTTGTTACGTCCAAGACCTTATTGAACATGGAGACATAGAAGTTGAAAACACTTTTGAGACAAAAACACCAAATGAAAAAATTCACATGTTCAAAAATAACTTCCCTAATCATGATAATAATTCAAAAGATAAGGGCCAATTGTCAAGTAATTTTGAGTATGACTCAGTCATCTTGACCAAAGACCATGACCAAGACTTAGTGGCAACTATAACTAACAGAAATGACAATGTGATCACCACTAGATAGAAAAAAATGTGGGTCCCTACAACAAAAAAATCTCCCACTTCGTCTCACTCACCACTTCCTAACCCGTCATCTAATTCCACCACCAATTCCACTCCACAACCTGCACCATCATTTAATATTGTCAAACAATTGGAGAAGACTACAACACAAATTTTCATCATGGAATTACTTAATTCTTCTCCCACACTACAACACATCCTTATGAAAACATTGAATAACACTTGTGTCCCTGAGGACATCAATTCAAAAAAATCTAGGCTTTAATTACACGTCTTACGGTCCTCAATCATATTTTATCCTTTGGTCCCACTGACCTTCTTAATCCCAACGTCGCTAATAATCATTCTTTATACGTCGAGGGTTATATAACTCGTCGTAATATCAAGTGTGTATTAATCAACAATGGATCCGCATTGAATATTTGTTCCATGAAACTTTTGCGTTGTCTAGGTTACATTGAAAATGATTTACGAAACAATATCATAACCATTCGCGGGTATGATAATAGCGAAAGAAATTCTGAAGGAAAAATCACATTGCCTCTCCAAGTTGGACCCATCACCTTAGAAATGGTATGTCATGTGGTGGATGTATAAGTTTCATATAACATTCTCATCATCTGACCATGGATTCATGCCATGATAGTCGTCCCATAAACATTCCACCAATGTATTAAGTTTCCTCATTTGGACAAGGAATTTACGTTACGTGTGGATCCTCAACCCTTTGAGTATTGTAGATTCCTCAAAAGACGGTATTGACATGATCACTATTATCCATCAACAGATAAGTATGCTCCACCTCATTTAATCCCTAACAAAACATGCATAGATCTAGATACACTCCCTAAGAATGATCTGAAACCATCATCTCCTAACCAAATCACATTTTCCAATCCATTCTCTTTCATTAATCAACAATCTTTAACTAGTCCTCCTCCCACTAATCAATCATCTTCTTCCACTAATCAAGCTTCTTCTTCCAGCAACAATTATTCTTCCACCACACCATCTTCTTCCTCACCTAGTCAACCTTCTCCATCCAACCACACCTCTTCTATTAAGATACCTTCTTCTATGAATAACCAAACTTCATCCTCCAATCCACTTCCTTCTTCTTATAACTCATTCTCTTCATCTTTTAGAACTACCCAACTGACTTCCTTGCCATATGAGGTACCTATTGGTGCCCCATCCCACACATTTAAAATCATTAACAAAGGATGTGGTGAATACCAATTTCAAAAGATGACATACTCCTTTTACATCAACAAATCCCCACACAACTATGGAAAACCCAATGCTCCATACATGAGAATCTACCACTTACCAAATGGGATAATCAGTTTGGAAAAAATTTGGTTATCTTGACAATGAATAAATTCCAATTTCTTCAGGATCTTGGTTATATAATAGATTTTCTCCCTGTTATGAGTCCCCTCAATTTACCAAAGCTTATCGAATAATGAAAAACATGTGATAGAATGGTAAATGACTCGGTCCAAATGAACAAGGTCATTTAGATCCAATCAATTGCACACAACATCAGGGTTAACATGGTCTGGGTTTCAAGGTGTTTGATGTTGCTCCTGTAATAATTTCAAGTGATAATGATGAAACCAACTCTGATAATGACACCAGGTCTCCACGTAGCCTTTTTGAGGACCTCGATGAAACACATCTTTACTTTGAACATTTATCTATTAATGTCATCAATTTTGAGCCAACACATCCGACTCTCATAGATCATGACCAACCACATCATGCTACCATGGACATGTTCCAAAATGATGAAGCTATCGAAGAATTCCTTGGAACTTGTGACCAAATCCCTACTTCCAACCATAGAAAAGGATTTTAAATCAATTTATATGAATCATCCTATTTTTGTGAAGAATTAAATATTCATATCCTTCACCTTCAAAAAATTTGGATCAAAAGCACAAACAAATAATTTCCCATAGTCAAAATCTCATCGTCACCCTATCAAACAAACATGTCAATAAAAAGTCTCAACATCACACACAAAAAACTTATACAAACTCCCCTAAATCACCCAACACCGATGACCTACATCATCCATTAGCATCATTCTCTGAAAATGATGCATCTAAAATGCTTATAGAAGAAACTAAAGACATAAACATTGGAACCACCAAACAACCAAAAATTTTACAACTTGGAATTAGTCTATCTAACCAAGAATGCATGGAATTCACAACACTCCTTATTGAATTCCAAGATATCTTTGCATGGACATTTAAGGACATGTTAGGACTGGATACATCTCTTGTAGTACACCACCTTGTGGTGCATCTGGATGCAAATCCTATCAAACAAAACTACATAAATTGCATCCCCAAGTTACATTGCTTGTCAAAGTCAAACTCAAGAAACTCTTGGAAGTCGAATTCATCCAACCTATTGATTATTTAGCATGGATATCTAACATAGTTCCCGTAGACAAGAAAACCCCTGGCATTAGTAGATGCACAGACTTCTGAGACATTAACAAGGCTTGTCCCAAAGATGACTTTCCCTTGCCAAATATAGACATGATTTTTGATTCTACGACAAGCCATGAAATGCTCTTCTTAATGGATGGATTTTCTAGTTATAATCAAATATGTATTGCTGAAGGGAATCAACATAAAATGGAATTTACTACACTATGGGGCACCTTCTATTATAAGGTCATGCCTTTCGGCTTGAAAAATGTCGGTGCCACCTATCAATGAGAAATGACTGTCATCTTTCATGATATCATGGAAGATTATGTTGATGATATATTAGAAAAATCAAAAACACAAATAGGGCATATAGGTGTGTTGAGATGCATTTTTGATAGATTACGTGAGAATAAAGTTTGTCTTAACCCAAAGAAATGTGTGTTCGGAGTGACCTCTAGTAAATTGTTTGGGTTTATTGTCTCACAGAGAGGCATAGAAGTGGATCCTGCAAAATTCAAATCCATTATGGAAATGCCTCCTCCTCAAAACTTAAAAAAAGTATGCATTCTTTAGGGAAAATTACAATCTATTCAGCATTTCATATCACAGTTGGCTGATAAGTGCCATCACTTCAACTAGTTACTCAAGAAAGATGCACAATTTCACTGGAACCACAATTTTCAAGACTCTTTTGCTAAGTTAAAAGAATACCACTCTAGCCCATATGTTCTTATGTCACCAGTTGTTGATAAACCCATGTTGCTTTATACGTCTGCCACTAAACATGCCATAGGAGCTCTGTTAGCACAACATAATGATCAAGCAAAAGAACAGGTTGTATATTACCTTATTCGAACACTTATTGAGCATGAAGTTCATTATTCCCACATCAAAAAAGTATTATTAGCAATCACCTTTGCATTCCATAAGTTACGTCATTATTTGCTCAATCACACAACTAAGTTGATCGTCTAAGATTGATCCTCTCAAGTATCTCTTGTCCTGACCCATTCTCATAGGAAGAATGTCTAGTTGGGTCGTAATACTTAGTGAATTTTATGTCGAGTTTGTTCCGCATAAGGTAATCAAAGGACAGGCCCTTGCAGATCAAATTGCTGAGGCACCCCTTCCTGGCATAGAACCACTTCATTTTTATTTTCCTGCTTAATATCTTCTACACATAGACATCGCATCATCGTGGCCTCTATTTTTTATGGATCTTATAATCTCCATGGCTCAAGGGATGGTATTTTTCTTATCACACTTAGTATACATTTTATCCCCAAATCATTTTGATTAGCATTCCCATGTACCAACAATATCGCAGAATATAAAGGTCTAATCGCAAGATTAAAACTAGCTATATTTTGGAATCTTACAGAATTAGTTGTATTTTGTGATTATTTACTTATCATCAAACAACTTACAAATGAATACCAGGTCAAGGATGAAAAACTTATCCCATATAAGTGCATGGTGGATAGTCTTCAAAGCTAATTGGTTAGGACCCCATGAAAAACTAAAGAGAGAAAAACAAGGAAAATTTGAGCCTAAATGGTTAGGACCCTATGTAATTATAGCTAAATTTGGCTTTGGAGCCTATAAGTTGGCCACTGAATATGGTCAAGAACTTGATGAACCAATGAATGTAGTTCATTTAAAGAAATTTTATCCTTAAGGCATTCACTATTCCAAGAAACAATGACGTGTACATTGTTCCTTCTGTCTTACTAATCTCTAAATAATTTAAAATCATTCATTTCATTGGTAGATATTCTCATTATCACAATCACATATTCATATTCATCATCATGAGACAGGTGCTAACATAGATCCTATTAAGTCTTTTGAGTATCATACTTCTTATAATATCTCTTATTTTCAGTCACATTTATCTTTTGTCATACCTAGAAGCTTATTGATGGTAATATATTCCCTTCAAATAAATTATCTCTTTCATAACAAATCTCTAAACTTATTTACCCAGTTCATTTGATTTTCCATCTCAGTCTTCGGTGTTGAACCCTCACGTCCTACTAGTCGTGTGGGGCTGAGATGGGGGGAAAAAATTCCTTTCCCAAATACAAAGAACTCTTGTATAGGTTGGTAAATAAAATAAATTATGAATAATTCATTGTCACATATTTCGTCCTTCATTGTCTTTGGTGTTGAGCGCACACTTCTTACTGGTAGTGTGAGACTGGGAATGGAGGAAGGTTCCCTTACTCGTTTACGTCTTGTCTTCGGTGATAAACCATTTCCTCTTACAGGTGGCATGGGGCAAAGCGTAGAGGGTCATACTCATAAAAAAATATTGCAAAAACATTTATAAAAATGATAAAAACATTATAAAAAAGAATTTATTCTCCTATATTTTGCCTTCGATGATGAGCCCTTGCTTCTCACTAGTAGCATGGGGCAAGGCATAGGGAGTCATTTCAAGAATAAAAAATCTTACAATGCTTGCAATTATAGAATCCCCAAAGAAATAATTTAGATGCCTCAGTGAAGAGGAACTATCCCTTCACCTCATATCCTACCAATTAGCAGGCCACATAATTGTCTAAGTCTAGCATGTGATTCATAGAGTGAAAGCCATTCTTGAAACCGGTTCAGTAACGTTAAGAAGAATTGAGTCACAATTTCCCAAAGGGATTGTTATTAGAATTTGTCTCTATATTCATTATCTATCTCATGTGTCCTTCTTGATTCTCGGTGATGAGCCCTTGCATCTTACTAGTTGTGTGGAGTCAAGAATGGAGTTGGACTTATTTTCATCATATCATCACCAACATATCCTACAAATGGAATGAAGTTTTTTGTGTTATTCAGTGCATGAGTTACCACAAGGAACACGGTACATACGACTAATATCCTAGTTTATCACCTCTCAAAATAAATCTGCACTCTGGTCCATAAATTGCCAATAACAGTGTAAAAATCCAAAAAAATCCAAAAACATTCGAAAATTGTCAAAAATCCAAAAAAATTAGAAAAATCAAAAAATCAAAAAACATTCAAAAATCTAAAAAAAAAACATTAAAAAAATCGTCAATAATCCAAAAACATTTAGAAACAATTTAAAAATCCAAAAACATTGGAAAATATCCAAAACTTCAAAAAAAAAATTGTAAACTCCACAAAATTGCAAAAGATCTAACCTAATCAACACAATCCATCCTTTGAACTATTATCCCCAACGAATGATCCAATCACCTTATAACTATCAAATTCAAACCACTTCTCCTCATGTGCATCCTCGCTTGGGGAAAATCTGGATCTCATTTTTTCCTTGTTTGAGGGCAATGACCCAACCCTTTTTTATGTCCTTGTACCCATGCTTGGGGGTATATCTGATCAATCCTCACTGTGGAACATGTTAGGGAAATGTTTATTGGTTCTTGTGTTGCATTATTAGTTACATGTTATTAATTTCTTTCTTGTATCTTGATATATTACAAGGGCATCTTGATTTTATGTATCATGGTGTTCTCTCTAATATACTTATGTTATCTGATTGTCATATCACACTGGGGCATCATACTTTCTTGATGGCCTCTTTCTATGCTCTCTTCCACTTGCAATCATACTAGGGAATCAAATATTTTTGATGGCCCCCTGTCTATGCTATCATGCATATTACAGTCTAGTCATCCTAATCTTTTATATCACGATGCATCCTATTATGTGATATATTAAAATTAATATTTTTTTCGTCACATGAGTATCTTCCTGCATGATCAACATATTACTTTGTACCCCCTTCATTCACACGTACTAATACATTCCCCAGTTTGGGAATCCTACTTGATCACCATTACAGTTTGTGAATCCTAATTGAAGATATTTCTCAAGTAGCATTCACTATATAGCAGCTCCTCCTCTCCCACCATGATCACCATGTATTTGATCCATTCATCCTCGCTCCTCATTTTTACTCCTCCACCACTTATCCCCATATTACCCTTCTCACCATTCATGTCCCCTCTCACCCATTTGTATTTTTTCCTTTCACTCTTCTGCTTCCCGCTTGACAATCTTACTATATAACCCCTTCTATATGGGATCCTCGGTGAATGTTTACCCTCTCCTTAAGATCTTCCCACTGTAGAAGCTTCTTCACCACCTCTTGTCTCATCAAACAACAATCACCACTACAAACATCTTCCCATTCCAACTCTTCTGCTTCTCATTCTTACATCATTATTCTCACCAAGTGGTCATCCCAATTAAGGATTCCCCTCACACTCTCCACCCTCCACTACATATATGCCTTCATCCATTCATGTTACACTCCTTTGTTTCCTTTCTTCCTTGTTATCACCTCCTCTTGTCTCCTCTCCCACCCGGGCATACATCACTCACTCTTTTCTCATCCTTCTCCAAATCCATCTTCTGCCTAGTAATCCTACTTACACACTCATGTAGTATGGAAAATTCACTTGAGGGTTCCCCTTCAGTCCATTTTTTCATACCCTATTCCCACAAACTCTATCATCATTCTTCTTCTTCTTCATCTTGGTGATCTTACTTAACCATTCCAACCGCATGGTAGTCTTACTTAAGAATTCCTCTTAAGGTTGATCTACCCTATGGCCTTCCCCCATCCCATCATATTTCTCCCATCTTATTTCTCTCACCTCTCGTCATGATCATCTTATTCAACCAACCATTCCACCCTTTTACCCAATAAAAAAATTTCTTTCTCCATGCATATCATCCATGTCGGTTTGGCGATCTTACAAAACCACTTCGGCGGCATGACAATATTATTTAAGAGTCTCTCTTAAGCATGACATGTCATCTTGCACTCTCCCATCACTCTACATTCTCACCATCCATATTTTCTCTTCATTCCCATCATCAAATCATTTTACCACCACTATCACCATTCTCTGCTTGGAAATCTTACTTAACACTCGCACGGCATGGCAATCTCACTTAAGATTCCCTCTTAAGGATGATCTGTCTTCTTTCCTTTCCCCATCACTACACATCCTTCACCCTTCACTTTTTTTCATAATTCCCCATTATCACATCCTCTCACCTCCTCTTCCATTCTCGCAAACATTACTTCTCACTTTCCCACTTGTCATCTTCAGTGTTGCTCACTTGGCAGTCTTACTTAACCACTTCCGTCACATGACAATCGTATGTTAGGGTCCTCCCTATGCTAAATTCGTTATTGTAAACTTTTCCCTCTCCTAATTCTTCATTCACTTTGTTGATAGCTTCTTCCACCTGGTCTCTCCTACCAACCACATTTTCCTCCTACCATTATCCTTTCTCCACCTATCATCTCACAACATACGTTTAATATCTTCCACCTAAAATCACGTTCTTTTCCCATTCTTTATCCATCATCCTTCATACTGTTTCTTCCCATTCTTTTCATCTCTTATTTCTTCATGCTCACCTTGTTCATCCTCATCTTCCACATCCTCTCCTCGCTTTCACCTAGTCTCAACTCATCCCTTCCATTTTCTTTACTCTTTCCACTTCAGCTTCTCAACTTCTCCCACATTTCTACCCACACACTTGTTCACCATTTTTGTTAACATTCCTCTATCATTATTTCATCATCATCTTCTATTCACTTGCTAATAATTTTTAGTGGACTTTCCCTAAAAATCATCAATCCACATTCCACACGACATTGTTCCCTCCCTTGGACCTTATAGAGTTTCCCTTCATTCCTTCCTTCCTCTAAGCCCACCACTCATTGTTAGTGGGCTTTCCCTAATGTCCCTTCGTTGGCTTTACCATTTCCAATCCTTATTACCTTTCTCTTTTTCTTCATTTTTTCTCTCACCTTTCCTCACCACTCATTGTTAGTGAACTTTCCCTAACATCCCCTCATTGGAATTGCCTCTTTTATCCCCCATTCTCTTTTCTCTCCTATTCTTTTCCCCCACTCCCACCCTTTCTTGTCGCTTCTTACCCATCTCTCCATATCCCCTTCTCCGTCTTCAATATATTTATTGTATTCATCATACATCCTTTGTATATTTTCTCGTAATCCTGGTATCCTCATTTTATGCATCTCTGTATCTTTTCCAATCTTTTTCATTTCTCCCTTCTTTCTTCTCTTTACATTCCTCATACTATTCACTTTACACTTAGTATCCCCATTTTGTATTCCCTTCCTTCTACATCATTTTCTCTGTTATCCTCTTCTCTCTCCCACCCCTCATCTTATTTCACTTCCTCTATATCATCTTCTTCCCCTTTTTACATCAAGTTTCCTCCTTATTTCCCCATCAATAACCTGGATCTTCAGCGTTGTCACGTCTTTTTTATCATCCCACCCTCCACATGCATCTCCATACATTTTGTTCCATATTATTTGCCTTGGTCTTCCTCGCAAAGACACGGTTCCTTCAATCTTCTCTCTGTATTTGCTCTATCCTCCTTTCCTCTCCCCTAATTTTCATGTTTCTTCTTATCACCTCTCCTTTACTCTACCACCCCTACCTTTTCATTCATTTTGTACCCGTTTCTCTTCTTTTCTCTACTTTTTTTCACACTTTCCTCACCCCTCATAGTTTTTTTTCTCCATTCTACTTATTTCATCCTCTTTCAATTTTTCGTCGATTTTACCCCCTACTCCCACCCCATCTTCTCCTTCTTATTTATCCTTCCCCATTTCTTTCTTTTCTCAGCTCTATCATTTCTTTCACTTTCATACATCCCTATTTATTATCTATGTTTTTTCCTTCATTTGGCACATCTCTCTATTTCATAACTTCACCCTCTACTCTGTCATTTTCCTGTCTTCTCCTTGTTTTTCCTTCATCATTCCCTTATTCCCCTATCATCCCTCTCTCTTATTCTCTTCTACCTCTTTCATTCCTTTTTTTGTCCCTCCCCTATCTCCATAACCCTTCACCTTTCTTACTCTTCTCATAGTAAACCCCCAATCCTATTCATTCCCTTTTCTCTTTCCCATTTCATCTTCCCACACACCCTCACACCTAACATTCAAGGCCAATTGAATCCTTTCTCCATTTTTGATATGTAGTCATTCCATTCTCTTCCGATCCATTATCATCCTCTTCTCCACAGAATTCATCTCTCCTTTTTTCAAGATATTTGTCTTATATTCCATTCTCGTCAGCCCTCTCAAGGGGGCATCATCACATCTGTCCATAATCACATCTTCTCATGACATTTTTGTCTTGGAGGATACCATGACATCCTTCACTCACCACCTTCTATTCTCCCCAAAAAACATTTTCTCTAATTTTTTCACTTAGAAAAAAGTAGATTGAATTCTTCCCCCATCTCGTCTACTTTCTTTGAAAGGACACTACTTTCATAGTACCCTTCCAAAGAGGGTAAAATGTAGACACCCTAATTTTACATCTATCCTAAATCAATTAATTCCCCTACCTCATTTCCCATAAAAATACACTTCTAATTAATCAAATATAATTTGATTAATTATCCATTTCAAATCTAAAAATAACCTAATCCTTACCACATGTCATTATTCTCCATGTTTTTCTACTTTTGAATTAAAAATTCAAAATCAAATCCTTACCCACTCTTCATGGTCTCCACTCATCTAAAATCCTCCACTTATGAATTAAAAATCCAAAATCATATCCTCACCCATTCTTCGTGGTCCCCACTCACCTAATCTTGCTCACATTTTCAAACCATGATTACCTAAATTAGTCTAAGTTAATCACTTCCCCAAGCTATAAATACAACCTTACCTCTCCCCTCTAACACACAGAGAATAATCTTGAATGCCATGTCTAATTTCTTGCATCCTTTGAGCAAAGAACATACTTCCACCTCGTCCTAATGCCCAAATAGCCTCATCTTGAAGCACCCCAAATACATAATCATTTTACCCATTTGGTGCAAAGTAAGTGGGTCATTGTTGCAGGAAGGCCTTGCTCCATATTAAAGAAAAGAACCTACATATCACGCAATTGGGGCTCAATCCATGTTTCCTAGCCCATTCTGAGGTTTTTTATGGAACACAAAGGAGGAGGTATTATTGTTAGTATTTTACTTCCTTGTTAGTAGTGCATTTTTCCTATCTCACACATATCATATAGAAAGAGTATACAACATAGAAATCACAATAGCTAACATATACATGAAATTGGAAGCATAAACATGATAGAAAGATGTACTTAGTGAATTGATAAGGTTGGTAAAGTTTTTTTATCGGTGATATGGAATAGGAAAAGAATCTAGAAACTAGTAAAATCAGCTAGTGTCGAGCTCGAACTATTTGTGCAAGATCGTACCAAAATTGTTGGACCAGATGGTACCATAGTGATTAAATTGTATGGTTTTGTACTTATAGAAAATTAAAATCTACAACTTGTATTGATCGATGTGTGCGAATATTTTTATCTCTTTGGTATCTTTAACCTCACATAAAACCTTGAATGTATCACTTGAACCTATAAAATAAACCCTATCTATCTCACAACAGACTCAAGTACTCATTTGATCTAAAATAAAGATTCAAGATGCTTGATTCGAACTGGCCTCGATGGTCACCTCATTTTTGAGTCAATGAGTCATGCACTACATTTCAAACTTGATGTAATTTTCTTAGTGTTTTTTGTTTATGTGCATGTAACTAAACCTTGACCTAGTTTTTCCCTTGTGCCTCAATACTGATAGTGGGATATGCTACTTCATCCCACTAAAAACCCTTGTGTGAAGATGAAAAATTCATATTTATGCCCTCCTATGTTGTGTATGTAGTATGCATATGTGTATCTTTCTTCCTTAGCTAATTATGTGGTAGATAGATAGGTGCTTGCTAGATTGTAAATGTTTACATTATGCTTGTATATATAGGAGGTCTTAACTTGAATTTTGAACTTTATTGACATGAAATGAAGACCCAGAACATAATAAGTGTACCTTAAATTATTAACAAACCAAATTAGAAGATAAAAATTAGAGAGAAACAAAGGGGTCTGGGACAATACAACTAGGGGAAGGACTGTAGTACGGTCTTGGCCCACATGTACGGTTTTGGTATGAACATATTAAGGGAATAACTAAATAAGGGAATGACCAATGATCCTTATAACTTGACACAAAATCATGATAGAAAATTAAAACATTGAAAAAATACTAGTCAAACCAAGCAATAGAGGACATAAAAAGGGGTTATGCTAGTAAGATCTATATTTAAGGTTTATAACTCGTGCATATGCAAGAGTAATAAAATTATGATGTAATAATGATTTTGTGTAGAGTTTTGCATCTAAAATAGTTTCGATGTGCACATGTTGCACTTAGAACCACTATCAATCAAGACACTATGAATAGGGATTAGAATAACCAATTCTTGAATATACAATGTATCCAAAATAAAATCATGATCAATATTAAAATCAACAAATGTAATCACATGTCAAGGAGTGATATTACCAATAAGAGAATCCAATCGATTATCATATAAATGGGAGGGGGTTGAGCATGATAAGTATGGTACACTACTAGATTATATGTAGCAATATTTTGATTAATAAGTAGGTCATTGAAAATATTAAACATAGAATTGTCATTAGTAGGCTTATATTTCTTAGGAGATGATTCAAATTTAATGACATTTACATCAATTAGATCTTAGATGACATGAAAAACCTTGAAGATTCTATTAGTAGAATATAAAACATGTTTATGATAATCACAATAGGCATTAGAAGTAAAATATTTATCATGAGGATTTTTATATCAACCTCTATATGTGAAAGGAGAGATACAAGGTTACACTCTATCCACCTTTGAAGTGTCAATCAAGCTGAATAAGGTAATTATTTGAATTTATTTTGAGGATGAGATTGTGAATAAATATTTACAAGTTGAAATACCACATGTATAATAACTCTAGCATAATTCTTGTTATCATTAGTTTTGCCTTTATAATTATATTTTCCTTAAAATCTAAAATCATATATGCATTATTACCATTTGAAACATACTTAATATTATTCATTTTAATGATATTATCTTCTTGGTACTTTAATGTATAACATTTCTAGTCAAATTACCAAAAATTATCAAATATAATCTATTTTTGTAGAGCAGGGAGAATACTCTCAGTGAATAAGTCTTGAAGTTCATCATTGGCTAGGATATTATGGTAATTGGAGTAAACAAGTCTTGGATCCCTTTAAATTCAGCATGGTTCAGCCACACTAACTCAAATTTCAAATGGCATATGTCAAGATTTATATATATATATATATATATATATATATATATATATATATATACATATATAAACTCATATTAACTCATAAGATTATTTAGGTGTGGATGGATACTAACACATCAATGATTGAGGATTTTATAATCTAGTTTCCATTCAACAAGATGAGAAAAACAAAGAACCTATCTAATATTTCATCAATATTACAAAAACATTTTATCCTATTTTTCCATAGGAATTTTTCTGATTTGGTGGAAAATCTATTAAATATTTACTAGAAATGAGATCCTGAAAAATTATTATTTTATTGTATTTTTTCACTACTACCATTCCTTTTATTATTTTGTTTGATAATGGTATTAAAAATCCATCCTATGATCATCTTTTTGTCTACCTACTACTCGAACTCTATTAAAATTTCCTCTAAGTTCTCCATTTCCTTGTTACATTGTTTGGTCTATAAGAATTGATAATTAATAGTTACATATCTTCTTTAAAAGTGTGAAAATAACATGCTAGCCAATTCTACCCCATGTTTAATATATTTCCTTTTACAATATCCATGCTATATAAGATGCACATACCACCACTATTTCCTTTTACTTTATCAAAATTTCCATTGGGATACCAAAGACTCCATTATTTATGGTTTCGATAGCTTATTTTATGGTATCATAGTTATATCTACCTCTCTGTTTTCAGTTGACATTATGCCAAATGATACTTATAAGGATCAATCATACACCTAGAATTCAGAAATATAATAATCATTACAATAGTTGGAGGGAATTTCCCCCTCTACTATGAAGAAAATGTCGCAGTTTATTTAGACCATTATTCCTAGCATTTTCAATCCTTGATTCCAAGAGTAATTTTTCCTCTAGTCTCCTTGATTTTTATTTTTGAATAATGTTATGATGTGGTGGATGAATGAGGTTTAGTGATTTACTTCACATTCCTTTTGTCTCTCACTCTTTTAAATATTGAAAATTTCTCCTCTACATCACTTTTACAACCTTTCCCATTAATACCAATTAATAATCTTCAAAGGTATACATACCCCTATCCTTAAGACCAAAAATATGTTTAAAATACATTATCTCTTTTATATCTAAATTTAACACCTTATTTCCCCCTAAAATATTTCGCATCCACCATCAAAGAGATATTTTTCATCCATATGTATCATTTGGAACTCAAAAGGGCCTCTTTATATCTCATAAGTCCTAATTACTTCATCTATTCTTGCAATAAACATATCACTTACAATATTCTCTATATAAATGAATCCCAAGATCCATTCCTCTGAGTCTCCATCCTTATCATTCAACATATACCCACTTCTATTATAATACTCGAATATGAAATCATACTTCTCCATTTAATTTCTCCAACTAACCTCTTACTACTCAATTCTTCCACATAAGGAGACACTAAGTATTTTTTAGGGATGTTAAGGGATGCCCTCGTACTTTTTCTTATTTTTTCCAAAATTTTAACTTTAAATATATCCAATACCTTTAATCACCCTTGTTTCAATGATCTTCATATGTTCTTTCATTTTGAACATATTTCTCCCATCATACTTCATATTTTCCATATTTTATTTCTTGTATCACTAACAACTCCCACCATAGGGATCTCCATCTTTGCAATTTCCCTCAGACTTTAGACATGTCCTTCCCAAATAGGATATTAATACTCCCATAATTTTTATTATCTCAATTTCATGATCCATATACTCAACCAAAGGATTCTAGCTTCTCTTCTATTCCAAACCCCTATATTTTCCATCCTCATTAACTCATTTCTTTCCCAAGAATTTTCATCCCCATTAGGCTTCTCAACTTGTATATCTGTCTTTACTTTCTCACTTTCATTTCCCACTATTGGGACATCTTCCTCTATGGATTCCCCATTTATTTTTAAAATTTCCTTAAAATGGTTGTGACCTATCCAAAAAATTCATTCCATCCTATTTTCATGATTTAAATCTTTCTACACATGTTTCTAACCATTCTTCCTAACCCGCATCTTTCTTTCCATTACTTTATTGTTTCCAAGCTTCATATCTTTAGCCAAATCCTTATAACCTTTTTCAACCAAAGGATTTGAACATTTTTCCAAACCTGTTTGTTTCTATCCATTGAAATAATATGAAAATATTCTTCTTTTGATCTAGTAGTGGCCCCTTAACTTTCTTATCATCTATTTTAATTTGTTACCCCTTTTTACTTCAAAAAAGGGAAGATTTTTTATGTCTCAAGGATGCACATTTAAACATATGTGATAATAATAATAATCGACCTTTTGATAATAAATCCTCCCTAAAATGGAAACTAGAATTAAATTTACAAAATGTTTTATATTCACTTTTACCTTTTTTTATAATAAATTTTGGATTTAAAATTTATATATCTTGGATTTAAGCTCATAAATTTTCCTACTATATTTCTGATCCCTCTTAAAATTAAATCATTCCGATATTTAGAAGGAAAATAACACCATCTTATCCACACATCTTTTATCTCAATTGATTTCGATTCTCTCTAAAAATTCTTTATCCATGGTTGGATCCTAATTTTTTGATTACCTGTGTTCAAAAATTTCCTCCAAAGTACCCTTGATCTTTCCCATTTCCCCTTTAATATTATCACGAGGAATCCTTCAAAAATTAAATGTAGGTTCTCATCAACTATTTTCCATTCTTGGTTCATTTATTTTTCATGTTTTATTAGCTCAATCCTACCTCTACATATTTTCCTATTATCCCTTTAGACAATATGTTACTTTATAATATTTTAACCTCTTATCCACATTAATCAATGTCACTAAACCCAAATGTCAAGAGAAAATAGGAGTAGATATTTTCAATGTAGGAATATTATTTATGTATTCTTATTTCATTCAGATATCATGTTTACTTCTAATGATAATTCATTGGTTCTAAAGGAAGAGGATGCCTTGTTCCATCCCAATTTAACATCCTCATTCAAGTTATGCCCCATTTTAATTGTCTATAAAAAATTTCCCTAATCCTTTCTAAGGTTAGCATTCATACTTCCTAAATCATACAATATTCTCCCCCCCTTTCTAGATTGTTATTTCTCTTATTTTTATTTTTGTATTTTTTGGGATATCCCATATGTATTAAATAAATATTTACCAAAGGGATATGATGAGGGAATTTCTTCCCCTTTGTTTCTCCATCCTCTATAATACAATCCTTCTCCTTAATCAATAGGATGTTACTCTCATATACTATATTCAAACACCTAGTTTCCTCATATAAATCAATAACACAATGGTATATCGTATGAACTTGCATATGTATTCCTTACATGAATTTCCTTTCATAATGAAATAATCATCTCAATATATTTTTATATCGACATTAATGATCCAAACCCAAATAAACCTAAATTATCCTTATAGGGTAGTTTTTTCCCCTTCCCAATTATCTCCATCTTTTTATTTTCCTCATGAAAACTCATCCCTACCTTACAATGTTCCAAATATGTACATGTATAAGAACTCTCACATTTTCACTCCGAATTTCCTTTCTTATCGCTACTTGAAAACCCTTTCTACCTTAATCTTCATCCCCCCTGTATTTCTAAGTTTTTTTTTCCATTTCTTCCATGTTCAAAATTTTGTTTAATGTATTGTGAAAAAAATTCCATCTATTATGTTCTATCGATTTCCATTCCAATATAAATTTCATGACTGACACCTATTCCATTATTATATTGTAAATTTAGTTCCATTGATCATCATTTTTCTCCTTATATTTTTTATGTTGATCCTTAGATAATTTTGGGTTTCCTCTCTCTTTAATTATTTCTCCCTGCCTTAATAGGTTTTCTAGATCCAAACCTCCAAAATTTTGATATTGTGTTCTAACATGATAACATTTGTCTAAAACCTATTTGTTGTGCACTTCTTCACTTCTTAAAAAAATCATAATACCAATTGATAAATTAGGTATTTTCGATATTCAAATACTTCTTCTCTAGATTTAAGAAAATTCCCTCCATTGTTTATGTTTCATTACTTTTTTATTTCCTCTTAGCTTCTTGATGGAAAATATGTGTACCAAACCTTGAGTCACTTGACCCATTTTATGTTTCTTAAAACTTTAGATTTCATTTTTCAAGTTACTATAGCCTATATTATCCACCTCTCCTTCCATCAATATGATTCGCTTTGTTCTACAAAATTTAGAATTTACCTTCACTCAAAGATGTGCATTGTATTTATTTTTTATCTCATGTTTATCTTGATCCAACATATGTTGGAACCAACTTACCATATTTTCTTTTTCTACTCTCATATATGTACTATAAACCAAATAAATACCAAACCTTATATCTTGCACATCCTATGGATCCACTTTTTCTTTCCATCTAGATTTTTTGAGATTTCATGATTTACTCTTCTCCCATTCTTCTACCTTAATCTTATGCTCTTCGTCCCTCCTACCCTAATCTAGAAAAACTTCCTTTCACTTGAATTTTTTTTGGTGTATACATTACTTTATTATTTGATTTGTTTTGTGAGCCCCTGTCACCAACCCTATTTCCATATCCTCCTTATATATTCTTCCTTCCTCTTATTTTTCTAAATTCATTTATTTCACAACCCTTTTTTCTCCTTCATCCTAAACTTCTTCCCTATACACAACATTCAATTTTTCTAATACATCCTTCTCCATTTGTATTGTCACTTCTACCTTTTCACTATCTCACTCTATTTTATGTTTCTTTATTATCCATGTCCTTCATAGATAATACATTTTCCATATTTATTCCTACAACCTCTCCTTCCATAATGATCCTATCTTCTATATCGATGTCATTTTCCATAACCTATTACTCTAAAAATATCTCATATTTTCATCATAATTTTATTTTAGAACAATTTCTTCTACAACATCATATTCCTTAATATTTTCCTCTATTATGATATTCACTTCTATATTGAATCCTTCTTATATATCCCTATCTTCCTAAATAAGTTCCTCTATCATGAACTTATCTTTTGTACTAGATTTTTATTTTATAATTCTATCTTCTACAACACCGTCTTCCATATCCACTTCTTTTGAAAAACTATATCCTTTGTAGAAAAACATTATATTTTAATAGTATCTTCCAAAACTATTGTAATTGGGTTAGTCCAATAATTCCATTTATACCAAATTTAATGACAATAGAATCATTCCAATTCTTAAAACTTTGTGATGAATTTTGTGAAACAAAAAGAGATTTAATCGTATCAATGAAACTAAGAGAAACCTCCAATTGTTTTAAAAAGGTTTTTTTTAATAAGATATCATCCAATTAGTATGAATAACATCTCAACCCTAACGAGAGAGGCCATAATACAAGACTAAACATGAAACCTTAGGGGAAATGTTGAAAATTTGTTTTCTTCATGCTTACAGAGGAAATTAGAAATTTGATTTTCATGGTAAAATTTAAAGCTGGAATAAATATGAAACTCAATCATGAAGATTAAACCCAAATAAGTTGAGATATTAAAACCCTAAAAATATTTTTCAATACCTAAAGGAGAAACCTAGATTTTTTTTGTTCAAATAAAATAGTGGGGTCCACTAAATTGTTTATTTATTTTACACACTATGGCATAAAATGTGATTAAAATGAGATATAAAATTAAAACTATATTATTAGGGAATCCAGGTACACTCAAAAAATAATTTGAATTTTATTTAAGCAAGAATACATTACAATTGCATGATTTGTATTTTAAAAAAATAAGAAATTAGATCACTTGGTTGATTTTGGATTATTTTCAATCACAAGTGAGGTTCTACAAGGAAATAATCATAAACTATGTTATATTTACAATGAAAACATGAGGTTGATAGGTGTCTAGATGCTACTAGTTAGTGAAAACCCCTATAACTAATGATATAGTTATGATTTTTTAGTACTATCTCAAGAACTTTGGGGCTTTATCATTTTTTGTATTTTATTTCCATTTTATTATTTTTTCTTCTAAGTACCTATGAATTCTTCAATATTTTTTTTCGATGTCCATCTCAACTCCTCTTCTTCATAGCCATTATTTTTCTTGTAATAGATAAGGGACCTTTGCAAAGTGGTTAAAATTTTAAATAATACTTACCTTAACCACCTCAAATGAAAGCATGTGATCTTTACCAATAAATTGACCTTTATTATAACTTTTGACATTTAACATGATGTATTTTTTACCTCTTTGGTTTTAGATTTATCGATATTGACTACTCTATGGATTATATTTGATATATTATAGATTTTCTTCATCTTTGGTAGTGATCCTCAATATAGTGAGAGCTTTATAGGATTGTAGGGGATCTTCAATACATGTGAAAGTTAAGAAATGACCTGAAGGGTATTTTTTATATATGTGGATATTTATTTATTTACCACCATATTCAACCCATGAAACATTTCTACGCCAACACAATGATGATTTCCCAATTTCAAAAATAGTTTTTGATGGTACTTCAAAACTACCTAAAGGAGGTGATGCCTATAAAATACTAGAATATTCTAGATTTATTGCCAATATATTAGGAGTGCATAACTATGGATTTGAGTATGGAGAATGTATATTTAAGATTACATATTATATATATATATATATATATATATATATATATATATATAGAGAGAGAGAGAGAGAGAGAGAGAGAGAGAGAGAGAGAGAGTTGATGTTGAATAGGTATATCTAGTAGATAGGGGTAGCTAAAAAAACCAAGGGTGATTGATAGTGAGACAGTGTGGACAAGAGTAAAATTTATAGGGGGTTTCCAAGTGTGTAAGAATATGTCAAGTATGTTAAAGTTTGATGTTGAAAAATTGTCAATGACCAAATTTTAATGTGTACACATCCTTAAATTATTCTTATTGTTTTTTGTTTTTTACTCATTATGTCACTTATCATGTTAATTATGCTAACCTTACCGTTGTTTGCTTCTATGATTTTCCTAATATACCTATATACATGATCTATTGATTTGTATATGATATGATTACATACCTAATATAAGTTTTAGATGTCTCCAAAATTTTACCTTATACATAAAATTCTTCTAAACATCATATGCTTCCTCATGACTAATATAATTTTATTACTTGATTTGTTTTACTATGTGATGGGTGTGATTTCACTACTTGACATTTTTCATGTCTTTGACTTGATATTAAGCGTTGATGTACTTTCATCTTCCTTTTTCGTTTCTATATACATATTATTTATGGATTTAGGTTTCCTATATGTCCAGAGTGTTTGGTGTGCCTAAATAATGTGGGTTATGCATTCTATATTCATATATAAAGTGTCGAAGTCTTGTCATATATATGAATTTTCTTGTGTCATTATTATCTTACTTGTGTGGTTAGTGTTTTTATGTTCATATTGTACTACAATTATTTGTATAATGTAAATGCATTTATTATTTTCTTATTTTGTATTGATCATTATATGATCCATAAACTAGGCAGACATTCCACACCATGTTTCAACAATATGAGTCTTATTGATCCAACTTAAGAAATGTTACTAGATAACTAAAATATTTGTGAAATAGAGATATAAATTGATAGAAGCAACTGCCAACTGAATTCAAATCTTACAAAAGGATAAATATAATCACCAAATACACTTGAACATAAGTTTTTTTATCCTAGAGAAAATCAAGGTGGGAAAACTATAGTGGGTGAGGTACTTACACTCCCCTTCCACTATGTAATCCGATAAATTATACTAGTAACTACAAATTTATACATTTATGGGCATATTTATTCTCTCTAAATCTTACACCACAATAAGAAAGCACATATAACACTTCTTTATACCGAAAACACTAAGAGCCTAACACTCACTTGTACTAAAAAAATAGTGAATTGTGAACAAAGATTTCATCTTGAACAAGTTTGCAATGGGAATCTAACTCTAAAAATATCTCTTGATATTTTTCAATCTCTTCATCGTATTTATAAAAAAATTCAAGGATCATCACATGTACCATAAAACCCAAAAGATCAATAAAAATAAGAGTCACCTCTTTATTTTTCACATTATGGGTGTGTCTTTCCATTTTTCATAGACCATTGTAGAAATGTTATCACATTGAAGCAAACCATTGTTATTAGTAAGTGGTTGTTCTATATGTTAGAACATAATATTAAGTGCATATAATGTTTAGTTTATAATTAAATAATTTAGATTATAGTTTGTATTCTTTATTATTTAATATAAACTTTATATTATGTTTATTAGTTATTTAATAAATATTTATTTATTAAACCGTGGTGTATACCCCATCACTTAATATTCATAACCCTTGGGGTTATTTAAATATGGGTGTGGGCCATAATCGAGTGAATTGAATTCACACCGGGTTAAAAACATGGAGTAGGAGTGAGGATAGGAGTTAATGGACTGTGTTAAAGTTTCTCATTAATGGAAAAATCTTTATCTGTGGTTTTTTACCCCATTGGGGGTTTCCACGTTAATTATGTTTTCACTGTGTAAATATGTTTATTTCACATGTTTATTATAGTGTGGTCTATAAGGTTTATTATTTAATATTATTTGTACATTAATTTATAATCTTGGTCCTAATATGGTACCACATCCCCGTTCCATGATCCTATATTTGGTACTTTGTTTGAAAAAATACTCACCTTTGTGTCCTTGTGAAAATGTCAATGGATGATGGTAAAAATAAATCTAAAGTAGTAACTCTACTTGTATCACTTCTAAATTGAAAAATAAGATTTTTTTCATTCATACTTAACTCAGAATAAATATAATTTCTGATGGTTTATTGAGAATGAACTAAAAGTAACTATAACTGAAAACATGCACAAAATGGCTTATATGTGTTTTGTTATTTCATTTTCTAATAGTTTATAAGTCTAAACTATAAAAAATATAACCTTTGTTATTTTTTGGTTTCATAATACTGAGATCATTTATTTAGGATCATGTAAGACATGGCTTAAAACCTATGAAATGCGTAAAGGGTGCTTACATGGTAATTTATCACCAAAAACCCTTCCTTAGTTATTTTTTAAAGCAAGCTTCACATAAATCCATTAAGATGTGTCCATAGTTAGTGGATCATGTTTTCAATGAATGATATGATTATTCTTGTATGATTTGATTATCTATTCAGATATGTTATCTATCAAGTCTTATCTTTTTTAAAGGCTTAGAATAAGATAATGAAAATATATATGTTTTTTGATCAAACATTTCTTAGTATGTGATTACTAAAATATTATTATATGTATATAAAATGACACTTAGGTACACCATTGTGTTTATATTAGAGACTTCCAATAATGATTGCATCTAATATATAGTTTACAAGAATAATATGTTGAAGTTTTTCAACATATTTTAACATGGTTAGTTTTTAAGCATATTGTTATGTTATTTCATTTACAACTTGTGTTTAAATTTTAAAAATGGTTAAAAGTGAAATCAATAATGATGTATATTATGCTTATTATGATGTCTATATGGATATTATGACACTAACCATACTGATGTTGTGTTGGATATAAAATATACATCTGGATTTTTGTTTAAGTTTTTTTCGGTGTAGGTGCCATTACTTGAACAGTAAAAAGAAACCAACATTCTCCATTTATTCTACTGAGGTAGAGTAGAGAAGTGCAATGGAAGCAACCAAGAAGCCATGTGGCTGAAGGGTTGTTCGAAGATATACACATGGAAGCTAAAGGAAGTATTCCACTTCTATGTGATGGAGATAGTTTTATTGCTCTTGCTAAAAAATAAAATTAAACATCAAAGAAATAAGCATATAGATGTTCATATTCTCCTTATCCGAGAGATGATCCTCTATGGTGATATAGATCTCCAGTACTGATTATATGAAGATCAAGTTACAGTTATGTTTATGAGCCATTATGTGTTGTAAAATACTTCAAGTTTTGTGAAATGATTGGCCTTTCAGAGTTTCCATTGAGGGGGAGTGTGCATGGAAATGTCACATCCTAATGGTCATCTGGTTGATTACTCCTACTCCTCTATAATTTTTCTCTAGTATAAAGCATTGTAAATAGATTTTTTATGATCTTTGTAAACTGATAAATTTTATAGTATACAGTCCAGTCTGATGCATATATTTGTAAAGGAGGTCCTTGTGTTATAAAAGGCTCCTAGAGATGTGGTTTTAAGAATTTTTCCATGAGAAATGGTGGGATGTAGTCTCACAAATCATGCTTATCCTAAATCATACTTATGATTTATAGATTCCAAGTACTTTTTTACCAAAAGGTAAGTTGATCATGATGAAGGTGTTATAAATCCTTCAAAATTGATATGCCACCCTAAACCTTCACTAATGGTTTATGGATTTATAAATCTTGTTGTAAAAACAAGTAATGTTGGCATATGGATCCCCACTTAATATTAAGGGGGAGTGTTAGAACATAATATTAAGTGTGTATAATGTTTAGTTTATAATTAAATAATTTAGAATATAGTTTATATTCTTTATTATTTAATATAAACTTTATATTATGTTTATTAGTTATTTAATAGCTAATTATTTATTAAACTGGGGTGCACACCACGTCACTTAATATTCATAACCCTTGGGGTTATTTAAATATGGTCGCGGGCCATAATCGGATGAATCAAATTCACATCAGGTTAAAAACATGGAGTAGGAGTGAGGATAGGAGTTACTAGACTGTGTTAAATTTTATCATTAATGGAAATTCTTTATTCATGGTTTTTTACCCCATTGGAGTTTTCTATATTAATTCTAGTGTCTATGTGTAACTATGTTTATTATAATGTGGTTTATAATTTTTATTATTTAATATTATTTGTTACATTAATTTATAACCTCGGTCCTAATATTATAACCATACCAGTGACAATGTTGTCTTATTTCCAAAGGTTACACAAATGCTAAATCATTTGCTTAAATGTTATGGTATTACATAGATTGATAAACACCAAAAAATATTTTCTTAGAGTTCATTTCCTATTATTTCCTATTACATGTGTTTTTTTAACAAGGATAAATGTCTGAATAAAACTTAAAATCAAAAATTACATTAATTGGGTACCTTTTATATCTATATATAGATCATATCTCCCCTATTAGAGGCTTTAAATTCCCTAAAATATTCAAGAACTGATTACGTGAGGAAATTTATTCCCCTCATATTCTTTAAAATACTATTTGGATTTGTTAGGTAGTTTCCCATTTAACCCAACAAGCCAATATTCTTTCCCTCCTCTTTGTTTTCTTCATTTCCATCTATTGTAACACAACATGTTCCTCCAATTCTAACTATCTATCTAGAGAAATGACCTAAATGTAAGGTAGTTGCAACCCTTGATCTTGATTATCTAATATAAAATACTCAAAGAGACATAAACTATCAAAATTTACAACATTATACACCTTCATATAAGTAAGTGAATCTATCCTAAAAGCATTTGTTCCCATTTGTTCTAGAATTTCAAATGGACCATATGTATGTGGACTGATATTTTAGCTTTACCTCGAAGTTTGTCTCTACTCAAGTACCACCATACCTTGTCTTTAACAATGAAAGAATGTTTAGTCCTATGTTTATCATGTTGTCTTTTTTACTCAGCTTGTGAATCATTCAACATATCTTACACATGGAGGTGTATTTATTGAGTATTCTTAATTATTTTTTCATCTTTGTAGACTTCCATATCCAATTTCCCATTATTTATACATGGAGATCTTAAAAAAACATCAAATGCACATGTAGGTAGATAGTTGAAACAAGTTTCAAAAGGAATTTTACTCGTAGAAGCATGAACTACCAAGTTATAAGAATATTGAATATATATAGAATTTTCATACCATGTCCTAGGATGTTTCCTATTATACGTTCTTAAGAGTTATAACAATGTTCTATTTACTAATCCGTCTTCTTATCAGTTTGTGGGTGGAAAGTGGTATATTGTTTTAGCTTTATGCCCATCTTCTCCCAAAATGTATCCAAAACATTTCCAACAAATATTGAGTCTCAATATGAAATAATAGAGTTAGTAAAACTAAAATGAACCCATGTATTAGAAAAAATAACTCATTTGTATCTCTTCCCTTGAGAGTCTTCTTACAAGGAATAAGAACGTACATTTTGTTAAATTGGTCCACAACCATAACAATACATTCATATACCTTCCTTGATATAGGAAACCCGCCTACAAAAATACAATGAAGTGATTTCTCATAGTCGAGAAGGAACCAACAATGGCATATATGAACCCAACTTTTTATTACCAGTCTTACTATTACTACATAATATACGTCCTTTGATAAACTTGGAAACATTAAATTACAAATTAAGCTAATAAACATACCTTTGTAACTATTTAATAATATATAAAACACTAAAATTTCCTATAACCATGGAAGTGTGTGTTTCTTTGATCATATGAACTATTTCATCCTTAAGCACACAAAGCTAACCCATCTTACAGATAAATTAATCTTGGAGATAATACTCTCATTTACTCAAAAAAAAATGTTTTGAGGCATCCTTTCTTGATGAAATGGTTCCCCAACATCTAAATATTTCTCATATCCTTATATGTAAGTTTAAAAAAAAGGATCAAGACTAGTTATAGTGCCTGTTGGTCGTCAAAATTACACACACGTCTCATATCTAGAAGAACTGAGTCGTTTGAGATAACAATGGAACTATCTCCAAGTTGTGGGACCTTGCACACTTGAAACGAATCTCTAGAGAAGGCCGGTTCCTCTATCTATTTCTATTGTTACTACTACTCCTAGTGTTGAAAGGGAAAGCTAAGCTAACAATGCCAAGGGACCAGGGATAGAAGGATAACATGAAAGGAAACTACACTAAAAGGTGATAGCACCAAAAAAAGAGGGATGAACACTATTTGTTTGAGAGAAAATGAAGGGAAATGCATGAAATAAGGCTAGGCATGTGTAGTACAACTAAAATGTATTTACCATATCAGTTTCATGGAACACAACTAAATAAGGAGCTTGCAAGGGACAGAATGGCACAACGAGCACAATGCAAAAGAAAAGGAAAGAAGAAGGAATACAAACATGTTAGGATAGAAAATAGTCACAAAATGATGCTTCTATTACTTCTAGAAATGCAAAGAGCTATTACAATGGTGAAAGAGGCTGATATCCACATGCATGAGCCAGATCTAGAGGTTTGTGACTCAAAATACAGAAAATATGAAATCCTTAGTAAAAGCGTAAGGATCCAAAATGTCCAACATTAAAAATGAGCCCAACTCTTACATTTATAGATGAATCCATGGAAGAAGAAGAGAAGAAGGAGGGAAACCTCGAATTTGAAATACAACCACCAACAAGAAGCATTCAATGCCTATAAATCCACCTAAAATCTATCAAATGTGTTTCCCCAAGTCTGTTTGGCATGTTGGAGAAGGAAGGAGGGTGGATCATATCAAATCAGGTGGTTAGAGCAATCAGATATGATCATTAATGTCTAGAAATATGTTTTCCCATTTCTCACCTACCAGATCCACCAAGAATTTGAATTTGAATGTCTAGCACTATAGCCTATGTCAGCAGTTATCGGTTGAGACTAGGTGCATGACAATCAGAGCTCTGTAGCAAAAGATATGGTTGTCAGAAGTATTTAGAGTCATCTGGGCATGTAAGACACATGGCATGCATAGATTGACTGAAGAAATCAGCCAACTTTCATCTTGATTTGTTGTTTCTGCCACGTGTCATTCATTGGTTGGTTGTCAAGATTTGGCACCCTGTTGGTGCACTTTGATAAGTTGTGTGTTGCACACTCAAGTCTTGTCAAAATGACATGGCATGGAAAGGTACAAAGGAGGGCATAAAAATATGTGTATGGAAGAATGAGGCATGGGAAGGAGGCAGAAAGGAAGGCACACACAACACACACGGGGAAATGAGGTAAACAAGTGAGTAGAGAACATATAGTCAAGGCGTAATTATTACAAGGTAGTGTGCAGTTGGCGTGAGGAAGGTGCATGCATGGATACCAAGGACATCCAACTTTTGAGCAAGTGTTAGGCACGTGTGCGCAAGATGGATGTAATGTTTTAGAGGAAAGTGGAAGCACAGGGAATATGCACAAGGGGAAGATGGAATAAAGAGGAAAAAAGGAAAAGGAAGGGAAGAAGGGGAAGTGTGAAAGGGCACATGTGAGGAAAATAAGGGAGGCATGTGAGGAAATGCAACCAAGGGAATGTGCCAAGTGAACTTGAGCACACGCAACCTTGCAATGAAGATATCAGAGCCAGAAAGTGTATATAAGTTACCTAAATAACTAGGAGAGTTATTTGGATAATAGTTTTGGAAAATTTTGGGGCCATCTTCCTGCTAGATGAAGGAGATCAGTAGCCTGAAGCATCCATTGGGCATGGATTCTGTTATGTAATCATGAAATTATAATTTGCAGCTTTGAAGAACTACCCTGAAGTCACTTGAAGGATCATTTCTTGACTCTTATTCCAAATCCTGCAAACTGCTGAAAATTGTTGACATCCTGAAAGCAAAAGAAGAGCATTTGCAGGAAGCATGCGAGAAGAAATAACTATGTACAAACAAATAAATGTGTGTGTGGCACACTTGGAGGAATTGAAACTACTCTAATATATACAAAATGATGTAAAAAACTTAATGGAAGGGTTTGAGATAGATCCCATTTATTGGGATTTGGAGCGTGCCTCCATCAAGATGAGTTAACTCAAAAGAGTTATCCTCTTTGCACGAACCGATGATGTATGGACCACTCCAAAGTGCATCAAACTTTGAATGGTGCCCTGTTTAGCTCTGTCAGCATCCCATTTCAAAACCAAGTCCCCAAATTTGAAATTTTGAGGCCTAGCCTTTCTGTCAAACCATTTCTTTGTTGCTTGTTGATGTTGTTCTAGCTTGATCATGGTAGAGTTCCTTAACTCTTCAAGATTAACCAACTCTATCCATTCTTATTTCTCTCTGGTCTGTGCCTTCAAATTCCAGCTGTTGGGCAAGCACCAATGAGTTCAACTCTAGCATCAAAGGAAGGGTGGCCTCCTTTCCATAGAAAAGATTGTAAGGTGAAGTTCCTATTGCTTTTTTAATTGTGATTCTATCTACCAAGAGCATGCGAGACCTTTGTATGCCATTGCTTTTGGCTAATGTTCATTGTGCATTCATGATCCTGATCAGGTTTTTGTTTGTTGACTCTACTAGACCATTTCCTGGGGGTAATAGTTGGAAGAATTCTTTAGATAGATGCCAAGATTTAGATCCCAATCAGTGATTTTAGTACCAAGGAAGGATTTTGCATTATCAGAGATAATGGTTTGAGGAATGCCAAACCTTGTGACTAAACCTTCAGAGAAAGTCAAGGATGACTGACTCAGTTGATTCCTTGAGCGCAACATCTTCTATCCATCTGGTGAAGTAGTTCTGTAGCTATCAGCACCCACTTGTGTCCATCACTTGAAGGTGGATTGATCATGCCTATGAAGTCGAGACCCCATTATGCAAAAGGTTGATCCACTTGGATTGGTCGGAGGGGAAGCACTGCCAATATTTTCTTTCCTACAAAGAAATCACATTCCTTGCATTTTGTGACCCACTTGTGTGCATCTGCAAACAAAGTAGGCCAAAATATTCTTGCCATTATGATCTTCATCATTGTAGTTTTTGGTAGAAAAGTGTCCACCAGAAAAACCATCATGGAATTCTACCAACACTTTTTCAGTCTACGCATCATTGATACACCTTAACAACACGCCATCAAGATTTTTCTTGAAGATAATTCCATCAATCAAAACATAAGGGATAGATTGTAACCTCAGATGTCTTCTCTTTGCCTTGTTTAAGCCAGGAGGGTATGTGCCCTCAGAAAGGAATGTGATCATGTCCTTCATCTAGTCACATGCACCAGGATTTGTATTCTTCTCAAGTTCTATGCACAGGGAGACACTCATCCAAAAATAATGAAGTCTCAGATTCATTGTGTGTATCCTCAACAAGTTGTTTGCAGAAGCGCATTACCTCTTACCTAGTTTTTTGGATTTGATAGTCACATCATATTCCATGATTTTGGTCACCCATCGTGCTCTCTTTTCACTGATCTCTGCTCCCATGATGAAGTCTCTGACAGAAGAGTGGGAGACTAACACCTTGATATGATTTTTGGTGAGCATACTTTTGAATTTCTTGAGAACATGCATGATGGCGAAGACCTGCTTCTCCATGTGACTATATTTTAATTCATAATCCTTCAACATCTGGCTAAAGAAAGCCACTGGTTGTTCCATCCCTTGTTCATTTTCTTGTGTTAGGACAACAAAAACACTCACATCAGTTCCATAAGCATAAAGGATAAAATCCTTTGAATAATTTGGGTTGATGAGTGATGGCATGCAAGAAATCTCTTGCTTGATTTTTTTGAAGTTTTCCTTTCCTTTTTTGTCCATCTAAAAGCTATGTTCCTTCTTGAGCATCAGGGTGATTGGCCTTACCAGTCCTACAAAGTTAGGAATAAAACACCTAACAAAATTAATCTTACCGAGGAAGGACTGCAAGGCCTTTTTGTGTGCCAGTAGGGAAAGAGCCAGGATGGTTGAAATGTGCTCAGGATCAATTGTGATGCCATCCTTTGAAACCACATGGCCCAAAATCTTTCCTTGTGCCACAGAAAAATTGCACTTCTTGGGGTTAAGGGATACCCCAAATTTTTTGCATCTCTCAAATACCTTTTCCAGGTGTGCCATATGATCCACACTTTGCTTTGAGAAGACTGTAATGTCATCAAGGTAAACCAAGATGAACTCATTGATATAACCTTTGAAGGAAATTTCCATGGCACGCATGAAAAATGTGCTTGTGTTTGATAGACCAAAGGGCATCTTCTAATATGCATATGTTCCCCACTTGGTTGTAAATGTGTTTTGAATTGATCCTCTTCCTTAACCAGGATCTGATTGAAACCTGAATACCCATCTAACATTGAGAATCTTTACGCGTTGGCCACAGTCTATAGAATCTACTCCATTGAAGGAAAAGGATAATGATCCTTTAGAGATGCCTTGTTCAAGTCTCTAAAATCAACACAGAGTCTGATTTCACCATTCTTCTTACACACCGGAACTAGATTCATGACCCAAGTAGAGTACTTGATGGGAAAAATTATCTTCACCTCAATGAGTTTGGATAATTCCTTTCTCATGAGGGGATCTATCTTTGGATTGACTGGTTAATGCTTATGTCTGACAGGCTTGATACCAAGATCAAGGTCAATGGAGTGTTGAGAAACACTTGGATCAAAACCTTTGAGGTCTTCATACTCCCATGAGAAGATATCACTGTATTTTTGACAGAGAGAGATGAAGGTCTATTTTTCATTGTGAACAAAGTCTTACTGAGAAGCAACAAATCCTTTCCGTGCACAATAGTGACTGGGGATCAGTCCTCTTGTGTGGCACATATACATTTCTTCACCCTTGAACTCATCATCAGGGATAAACATTTTCTCTAAGGTGACCAACCCTTTAGGCAACTTGTTTGTCTTAAGTTGAATTACTTGGTCACCATAGCTATCATGCAAATCAGCTTGCATACTTGATGAGAACTCAGCTTCATTTTGGATGAACTGGATGATCTATGCATCACTTTCAAACACTTGCCAGGTGGTATTATTTTATGGAATGGATGGTCTAATCACCATCTTAATGTGTTGAGTGTTTCCTTTGACAAAATCCTCAGCAGGAGAGAACTGTGAACCAAGTGTGGCCATTTGATCAGCTTCCTTGTTCATTTGGCATGGTACTACTTATAAGTTCAAAGCATCAAAGCTCTCAAGGAGGTCCCAAAATCTATGTTTATAATCTTTGAGAAGCTTATTCTTTTCCTGGAACTTGTTGGTAACCTGGTGGATAACCAATTTTGTATCCCCAAATATTTGCAGCTCCTTAATCTTCTTCTTTTCAGCAATAAGAAGGCCATGCACCAATGCCTCATACTCTACCACATTATTAGAACATGTAAACTACAATCTATGAGAGAAGAAGAATTTCTCATCCTTAGGGGAAATGAGAATGACTCCTGCTCCCACACCATTTCTTCTCTGGATCCATCAAAGTATAATTTCCATAGACCAGGTTCAACTTGGTCTTTCTTGAGCACACGCGGCAACACAACTTCTTCTTCAAGAATGCAGTAAGTACCAAGCCAGTTTCATAAGCTTCTAGTTCTTCAACATATGGGTCAAATTTATGGTGCCTCTCTGCCCACTCATCAAGTACTAGATCAGGAATAGAAGGTGGAAGAGGATTCTCTTCAGGAGCTGAAGCTTGTTCATCTTGGATTAAACAGTTGGCTTGGAGAGGGGATGGGACATATGACTCTACATGATAAGAAAATATTGGCTCAACTTGTATGGTAAAGTGGGTACCATACCTTGTCTTGAGTAACATATGAGACCAATCAGAAGACAAGTAACCACCCACTTTTGCAGTAAATTCTCTTGATAGACATAGGAAAACAAAGGAGGTAGGTCAATGATAACACATCTTGAGTTATGGTGAGGCTTGGACATGCATGAAGGGTCAACTCAAGATCCTTGATGATTCCTAAGGTAGTAATAGTTGAGCCATCAAGTTACAGGACTCCTTTAGACAAATGGCTATACTTAAGACCTAGGACATCAGCTATCTTCTTAGGCATGACAGAAGTACTAGCACCTGAGTCAATCATATAGTTATGGACAAGATGTTTTCCTATGATCAAAGACATATAGAAGGGTGGGGTTTTAACAACTTTACTTACTTGCTTCTCCTCTTCTTGGTAGATGTTGATAGAAGCGTCGTGCTTCTGCATAGCTGGATCAGTGCGCGGGAGATGTGCCAGGGCTTCATGCAACAAGTCACGTTGGGATGGAATGGTCAGGGCATCCCACATTGTAACATTTATATTTTTCCTTTTCATCTGGTCCAAAATGCTGAATGGAAAACCTGATGACTTGTGCATTTGGGGTACAATGATATCCTTTCTTGACTTTTCAGGCACAGAAGTAGGGACCTTAGCCGAAGCTAAGGCTTGACCCACCAAAGGAGGGGCATGTGCTACTTCAGGAGGAGCTTTGCGTGGGACCTCTTGTGTAGGGATTTGAGCACTTTTACTATTGGATATCTTAGCTATTTATTTTTTATTTTGAGGGTCTTCTTGTGTTGCTAGGATTATGACCTAAGCACCAGACTTCAGCATTATTTCTTGTATCTTGTGTTGTCCGCAACTTGGGAGCGTGGTTTTTTTGTTTCATCTGCAGCTTGGTTGATTACACAAAATTCATCGGTGCCAAAGAACATCAAATTGGAATTAGGAGGAACCTCAGGCCCCTCCTTGTTCTCTATTTCAGGTGCACTTGTTGAAGGCTCACAGGTGGAAGCATTCTAGATCATGTAGGCTTGTGTGTGTGCAACATTGGCACAGTGATATTGACTATGAGGCATGTTGTAAGGGAAGCACCATTCTGAATCCTGTGCCAAATTATTCTGAACTAGAACAAATGCATGACTTGCACTGGGTGTTGGAAGAGAGGGCATGGGAGGAACAACTTGTAAGGGCATATGTGCATTAGCATGCCATCTATCATTCTGCTGGTTGGGCGCGTATCTTTGGTTTCCATATTGATTCCACCAAGGCTGATTTCTTTGGCTATGTCACCTGATTAGAATTGCTCTATAGGCTTGTGCATGTTGTTTCTCTAATGATATGACCTTGTTTGACAAATTTATAATCAGGGTCTTCAATTCTTCATCTTCTTTCTGTCACACCAAAGAGTAGGATGTTGATGTAATAGGTTGCGTGCTTTGCTTAGGAATAGGAATAGGGGCCACAGAAGGCTGGGGTGCTTGTGACATTTCTGGGAACAAGGGCATAGGTGGTCTAGGAGCTATCTTTCCCACCTGAATAAGACTATTTTCTGCCCTTACTACAATATTATAAGTGGTTGGTAAAGTCCTACCTCCCATGATTGAATCATGACTGAGATATCATTGTTCAGATCCTTTAGATAATACAGAAAAGCATGTTGGGTTGTAGGTCTTACCACAAGAGGGATTATATCCCAAGTCTTCTGAAATCTGATGTTGAAATCATTCATCTGTTCATTGGGTGCCCTCCTTGTTGTTGTCAGTTGTTCCACCAAAGATAGGTGATCTGACTTATCTTCAAAATAATTGCAAAGATTTGTTCCAAGCTCATCCCAGGTGGCAATAGATCCAAGTCTCAAGCCTTGGTACCATTGAAGTGCTTTTCCTTTGAAAGAGGTCACAAGTAGCTTGACTGCTACATCATCATGTGTGATCAAATAGAGTGAACATACGTTTGCTACATCCTGGATATGCTCCTGAGGGGTGACTTGATTCTCACCAGTAAAGTATGGAATACTTTTGAGTGTGTCATTTGGCATATCATGTTGCATGACCAGAACCAGGGGACTTCCTCAGTGAAGTTAGCAAAGTTCCTTAGTGGAGGAGGTGGTTGATGTGCCATTGTAGGGTGCACAGACTGTCTATTGTGAGGAGGAGTTGAATGGGCACGGTGTGCTAGAGATGGAGATGCGCTTGGGATTTCTAGAATGAACTCTTCTCAGGGATAGATGGAGGTACTCTAAATAATCTTCAGTAGACTGCACTTCTTCCTTGTATGCACTCTTCTCATGAAAGGCACTCAGGGATGCTAAAACAAATATCTACAAATGTTGGGAGTCACCAGATGTGTTGAAATGAGCCTCCAAAGGCTAGAAATACTAAGTCCACACACTAGAACTTAGCAATATGAAATTTAAGCTTTCATTGTTTATCCCACCGGGCATGCCAGAAACTATTGGTCATCAAACTTGCACCCATGTCTTAGATTTGGAAGGACCGAGTCATTTGAGACAACAATGGAACCATATCCAAGTTGTGGGACCTTGCGCGCTTGAGGACAGATCTCCAGAGAAGGTCAGTTCCTCTATCTATTTCTACTGCTACTGCTACTCCTAGTGCTGAAAGGGAAAACTAAGCTAATAATTCCAAGGGACCAGGGATAGAAGGATAACATGAAAGGAAACTACACTAAAAGGTGATAGCACCAGAAAAAGAGGGATGAACACTATCTGTTCTGAGTGAAAATGAATGGAAATGCATGAAAGAAGGCTAGGCATGTGTAGCATGACTAAAACGTATTTACCAGATCAGTTTCATGGAACACAACTAAATAAGGAACTGCAAGGGACATAGAATGGCACAATGAGCACACAATGTAAAAGAAAAGGAAAGAAGAAGGAATAAAAACATGTTAGGAAAGAGAATAGTCACAAAATGATGCTTCTATTACTTCCAAGAAATGCACAGAGTTGTTACAATGGTGAAAGAGGTCGATATCCACATGCATGAGCTAGATCTAGAGGTCTGCAACTCAAAATACAAAAATATGAAGTCCTTAGCAAAATGCGTAAGGATCCAAAATGTCCAACATTAATAATGATCCCAGCTCTTACATTTATAGATGAATCCATGGAAGAAGAAGAGAAGAAGGAGGGAAAACCTGAATTTGAAACACAACCACCAACAAGAAGCATTCAATGCCTGCAAATCTGACCACAAAATCTATCAAATATGTTTCCCCAAGTTTGTTTGGTATGTTGGAGAAGGAAGGAGGGTAGATCATATCAAATTAGGTGGTTGGAGCAATCATATCTACTCATTAATTCCCAGAAAGATGTTTTCCCATTTCTCACCTACCAGATCCACCAAGAATTTGAATTTGAATGTCTAGCACTGTAGCCTATGTCAGCAGCTTGTCAGTTGAGACTAGGCATGCACCAATCAGAGATCTGTAGTAAAATATATGGCTGTCAGAAGATGTCAGAGTTGTCTGGGCATGCAAGACACATGGACACACATGGATTGACTAAAGAAATCAGCCAAATATTCATCTTCATTTGTCATTTCTGCCACATGTCATTCATTGGCTGGTTACTCAAGGATTTGGTGCCCTGTTGGTGCACTTTGATAGTTATGTGTTGCACACTCAAGTCTGTCAGAGAATGACGTGGCATAGAAAGGCACAAAGGAGGGTGCAAAAATATGCGCACATAAAGAATGAGGCATGGGAAGAGGCAAAAGGAAGGCACACACAATGCGCACGTGGGAAATGAGGCAAAATGGTGAGCGGAGAATGCATAGTCAAGGCACAATTATTACAAGGTAATGTGTGGTGGCACAAGGAAGGGGTGCATGGACTACTAAGGATGACCAACTTTGGAGCAAGTGTTAAGGCGCTCACACATGACAGATGTAATGTTTGAGAGGAAAGTTGAAGCACAAGGAATGCGCGCAAGGGGAAGATGGAACAAAGAGGAAAAGGAAAAGGAAGGGAAGAAGGGAAAGTGCACAAGGGCACATGAGGAAAATAAGGGAAGCTCGCGAGGAAATGTAACCAAGGGAATGTTTCAAGTGAACTTGAGCACGTGTAACCTTGCAATGAAGATCTCAAAGCCAAAAAGTGTATATAAGTTACCCAAATAACTGGGAGAGTTATTTGGATAACAATGCCCATAATTGAATGTAAATGAGGTCTAAGAAACATACCAAATAACTTATTAGTCACACATTTCTTCTATTTGATAGTAAAATTAAATTATTGTAAGAAACCTATACATTTATAGTTGTAGACACTCAAATTTTGTAATCTATCTATTTACATTGTTGGTCTTAACATTACACACTTGTATGCACAAATACACCCTTCCCACTCTTTCTTAGCACACCCTAGTATCTCCTTGGTAACTTTTTTATCTTTTATCTTTTCATGGATTTCTGTCATCATTTTATGAGGTTTAATTACACAAAAAACACCTAGAAACATCTATACCCATATCTATGAAGTCAAAGTTAACATTTTCCTCCTAGATTGAAAACGTCAGATTTAGTTAGTTCGTCAAAAATCATCATCATATGGACTAATATTCCCTCTTTTTTATCCTTTCATGACATAATAACCATCGGAAACCTATATGAGAAATTCAATTGTGCGTCATTTAGGGTCTTGGCACTTTCAAGATATCCTCATGTAAAAGAAAGAAAAAAAGGAACTCCAAGCTCTAAAAATATGAAATAACTCATGCACATCCATTAAGGAAGTACTCTTTATAGGTATCAAGTCACCTACCAATTCCAAGAGTTTATATATTCTCTCTACAATAATGCAAAGTGGCCCTTCCAAAGTATTTGAGAAAGTGTAAAAATAAAGTAAGGTATTGTCAAATTGTGATTGTACTATGGTAGTTATCACATTCTAGGAGAATGATATGTGGTTTTAGACCACTTCAAAAGAGTGGCGACATCAATAGTTCTTAGGGTTCCCACAATCCACCTAACTATGTTTTGTAGGAGCTCCATCTTACACTATGAGGGTTTGAGGGTTTGATTAGAGTTACAGAGTCATTTCAAAGGATAGGGAAGAAGACTAACACATAGCAATAGTAATTTTCAGATAGGCGAGGCACACAAAACTTTACAAACCCAGATTCCAATTAGGTGTAAGATTGTATAGAAGGTTCAGGACCATATGACACTTTGGATCTAGTCGTATAGTTTTCACCAAGTACAGTTTCAGGTGCCAGTTCCAACAATGAAGCAGTTTTAGTCCTAAATCATCCTGTTTTAACACTCAGATCACTCATAACCTCCTATATTATCATATAATCATCTAAGTGAAATTTCCCATTTTTTGTTTTTGATATTTTTTAGGTCAATAGTCACTTTGTAAATTATTATTCGGATTGGTAAATTAATGTTTAAAGTTAATAAAATAAGAGTAGTCTCATGTTGCATTATTTCATCCTTTTTATGAGAATAAGATATTCACAAAAAAGTGAAATCAATATTGCCTTTTTCTTAAGTTTATTTTGAGCTTTCCAATATTGAATATGTTGATGATCAATATGAATAATATTTCCTTACCCATGAGATGGTGACTCTATTTCTTGACCACTGACATAAGAGAATACAATTCATTATTGTATGTAAAATAATTTAGAATTGCACCATGAAAAAACTCATAATTATAGCATATGGTCCTACATCCTTGGATTAGTAATACACCTATAACATATTCATTAAAATTCATTTCCACCTCAAAAGGTAGTTACAAGTTAGGAAAAATTAAAACTAGAGCATGACTAATATTATATTTTAATATTTCAAATGAATCGTGTTGCTTCTTACACAAAATAAAATTATTACCACTTATTGTAATAGAATTCAATATATAAATCATGGAGGAGAATATCTTAATTAAATTTTTCAAATATTGAACTACACTAATAAAAATCTTTACTTTGGTCATATTAAAAGGTTTGGGTTGGGCCACTTCAAGATTGTCTATATATTAGCTAGATCAATTCTCAACTCCTCATCTCCAATCACTTACCCCAAGAATATAAGTGATTATTGAGAAAACTCGTAATTCTTCTCATTCAACACTAACCAATTATCCTTCAAATATTATAAAACTTGTTTCAAATTAGTAACATGTTCGTCAAAAGTTTGGCTAAAAATAATAATCTCTTCCAAATACAAAATAAAAAAGGAATCAATAAATAGCCTCATTACCTCATTCATCAACTACATGAAGGTATCTAGTGCACTATATATATTGAAAGTTACAATTGACCACTTATAAAAGCCTTTCCTTATCTTGAATGTTGTTTTCCAAATGAAATCTTCCTTAATCTACACTTAGTGATACTTGGAATTCAAATCAAGTTTATAAAATTACTTAGCATGATGTAATTGATTTATTAAATAATCAACTCAGGAGAGAGGGTGCCTATTATTGATCCAATTATCTTATTAAGCTCTCTATAATAAACACACTTTCTCCATAAACCATATTTCTTAGGAACTAAAACAATAGGAGAACCACATGAAGAAGTACTAGGATGAATTACCCATTTATTAATAAAATATTGTAACTATTTTTTACCTCATTGACATCCTTCAAGAAAATCCTATACAAACCACTATTAAGAAGTGGTTTGTTCATAGCAAATGCATCTCATGTTGTAATAGGCCTATATTTGGTAACCCCTTAGGCTCTTGGAAAAATTCCTTAAATTTTTGTACCAAATTTTCCTTTTTCTTCTTCTCTTTGTTAGTAAACATACTTGAATACGCATTATATTCCATAACTTTCTCATCTTGAATATATCTTAAAAGAAGCAAACCAAACTTACCACTAGCATTAATAAGCTTCTTGGTTTCAAAAGAACTTACCAAAGAGGTTTTTGGAGTCTCCTTGTAGGTTGAGATGATGCAACTCTTACCATCGTTTACAAAGTGATATTGGTTAGATATGCTCCTAAAGATAGTATCTTGGATATACGAGTAAGGTTTTTCAAACACTACACCACACATATCAAGAGGTGCAGCATCCACCATTACTTCATCAATGAAATATACATTAATACGAAACTCAACCTTACATTACTTGACCTAACATTGATTTCTACACATTTCTTCACCCAACAAAAGGAATAGGGGATTAGATTATTTTAATTTAAAATATGTATCTTATCTACCAACTCCTTTCTTATCAAATTATCTTGTGAACAAGCATCAAAAATATCATCCACCTTTTCTTTCTTCAACTTAAGTTTAATATAAAAATTAATAGCAAGTTCACTTTCTTGAGCATTAGTAATACCCAAACCTACATCTTTATAAAATGATGGGTGTACAAAAAAATATTCATCCACAACATAATTACAACAAATAATCTCTCTTTGGAGAGTATTCATATCATTTTTCTTCTTATTATTCTTATAGACACAAAATCACACACTTGTTTACATTTCTAGGTCCTAAAGCATACTATTGTATACATGATTTCTCTGAAATAAAACTAGTATTTGGTGAATCCTTTATGCCTCTTTTCTTTATCTCTTGTCTTATTTTTGGTCTTACGCATCTTACAGCACTGTCAGGACTTAGCTTATTTATCTTTTATAGCTTCGGAAACTAGCACCTAGACAATCTTGTCTCTCTTGGGTGCTCCTGACCCTCTCTATCCTTCTCTTACTCATTTGGGTCTCTTTTACTTCTTGGGAATGTTTTACACTTTTTATTTTTCCTTCTAGTTTTCAATTACAAAATTCAAACAAGGGAATCATATATATACTTAGTTACTTATCCAAAATCAAAGGGGCCAAGCACTAGCATTATATACTATCACCTAAGCTTGCATCCAAAAGCACAAAGATGATTAAAAACCATCCATCTAGTACTTGAGCACTCCCATCCTTCTATGGGAGCTTCTATCCTACACATTTCTAAGTTACAGAACCTCCAGTGAGTCTTGAGGACACTCTTCCCATTTTTTTTAGTAGTTCCTTAGTCCATAACACTTCCTGATCACTCAAAAATCAGCTAAGTCACTTTATCTCCTTCCCTTTATTAGGGTTTTATATTATTACTTTCTTGTTTCTTATCCATTTACTATATTGTATTACTTTTATATCATTCATTTCAATAATTACTCTGCAATATAGATTTAATTTCAGTTTAGATTAAATAATTTGGTGAACCCATTCGCTTAAACCCTACCTTGCTTCTAGGAATTATTCTAATTATTATCCCATGGTTGAGACTTATGAACCCTTTACTGATGAAGATATTCATGACCTCCAGACCCATATAACTAAACATCCACAAGATTTATAACTCTTATTCTTTTATACTTGTGAGGAAGCAACTAATCTAGTTGAGCTCAACCCTCTTGTCTCCAATAATACTTCTCTTCTTATTACGACACAACCTCCTAATTCCACCCTTCCACCTACCTCTAGTGTACCTAGTTCTATGTCTACTCCTACCAATCATTTCACCTCACCTATTACTTCTCATACATGGTAAGTATCCTCTTCAGACACTCAAGACCTATCTTCTTTATATCAAGATCTACCATCCCAAATTTTCCAATTACAACAAGTTACTTCACATTCATCTCCATCCTTGGATTCCTCACTCCTCCTTCATAGTCCTTTTGCACCTATCATATATTCTCATCCACAACCTCCTAAATTCATTACACTAAATCTTCCTACCCTTAATGGCCATGGTGACCATTAAGAGCACCTTCGATCCTTTCATGTAGCATGTCTTGACCATGTGGATGGCCTTACATTATTGGCTAAATTATTTCCTAGAAGTTTACAAGATTATGATATGCAACAGTTTTATGATCTACTTGTTCACTTGGTAACCTCTTTTACATACTTAGTCAATGCTTTCCTTAAACATTTTTCTTTCAATATCGGTACTAAAATATCTTATGCGCAACTTTCTCAACTCAAACAAGGATCCAACAAACGTCTAGTAGACTATGTTTTTTACTATAAGAACAATCTTGCTAAAATGACCAATGTGCTAGCTGATTCAAAATTGCAAGATATATTTTTTCAAATTATCTTACCTCCACTTCAAGATAGTGTCATATTTGAGACCTCTCCCTCCTTTGATATATTATGTCATACACTCAAATTGTGAGAAACAAAATTTAATTTATGGGAAAATTGAAATACTATGATGCTTCTTCATCCTCATCCTCTAATAGGTTTTAAGCTAAATCTACTTTCAAACCATCTCTTAATCCCACTTAAGTTAAGACCACTATTAACCATGTTTCTACACCTAAAAATCTTCAATTGCAACCCATGAGGTGTAATTTTACTAAAATACCTTATGCAACTCAACTTCTATTACCAAAACTTATTGAAAGCAATCTTATCACTCTTCCTCCCCTACTCAATCTCAATATTCATGCCCCTGTGGCCACAACTACAATGAAAATTCATGTTGTGACTACCACAATGCATTGGGTATTCCACTATTCACTTCTTTAAGCTTAAACATCTAATTCAAGAGTTTATTAATAATAATGCAATGGTGCTCCCTGAGCCATCTAATGCCAAACCAGTCAATGATAATCAAAAGCTAAAAATCTTCAATGACCCTTTACCAAAGCATGATAAACAAGTTATTGATACTTATATAAACCATACATATCATGTTGTGCCTCCTCCTTCATCGGGGCATCTTGACTTTCTTTTTGCTTCCAGTGATGTGCCGCCACCAGTTATCACATTCTCAGATCATTATTATCATGCTACATTTTCTTCTGACTCATTGCATATCAATGCTTCTATTGGTACTTATACTTTCAACAACACCTTGGTCTATCCATCATCCCTTACTAATGTATGCTCTATGGCACTCCTTGTAGCTATCAAATGTCCAACATCTTTTATCACATGTACGATTCCTAATTATTGCATTCATGTCAAACTTCCCATTATAGTTGGGCCTCTTACCATGCTTACACCATTCCTCGTTACATCTGAAATCAAAGGATGTGACACGCTCTTATGTATTGCTTGGCTCCGTGTTAATCCATTCATCACTTTCATACATCACTTGTGTCTTAAGTTCATCCAAAACAAAAACGTTATCTCCGTCAAAGGTATTCCACAACATACATCATTTCCTTGGCCCATTCTTGTTGATATCTATGCACCAACCATGAAATATAGGTCTCTTATGTCTCTCAAGTCTAAATCTACTTCTGCACCTAGCTCCCATATTCACGCACGACCTACATTACGACCTTGTCTTCCTCATCAATCCATTATTCCACCTCGTTTTCCTAAGTACCCTATTCAGGAAGCACATTATTATAGGTATTATACACCTCCTTCACCACATTGGTCTCATTCATGTGTACATAGTTACTATCCCATACCATCGATATTAGATCATGTTCACAGGCATTTATCTCCTCATATATTGGGTGGGGGGGCTCTCCCTTCACTATCATTAGAAAGTCTTATATACCTCACACACTTGGGGGCATCACACTTTCTCCCCCCCTCTATCACTATCATTTGTCTCTATTGTCTATTAATACACTTCCTACTCCGCGCTTCATGTCTAATATTTTTAAGCATACTCACATCTATGGTACACACATTGTACCATCATTACTCGATGATGCACTCTAGTTTCACAGTTCATAATTGATTATTAAGGGTCCACTTCTTAAATTAACCTCACATAATACACACTTCATGCTTTGTGATTCATGATACATATTTTCTAGTATTTACTCTCACACAACACATTAATTTCCTGATGATGCACTCTTGTTCTATTGTTCATTCTTGATTTTTGAGGGGGTATTTCTAAATTAATCTCATCTCATATACATCCATTGGGGGGTAGCATTGTTCCTCTCATCTTCACACCTCATTACCACACCATCACACTCATATAATATTTGCATATATTGGTTACATTTACTCTTGATAGCTTATACTATTTACATTTTACACTTTGTTTCCCATGTTAGTTGGATACTTAGTATGTCATTATATTTTTCTATATACACATGCATGTTCACTTGATATCTTGAGGTGAATGCAAGACCTTTCACAAATTAATACACGATACAATAATCTCAATGCAACTCTTTACCATTCACATCAAGGATCTTGGGGGAATCTACTTTTGCTACTACCATATTTGATTAACAAAAATAAATCATTCATAGAGGGCCTAAAGAGATATTTAGGGTATTAATGTTAATCTACTTAGGAGGAATAAAATTTTTAAATGAACTGAAGCAATATGAAATAAATTTAAATAAACTACTCTAGATGAAATGAAACCCTAAATGTGTAAGAGAAAGAAGAGAAATGTCTTATCTAATTCACAGAGTCTGTTGCAGGTTATCACAGGTCTGAACACAAAATCTAGAAGTGGAGACAGATACTCAAGGGCCCTATGAAGGGAAGATATAGGTATTCTAAGTAGTCTGAGGTGCATGGGAGTGTACTGGAGTGCCTTAAGGTGCGTTGGTCTGTAATCTGGGCACTCTTAATATTGTAGATGCTCAAAACCTAAGTTTGGAAATGTCAGAGCTTGGTCTGAAACCATTTCTATTTGTTGCACTAGATCTATCAGATGAGATGGATAATGACCTAAAATACAAAATTTTATTGGGGTTAGACTAACCTCATCTGCCAAACTTTTGGTCTTATCACTAAGTGTTGCACTATATTTCGAACCTGGATGTAGTTCTGGTGTGTGTGTGTGTGTGTGTGTGTGTGTGTGTGTGTGTGTGTGTGTGTGTGTGTGTGTGTGTGTGTGTGTGTGTGTGTGTGCATGTGTGTCATTCCCTAGGTGCTCTCATGTCAGTCACACTTTGTGAAGTAGTGAGAAATAATAGCTATAGAAATGTAAGTAACATGTGTGCACGTGGACTAGATTGGAATCCCTCCCCATATAAAGTTTGTGTGATGTAGATCTCCTAGCTTGAATGCATGGCACTATGTGGATGCAAGTGATACATTGGATGCAACCCTAGATGGAGTGATAGAAGTGATAAGATGCAATGACCTAGGACCCTCATTATGGTCTTATAACTTTATATTTATAGTGATCTCAAGCTTAATTTTGTAATTAATCTCGACAAGGCCAAATGAGAATAAGATAAGGATTTCGAATAGCTATAAGTTACCCAAAAATAAGTGGAAGAGGTTTTGAATAGCTTGAGGCACCTGAAAAGGGACCAGGATGCCTTGGGGCACCCCAATACAAGCTGGGGCACCCTGATTTTAGGCTAGAATGTTGAAAAGGTCATGAAATGGGTTGATAGGTATCAGAAAATACACGGGAAAGAAAAAACAAAAGATAAGAAAAAGGTGGCAAAAAGGTGGGAGTAATTAGTACTTTGTACACTTTAGAACCTTCTAAATAGTAGTATAAGACTGGGCTAAATATTGTCTAATGTGTAATATTTTTGGCTACATTTTCCCCCACTTTATTTTGGTGAGTGGAAAGCTCAGTAACATAAAGTAGATAGATATGTGTACCTGATAACCATGTAGAGTGTAGAAGAAGACATGTTAATGGACTAAACTCAAGCGTGGAATGACAAAAAGAAAAATTTGGAGGAACGTGGATTCTAAAGATGAAAAATGTGTATAAAAAGTGATGAGAGTGAACCTAGGGTGGAACGCATGTGTAGTTGTTGTGTGTAGTGTACCTACATAGTTAGTATGGAAAGTACAACAATGGTGTGTTGTCATTGTCACTGCCATTGTTGTTGTTGCCCCCAATTTGACTCTTTGTTTCTCATATAGTGGACATGCAAGGAGAAAATGATCAAGTAGTTAAATATATGTGTATGTAAAAATGTTGTGTAAAATACCCAGATGTAAAATACATTAGAATAGAAAGTGTAAATGGAAAAATGGAACATGTGCACCTAATCCATGTCGATAAAAAGGATGTAGAAAGATATCTTGTATTGTCATAAGTTTTTTGGGTGATCTCACGCCACCCTGGCTGAAGAAGTGGAGGGAGGAAATACTTTACGTCCTCCAACTCTAACTACTTCTGCTAAAATTTTGTTGAATATATCTCTGTATTGTCCTAGTTTTTTGGGTGATTTGACGCCAATGGATGAAGAAGTGTAGAGAGACACACCCACTATAACCCCTGAGCCTATAACTGCTCCATAGAATTGCCAAAGGACAACATGTTTTATTGAGGTCATTATTTATGGAGTTCCTAGTCTGAACTCACTTTTTGTGTGTGAACTGGTGTAGATAGATTGTGTTAGTAGAAACCCTCAATTATTTTCCCCTCTTTGGGGTTGCATGCAATGACCCTAGAAGGAGAATGTGGCCCCAAAATAGGACCAACTGCACTCTGACATGTGTAACTCTGCCCTACATGGGGGAAAGGGAAATTCTTGGTAAATACCAAGGCATGCACAAAAGGGGATGGCTAGCTAATACAAGTGTTAGTACGAACACATGCATGCAAAATATGACAATTGTAAAATACGTAGACAATGTAAAATTACTAAGCAAAGTAGTGAAACATGCAAGAAAATAAGCAGACCATAGAAAGCGAGTTTCAAACATGGGACATCACTCATGATGTCGCAAGACATGTAAGGCCATAATGGCCACAAACAATAGTCAAATGTGTACACAAGAAAATGGAAAAGCCCACAAACAATGGCAAACAACGCAAACAAGTAAAAACAAACATGTAGTCCTACAAAGCAAGTGTTGCACATGCAACACCCGTTAACATGTTAGAGCGATAACCAATATGTCAAAGTGTGTATGAATAAGTAGTATAAGATTTGAAGTAAAAAATGAAACAATAGCGCCTGTATAAGATGAATGTGGATGCCCCTAATGATCAGGATAGTAAGGGTAGACGGTGAGCATCCATACCACATGTAAATGTTTTTAATTTGCGATCACACTAGACAAAGGCATGAATGCACATGTGTGTATGATAATGACATATAACAAAGAAATATAAGATGTGTAGTAGAGTGAGAATGCAAAACACTAGTAAGCAAGAGTAAATGCTACCAAGATAATGCAATATGTTGTGGATGGATGGAATGGAATGCAAAATGGAATGATAGGAATAACATGCCCCCCATGTGTATGGAAGTGTATACAGTGAGGTTCATTTTGTTTTCCCCCTCCATAGTCAAGAATTAACTGTAAACAAGAGTTCGTCGTCAGGAAACGGTCGAGTAGTGTTGGTTGTATCTAACGCGCTATGATGAGTATGTGTATGGAATGGTGATGAAATTTTACATGTAGAGAGGTATACATGGACCCTATAGTTGAAGTGTATACCATGACTTATTTAATGAAGGAGTGATGATTTAGCCCTAAGTGTATATCACTGTAGGATGAATGGATGGGAATGCAACATATGAAAAGATGCATGTGGACCCTGTAGCTTAAACGTATGCCACGACTTGGTTGAATAAACGAGTGATGATTTATCCCTAAGCGTATATCACTATGGGATGGGTAGATTTGAATGAGACATATGGAAATATGTGCATGAAACCTATAGCCTAAGCGTATACCATGACTTGTTTAATGAAATACTAATTATTTAGCCCTAAACGTATATCACTACCTCATGGAAGAAGAAGGTGATGATTTAGCCTATATCGTATGTCACTACAAGATGGGTGATGAATTCATATGGAGCATAAATGAGTATAAGGTGGAGAGCAGAAGGTGGTGGTGTAGCACTAAGGATAAACCATTATGTGATGAATAAGGCGAGGGTGATGATTTATCCTAAGGCGTATACCACTAAGTGATGAGTAGGATAAATGATGAGGTAATAGAATGATGTAGAATAGGATAATAGAATAGGTGATGATCAGATGTAGGAGGATAAGGAGAAATTGATGAAGAGAGTGGTGATTTAACCTAATGTGTATACCACTAAGTGATGATTGAAGGTGTGATAATGTAATGGAATAATTTAGATTTGAGGAAATGTAATAGGATGAGATAATAGCATATTATAGGATGTAATAGGATGATGTAGGAGTGATGAAAAGATTGGTGATTTAACCTAAGGTGTATACCACTAGAGTATGTGATGAATGAGAGTGGGTTATGATATAACCTAGAGTGTAAGTCACTAGTCCACGGAATGTAGTATGTTGACATGTTGCATGTAGGTAAGGTCCATTTGATTAGTAAACCCTCGGCAGTCAAGTATAGACCGAGGAACTAAAGTGCATCATATGGTGGCAAATGCAGTGCATAATATAAATGAACAAGGTATGTGAATGTGCAGTGTCGGTAATATAATGTAAAATGTGTAGTGGGTATGGAACGTAATGTAATAAATGTGTAAGTAGAAGGAGAATGTGTAATGATGATAAATAAAACTAGACCCAAGTATAATGAAATCTAGTGTAGTATGTAGAATAGGTAAGATGTATGAACACAATGTGTGTGTGTAGGATGTATATGTAGTGTGGGAGATACGATGATAGGTGTGGGTATAATATGTGATGATAAAATATAGTGCTAGACACATATACAACATGACCTAGCATAAAATGTAGAATGAAAGGATGGAATGCAAAACTAGGCTCATATACGATGATGACTAGTGTAGTGTATGCTATGGGGATATAATGTAGGATGATGGAATGTAAATGTATAGGCCATGTAGTGTAGTGTGTGGGTTTCAATGTAATGGTAATCCCTCAACATTCTAGTGTGAACCGAAACACTAGGGTGTGTCATCGGGTAATGATGGTGCCACGATGCAGGATGAGAATGCATATGTTATGAGATTAAGGTATGATAATGCAAAATTAAAATAGGCGTAGATGTTAAGACTAAGGGGGGAATGTGAGATGTTATTCCCCCCAAGTTTATGATAATGCGTGTACTATTTAATAAATGATGTATAGGGGTGATGAATCATGATGTATTTTGTTAATGGATGATGCACAACGAGTGTTGAAGTATGATAGATGTGTGTGCGTATAGGTCGTAATGTAATGGAGAAATGTAAGATGAAATGAGGTTATTTATGGTAAAATACCCCTCAATAGTCATATAAGAATCCCAATAATATGAGTGTGTCATCAGAAGGGTAGAGTAACAAGAGTCACCTATGAAAGGCCAAGTTTACGTGTGGTGTGACCTTGGTGGACAAAGTTTGTAGTAGAATTAGGTGGTTGTGATGAAAATGAAAATATATCATAGGAACTAGGAGGAAGATTAGTTAATTTAACAAACTTAATTGGTTGGAGTGTAGATTTGGGAAGGCACCATGTTGCACTGAGTCTCAAGGGAGATTTCTTAGGTTTATTTGATAATGTAATAGACAAACTAGTAGCACTAGTTTCTGAACTAATTTTGATAGGTGGTTGAATTTTTTTCCTTTGGGACATTGTAGGTGATTGCATAAGTGGTAATTAAATAACTGAAGAAGGTGTTTGAGAAGAGGTATAGTGATGCTTAGTAAGTGGAGGAGAAGCAACATCAGAAATAGGAGAAGTTCTCATTGAACTAGAAGAAGGATCATTATGCACATAGGATGGGTTGTCAATATCACTTAGGTAATGAATAATAAAATCATCAAGAATTTCCTTATAAATATCAGGAGGAATGTCACTAGTAACCGTGGAAGCTTGTTTAGATGGATTTATACTAATAAAATGAGAAAGAGACTTAGGAGCCTATGTTGGTGTAGTTTTTGTAGGTGGGCACTCAATAGGATATTTTCCAGTGAATGAAATAAATCCCTAACACTCAAGATGTTTGACTCTACATTGTAAAGCATAGCAATCATGGTAATTATGCCCATTGATGTGATGGTAATGGAAATATGGACGATCTTGGTCTTTTGTGTGCTGATAAGGAGGATAAAAATGAGTAGGTGGTAGAAGAATCAATTACCGACTAAGAAGTTGTGCTAGAATTTCATGTGGCTTAGTATTGCGATTAAGTAGGAGAGGTTATGATGATGGTGTGACTTGAGGTTCAACTATATGACATGTAGTGGACATAGATTGAATAGGAGATGTAGAAGAAGAAAAAACATGTGATTGAGAAGCATCCTTAAGCTATTGAATTTCATATCTAAGGGATGTGATGATGGATTCCATGGATTGAATAGAGGATGTATGAAATTGAGAAGCATCCTTGAGTTGTTTAACTTAATATCTAAGAGATGTGATTTTGGATTTCATGACAACAAATTTTACATGTAAGGCCTGAATCGAGTATAAGATGGGTTGGTTAGATGGAGGGTCATCAAGGTCAGGGTCGAACAAAGAAAAAATGAAGCATAGAACTTAATTCATGCGGTGGAGTTTTGTCATCAAAATACTTGGTGTCTAGGGAGTTTTGGAAAATATCCTAACAAGTGGGATATCTTTTAAGTAAATCAAATAAAGAAGATTGACCCATGATAGAAGAAGAATAATAATCCTAAGTGTGAAAGCGGTCGGGTTCACAAAAATGATTAACAAAAATAAATTATTCCTAGAGGGCCTAAAGAGATATCTAGGGTATTAATGTTAATCTAGTTAGGAGGATTAAAACATTGTAAATGAACTGAAGTAGCATTAAATAAATGTAAATAAACTACTCTAGATGAAATGAACCCCTAAATGTGCAAGAGAAAGGAGAGAAATGTCTTAGCTAATTCGCAGAGAATGTCGCAGGTTGTCGTAGGTCTGAACACAAAATCTAGAAATGGAGATGGATATTCAAGGGACCTTCGAAGGGGATATCTGGGTATTCTGAGCAGTCTGAATCACCTGGGAGTGTATTGGGGTGCCTTGGGGCACCCTGGTCTACAATCTAGGCACTCTGAATAATGTATATGCTCAAAACCTAAGTTTGGAAATGTCGTAAATTAGTCTAAAACCTTGTTTGTTTGTCGCATTGGATCTGTCGGATGAGGTGGATAATGACCTACAAAATAAAATATTAGTAGGTTTGGACTAACCTTATCCACCAAAATTGTGGTCTTATCACTGAACTCTACACTATATTTCAGACCTGGATGTAGTTCTAGTGTGTGATTTCATGTCATGCCCTAGGTGCTCTCGTGTCAGTCACACTTTGTAAAGTATCGAGAAATTATAGCTATAGAAATGTAAGTAGCATGTGTGCATAGAATAGAATGGAATTCCTCCCCTATAAAGTGTGTGAGATGTAGATATCCTAACTTGAATGCATAACACTATGTGGATGCAAGTAATATAATGAATGCAACCCTAGATGGAGTGATAGTAGTGATAAGATGCAATAACCTAGGACCCTCATTATGGTCTTATAACTTTATATTTATAGGGATATCAAGATTAATTTCGTAATTAATCCTGACAAGGCCAACCGAGAAGAAGATAAGGATGACCAACAACTAGAAGTGGCCCAAAAATAAGTGGAAGAGTTTGTGCATAGACCAGGGCACCCGAAATGGGACGAGGGTGCCTCGAGGTGCCCCAATACATGCTGAGCACCCTAATTTTAGGATAGAATGTCAGAAAGGTCATTAAATGGGCTTATAGGTATTGGGAAATACGTAGGAAATATGAAACAAAAGATAAGGAAAAGGTGGCCAAAAGGTGGGATTAATTAGTAATTTGTACACTTAAGAACCTTATAAATAGTAGTATCACTTTATTACTTACTATTTTTAGTCATTATCATAGGTTTTATCACTTTATTACTTACTATTTTTAGTCATTATCATTATACTTTCCATTGATGTATACATGCTTTGACATACTATCTATCTTTCTAACATACTAACGTGTGTTTCATGTGTAACATTTTTCTTGCAATGTCTATACCACCATGGTTATCTGCCATTTCTTGTTTTCTATTGTTTGCTACTTTTTGAAGGATATGCCACATGCCTTGTTTGATCATTGTATGTTTTTAGTTGCTTCCTCCATTATTATCTTATGGCATTATGAGTGATGTCCCATGTATGAAATCCGTTCTTCCCAGTCCATCTTGGCTTCCTAGTTTCTTGTTACATTGTCTTATATTTCATGTTATTTTTATACTAACACTTGTTTCTAACGTACATTGTTTGCATGTGCCTTGGTTTCTACCATGCACATCCCCTACCCCATGTAGGTATCTAGTTTATATCAATATTGAGTCCTCTCATTTGGGATGCATTCTCCTATAATCATCATATGCACCCCAAATGAGGGGGGCATATATTAAGTGAAAAAATAACCCATACAACATCGCATATCTTCAGAATAGATCATCACATTATAGAAACAACACTGGAACACAGTTGCAGATTAGCCTAGAAATAGACTTGGTTCCAAAATACATAGCTAACACTAGTGCCTAGACCTGGGCATTTATATCTTGGGGGAAATATTGTCAATTTCTCAGTTCAGCACAGTTCACAACATTTTTTTAGATCCAATTCTCCAGTAGCAAGAACTTTCCTCTAGTTATAGAATTTAGTTTACCAGTTACATTTTAGTTACAAACAGAAAAAATTGGAACAATTAAAACAATAATAAAAAAGAACAAATCAAGGATGTAACATTTGTAGTGGTGCTTATTCAAGAAGCATCATGGAAGGAGGAAAAATATAGACCTCTCTCCCCAACACTCTTATCTTGGCATGAGATTTCCCTAAAAAAATCACACTTGATATGAGATCACCCAAAAAAAATGTTATCGACGTGAGATCACTCAAAAAACTTGATCTTGGCATCAGATGGCCCAAAAACCTCACCATCAGCATTCAAATTCAACAACTCCAAGCAAACAACATAATTTTCTATTTCACAGTCTCTTGCATATCAGGTGCACGCTTTCCTTTACGCACTCTTTACAAAATTATACAGATATTACTCTAATTTTTCATATATAAAACTTTGAATAATCTCTCGCTCTTATTTTGCAGGTCCATCCTTAATACACAACAATAAGCATCTCACATCAACGTCACCATCACGCTACTACGCATATACTTCACCCCTAGGGTCTACTTCCCTTTCCTAGTCTCCACGCTTCATGTTGCAATCACTCCACGCTTCACTTGTCCACTTGGAACGCTATTGGAAACACTCTTCTCTACAAGATCACAAATTAGGAATATTTTATCTACTCTATTCTATCAAGTATTCACTCGACAACATAAAGTGGGGGGAAATGTAAACACAAAATCATGCACTTGGGTACATTACTAGGTTCTAAAGCATACTAATGCATACATGATTCCTAATCAAGAAAACTAGTGGTTGACAACTCCTTCTAGCCTATTTGTTTTATCTCTTGTCTTATTTTTGGTCTTACACATCTTACAGCCCTGTCAGAGCTTAACTTATTTATATTTTATAGCTTCAGACACTAGCTCCCAGTCAGGACAATAGCACTTGGGTGCTCTTGTCCCTCGTGGGTGTGCCTAACCCTCTATATCCTTCTCTTACTCTTTTGGGTCTCTCTAACTTCTTAGGAATCTTTTAAACTTTTGGATTGGCTTTCTAGTTATCAATTACGAAATTCATACAAGGGAATCATATATATACTTAGTTACTTCTCCAAAATCAAAGGGGCCAAGCACTAGCATTATGTATTATCACCTAAGCTTGCATCCAAAGGCACAAATACCATTACAAAGCATCCATCTATTGTAGACACCTAAATTCCGCTTTTGCAATCTTATTGCCAAAACGCACGCAAATCACTCTTATTCTTCCCAATTTTGTTATAATTAGTGCTCTTTACTAATTAACTAATGTTTCTTTCCAATTTAGTCAATTAACAAGCATTCATTGATCATGTAACCTCTTTCACATTCAGGATGCCACTTTATGACAAATCATAAAGCCAAAATCCTCTTCAAAACAAACAATTAGCATTTATAGGCTAATTAAGCCTATTTTTCCCTTGATTTGGTCAATATACCCTAGTATTGACTCAAACCCCTCTTCCAACCACTCAAAATCACCCCATTCACCTCCACAACATCTCAACAAGCTTCAAAAGCTTATCCTAGCCTCCTAGTTGACCCTAAGTGGTTGATTAAGGCTTCCACACCTCTTAATCACTTGGTAATTCACTAATTGTGATTAACAAGGCCTAATCATGATTAGCAATTCTAATCTAATTTGGGGCTTTTAGTCCCACATGCACCAAAATACAAGTTTCTCCCAAAAGGAAAACTATAAAAAGGGTGCACCTCATTCCTTTATACTTTACACCATGCTTTGATTTGCATCTCATATAATAAATATGATATATAGCCAAGTTCAATCCTTACTTAAAGCCTTCAATGGGGTTAGTAGATGGATATCCAAAATGACCAAGTAGTCATTTGGAGAGGCCATTTCACCTTGTTTGGAGTAGCAACCATAACCATTTGATTTCCCTCTTAGGTCTATTTAGGCCCATGTTAGGTAATTCAAGCATATTAGTAGGCATGTTTAGTTAGATTTTGTATTGTTTTCATACTAGTTAAGCATTCTTTTAAGCTTCTATCTTAATGTTACATTCCTAGACTTAGAACCTTGGCTAGATGGATGGAAATGGTGTTAGCTTTCCTTGTTTAGTCATGCAATTTGCTTTGTAAAGTTTAGGGTGCTTTCATTTGGCACGCCTAGTGGGACAATACCCCATTGCATTCAATTTTTAAGCTTTTTAACTTAGTTTCAAAGTTTTTTACATTTCAAATTTTTCCTAGATTAGTTTCAAGTTTTCCTAGATTTTTTCAATTTTTCTAGTTTACTTTCAAGCTTTCTAGTGTACTTTTAAGCTTTTTAGATTAGTTTCTCAAGCTTTTTAGATTAATTTCAAAGTTTTAGAGTAATTTTCAAAGTTTTAGATCAATTTCCATTTTTAAAAGTTGTTTCAACTAGATTAGTGGTAGGAGTTGTGTTTTCTTTATTTTTTATGATATAAGGAGGTGAATCCCTGTCAAAATTCCCAAGAAATATCAAATATTGGACCTTTTTCAAGAAATCTTCTCAAAACAACATTCATCAAAGCATTGAGATATGTTAGAAAGGAATAGTTTTCTAAAAATGAATACCCTAAATTCTTGATAAAGGTTTTCTCCAAATTTATGTTGGTTCCATTGTGTAGAGCTCCTCAATACCTTTCCAACGCAAAAAAATGGAGTCATTTCGAGGTCGGGAGCAAAATTTATGGCCTCCGGAAGATATTTTTGAGCATCTACAGGAAAAAGGTGCATGTGCATGACTATGAGCACATGTGCCTCACTGGAAGCATGTGCATCATTGACTGTGTGAAAATATGATAAAGGGGCAGTGTGCTTGACTATGGTGCACTTGTGCATGGCATGACTGTGAGCGCCTGTGCATGACTGTGAGTGAGCACCTGTGCACTAGTAGGGGCGCCATGTGCATCAAGGTAAAATTTTCTCAAAATTCTAGAACTTCAATTTTATGATTCCTATCAGTTTTAAGGGTTTTTAGATGTTGTTTTTGTCAAATTATTGATTTTAGAGCAATATTCTTAACAAAATTGTCCTAGGGTTTGATAAAGGGTTTTTTTGAGCAAATTGGGTTAGAGTTTGAGGAGTGATTGTGTTTTCATACTTTGATTGAGTTTGGAATAGAGTTGTGTATGCTCTTCTCTTGCACCTAGTGTGATCTTGAGAACCAAAAGCACCTCTAAACCATTCTTTTTGCTTCTTGGGAGTAAGTAGGAACAATCATCCTTCATTTTTGCTTAAGGGAATAAACTTGCATGTTTTGACATAAACTTGATCTTTTAGTTTAAGAGATTTTTCATTTGATAAAGAACCAAGGCTAAAATTTGTGTATGCTCTTCCCTTGCACCTAGTGTGATCTTGGGAACCAAAATAAATTTTAGTCTTTCATTAAGAAGCACTTAGATTAATTGGGAATAAACCTTACTTTGTAAATTTTTATGGTAATTAGTTGATTTACAAGCTTTGCATTTCTATTTTAGTTGGATTATTTGTTGTGTATGCTCTTCTCTTGCACCTAGTGTGATCTTGAGAAACAAAAAACAACACTTAATCCTCTTTCTATGATATTGTGAACCTTTTTGAACTACTAATCATTTTCTTGAAGGACCTAAAAATGCTTGTCAAAGAAAGGAGGACTTAAACAATTTTTCTAACTACACGTGTGATTGTAGGTTGCCAAAAAGAGTGCGATAAAAACCACATTAAGTCTAAAAGATAAAAAATACACCAACACACCATTCAAAACATTGTATTACAGGTTTCAGTTAAGAGCTACGGATACTCGTCCGCTTAACTAGGACATAACCCTTTGGCATAAGCCTTAAGCTACAACAATGGGGGTGGTCCTAGGAACCCTAAAGTAGTTCATGCACACAAGAGGGAACCTTGTGAATGAAATAGGAAAGTGCTCCACACTACCAACTTGACTAGTATACCTTGGTGAGATTAGAGTCAAAGATATCCGTATCGCGACCCCAGTGAAAGTATAACTGAACACACTTCGGTGCTCATTATAATGAAGGGGGTAAAGTAAATCTGAGATACTCCTTGGGAAACCTTGGTAAATCGAGCTCGCTCTAGATATCTTGTGACACCTAGAGAGAGAACCACCTAGGAAGCTTGCCGGCTTGGAGCCATTGTTTTTGTCTTAGATAGTATACTTGAGAGCTCTCACAAAGTGACAACTTTGTTAGATTCAAACTCTTGTTTTTTAAACAAGGGAAAGAATCTCTTAAAGTTGAAACCATCGTGATTTTCATCACGAAATCTACTTAGTGTCATTTTGTCCTAGTTTTTCACTTGTCCTAAGACAAGGTGAAACTCTGCCAAAATAACACCAAGTTTATTTCAACACCACTTGGTCTACACCCTTGTTTTCTTGTTGCCCATTTTTGGAAAAAAGGAAACAACATATACAGATACCACTAGATATCATGTGTCCACCACTTTTGTATTCTACTTGCACGACTAGGTTGTAATGCCTGAGCGCAAGTGTTGAAAGTGTGCATGGTATGTACTCACGATCTAGTAGGCCCCCTTGTCTCAAAAACCCATATTTGAGACTTATTATCATCATAGTTAGGTGATTTCATCCTTGTCTTCTTTTGAGTTGTTACGCTGCCCACATTGTAGCCATACAATTGAGATATTTACGTCTTGTTTCCATTGTGAAATTAGGCCTAAATCTCTATATTGTAGAGTTACAATGTTCACACGGCATAGAAATTTCTTGTTATACTTAGACATAGTTTTTACATCCTAAATTTGTCTTGAGTTTTGTGAGTGTTGAGGATACATTGTTAGCATCGCGATAACATCATTTTGACACTAGAAATATTGCTTTCCCGAAAGCTTGGTTCACGTGTCCAAATAGTGTCGTTACGTTGCTCACATTGTTATCATCCATTTTACGAGACTTGGACTTTGTTAGTGTTTAGAAACTAGTTTTTAGTATATCTTGTTAGAAGATCACGTCAACATTTATCTTATCATTTAGGCCTTGTTTGTTGCAAAAATTGACCTAACTGGTGATGTTGTGTTGTCACTATTTGGTTACAAACCTATCTAGACAAAATCTTAGAGAATAAACTATTTGGTGTAACTAAATTTCGAGCGTTGTATCATTGTATTATTCTAAGGAAAACTTGTGTCATATATTACCTTGCTAGGGTAGCTTGTTCATTATTTTAGTTCGTACATTCGTTTTGACCTATCACTTTTGTGGCTATTCTATAGTCACCTTGTTTTAACAACTTAGGGTCATTACGCTGCACAAATTTGACTAAGGTCCCTTTTTAGTAAACCTTAGTGGAAATTCTTTGCATCGTATTTCCTATCTCGAGTATGCCTACTACGAGGATGGGATCTTGAAGATTAGGAACTGATATATTTGGAGGTGACAACTCTCTTTTAGAGGATAACATCATGGTTGACCATAGTGGTGGAGAGGAAGAGTCTCCTCGTATGAATATAGAGCATCCTCCCGCCAATTTTGACGATTACATTTTTCAAAACAAACATGAGGTTCTTATGTGTGTTATGGAACTAGGAGCTAGGTTACCTCCCACAGTGGACCCTTCTCTCATTTCCACAATGGTTCGAGGGGAAGAGGAAGTGGAACATCCTCATCGCCATATAGATGACATATTAAACCTAGGTCATGCCTCTACTTTTGCATGACAAAATAATGAGGAAGTACCTTTCGAAAATGATGGAGACTATCATTTTCCTCCTATTAAAAAATTTTTTGAAGACCATGAAGAACATGTTCATCATGCACAACCTCCTCCTAATGAAGATCATCATGAAATACCTATTAAAGAGGTTACGTTAGAACAACAGGTCCAAGCCCTCACTCATCAATTTGGAAGTTTGGATTCACATATACAAAAGGAACAACCAAAAGTTGTGAAACAAACTATACCAAAGGCAAAACCTAAAGCTTCATTTTACGAATTCCCAATAAACACTCCTCGACATGGGAGACACGAAAGGATCCTTATGAGGAATTTTTCACTGAAAATCAGGGGTGGGCATACACCTAGGCTTAACCCTTTGTATATACCTACAACCGCCACCCACACAAGATCCACTTTTTAATCAAGAGTGGTCAATAATGAAGAACACCCTTCAAGCGTTACGAGAGGGCCAAACCGGTAACAATAACAAGAAGTATCGGTTCGATGAGTTATGTCCTTACCCATTTGACAAAGCCATGTTGCAGGTACCTTTCCCAAGACATTTTGATTTTCCAAAATTTGATAAATATAAGGGAAAAGGTGACCCTCGTGATCATATAAAATACTTTTATATGGCATGTCAAGAGGTGGCATTCAGCAACAATTATCTTATGCACCTCTTTCCATGAAGTTTAGGAGCAATGGTGCTAGAATGGTTTGTTCACATCCCTAAGGGATCCATATCAACATGGCCAGAACTAGTATTTGAAAGTTTGTATGACACTTCTCTTTTAATATAGAGAATGATGTCACCATGTTAGATCTCTGCAATGCCAAGCAAAAAAATAACGAAAACTTTGTTGCGTTTTTACAACGATGGAGAGGATTAGCTAGCCGCTTCCTTGACTCCATACCTCAAAAATAGCTGATAGGAATATTTGTTCCCAACCTCCATCCAAACATTATGTTCCACTTGCAAATTCATTGTGGCAAACACATTCGAAGAGGTAATAAAAAAGGGAGTCAAATTGAAAAAGTGTTGTTAGCTAGGGGGACTCTAAAACCTTTCTCCCATGAACACAATGATTCTAAATCTAACGATAAACCAAAATTTATTCAGAATAAAAAAAAACATCATTGGTGATGGGATAGTAGACTCCAAGCGAAGTACAAGTCGTTCAAAACAACACTCCTTTGAAGCTTGTAAAGGGATCTCCACCTATGGAGTATAAGCATTATCGTACTTTCACTCCTCTATCTGACTCAATGTCATCAATACTAAAACAACTAGAGGTGGGTAATATGGTTAGATATCCTGAAACTATGCCTTATGAGGATGACGCGCCTAAACCATCATGGTTTAGAGATAATGAATATTTCCAATTCCACCGTGTTAAAGGTCACAAAACAGATAAGTGTTTGAAGTTTCAGCACTACATCCAGGACTTAATCGAAAGTGGTGATGTGGAGATGGATTCATCCACTCCTAATAAATCCCCCAATATGAAGAATTTTCCTAAACATAATCAGGAAAAGAATGTTAATTATGTGTCTAATGAGGAGAATCATTTTGATGCTCTCATTGGTTGTGTAGATACACCTGTTGAACATGTCAACACAATAACCCCTATGATATCCCCTAGACTATCTATGTCTAGGCATGTGCTGACAAAGACTGATTATCACTGCAGTTCTGCATACTTATGATAGTAAGGAACCTAGGTTTCAACATTCCCATCAAAGGATTCCTATCACAACTAGACCTCATTTGATTCTTTGCGCTAAAGAACTCGTTCACTTACCTCTTCCCCCATCTTCAACTCATGGTAAGTGGTATGATTCTGATTCTTCTAATTCTTCTAAGAAGATTCCAATCCCAATGATTCTAAGTCTTCTTATTCTTCTAAAGATTCTAATCCAAATTATTCCTCTAATACGACTCCTAAGTCACGGTCCTCCCTGTCTTCGCAGGACCCCATTTCTCAGTCGCCTCAACGACCCCTTCTTCCATCGAAGAGCTCTCTAACTCAAAGTCCTTCTAATCAATCATCCAAGTCAATCCCATGTCACATTCATCCAATCAACCTCTTAGGGTAGAAAAAATACCCCTACCGATCAATTCATCTCAAGATGAGGAGACAATCATGAAATTCCCGGGGTCACACGATGGCATTCCCCTAGAGGATTACAATCAAGGATTTAATCTTGACTTCGATACGCTTGCGTATTGGGAAGAATAAATTGATTCCTTTTGTCAGAATACTAAGGAAGATCTTAAGACCATTGAGGAAGATCATATCTTCTCATTACCTAATCATTCTTTATCTATCAGGATTCCTCCATCGCAATCTTACCTTGGGTCACCACCTGGTAGCCCATCGTCTTCTTCTATATGTGGGCCACCTCCAAGTAGCCCCACATCCTCTATATGTGGCTCACCTTCTTATTCTATATGCCCATCTTCATTGTCTATACTAGGGGCACGTCCTATAAGTCCCTCACCTTCGATTCTTGGGCCACGTCCTAGTATCCCATCTTCTTCTATATATGGGACACCTCCAGGAAGTCCTTCATCTTCAATCTTAGGGCCACATCCTTGTAGTCCTTTATCTTCAGTCTATGGGACACCTTCTGGTAGCCCATCCTCTTCAATTCTTGGACCTTATCCTTTGCATCCATCATATTTTCCTTCTATCAATGATTGTGGCAAGCCCACTTCATTTCTCACATCAATTATATTCATCCACTTTCTTCTCCCACTTCTCGGGATCAAAAATCACGTTATAGCTTATAAAAAACCAAAACGGTTCATTCATCCAACTACGATTAAAACTTCCAAGAGCTCCAAGGCTCCCAACAATTCAAATAATCTTAAAGTTTAGAATCAAACGCAATTCAAAAATGCACATCAACACAACCATCAAGTATGGCGTAAAGTGCATAAACCTCTGGATAGGGACCTCAAGCTCCCACACAAAAAATCCACGTTTCATGATAAAACAAAGTCATCTATTGAGTATGAGCTCACCACGATCATTGAGATCGGGGATAATATGACTCTTGATAAGCAAACACGCCTAGTCTTCCTTATCAAGGAAATTGCTAACATTGTTGTTGGATCTTATCATACCAAGTGACCTTGTCAGTCCCACTTTTCAAAAAAAGATCAAAATACAAACAAATGAGAAAACATTTCAAAAAATCAAAGGTAAACGAACACACATTGCAATCAGGTATTGCATACACATGGATGTTCTTTCTTCCCTTCCTTGTTATTCTTCTGCAAGTCTTCCTACCATTTTCATCCCTTCGATGATATTTTGGTTAGCCTATTCACACGCATTTTGTGACATTTATTTCTATGGTATCCATTTGGCCTTGGTATTTTATCACCTTGGTAAATTAAAGAACGACTGACCTCTTAGAGATCCTATCACAATCAACATCTAAAAAACTTGTTGCGAAGAAATTTTGGATATATTTGTTGACACTAGCCAATGTCGTCATCACAATCACTTCCACCTCCTTCCATCAAGCCATCAGTGGTTCTTAACCCCTTGTCAAACAAGAGAGTTGAAATAAGTTTTCAGAAAGCAAAAATAATCAATCAAATCAAAAAGCACAAAGCTGAAAGAAAATGCTAAAAGAAAAAGCAAATTGATATATAACTCTCTCTTGGGTATTTCCAATAATCTCTACCATCGGGCTATGGACGCCTGACTGACAGTAGAGAAATGTTGCGATTAGAATCAAATGCATCTCCATCGGGGCTATGGACACCTGGCTGGCAATCGGAGCAATGTATGACTCTCCTTCTGCAATCCATTCATAAAAATCAACTTTGAAAAATAAATCATTCCTACACATTGGCTAGGGTGTCTTCACTTGTTGTTTATCAAATCTTCCCTCCAAGAGGTAATAAATTTCCACGTGCACACACTGGATCTCTATGAGACAAACAGGATTAGTATGTTACCAAGTGTCTTTTTTTGGACCTTGTTCAGACTCTTACTCTAGTTCTTGTATCTTGTCTCACGATTCATGCCTTTGGCTAATCACTTCTTCATCGCGAGGCTTCTAAGCTACATTCACAACATTCACGTTGTTCTTATACTTCGTTCAGAACATCCATGTGTATAATATTTCCTTTTTGCCATGTTTGCGGGCACCTTTGTCCCCTTTCACAAAAACAATCTTCTACTTCTTTCTATCATGTGCTTCTTGGCCAACTTACGCTAGGGGCATCCTTGCTCCTTCCTAGCACATCATTGGGTTACGTTCATCATCATGTGTTGAACCTATCTATATTGGCCTTGATCTATACTTCTGCGTGAAGATTTTTCCTTTGAATATTCCCATCTAATGCCAGGGGAAATTTTCACATCTTCACTTTCTTTTGCATACGCGTGGCATTCTGCCCTTGTACATCCCATCTGTTGTTGGGGGCATCCACATGTTTCTTCATTTCCTATATATAGCTTCAGAAAACTTCTAGAAAATCAAAAACATTCAAATACGTTTCGTAGAAAACTCCCAAAACATTCAAATATGTTAGTCAGAAAAGTCAAAACATCCAAATAAACAAATTGGTGAGACAAATTCAAAAATCCCAAAAAAATTAGTAAAACAAATTCAAAACCCCAAATTTATGCTTGGATTGCATATTTCACTTCGATAACTTTCCAACGCAAAAAAAAACGGAGTCGTTTCGATGTCGGGAGCAAAATTTATGGCCTTCAGAAGATAGGTAGTGCATTCAGTGTTGCACAGGCACCCAGGTGCCCATGCTGAAGTCAAAAACTTCAAAAATGAGCTAAACACTGCCAACACAGGTGCCCATGCATTTCCCTTTTCATCATGCACACAGGTGCACCTTGTCTTCTCCCATGTAAGCTCCTTATCACTCAGATTGATAAGTGCCCTTGGTCCCAATTTTATAAAATATTAACTCAATAATCCAAATTTATCTTACCATTGTGTATTTCTCTTTGATACTTTTCCAACGCAAAAAAAACGGAGTCGTTTTGATGTCGGGAGCAAAATTTATGGCACTGCTGGAAGATAGGCAGTGCATTCCAGTGTTGCACAAGCGCCCATGTTGAAGCAAATTCCAAAACAGGTGCCCATGGAGCCTATGCTACATACAAAAATCCAAAAAAATGCTCAAAAAGGAGGCCATTGCATAGGTACCCATGCTACCTTTCCAACGTAAAAAAAAACTCAAAAAAGTAGGCCAGCACAGGCACCCAGAGCACCCATGCTGGCCTCAACACAAGCCTCAACAGGGTTGGCAGAGGTGCTTTCCAGTGCACTCAGGTGTTGCTGGCCAAAAATACAAAAAATCACCAACATTGGCTCAGCACAGGCACCTAGGTGCCCATACCTCGCAAAAAAACTCTAAAAACTCCAAAAAGGAGCCCAACACAGGCACTCCCTTGAGTGCATAGGCGCACCCAACATTGCGCAGGCCATAACGTTTGCTTCTGACGTCGAAACGACTCTATTTTTTTTGCGTTGGAAAGGTATTGAAGCAAGCTACACAATGATAACATTAATTTTGGATTTATATTTACCAAAAAATTTATGGTTTTTCATTTTTTAAATGGCTTGCATACAGCTGAAGCCTGTATCACCTGCATTATCCTCAACATCGAAATTGGTCCTACAAAACCATCTTTATGATGTTCTTGTTTGTTCTTGTCTCAAACGACATATGTGAATCATCATGATCTACCTCCATTAACAAAGTTATGAGTCTACTTATTATGTCGGTACTCCCGTGCAACAGTGAGTTGTCAGGATTGTGTCATAATGCATGAATGCTTTCCATGGGACTACTTGTGTCCTCTATGTTTTTCCCTCGCATGTGTTATTTCTTGGGGCATCATTTTTAACCCTTGTCATTACAACATGAAAATTTGGGAACTTGCATCTTGATAACAAAAAATGGGTGCAACATGTATTGATTTTCTTTGAGTATATGTGATTGTATTGTTTCTCTGTTAGGTTAGTTGGTTTACTTTCTCGTATTGCATTGCATTTTGTATGTTGCATGGAGTTAAATATCATTTTACTTTCTCGTATTGCATTGCATAATGTATGTTGCATGGAGTTACGTATTTTTAGCAGTAAACAATTGTTAGTAATTTAGCTTTTCATGTTATCTTACACTTTTGTTTATTTTAAATAAAGGTTGATGATGTAGACCTAGGGGCAAAATGATATAATTCGGTTGCTTATGGAAATGCTAGATGCAAAGGTTGGACTTGACCTATATTTCTCCATTATCATTTCTTCTACCATTATCAAATTTATTCTCACTACTAATTTTTCTTCCTAAATCACCCGGGGCAATAAACAACCACGTTTATCCCTATCCTTATTCCTTCTCAATACCCAAGGGTTTTGCGCCCGTTCTGACTTCTATTTTCTTCTATCCATTTCAAATCATATTTTCGATTTTCGATTGACTTCTTCTATCACCCACATCGACACTCGAGGGGGCATCCTTCATCTTGCTAATTTTTCTTCAAAAATCCACCTGTTTTATGCTTGTCTACTATGTTTGAAGTGAAGTCACTAACTTCACCTCAAACAAGGGGAAAATGTAGACACCTAAATTTTACTTTTGCAATCTTATTGCCAAAACGCACACAAATCACTCCTATTCTTCCCAATTCTGTTATAATTAGTACTCTTTGCTAATTAACTAACGTTTCTTGCCAATTTAGCCAATTAACACCACGTTGTTGATTGTGTGACCCCTTTCACATTTTGGATGCCACTTTACGGTGAATCACAAGCCAAATTCCTCTTCGAAACAAACAATTAGCGTTTATAGGCTAATTAAGCCTATTTTGCCCTTGATTTAGGTCAATATACCCTAGTATTGACTCAAACCCCTCTTCCAACCACTCAAAATCACCCCATTCATCTCCATAATGTCTCAACAAGACTTCAAGAGCTTATCCTAGCCTCCTAGTTGACCCTAAGCGGTTGATTAAGGCTCCACACCTCTTAATCACTTGGTAATTCACTAATTGTGATTAACAAGGCCTAATCATGATTAGACAATTCTAATCTAATTTGGGGCTTTTAGTCCCACATGCACCAAAATACAAGTTTCTCCCAAAAGGAAAACTATAAAAAGGGTGCACCTCATTCCTTTATACTTTACACCATGCTTTGATTTGCATCTCATATAATAAATATATGATATATAGCCAAGTTCAATCCTTGCTTAAAGCCTTCAATGGGGTTAGTAGATGGATATCCAAAATGACCAAGTAGTCATTTGGAGAGGCCATTTCAACTTGTTTGGAGTAGCAACCATAACCATTTGATTGCCCTCTTAGGTCTATTTAGGCCCATGTTAGGTAATTCAAGCATATTAGTAGGCATGTTTAATTAGATCTTATGTAATTCATTGTTTTCATACTAGTTAAGCATTCTTTTAAGCTTCTATATTAATGTTACATTCCTAGACTTAGAACCTTGGCTAGATGGATGATAATGGTGTTAGCTTTCCTTATTTAGTCATGTAATTTGCTTCGTAAAGTTTAGGGTGCTTTCAAGAATAAATATAGAGCGAAAAACATAGATCAACAATGAAGTTCCTCCTACACATAAAATCACAGCACTTGAGTAGCTGAATGAATACCAATGCCCATATCAATCACTAGTGCCCGGGTGCTCCCACCCTTCTATGGGCACTTTTTTCCTACACATTTCTGAGTTACATAACCTCTAGTGAGTCTTGATAACTTTCTTCCCATTTTATTTCAACAGTTTCTCAATCCATAACACTTCCTGATCACTCAGAAATTAGCTATGTCACTCTGTCCCCTTCCCTTATGTAGGGTTTCATATTATTACTTTTTTTCTAGTCCATTTGTTGGATATTATCATTTGTATATCATTAATTACAATAGTTACTCTAAAATTAAGATTTAATTTAATTTATATTAAATCATTTCTTAAAGGGGTGAAACTTTGAATGAAGCTTCCAATATTTATCCTCACAATTAGTGTCAACATTACATTCACCATAATGAAATTTAGTATCCTTTCTAGAAATGGAAGTATCCTTTTTGTTACCTTTCTCTTTTCCTTTTCCATTTGTATTAGAATCACCTTGTTGTTTTGTAGAAATTTGATAAGTACATGAACCTTTTTTCTTGTCCATCTCTAAGAAGTGATCTTGAGAACAAGCCTCATCTACATCCGTATACTTGGCCAAGAGGTTTGGTCTCCTCAAATGGATATGGATTCCACCAACATACTTCGTCAAGATTTCTCAATCTACTACATCTTTTCCCATTTGGATAACCTTTTTGTAAAACTTGTTTTTGTACTCTTAAATGAATTGACCTTACTTTTGATTGAGATATTTCCAATACATTGACCTCTCTTCCTCGTAATAAACAATATAAAACCACTTCTTGATTTGCATCTTAAATTCATCCCACTTACTAATTTTAGGAAGCTTCTTAACAACCAAAGTATGTACATAACTTTCAAACCAAGTTAAAGCATGATTAGTTTATTTTAACCTTGCAAAAGAAATGTGTTGACCTTCATTAAGTTGATTCAAAATTAAATATACCTCAATTTGAGCTAGCCAATGGTATAGATTCTTAGAAATAACATCTCCATCGTAGGTTTGAATATTTATCTTTTCCTCATACTTTAATGGATGTGGGTTAGGGTTAGCACGGGATGGTTCTTTATCCTTCTTGTGTTCAGGAGCATCCTCCTTTTCCCTCTTTAGTTCCTCCGTCAAAACATTGAGCTACTCCATGAGAATCCCCATGATGGAATCTAACCAACACATAGAAAAAGATATGTTAGCCACATCATCCTCAAGATCTTGGAGCCTCTCGTCTATTTTTTGGGCATATTATTCATCATTACGATATATACTTTGAATTCATTAATTCCTTGTGGAAATATATTCTTCAAAGGGTACACAAATACCTTCATCACTACCATTATTTTGTCTAGCGATGAGCATAGACTACAATGCGAAAAAAAAAACAAAATCACATAAAGAACAAGTGATAATAACCAGCTCTGATACTAATTTGATCCATAAAATAAGTGGACATTCCACACTAAGTTTCACTAATAGTAATATTATTAACCCAACTCAATAAATGTTAATGAATATCTCAAATATTTACAAAATAGAGCTATGAAGTGTTGGAAATGACTATGAATGAATTCAAATAATACAAAATAATAAATAGAAGCACCACATACACATGAACACAAGTTTTTTTATCCTAGAGAAACCAAAGGTGGGAAAAACTTCATTGTGTGAGGCAATTACACTCCCCTTCCACTATGTAATCTAAGAAATTATACAAGTTACAACATATTGTTTCCTTTATGGAAAAATATACTCTCTCTAAAGCTTCCAAAAAAAAGTAAGCACCTTAAACACTTCTCTATATAAACGGCACTACAAAATAACACTCACAACTTGGAAAATAGTGAATTATAAACAAAGATTCCATCTTAAAAAAATTGCAATGGGAATCCAACTTCACAACTCTCTCCTGATCTTTTCCAATCTCTTCCTCCTACTTATAATAGTTTTTATAAATCCTCCCATGCACTAGATAACCCTAAAGGTCGTGCAAATGAAGATACATATCTTGATTTTTTTACATTATAGGTGTTTTTTCCATTTTACACAGACCCTTGTAGAAATGTTATAACATTTAGGAAAATGCCACTATCAGCAAATGATGGCTGCACCACTTGTAGTTTCGCTCCATGTTTCCAAACATCAAGAAAACGTTATAACATTCATCTAAACACTATGATGTTTTAACACAAACTAATAAACGCCTGAAAAATGTTCCTTCTCAGGGCTCATTTATTGTTGCTTCCTACTCTATGTGTTTGTCTAACAGGGAGAAATTTCTAAATAAAACTTACAATCAAGAATTACATTAATTGGGTACTTTTGAGATCCATACTTGGATCATTATAATACATCCATTGGGTCAATAATTTACTCTCATGCTTTACATTGCTTTATTATCTCGTAAATATGGCATTGTATTGCTTATATCTTGAGTCCACATGGGGGCAAATGTATTTTATGTTGTATTTCTTATATATTTAGCCCACATGGCTAAAAAAATCTTAATTCTTTATTTCCTATATCATGGATCCATATGAGGAAACTTATTCTAAGACCTATGCCTTCACAAAAATATCTTTGTAAGTTAGACACATCAATGGTTTTAGATAAAATAACATACATGTAACATCTAGAATATATTTTGTAGATACATGTTTCACATGTTCACCTATCATATCATATCATATTCAAAACATGTTATTAGGGCGTGTATATTATCATATTCAACATGATTAAATTAGATCCTTGTGGTTTATAGGATGTCTAACTCAAAGATTGAACATGATTCATATTTCATTTATATGTAGAGGCCCATATTCAATAATGGTTTATAACTCCATTTGACTTAAATATTATATCAGTTTTATTTAAAATGATACTTGGGATATTACATCAAATTTTTATAGTATTATTCTCAAGGTTCTATTTAGTTTTATTTAGGATAGTTCTCATAATTTTATCTAAAATGTTACTTGAGATTGTAATTAAAATGGTTTTCAAGACTTCATATGCCCCATATATATATATATATATATATATATATATATATATATATATATATATATATATATATATATATATATATATATATATATATATATATATTATATATATATATATATATATATATATATATATCTCTCTTTTTTAGAAGAATTAGTTAATTTAGTTTCAACACTTCAAATCTCAATAGTTATTACCATTAGCATTAACCCATGAGTGTGTAGAAAAAGAAATATGTTTTTACATATTGCCATGTGCATTGAATTTGGTTCCAAGAATTTATGTGAATAAAAATTATTGTGTGTGTGTGTCTGTGTGTGCTGTGTGTGTGTGTGTGTGTGTGTGTTCTTTTCTACTTTGATGTGTATGCAAGCAACGCACATCAAAGTGGGAAAATGTAGACACTTAAAAACGTCCCTAGGAATTTATTAGTCATTAAATTACATGTTTTTAGTGGTTTGTCGTACTTGTCAATTATTGGTCCAATATAGGCATTATTCTATGCGTTTATGAGTGTTTATGAGTGTCGTCGTGTCTCCCCTTCTTTCTCTTCCATTTTTTCTTCCTCTCATTTATTTATGGTCAAGTAGAGTTTTGTATCAAAGCAAGGATGGTTCTTTGATTCTACTAAGATTTTCCCTCACACTTATGGGCCCTTTAATGGCTATTGTTGGTCATCGGTGCACCTACCTTTGTGGTCACATTTTTTCACTTTTTAGGCATTACAATTTTAGCTAGCATGTAAATAAGGTCTAATTTTAATTCAAATATTTATAAATACACAAGAATTATAGTTCATTTACATCAAGTGAGAACACTTAATATATTTAGTATTTAAAGACATTATTGAGAGATCAAGCAATTATCAAATCATTCATCATTTTCTAAAGATAGTATTTCATGTGAAGCATTTTGTGCTTCAAAACCTAAGGTTTGCCTCTCATTGAAATTGTTATCAATTATGTGTATCACTATTTTCAATATTATTTATTTCCTAGATGCCTAATACGTAGGTAATGTTTAAACTCCAACTAATTTGTAGTATACTATTATTAACAATTTATTTTCTTCTTTAATTATTTTAAATGTTTTCATTTCAAGGAAAAAAAGAAAGAGAGGGAGAATATATTTCACAAGTTACAAATGATGGACTACATAAATTATAACAAATAAACATGAAATCAAGACCAAGTGAGTGTAATCATTAACTGATTTTCAATCAATCTATAACCTGTCAAGAGCATACCCCACATTGTGCACATTTAATTTTATTAGCTTCCAAATATATGGACAAAGGTTTCTATCATTCGTGGGCATACTTTTTCACTATTAAATTTATATGATCATCATTGAATATTGCAATTTTCAAAATACATTAACTATATTTTTACGTTGACACATGTTTACTAGATGTAATAAATAATAATTAAATATTTATATACCAATCAAATTATAGTTCATTGATTCATATCGTATTTAATAGATGTAGTGAATAATATTTATATATTTATAGCAATTTAATAGTATTTCATTTTTATGCATATTATTATATTAGGCAAGTGCCTCATAAATAAGAAAGTTTCATCATTATTATATTTGTTTTTTTTGCCTTTCTTTATTAAAGGTGCGCCAAACATTATTGACTTTTAGCACTTGGATTCTCAAATTCGAATGTGATTTCCAATTATTTTTGGAAGGAATGTGATTTCCAATTATTTCGAATTGCATTCTCAAATTCGAATGTGATTTCCAACTATACTCCATTTACTAACGAATTGACATTTAGCTAAAGTCATTCGGTTCAATAAATAATTTGTCGAGTGTACAACGACATAAGCGACGCTTTTGGACTAAAGTTTTTGCACTAAAATGAATCTTTACATCAATTCTTTAAAGTCAATTTCTTAAATGTGTGTTGTTCATTAGGTTTGAAAATGACGTTTAGCTTAGAAATGGTCAAAAATGTAAGTGCACATAGTGTGTTGGAATCAAACTCGTCGTTTTAAAGGTCATTAATGTAAATGGCTTATTTTATAATATATATAGATATATGGTTTATATTTTTTTAGTAGATATTGGATTTCGTCTTTGATATTGGACAACATTAGATTTGGCATGTTTTGGTATATTGACTATCGAGAGTACTTTTTAAACATGAAGCATACAGAGGTCAAAATTCATGTTGTCAAGTGCCAAAGTCAAATACAAGGTGTTATTCCAAGAGCATATATTCAATATTGTTGATTTCATCTCAACATATGACTGGGGAGAACTACTTTGGTTTAATACTTTTTCGTAATAGTGCTACATAGGAAACCTCATTCATTATGAGGTAGTTGAGGCCTATTCAACCCAAAACTTTAACCTCATTTCAAGGTTTCTCATCCTCAACATAATTGAGACTAGGGTTTGACAAAGAAGAAAGCGTTTCAACTTCATTGTAGATCATAGTAACCTTCTAGTTCCAAAAATAAAACAACGGACCTAGACGAACCTACACCAAAAATCCAATCTTTACACATTCATCCCTAGATAGCTTCGTAGCTTCCAAACAAGATCAATCCCAGTACATTCTACCTTTGACATTTTTTAACTCAAACATGTTTCCATTTTTGAACTTGTTTAGAGCATGTTGTCACTGCGTGAAATTTTTTGGGCACTCAACGACTATCTTCCCATCTTCTATCCAATTTATGAGAATCATTATTCATTATTCATCATCTACAACCCTATATTGGTGAGCTCGTTCCATTCTCGTGTCTTAATCGTTGTTTTTTATCTTTAGAGTAAACACTAATATTATAATCTCAACAGTGATATGATTTGTATTGGATTAATAATGCCTCATTGTTAGTTTGAATTAGTAAATCAAGTTGTAGCTAAATTATCTTTGTGGTATAATTTTATTCGTACATTTTGGTGAACCTAATATTTACTTTCGAATACACCACTTTGAGTTTATGTTTTCCCTATAGGGTTTCAAATTTTTGGTCTAATTCCATATCTTGGGGTTTCAGAAAAACCCTAATTCTCACTCCAATTAGGTTATGCATGACCTTTGAGTGATTTAATGATTTCATTTTATGTCACCAACAAAAATTATATCCTTTACACCTACTAGGAAAAGTGCCAAATTGAGTGGAATTTCTATTGATCATACCAAAATTCCTTTGATTGCATGCAAATAAAATGGAAATAAATATGATATTAATGTCACTTCTCATATTGATGCAAATGTTGATGTAAAGCTTAATACAAATGTTAATGTTGATGTAAATATTGGTGATAATATTTATGTAAATGGTGATGCTAGCAACATAAATGAACAAATTGTTATGATTAAAACAATGTGAAAACCATAGCTAACCATGAAACTAGTACACATGAATGGAATAATAATGATTACTATAAGACTCGTGTTTGTACACAAGTTGATTCCTCACACATGAATAGACTTGTTGTTGGACCCCTAAATTCTTGTATTCTTGTATTCTTTATTCTTGTGTTATACATTGGGACTAAAGCATTTTGTATTCTTTAAAACCATTCTTTGAAGGGTGTGTGGCATAATGAAGGTTTCACACAAGAGGGAAGAGAGAAGGTAACTCACGAAGCGAATAAATAAAGGACATGGCTAAAAAAAATTAAGAAACTATTAGCAACACTCGCCATGTAGGATCTAGTAGTGGTGGCATGTGGTCTAGCCATTGCTAGATGAAACAGTTAACTAGTAGATAGAACTTGAGGGCTAAGAATAGCTCTTGAAATACTAGTGGAGGGAAATTCCCCACTAGTATTTATACCCCAATAAAGGGTCCATTGTAAAGTGTCCTTTCTCCATGAATGTGGAGGTGAGTGAATATATAGATTCAATGATGAGAAGAGTCAAGTAGATCTAAGAAGTAGCCTGAGTCTCATGTACTTTGTAATGATTTATCTATATGAATAGCATAACTTGTTTTGGAGTAGTAGTATCATTTGTGCATGAATAGGAAAAAGATACTTCCTTTAGTTATTTGTGTATTGCGTTAACTTTATCTATACTTCATTATGTTGACCTTGATAGAACAAAAATTCTTCTATGCTTTGGGTGAGCTCGCCAAAGTTTCCACTTTGGCATGATAGGCTAGCGTGAAAAGAAAGGACAACTCCACACATTGATTTCCCTTAAGTCGCGTGCATGGGTATGGTTAAGTAGCATAACTAGACGCACCACATTTTGGTTCTATTGTCGGGACATCATAACTATGCAAACATGAAGTGGATGAAACATGTTCAGGCTCACACAGGGGAATATTGAGGCTTGGAAGAAGACTATTGAAGATTCCTTTGCACAAAAACATCCGAACTAGAAGGATTGCTCACCAAGGACTTGGGTGGAAATTAATCTCTATGATGAGATGTATGAGACATTTTTCTGTAAAATTCTTGTACACCTCCATGCCTTGTTAGTAGCTTATTATATGGGAGATAATCATAATTTGGGAATGAAGTACCCCTAGACTCCCGAGCACACGAGAAGACTTTCACGATGCAACACAACTTGGATGTGAATAGTGGATTACTAGTGGAAAGGTATGCTTTGAAGTTAGATTATTGAATACTCAATATATATGTTTCCATGTGTAGATAAAGCCCAATTCAACTTATTTTGAGAGAAACACATATCATACTTAAGGAAATTTTTGTTGGAAATCAAGAATTTGATGGTTGATATCAATATTGAGAATTTCCCCACTGACAACTAAACACTCCACACATGTGAGTGACACATAAGTGTATGGAGGATAGGAGAAAATCTAAACCATGGACTCCGCATATGAACAAACCTTAAGAAGGATGCAATATGATGAATAGAGGTACAAAAAATGGAGAAAAGGGAGTTACTCCATCCAAGAGACTCAACTCCAGGAATTACCAGGTAGGACTAACAACATTGGTTAAGGTAGGGAGAAGGAAACAAGGATGAAGATCTCTATGAAAAATGGATCGTGCACCATGATAAATTGATAACTCCAGAGGATGAAGAGGAAAAATATAATGCAGATGGAATTCGTATCCAACCTACCACACCTACTCATGCAACTGGACCACCCCATATGGAAGACCAAGTGTTGATTGAAACTGATAGTGAAAAAGAATTGGATAAAGCTAAGGAAAAGGATACATTGAGTAGTATATTTTATTATGTAATTCAATCACTAACATCAATACCAAAAAGGATACAATTTAATCTAAATCTCCTAAAAGTGCAAATATTTGGAATGATAAGTGTCAATTTAGCAACACAAACACTGATTGGTTTACATGGAAACACATCCACACAACAAGCTATTGGAACTAATGTGTCAAGTTCTAGTGGAAATATTGGGGCACCTACAAAAAATTTACCAATATAAGGAAGAGTTGTAGCTAGTGCGTGCAACAGGCTCTAGCACTGAACATATTCTATGAAATGTCACTATACTTACAAGAATATCATGGTATTGAAAATGCTACATAGAATGTTCACAAGTATGAACTCATATGGCGTGTGAAAGGCATGACTTCATCATAACGTAAATCAATTCAGTTTTTCATGCCATTACTTGATCGCGCCCATACTTTGTATAAGAAACATGATTTGTTGGTGGATTATAAACAGTTAAGAGAAACATTCTTGAAATAATTTGATATACCATAATTTGAGCAATAAAGTATCTCAACACTTAAATCAAGCAGGAATTAACTGAGAGTGTACGTGCTTATGATGTATAGTTTAAAACACGCATCTCGAAGCTCTCATATGATATACATATGACTCAACATGTGCAATGGTTTGTAGGAGGAATTTTAATGCCATTCAGGTGTTCCCTCTCACACAAAACCATCATTGATCTACGTGAAGTACTAGAAGTAGCATTACACACCAAATTAGTTGGGATCATCGACACAAGAGTCAGTCCATTCGTGGAGGCACAAATTGCACCTATGCCAAATCAGTTATAGAAGTTGACAAAAAAATAGTGCTATAGAAACATGCATTAGAGTGTGGTGCACTGATTGTGAGGTAGAACGTCATAACAAGAGTACGCGTCTGTATAAAAATATAAAATCAATGTATGTGAAGGAAGTCACGATGAAAGAAATTGTCAGTTACTATAATGTGCAATGCAAAAGAAAGTAGAAACCTATTGTAAGATTTGTAATGTGCATACACATGATACGTGTAATTGTCGTGTAATTTATCAAATCCATGAAGCCTCATCATTAGGACTAAGTAGTGCAACAATGGATAACACTGAAGATAGACGTAGAGGATATGGATGAAGATGAGGTGGTCGAGGTCGAGGTGGACATGGAGGTGAAATATTCCCACAAAGAACTTATTACAAGTGTGGGTCACTAGACCATTATCAACATGACTACCTAGTGTTCCTAGTATGTGCACATTGCCAAAAATAACACAAGGTTGAATATGTCCTGGATTTATACACGCTCGTGAAATAGAAAAGAGAAAAGGGTGCATGAATGATTAATCTTTCACATCAAGTAGTTGAAGAATGTCATCTTAAGACTGTCGTGCCACAAGCTAAACATTTATCTAGAATACAAATAACCACGTGAGGGGCTTCTAACCATGCAAACACATCCACTCCATCGAACACCATAAGACCGTTAGAACCACATTTGGGAAAAAATTGTTCTGATGCTAGGGAAAAAAGGAAATACTTGGGGAAGCAAAATATCTAATTCAAGAACTCTGAGGAGAAATTGAGTTCCTAAGATAAGACACATGAATGAAAAATGAAAAACTTGAAAATATTGTGGAAGACAAAACTACTAAGAACGAATTTCAAGAATAATGTAGGCTTTTGCGCACTGAAGGAATATTATCATTATTGAGTCAATGTTTTTTCACATAATCTTAAAAATATGTTGCTAGGGAAACAAATGGGGCAGGTAAAAAAGAGAAATGCCTAGTCAACAAAACTGGAGGAATTTGATTGAGAGATATTGGTGGATGTTTGTATAGATGATTGGAATATAAACAACATATTGGTAGACACAAGCGCGAAAGTCAATATCCTCGCCATGGATATTTGGAATAAAATGGGGCGACCTACAATGCACCCATCTCCACATGTTTTGTTTATGACAAACAAAACACAAGTAGTTCCTATTGTAGTATGTAAGAATTCTAATATTAGCATAATGGGAGTAAAGTTCCATGGAGATTTTGAAGTGATACCACTGATGGAGCTAAACACATTTCCATCGCTCCTTCTAAGACCATGGTGTTATCCCAATAATGCATATTTACAGTTCAAAACTAGTATGTAAGCTTTGAAAATGGATCTGGACAATTCATATTTCTAATAGACCTAAATTAGATCGCACCATACATTGAAAATTTAGAAGAGTAGGAATATTTATAACATATTTTTATAATATATAATCTATAGGGCTAGAAAATTATGAGCCAATGCTGGAAGGAGAGACAAATTAGGGTGACGACCAATCAGTATCAGATACCACAAGTGTGGCTTGTGGCAATTGGGTGCATGGTTTGTATGAATTAATTGGAAGAGATTGTGATTTAATTAAGTGTGCTATGAAGTTAGTAATTTCTTGATCACCCAAGTATGTGGGAAGGAATATTAAAAGGATGAACAATGAGAATGACTAAAATACGCCAACCTTCAGTGGGATTGAAGATGTGCAATATTTCATATGGAAAATGGAAATCTACATGCAACTAGAAATAAAATACGTCAATATTCTAGTATATTTATTAAAAGGAACCGTAACAAGGTGGTGGGCCACTCATAGCTTGTTATTTGGGTACATAGGAAAAGTTCAAATAATTAATGTGCATAACGTTTGAGTGAAGTATTGTGGTATGAAAATTCCCAAGCTATAGTGGTGTCACCAAACCTGAAGGACATCGATAAAAATGCGAAGGACTATGGAGAAATGAAGTGCACAAAATCAATTAAGAACTATGGACGCATGTGTTCTATCACACCTTGCATATTTGGGAACGTGCATGGTACGTTGGTTGTGAATTGCACAGAGAGAAAACTTCGTGCGAAAAAATAAAGGATGATTTCATACAAACTTTACCTTTTACATCCTCAATCCCTCATCTAAATTACCCTCTACAATATGTCAAAACAACGATATTTGGGGATGATGCAATAATGGAGGAAAGGGCCTCAGTGTTACACAAGGAAAAATGACTCCCAATGCCCAAAATTTTTGAAGAGAAGTTTACTAACAATGATTCTAGAGAGGACGATAATGAAATTGGATGCGCAAAGGTAAAGAGAAAGTTGTGTAATAATTAGAAGATAACGTGATCAACAATCAATTGAACATAGATATCTCTTATGCATCTAGAGAAGTCATCGATAAGAAAGAGTTAAGAAATCAACCACACGACAACCCTTTAAAGGCTATACAGGTAAAGATAGGGAGTGAAGAAACATCAAAGCTAGTAACAATTGGTGATTATTGGAATGAACAAGAGATTGTGATTTTTTTGAATTTTTGCACAAATATTAAGTTATATTTCCAAGAGAATATTAATAAATGAAGGGGTTACTCCCATCATTGGGCACAATGCATATTAAGTTGGTCGAAGGAGAAAATACAGTCAGGAAAAGGACCATACAGAATGAATCATAATCTTCTTGCTAAGGTCAAGCAAGAAATTGAAAACACGTTAAGGAAGGAAACCTTAGCACCGCTCGCCTAAGGCACAATATATTCTAGGACCCCATCTCGTCTAACATGTCGATGGTGAAGTAATTGAATCAAACATAACATAATCATAAACATGTATAACAAAAACAACTAATTTATGCGTGCAAAAATATACAAAAAATTGACCCCATAATAGGTACTACATATTTATCAAACAAATTCTCCATACATTGAATTGATTCCCCAAAATACAAAAGTGTTCCATTTCTCACAAATCCTAGCTAGTTATCTTGCATCCTTATCATCCTCTCCTCTATTATGATTCCATCAAGGGGTATTTATACTAGTGGGAACTTTCCCTTCACTAGTTCTAATAAGTCTATACTTAGCCATGAGTCTTAAAATAGATTATAACTATTACATAGGGAAACATTTATGTCACTTGTCTTCATCTCATTGCTTCTTAATTTTCATGAAATCTCCACCCATTTATTTTCTACTCTACAGACTTTAACCGCATCTTGGAGTTTTTATTTTTATCCACTCACCTTTTCTTGCGATTCGTCTATTTTTTCTATATTTATCTCACCTATTCCTTCCACACCAAATTTCTCATCCATGCACTTCTGCTTTCTTTCCTTTGATTTTGTGCGTAAGTATAGCCTTGTGATTTTAGGGACCTTGCACATCCATCTTCACCAATATTCTCACACTCAAACATTTTGTGCAACTTCTCTTCAATATTCCCGTGTGTGTCCTTTATCCTTTTCTTATGTAAATATCACACACGACTTTACCAATTTTTTGTGCACTTCCTAAAGAATGCAAAGAATAAATAACAAGTCCCAATATAGAACTCAACCAATCAAATAATATAAGAATCTTGGGGTCCAATAAACACCTAGGCAAAAAAACACTTAACTCGAGTGGTGAATGAGTTTAAAGAAGGATTAAATGCAATGAGTAGCCATGAAGAGTTTTGGAAATTGATTACAATACAATGTTCACGAATTGGTATTGACAAGTAACACATCAAATAACATGAGTAGCTAAAAAGGTTATACATCTACAAAACTATTCCACACATGGTCAATATGGAAATCTCAAGTGCCACATAGTACCATACAAAGCAAAGCATGATTATTATGAAATACTAAACATGCTCAAATTCCATAACACAAATCACTAAGTGCCATAAGAACTAACATAAGGTGCAGGTCTAATAATGGCCCAATTATTTTATTAAAACCCATATTAATTACAAAAACATTAATGTAATCACATGAGGATCTCTTCTCGTTTTTGACATCGTGGTTAATATTTAATAAGGTTTAAAAACCTTATATTATGGGGAAAGTTCACTTTTATGGCCAATGCAAGCTAAGACTCTCGACTTAGATTAGAACTTTAATAAATAATTTTGATTCCCAAGACAAGTCGATATAGTTAACTGTGAACATTTGAAGGAGTAAGCCAACTACCACTCATTGTAGTGGTGATGTGCACTTTTTGGATTATGCTTGTTGTGGTATGCCACTTCGGTGTACTCTGAGTAGTGTATATAGCTACATGCACTCCAATGTTGGGAAACAAAATAAAATATCCAAGTAAGATCATTTTATACTATTCAACTCAACACATAAGCTAGAAATAATAATTATTTTTCCATCCTGTGAGTGTGCAAGTGGTTCTCATTTTACCTTCGTTGTATTGATTTTAATGTTATCATTCTACAACCCTCTCCCCATTGATTCTCTCCTTCTCGGTCTCTTACATTTCAATGAGGAGGTGCTTGTTCATGCTTTCACCTCATTGCAACAAATGGATAGTTATTTTTTTCTTCATAAATAATAATCTTTTTCAAATATAATGAAATTCTATAAACAAATATAATTTCTAAGTTCAATTGTAGAATCATATCATCCATAACATTACATCATTTATTGTATAATAAATCCAAATATATCATTTCCTTGAATAATTTACAAAATTGGATGTGACATAAGTATAAATTAATTCTAACATATATGAGCTTGAAATATGTATGATCGATTGATTTTTCTATAGACAATGTTTGTCTTGGAAAGTCTAAACTCTATTTGATCTGTCTTGATAACTAAAGTGGAAAGGGAATTTACTCTCAAATAAATGACTACTTGGTAAATATTTCTTTATACCTATCCACTTATCTATGGATTGTATCTTAACCTTGAGTAGGCTAGAATACATATCAATCCTTTCAAAACAGTAGTCATTACTCTCCTTGAACGTATACCTTGATTCATTAAGGAAGACATGTGAGATAAATCTTGATCGACCATGGTTGAATTAGGAGTGGAAAATGAATCTATAAGAGGTCTAAATTCATTATTTTCCCATTGAATCAATTCGAAAGATCCTATTTGAGTTAACAAAAAATGTGGCAGAATATTGAACCAATCAAATATGTGTTTTCTTTCAGCATTGTAACATCATTGACTGATTTCTTATCCAACTCTAATTCTTGGCATCTAGTCCTAACTTGATTAACATCGTGGATGCCAAGGTATAGTGCTCATAGTTTACTATTTTGTTGATTTTCACTTGATTTTTATTCTTGATTGAATTCATTCTTATCAGAAATATAGTATGGGATTGCATGATCAATCATTCAACTCTAAATTTACATAATCTACAAAGAATATGGGTTCTAACTTCGAATATGAATTCTTGTAGGTGCATTTAAATGCTTGATTTGATTTACTCGGAAAAATTATATTAACCTATTGAGTTTTTTGGTTTTGATATGCTCATGAATTTGGTTAGAAATGGTGCTTCTATTTGATCAAACCTATTTTAAACTAAGTATGTAAGGGATAAACTATATCATTGAGAATAACTCAGATTTCATGCTCTTATGCGTGCACTTTGAAATTTCAAATGTGTTATCAATTTCTCTAGGTTCACTTTTTTCAGACCATGTACAAAAGAGTGCAAGTATGCACATGTAATTGTACATTTTCATAAATGTCCTCATAATTTTGAGGTCATGAAGGGAACTTAACCTTCATGAAACCATCCTATTTCCCTCTGCCTTGATGTATTTATTTGTATGAATGGTATTGATATGGTTGTGCTTAAAGTTTGGACCCGATTTTAGAATGTAAACTAAAATTGAACCCCATTCTGTCATTTTATATATTTTTTTCCAAAGTAGAGTATAAATATTTACTCATTGTACTTCTATAGTATATCATACATCTGCATGTATGTTGGGATAGTTAGTAGATGGTGGAAGAACTGGGTGCTAACTAGAATATTTGTATGTAGTAAGGAGGTATACACATTGTGCACATGATTCTCAAATGTAATATGTTATAAAATGAATTACCTTATCCACCTTCTTTGTTGAAGGACATGGCCACTATTTGTTTAGGGAGGTGAAGGGATACCTTCTGGTTCTATGGTTTAAAGGTAAAGCACCTCGATAGGGATCTCGCTCACAATGCACACTCATACTAGTTCTGCCTCTATATTTATTGATTGTTGTTCCAAATGATAATATTGTTATGTACTTGACTTGCACTTGAAAATTTTCATATGATAATTTATGATCCAATGGAAAGGCTTACTACCAAAAGCACACACACACACACACCAAAATTATAAAATGAAAAAATGATGGATTGGTTCATTGTAGATTAACATTTGTATTTATGGAATAAATTTGGTAATAATCAACTATGTTCCATGTTTGTAAACATGGGTTGCATGGTTGTTCATGGTTTAAAAACTAATTTATAAGGATTAATGTTTTGAAAAGTACTAGTTGTGTTTCTATTATTTGTTTTGGATGGAAAGTTGAAATGGACTATCTAAAATATTACTTTTATTGTATCTATGTTATTAGTTCATCTGAAAACTACTTAAAGAATATGTTGTCTAAATCTATTTTGATTCAAAATGATGTTTTTATCAATTAATTGCAATTAGGAGTATAATCTCTCCATTAATGATCGTAAAACAAAAATGTATTGCATGTTTAGCGGTAATATTGGGAGCACATTACACATTACCAACTCCTATAGTTTGTAGTACCTCCAAAAACAATAATCTACCTAGCCAAGATATAAATGAGGCTCCACCAAATACCACACCAAAAAATCCAAGGTGGAGGGCAATCTAGATATCTTTATTATATTGTGTTTATCTCAAGAAATCATAAAATCACAAATGACATATACCATTAGACACATAATCTTAACTGCTTACAATTTAAACGCCAAATCTCAACTCTCCACCCACAATACCATTATTGTTACGAGTGTTTATTGTCGTTAAGAGTGCTCATTGTCATCTTCTTAGGAGAAATGCCCTTCATATTTGACCATTACATATTAACACAACTCAACTTCATCTTACAAAAGAAAAAAATAGCACTTGTGAAAATGTAGTCATTTCATTTTCCATAACAATTCTTTACCATTGCAACATACATATATATATGTATATATATATACACACACCCACCGTTTTAAAACATTATCTTTTAATAGAGTGCCATTTACACAACATTCATATAATTACTACATGATTGGTTTGACCGATGACGATAATTTTCTCCAATATGCTCGTATTCTTTTTATTGTTTTAAAACATTTGCTTATAAATAATAAGACATATATGGCATTTGACTAAATGTAAGTAGTGATAAAATTTTAATCAAAAGCTCTTTTGGCATGTACGGTTAGTCTCATTTAATTTGAGAAATTTAAATTGACTTTGACAAATTTATGTTTTTTTTTTATAGTTTAAAGAGTGACTTTAAGAATTAAATAGCGACTTTTAAAATGATTAAACTCGTGCAACAATTGTAGAGAATTGTATTATACGATTAAAAATGTTTTATAAAATAATACTTAAATTATGTATTTAAACTAATTTATTTAATTTTTAAGTGTCATGCTGACTATAATTTTGAGGGTTGGGATTTAACCAACAAAGAGAATGTCAATCAAAGTTGGCCTTCAACATGTTATAATGGAAGTGTTCATTATCTCATACTCTAGTTTCTTTTTCAATGTTATTAGGGGTTAAATTTGACGATTGTTTATCTATTTTTTATAATTTTATCTGTAAAATATATACATTTTTAAAAATAACGGTCAAATATGACTTGCATTTATAAAATATGAGTATCATTTTTTATATAAATTTATATATAAATAATAAAATATATGTTAAAAATTTATATAAACATAGATTAATCTTGTATATATTTTATTACAATAAATAAATAACATTGGTTTGTATTCTTGAATGGAAATATTGAAAAATTATTGTCACTTGAAAATTGTTTTGACAAGTATAAATGGTTGTTAAATTTAACCCTTGAATGCCACTTTCCCTTCTAGCCTCTTTTCCAATGTGAAATCTTTTGGAGTGTGTAGTGTGTCACTTTTCCCTCAGCCTCTTTCTCACTGTGAAAGTTTGTGTGTAGTGTTTAATATTTTTGTTTCACTTTTTTCGCATTTAGTTATTTTTTAATGGTACAACTTTTGAAGTGCGTAGTGCTTAATGAAAATCATCCTTAAATAATTCATTAATTTGGGTTTCTCATCCTCTAATATTTTTTCTATTGGCAAAGTTTTTGGAGTTTATAGTACTTAATATATCACTCTTTGTCTCACAATTAGTCTCTACCCAATAGTGTTACTTAATAAGTTATTATTACTTCATATTTTCAACCATGAAGTTAGTATCATTTATATATATTGAATTTCTTATATCTTAAAATTTGCACTCACATATTTTGTATCTAAAAATACTTTAAAATGTATTCTTCTTTATGGGTAACAAGTTAATTATTCTTTTAAGTCATATTACGTAATATTCTCTTCAATTAAATATAATAATCATTCAGTACTTCAAAGTTAGTTTTAAATACTGTCTTATTCACATATTAATGTTATTAAAAATAACCTCATCTTATACTAATACTTATTATGTGACATATAACATAATTTTTAAATAATTTATTACAAAATCGAAAAACTAAACAATTTATTACAAAATCGAAAAACTAAACAATTTATTACAACATGGTATATGGTACCTATAATTTGAAGAAGAAAAAAAAACTACTAAATGATATGTCAATTTATATAAATAGTTGTGGTTCCATGTAAAACATTTAATTATCAAGATATTTAATATTACCACAAGCCACCTCAATCTATATAGACATGCATACAACTGGAGGAAGGGTGACCATCTCTAACACACAATGAAGATTGGCAGTTTTAGCTATGTTTTACATTGATGTATGATTTCTTTACATTTTTTGATCATTTTTTGCGTTGATACTTCTCTGACAACCCTGACAAACTCAGATGCAGGGTGGCCATATCTGACACACAATGTAGATTGATAGTTTTAACTATGTTTTGTGTTGATAACTTGATGCATATAACTATAGGAAGGGTGGCCATCTCTAACACACAATAAAGATTGACATTGTTGTGATAACTTGATGCATATAACTATAGGAAGGGTGGCCATCTCTAACACACAATAAAGATTGACATTGTTGGCTATGGTTTTGCATTGATGTATGAATTTCTTTATATATTTTGACTTGTTTTTACATTGATGCATATATGAAAGCACTAACAAACTCGGACAACATAATTACCGGAATTTTTTATACATTTTTGTTAGTACTTAAAGAAATATAGTACCACTTATAATTCCAAACATATTCTCGAAATGGGGTTGCAAATACTTGGAGGCTTCCATGAGAGGAAGGATGAGAGACAAGAGGAGGGGAGTGGTTCACATATTTTCTAGTAGTGGCGTGACTTTAAGGAGGATATATTCGGAGAAGAATCATCAATCAAAGGGAAAATTGTTTACTCTCTAGAAATTTGATGGAAAAAAAGCACAAGTATGAGGAGGGCATGGGGAAAATGATAGAACATGGCAATGGTCTTAATGAGGCTCACATGAATTGGACCGTCTAATCTTTGAAAAGTTTTCAAATTATTCCTTCATTTTCCAAACAGAATGAATAAACAATGAGTAGTAAATAATCATGGCCCCATAACCAACCTGGATCAGTTTCGTTTTTCATTTATGATATAGAGGGTGGTTCCGAAAAATATATTAGAGATCATGAAATTATAGGACCTCGCACACAATAATTTTTCTAGACATTTATAGGTAACCTAGCCTTAAAAAAATTCATTATTAATTCATTAGTTATTTTTAATAAAAACTCTACATAATTTAACGTGCATTGAAATATCATATTTACTTTGTTGCATGTTGCCAAAATAATTCTATAAACTTTTATGGTTATTGTTGTTGCAGATTCCAAAGCCTCTCACCACATGAATCGTTAAAGTTGAGCCTCCATACTACAGTGCCTTACAAGTTAGGAAGGTCTTTTCAAATAAGCTAGACGACAACAAGTTCTCAAAGTACAACACCACACATTCTTTAATTTTCTCTCTGATTTTCTACTCTTATCATTCTTGGTTGGGAATTCATTCATGTTGATGTTTTTTTAACGTTTAATCGTACGAAGGTGCAAGATGAATTGGGTGAGAAAGGGAGAGGTGTGAGGGATCCATACAAATGCAATTTTCCTTGTCTCTAAACCAAGGAGACTCTAGGAATGCATTCACTTGGTCCTGCCTCTCTACCCAAGGCACCAAGATAGATGAAGTAATTTTTTGTGTTCTGTTAGGCGCCACCACCATGCTCAACACATTACATTTCCACTTCATGTTGTTCCACCTCATAATGGTGCCATTAAAATACCAATCAACACTATCCTATATTTTGTTTTGTTAGTAGGGAAGAATATATATGTATATTTATCTTTATAATGTTGGTTTAAAACAATATTTATGTAAGTTTTAAGGTGGTGAATATGTGTAGATATGTTTTTCCTTTAAATCATTAAGCAACATTGAAGATTCATTTTTTTGGCATTTTCTTTTCTAACAGTCATAAAAAAATTATTATTATTTATATGTCGAGAGTTCATGTCCCTTGCATTCTAATGTATCAAACTTATATTTTATAAACAAAATTTAACCTTATCAAAAAATTATGAATCTTATAATATGTGTCAAGATTTATTCTTAATATACCATGTGTTTGCAAATAAAGAACAACCCAATAATAATTCATTTTCTCTCCCTATAAGGGAATATTCTACAATAGGATAAAAAGAGGGTCACACTAAATATGCACACATTATATTGTAATTTGATGTAGACGGGGAACTAGGAAGGTGTTACTCCATACTCTATAAGAGGTACATAGGGTTCTGAAGCCTAGACCTAGAATAGGGTTGTTTATGGTGTTTTCGGTTAGTGTTATAAATGTTGAAATACCAAAAACTCAAATAAGACAAGGTTTACTGATACATGCGTCAAAAATCGTAACGTTGGGATGATCAAATATGTGAGCAATGTGAAAAGATCCTCCTTTCACCAAGTGAGAAGACCTACGTACGAAGACAACGAAACAAAGATATATTAGACAAAATATGATAACGACTTGCTTGGTGAATACAGATCTCAGGAATCCGAAGAACTTCCTTGAAGGGTGTCAACTCATTTGATATAATGAAGTGAATTGATAATAATAAGATAGACGACTATGATATATTTAGAATTCAAGAGGGATGGAGAGATCTTGTTCAACATTGTAAGTGGCCCAGGCTAGGGTAGTAGCAAGCTCAAAATCCAGGAAATAGTTGAACCCAGATTGTTCGACTGCGTCTTGTATCTCTCATATGACTTCAAGTTGATCTTCAATGTCTTTGGTTTTTGGTGTGAGTGTGATAGCACACAGACTAAGCTCGTGTGAGATGTTGAACTATTCCCACACAAAGGGTTGGATGATCGGGAGATTGTATATGATGGTGATAGAATGTGAAGGACCTGAAACAATCATCTATAGAACATACATCTTGCAAACACCTAATGATCAAAGTAGATTGCTAAAAATGACTAAAAAGACAAGGATCAACGATGATCGAGGACAAAATGCTTATTTTGATTAAATATTGATAAACCATATAATAATAAATGTCAGGTAAAGATTAATAATGCTAAGGTGAACTAGAAGGAGCTTAGAATCCTGTGAGATTCAGAAAACAAAAATTTATACGTGTTTTAGGGGCTAATGAGAAGAAAAGAGGCTATGGATACCAATCGACAGTGATCACTATTTAAAACTACTAATATTCTAAAGGTTAGCAAAATGACTAAACCGGAGACAAAACTTAAAGGGGATATAAAATATGGTATAGACGACTTATCAAAGATTATGACGAATGCAAAAACAGTCTTGATAAGGATGAAAAATATCATACTAACCTTGAGATGTTTTGAAGGTGATAGAGCTCCCAAAAGGGTTGACCGGTGATCTGTTGAGATTCCTTAAGATTTTGACAACAGGGCGTTGATGATACCAAGCGTAATGAGGTTATTCACAAGTGTAGTGGTTCATTCTTGGATCCAAATTCTAACTAACAAGTAAATGGAGAAATAGGTTGGCTAAATATAATTGACGACATCCACAACAATCACTAGCGATCATGGATCATCATCAATTTGTCTAGAGAGGTTACAAACTAATAAAGGAAAGATGACAAATTATTAAAACCACTTACCATCCGAGTTTTTACATTGTTTGATACACGGTGAGAGGTTGGGGATTCGGGTAGGAAGAAGTTAGGGTGTTAGGATGGGTAGGGTAAATTAGGCTAGGTTGGTTTTAAGTGGTTAGGGGAGTGTAAATGATATTTTATGATGTTAAATTAGGATTTACAAAGATAATTTATAATGTACTTAAGATAAGTATAATAATGATAATAGTGATAATATGATTAATGTATTCCGATTCACCTAGGGGCGAAAAAGTGGTGTCTACATTTTAACCTTTTTGTTGAGTTGTCTGTAGGCACATGCTGTGAGGCAAAAACTAGCATGAGGATGCCCCAATTTTGTGATAAGGATATTTTTCCCCCTCAAGCTAATGGCTGAATGTGTTAGTCATTGGATTGAAGAGAGTTGGATTATTTGGATAGGTTTGTTTTAAGATGCTCCAAGATTTTTTTATAGTTTGAAATGACCATGCTGGAGAAGTTGGTAGAGATGGTAATGTAGACACAAAATCACATACTTGGGCATATATTTATTTCCATAAACACATACTTGCATTCATATGATTCCTAAGTGAGAAAACTAATAATTGACAGTTATCTTTAGCCACTTTACTTTGTTTATGGTTTTCTTTCTAGTCTTTTGAACCCTACAGCCCAATCGGTACTTTATCTATTCATCTTTCATGACTCTAGACACCAGTGCCTAGACAGGATGTTAGTGCCCAGGCGCCCTCTTCCTTCTCGTCTCCCCCGACCTCTTTTTATCTCACTCACTATTTTTGGGCTTCTTTTATCTTTTGGGCATCTTATTTTCTTATGGGTCAGCCTTTTAGTTGTCAATTACAAAATTCAACCAAGTGAATCATATAAATACAAATCTATGTGACCAAAATAAAGGATCAAGATCTAAGCATATATTATCATCACCTAAGGTTGCATCCAAAGGCATCCATCTAGATTTCATTCAAGAGATAAGGTACTGCATTTTCTGCATACACTCATAGGAGGGGAAGTCAATTTTTGCATCCACATATCTATTTACAATTGGTACATCTAGTTATTGCCCTCTATCAAAAAAATTTGCTCTATCAAAAAAATTTGCACAAGGGATTGGATGTAGTTTGATGGTTTTATAGGTCATCTTCTCTTTGCAGGTTATAGGAAAATTTGGTGTGATCATCCAACCACATACATGTGACCAAAATTGAAGGTTAGTGACACTTGTACGACACAAAACAAATTAGTTTCTAAGCTCCTGTGCAATCACAGATGCCTAACAGAGGTCCCTAACACCTAGGTTCCCTAGTCCCGTTCCATGTGCCCTAGTCCTATCATATCCGGCAGTTACAAAATTTATCAGGAATAGTTGCAACAATTTTCTCCTCATGTTCATTAGTTGCTCCAGTCCGAATCACCTTCAGGATGGCGTGATTCATCTAATTCTTTCTTTCTCCCTCTTTCACTTGGGGTTTCACATTTATTTAGGTTATTGTTTGTGTCTTCTATATTCAGTTTGTTATTTAACATTTTTTATCATACGTGACTCTACAATATTAGGGCTTTACAAAACCATATTTTTGTTAAATCATGTAGTAATCTTGAAAACACTTGGTAGGGGACATCATACGACCTATGGAGGGCGATGCTAATGTGGACCACTTATAAATGTGTGCTTCGGGAAGACTTCTAGAAGGAGAGGATCCAATGAGCGTGATCTAGTGAAGATGTGTGAAACCATGGGACTAAAGGATCAAAGGCAACATCTGCAGGGTGTGAAAAATTTGATGTATGGTCAAAAGAAAGTTTTGAAAAAAATTTGGGCATCAAAGTAGAAGTATATAATATTTTGATGGTATCATGATGTGATAAAAGAGGTCTAGGTGGAAAAAATAGATAAAGTGTGTAAAAAGGGTAGAAATTGGCGGCAATTTAAGATTACCGACAATTCTAAAAATGGAAAATATATAAACCAAGCCATGCACGTAAATGGATCATTTACAACATGTCAATGTGTGATTTGAGAGCTCTGATAAGCCATTTTAAATGTTTTTGAGAGATGGAGGAGATCGGAATCAATAGGAAGAACCAGCAGACAAGGAGAGAGGTAAGTAGGTTTAAGTTTTGTATTTTGGTTTGATTTTATGTTTTTTATTTTATGTTTTGTGCTTTTTAAAATAAATTGGGTCAAGAACACCCGATCGACATCAAACGTATGATTAATGGTGATCAAGTGGATCATCCTCAATTATTTTAATGAAAATGTCACTGATTAACAATCAGAGGTGATTGGTTTAATTTTTGATGAAGTATCTAAGTTGTGTATTTTTTGTGTGTTTTGCAAGTGAGATATACCATTTATCTCCGTGACAAAGTCCCAGAGATGTTGGAGAGGATTAACTTAGATGTCATAGATGTTGAGTGATCCCATTTGATATTCGTTGGTTTAGAAGGATCCTGCCACTACCAGTGGATTCCTCAAGATTTAGGGCTAATGGTTGTGTTGATAAACATGTGGCAGCCAAGTACAAAGACATTCTGATTCCATACCAGTATATGACCATCACGTTGGAGGATGTGTATAGGATCTTGCAATTTCCTATCCAAAGTGATAATATAGTGCCCATTACTAAAGAGGCCCATCTAGAGACCATGATACGGTTGTGTGGAGATGATGCCCCAAATATTGGATATACAATAGGGGTTTCATATCAAGACATATTATGATGCATAGGTGTCCGGAAATTGATTGATGTTAGTGGTGATGTTGGTGATTTCATTTTATGCATTGTCAGATTCAGGGAGTGATAAGTTTTCATTTACACTTGTGGGTGTCATAGGAGCTTATTATGGAGCACCAAATAGTATATGCTTAGGGATGTGCACTATTGGCTTAGGTATACCATGATTTGTGGATGTTTTGGACTGAGATGAGGTTTGGGTTGGATGTGGTATTTTTGTTACATTGTTGGGATTATGAGGATATTGTTGTTGTGAGGCTATCAGGCCTACCTTGGAGAGTGAGACATCCAACAGAGTATGTGGTGGGATTTATGAGGTGGAGATTCGATCATATAAGGAATGATGGAGTGGAAAGAGACCGGACCTACTATGTTAATTGACTACGGAGTTTATCTGTAGATGACATAATTTGGAGGCCATATGTGGGATTCCCTTCATGTCTAGGTATGGATGTAGAGTTGGTTGGGTTGAGGAAGGTGTGGTGGATTCAGGGGAGGAGGGGAGAGATGATAGAGGTCGTACAATTCCCTAATGTGCGGAGGTAGTTCGGGATTCCATAGCAGATACTAGGTGATCCGGTTGTCTATTGGTGGGATGATTCAAAGAGGGACTTTCCCACACCATTATAAAATGAGGTGGGGTAGGTTGAGGAGGTAGGATATTTGGAGGCCATAGATATAGATGATGCTAGCATTGTGGAGGGATTTAGTGAGTGGTAAACACATGAGTGGGCCACTCGATGAGATAGGGTGGGGAGGAGGCTGAGGGGTGTAGAGGTAGAGGAGGAGGGTGATGGGGGTGAGGAACTAGTCCAATTACAATAATATTTTGATGCATTGCAGTTGGAGTGATATCGACTGATATCAAATGGAGACACCACTCGTCAGGAGTGGGATATGCTACAACAGGAGATATATCGAGCACACTTAGAGTGTGACATATATCAGTAGTAGTGGGATAGATATCACTGATAGCGAGAGGCACTGTGGGTGAAGTATGGAGAGGTGAGGGTGGCTTCAAAGGCTACTGAGAGTGTAGCACTGGGTTTAGGACCTAGTGCATGACAGGATGTATTACCTATATGAGGAGTGCCAACAACATGAAGGAAAATGAGGCCTCATATTTTTGTGATTGTTGACCAATATCGGACATTGGGTGAGGAGATGAGGTATTATGAGCATATTTTGATAGATATATTACTTCTTGTTCCTCGTTATGTTGAACACATGGTGAATGAGTGAAGATTTATCTAATGGGATACCTTAGTGAACATTGGGAGTGTTATGTAGCCTCAGAGAAAAACAAGTCTTGATGCAAGAACGACAAGAGGCTAGGGTGGTGAGTGAGTGTATGATTTTGATTTTACCACATAGTATGTGGTTTTTGTATATGACTCGGATGTAGATGATTTAGTATATGTAATGAAATTACTTGTATAATTCAGATTAAAAGCAACAATAGAGCACCAAATAACACAATATTTCAGAATAATGATCTCAATATGCAATTAGAATAGCTTCGCCACTTCGAGGGGGAAACCTCCAAACCATATAACAAGACTCAAATGCTCAAATCATAATGAAATACTACCTATAATCCCCTATATATACTATTCATATGCTATGGCCATCACCGAGGCTAACCTATTAAGCATGAGAAAGTATAAATGATATAATAAAATGATATGGTAAGCCACAAGTTGGCTACTCATATCCTAATACAAGCAATAGGTTAAGGGTGTAGCATGCCCTTCCCCTTCAAACCAATGTTGTCCTCAATGTTGAAAAATCCTAGATGTTGCTACAAAAAACCTTCATCCTCCCAAGTGGCATCTTCTATGCTCAGATTCTTCCACTTGATCAGATATTCCTTAATGTCTCTAGTTCTCAGCTTCTTAGTACGTGTTTGCAGAATCTTCTCTGGCTCCAAAATGATTCTTCCTTCCTCATCAAGTTTTGGTAACTCTGTCTGGGCTTCAAATTTCTGTCCAATAACCTTCTTCAGGCATGAAACATGGAATACTGGGTGTATGTGTCAAGATGGAGGCAACTCTAGTTTATAAGCAACACTACCAATTTTCTATGATAAGGGCCATAATATTTAGGAGCAAGTTTGTTTTCCTTTTTCTGTTGCTTTAGGGACATTTTTTTATAAGGTTGGAGATGTACAAAAACCCAGTCACCAATTTCAAAATTTATTTCACTACGGTGTTGATCTGCTTGTTGTTTCATCATGTTTTGTGCTAATGCTAAATTCTCCTTCAAACTAGCCAAAACCTGTTGTTGATGTTGAATGTGTTCCTCCACATCTCTGACCTTAGTTTGCACCCTCAAGGAGGAAGTGATAGAAGGTGGATGGTAACCATATAATGCTAAAAATGGGGTCATTTGAGAAAAGGTATGAAAAGATGTGTTATACCACCATTCTTCCAGTGGTAGCCATTTAATCCACCTTTCTTGCTTATCTGATACAAAACAACGTAAATAACCCTCTAAGCATTTGTTGACCACTTCTGTTTACCCATCAGTTTGAGGATGATAAGATGAACTGTGAGATAGCTGAGTACCCAAACATGAAAATAATTCCATCCAAAAATTACTTGTGAAAATAGGATCACAATCACTTACAATTATCTTTGGGGTTCCATGTAGCCTTTGAAATGTCTCCAAAAAAATATCTGCGACTGTACTGGCTGCAAATGGATGTGATAGGGCAAGAAAATGGGCATATTTTGTGAGCCTATCCAAAATCACGAAAATAACATTCTTACCCTCTGAATAGGGCAGTCCAGTAATGAAATCCATGGAGACCTCCTCCCATCTCTGGCTAGGAATTGGTAAGGGTTGCAACAGACATGGTGTCTTAATTGTTTCCCCTTTGTTCTATTGGCACACTAAACACTTTGCTACAAAATTTTGTGCATCCGCCTTGAGTCCTTCTCAAAAGAATTCTCTTTTTATTCTATGATATGTCTTCAAAAACCCAGAGTGTCCTCCAATAGGTGAGGCATGTAGCTCTGCAAGAATCTTATGCTTCAACTCAGAATCTTTACTCAAGTATAACCTATCTTTGTACCATAGTGCATTACCTTTCCACTCAAATTTGTTAGATGTCATAAATCCTTGCTTGATATTCTGTATTAGAGATTGTGTATCCTTATCTTGATTCCATTCCAATCTTGCTTCATCCACCCAATCAGCCGTCAACATGGACATTCCACATAGTAAGGCATCTGTGGATGTATCCCTTCTAGACAATGCATCAACTACTACATTTTCTTTACCCTTTTTGTATATGATTTCAAAATCATAACAAAACATTTTTGTTACCCACTTTTGTTGTTCCTCAGATGATAACTTTTTCTCCAAAAAGTATTTAAGATTATCGTGATCAGTTTTTACCTTGAAGTGTCTACCCATGAGATAGGGCCTCCATTGCTTGACTGCATGAAGAATAGCCATCATTTCTTTCTCATAGACAAGTTTGAGTAGATCTTTTCCTTTGAATTGATGACTCTCAAATGAAATTGGTCTTCCTTCCTGTATTAGAACTGCTCCCAATTCTAATCCTGAAGCGTCACATTCAACAATGAAGGTTTTTGAGAAGTTGGGAGTAGCCAAAACTGGGGTGCTGCACATGGCTTCCTTCAGCTACTCAAAGGATTTAGTGGCTATGTCTGTCCAATGGAAGGCATCCTTCTTTAGCAATGCAATGAGTGGGGTTGTTATTTTACCATATCCCCACACAAATCTTTTGTAGTACCCTGTTAGTCCTAGGAACCCACAAAGATTTTTGAGATTTTTGGGCCTTGGCCATTCCACCATAGCTTTGATCTTCTGAGGATCAAATTTGACGCCTTCATGGGATACAATATGACCCAAGTACTCTACCTCTTGTACACCAAAAGAACATTTGGATGGATTTACATACAAAGTATGTTTCTCCAAAACTTCCAACATGTTATTTACATGCTGTAAGTGTTCTTCCCATGTCTTACTGTAAATCAATATGTCATCAAAGAAAACTAATACAAATTTCCTTAAAAATGCCTAAAAATAGTGTTCATCAAGCTTTGAAAGGTTGAGGGTGCATTTGTAAGACCAAAAGGCATTACCAAAAACTCATAATGGCCCTCATGAGTCCTGAAAGCCATTTTATGAACATCTTCCTCTTTTATCCTAATTTGATGGTACCCCGAACGAAGATTTAATTTTGTGAAATAAACAACACCATGTAATTCATCAAGTAAATCATCAATTACTGGAATAGGAAACTTATCTTTGATGGTGTACTTGTTGAGTTCTCGGTAATCTAGATACATCCTCCATGTTTCATCCTTCTTATGTACCATGACCACTAGTGAAGAATATGCACTCTGGATATGCCTGATGATACCTTCCTTCAACATTTCCTCCACCATTTTCTCGATCTCACTTTTCTGGGAATATGGGTATCTGTATGGTCTGATGTTAGGTGTTTGGCTCCCTGGAATCAACTAAATGGCATGATCATGATCCCTAACTGGTGGTAGTCCCTTTGGAATTGCATCAAAAATAGATGAGTGAGCATCCACAATCTTATGAAGATCGAGTGGCATTGAAGACTCTGTATTTTGTACTTCTATGGAAAATAGCTTTGTTATAAAGCCATCCACTCCTTTTCTGAGAACCTTCTACATCTGATGAGAGCTAATAATATGTGGAGACTTATCTACCATCCCATTCAATTGTATTGTCCTTCCATCTGAATGAAATCGCATGAACAATTCTTGGAAATTCATCTCAATAGTACCTAAGGTTGTGAGCCATTGGACCCCCAAAACAATATATGCCCCTCCCATAGAAATAGCAAACATAGGTGAGTCTAACATGTAGTCTCCCATGGAAATATTGATACTATGGCACTTTCCTGTGCACTTGATTATCTCACCATCCGCAATCATAACTTGCATTTCTGGAGCTGGGTAAATAAAACAATTGAGGCGGGTAGCTAACTTACTATTTATTAAGTTATGAGTACTCCCCGAGTCAATCAACATTGTCACCTTTTGTTTTTTGAGATAGCCAATAACCTTGAGTGTTTGAGGAGTACTAGTACCTGAAAATGCATGGTAAGAAATTGTAGGTTGGTGATCCTCTACTTCATCTTCTACCAGTTCCTCAACCTCTCCTATAATTTCAGCTTCCTCATCATCCTCATTACCTCTGTCAATATAGAACAACTTCTTCTCAGCACATTTATGTCCCGGTCCATATTTGCTATCATAGTTAAAACATAATCATTTTGCTCTCTTTTCTTCCATTTGTTGAGGAGTCAGTCTAATTGGCCTAGCAAATGAAGGGGAAGAGATACTACGGTCTTTGGTGTTAATGAAAGGTGGCCTCCTACTACAAAGATTTTTTTCCTCTACACGACATGCCATGATAATAGAATCAGAAAGCTTGATTGGATTAAACATCCATACCTCATGCTCGATGTGGTCCTTAAGACCCCCAAGAAACAAGTCATTCAAATTCTCTTCTAGAATATTCTCCACCCTTAAGGATAGGTTTTGGAATTGATGCACATAATCTTTGACTGATCTTGTTTGCCGTAACTTTGCTAATTGACTAAATTAGTTCTCTGAAACACTGGAACTATAGTGCAATTGCAACTCCTCAGTAAAAATTGTCGAAGTGATACCTAGACAATTCTTCTGCCTCTGAGCACATAACCAATGATACCAAATAAATTGGTCAGGTTCAAGATATAGGGAGCCAATGTCACCTTTTGTCCTGATGGTGTTTAATGTAACTCAAAGAAGTTCTCCATCTGATTTATCCAATTCAGGGGATCCTTACCATCAAATTTGCGCATATTCAATTTCGACATCATGTTCCGTGGTTACGGATAAGTTTGATTCTGATGGGACTGGAAAAGTGATCCAATATGGTTATTTTTTCCATGGTTTTGAACTGAAGGTCCTCCTTGGTTGATATGGGCTGGATTTGGGCCATACTGGTTACCCTTTACATGTTGCATGATATCATCCAACCAATGATTGATTTGGGCTATGTCTCCTTTAGAGGCCATCTCAAATTATACATTTCGTAACTCATACTCAAGTTGGCTAACCTTATGATCAACTGAGGTAAACCCTAGTGCTGAGGAATCTGTATTTACCCCTTCTTACTCCATCTCTTCAATCACTACCCCATCTTTATCTGGGGTTTTACCTGAAGTAACCGGATTCTTTTTTGCTCTTGTGGAAGGCCCCACGATGATGTCAAATATTAGGGTTTAGGATTTCGATACAATTTCGGCCGAATAGGAAAAAACACAGAGAAGATACTAATACTATTTTTTTATAGCTTTCCCAAAATGTAAAGAACTTGAAAATTTTCCACAATTTGCACCCTAGGGAGCAATTTTATGAAAAACCCTAAATTTGTAATAACTTTTGTAAACTAAATCAAAAAAGCCTGAAATTTTCAAGGAATATTACTTGAAATGCTTCGCAACTCTAGTAAAACTATCTCCCACCAATTCGCTCTGGTTTGCAATATGTGGTGGAAACAAAAAATTAGGGTTTTTACCCTAATTTTAGCCCAAATCGCAGCTCTGATACCACTTGTAATGAAATTACTTGTATAATTCAGATTAAGAGAAATAATAGAGCACCAAATAACACAATATTTCATAATAATGATCTCAATATGCAATTAGAGTAGCTTCGCCACTTCGAGGGGGAAACCTCCAAACCATATAACAAGACTCAAATGCTCAAATCATAATGAAATACTACCTAAAATCCCCTATATATACTATTCATATGCTATGGCCATCACCAAGGCCGACATATTAAGCATGAGAAAGTATAAATGATATAATAAAATGATATGGTAAGCCACAAGTCAGCTACTCATATCCTAATACAAGCAATAGGTTAAGGGCGTAGCAGTATATGAGCCCTTTTGAGGCATTTTGTATGAGCATTATTGATGATATATATATGATTGTGGATTCATGTGTTATTGAATTACTTTGACATGATGTTGTATATGATTTTGTGATAAGATGTTGAGATATTGAATAATTTATATGTATTTAATATGATGTTAGATGCATAGATATTGATACGGAATTTAGATTTGATGTTTGATGTTGATATGATGTGACTCAAAGTGTAGTGATCTTGATGTATGTTTCAAAATATGCTTTAATCATGGTAAATATTAAATGTAAAAAACAACTTTTTGAACTGAGTTTGATGCATATGTGATCTGATGGTAATTAAATATGTATGAAAATGCATTTGGGTTCTTGTAAAAAATGTTAACATGTAATTAATAATAATTACTCACATGTAGGGTCTTGGATATAGATGGAAATGAGCTTATATACCTTCTTACAACATGGAAGGGTTGATGTGTGGTTTGTAGAGGGGGAGTGGGTTCTCCTTTTGATGGCTTATAGGCTTATGACCCGACTATATTTTATCATGTAAAATGATTGATGAAAGAATTTTTCTTTAATCATAAAGTTGATTGATGCATGAATATTTCCTAGGATGCTTTCGATATTTGGATTTGATACAAAGGGTGATCGATTTGTAAAGCCTTTTTATAATGATATGGGTATCCATTCTTCAAGGGAGTGGTCTACAATTTTGATTTTATTTTGCAGATAACCATTGTTCATGGGATCAGTCTATAATTTGATGGGTAGTTGTCCTTTGAGGGATCATTTTGTATATTGATAGTATGATTAATAATTGTCCTTCGAGGGAACGGTCTATATATTTTTGATAATATGCATCCTTATGTATATTTTGACTTTTATTCTTAAGATGAGGAAAGGTCCAATAAACCATTTGAGGAGGGGAAAAAAGGTGTGTACAAACTACACATGTGACCCCTTAGCATTTTTTTAGTTAGTATACAAGGAAAAGATGGGAGTAATGATTGCGGGGTTCCTACTTATGAACAGGAACTTGTCCATGTGGAAAATGTGACGAATAAATTTGTAGTGTTAATCTTTAAGGTCAAGATTATAAGATATTTACGGTAGACCACATAATTCCAAAATCATTACAATAGTAAATGATAGGTTGGTGGCGGGATAAAATATTTCATGTGACTAATGTCATGAAAGTAGATTTGTTAAAAATAGAAAGGCCTCAAGTGTAAAACATTTAGAGGCACCTTTTTTAGATTTACCATCAAGGGGGGCTAGGTGATAGGCTCCCAACCCATATTTGTGAGTGATGACAAATTGACCAATCCAGTTAGGGAAAAGCTTTTCACATTTACTCCTTTCCAAAATAGTGAAATTTTAATTCTCTTTAAGGACAAGATCACTAATGTTGAAGTCACATTCTTTGACATGTTTATTATATGCTCATTCGATGCATTCTTGATAGGCATGATGATGTTAGAGGGATATCATGCAGTGTTTGTCTAACAACTTAAGTTATACTAAGAATTCTTGACAACAATCCTCATCAGAGATAAAATATCTGAGGGACATACGAAGGGATGGAAATTGAACTTCAAGGGGTAGAACTACCTCAGAGTCATAGAATAAAGAGAAGGGTGTGGAATTTGTAGGGGTACGGATGCTAGTTTGATAGGCCCAAAGAGCAAATGGAATTTGGAGATGTCAATTCATGCCTTCTTGATCAACGGTTTTTTTATGAGGATTTTATTAATTGTTTTATTAGAAGCTTCTTCTTAACCATCTACTTGTGGATAGTAAGGAGATGAAAAGCTTAGCTTGATGTTTAAATTGTCGCATAATTTCTTCAATTCCTTATTTTTGAAAGACTTTCCATTATCTACGATAAGCTTGTGAGGGATGTCAAAGCGACATATGATATGTTGATAGATGAAATTGACAATTTTATTTGCTATAGTGGAGACCAGGGGAATATCCCTGCACCGGTTTTGTGAAGTATTTAGTAGTGGTGATGATAGATTGATTTCTTTTTCAGGAATGAGGGTTTATTAGTCCAATGAGGTCAAGTACCCATTGTGAAAAATGCCATAAATCCTGAGTAGGTTGTAAGACTTTACTGGGAATGTGATTAAGCTTGGAATGTTATTGGTATTTAACACATTTCTTGGCATGTCTATAACAATCTTGATTAAGGGTAGGGGTAGTAATAGCCCATATGTATGTCGTGTTTAGCAATAACCATACCGATGAAGTGTCCACCACATATGCCACCGTGGACTTCTTGGATAGCTTTAGTGGATTCATGAGATTTGAGGCATCGAAGAAGGAGACCATCAAATCTATGTTTGTATAGAACATAACCTATGATGATGTATCGATTAACGCGTTGTAGAAAATATTGTTTCATATTTTTAGATAGATCAGATGGTATTTTAGTTTGGGAGAGATAGTCATAGGTTTGAGTGTACTAAAGATATGTTTGATTAACTTTGATAAGGTTAATATAGGGGAGTTTGTTGGTGTGAGATGGTTTATTAAGTCTATGCACAACAATGAACAAGTTGGAATATTCAGTTGATAATGGAGTGAGTGATGAAAGAGAATCCATGATGTCCATTAATTTATTCAAATATTGAGGAACTGTTTGAATTATATACCAATTGAAGGCTTCTAAAATTAGTTTAACAATGTTTTTTTATATTTTTTGTAAAATTTCATTCTTCCATTGATAAATTCCTTTGATGTTATTGATGAAAAGTTGATAGTCTCCATAGATATCCAAGATTTGAACACCAAGCATGACTGCGGTTTCGAGACCCATGATGAGAGCTTTGTAATCAACCATGTTATTAGTGCCTACAAATTTTAATTTAAAGGATAGAGGTATAGGAGTCCCTCAAGGAGGTATGATGTTGATATCAACACCCCCCTTCCGACATTTAGAGCCATCAAAGAAGAGTGTCATTTTTAGAGGAGTGTAGTCTTGATCAATAGTGTTGATGTATTCATCCGTAAATTATTTGTGAGGTAATTGATTATCAGGAAGGGGATTTCTGTGAATTGATTGGTAATGGCTTGCCATTTAATAGATTTCTACAACATGAATTCTAGATCAAATTTAGTCATAAAAATGAGCCATCTAGTGATATTATCACTATGGTATGGTTTATAATGCATGGATTTGAGGGGATTGAAATTAGTGACAACCTAAGTTTTATGATTAAGGACATAGTGATGAAGTTTGGAAGTTCTGAAGTACAAGGAACAACATAAGTTTTCTACTTCAGCGTAACTTGTTTTGTAGTCATGAAGTGTGCAGCTTATGTAGTAGAGAACATGTTCTCTACCCTACTCATCTCTATGTGTTAGAATAGTGCACAAGGCATGGTCAGTGGTAGAGATGTATAGATAAAATGTATCACATTGGGTGGAGGTGTAAGCATGTGTGGTGATATAAGATATTATTTGATGTCCTCAAACTCCTTTTGACAGTTGCGATCCCATTTGAAATAGACTTATTTTTTAAGGAGGTGATAGAAACACTGACAATGATCTTAAAGCTAGGAAATAAAGCAGCAGACTGATTGGAGTCTACCTTGGAGACTATGAAGTTGTTTGATATTAAACGGAGGGGGCATCTTGATGATGAATTTGATTTTGGAAAAGTACACTTTTATTCCCCTAATAGAAATGATAAACCCTAAGAGCTTACTGGTGAGGACGCCTAAATACACATTTGGTTAGGTTAAGGTGGAGGAAGTATTGGATAAGATGAGTGAAGATGATGTCAATGATGGCTAGTTGATATCTGCATTTTTTATATTTACCTAAGAGGTTTTCAACGTAGTCTTCCACATTCCTGTGAATGAGATCATAGAAGATGTATGTCATAGCACACTGATAGGTGGCCCCTACGTTTTTAAGTCTAAAGGATATGACATAGTAGCAAAAGGTCCCCCAAGGACTAATGAAGGAGGTTTTATGTTGGTCATTCGGTCACAATAAGGATTTGATTATAGCCTTAGAATCCATCCATAAGAGATAACATTTCATGTCCTACCATAAGGTCGAAAATCTTATCGATGTTAGGAAGAGGGAAGACATCTTTAGGATAGGTGAGATTAATTTCTCGGAAGTATGTGAAAATGCGTAAATTTCTAAAGGATTTGGTTATGAGGTACAATATTGGAAACCCATTATGGATATTTAATGGGTAATATGAAGTTAGCAAAGAGGATATGTTGTAACTCTTCTTTGATGAGTAGGGCTATGCGAGGGTACATCCTATGTAGTTTTATGCTTGACAGGATTAACATTAAGGATTGTGACAATGTTGTGAACAATGATGTTAGGGTCAATACCCAGAATGTCACTATATGACCATGCGAAGGCTTGACTGTGTTTAGAAAGGAAAGCAGTAAATTTCTTTAACTCTTCTAAATCTAAAAACTGACTAACTTTAACTATGTGAGGGTCTTGCAAATTCCCTATGTTGACATCAATAGTGGATTCGTTAAGGAGTGTCAGTATGTCTAGTGGTAGAGTCTTTTGAAGGTAATGGTCCTCTGCCCCCATATAATATAAGATGTATTGGTCATCATTTCATTGAATAATATCGATGGTAGGGGAGTCTTCCTCTACTATTTCAGGTAATATTAGTGGGATGGTCTTAGTGTCATCATTAGTCTAATAAGTGAGTGGTCATAAGGTAATCATATTTATTAAAAAAAAATTCAGGGGGAAAAAACCGGCATCATCCATGTTGATAGAGTTTTCATGTGGAGATAAATAGGATGACTCTAGTTCCACTATAAGTCCAGATGTAGTGATTGGAAAGGTGTCTGAGGAAGGTTTGTTAAACCCTAGTCTGTATTTCTCATGAGATTTTTAGTACTAGTCAAAGACCAATTCATGTATACCATGTTCGTAACATCTTAAATCGAAACCTTTCTAGAGCACAATGATGAAGATACACTTGTGTGAAGGATTGGTTATATAGGAATGAGAAATCAAATATAAACAATTTAGTATGGTGTTAATTATCATAATGTGGGGAAGGACGATCAATCCCTCCATAGACAAGGTTAGTTTTAAGATGGGTAGGATAAAAGGAGATGATATATCTAACATTGGGTTCATACATTGGTTATTTATCAGGTCTCCCATATGTTTTCAGTGTAAGGAAGTGAGTTAAGGGATAGAATGTGATACTCCCCCAGCGAAAGATGTTAGCATGAAATCTTCAAAGGGGATTATCATCTAGTAATTTAGATGTGGCGATGGAATAAATTGTAGAAGCTTCATCAGAGGATCCCAAGTTTTTCTTCAAAATCAGCACGCCATTAGGTCTATAGGTCATGTGACACAATTTAAAAGGATTTAGATTCACACGAACAATAAAGGTTTTACCTTCATGTTCATATTTTAAACAACAATGTAATGTTGATGGGATATAACACATAACACGTATCCAGGGTCAACCTAACAACATATCGTACTAAAATTCTCCTTCCACAAGATAGAAGAGTTTGTGAAGGTTCTTAACACCTAATTTGATAGGTAAGATAATCGTACCTAATGTAGGGATAACAGTGTCATTAAAGGCACACAATACTGCAGGTGACTGAGCAATGTTAGTGTTAGGTAGTTGGAGTTGGTTAAAGGTGTGAGATGATATGATATTAATATTAGCATCATTATCGATCATAACTCTCTTGACGAGATTATCATCGATTTTGCTGGTGACAAAGAGTGGGAGGTCATGATCTATGGGTTATAAGGATGGGATCTCAGAAACATTGAAAGAAATAGTAGTGGACATTTGAGGGTGCCGACTATATTTGTGAATGGCTAAGGATCATCTGATGGTACTTATATAGATTAAAGGGATTCAATCATAATTTTTTGATGTTTTAAAGAGGTTTGGACAACATCGTAAAGGTACATCTTCATGAGAGCTTGATGGAGTTGTTTGATGATGGTATTTTTTACAAAGGTGTTGGATTGGGTGTGGGGAGTGGAAAGGATAGACACCTTTTCCTTAAAAGAGGGTGGAGGGTTAGGTGATTCAAGAGCAAGTGAAATAGAGACTTTTGGCATGTTTTGATCTGAATCCTTAAGGTCTTGGGTGTGGGCTCTAGTAGTTATACAAACAACATATATTTGATGGAGTGGGGTCTTACTAGAAGAGGCTTCACCCTTGTTAGATGTGGATGTGATTTTGGATGGTGGTTCAGAAAATGTGGCTTTAAGGGTTAGATGAATTTATTTGATTTGATTTGGATATCTTAGATCTATTGGGAGAAACCCTTTATTAATAAGTCTTTGAATAGTAGCATGGAGATATTTACAATCTTTAGTAGAATGTACTGAAGTGTGATTATATGCACAAAATTCTTCTATGTTATACCAAGAGTTTTTCCACCCTTAGGAGCCAGATGACTTGAGAGGAGGTAATGTTATGATGGATACTTTGGTGAGATTTTAAAGGTTCTAGTATAGTATCATGTCAAAGTTGTCTGAGATGAGGATGAAGGGAATTGTATGTTATTTGATGATCTGGAGGTTGGGGTTGATGAGGTTGTTTTTTGTGTGACATGTTTAGGTTCTGGTCAAGGAACGACCTTAGATTCTGTGATAGTGACTATGAATTTAGATGAAGGATGAGGGCCCTAAGATGGAAGGAAAGGGCCTTGTATTTTGTGATGAGGTTGTTTGACGAATTTTCTGATATAGTTTCTATTTCTGGATAAGTGGTTTGTGGGTTATATAGTGGATTTATTGAGGTTTGTCATGTGATGTTGGGTGATGTGATCATCAAAAATATTTTTTATGATTTCTATGATGGGTTTCTTTTCTGATACTTTTGAAGAGGTCACATGGATGGGGTTTGAAGTATGTGGTAGATGTGGAAGGGTTTGTGGTCTTATCGCTGGTAAGACTAGAGGAGTTAGGTGATTCTATTGGTGATTCTATGCTAGAAACACTAGAATTTGAAGGTGTAGATGAGATAACTTTAACAGTTTTGATAGTGTGGTGAGAGTTGATAACATTATATTGGGGTTGACTAGTGGATGGGGCATGATTTGGAAAGGGTTGTTTAAATACATCCAAGTTTTGATTCAGAGGTGCATTTGGATTATCAAGTTATAATTCACCTCGGTCGATAAGATCTTGGAGGAGATTTCTAAATGAATGACACTTTTAAATGTCATGGCCTCGATCTTGATGGTATTTACAATAGTCATTTTCTTGATACCATGAAGGTTTAGAAACAAATGTGTCGATAGGCCGGATAAGAGGAAGTTTGATCATACACGCATGGCTAGGAGTTTTTCAAAGACCGAAATATAGGATTCTCTGATGGACGTATAGTTGCATTGGGATTAGGTGCATTTGGAATCCAAGCATCCTTTGGATGTAGCTTTTACAATGACTATGTTTTCTGAACCTTTAGATTTATCGTTACTCAATGAAGGTTTGAATGGGGACTCAGGTTTAGGTTTCTTTGATCTTATTTTAACTTTACCATCCTCAAGGGTACAAAGTTCTAATTGTTGATCCATGGTAAATGCTTCATCAAATGTTTGGAAAGATTTTATTTGTAGAATTGACGATATGTGTTTAGCACACAATGAAGCAAATAATTTGATCAATTCCATTTTGTGGGAGTAAGAAGGATAATTGATTAATGATCTCATGCTAGTGGGTGTTTCTGAATAGACTCTTCTTCAAAAAATTTGATAGTGTAGAGGTATATAATGATAAATCTTATGTGGAATGATTGATGGAGAAATGTTCTAGAACAATTATGCGAGTTGTGCGAAGGAAAAGAGGGAATACTATGGGATACTATTATACCAATTAAGTGTTGGCCCTGCTAAGGACATAGGAAACAACCTCAACATAAGGTCTTAGTCATGTGCAATGAGATAACATGCATGGTGAAAAGCTCATATGTGTTGTTGAGGGTCATCCTTAGTGTAGAATTTAATAAACTTTGGGAGTTCCCAGTGTGGGGGATAGGCTTTGAAAGGTATTGATGGATGAATGCATTTGTTACAGATTTGTTCATACAACAGGGTACTTTTAGGACCCATGGTGGTGGATTCAAGACTTGAAATCATATTCATTAATGCTTGTAAAGGATCATTTTGTGATGATTGTTGGGTGTTAAATGATGAGGAGCTAGGTTGATTATGGATATGTGGATTTTCTTGCTGGTATAGATGATATGGTAACGAGACATTGTGTTGAAGAGGAGAAATCATGGGAATGTTATAGGTATGTTGAGAAACTAAGGGTTGTGATAGCTTAAATATACCGATAAGGGATAGGAATATAATTGTTGATAAGAGGTTGAGACAGCTGTGGTATATATTGAGATGGAATGGAAGTGCTATAAAAGGTTGTGATGGTTAGGGTATGTATGAGATTCCTATTGTGAGACAATGGTGGATGCTAGTGAAGAGGGGTGGAACTAGTATTAATGAGAGGTATATATGTGGGGATGGACATGACTAAATTCTAGATTGAATGTGGGTTATTTTGAAGGGATGGGTTGTATTAAAAGGAATGGACACCAATCTTATTGGAGGTGTAGGAGAAGCACTGGATGCTAGGGAATAGATGTGGAAGGAGATGTGTTAGTATTATTTTGTGAAGATGATGAGCTTGATGAGGGATCTGATTATGAAGTTGGTTGTTGGTTGGATGTGTCTTGTGATGAGACAACATTAAGGTTGAATCTAATGACAGGGACTGATGAAGCAGGGACTTGCTATGCTCTCATTCCACCAGTAGTGGAGTAAGGATGAATTTATTGGATAACTAGGCTCATGATTAGGGTTGATGAGTTGGGAAGTGTCAAAGGTGACATTAGTGATGGGAGGTCATTTTTTGGGTTCAGGTTGTTGGAGGAAGACACCTTGGGAAGTAAGGTAAGTCATTAAGGGTCACCGAGTTAGAATCTAGAATTTCTATAAAAATTGGATCACCACTATTGAAGAAGTGGGGGTTAGGTGGATCTGGGATTTCTGATGTGTGTGATTGTGACTAGGAGAATGTGGGGGTTCTTGATTGGTTTCTAAAGCTAATCGATAATTGGTCAATTACGATTGAGGATTTATTGAAGAAAAGACTGGGTTTAAATATTATCCAAGGAATTGTTGAAGGTGATCTAGTCATATTATTGATGCTTTGTAGATGGGATTGTTGTCTGGTTAAAACCATGAACTGAACATAAAATTAATGAAGAAAAAGAAAATTTTTTAATTTAAATGACAATAAAAAAGTCACATAAGAATTTTTAATTATTTGATTAATTTAAGAAAGGTGTGAAATGATGAAAAATGAATAAACAAGTACTAAGAAAAGGCTGTCTAAGGCTAGTTTCAGGTAAGTTAAAGGATGGAGTCCTCGATATACCTGAAGGTACGTGAGGCCCAGATCTGTGTTGGTGTCAGTATGATGCATGGCATTGGGGCCTACCCCCTTACTTCACAGTCCCGCGAATAAGGGTGTCTTGGTTCTTAGATGATATACCGCCCACCAGATTTTTTATACTCTATCCAAAACTCTATTTGAGTCATCTTATCCTCTTGGTGATGAAATCCTAGTAGGTCCACCTGTGAAGGAAGTTGTTTAGGTGCAATTTTAATATGATATGTGGTTTGGTTGTGTGTGAAGGGATTTTTCATGAATGCAATTCTTTTAACTCCTAATTAGAGTAGATGAGAAATCAGGATGAATGTTTGTTTTAAGATCCAAAAAAAATGTTTAGTTCAATGAGAACAAGGCACATAAAAATGATAATGTTAAAAGGAAAAAAGAAAGAAAAAGACGTACCTAGGGATGATTGTTATTCCTTTTTTACTTTTTATTGTTTTATTTTAAGTTCATGTTTTTTCGAAATAGTAAAAGCACAACACTCCAAGCTGAAAAGTTAGATGATATAACAATAGAAAAGAATGAAATATATGAAATCTAAATCAAAAAGGGACTAAAGTGGTCCCACCAGGCGTGCCAGGATGTTTATGGTGAATTTTCAGTTAGTGCTATAAATGTTGAAATACCAAAAACTCAAATAAAATAGGGTTTATCCATACTCACGCCAGACAAACCAATGTCGAGGATGATTGAATACATGAAAAATGTGAAAAGATCCTCCTTTCACCAAGTGAGAAGACATGCATATGAAGATAGCTAAATAAAGAAATATTAGATAAAGATGATAATGAATTGCTCGGCGAATGTTGATCCCAGGAATCTGAAGGACTTCCTTGAAAGGTATTAACTTGTTTGATACAATAAAGTGAATTGATAATAATAAGATAGATAACTAGGATATATTTTAGAATTCAAGAGGGATGAAAATATCATGTTCAACATTGTAAGTGGCCCAGGATAAGGTGGGTAACAAGCTTGAAATACATGAAAAATTTCAAACCATACTTATTCAGTTGCATCCTGTAGCTCTCATATAACTTTAAGTTGATATTCAATATCTTCGATTTCTAGTGTGAGTGCGATGGTGCATAGACTGATCTCATGTGATATGTAAAATTGTTACCACACAAAGGTCTATTGAATGATTGGGAGATTGTATATGTTGGTCATATGCTGTGAAGGGACCTGGAACAATCATCTCCAAAATATACATCTTGCAAACAACTGATTAGATTAAAGAAGATTGCTGAAAATATGATATATGCTAAAAATGACTTAAAAAGACAAGGATCGAAGACAATATGGGATAAAATTCTTCTTTCGATAAAAGACTGATAATATAGACAACAGGGTAAATTTTTAAGACCCCCCCTAAAAATAAACCATAAATATTACTTGGTGAATTTCTAAAAATGAATTTCGAAATATCGGTGAATGCCACGAATTGAAATGAAATGTTGTTGACCAATAGAAACTAATGATCGATAGCATTATACTATAATTTAATAGTAATTTGATATTTTTTGCACATAGTAAAGGTGATTTGAGTATAAATTTTTTTGCTACTTACTATAAACACTAGGCGAATCAACCCAAAATATTAACTTGTACCACCCCAAAAATTTAGGTGAAATTGACAACCAACCTAACATCTCAAAATTAGCCAAATAAAAAATTTCAAAACCCAAATAATTCGTTAATTAACCAATATTAGCCACTCAAATTTACACTGACAAGCAATAATAAATACCAGATGAAGATTGACAATGCTAATGTGAACTAGAAGGAGCTTAGAAGCTTGTGAAATTTAGAAAACATAAATTTAGATGTGTTTTGAGGGGTTAATGAGAACCAAAGAGGCTATGGATACTAATTGATGGTGATCGGGAATTGACCATGATCACTGTTTTAAACTATGAATATTATAGAGGTTGGCTAAATTACTAAATGGGGAGACAAAAATTGAAGGGGAAATGAAAGACGATGTATACGATTGATCAAAATATTATGATGAATGTAATAACAAACTTGATAAGGATGAAAAATATTTTACTAAACTTGAGAGATGATATGAAGGTGAGAGAGCTCCCAAAATGGTTGACCCAAAAATCTGATGAGTTTCCTTAGGAGTTTTGACAGTAAGGTGTTGATGATACTGAGCGTAATGATGTTATTCACAAGTGCAACAGTTTGTTCTTGAATTCAAATTCTGACTAACCAAGAAAATGGAGGAAGAGGTTGGCTTAAATAGAATCGATGGTGTCCACAACGATCGCCAATGATCACGGATTGCCATCAATTTTTATAGATAGGTTACAAAACCAATAAAGGAAATATGGAAAATGGTTCAAACCACTTTCCATTCGAGGTTCTAGGTTGTTTGATAAACGTTGGAAGGGTTAGGGATTCGGGCAGGGAAGAGGTTATGGGTTAGGATGGGTAGGGTAAATTACGATATATTGGTTTTAAGTGGTTAGGGGAGGGTAAATGATATTTTATGATATTAAATTAGGATATACGATGATAATTTATAATGTACTTAGGATAAGGATAATAATGATAATAGTGATAATATGATTAATGTATGTCGGGTCACGTGGGGGTGTAAAAGTGGTGTCTATAAGGGTAGTGGAGTATAACTAGATCCTGATTGTAATATGATGATAATGAGGTTGAAAATAGGATTGTAATAACAGTATTTATGAGATAAGAGGTCCAAGAGGTTTTTAGGAAAGTGTTGTAAGGATTACAAGAGAGTTCCAATAGATTACAAGATCAAATGTTGTGCTCAAATTATAAGATAAGAAATGATTGATAAATAATGCAATATACAAGATATATGTGTGCCCTATCATAATCTATGTATGATCACATATAAAACATCCAAATCTGAAATGAAATTAAAGGAAGAAACGAGGCTAAATATACTTACATGCAAGAAGGAATCATTGGCACATTAACTTCCCCTATGGTTAACAACACCTTATGAGATATTTTGACATCGGGGACCACAAATAAATAAAAGAAAAAGGCCTAGGAACACCCTTGATTGAGGACTTCAATGAATTCAAAAGGATTGTTAGACCATAGAAAAATTCAACTCTTGTGTTTGTAGGCCCTAAGTACCTAATGCTCCAAGTGTGGAGTCCAAAGAATAAAAATATGACCAACTTCAAGACCTTATAAGCTTTTAGGGAAGACTAGAGAGCATTAATAAACTAAATGTGTCATAGATGGAGATGTGGAATGAGCACCCAATCACCCAGTAATATATATCCTAATGATAACATGAATATTTTGTGATTTGTGATGCTATCAATCATGGTTGATGTCATTTTGACTATGAAGAAACATTAACCTGATGGCATTGACCATGGTCGATACCATTGGAAATGAATATATACTCAACATACAACATAAACCATGGTCAATACCATTTGGGAGAGAAATACATGCATGGAAAAGCCGAGAAAGTAGGTCAAACTAATAGGAAGATAATTGGGACTGTTGAGGAAGCGTCATGAAAAAGATGTGAGTGTGTTGAAAGTACATGTAAGAGTGAATTCAAGGAGAGAAGAAGATGATATTGAAATGATATTATGAAATATGATACGTAAAGGATGAAAAATATGAATTTAAAGGGTATGAAAACATGTGAATTATATGATATAATCTAACTACACATCAAATTTCTCTCATAAGAACCAATTCTAACCATTCTAATGCCACCCAAAGGATGCACATAACCATTTTTTGTTACGTCCAACTCCCAGAAGTATCCCTAAGGGCACAACTCCAAGGAATCTAATGTGCTAATAATTTATACAAAGAATAAAATTTAGGAAAAGTGAACATTTATTTGTATACATGTCCCAACAGAATTTCATCACGTGTCACAACAAATGTATATTAGATGGTTTTTGGGAAAAGAATATGCAAAATTGAAATAAAAATATTGAAAAAGATGTAGAACATAAAGAAATAAAACATGAACTCAAATAAATCATACCTACCTATATACTTACCTTCTCACTGAGTGTGTGTGCATAGTGAATCACCAAATTGTAGAAAGAGATGTTATAATAAACTCGAGCACAACTTAAAAGAAACACTATAAAGATAAATTAGATAAATAAGCAATAAACCCTAGTCTAAGGGGAATATCATGGGAGGATAGATGAATAAATAATGGAAAGCTGAAATAAAGTTTAGGAAGGCATGTAATCAAAAATCAAATGAGTAAGAATTATGGACTTGAAAAATAAGTGATTTTTTTATTTAAGAAAAATATGTGTAATATATCATTAGATTCATTTTGAGAATATGATCATGATGCTTCTTTTGGAATAGAAATCAAAGTTATGGCTGAGTTATAAAAATGTTTTGAAGGAAATTGAGAAATCACAAGAAGAGGGTGGAGAAATTTGATATAAATAGAAAATCATATGATTCATTTTATCATTTTGTGGATTTTTTATTTTTTGGAATTCTAGAGCTCTAGCTATCTAATTTTCATAAATGAGAGATGAATGGCCAAAACACAAGGAAAGGTGTTGGCGGATGAGGTGACAACTGAGGAGGGTGAGATGTGGAAAGTCCTCGAGTAGATTTTGCATTTAAATTGGGAAAGGGTAGTTAGGAGAAAATTACTCAAAAAAAGTCTCCTAAGGAAAATTTTCTAGAAAAATTTGTCCCAAATATAGTCAAAATGAAGATCATGATGATATCTAGGTGGGTTTGGGTACATTTTTGAATTTTTGGTGTCATTTAGGTTTTTTTTTTAGAAATATTAGAAAAAGGGCACGTACATTTTTTTGTAAACAACATCAGCCTTATTAGGTAGATGACATCGCAGGGCAATCGATGGTGTCAATAGCATCATGGGGAAAGATTATCTACAATGACCATGGTCTGATTTCATGACTAATGCCATAAAAAAGGATGGTTGATGCCTTAGAAAGATGGAAAAATATCATGGCCAATTTGTCCAACTGGGAATGATGGTTCGATGTTATAGAGATGCAATGTATTGATTGCTTTGGATGTTATAGATTTTAGATGATGTTTAATGATGTATTTATGATTATTTGATGATTTTTCTCCTACTAAGAATAAATGGGTAGTTGGTTGTTTGATATTTTATAGATCCTCATAGAAGGATCTAGCTCTGGAGATTTGTAGATGTGGCAACATGGTTTCATATTTTAGTTTGAGATATTATTAGTGGAAGATAAGACCCAGTTATAGGGATTATGTTTTATACAGATTATGCAAATGGAATGGATCCCACTGGACCTAGATTTAACATTGATTTGTATTTGTGTGTGGGACTATCATGCCAACACATTAATATGGTATGCTATCAAGGAAACTATGTAGATGACATTTACATTGGAGGAATTTCATGGCATTATAATAATTCCAATCCAAGGGGTATGCATATTTTGTAATACTCTATAGAAATATGATGAGAGGAGAGAGTTAGCATAGTGGGCATGTGCAACGGATTATCACCATAAATCGTCTTATAGTATAACTTAGTATTGTATATGCTTTAAAAATTTTGGATATCTGCAAGGCCATGATAGGGATGGTTGTGATACAAATTCTATGTTAAAAATCATGTGAAGGTGTGCCTTTGTTTCCCCTAATGGCTTGCATACATGCATTGGCTCAAGTTGTTAAGTTTAGTTCAGGAACATCTAATTTGTTTCAACTAGCCCATGATTTTTAATGAGTTTGAGTGAGAAAATAATGATTTTCTAAGCTCGTAATTATTCTATCATCATGGATTTATGATATATTTCCCATGTATAGGATGATCTCAACACCTTCAATGATATGAATAGATACCTTTATTATATTGTAATGGGAGAGGGGTGAAGCAGTGAGAGATAGATTTGGTTTTCCCGATCTACACAAAGTGATAAGGGAAAATGTGATATGGACCCCATATGTGGTATTTACATATGGATAGGACAAGCAACCCCTATCATTGGTGGTAAAATATTTCATTGACATTATAGGTCACTATCACTGGTGTGGAGAAAGACATCTTCTAGATATTTCTAGGGAAGTTTAGGAGGCCACATATGATTATGTCATTTCTAGTCTCACCATATCACTTGAGGCCTTCTAGAGATCCATGAGCATTAAGAATAGTGGGACTATAATTCATCATCTTAGTATTGAGACCACATCAACATATGTGAGTTCACAGGAGATGATACTGGAAAAGAGAAGAGGGACCTAATATATAGGTAAAAATTATATAGGTGGGGGAAAAACCTGAGAGGGATGCCCCCATTATAGAGGAAAAGATATAATAGCCCCGTGGTTTTGGAACAAGAGTGGATGTTGAAATGATAAATGGAAGTTATATTTATCCCTAAGGGGCCAAGATATGAGCTATTTTAACTACAGATACAATGAAAACCACTTGACTAAAAATACATGAACCTATGTTGTTAGAGAGATGGGGGAGGGAGAGAGGGGGAAAGAGAGGGGGATAGAGAAGGATAGAGAGAGAGGGACATAGAGGGTGACAGAGAGAGAGAAAATTGGTATTTTTTATGCCATGGGATGGTGAGGATGATTTTTTATTGGAAGACATGTGGATGGGATTATTATAGAGGATTGAATGAGTCAGTGAGGTATGATTATGTATTTGATTTATTTCCATTCCTAGGGTGAATGAAGATATATGCTAGGAAGTAGAATAATATATATAGTATGATAATATAATCTGTGTATTGTGTTTTTTAGATGAGCATATGATCAATTGGAGGGCCTTGATAGAAGGTTTTCACCATAATATTTATGACCTAGTGCTTTAAAAGATTAACTCCACGTTGATGTAAGATCCAGTTACGTCCTCAACTAGGAAACATGTGGGTAATTTTTTGTTGGCCGAAGAGGAATCTTGGGGGATAGAGTAGTGATCATAGGTAATCATATCTATGGATAAGGGGATATGGGTACCCTTCTTCACATGTTAGGGTAGACATAGATGACACTAGTAACAAAGCATGACAACCAAAAATTTGATGCATGTACTATAATAGATACCGTCAGTAGATTAGAGATTAGGGTAAAAAGGGCACAAGATTAGGCCTCAAGTTCTAGATATAGGGAAACCTCCTCACATCATTCTACCTTCTAATCTATTGAAACCCCATATACACAAAACATAACACCTCCTCCACTAAGGGACAAAGGAGGGTTATGAGAGATAATGGATTGTATTATGATATTATATTATATATTTATTTATAAATATTGGTTGTGCATGTGTGTGTGTGTGTGTGTGTGTGTGTGTGTGTGTGTGTGTGTGTGTGTGTGTGTGTGTGTGTGTGTGCGTGTGTGTGTGTGTGTGTGTGTGTGTGTGTGAGAGAGAGAGATGGTATCTTGTGTGTTAATGTCTTTATGGTATGTCGTGTTTTTGTAGATTTATTTTGTTTTCATAAATGTGATGACATCTGTGGATTATTAAATTGAAAAAGAGAAAAATATATAAAAATGTTAAAAGTGGACAACTAATGAAAAAGTTAAGAAAATAAGAAAAGCAAAAGATGTGTTAAAATGTGATTAGTAGAATGGTATCATATGGAATCTAAGAAGGAAATATAAAAAATCAAAATACATACTAAAATATTGTTATACACCTAATAAAACCTAAGAAAGAACTCAAAGGAATTAAAATGTATAAAATGGGGATCGTAAGACATCTAATAACATATATTAATGTAATAAAATGAATTAAAATATACATAAGAAATATCAAATGAAATCTAAAGCACGGGAAAATAAAACATAAGATATGTTAAAGAAGGAAACATCAAAAGAAATCAATATGTTGACTTAGTCAACACTTATGTTCGGTTTTCTCAATAGATAAGAAATTTCCATCTGATGACATGAATAGGATGTATAAATATGGAGTGGATAAAATGTGTAAATGTTTATTAGGACTGTTTGAAGTTATTACAATTATACTCACAATTATTAAAAAAAAATTAATATTGGATAGACTAAAAATGATGTAAAATCATGGTCAACTATTGACAATATACATCAAGAGGAGTAAAGGGAGTGACCATTAAGAGAAGGAAAAAAAAAAGGTGTAACAAGGGTAAAAGGAACGATAACCAGATCGTACCAAGCCAAGAACACAGATGCTAATCAAACACCACGATCAATAAGACCAAATCAATTCGCCAAAATAACTTTACACAAAACCTTTGCAAACAAATGAGCAGCAATATCATATATTATTATGGAACTCAATGAAATACAATGAGAATGGGCCTTGCTTATAGGCAAGGAATAACAATCTAAGAACCAATCAAGGTCGTAGATCAAGCCATAAATCATGGAAAGAACTAGTCATCAAAGAACTAGTCAAGTCCATAGATTTATGAGAGAACTAGACATCAAGGATCTAGTCAATACCATAGATCTAGGAAAGAACTAGTCAATACCATAGATCAAGGAAAGAACTATACCTAACAACTAGATAATATCTCCTAATATCTAAATAAATAAAAAGAAATATCCACACACATAAGTGGGTGAGGATAAATACAATAAAGGTAAATAATGTACCTAGATGAACATGAGCTAAGGTAAATACCTACTCTAACACCCCCCCTCAAGTGAAGCTAGGGGCCAAAATAGAAGTGGCATGTCCACAGTATGAGTCCCGACAACTAGGCCTGATGAGGTACTCATGTACAATATATCCATGAAGAAATCTTGAACCAAAAGAAGGAAAGAGAAAGAAGAAGAAGAAGGAAGATGTTCTCACGAACACCCCCCAAGAACAACTTCCAAAACCCCAAGCATGCCATGCAACTCAAGGTAGCGAGGTGATGCAAAAGGCTTCGTAAAGATGCCTACAACCTGCTGCTGAGTCAGAAGGTACTCCAAGGAAATAAATCCATCCTGAATGTGCTGCGGAATGAAGTGGATGTGTATCTCGATATGCTTGGTCCATTGGTGCTCAACTGGGTTGCGAGAAATGTGAATTGCACTTTGGTTGTCACACCAAAGTACAGTCAGTGAATCCTGTGGGAATCCGAACTCTGTCAATAACTAGCGAAGCCAAATAATCTGCTGACTCGTTGTAACTACTACCCTGTACTCTACCTCTGAAGATGAAGGTGCAATATCCTGTTGCTTTTTACACGCCCAAGCAACTTGAGAAGAACCAAGACAAAAAAGATAGCCAGAAGTGGAACACCTATCATCAATAAAACCTGCCCCATCTGAATCTATATGCCCAACCAACTAAGTAGAGCCCCTAGTGTAGTGTAGGCCAAAGTGAGAAGTGCCATGCAAATAGCGCAAAATCCTTTTAGCAGCCTGCCAGTGACTACTATGAGGAGAATGTGCAAACCGAGATACAAGCCCTACTGTAAATGAAATATCAGGGTGAGTATGGGTCAAGTACATGAGACTCCCAACCAACTGCCTATACAATGTAGGATCACAAAGTGGTGTGGTACATGTGGATGTAAGAGTAATTACAGATTGAAAAGGAGATGGACTTGGCTTGCAATCAGCCATATCAAAGCACCTAAGAATATAATGGGTGTACTTTTGCTGACTCAAATGAATCCCTGAATCTATCTGAGAAATCTGCAAACCAAGAAAATAATGCAATAGCCCAAGATCTGTCATGTCAAACTGTGTAGAAAGAGCCCTCTGAATACTCTGAATGTGGGAAGAAGAGCTGTCAGTAAGTAACAGATCATCAACATACAAGAAAAGTATCACAATATCCTCACCGACATGCTGGAGATACACTATATGATCGGAGTGGCAACGAACAAAACTAGTAGATAGAAGAAAACAATCCATCTTCTCATACCAAGCCTGAGGGGATTGTTTGAGACCATGGAGAGACCTTTGGAGCTGAAAAACAAGAGAAGAATCCTGAACAAATCCAACCGGCTGCTCTATATATATTTCCTCTTTTAGATATCCATGTAAGAAAGCACTCTTCACGTCCATTTGGTATACAGGCCACCCTTGTGATGTCGTAATAGTAAGTACAAGGCATACAAAATCCATCTTGGTAATGGGTGCAAAAGTCTCAGAGTAATCAATACCTTCGACTTGTGAAAAACCCTTTGCAACAAGACAAGCCTTATACTTGTCAATGGACCCATCAGCTGCGTATTTGGTTCTGTATACCCACTTACACCTAACCATATTTCTTCCTCCAAGAAGAGATACCAAATCCCAAGTATGATTCTTCATCAAAGAAGAATACTCAGCTGTCATCGCATCATCCCACTCCTATATCCCATGCGCCTTTGAAAAAGACTGTGGATCCTTAGAAACTGCCTGAAATAAAAGTCCAGAACCTATAGAATGTGCGTGATGATGCCTAGTGGGTGGAAGATCCTCTATGAAAGGTGTTGCCTCAGAAACTGTAGTACGATCCCACTTAGGCATAGTGACAACATCAGTGGGAATAGAATCCTCAATGGCATCTATAACCTCCTCATCAATCTCCTCAAAGAAAATATCCTCAAGATGAGATGAAGAAGAAGAAGGAATGGAAGAAGATGAAGAATCATGAGGAGTGAAATGCTCATCAAACTGAACATGTGTTCGAAAAAGAACATCATGTGTATCAGGATCTAAAAGACGATACGCTCTCATGTCCTCACAATACCCTACAAAGATCAAGGGTTTACTCTTCTTATCCAAAGCTTTCCTTTTCTTCTTTGGCACAAAGGCCCAAGCATGGCTCCCAAAGACTCGAGAAAATGAGACATCTGGCTTAGTGTTGGACCAAGCTTCCTCTGGAGTCAAATGCTCAAGTGCTCTATGGGGTGTGCGATTCTGAATATAGTTAGCACAATTAACTGCTTCTACCCAGTAGATAGGAGGTAAATCTCTAGAATGCATATACAATTAGCCATTTCCTTCAAAGTTTTATTCTTCCTTTCTGCTAAGCCATTCTGTTGTGGAGTATGAGGAACAGAATGCTAGTGAATAATGCCGTGAGTTGCCGAAAATTTAGAAAACTCATCGCTGAAGTACTCCCCCCCAATTATCAGTATAAAGGTTCTTTATACAACTAGAAGATTGTTTCTCGACCAAAGTCTTGAAGACTTTGAAGTGTGAAAAAACATCACTTTTGTACTTGAGAAAATAAATCCAAGTATGCCTTGAGAAATTATCAAAAAAAGTAAGTGCATACTTAGCTCCATTGAAAGAGGGGGTAGGAAAAACCATCAAGTCACTATGCTCAAGCTCAAGTGGTGAAGAAACTCTCTTAGACAAATTCTTAGGAAATGGATCTTGGTGTTGTTTCCCTAATGCACAGCCAGAGAAAACTCCCTCAAGACTAGAAACTCTAGGAAGACCATCTACCGTACCATGAGTGCTCAACTCCTTCAAATATCTATAATTGAGATGTCTAAATCTTTCATGCCAAAGCTTACTCTCTGAATCTGAATGAGAAACCAATCTTGTCCCTATAGAAGAAGTGTCATCAAAACCCTCAAAGTGATATAGTCTTGAACTATGATCATTAATACCCTGAGCAACAGGGGTAAAAGGCTCCAACAAAGTTCTTACTTCTGCCCCATGTGGTGTAAAAGTCACTGTTTTCCCTTGACTACAATGACAAATTTGATATACAGAAAGAAAATTTATAGTGATGTTAGGAACATATAGTGCATCTTGGATATTTCCACCATCAAGTTGTATATCACCTTTTCCCTCAACAAAAAGAAAGGAAGAATCTCTAACCTTAATTTTGGAAGTAGAACTCAAACCTAGAGAAACAAAAGATTCCTTGGAAGAAGTCATGTGATGATAAGCATCAAAATCTATAACCCAATTGTCTGCAAGTGGTGACTGAGATCTTCCAACAACATTAAGTGCTTTTCCATGTTGATTAGAAGGAGGTGGAGTGGAGATGGAAATTTTGTGTTTCTTGACTGCATCCTCTAAGGCTTGCATTCACTTATAACACCTATTTTCTTCATGATTACTACCCCCACAAAAAGAGCATGAACGGATAGACTTATTCTTGGATTTAGAAGACTCCTTGGGTTTTGAGTTGTTTTCTTTGGGTTTAGAAGCATTTTGAGATGGAGAAGGTGTGGATTTGGTTTTACTATTTGGTTTTCCCTTGCCCTTAGGATTAGATGCAACTAATGCCTTTTGACAGGTGAAAGACTCAAGGTGAGATAATCTGGATTCGTCCCTAGTAAGTCTTTCACAAAATGTTTCTAAGTTAGGCATTTTGAAGCTGTCACCGAAGGCATCCATGCTAGAGAAAAAGGTAGAAGCAAAAATTTGGAATAGTCCTCTCAACTTGGATAGAATCAAGTAAACACACTCTTCATCTTTCTTATCTCTTCCACTCCCCTTCAACTGTGTCAACAAATGCTTGAACTTGGTAAGATAGTCTATAATTGTTGGAAAATCTTCAGGATTAAGAGAGGTGATCTCAATTTCAAGTTGCATAGCTCTCATCTGATCCATCTTACCAAATAAATCCTCCAATTTCTCCCATATTTTGAAAGGAGAGTCACACTTTTCTAAATGAAATAAAATACTATCACTTACATAAGTTCCTATCAAACCCATACACTCATCAAATTTGCACTGGTACTGAAATTTCTCATATTCTCTAGTGAACATTGGTTGTTCTTTAGAAGTTAAAGCCCATAATCCTTTCTATTTAATTATTGTTTCCATTCTTGGTAATTATTTGTTGTTAATGGCTCAACATGAGTTAATGTAGAAGTAGATGCCATCTTTAAACAAAATCACCAAAAGAAATGGAAGAACCAAGTAATGCAACAAGACCCCCAAGCAATGTAACAAGAGCCCCCCAAATTTTGGCACTTTATAATGAGTGTGTGTTACACTATGGAACTTTATAATTATAGTGCAATTCTCAAAATAAATATTTCCAATGAAAATAGCATAAAAAACTATGCACTTTTGCAAAAAACGGCTCTCAAATCCGAGTTACTGATCAAAAGATACAAGGTTTTCAATATTATGCTCTACTATTTATTTTAGTTTCCACTAAAATAGAATAAAATGCTCTTGCCTTCACCACACAAATAAAATGAAAGTGGGCTGGAGTTAAGCATCTACTAGTAGGAATCACAATCTTTAAGCCCTCATATGACCATACTATATGACCAGGGGCTAAGGATTTCAATGGGTGATCTTATTGATCATGGTGTTTGATTAGCATCTGTGTTCTTGGCTTGGTACGATCTGGTTATCATTCCTTTTATGGTATTAGAGTTACACGACTTGCCATCACACCAAAAGCTCGAACTTATGGTGGAGAGGGATCTCATCGTGTTATTCAGCTGCTACACCAATACCCTCCCACACGATGGAGCCGAGTATACACCCAATCAGGCCCAAGGGCATATTAAGAGGAAGTGACACCGGGAATTTCCTGGGAGGTCACCCATCCCAGAACTACTCTGGGGGTGGCGCGCTTAACTGCCTGGCTCTGATACCAAATGATTTTCTATCACACCAAAAGCTCAAACTTTTGGTGTGACGGCAAGTTGTGCAACTCTGGTACCATAAAAGGAACGATAACCAGATCGTACCAAGCCAAGAACACAAATGCTAATCAAACACCACGATTAATAAGATAAAGTTATTTGCACACAAATGAGCAGTAATATCATATATTATTATGGAACTCAATGAAATAGAATGAGAATGGGCCTTGCTTATATAGGCAAGGAATAACAATCTAAGAACCAGTCAAGGTCGTAGATCAAGCCATAAATCATGGAAAGAACTAGTCATCAAAGAACTAGTCAAGTGCATAGATTTATGAGAGAACTAGACATCAAGGATCTAGTCAATACCATAGATCAAGGAAAGAACTATACCTAACAACTAGATAATATCTCCTAATATCTAAATAAATAAAAAGAAATATCCACACACATAAGTGGGTGAGGATAAATACAATAAAGGTAAATAATGTACCTAGATGAACATGAGCTAAGGTAAATACCTACTCTAACAAAGGGTGATGTGAGATCCTTAGTGGAGATGAGACAGTCTGATTAAAAGGATATGAGAAAATATTTTTCGCATAAAGGAGAGAACGCATCCAAAAGAGTGAGTTCAGATTAGGTGAACTAACGAAGTATAGAGGTATATCCCAAGGTCAACTATGATAATATATGATGATAGATATGATAGTAAATATGAATCCTACTTCTCCATGAATTTTTTCTCCTTCCCTATAACCTCACTAGGATATATGTCTATTATGATTATTGGGTATTGATGTGAGAAAGTAGGGTCAATGAATGAAATATACCTCTTGTCTTAGTTGAAAAACCTACTGCATCCCAAAGGACCTCAAGCATTGTAACAAGGAAAATTGTGGAGTTTAATCCTTAAACCAGGATATGATATGGTTCTATATATTATAAAATTATGTATGTTTTATTTGTGATTGACTTGTATTACTTTTAATAATTACCTTTTTATATTGACTTTTATTGATTTTGTTTTCATAATATGGTTTTTGAATTTTAGTTTCTTCATTTGGATTTTTTTTTTCCTCCTATATAAAAATTCAAAAGGTTGATCTAGTGGGTATGAAATATTAATAACATAATTTATAATAGACCTAAAGCTATAAAGGAGAACCTAGAAACTAAGACATTTAGGTACCTCTAGACCTACCCTAAAGAAAGGGTGTGATCTCATCACTAACCTAAGAGTGCCTCAAATGAGAGAACAAATGGGATGATAGAAAGTTGTAAGGGATATAAGAGTGTGATACAATGATGGAAATAACTAAAAAATTCTCATAAGGGAGTGTAAAGAGTTAAAGAGGAGATTCATACTAGGGATGAAGGCTAACATGGGATGAATTATGTAGTAAATTAATTGAATCTGAATAAAAATGTTAAGAGAATGGAGGGAAAACCTATGCTAGGTCAAACATAAGAATGAAAATTAATAGTATAATGAAATATAATGTAATATTATAAGTGGATAAACAACATACCAAATGTTCAATCATGAATAAAATGATAGAAATAAATCCAGCAAGATGTAAAGAAAGTAATTTGTAAAAAAGTGAGTATAAAAGATCATAGAAGGATAAACCCAACATAAAGATCAAGTAATAAAAAAATAGTAACATTAAATTCAAAGGATTTCGCAAGGAGTCTATAAGTATTAAAAATAGGATGTAAAGGGGTTGTCAACACATGTGAACTAACCAACCTATAAAATAGTGTAGGATTATAAGGGATAATTAAGGTTGTTATATTAACCATCTTTGCTAAAAAAGGATGGTAAAGGGTAGTCAAAGTTCTCGAGCTACTAGAATTTATAAACCATGGATGTAAGCGGTATCCATAATATTGAACTACTAACATGTCTAAACAAGAATATAATTGGGTAGTGTAAAAAGTAACAATGATAAATTAAAATGAAAGAAAGTAAAAGGGTGATGTGAGGATGTGAAAATTGAATGAGATCAAAAGAGGCACATAAGATAGTTGCAAGAATCCTCAATAACCTCATGAACCTATTGTTGAGATTTCACAACACATGAAAAACATAATTTCCTTGATGTCTTTAGGGAATATGAGATCTTTTGATGGATTGCATGATGCACAACCACCGTAGATTCTTCTACCCACGTTGACATATGAGATAGGATCTCCTAGTATATTTACATCATGGGTGGAAATGTAGGTATGAATGGAGGAGGTTTCTCCATTTATGGATGGAAAGTGTGAAGATTTGATCCCTCAAATAGTGTATAAGATGTAAGTACATATAAATGTTCCATAAGAGGTAAGACCAGATTTGATAATTTAAGAGGAACAGAGGTACCCAAAATATCAACTCGAGGAATAGGAAAGAGAAACTACTAATACTGCTAATAATTTCATATTTCTTAAAAACTAATAGAGAATTAAGATCCAACACCATGTCAATAGCACAAATGTTGAGGGGAAGGATTGGGATGATATGGTACTTCCTATTATTCCCCATTAACCTCAACTTATATCTTTTACATCATGCCCCAACACATCATGCCATGTGCACTATGACTCAGATGTTTCTGGTGAGATTCAAATTGTAATGGTATGACAAGATGGTATGAGTTTAGAAGAATTCAAGGAAGGATCAAAGGTATTAAAGTTAGTTAAAAGATCCATAATGTGTTGCGGCTTAGGACTCTTGGTCAAAAACAGTTAAAATCAATTGGAGATGGGTTATTAGAGTGTGTATACATTAGGTCATTTATTTTAGGATAAAATTATTTGGGAACTAATTCCACTTTTTCTATATGTATAGTATTGATGCTACAATTGAAAGATGATTTTAGATATTTAGGAAAATATATAAAATTGAAGGATTTTTGCATCCTTGGCTCGGGCATAGCCAAAAAAGAATGAATCATCATGAGTAACCATCATCACACTTGGTGGTGGTGATGTGAAGTATATTCAAGAAAAAACTAATTAGGATGTCATGTGCGAAGATCGTTAAGTGAGAGGCCGAACAATAAGAAATGGTGATTGGAATTGTGTCAATCACCTTTCTTTTGAGAACAAGGCCATATCATCTCACTAAAAAATGATAGAATTAGGAAGATTAATGATTTTAATTTTAATATTGATTTCATTTGGATCATCATCATCTTATTCAAGGAGGTTAGGTGGTATATTCCTGACAATTTTATAGTGTCCATTATATCCCTTGAAGGGAATCTATGGGTAGTTAAAGCATCGATACTCTCAAAATGGGACACAAGTAAGTTCCTCAAGAGAAGGGATATAATGCACATGATGTTGTTGGAATTTATTAAATTTCCATGGATTTGTATCACCTTGAATATTAAACACATAGCCTAGGTATAAAAAATTTGAAACATTGATTAGTGTACGATACGAATACACATAGCTGATGTGTCCATGGTCTAATAAGATGAATGTTTTATGAAAGAGGGAAATTGAAGATCATGAATTTCCACCCTAAAATTTCAAGGAGGCATGGTAATGGGTAATTAAATGTATCCCATTGGGATAATTTTTATTTAGTCATATACTTGACACATTGTACAAGTAGATTTGACTTTATTGGTAGAGCTAAAGTGATAGATTTTATAAATTCTAAATAAGGAACATATGTAGGTAAGCCTTCATCAATGATGGCTTACTTGACTTGTATATTGTTGATATTGACTGGTATGAAGAGAGTAGGATTATTTCAATCATAGAGTTAATGGGAAAGTAGAAGAGATAAATATTGATCATTATTTCAATCATTATAGAGTGTGAAAGTTTTGTATTGTTTAAGTATACTTTCATTTAAACCATTCAAGAGGGAGTCTTGGCCCCAAAGTTTATGGTGAGGATACATTCCATTTCAAAGAGATATTTCATGAGAATATTACAATGTTTAGGATTTTTTTATTAATTCAAATAAGGGAATTTTACTTTGGATATTGGAGAGTTATTTGATTGGAGATTTATTTTATTAGATACCAATATTCCAATTTATTTGATGAGATGTGTAGAAACTAGAAAATACACTAGAATATAGACGACCCACATCATCATGAGAGGAATTTTAGGGTACATGAGATTAAAAATTGATATAGATATATATGGAATTGGAGGAAAAATCACTATGCCTATACATGGAATCACAATAATAATTACTATGGATATATATGGATGTAGATAAGGAAAAAAATATCAGCATCGATGGAATAAAAAGTATCGTAATGGATTATGGAACTAGATTTAGATATACATATGGATGGTTGGATGATCAAGGATGGTGATAATTTTGTAATGATCTTAAGCACATTAATTACATTGTTTCTTATCATGTTTCAAGGATGAAACATGTCGAGGGAGGGAGGTCATGTTACATACTTGTTGACGATTAGATTTGTAGATGAACCTATTATCCAAATAAATCTCTTAGTTATTTGGAAAACTTGTATACATATTTTGGGTCTGAGCTCTTCATTGCAAGGTTGCGCATGATCAAGATTCACTTGGGCACATTACCTTGGTTGCATTGCCCCACGCGCTTCCCATTCTCCCCTCTCATTTTCCTTTCTTCTTTATTCCACTCCTCCCTTGCACACATCTCCTGCATGTCCACCTTCTTCCTAGAAACTTCTCACCATGTGTGTGCACCTAACACTTGCTTCAATCAACCCAATCCTTAGCCCTCGCACGTGCCCCGCATATTACTTTGTAATAATTACACCTTGACTATGTGTTTTTTAGCTCACTTGTTTACCTCATCTCCTCACGTGCATTGTACGTGTTTTCCTTCTTTCTTCCTCCCACACCTCATTCTTCCACGCACATATCCTTATGCCCTCCTTTGCACCCTCCTTTGCACCCTCCTCAGCACCTTTCCATGTCATTTCATTCTAACATGCTTTATTTTGTGACATATAGCCAGTTAAAATGTGCCAACAGAGCACCATATCCTTGCAACAAATCAATAAGTGACATGTGGGTAGAAACAAAAAAACATTTACACAGTTGGTCGTACCTTTCAATCAATCTGCGCACACCACGTATTTTGTGTGTGCTGATGACTCTAAAAATATTCTGACGGCCTTAATTTTTCTATAGAGCTCCGAGCAGCACGTCGCCTGGACTTGTCAGATAGATGCTAACGTAGGCTATAGTGCTAGATATTCAAATTCAAATTCTTGGTAGACTTGGTAGGTGAAAAAATGGAAAAACATCTTTCTGAGCATTAATGAGTAGATATAATTTCTTCAACCACCTAATTTTATCTGATTCACCCTCTTTCCTTATTCAAACACACCAAATGGACCTAGGGAAGCACATTTGACATATTTACAGGTGTATTTTCAGGCATTAAATGCTTCTTGTAGGTGGTTGTATTTTAAATTTGGGTTTTCCCTAATTATTCCTTCCTTCTTCTATGGATTCATGTATAAATGTAAGAGTTTGGGCTCATTATTAATGTTGGACATTTTGGATCCTTATGCACTCTACTAAGGACTCCATATTTTATTTTATTTTGAGTTGTAGACCTCTAGATCTAGCTCTTGCATGTGGATATCGGCCTCCTTCACCATTGTAACAACTCTGTCCATTTCTGGAAGAAATAGAAGCATCATTTTGTGGCTAATTCTTTGTCCCTAAACATGTTTGCATTCCTTCTTCTTTCCTTTTCTTTTGCATTACGTACCGGTTATGTCATTTCACGTCCCTTGCAGCTCCTTATTTAGTTGTGTTCCATGAAATTGATCTCGTAAATATGTTCTTATGTTGTGCTACATGTGCCTAGCCTTCTTTCACACATTTTCACCCAAAATAGATTGTGTTCATCCCTCTTTTCTAGTGCTATCACCTTTTAGTGTAGTTTCATTTCACGTTATCCATCTATCCCTGGTCCCTTGGCATTATTAGCTTAGTTTCCCTTTGAGCACTAGGAGTAGCAGTAGTTGTAGAACTAGATAGAGGAACCGGACTTATTTGGATACCCATCCCAAGCGTACAAGGTCCCACAACTTGCGTCGGTTCCATTGTTGTCATAAAAAACTTGGTTCTTCCAGATCTGAGAAGTGGGTGCAAGTTTGGCAACCAATAGTCTTCTGGCATGCCCGGTGGGACAAGCAATGAAAGATTAAATTTCATATTGCTAAGTTTTGGTGTGTGGGCTTAGCATTTCAGCCTTTTGAGGTTGAATTTTGTGCAACCTCAAATGTATTTCATGAGAAGAGTGCATACAAGAAAAAGTACAGCAACTGAAGATTCTTTTGAGCACCTCCAACTATCCTCAAGAAATAATTTATTCTAAGAAGTACATGTGCACATCTCCATCTCCCACGCACTGTGCCCATTAAAATCCTCCTCACAATAGACAACCAACACACCCCTACTATGGTGCATTAGCCACCTCCTCCACTAAGGAACTTTGCTAAATTCCACCAGAGGAAGTCCCTCTAGTTCTCTCTGTGCAACATGATATCCCTAATGGAGCCCTCAAAAAGTATTCCATACTTTACTAGTGAGAATCAAGTCACCCCTCAGGAGCATATCCAAAATATCATGAACATATGTTCACTTCATTGGATCACACATGATGATGTAGCAGTCAAGTTACTTGTAGCCTCTTTCAAAGGAAAAGTGCTTCAATGGTACCGAGGCTAAAGACTTGGATTCATTTCCACCTGAGATGAGGCTAGGGACAGATTTTTGTAATTATTTTGAAGATAAGTCAGATCACCTATCTCTAGTGGAGCAAACTGACGACAATAAGGAGGGTGCCCAACGAGCAGATGACTGCTTTCAACATCATATTTCAGAAGACTTGGGATAGAATCCCTCTTGTGGTAATACCTACAACCCAACATGTTTTTCTGTATTATCTAAAGGCACTGACCAATGATATCTCAGTCATGATTCAGTCCATGGAACGTAGGAATTTACCAACTAATTATAATATTGTAGCAAGGGAAAAAAAATAGTTATTGTTTGGGTGGGAAAAATAGATCCTAGACGGCATATGCCCTTGTTTCCCAGATATTTCGCAAGTACCCCAGTGTGTAAAAATGGTATATGTGCCTGAGGAACTCATTTGGGGTAGGATGGAGGATTTCCCAAAAAATTACTAGTGGCCATTAGGGGAGAAGCAAAATTTTTCATGTACCAACATTTCTACCTGGGCATATTCAAACTAATAGATGAGACATGGAGCCCATGGTGCAAAATCCCCTTTGCCTTCATAGCTCAATACTTCCAAGTGGGGAGTAAATAGGTTCAAGAAGTCTAAGAAGTTTAAGTTGGAACTTAGTAATCTAGACCAGGACCACCAGAAAAATGCACAAAGGGTTGGTCTACCCTGGAAAGTGTGCGTACGTGGAGCAATACGTGTCACATGAAGTTCAAATGATAAGGCCCATGACTCTTCCCATTGCAGGAGGATCCATGACATGCGTATACATCCACATAAGACCTAAGTCTAAGAAGGGCGTATATCTAGAGAACGAGGTGTCTATACCTCAAAATCCAATTAGTAGGAAGAGACTCGTGCCCCAAACAGGAGGAAAAAGAGCTAGAGAAGAAAATACCCAGTGTGGTGGAGACACAGGCAATATGATCCCCTAGGACAAATGCCAGAAACCAGTATGTACGCACACAAGAAGAGGTCCATAGTGAAAGAGAAGACTCCAGAGATAGAAAATCCATCAGACAGAGGATTCATCAGGAGAATAAGAAATAGAGTGACCTACATCGGAATCCCCAGTTAGGAAGAAAAAGAGGATAGAAGAGGAGACTTGCCTCAAAAGAAACTGGGAGTTTGGAGAAGTACATAGGTGAAAAAGATGACAGTGGAGACGATGATAGTGGAGAAGAAGTTAGTGGGGGAGAGGATCCTAGAAAAGATCAAGGGACCACCTATCTTCAACATGCATGATTCAGAAGAATAAGGCAGAGAAGAGAAACATGGGTTCCTTTTCGTGTGACGAAAGGATAGCTAGGTAGGAGAAGGTACCCAAGACATGGGAAAAAGTGAAGAGGCTAGCGTGCAGAAGTAAAAGGCTCTAAGCCCTACGTAGGAATAGAAAACCAAGGTGGCAGAAGGAGAAGAAATAAATAACACTGAGACCTTGGTGGAGGAAAAGTTGAAACACAGTGATGAATCCGGTGTTGAACAAGGAGAAGGAGGAAAGCGCAAAAGAGGACCATGGCAGTACTAGAGGGCCCCTGTTTAACTGTTAGTATTCCTAAGGGCCACACACACGGGAGGAAGGCGTGTAGAGGAGGAGGAGGCCAGAGATGGGTTATATTGATGACCCCAAAAAAGTGTTTCACACGTGGTTCCACAACATGATTCCGGTAGAAGAGCTCATCGCAATGTCATCTTTTGACAAAGAGGTTGTATACCTGTAAACAAGGAAGATGCTCTCATGGGAAATTGAGTCCCATCTTGATGAGCCAGAATTTGAGGTGAGCCACAAGAAAAATAATAACATTTCCAGTACCAAGAGAGGATAACCCAGTGGTGGATACTCAGCAGTTCTCAGATGAACAACTACATAATGCACTCAACAAGGTCTCCATTGAGATTGAGGCTAGACTCTTCGAGTGGAATGATATAATCAGAGATCTGGAGGGGGAGATGAAGAAGAAAGAGGAAGAGATAGATGCAAGAACAAAGGAGCTTAGCCAAGAGAATTTGATTAGTGCCCAGTGGCAGCATGAGTTGAAGGATGAAAAGGCTAAGGTATGCATTGTATACAAGAAGGTGGAGTCCATTAATGAGGCCATAGTATTGAAGCATCTAGACCTAGCATCACCTACACAAAATTATGGATCTACGTTGGTATTCCTGGAGGATTTAAGAAAGGTCCTCACCATGGAATGAAAAAAACTAAGCCTTGGAGTCTGCAGAAGAAGTGGTCGTGCGCCTAGAAAAAGAAGATAAGTTAAAGGTCGTAGCGCTCATTGCGGAATTCAGCAAGGTTATTACTGATGTGAAGGTTTCTTCCTAGGCTGCTGAGGCTATGTACGATAACTGCATGGATAGATACAAAGTGGCAAACACCTTGGTCGCTACTCATGAAGTAGAACTCAAGGAGTTCCAAGAGAAGAATAAGGGAAATAGGGCAGAAATGGACATAATCCTTGCCAAGGTCGAAAATAAATCTAAGGCCATTGAAACCTTAAGGGGTTCAATCAAAAACCATTTGAAGGAACTGTATCTGCAAATTACACGAAGAATGGATGCGCTAGAGGATGTAGGCAAGGAGTTAAAGAAAATCACTGACACCATGAGCTCTTAAAGAAATGGACTAAGTTTCGGGGAGGCGAGCGCCCTGGTTGGTGACCTCTATCATAGAGCACAAAAAAAAGTCAATGCCTAGAACAACTTGGAGGCTGACTTGCAAAAATATTTTCCTAGCTTATTGCAATGACTCCATTACTTTCCCATTCTTTCTTCTTTCTCCAATTCTTTCATCCCCTTATTCTTGTTCCAAGGCATAATCCTAATGTATTTCTTTCATTCTCTAGAGAAGTGTTCCCACGGAAGGAGAATAGGCATAGTGTGGGGTGATGTTGGGCCCCCAAAATATTGGCTAAGTACAAAAGGCACGTAGGTACATAAGGCCCTCGGTTAAAGAAAGGTGTGGCAAAGACAAAGCACGCAGGGTAGTGTTTAAGGAAACCCATGGCGCGACGCGTGTAAATAGAAGTAGGGTTCAGGACTTCACCGTATTGGACATTTTTTGGCAGAACACGTGAAAAGCATGACTCAACTGCGCATGTGGAGTGGATAAGGGGCCAGCCTGGTGACAAGTTGGCCTAGGAATGTAGAAGTGCATCATGGTAAAAACTGGAAGCTCGGGCCTGGAGGAGCATGATCACCTAGAGGACCATATTCAGACACTTGGCATCATATTTGAGGGCACTGGAGGATGAATTGGGCAGCCCAAAAAAGGATATATATTCAAGCACCTGTAGAAGTAAATAGAGAGAACTGGAGAGAGGGTGGAGCTCTACAAAAATATTGTAAGAACTTTGTTTAGTGGGTAATTGTACTTGGGAAAGGATGTATAATGGGTATGGGGATTGTAATTTTTTCTTTTTGATATCCTAGCTACATGAATCTAGTATTAATACATGACTACGGTCTACTTTTCTGTGATATTTTGTAATGGCTCCATGAATGTAATGAGGTTACCAATTTACTTGAATATGAACATTGATGATTCTAATGCATCCATCATTCTCATAAGTTCTCTTTCATTTATGTTTATACTAAGTATGGATGCTTGTACAACTTCTTTCTGTTTTGGTACAAGTTATCTCACATGTTAAGTGCTTTCTATCTGAAATGACTGCAAGGATCTAGAGGCTGTTCTGAGCTTTATGGTTCTTGTATGTCTTAACTCCTTTTAAAACCTCTTAAAAACAAATCATAGATGATGTTTCCCATTAAAATCACATAAAAGAGAGACTCGGCACCCGTGTGTGCCTCACGTGAGCACCTAGTGCCAACTAGGTGATAGGCCGGTGCGCATGGGGTTACTTTCTTTTTGTGATAGGGGTAAAAATGACTACATCTCGGTTCCTTTTCCATGACCTCTTTTTGAAGTTGTAGTGGGAAATGACATACATCATGATCTGTGTAGTGAGTAATGACAGAGTGGTTAACTTTTGAAAGTGTTGAATCATGGTTCAAGATCATGGAAGATGAATTTACTCAAAGATCCAACACTTGACCTAAGTTTGATGCACGTAGATGGGTAGAAGATAACCTCTACAATGATCTGTATGAAAATTTTTTCTGCTACTTCCCAGTAGAACTGTATGAGTTGCTATTAACCTATGCGTCTAGATCAAATTGTCATTATGGATTGCATGTGTGGACCCAAGAAGAATACTAGAGGCTGTAGGATGCAGATCTGACATGGACCCATGTTGTGGATCATTGGTGGAGAGGAGTACTGGCTAGCTACACTCTGGAGTATGCCATTTCCACATATTCTTATCTGGACGTTGCTGAGTTTAAGTTTCTGTGGGAGCCTAGAGGATCATTTCTACGTGTTAGCCCTCTAGCAATGAAGATCTTGATGGTTACCATGAGTTTAGAGCGCATTCCCAATGGCCGGCTAAACCATTCTAAGCACTAGGAGAGGAAGCTAGGTTGGAGGAAGATGGCAAATGTTGTGACAAAGAAAGAAAGAGGGGAGGAGAGATGAATCAAGTATAATGAAGCGTGTAAAAGGGAGATTGCTAGACAACGCAAGGTTATAGGTGTGATGGATGTATGGCGGAAGACGTTATGAGAAGGATTTAAGGTTCACACAGAGGATGTGGAACCTGAGCAGTCTGTGCGACCCCCATATTGGCAAGCACGTAAGAGATACCCCTTTGGATTCTGATGAGATTTTGTCACATGAAAGAGAGGATGACCAGTTGGCTCACATCTGAGCCCACCTAGTGACTGAACCCTAGCACTTGGTTTTTCTAGATCAGGGGGAAAATATTGTTAGTCTAGTTGGTTATATTGGAAGTGATCAATCTACACCCAAGAGATATAATTTCTTGTTTGGACCTTCTATGGCTGTAAACACCATTCCAGTGTTAGGAGGAATTTTCAGAAAGGTATAGACATGCAAGCTTTCAGTCTCACGTCACGGAGTGGCACAGGGTATACTATTGGTAGTGGGGCATTATCACAGACCATCAGCATGTAGTTCAATGGAACTATGGGGACCCTTGGCACAACCACTATAGGATCTGGTGGATCTAAGGGTCAAGAGGAATAGGACCTGGTGGGCCTGGTGGATCTGGTGGTTCAGGAGGAATAGGAGCTAGTGGGTCTTATGGATCTAGTGGTTCAGGAGGCACATGACCTGGTGGACTTGGTGGGTTAGGCAATGGTGGAAACACAGGAGGAAATCAAGTCTCTAGCTCAAGAGGACATGGGCCCCTGCCACCCCCCCCAAGTCTTCTTTAAATGTCTTTACATTTTCCCAATTACAGAGGTATTGAGGATGTTGTAGAACATGTTTACAAGTGTGAACTTCTATGGCACACAAATGGTCTCACAACCCCAGAGTGGAAGGCTAGTCAATTTACAACAACGTTGCAAGGGCGCGTGTATAGCTAGAATACGAAATATGACCCTCATCAAATGGTGGTGGATTATACTTCTTTAAATAATGCATTCTTGGTAGAATTCCACATCCCTGAGTTTTGAACAGAAGAGCATCAATGCCTTGAAGGAGATTCAGCAAGGAATGGCAGAGAGTGTGCGGCAGTATGATGCATGCTTTAAAACTCTCTTGTCTAAGTTATCATATGATATTCACCCTTCACAACATGCTCAGTGGTTTGTTGGTGGATTGATCACACCTTTTAGAAGGGCCTTGTCTCATAAAAATTTTACAGACCCGCGCGAGGCGTTGGAAGCTTCTCTACGTGTCGAGGCTGTTAGTAGTGTTGATACTGGTGTTAGCTTGTTCCTGGAGGCTCATATTGCCGCTATGGATAAGCAGCTGGAGAAGTTGTCTATGAACTCAGGCCCATGAGACTCGCAATGGTTTATGGTGCATAGATTGTGAGGTGGAGGGGCATGTCAAGGATAGTTTTCCCCATAGGATGGTGTGTGCCATAATAGTAGACTGTGAAATTTTTCATGGGAATCATGATGAAAGTAGATGCCCTTGTTACAGCATGTAATTCGGAAGAATGTGTCTTACTACTACAAAGATTTACACTTCTACAACCCATGATACTAAGGACTGTAGGCTCATTGATCATATCCATGAGGCCATTAATCATGGGGTACGCCAAACTAGCATTGTCAGTAGTTCTAAGGGTGATGATTGCCATTATGAGGAGCAGGCAGATGGAGGCACACATGGAAGGGGATTTTGTGGAGGATTCCATGGTCATGGTAACTACAGAGGAGGAAGGAGTGAGTTCCCACGTGGAACCTGTTTTAATTATGGGTCTAGAGAGCATTACAGATGAGAGTGCCCATACCTATTGCAGTGTTCATGGTGCGAAAAGAAGCACAAATATGAGGAATTCTTGGAGTTATTTGAGCACATGAATCAGTAGCACCGGAAAGATAAGGGCACTGCAATGGTCAGCATTAGAAAGGTAGACACACAGTGGATGCCACGGGTAACATAAGATGTAGGTTTGGAGCCTGTTTTGGTAACGACAAGAGTAGAATTCGCATGCGCAAAAGAGATACCAAGGTAGAAGAACCTAGTTTCAAGGGAGGAATTAGTTCATGGGAAGTACCCAAACCCTGTGCATCAAAAGGAGGTATATCAAGACACCATGGATGTCATTTGGAGTTTACAAGGAGAAATCTAGTGTTTAAAGGAGCATTCCAGAAGGGAGGAGCAAGGAAGAAAGGTCGAGGTTACCAAAGGATGACTTGGATGAGGTCAAGGAGTTTGTAAAATGCTGAGGGAAGAGAATATTATTCCCTTGCTAGGATCATGGTTGAGAGAGAAGGTACCACGCACCCGGAGGAGACTGCGAGAGGCAGGTCTTGCATGTAAACCTTCCCCCTCACAGCCTCAACTATGATAAAGAGATCACATTGGATGTAGTCATAGATGGATGGCTCCTTAGTAATATCCTCATTGATACAGGCACAAAGGTCAATGTTCTCACTTTGGATGCATGGCATCAGATGGGGAGACCTGCATTACAACCATCTTCAAATGTGTTGTATATGATAAATAAGATGAAGGCAATGCCCATCAGTGTCTTAAAGGATGTAGCTATCACTATCTAGGGAGCTAAGTTTCCTGGGGACTTCGAAGTCTTGGAATTCGTTGAGGCAGACAATTTCCTAGCACTACTTGGGTGCCCATGGTGTTACAAGAACAATGCAGACCTTCGGTTCAACAAAGGGTACATTAGCTTTGAAAATAAGGAGGAGTGGGTCATTATACCCCTAGCTGTTGGGAAGTTGAAACCCTATACTGAACCTTTGGGAGACGAATTCCTGGATAGGATATATGTGTGCTCAATCAGGGACCCAGAAGTAATCCATCCTACCGACAGAGTTATCTAGTTTGAGGATGATTGGTCAGTAAGTGATACCACCATTCTAGCATGTGATAATTGGGTGCATGGAATGTATGAATTGATTAGATGGTAGTTGAGAGGATTGGTAACAAAGGTAACAAAGGTGCACAGTCCGGTGCCTAGGGGGACAAGGAGCTACCTAAGTATTCAGGAGGGGCCTTCCCTGAGATATTTTTAAAGGAAATGGAAGCTCAGTGGAAGGAGGAGAAGGAATGGAGAGGGATGTTAAGTTATGTCCTTCTCAAAATAGTGGCACAGTGGTGGGATACACATCAGGAGAGCCTTTTGGAATGGCACGAGGTGAGAATTGCTCTCTCTATCAGGTTCTCTAGAAGCAATGTACCCACCACCATCAAGGACTACCATGGGAAGGAGCCCGCCTCTTTCCATATCCAAGAGTGCAAGAGGATCTGGAGAGAAGAAGCAGAAGCTTTGCAACCATCCCTCTGGGTACACAAGTTGTATTCTACATTGCAGGGTTACACACGCGCATGGTACATTCATTCTGAGAAATGCCGTCAAGACAGGGAATTGGCAAGAGCTAGTGGCTGACCTCGTTCAAACCTTTGAGTATCGAAGTACCAAGCCATCGGTTGATAAGGCCTTAGTAGGTTGTCAAGCACCTTACCATGGGGGATAGTGCCATGGAGGAAGATAGGCTATTAGAGTTGCTAGGTGGACCAGGTTTGGAGGTGCGCTTTGAAGAAGAGGAGGAAGAAACAGAAGAGATGCAACTTGAGCATGCGTGTTTGGAAAAGAAAAAGGGAAGTTGGTATATGTTATTGATGGGGAGGAAGTAGAAAGCTTGGATGTTAACCATTCTGTAGGGACGCGTGAGGTAGTGGATAGTGTTGATGCTCTTGTGTGTGCCTACCATGAGCCCTTAAAGACAAAGAAGGTTAACATCGGCTCAGGAGAATAACCTAAGGAAGCTATCATTGGAGATTACTGGTCAGAAAAGGAAGTCTCTAAGATCATTGATCTGTTGCATGAATTTGAGGATTTATTCCCACGTGGGTACCATGAGCTCAAAGGTGTCCACCATTCCTTGGGGGAGATGAATATAAAGCTGAAGGATGGTGTGTGCCCCTAGTCAGGAAGAGACCCTACCGATGAATCCCAATTTACACATGTGAAGGTTAAGGAAGAGATAGACAAAATGATAGCTTCTGGGATCATTGAAGCAGTGGAAGAATTAGAATGGATAAGTCCGATGGTAATCAGCATTAAGAAGGATGGGTAGATTAGGATGTGTGGATTATAGGGAGTTGAACATAGTATGTGTCATCAATCCTTTTCCAACCCCCTTCACTGAAGAAATTTCGGAGGGAGTCACTGGGCATGAAATCTATTCCTTTACGGATGGATTTTTGGGATACCACCAAGTCCAGATTGTAAAGGAAGACCAGGAGAAGACAACTTTCACCACTGAATGGGGAAGTTTTGCATACACAGTCATGCCCTTTGGGTTGAAGAATGTGCCTGTTGTTTTCTCACACATAGTGGTGCAGGCATTCCAGGACTTCATCCATAAGTTTCTTCAGGTCTATTTGGATGATTGGACGGTGTATGGGCTAGTAAAAGACCATTGTGATAATTTGAGGTTAATGTTTGAGAGGTGTCGGTAGTTGAGGATATCCCTCAACATTAAGAAGTGTGTATTTGCTACACCCTTTGGGACATTATTGGGGAATATCATATGTAAGGAGGGCTTGCTAGTAGATCCTGCCAAGGTTACAGTTATTGTGGGGTTAGGGAGCCTACTAGCCAAAGAAAACTGTGTGCACAGATTCCTTGGGCATACAGGTTATTACAGGAAGTTCATCAAGGGGTATGCCAAGATCACTGCACCTTTAGAAGAACTGCTCAAACATAAAAGTTCCTTCCATTGGGGAGAGGTGTAACAGAAGGCATTTGACACATTAAAGGATAGGCTTGTCACCGTGCCTATATTACATTTTCCCTCTTGGGACAAGCCCTTCCATGTCCATGTAGATGCCTCAGGAACCACCATTGGAGCAGTGCTTACACATCTGGGTGAAGGAATTATTGATCATCCTCTATGTTTTGTCAAGAAGGAAGTTGACACCAGCAGAGCAGAATTACACTATGAACTGAGCGTAAAGGATTTTCAATGATCTACGCACTTTTCAAGTTTAGGCAGTATCTACTTGCAACTCCCTTTGTATTTTACATTGACCACATGGCGTTAAAGTATTTGGTGAACAAGACCATTCTATAAGGGCGTATATATGTCGGTGGGTGTTGTTATTTCAAGAGTTTGAGTTCACGGTAGTTGTGAAGCCTAGAAAGAGTAATTGCAGACTTGATCATCTATCAAGAATCAATTCAGGGGAGGACGCATAGAGTATTGAAGAGACAATGCTAGATGCGCAACTCTTTAGGTTGTGGCAGTGCGTGCCCTTGGATTTGGAGGAGATTGCAATTTTTTTAAAGGAAGGTGTGGCACTAGAAGAGATGAAGGCAGTTAGAGAAGAAGAAACTAGCCATATGCATCATGCCCTACATGTTGATCAGTGGGGACTTATACAAGTTAGGACATGATGAATTTTTACATAGGTGTGTACTAGAGCATGAGCGGCTCACCATCATAGAGGAAGCACATGGAGGAAGTGCGGGTGGACATTATGCAGGTGACACCACCATGTGTAAAATATTAATGGCATGATTGTGGTGGGAAAAATTGTATAAGGATTGTAAAGATTGTTGTAAAGTGTGTGATAATTGTCAGCTCATTGGAAAACTAGGAAAGAGAGATGAAATTCCTTTGCACCCTATCCCTAGCATGGAACCTTTTGAGAAGTGGGCAATAGACTTTGTAGGGCCTATTACACCAACAGTGCATAGGACTGGATCACACTATGTAATCACTTACACTGGACTATTTGACAAGGTGGGCAGAGGTAGCCCAAACTAAAGACTGCACAGTAGCCATAGTGGCAAGATTTTTGTGGGAGAACATTATCACAAGGTATGGATGTCCTTTAAGTTTAACCACTGATAGGGGTACGCACTTCTTGAATGAGACTGTGAGGATCCTATTAGTAGAGTTCATGGTGTCTCATCACAAGACTACACCCTATCACCCATAAGAAAATGGAACCGCGGAAGAATTTTAACAAAATATTGAGTCATACCCTGACTAAAATTTTTTATGTTGGAAGAAAAGATTGGGATGACAAGGTATCATCCATATTATGGGCTTACAGGACAACTGTATAAAAGGATAAACAAAGCCACATTTTTTTAATTGGTGTTTGGCATGAAAGTTGTTCTGTCTGTTGAATTCACGTTACCTTCTCTGTGAATAGCGTGCACGTAGGAGGGTTGGATGATGATCAAGCGCTAGAAGAAAGAATTGATGAAATGATGAAGTTGTATGAAAGATGATCACTCGCCAGGTGGAGCCAAACAAAAAAGAAAGAAAAGTAAAAATCTTGGCATGATTGCCACATTAGAAACAAGAAGTTTGATGTTGGTCAGATGGTCTTATTGTATGATTCTAAGTTTCTACACCATCCTGGGAATTTTAAAGATCCACTGGTTAGGTCCCTACAAAATCTCATACATCCTTGATTCAGGCTCATGCCAGTTACAAACGCTGGATGGAACAAAATATCTTGGACACTTCAATGGGAGTAGGCTGAAGCCCTACTATAAATAAGTCTTCTTGGTGTTTGTAAATAAGGTGAGTTTTCCAGTTAAGTTTAGAATTTTCCTTTATGCATTTCTTTTCTTGTGTTTCCCTTTCACATTGTTGTTTTGTTTTGTGCCTTGGGCACTAGTAACCTTATTACTTTTGAGGATTTTTGAGTGCACAGAGGACCACACATCATTTTAGTGTGGGGTGGAGTAATGTGAAGGAGAGCATGGGTAAAGTGCCAAGGAAGTTTGTGATAAAAATCATCGATTGAATGGCCCTGTTGAAAGAGGTGTATGAAAAGAAAAGATGGAAAAGGATATGGTTGGTGTCAAGATAAGGCTACTTCTCAGATCCCACGTACAAAGGAGGAAAAAGCACATAAGCAACACAAGGTAGGCGAGAGAAAAAATCAGGACAGAAGAAGTGTCTTCGGTGCTGGTGACATGCGTGCAAGAGTCTCCTATCAAGATGGATTGGTTGCACACCAGAAGGTTGGAAGATTGTCCTCGTGCAGGTTTGGGCGTGTGAGGGAAAGTGCTAAAGTTAGACTTTGTTTGAAAAAGTCATGCATTAAATGTTAAAGGTATAGTGGTAGGTGAAGTAGCACTTAATGCTTAAAAAGGGAAAAACTATAAATAAAGGGGTCGAGGCACTTCATTATTCACTTTGCATATAAGGAGAAAGAAGTGTTTTTGCATCTTTGCAAACTAGGGCTTCCAAAAAATTGATCCGTGTGAAGAAAAATTTGGAGAGATTGAGCGTGAGTAACTAGTTTGGATCTACAAACTAGGAGGAAGGGATTTCACGGCGTAAGAGAAGTTTGTGAGAAGGCACCATCTTATGAAGGGATTATCCCAGTTAGGGTTTGAAGAACTAGGGCATGGGTTTAAGGAGTTTTCTCACAAGTTCGGGATCTAAGGTTGGAGAGAGTGGAAGAACAGAGTAACATAAGTGATTGAAGTGGTAAGAGGACCTAGACAATGGCACCCAAGAAACAAGTTAGCACACCCAAGAAGGGAAAGGGAAAGGGTAAGGGAAAACAACAAGAAACTGATGCAAGTACAAATGAAGAGTGGTATGCAGAAATGCAGTACCTAGATGGAGTGTTGTTAGGGAAGGAGTGGGAGTCCCATCTTAGAAACATGTCTGTAAATGACTACAATCATCGTACAAGCACAATAAAGAAGGAGATTGTGCTGGAGTTAGTGCGCCCAAAAAATAAAAGGACACCAGAGGGTTTGCCCATTTATAACAATGATGTGAAGGTCAAGTTGGGGAAGGCAGGGTTATTACAACTCTTTGAGTTGCCCTACTTTTGGAAGCCTGGGCACCTATATCAATGGTTGATGTCACACGTGCATGAAGACTACTTCCATTTTGCAAGGCACAAGATGCACATAACCCCTCAGGTCATTTCACATTTCACAGGCCTCATCTGTGAAGGAGACAGGTTGGAAGATGACTTAAGTGAAAAAGAGGTGATTAAGGAGACTATCACCTCCTATGCATACAAAAAGGGGTCAAGGTACTATGATATCACAGACATTGAGGACCCGGTAATGAAGATGGCCATGCACCTGGTGTCAAAGTTAAATGGCTAGGAGATATGGATCCAGAGTTAATAAGCCATGGTTACATGTGTGTAGGAAAATTTCAGAGGGCACCATCTACAACTTGTCTACATTCATCGCGGATGAGATTATCAGGTACGCAAAGGAAGGTGATAGGATCATTTTTGGCAATGTCTTGCTAACCATTGTGTTTGTCAGAGATGAGGATACCAGATGCATCAGAAAAATTTGTGTGGGAGTACCCTGTTGAAGACCCCTCACCCAGAAAGAGGTTTAAGAAAAATTTCCTCTGAAACTATGACAACTCATGCACAAGGTGTGCTTGGAAAAATGGTATATGTGCCTAAGGAAACGCGTTTAGGGTGGAATGGAGGATGCCCAAACAACTTCCAGTGGCCACTAAGGGAGAAGCTGAATTTTTTGTGTACAAACATTTCTACCTAGGAAGATTTAAACTGATAGATGAGACATGGAGCCCATGGTGCAAGCTCCCCTTTTCCTTCATAGCTCAATACTTCCAAGTGGGAGTAAACAAGTTCAAAGAGTCCAAGAAGTTGAAGCTAGACCTTGGTAATCTAGACTAGGACCACAGGGAAATGCATAAATGGTTGGTCTACCCTGGACAAGTAGGTGTGTGTACATAGAGAGGTACGTGTCACATGAAGTTAAAATTACAATTCCCATGACTCTGCCCTTTGCAGGAGGATCCATGGCACGCACGTATACATCTACATAAGACCCAATTCTGATAAGGGATTGTATCTAGAGAACGAGGGGTCTATACCTCAAGATCCAACTGGTAGGAAGATACCCATGCCCAAACGAGAGGAAAAAGAGCTAGAGAAGAAAATTCCAAGTGTTGTGGATACACAGGTAATATGTTCCCCTAGGACAAGTTGTAGAACTAGTACGTATGTGCACAAGAAGAGGCCCATAGTGAAAGAGAAGACTCTAGAGCTAGAAAATCCATCAAACAAAGAGTCATCAAGAGAAGAAGAAACAAATTCACCTACACTGGAATCCCTGGTTAGGAAGAAGTAGAGGATAGAAGAGGAGACCACCTCGAAAGAAACTGTGAGTTTCGAGAAGTACATAGGTGAAAAATATGATAGAAAAGAAGATGATAGTAGAGAAGAAGTTAGTGGGGAAGAGGATCCTGGAAAAGATCAAGGGCCACCTGTCTCCAATGTGCATGATTAAGAAGAAGAAGGTGGAGAAGAGGAATAAGGGTTCATTTTTTTGCAGCGCAAGGATAACCTAGGTAGGAGAAGGCACCCAGGACATGGGAAAAAGTGAAGTGAGTTAGCACATAGGAGAAGAAGGCCCCAAACCATACGTAGGAGAAAATAACCAAGGTGACAGAAGGAGAAGAAACAAATAACATTGAGACCTTAGTGGAAGAGAAGTTGGAACACAGTGCTGAACTGATGTTAAACAAGGAAGAGAAGGAGGAGAACACAGAAAAGGACCATGACAACACTAGAGGATCCATTTTAACTGTATAAGTATTCCTAAGGGCACGCACACGGGAGGAAAGCACATAGAATAGGAGAGGCTAGAGACGGGTTATATTGATGACCCCAGGAAAGTGTTTCACACGTGGTTCTAAATTAAAATTCTCGGTAGAGGAGCTCGTGGTGATGTCATATTTTTACAAGGAAGCTGCATACTTGCGGAAAAGGAAAATACTCTCATGGGAAAGAGTGTCCCATCTTGATGAACTAGAATTTTAAGTAAGCCACGGGGTAATAATAATATTTTTAGAACCAAGAGAAGACAACCCAGTGGTGGATTCTCAGCAGCTCTCGGATGAACAACTATGCAACATGCTTTACAAGGTCTCTGTTGAAATCAAAGCTAGACTCTTCAGGTGGAATGATAGGATCAAAGATCTAGAGAATGAACTGAAGAAGAAAGAGGAGGAGCTAGCAATAAGGATAAAGGAGCTAAGTCAGGATAAGTTGATCAGTGCCTATTGGTAGTGTGAGTTGAGGGATAAAAAGGATAAGGTATGCGTAGTATAAAAAAAGGTGGAGTCCATTAATGATGCTATAATTTTGAAGCATCTAGACCTAGCATCTCCCACGTAGAAGTATGGATCTCCCTTGGGATGCCTAGAGGATTTAACAAGATTCCTCACCATGGGGAGACAACCATTTTCATTGGAGTCTATAGAAGAAGTGGCCACGCACCTAGAAAAAGAAGATAAGTTGAAGGTCATGGTGCTCGTAGCAGAGTACAAAAAGGTCCTTATTGATGTTAAGGTTTCTTCTTGGACTATTGAGGCCACGTAAAATAATTAAACAAATAGAGACAAAGTGGCAGGCACCTTAGGTGCCACTCATCAAGCAGAAATCAAGGATTTTTAGGAAAAGAATAAGTGAAATAGGGTGCAAAGGGACAGAATCCTTGCCGAGGTTGAAAATAAATTTGAGGCCATTGAAACCTTAAGGGGTTCAATCAAAAACTGATCAAAGGAACTATACTGGTATATTACTTGAAGAATGGATGCAATGGAGAATGTAGGCAAGGAGTTAGAGAAAATTACTGACACCATGATCACACAAGGAAATGGGCTAAGTTTTGGGGAGGTTAGCACCCTGTTCGGAAACCTCTATCAGAGAGTGTAGAAAGAAGTTGATGCCTGCATCAAGTTGGAGGCCGACTTACAAAAAGATTTTCCTAGCTTATTGTAGTGATGCCTTCACTTTCCCATTCTTTCTTCTTTCCCAATTCTTTAATCCCCTTATTCTTGTTTCAAGGCGTAAGCCTACTGCATTGTTTTTTTTTCACTGGGGAAGTGTTCTTATGAATGGAGAACAATCGTAGTGTGGGGTGATGTTGGGCCCTTAAAATATTGGTTGAGTACAAGAGGCACCTGGTTGAATAGGTGCACAAGGATAAAGCACGAAGGGTGGGGTTTAAGGAAGGGTTTAAGGAAACCCTTGGAGCACACATGGACAAAACCAAGGTTTAAGACAGCCAAACTGGGTGTTTTTGGCAGAACATGTGAAGATCATGACCTGACTGCACATGCAGAATGGATAAGGTGCCATCCTGGTGACAGGTTGGCCCAGGAAGGAACATGCCTATGGTAGAAGCTTTTAGAAACACATCATGGTAAAAATTTGAAAGCTCGGGCCTAGAGGAGCATGCTCACATTGAGGACCACATTTAGACACTTGGCATCAGATCTGAGGGAGCTGGAGGATGAGTTGGTAGTCTAGAAAGGCTATATATACAAGCACCTACAAAATTAAACATATAGAAAACTAGATAGAGGTGGAGCTCTGGAAAAATACTGTAATAACTCTGTATCTTGGGTAATTATACTTGGGAAAGGATGTATAATGGGTATGGGGATTGTAAATTTCTTTTAATAACCTAGCCACATGAATCCAGTATTAATGCATGACTGCGGTCTCCTTTTCTGTGATATTTTGTATTGGCCCCATAAATGTAATGAGGTTACCAGCTTACATGAATATGAACATTGATGATTCTGATGCATACATATTTCTTATAGGTTCTCTTTCATTTATGTTTATACTAAGTATGGATGCTTGTATAACTTCTTTCTATTTTGGTAAAATTTATCTAATTTGTTAAGTACTTTCTGTCTCGAATGACTGCAAGGATCTAGAATCCATTTTGAGCTCTATGGTGCTTATATGCCTTAAATCCTTTTAAATCTCTTAAAAATGAATCATAGATGAGGTTTCCCACTAAACTCATATAAAATAGAGACTGAGCACCCGTGCATACCTTGGGTGAGTGCCCAACATCCGCTAGGTAATAGGTCAAAATGCATGGGGTTCCTTTTTTTTATGATAGGGGTAAAAATGACTACAGGAAACAAGAAGACCACGCACCCAAGTTGTAGACAACACAAGGTACAAGAAATGAATACTCGAGTCTCACGTACAGGTCTTAATCCCAACAACACAAGCAAGGGAGAAAAAGTAGAAAGATGCATCTAGGGCATCCAATAGTGAAAATTCTCAAACACCTATACCTGAGGCTCTGCAATAAAGCTCCTTGAGAAGTGGCGTGCACCCCTCCTTTGGTAGGCCAAGCCTCAACTTCAGCCAAAGCTCCTATTTCCGTGCTTCTGAGTAGTTTAGAAAGAGGGTGTCATTGTGCCCCAAATGCACATAGTCATTCGAGTCTTCCATTTAGCATTATGGACCAGATGAATAAGACAAATATAAATGTCACGATGTGGGATGCCTCTAACCATTCCATCTCAACACGACCTGTTGCATGAAGCTCTGGCACAACTCCTACACATGTTGATCCAACTGTTCAGAAGTCTCGCGCACTACTATCAACATTTTCCAAGAAGAGGAGAAGCAAGTGAGTAACGTTGTTAAAACCCCACCCTCTCTATATGTCCTTGATCATAGGAAAACACCTAGTGCATAACTGCATGATTGACTCAGGCACTAGTACCTTCTGTCATGCTCTAAGAAGATAGTTGATGTTTTAGGACTCAAGTATATTCCCTTTGACAAAAGGAGTCCTACAACTTGATGGTTCAATTGTTACTACCTTAGGAATCATCAAGGATCTTGATTTGACCCTTCATGCATGTCCAAGCCTCACCATAACTCAAGATGTATCTATCATTGACTTACCTCCTTTGTTTTCCCTATGTCTATCAAGAGAATTTACTACAAAAGTGGGTGGTTACTTATCTTCTGACTGAGTCTCATATGTTACTCAAGACAAGGTATGGTACCTGGTTTACCATAGATAGCTAAGCCAATATTTTTCTATCATGTAGAGTCATATGTCCCATCCCCTCTCCAAGCCAACTGTTTAATCCAAGAACAAGCTTCATTTCCTGAAGAGCATCCTCTTCCACCTTCTATTCCTTGATCTAGTACTTGATGAATGGGTGGAGAGGACACCATAAATTTGACCCATATGCTGAAGGAACTAGAAGCCTATGAAATTGGGCTTGGTACTTACTACATTCTTGAAGAAGAAGTTGTGTTGCCACGCATGTGCTCAAGAAGAGACCAAGTTGAGCACTGGCCTATGGAAGTTATACTTTGATGGTTCCAGAAGTAGAAATGGCTACGGGAGTAGGATTTTTTCTCAATTCTCCTAAGGATGAGAAATTCTTCTTCGCTCATAGGTTGCAGTTCACATGTTTTAACAATGTGGTAGAATATGAAGTGCATTAGTGCATGGCCTTCTTATTGCTGAAAATAGAAGGGATTAAGGTGCATTGCAAATCTTTGGAGACACAAAATTGGTTATTCACCAGGTTACCAACAAGTGTCAGGAAAAGAATAAGCTTCTCGAAGATCTTATAATCATAGAGTTTGGGACCTCCTTGAGATCTTTGATGCTCTAAATCTGCAGATGGTGTCATATAAAATGAACAAGGAAGCTGACCAAATGGTCTACGCTTGGTTCATAGTTCTCTCCTGTTGAGGACTTTGTCAAAGGAAACACTCAACACATTAAGATGGTGATCAAGACCATCCATTTCTAGACAACAATACCAGCTAGTAAGTGTTTAACAGTGATGCGCAAATCATCCAGTTCATCCAAAATGAAGTTGAGTTCTCATCAAGCATGCAAGCTTGACTTGCGTAACAACTATGGTGACCAAGTGATTCAACTAAAGTCAAATAAGTTGCCTAAAGGGTTGGTCACCTTAGAGAAAATTTTTAGCCCTGACTGATGAGTTCAAGGGTGAAGAAAAGTATATACATGCCATGCATAAGAAGATTTCTCCCCAGTCACTATTGCGCGCGAGAAAGAGTTGTTGCTCAACAAGACTTGCATGCGTACGATGAAAAGCAGGCCTTCATCTCTCTCTGTCAGAAATACAGTGATATCTTCTCATGGGAGTACGAAGACCTCAAAGGCTTTGGTCTAAGTGTTGCTCAACACTCCATGTGACCTTGATCCTAATATCAATGCCCATTAGACAGAAGCAACGACCAGTCAATCCAAAGATAGAGCCCCTCATGAGAAAGGAGTTGTCCAAATTTATTGAGGTGAAACATTATTTTTCCCATCAAGTACTCTACTTGGGTTGCATGAATCTAGTTCCAATGCGCAAAAAGAACGGTGAAATCAGAGCTCTGTGTAGATTTCAAAGATTTGAATAAGGAATCTCTAAAGGATTATTATCCTTTTCCTTCAATGGAGCATATTCTACAAACTGTGGCCGGCACACAAAGATTCTCAATGTTAGATGGGTATTCAGGTTTCATTCAGAACCTGTTCAAGGAAGAGGATCAATTCAAAACAGTGACATTTACAACCAAATGGGGAACATATACATATCATAAGATGCCCTTTGGTCTGTTAAATGTAGGCATGCCATATTTCAACATGCCTTGGACATTGCCTTCAAAGGTTACATCAATGAGTTCATCTTGGTTTACCTTGATGACATAACAATCTTCTTAAAGAAAAGCGTGGATCATATTGAAGCACTTGGAGAAAGTATTTGAGAGATGCAGAAAATATGGGGTGTCTATTAACCTTAAGAAGTGCAAAAAAATTTTGCAGTGGCACAGGGTAAGCTCTTGGGCCATGTACTTTCGAAGGATGGCATCACAATTGACCATGAGTGCATGTTCAGCCATCCTCGCTCTTTCCCTACCAGCGCACAAGAAATCCCTACAGTCCTTCCTCGGTAAGATCAATTTTGTTAGGTATTTAATCCCTAACTTTGCAGGACTGATTCAACCCATCACCCTAATGCTCAAAAAGGACATAACCTTCAGGTGGAAAATAGAAGGAAGAGAAATATTTAACAAATTCAAACAATAAATTGATCACGCACTAACACTCATCAATCCAGATTATGTAAAGGATTTCATCCTTTATGCTTATGGCATTGATGCGAGTGTTGTTGTTGTCCTAACACAAGAAAACAAACAAGGGCTAGAACAACCAGTGGCTTTCTTCAGCCAGACACTAAAGGATTATGAATTAAAATATAGTCACATAGGTCTTCTCTATCATGGGCGTGCTCAAGAAACTCAAAATTATTCTCACCACAAATCATATTAAGGTCTTAGTCTCCCACTCTTCTGTCAGAGAATTCATCATGGGAGCAGAGATGAGTGAAAAGAGAGCACGATGGGTGACCAAAATCATGGAATATTATGTGACTATCAGAGCCACAAAATTGGTAAGAGGTAGTGCACTCTGCAAGTAGATTTCCAAAGATGCACAGAATGAATTTTAAGACTTCATTATTTATGGATGAGGATCTCTCATTCACAAAACTTGAGCAGAATATAGATCCTGACACGCACGAATGGATAAAGGACATGATCACATTCCTTTTCAAGGGCGTATACCCTCCTGGCTTAAACAAAGCAAAGAGAACACATCTGAGGTTATAATCTATTCCTTATGTTTTCATTGATGGACTTCTCTTTAAGAAAAATATTGATGGTGTGTTGTTAACGTGTATTAACAGCACGCAGACTAAAAAAGTGTTAGCATAATTTCATGATGGATTCTCTAGTGAACACTTCTTTGTCAAAACTATAGCAATAAATATCATAATGGAAAGAATCTTCTAGCCTACCTTGTTTACAGATACACACAAATGGGTCACAAAATGCAAGGAATGTGCTTTCTTTGTAGGAAAGAAAATATTGACAACACTTCCCCTCCAACCAATTTAATCGGATCATCCTTTTGTGCAATTGGGTCTCGACTTCATAGACATGGTCAATCCACATTCAAGTGTTGGACACAACTGGGTATTGACAGTTATGGATTACTTCACGAAATGGAAAAAAGTTATCACTCTCTGAGAACCAACTGAGATAGTCATCCTTGACTTTCTTGAAGGCATAGTTAGAAGGTTTTACATTCCTTAAACCATTATCTCTGATAATTCAAGATCCTTCCTTAGCACTAAAATCATGATTGGGCTATAAATATGGGCATCTATCTAAAAACCTCTTCCTACTATTACCCCCAAGGCAATGGTCTGACAGAGTCAAAAAATAAGAACTTGATCAGGATAATGAAGTGCACAATGGATATCATCCAAAGACAGAGGCATACAAAGGTCTCATGTGTGCTCTAGGAAGATAGAATCACAGTCAAAAAGGAAAGAGGAACTTCACCTTACAAGATTTTCTATGGAAAGGAGGCTACCCTTCCTTTGATGTTGGACTTGAACTCATTAGCGCTTGCCCAGCAGCTGGAATTCGAAGGCACAGACCAGAGAGAAGTCAAAATGGTAGAGCTAGTTAATCTTGAAGAATTAAGGAAATCTATCGTGATCAGGTTAGAGCAGCATCAACAAACAATAAAGAAATAGTTTTACAGAAAGGCTAGGCCCAAATATTTCAAATTTTGGGACTTAGTCATAAAATGCGATGCTGAAAGAGCTAAACCAGGGCGTCATTCAAATTTTGATGCACTTTGGAGTGGCCCATACAACATCAGTTCATGTAAGGAGGATAACTCTTTTGAGTTAACTCATCTTGATGGAGGCGAACTGCAAATCCTAGTAAATAGGATCTACATCAAACCATTCCATTAAGTTTGATGCATCTTCTGTATATATTAGATTAGTTTCAATTCTTCTAAATGCATTGTGCACACATTGCTTTTTGTACATAGTTCTTTCTTCTCACGCATTTCCTGCATGCGCTTTCCTTTTGCTTCCAAGATGCCAACAATTTTCAACAACTTATAGGTTTCAAAATAGAGTCTAGAAATAATCCTTAATGTGACTTCAAGGGCAGTTCTTTAAAGTTACAAATCAGAATTTCATTATTACATAGTAGACTCCATGCCCAATGGATGCTCTAGGCTACTGATCTCCTTCATCTAGCAAGCAGATGGCCCTGAAAGTCACTAAAATTGTTATCCAGATAACTCTTCCAGTTATTTGGACAACTTGTATACATCTTATGGCTCTTAGATCTTCATTTCAAGGTTGTGCGCGCTCAAGATTCACTTGGAACATTCCCTTGGTTGCATTTCCCCGCACACTTCCCCTTCTTCCCTCTCATTTTCCTTTCTTATTTGTTTCAGTCCTCCCTTGCGTGCATCTCATACATGTCTGCCTTCTTCCTAGTAGCTTTTCACCATGCGCGCATGCCTAGCACTTACTTCAATCAGCCAAGTCCTTGGCCCTTGCACATGCCCCACACATTACTTTGTAATATTGTCACCTTGACCATGCATTCTCTGCTCACCATTTTTCCTCATCCTCTCACACATTGCACGTGATTTCCTTCTATCTTCCTCATATGCCTCATTCTTACACGTGCATATCCTTGTACCCTCCTTTGAGCCCTCCTCTATGTCTTTATGTGCCATGTCATTCTAACATGCTTGATTGTGCCACACGCAACAAGTTAAAGTGTGCCAATAGGGAGTCGGATCCTTGTAAAAAATCAATGAGTGACACGTGGCAGAAATGACAAAACATTTGCACTGTTGGTCATCTTTTCAGCCAATCCATGCGTGCCACGTGGTTTACATGCACCGGTGACTCTGAAAAACTTCTGACAGCCATATATTTTTCTACAAAGCTCTGATCAACATGCACCTAGACTTGTCAGATAGTTGTTGACGTATGATACAGTGCTAGACATTCAAATTAAAATTATCGGTGGACTTGATAGGTGAGAAATGGGAAAACTTCTTTCTGAGCATTGATGAGCAGGTATAATTCCTTCAACCACCCGATTTGATCTGATTCACCCTCCTTCCTTCTTTAAACACACCAAAAGGGCCTAGGGAAGTACATTTGATAAATTTACAGATGGATTTGCAAGGATTGAATGCTTCTTGTTGGTGGTTATATTTCAAATTCAGGTTTTCCCTCCTTCTTCCATCCTTCTTTCATGGATTCATCTATAAATGTAAGAGTTGAGCTCATTATTAATGTTAGACATTTTGGATCCCTACACACTTTGCTGAGGACTCCATATTTTATGTATTTTGAGTTGCAAACCTCTATATCTGGCTCTTACATGTGTATATCTCCCTCTTTCACTATAGTAATAGTTCTATGCATTTCTGGAAGAAATAGAAGCATCATTTTTTGGCTATTCTCTATCCTAACATGTTTACATTCCTTCTTCTTGCCTTTTCTTTTGCATTGCATACCTGTTGTGCCATTTCACGTCCCTTGTAGCTCCTTATTTCATGAAAATGATCTAGTAAATACATTTTAAGTTGTGTTACGTGTGCCTAGCCTTCTTTCACACATTTCCTTCCATTTTTTCTTAGAACAGATAGTGTCCATCCCTCTTTTCTAGTGTTATCACCTTTCAATGTAGTTTCCTTTCATGTTATCCTTCTATCCCTGGTCCCTTGACATTATTAGCTTAGTTTCCCTTTCAGCACTAGGAGTAGCAGTAGCGGTAGAACTAGATAGAGGAACCAACATTCTCCGTAAACCCGTCCCAAGTGTGCAAGGTCCCACAACTTGGAGATGGTTCCATTGTTTTCACAAACAACTCGGTTCTTCTATATCTGAGACACGTGTGTAAATTTGACGACCAACAGAACCATCAAAGTTGTGGGAAATCTTACAGATGTAGGAATTGACCCCTAAGATAACATTCAGGTTTTATAAAATATGGCTCTTCTATGATTTGGATTGAGATAAGGGTTAAAAAGAAAACAAAACAATATGCAAATCCTATCTAAGGTGATGCACTGAATCTATACTAATATCACAGAGATCAATATCGAAATAACTACTAGATTAGTCAAAGAGCATCAAACATGATCAAATATATTTCATACCATCTAAGGTGAGATGAAACTAAAACATAATTACATGCACAATGAAAATATTTATGTAAAATATGTAAGGGCATGCAGCACAATAGAAATTTAAACATTCATCAAGACCTATTTTAAAAGAAAACAGGAAGAAACAAAAGACACAACATATTGTGAAATTTTCAGTGCACAAAACAAGAACTCTTATTTATAGAGAAAATAGTACATAAGGCCAGAATGGCACAAATTACAACATTTTCTTACAATAGAGCCTTGTTAAGGCCAATGAACAAAATAGACTCAACCTAAAAATTTTCCTCTGGAGCTCTGGAACTTATTATTTATCTACTGGCACAAGAACATTCTCTTATATATCCCTATGGTCTTGCTCTAACACACCTTCAGTTAAGAATCCCACCATCCACACTTAATTCCTACCTACACAATCTTTTGACCTTTGGATAAAATCTCAATTGCATGCTTTAGGTCTCGAGATCACATTCAATCCACCAAACCTTAAGTCCTCTACTTCTTTAATTGGTCCTTTTGATGGTGGTAGATGCCTCATTTGACACGTGGAGATCCTGCATAGTTTTGGGGCTTATCCTTTTCTCTCTCCTTTTGAAATTGTGCTTGGGTGTCACATGGAGGCCTACACATTCAACTCCTCTGTCTTTGACTTTTCAGCCCTCTTGGGTTGCCTTTCTGCACCATGGTAGATTCTCACTTCTTGAGGGCTCCTGATTCTATTTTCTTTCTCCAAAATTTGTTGAAGGGACATGTGGATACCCTCTGCATCTAGTTCCATACTTAGGAAAAAATGAGTCCCACAAAACTAAAAAAGAACACCAAAAGGAAAAGGGGTCAGGGTGACAAAAGATAGCAGTAATGGAAGAGCCCTGAAAATGTAGAAATAATTATATGGTTGAGGTGACTCACCAATGGACTCCATGTCAGTAATGGAAGAATCTGGAAATCCTTCACTACCACAAAATTTTAAAATATGGCTCAAAGAGATGCCACTCATAGTTGCTTTAAAGCAACTTGGTACCTGACCCATTCAGCTTTTTTTGGGTAAGTAAATCATTACAGATCCTAAAAGGATCTATCCAGCTCAATTATCTCCTTATGAGAGAATATCTAGAGATTTTGCGCCACTATGTGTGGATGAAACTCTAATTTTACAATTGGGGTCAAAATAGCCTCCACCTCGACGACACTAGAGTCATCCTTAAAAAATTAAAAGACAGTCTTATCTTGTAGCTTGGTCATCAATAGTTTCTTGTTCTGGTCCTTCGATAGGTTGGAGTCATTTGGAAAGGGAGAGGGGAAGCCTAGTTGATCCCTCTATGTGTTGCTTCCTCTCTTTGATCCCTAGTTGGAGCTGGGTCATTAGATTCTAGCACTTGATAGTTGTCTTATTACAACTCAAAATCTCACTGATATTTGTTGTAACCATACACGTGTATGTAATATCGGCCCCTTGCAAAGAAAAATTTGAATATTCATAAATTTTTTGAACCAACATTTATGATTCAAGGACCTTTTCGGATATAGCGTTACTCATGGTGGAGGATGAGGATGCTACGTTGGCACATAGGATTTGTGCATCAGATATGAATCTGAGTGTGGGACCTAGGTCTATTACCATGATGGATATTATTTTACAGCAGGAAGTCTATAACCCATGTACCAATGTGATAATCTTCCCTCCTTTCTAGGGTTGTTGAGCTAGTTTTCAGGTCAAGTCCTTGACCACATCTTAAACTGTCTTGCACTTTGTTTTCAGGCTACCCTTCTCACCTTCTTAGGCACGTAGCTTCACTATAAGGGTGGTAACCTCTACTTTCTTGTATTCAATCTCTTGTTGAAGGAGATTTTTCTCCTGATCAAGAAAACTAACAGTAGTCTTGGATGTTGCTAACTTAGATTTTAATGCTTTAGTCTTCACTTGAGAAGTTGTAAGAGGGTCTTGTGATGCCACCTCTTTTAACTCCTTGTGGATGTTATAGTTCTTTTCCTTTGCCTTTGATTTTGGCATTCAAAGTGGGCCATGGTGTTTTGTGTCTATAGGAGGCTAGCCTCCATTTTCTTTAGCTTATTGCTAAGCTTGAGGTAGTTTGTGGTGACCACAGTAGCTGTTTCGCTCATTAATTTAACCTTATCCTGAGGTCGGAACTGTGTAAGGTCGACCATAACAACACTGATGGGAATAATCATCATGTTGCATTTTCTCTGTGGGGTTGAAGACATTGGGGACCATCTGGGTGATGGTCAGAGAACTTTGTTGATGGTCATACAATGACCGCATCTACCTCTAAGCTCTCACTGTCATCTACTTTTTCTTCTTCTTCTCCCTCCTCTTATCTCGGGTTGCTTTTTATTCCTACCTACAAAAGGGAATCCTGGTGACAGACCATAGGGGATTATAACTAGCTGTGAGGGATGAGGAGTCATGAGAGTTGTAGAAGGGGCCGTCAAAACTAGGGAGAGAATATGGGAATGATGGTGGGTGGTGGAGTCAGGAAAGGGGAGGTGGGGGAGGAAGATTTTTTTTTGGGTGACCAAAATGGGAACGCCCCCAGCTATGGAAATGAAATGCAGAGAAGAAAGAGATGGAGGGACGTGAGGAGGAAGAGTGATAGAGGAATAAGAGACCTCAACTATCCTAAAATTCTTCTTTGGAGGGCTCTGAGGGTTGGCACCTTCACCGGAGGTCACGGAGGGTAAAACTGATGGATGTGTTGAGGATAGCCACTGGGTTGGGTCTGACACCAGTTGTGCTATTGTCTCCACACCCTAATGGCCTAGTGTCATCTAAAACATGGGTGTGTAGCTTGATGGATTATGCTGAGGAATGGAGGGAGGGTATCGTGGTGGCCCTTATTGTGCAATGGAAGAAGAGACCTCTATCATTGTCCATGTGAGCTACTCTTTTGAGACCTCTACTACTTCCTCATTGTCTAAATCAAAATCATGCTCAGGGTGCCAGAATTCCTCACACTGCTCATCGATGGGCATGACCTTGAAATTGAGGATAGTCTTCCTGATTTTATGCCTATATTTCAAATATACTTATTTTTTTTTTGTACTCGCCCTCAAGCCTTTGGTCATTGTTATGGAAGGTTCATGTCTCTATAAGACTAGATTAAATGAATCCCATAGTGGAGTCGAGATGTCACTTAGTTCGAAAAAATAACATGAGCCTTTACCTAGGGAGACCTCTTGTCTTCAAAAAACAATCTATTATTTTTCTAGAAGGAATCCAAGACTTTATGTCAGGATAGGGTGGTTGACATCCACCCGTCCAGGTCACACCTCCATGTATCTTGAATTAGGACGAAGCCATAAAAATCTAGCTTTTACATGATTATGTGTTTCACTTTCATTTAATTACAGTAACCACTCCCCTACTCAAGGGGAGGTCGAAAAATTCCTTATTTTTATGATTAAAGTCATACTCTATGTTGAGGAGCACTAACTATCTAGTTATCTTCAAACCCACCACCCATGACGTGAGGATCCTTGGGAGTATGAAGGATTCATCTCGAAATCTATTCAACCAGATCATTGAATGCGTGGCCCCAAAGAAACATTCGCAGGGATGTAAGGGGCCTGACAAGATGGCCCAGACTGAATAATTCATTCTATTATTGACCCCTTCTAGGTCAAATTCATGCAGGAGAGGTGCAAAAAAATCATTAGCAAATGCATATGTGTCTGAGGAGTGGGACCACACATGAGTCCATATAGATACTGGGATGACCTTTTGAGGGTTCACCTCCATGTCCCATAGATCCAAGGTCATATATTGGCTAAATAACTAGGTGTTCTGATATAAAATTAGGTGGAACAAAAAGGAGGATTACCTGAAAGTGGAGTTCATAGAGAAGTAGGCCAATTTCTCACAAATAGAGCCTGTTATGGCCTTGGACAATTCAAACTGATATGTGTGGTCCTTCTTCACTATTATAATCCTGAAAAGGGCCACCATTTTCTAGTCATAGATGTTTCTGTCTAAGTCTTGGCTGAAAATAAATTCCAACATGGAGCAGGCATCTTGAGAATCTGACATGAACAATTTTAGCAGGATTGGGAATATCAATGCTCCAGAACTACTTGAATCAGATTGATGTAACTCCATGTTGATGAATGAGGCTTTATTCTTACATTGAGCCCAAATGCCTTGGAGTTTGTCCATGTCATAAAAACTGTTTGATTTATCATAGGGTATGGCCAACATCCCAATGGTATGTAGTGTAATTACCATCTGTATGTTTTTGCCTTTGATGGTGTTGGTATCTAGGTCAAAACAATGTGCACACATTTACACGAGCTTTGGATATGGGTGTATGAGAAGCACCATGTATTGGACGAGTGTGGAGGTCTAAATTCTAGAGAAAAAAGACTCATAATCTCCCAAATTTAAGAAGATGGTGTGGGTAGCATCTCTCAAAGCCTTTGTTTTCTTGGTGAGGACTGAATCGAAGACCCCATCTGTGAAGTTTGTGACTAATGAAGTGTCACTAGATTATGCTCCTTTCTCTGGGAATCTCATCCTTGGGTTGAGAGATCGATGCGGCACTAGGTGTGTTGCGTAATATTTTTTCCAAGGTAGGGAACCAAAAGTTATCATGGCTAATCTAAAACTTGGGAAATCTTTGGTTCTTTAAACTGCGGACTCGGGGTGAAAAAAAAATCTTAGCATTCAGAATGAAATTTTGGTGACTTAAAATATTGCCTCAAATAGCCTCCTCAACTCACACAAAATACAAGCTCACACTTATATTGGGTCACATCATATAATGGAACTTCAGTCGAATGACCCCTAGCACCAAATTTTTCATTTCCCAAGAGAATTTTATTAACAATCCGATCCCTTTCATTAATTATTCCAAAAGAGTGTTACGATCATTTAATTTGGTGAAAATTAGGAAGGTAAAATACCTTTCAAAACTTCAAAAGGGGAAAAGGGATCTCTGCAGGAGACACATGTCCAAAGACACTTATTCGAAGGGGTGACACCGCAAAACAAGGTAAAAGACACAAAAGAAAGAGAAGGGAATATACGTATGATAAAAAATTTACAATAATCAAAAGATTCATTGGAAAGGTTTAAGGTAGATCCCATTCACCGAAATCGTCAGGGGCTCACATTTCATAGTCTTGAGCTTGAAAGCATTATGATATTTACATACAGTGATCTTGAATGGTCTTGTCTAGAGAGGGTCATATTTTCCATGATTTTCGGGCTTGGTGGCCCTTACATCTCACTTTAAGACTAAAATGCCAACTCAAAATTCAAGTTCTAAAGTTTTCTTCTAAAAAAAAGTCTTGAAAACCTACTATTAGCTAATCATGGATTCATGAGCTACCTCTCATATTTCTTGAAGCTCTACCAGCTCCTCGAGTCTTACATGCATTGATCTATGTTCCTTGATCTCGATTTACTTCAACAAATATAAGGTTGGGACCTCCATCATGATAGGCATTATGGAAATTTTACCATAGACCAGTTCATATGGTAAGGCTTTCAGGATTTGTTTGTGCATGATTTAATCAACCCATAAGGTTATCTTGACATGCTCATGCCATGATCTCTTTTTTTCATCCCCCATCCTTTTTATGAGTTTGATTAGATTCGTGTTGGTCGATTCTTCCAAATTTTTACCCTATGGGTAGTAGTTGGAAGATGTCTTTAGATATATTCCATTCCTAATTTTGAAATCAAACACTTTGACCCCTAGGAAAGCCTTGACATTATCTGATATGATCGTGTGGGGGGATCCAAAGTGGGTAGTTTTATCTCGGATAAGTTCCGAGATGATATTCTATGTGGCTTCCTTCAACGGAACTTCCTTCGTCCATCAAGTTAAGTAATCAATGGCGATGAGAATCCACCTGTGACCTGCGCTTGAAACTAGATTAACCATTCTGATGAAATATATACCCCAATTTACTAATGGTTCCTTAACTAGGATAGGGTTAACGCGTAATGTGGCATTTCTCTATAATCCCATGTAGAACTGGAAAATTTTGCATTTTCTTACCATCACATAGCAATCTACAAAAAAATTGGGCCAAAAGTATCATGTCTGTAAGAATTTTATGGTCGTGGTTTTGGCAGAGAAGTGGCCTCCTGAGCTTCCATGATGTAACTCATGTAATAATTTCTGGGTGTCCTCCCTTTCTAGGCAATCTAAGCAAGATCCCATCAAAATTCCTTTTAAAAAGGAAATTATCAACTATGAAAAATTTAGATCTATGTTGTCTGTAATATCTTCTCTTTTTAAGATGAAGTTGACTTGGATACTCACTAGTCTGCATGAAATGCATCCTATCCGATACCTATTTTTTGAATTCATTCTCCTAAGTATGGAGCACCACCTCAAATTCTTCATTTGTTGGGGTCATTGGATCTTGTGTGAGATACTGGCATAGACCTATTCCTTTTACCAGCTTCGTGAGCTTTATTTAAATGTCATATTCTAATATATTAGTGATCCAGTTAGCCCATTCTTTGGTTATCTCACCTTCTATGATGTCTTTTTTGACACTGGAGTGTGTCACCAAGACCGTGATCTTGCTCATTTGTGACGAGGTGTCTAAATTTATTTAGAACTTTGATAATGGCATAAGCCTGTCTCTCTACAAATTTGTACTTTCTCTCATAATCATGGAGATTTTTTGTAAAGAAAGCAACTATATGTTCCTCTCCTTTCTGTGTCAGCATGGATACTAAACTTTGCTCATTCCCATATATGTACGTGATGAAATCCTTGGAGAAGTCTAGGTTACATAGCACCAGAGAAGATGAAATTTCTCTTTTGATCCCTTTGAAAGCTTCACAACCTTAAGTGGTCCATTTGAAGCTTAGATTATTTTTAAGCATTAGTGTGATCGAGCAGATCAGTCCAACAAAATCTGAAATGAATTTGCTGACAAAGTTAATCTTTCCTAGGAAAGATGACACTTCCTTTTTGTTAACAGGTAGAGACAATTCCAAAATGGCCCCGACTCTTTCCGTATCAATTGAGATCCCATCCTTTGAAATAATGTGTCCCAGATGTTTGCCTTGCGGTACTCTAAAAACACACTTCTTCAGATTCAGAGAGATTTTGAATTACTGACATTTCTTCAATATAGCTTCTAGGGCGTCAAAATCATCTTCTACCATTTTGGTAAACATTGCGAGGTCATCCAAGTATATTAGGATTGTCTTATTAATCAGTTCTCCAAATGCGGAATCCATGATTCTTTGAAAATTTGACCCAGCATTTGTGAGTCTGAACAACATTTTCACATATGCAAAGGTTCCCCGTTTTGTTGTAAAGGTGGTTTTATGTCAATCTTCCTCTGCAAGCCATATTTGGTTGTAACCCAAAAAACCATCAAGCAAATAAAATATTTCCAAACCCGCTACTATTTTTAGTATTTTTTCCATGGAAGGTAAGGGGTAGTGATCCTTAAGGGACACTTTATTCAGACCTCTAAAATCCACGCAGAGTCTGCTTTCACCATTTTTCTTCCTTACCGGTACCAGATTGGACACCCACTCTGACTGCTTGATTGAGAAGATTATTTTAGCCTCTATGATCTTCCTGAGCTCTTCGTCCATGAGAGATTCTATCTTTGGATTCACATGTTTTGTCCCTTTTTCCATATCAATAGTATGTTACATGATGTCCTTATTATAACCATGTAGATATTCATAAGTCTAAGCTATTACATTATCATACTTATGGCATAGTGCTAAAAGTCTCTCTCTCCTTCTGAGTGACTATTTTCCCAACCTTTAACTTCTTCCCATTGGCTACCTCTAGCTCTGCATAGTCTTCCTTGACTCCCGTAAACTTCCCCCTAGTTGTATTAACATCATCAGATTTGAAAAAAAAATCCTATGTTATCAGTCCTTTTGGAGCTTATTCATTTTGAGTTAAATGACTTGATCTTCGTATGCTTCTTCAATTTTGGGTTGGATTTGATCCACAAACTCTTCAGATTATTGTAAGAAGAGAAATATTTTTTGGTCACTTTCAAAGACTTACTAATGATCCACATTATCAGGTATGTACGGGTGGATAATCAATTTCACCGCGTCTTTTTTTATCATTAGATCTCGGGTCGGGTCAAATTGTGATCCGATCTAGGCCAGTCTATCTACTTCTATATTTTGGTCCCGAGGGATAACCTTAATTTTAAAGGCCTCAAAGTCCTTAATAATATCCCATACCCTGTGACGGTAGGACCTCATCCTTGGATTTTTTATGGTGACAGTGCTTCTAACTTGTGTCACTACTAATTCAGAGTCCCCAAAGACTCTCATTTTTTGTACGCCCTCTTTTCATGCCAATGTCAAACCATGCACTAAAGCCTCGTACATTTAATCGTTGCTAGTGTAAGTGAAGTGAAAGGCAAATACCTGGAGTATATTTCTTTTATCTGGTGAAGATAGGCATATTCTGGCTCCTAAGCCATTCCTACTTATGGCTCCATCAAAATGTAGATTCCACATGAGAGAATCCTTTGTGAGATTCTTTTCATCTTTACTATCTTCCCTCATAACATTTGGGATGTTGGGATTCTCATCAAATATCACATAAGTACCTAACCCAGTGGAATCAAAATTTCTGAAGGGATATCTCGGTGATAGGTCAACCAAATAGTCTTCACTTTGGTGGTTACCATCATCCATATATGAATCTTCCTCTCGAGTGATCATGGCATGCGATGCCTCAAATTCTGAGGTCACTTGATCCGTAATATGTTCCTCGGTGAGGAGTTCTGATAGGACCTTCATTTTGGATCCATAGTCCGTAAAATAAAATGATATCAATCAAGGGACATGTAACATCCAATTTTAGCTATGAAATCATGAGATAGACATAGTTCGAAGACTAGCAAAACATTGATTACCACTACATCCTATGGAATGGTTATGTTCAGGCAAGAATAGAGTTGTAATGGGAGACCTATAATAACACCAATGGTTTAAACTGATTTCCCATCTAGTTGCATTATTCCTCTCTTTAGGGGCTCATATTTAACTCCCAAGGCATCCGCATTTGATTTGGGCATCACCGTAGTGCTTGCACGAGAGTCTATCATGGAGTTATGTAGCAATTTTTTACCAATTATAAGGGTCATGAAGAAGGGTTAGGGTCTTGGTTCATTTACCTCTTATTTCTAATTCATTAGTACTGACGTTGTTTGAGCTTGGGTCATTCTGAGTTGTTCTGTCCCTTTCCTGGTTGTAGTTGGGCTGCCACTAGATTTCAGCACTTCTTGAAGCAACTCCTTTTGTTCTAGAATGCCTAAGATATCCCGCAAGAATACATTGGTCGGTGCTCTTTTAAGTTGCTTGACTACATCCATCATCCCAAGTAGTTGCGATTTTGATTATTGCTAGTATTTTACCCTCTCATCCACTGGATGAAAGGTCCCTTGATTCTAAGTAGCTATCGGAGTCTCTTGTCTAGCTATGGGCAGAGGGGTAGTGAATGTCAAAGATTCTTTCCTTGCTCCATTAGTTACTGTAGGAATAGGGATCACAACTTTCATCATCTGCCTCTTTGAATGACTATTGTAATTTGACTATATTGGATTCTTAGAAGTGGATGCTTCGTTTGTGAATACAAATTCTTCTCCTTCAAACCTAAGAGAAAAGTGCATGTTCAGGCTTAATCTTTCCTTCTTTTTCTAGGGACATCCCTTGCATTTGCGTAACGAAGGTCGTGTTATGAATTCTCATGGATTAGTAAGGTCCGAAAGCATTGACCTCATGGCCTTCCCTCACTCTTTTCTCTGTTACCTTTAGCTTTAGATTCCCTTGGGGGAAATCTCTTGGCATATGAGGTGTATTGCAAGGGAAACACAAAACATTGGGATCTTCTACTAAATTATTTTGTACTTGAATCATCTCTCTCCCACTATTGGGTGGGAGTGTCTGGAGTGGTGTCAGTATTGGGACAATTTGGCTAGATGATTGTTCCTGTGGTGGTATCGAGGAATTTTGATATTGTGGAGGATAAGTGGGTCTACCCCCTTGATAGCCTATATAATTCTACCTTAGGTACACACTTTGGTTCTTATTAAGATTAATTATCTTGATAGAGAATTTCCTAAGGATTTTTTACTTCCTCCATCTCCAAAAAAGAATACGATGATGTTGTGGCAGGGGTGGAAACTCCTTGAGAGGATGGGTAGCTATATATAGATGCAAGAGTTTTGGCATAACTTGAGCTCTACACTTGAGGAGGGGGAGATATCTCAAGATACACTGAAAAAGTAATCTTCAGGGGAAGTTTCCCAGCATCTATCAATTTATTCTTAGCCTAGATTGCAATATCATATGCTTGTGGTAAATAATCTCCTCCTAAAAACTGAATCATAACGGAAATATCCAAGTTTAGATATTTTAGATAAAAGAAAATAGCCATACCTGCAGGTGATCTGGCTAGAACTAGAATCCTTTGTCATGTCTTGTGGAATCTGGAATTGAAATCAATCATGGGCTCTTGCAAAGATTTCTTGATGTTGATAATTTGTTGTAGAAGTGAGGACCTATCTCCCTTTTCACTGAATCTTCTAAAAAGAACATTTCCCAATTGATCCCAGGTATCGATAGAGTTAGGATTCAAAGACGTACCATTTGAGAGATTTTCCCTTAAAGGAGACAGCTAGTAACCTTAAGGAAACATCTTGCTCCATGATGTAATAAACCATGCATATCTCTGCAACATCTTGAAGATGTTCCTTTGGGGTTTTGAAATATTGAGTAATCTCGGTCAAATAAGTTTTTAAATTTAAGTATTCATTGTATGTAAAAGGTGTCCACTATGCTAAGAAAGTTAAATATGGGTCTCTGCTCCTATTCAACCTTATGAAGAAATTAGAGGTCATATGTTATCTTGGATGGTACTCTAAATCCAATAAAATAAATTATCAAAAGTGAAGGTCTTGTAGCTACAAAGAAGTATGAAAGATATTTGGTGTTGATATATTGAGAAGGGAATGTAGGTACTTGTATGCAAAAATATAAATCCTAAGTTATGTTAAGGTGTTTGGTTATTCATGTTGTATTATCCAAGTCTAAGTTTGGTTGAATAAAGACTATAAAGGTAATCTCCAAGTGCTTCTTGGATTTTCAAGAGCTCAAATTATGAGTATCCCTTCCTGAATCATGATTGAGAAAATTTTTAGTATGATCACTCATCTTGTAAGTGATGAAAAAGAAAGTTGATTAAGTCTCCAGGGTGTGCTTTCTCTTTTGTTGCGGCTTGCTGTGATTTTTATGACATTCTGCTGTAATTCTGTTGTGTTTTTATTGTGAATCTATTACTTTTCTAACAGGTTATAAAACTAGGTTTCTAAGTTGATGTGCAATCTATCAAGCCTACATATGAGTGTTGGAGGTCTTAGTATGATGATATAGGTTGATGGGAAGTTGGTGTCACTCTTCCATCAAGCCATAAGGTTATATGAAGATATATTTCTCTTAAGGTGTGAAGAGGGCTTCTTTACAGGCCTTGTAAAGATTATTTCATGCAAACATTACTAGTTACCAAGGTATAGTGACTGATAAAGAAGTGAAAAAGGTAACCTACATTTTTGTAGGTGGTGTCTAAGGCAAGGTGAGCAATTTTGTGTGCTCAAAATCATGGGCAAGGTGTCATGAAAATTCCTTTGGCAAAGTTAAGAGTAATGCAAGATCTACTTGGTTGCTTCTTTTCTTCTAGTGTGTTGGATTGTTGTTTGATAAGATGTTGTAGGTTTATGGTAGTCAAAATATGGTATGCTACAAGTTTGATTATCTCACCAAGACAGAGGGAGCTTGAGTTGATTCTCTAATAGAAGTTTCATATGTCTAGAAGGTAATTAAGATGGATGGTTTCTTGACTAAAGAAGTTCAAGGTGGCATGTTCTTTAGTTTGAAAGGACTAAGAAAGTGCTTCAGGGTAGAGTCAATATGTTTAAGTCATCTCTATGACTCATATACAAGGTAAGTGGTCCTAATTTTTTATTTTCTGTTATATAAGTATAGTATGCTTCCAGGGGGATCTATAAAGAGTGGATTCACATTGTGTATTAGTCTTCATGTTTGGAAAATGTTTTTCGAAATTGATTTGATGATGTGGTTTAAGGAAAATGATCCTAAATGAGGTTTTGCAAGTATCAGAGGTATATTTTGTGATTTCTTGCATGTTTCAAACCTATATGGGGATGCTTAGCATGAATTAAGACAAAGTGAAGGTCATATCTTCTCAAGGGGATATTTTTTTAGGATCATTGTAGGTTCATGGATCATTCATGATGTTGTTGAGGTTAAGCAAGAGAAACTACAATCCAAGGGGGGTTCCTTTAAGTAAGTAAGTTGAGTCTGTACATTGTTTCCATTGTGTCATGTTGTGTGTTTTCATTTTCCTTGTCTTGTTATCATTTAATCTTTTTTAATAGATGTCAAAGGGGGAGATAAGCATTAACAACATGGAAATGAGTCATGTAGGTGTGTTAGTCATGTTGGTTTCCATCAATGTTTCTAAAGGTGGTTGTCATCAATGACAAAGGGGGAGATTACTAGCCATTGTGTGTTAGTGTTTTAATTGATTTCAAGTCTATTGGTAGAAAAGGGTGTCATAAGGTCATGTGATTCAACACTAGGTGTTAATCAAGTGTCAAATATGAAGTTTGATTGGTAATGTCAAGTTTGGTGGAGTCATATGTTGTTTTAAAGAATTGTTTAGCTTGCATAGTCATGGTTTGAGTCCTCACAAGTGAGTTGAAATTTTTTATGAGGTCACACAAGGTCATGAGATGTGTTCTTTTTGTATATGAGTCTGTATGTGGTCAGCGATGGTCAGTTCATGATGTATCAGTGTTGAGTCAGGTCATTCCAGGCCTATTCCTAGCCCTGGAGCATGCAAAAAGAGTAGGAGATATGATATTTGGAGCTGATTAGTCTTGTTGGAGTATGGTAACAACATGGTTTTAGTGTAATTGAGTTGTATGATTAGTTTCAGGTCTATACTCAGTGGTTTGGAGGTATTTCAGGGTCCTTGGGAAGCAAGAATGTTAGGAACAGACAATTTAGCACAGGTAAGTCTTAATGGATGGATATTTTCATATCTATTTGGGATATATGGTGGAATTTAAAAGCTAGAGGATAATTTCTTGATGCTTCATGACACGTTTCAAGTCAAATTCCTGAAAGAATTGCAAGATATGTCAGTTTTGGTGAAACCAGATAAGTTACAGTTTGTTTTTGAGACAAAAGTTGACTTTCTAATTCTCGTTGTGATATGTGTGCTTTACATGGGTACTTAATATATTTTGCATATATTCTTAGGTTATTTTTGAAGGTTTCACAAAAATAATGAGGTGGTTTTATTTTCACATTTTTATTAACGATTGTTAAGAAGGTAAATTGGTTTTAACCCCTAGGTAAACCCTAGCTAAGAGTGGATTGTAGAAAAAGTTGTATGATGAGTCTATTTGGATTCCTTTTGTAAACTTTATGATTGTATGTTGTATAGTACTCCTCCATATTTCCAAAAAGGAGTATTAGTGCATGTGAGTGTATGTGGGCCCCGCCTGAAAATGCTAGTTTCTGAAGAAGTCTGGTTTTGGATAAGGTTGTCCAAAGGAGTTACAAAATAAATGGGAATTATTTTAATATGGTATTTTTTCTTGATTTAATTGGTGGTTTCTATCCATGGATATGCATATAAATGTTAAAGTGTTCCCTATTTGTGAATACTAGTCAAAGGGCAGCTTTGGGACAATTCCAAGCAGTTTTCAAAGATGATCTTGGTTGAAGGCCTTCCACTTGGAGTTGGAAGGAGTTACAATATTTTATGGAAAGAGTATTAAGATATATTTCCATTGGTATATTTTTTTCTCATGATTATTATATTTTATTGGTCATCTAGGTTAGTTTGTGAGGAAGAAGATTGTTGGTTTTCCAGGACATATTAACTTGGGTTGAAATAATGAAGTGAATGAGGCATGACATGCATGATTTGAATTTTGATATCAGTTGGAGATTGAAGAGGGATAAAAAAAAATTCTTTTAAATGAATTTTAAGGTCTTGAAAGTTTTAGTAAGGGTTCAAACTAGTATAGTTTACAAAACGTGTTTCTAGGCAACTTGATTTTATGAAGAGGAAAGTTGATGTGGTTTCAACACATATATGTTTCAAGATCTCTAACATGCATGTATGTGATGTACATGTCATGAAGTTTCCATATATTTTTTACATTCCATAATTGAGTTGATCTTCGGTGGTATTGAGGCCCAAAGGTGAAGACAGGGTGCTTGAAGCAGTTATTTGGTGAAGGATTTGAGCTTTTTGGCTTGCGTTATGAATTATTTGATTTTTACAAGATAATGAATGACCATCGATGATTTTTTATTCTATATTAAACATGTGATGAATTTTAGAGCTTTACTAATCATGGTTTTTGTGTGATTGGATTTTACTCATCCTAGTGATAGTGTTTTGAGCATGTTTTGTGCAAGTTGAGTGATTTTGGGCATGACCGACCTAAATGGGTCATATGTGAACATTGTAATGAATTTTTGGGAATTTTTATGATGCATATTTCTAACCAAAGGTATATCACTTACCTCTTTTTTGTTGGTGAAATGAAATTCATATAAAAGTAAAGTTTTGAGTTCATTTTTGAACTAGTCGTGTATGGGGGAAAAGTCTGACCCAAGAGAGAGTGAGTAACAGGTGTGAAGGAATGAACTGAGAGATAAAGAATTGTTTGAATGGTTAATGAACTATGAATAGGATGTGTGAAATAGCTTTATATCGAGATAATTCCATGAAATATATAAAGAGAATGAGTTAAAGAAGGTGTACTTGAATGAGGGTTTGAAGGAATTTAGAGATGAATTTTGGGATCAGAATCAGTTGTGGTATCAGCATATTTTAAATGATCATAAATCTTCAAAATATCTTATGATTAGTCATATTTATAGGAGTCTATTATTGTGATTAATATCAACAAGGGTTTATGGATTGGTGTTCCTTGTGGGGTTGGTGTCTCATTAAAGAAATCTCTTGTGATGTTTACTATTCAATTGAGTCTTTTTTATGAGTAATATTAGTAAAGTTTTCAATGGGTTTTCTTCCCCTTGAGGGTTTCCCACTTATATTTGGTGTCTTTTTTACTCTCTCTTGGGTTGTGATATTGTGAATGGTTAATACACCTCTAATATGCACATGTATGGTTATGAATGATGTATGGATAAATTAATTGATGAATGTATGATTTGGTAAATGAAGTAAAATTATTGTAGGACTGATTCACCCCGCCTCATTTTATTTTACTTCCAATAGTAACAGAAAATATTTTCATTTTCATATATGTAAATTGAAAAAGATGCAAATAAAGAAAAAATACACATGTTTTCTTTGTGTTTTACTTGTCCTTAAAGATTTTTATTTGTTAAACTTCACTGAAGGATTGAGGGTGATCAATACCTAATCATTTTTAAGGAGAAAATGAGGTGTTAGGTGTATGCAACCCAACATAGAAATGTGTAAGAGAGTAAAGAATAAATAGGTTTAAATGTACCCCTCAAAAAGGAATAAGATAATGTATGAAAGTTATTCATAAATTATGATATATTCCCCTTAAACTATAATAGGAGTGGAAATTCTTACCACAAAGATATTAACTCCTTTTTTCCTTCCATAACCTCATGGATCACACTATTGTAGACATATCTAGTCCCGATTTTGTAAATAAGAACATAAAATACAAAATAGAATAGGTTCCCCCAAACTCTCTCCAAATGCCAAACTATTGAGTATGTATTTAAACAAACACTGAAATAGGCTGAAAATGTACTAATGACACTAAACAAGGATACCTGTGCCCCCATGATTCCTAAAACTAAAACTGAAAACAAGTGATAATGTGAAGAAGGAATGGATGATTTCATACGCACTGTACTAATTTGGACTGTGAAAATTTGCATAAAATTTGTTTATACAATTGAAAATATGAAATATTTTGCTGAAATTTCCCCCAATTAGAAATGTATGGGGGGTCAAGACCTAATTTTATGGTCTTGAACAAAATGTACGGTTTTGAACATGTTTTGATTTTGCCGAAACTTTGTGTGTAATCTTATTTTTGCATGCTTGTACCATGTATGTACTTTCTTCTTCCCCTATAATTATATATGTGTCTACTGAAAGTGTCAAATAAACCTAGATATATGTTCCCTCTTTTGAGACGTGTGTAAAAAACATGTTTGAGTATGTGGCTCAAAATAAATAGGTGTGAACTATTGAAATAGACATCTAAAAAACTATGTAGAGTGCTGAAGAGGTGACCGCCTTGGAGAACATGTACTTGAAAAAATAAAATATGTTTTGTATGGTGGAAACTATAACACACAACAAGAAAATTGCAAGAAACAATGAAGATCGTAATGACCAAAGAAACAAGTAGAAACAACACATATAATACAACACAATAATATCCAAGTAGTCAATTTGCAAATAATGTCATACAAGAGCACAAAAAATGCTTTTTGGGCCTGCAAACATGGGAGACCTTTGGTGTCAGAAGACAATCAAGGAACATAAGCCACAAGGAAGGAAAATAATCAAGCAATAATGCACACACAAACATGTATACAAGAAATACATATGTCAAAACATGATGATATGAGGTAGCAACAAATCATAGGTGATATATATGAATCATAATATGTCAACACTACACAATACACGTGTTAGTCCTATTATTTTGAAAAGTAGAAAGTACATAATATAGATAATTTAGCATAAATAAGGAATTGCAAATGAACTATAATAGAATGATAGCACTTGTAGGATGTGGAGGGATCATCCCCAAATGATGTGAATGTAAGGATACATGTGTTCCCCTATAAGCATGTACCAATCTGTGTGTCTTTCTTCCATCTCAATATACGAAGTGAACATGTTTGTGTAAATTAATAAAGCATGTTATTTATCAAATGAACGTAACAAACGACATATGTAATGCATAGTGCTAACAACTCAAGTAAAATGCACAAGTCCTAATTTTTACATTTTTGAAAATATTTGAATGTTTTTGTATTATCACAATACATAGCTATGTATAAAAGATGTGGGTAGTAAAATAGATACCAATTATCCTTCAAGATGTCACAAAGAAAGTTCTAGAGTCCTAGTGTGCAGTATCATATCACAAAAGATGAATTCTGATGGGAGAACATGGAAACAAGAATAATTGGATAACTTAAGAGTTAAGCATGTGGCTATATTATACAAATCAGTTGTATGTGAGTGTAGAGACTTAAAATCAATGGGAGGGAAATATGTACCATTTTAAGATGTATTTGTTTGTTCAACTTGAGGTGGGGTTCTTAGAATACTTATAACTTAACATTATCATCGATTGGTTGTGTAGATTCAATAGGTTCATCCCAATGAATAACATGATAATATTTAATATTTTGAATAACATAGCTAAGATTTAAGTAGTTGTTTGTAGAGTTCCTGACACATCAATGATAATAAAAGTGAGTAGTATAATTGAACTTCTTACCCTTGTTTCTACTCGTATCAAACTCAAATGGTGGAGAGAGAGAGATATGAGATTGGACTCAAGAAATTGTTGCAATATAACATGAAGAGGACTTGGAATGTGATTAAATTTATGAAACATGGGCTAGGATTGTAGATGAGTAGAGTTGACCTTATTAGGTGCACTTTTAAATGTGGTTTTGTTTGAAGGCATCACTTCTCTTAAATTTAAATCAAGGAGGAACGAAACATGAATTTATCTTATTTAGAGGACAGTATTCTCAAGGATTACAATGCTAGATTCATCTTGATGTCTTTTAGACTAACATTTTATTAGGGTGGACCCATTTGTATTTCAGATAAGGTGGTTTAGTGTCTTTTAACATTAAACATACTTGTTCATGTGGTAACATAAATCAGTGATCTCATATTTTCTTCAATATAAGAGGTACCGTCAAGTATAAGAGTAACTAGGTTCATCCTTTAAGTTCATCAACTCGTAATTAAGTATAATCACTATAATTCATCGAAATCAACAACATACACTTATCCAATGCAATTGACCTATAGGGTAAAACAAAAATATATTTCAATTCCTTAATTTACCCACACATAAATAATGAGTGAATCTTTCTTCCATCGAAAATTCAACAATTACAAAAGTTGAGAATGAATTTACAAATGCATCATTTTATAAAGGTTCGCATACTATCTAAAGAGTTCTCATATTTTGGTACTTCATTGCAAATACAATTACAATCACTCTTTCATTATAAAAACTATACAAGAACGTAAATAAATAGGAAAAATAGTGTTTTCTTTTTTTTATTTTGAAGAACAAACATATTAGAAAGACATACATTTTTAACACTCAATTCTAATAATTATTGTATGGCATCCCGTTACCTGCGACCTGTCAAAATTTTAAAAGAAACATCAGTGAAATACATTGGCATGGAATTATCCTACTACCTAGCATAATCCATGATTACTAATCTTCCATTTATAATAAAATAAAATAACTTTGTATAACAAGAGAGGTAAGAAAATATTTTTAATCTCATTTCACTTTCAAATCTAGAGAGGGGTAGAGGGAGGAGAGAGAAATAATATTATTTTTCCCACATTCAATATTCTCAAAAAAATAAACCAAATGTCGATTCATACAATCATATGTTAGTGTCTATAAGTTTTTCCACCAATTATTTGATTAGATAAGGGTCCATGACAATGTTTTCTCATTTTACTACAAGTTGGCGAAAACTTTCAAATTAGCCTAAGTGGCTATAAAATTGTGTTTGAAATCCAATTTCCAATGGTTCAACACACCATATGAAAAACCCTATACAATATTTTGTATACAAGTAATTCACTGGAGTTGACAGAACATAGAACTAGGAAACAAGATTCAAATGGAGACTACTTTTCCTTAACATTTGGTCGTAATTGCACAAGTTTTTCCTTATTACTCAACGAATGAAGGCCCACAAAACCTGCTTGAAAAACTATTTGGAAAAAAAAAATCTCATAAATAAGGGTTACAAGAAATTGTCATGGATAACTACTAGAGGTATGTGAAGAGAAAATTTAACTTCCCCACCCAAGGCCTAAACAAAAAGCCCAAACCAATTTGAACTTATAAGTTTCGACAATGATCTAAGGCTGCAAATCTCCTAGAGGGGTGATGAAAAATGCACAAAAGAACATGTGGGGTAGTTCCAAGGTTTGATAAAGCAATCCACATGAAAAAACTCAGTCAAAACTTGACTTTCCCGTTTTCGGTATCTAGAGGGGTGTTTTAGACATCGTTGAAAATCATGTTTATTAACTTTTGTAAGGAAAACAACAAAATCACTTTAAACTAGAAAACAAGTTCCATTTTTCATTCAGGTGGTTTTTCGTTATCCAGAAAAAGTTACCCAAGCTATCCAAACCTCTAATAATGTACAATCAGAAAATGGGTTTGCACTTAATCATTTTTCAATTGCGTTAAAAGGAAGGAAATTTCATTTTTTAGTGTTATGATTCACTTTATTTTCCTGAAATTATTTTATTCATTTGTTTTTTATTTTTAAAATCATTGAAACAAAGAAAACTAGTAATAAAAAAGTTGTGTAAGATAGGGTAGAGAAAATCATACCTTTGTGATTTTGTGAGTGAGAAAAGAGGAGTTGCATGGTTGGTTGGGCATACCAGTTGTATGTTTGCAATGTTCCAAGGCCTATTCAAACTCCATTTGAGCATGCCTTGTAACTCTAGCATTCCATGAGTGTACATTTCGCACAAAAATTCAAAAAACAAATCCATGCACCTAGCGTATGTGTGTAGGAGACCACATTTCTTTCATGCATTTTGTCAAATAGTTTTCATGCATTATAAAACTACCCCATATTTCATCTATATCAACTCCAAAGGTCTTATTTTTCCTTGGAATGGAAGTAACCTGGAAACTTTTGTAGTGTTTTTCTTAACACTTGCCTATTGCCTTTGCTATAAATATTTTAAAGTCTTTTCCAACACATCCAATTTGTGCATGTCTACAACCATTGCATTCTATGAGGTTGCACCTCTCTTGACACATATAATCAAATAATTCCAGTTCCATATGCTGCCAAATTCAATCTTTTTTAAAATAAAGCATGCACCAAAGCAAATCTTCCACCACAAGTTTAATCAATTCCTAGTTGATTAAGTTTGGAATTATCCTCATGAGATGCATATAAAGTAAGAAGATCAACCATGCAAGCATAGATACCCATTACAGGTGTAATGTAATACGGGTTGTGTATTGTAATATAACAAGGGGTTGACCTTACACCTTTCAAATCCATTTTCTTGAAAGTTACTAAAGCCTTTTCAACAAATTCATTTTTTGCAAATTTGGAGCTATGGTAAGGCGTTTGGTCAAACAATGTGTCTACCTTGAGCCCACGTCCCCTTTTTCTTATTGAAATCAACATCATATAGTGCCAATACCATCCACAACAGATCTAAATGAAATCTCAATATCACAACAATATGTAGAGAGGGTAAGGTAAATGGGCGCTACACATTCTATTTATACATGCCAGCAGGGCGTTTCAACATAAACATTTAAATAAAATCCCTTCCATAATGTTGTGGTGGATCACCATACCTGATCCAAAGGATCCCATTTTGGCGTAGGTGGAAAAAGGATGTTGGAAGAGGGTGTAGTGCCTATGATGCAAGAGCATATTGTATATATATAATTTTGGCTTGATAAGGTTTTTGAGGTCCATTTGGATATTTAGGAGGTATTCTAGTCCATTTGGACTCATACACTTGTAGAAGATACCATATGGAGTTTTCCCTCCAAAATGGATCATTTAAATATTTGAATTGTCTTGTGTTGTGTTAATAGGTTAGAAGTTAGACAAGGTTGGATAAGTGGTATAGATGGGCCATATAACATTTGTACACCTTGTAAAATGTCTTTGTAAACCTCACATGGCCTAACTTAACTATGGTTGCCCACTATGGTAAGTTAGTTGAGAGGAAACCTAACTACCATATCTTTATCCTTAATTATTGAATGATATATTCAAAGGAGAGGGAGTTTGATGAGAGAGAAGGACATGTAGAGAAGTGTAGGTTGGCCTCAGAGACAATGAGAACTCAAGGAGACTATAAAATATTTATTTACATTTATAACATGATTTCTTGAGCCACATTTGGATGATATAAACAATGTAAAAACATGAATTATTTTGGTTGAAATTTTATTTAATAAATGTTTTTGTAGGTACCAGTGGTTATATATACTTCAATGAAGTTAGTTTTAAGTGAAAATAATTTTATGACAAGTTAGTTGTTGGGAGTGGAGGCTTTACTCCTAGAAACAGACTATATGTGACTGGTAAGACTCTCTTTGAACCCTCAAATCACATGCAAGTTGATGAAATCATTGTTTAGATTACATATGGGTTTGGTATGGTATTCATTAATCATCTCAAGTTTTATAAAGTGACCATGGATGTTAATAAGTCTTGAAGTTTAGTAATATTGTGCACATGGTCCTATCTAGTCATTACTGGTTGTTTAAGTAAATAGTTGCTATTCTTAAAAAGATATAGGAGGTTTAAATAAAACTAGATGTTTTGATAGGTTTTACAGAGGTCTGCAGAGGTGTACCTTACCTTGGAAGGGCTTGAAGAGTCCAAAATCAAAAATATTCCAAAAACTGCTACTCACTACCTTATACACCCTATTCTAGGGTTTTAGAGACTAAGTTGGAGGCAACAAACAAAATGTACTGGATGAACACAGTCAAAATTTTGAGGGCACTAACTAATTGATCTAAATAAACTATTGTTTAAGTTTTCAAGAGTGGGAAGACATATTTGGTAGGTTGAAATCAAAAAATACAGTCCTAGTTGTGTTAAAGACTCAAGCTTAAGGATTAATGGGCTAATATGTACATGATCACCAATTTATTTCTACAATTGGAGATGAAAACATTTTGTATAGTAATAATGACCATGGGGAATTTCATGAGGTTAATACAATTGTTTTAATGCTTTGAGGGAGAAAAATTAAAAAATTGGCCTAAACACAGTCCTTTGATAGTCATGAAGGAGTATTGAGGGAAACTAAAGAGAAAATATGAGGGTCTTTGATCCGGAGAATTTTTCACTATGAAAATTTTCCCTAAACTTCCCTGAAATTGGACCATGCTGAAGGGCTTATTGAGACCTTTCCGACGGTATGCTGAACTCCAGAAACAGAGTCCGTATGCAAATTCTATCGCCGGTCGAAGATGGGCCTCAAAACGGGTCAACTCTGGTCAATAGGTCAACCAGTGGACCAATGACAAGGTGACACGTGGCTGTTGGTGATGAGGAAAAATTGATGGTACTGTAATGTTTCAAAATCAGTTCCATGGTATAGAGCTCATCGCAAGCTTTCCGACGCATTTTGAACAGACCAAATCTGAGTTCGTATGCGAAAGATATGCATAGTCAAAGTTGCGGTCAAATGATGACGTGGCACACTCTAACGTGGACAAATGGCATATTATTGGTGTGACACTTGGAAGGTTTGTAGTGGATTTATATTTTAAAATAATAATTTTAAAAATATATTTAATCCATTCCATGTGAATAAATTCAAATCCCATGGTATAAGGAGGATTTTGTGGCCAAAAAAGCTATTTTAAGGCTTATCTTATCTCTTTCCCACCAAACGTGGGGTCAATGGCTAAATTGGGCTCCTAAACCTATGGAAGTGGGATTTGAACCCTTTCCAAAATAGTAATCAGCCTTACCAAGCTGCCACTTTGTAGCAAGTGATAGAGAAGGAGATCACATCTATTTAAAGGGAAGCTTTTAGTAGGTTGGAGAAGGGGGACAGCCAAGGACCAGTTTGCAGAGATCCCAATTTCCGAGGCACTTATGGTCCGAATTAGGACTTGGTGTAAAAATGAAAGTTGTTCAAATTTCTGAGAGATTTCCAGAAAGGTAAATTTTGTTACATGAACTGCTATGGATTTTTCTGTGTAGGCGTTTTTCTATCTTAGTTTCACAGAACAGGCACGAGGGGCAAGCAGAGATCTGTATTTTGCATCCACTTCTGATCCGAATCAGACCATGAATTAAAAGGGGAAGTTTTTAATAATTTCCTAATTTTTCCAGAAATTTAAACTTTATCTATATAGGTCTTTTATATTTCATGTTGTAGACGTTTTTTTTAACGTATTTACACAGGGAACAAACAGAAGAAATACTGTAAGAGCCACGGATTGAACTTGGGAATGATTATGGTAAATTACAGAATTCCTTGAGGTTTGAATCAGCTCATTTGCAGGTTTAAAGGTCTGTTAAGTCAAGATTGAAGGGATATTGTACTTCATTGGATGTTTAATGGATCGATTCACTTTTTGTGAATCCGGAGATGTAGCCTTCGGGTGAACTCCATTATCAATTTCTTGTTTTGTGGATTTGTGTACTTCAGTTTTTAAAAGCTTTTTATCAGTTGAAATTCATCATTGGATTAATTTTATTAATTGATAAAATAAGGATAAAACTGGAGTAAATGGATTGAAGGAACTTTCAGTATCCATAACCCACAACAAGATTTGAATACACTTATCATCTTAGATTCAAATGTCAGTTTGAGTGTATGATTAAAAATCAACTGTGAAGTAAAATGGATTTGTATTAGATTCAAGCGATTCACTTAAAGTTGAAAAATCAGATTAATTGGTCTTTTTGGAAGAGTTGAGGATTTGGGTTTCAAGACACCTAAAAATTGGATCAAATTAACTCAAGATCAATGTTGAGTCTGTAAATTTCAAAATCTGGAAATTTTCTAAGTACTTCAAAAAATAAATAAATAAATAAGTACCATTTTCAGATCAAGTTGGTATCAGAGCTGGTTTAGCTTTTGATTTGCATCAGTTGATTTGGTTCAGTTTGGTTTTTGCATTTTGGGCTTGATCTTTCATTTGCAGTGTGCAGAGTTTGGAGGAACAGGTGTGCAGGAATCATGGGTAAGATGTCCAACAAGACCAAGTTTGAGGAACTGGAAGCATGCAATCATCAAATTCAGGAAGAGAATGCCTTCCTGAGATGTCAGGTATTGGCTCTTGAAGAGAAACTTGACACATTGAGAAAAGAGCTAGAATCTAAGGATGAGCTCTTGATGGTGTTGCAAATTGATGGACCTAACAAGGTACCAGTTATTGTTGATGCCTCCACTATGACAGATGAGTGCACAGTAAGTATGACAACACTTAATTCCTCACCCAAAGCTAATTTGGATTCTACTATAGTGCTCGGTGAATTTGAAAAGCACACTAAAGGTATAGGATCTAAAATTTTGAATAACATGGGTTTTAATGGAATTAACCTTGGTAAGAATAACCAAGGTATAACTAACCCAATCTTGGTTGAGGAGAGACCTCGTTATGCAGGACTGGGATATGCTAGTGTAGGGGAAATGGAAATTGGAGAGAACTCCAAGACCGCTGGAAGAAGAAAAGCTTCTAACAGCAAAGAGTCATCCCCTGCTAGCATCAGGTGGTTCATCCTCATCAGGAGGATCTGGTAATAATTCACCACGGAGAGGTATAGAAATCCCCCCACCTTCGGTTTACCATTGCTCAAAAATGAAAGGTAAACAAATTGATCCCTTATCTACACTGGAAAAATTTGGCTATAATTTTCAAGCTATGTTGAATAGTTATCCGTGCACATTCTGTGGTTTATCTAATCATTGTGTGGCCAAGTGTAGGAAGTATAAATCCAGAATGGAACAGTTTGAGAAAATGCATTCTCCTAACCCGGGTTCGGCTAAGAGCAGTCAAGGTAAGGTTCCTAAAAATGTGGATCCTAAAAAAATGGATCAAAGGTTTTGTGATCATTGTAATAAACAAGGTCATGAAATTGGTAAGTGTTGGAAGCTACATCCAGAACAAAAATTAAAGTTTGTTAAAAAGGATAAAAGTTTTAAACCAACTAATTTGACCACTTCGGTGGCCCTGGTAAAAACTGAATTGAATCAACCCCCTAAAAAGGATAGTATGCTGAGTAAAGTGGGTAAACAATTTATCAGTTTTATGTTTGCATAGTTGATTGTGGAATACATGCAAACTAACAAGGCAGTTTTGGAAATCCCACTAAATTGTGAAAAGGATAAGTACAAAATTTATTTTTCTGCCTTGGTGTTGGTGAAGTATCGTAAAGAGGAAATAATCGGGTGACAGGTTTAAAATACTTGATGTAATTTTCTTTTTTAATGGTTTTACAACTTCATTTTTCAGCAGTATGTACAGTTCAGTGGGCATGATCATTGGTCGGATGTCTATATGTGGATTGTAGTTAAAATACTGTTATTGTGCAATTTGTGGCATGTAGGCATTGTTTGTAAGTGCACAACTTATACAAACTCTTTGTTTACTATGCATGACATTTGTACATTTGTAAGTCTTATTGATAGACTTAATATTTGTAACTGTTAGGTATAGTTGCAAATGGTATGTACAAGTTTTGCACTAACAAGCTGTGAGTGCAGGTTACATTTGCATTGTTGACAGTGGTGAGTGCAGGATCAGGATGTACAAAGGAATATGGCAGTTGCAGTGTCATATCAGTTGCAGTTTAGGCCATTGGGTTATATTACTATTATTGGCATTTGATTATTGCAATTTTTATGGAAAAATTACCATGCTATAAACTGGGTTCTATGTTTGTATTATGCAGAGAACGTGTGTATAGTTCAATAGAGTGAATTTCCATTTTGAGGTCAAAATGGTCTTACTGGGGAGGAGTGATCCGGAGGATTTTTCACTATGAAAATTTTCCCTAAACTTCCCTAAAATTGGACCATGCTGAAGGGCTTATTGAGACCTTTCCGATGGTATGCTGAACTCCAGAAACAGAGTCCGTATGCAAATTCTATCGCCGGTCGAAGATGGGCCTCCAAACGGGTCAACTCTGGTCAATAGGTCAACCAGTGGACCAATGACAGGGTGACACGTGGCAGTTGGTGATGAGGAAAAATTGATGGTACTGTAATGTTTCAAAATCAGTTCCATGGTATAGAGCTCATCGCAAGCTTTCCGACACATTTTGAACGGACCAAATCTGAGTTCGTATGCGAAAGATATGCATAGTCAAAGTTGTGGTCAAATGATGACGTGGCACACTCTAACGTGGACAAATGGCATATTATTGGCGTGACACTTGGCAGGTTTGTAGTGGATTTAGATTTTAAAATAATAATTTTAAAAATCTATTTAATCCATTCCATGTGAATAAATTCAAATCCCATGGTATAAGGAGGATTTTGTGGCCAAAAAAGCTATTTTAAGGCTTATCTTATCTCTTTCCCACCAAACGTGGGGTCAATGGCTAAATTGGGCTCCTAAACCTATGGAAGGGGGATTTGAACCCTTTTCCAAAATAGTAATCAGCCTTACCAAGCTGCCACTTTGTAGCAAGTGATAGAGAAGGAGATCACATCTATTTAAAGGGAAGCTTTTGGTAGGTTGGAAAAGGGGGACAGCCAAGGACCAGTTTGCAGAGATCACAATTTTCGAGGCACTTATGGTCCGAATTAGGACTTGGTGTAAAAATGAAAGTTGTTAAAATTTCTGAGAGCTTTCCAGAAAGGTAACTTTTGTTGCATGAAGTGCTATATATTTTTCTGTGTAGGCATTTTTCCATCGCAGTTTCACAGAACAGGCACGAGGGGCAAGCAGAGATCTGTATTTTGCATCCACTTCTGATCCGAATCAGACCATGAAGTAAAAGGGGAAGTTTTTAATAATTTCCTAAAGTTTCCATAAATGTAAACCTTATCTATATAGGTATTTTATATTTCAATTTGTAGACATTTTTTGAACGTATTTGCACAGGGAACAAACAGAAGAAATACTGTAGGAGCCACGGATGAACTTGGGAATGATTATGGTAAATTGCAGAATTCCTTGAGGTTTGAATCAGCTCATTTGCAGGTATAAAGGTCTGTTAAGTCAAGATTGAAGGGATATTGTACTTCATTGGACGTTTAATGGATCGATTCACTTTTTGTGAATCCGGAGATGTAGCCTTCGGGTGAACTCCGTTATCAATTTCTTGTTTTGTGGATTTGTGCATTTCAGTTTTTAAAAGATTTTTATCAGTTGAAATTCATCATTGGATTAATTTTATTAATTGATAAAATAAGTATAAAACTGGAGTAAATGGATTGAAGGAACTTTCAGTATCCATAACCCACAACAAGATTTGAATACACTTATCATCTTAGATTCAAATGTCAGTTTGAGTGTATGATTAAAAATCAACTGTGAAGTAAAATGGATTTGTATTAGATTCAAGCGATTCACTTAAAGTTGAAAAATCAGATTAATTGGTCTTTTTGGAAGAGTTGAGGATTTGGGTTTCAAGACACCTAAAAATTGGATCAAATTAACTCAAGATCAATGTTGAGTCTGTAAATTTCAAAATCTGGAAATTTTCTAAGTACTTCAAAAATAAATAAATAAATAAACAAGTACCATTTTCAGATCAGTCTTGGACAATAATGGTAAATAAATTTGAGTGAGTGATTAGGTGGAAAAAATATGGATAAATCCTTAAGAGGTGGCATACCTTAAGGTCCTTCAAACCAAATAAGTAACAAGAATGCCCTATTTCATAATATTCAAGCATTTCGAGAAGAGTAAGATAGTCATAGATGGAAGGAGTTTTGAGTGTAATAAGAGGAGTAGGTAAAATTTGTGGATAAGGATAGTAAGGGATAGTGTGAAGGTAAACTAGTAAAGAAACTTAACCAAAACCTAAGGAAGATGGATCAAAACAGAACATGGTGACAAGAAGTGCTTAAAACAAGCTAAAAAGCCCAAAAACCATGAAATGAAGGTATAAAGAAGCTAAGAAATTTGTTGATTGGTGAGAAGACCTTGAAAAATGAGGTAAGAGGTGGCATAAGATGTATTAGAGGTGGAGAATCAATAGAAAATTTAAACCCTAGAATTGACGTTAAAATCTTAGTAAGACCTAGTGAAGATAAGCAAAAGGAGAAAGTTTGAGTTGGGTGAAGAGTGCAAGGAGTTAGATCATGAAATTTAATAAAAAAAAATAGGACCTCCTAAATGGGTATCCAGATACATTAACACTTTTCTCTAAAAGGTTTCAGGTTGTTCCAAACATGAAGGTCGGGAGGGTTAAAAGGCATAGTCAAAAAATAGTATTTTGAGAATAACTTTTGATATGTGGTGATTTGAAAACTGAAACTTTGTGACAAGATAAAAAGGCCAAATGGGTATTGGAAAAGTTTAGCAGTCAAGATTAACTCCTTGATTTTTATTCTTTTTCATGAAATTTTTTCTATTTGCAGCGTTGCAAGCCAAAATTGAGGTCTAAATGGAAAATGAAGGTAAATGGTGAGATGAAACTTTTTGGGTTGCTTAATCATGATAGATAGTTCTATTCAATCATGTTGAGGGTTATTTTTGCCTTAGGTTCAATGATGTAAAAAAAATTAGCCTTTTAATCAAGTTTTGCTATTTACGCAAGAGCATAGTTTAATGGTTTTAGTGATTGTATAAGTTGATGTTTAAATCTTCTAATGTATGAATTGAAGATGATTGAGTGAATAAAGGGTGCTCTGCATCAACCTGATTTACACTTGTAAATTGCATTTGCAAAAATCTTCCATTGCCTATACAAACAAATCCATTTTAACACGAGCATGGTGGCTATGTTGGCAAATGGTTGTGTGAGCTTGACTTAACACCTAGCAAGTACACTTTACTTGAAATACTATGGCAACCTTTTTAACACATTTTCTTTATGTGTGTTGTGCAACCATTATAGTCCATGAGAATACATTTTTGAGGAATTTTCCACACACTTCACATGCCAAGTGTATGCACCTATGCCTGTATATAGATATGTCTGAGCACTTACAACTACAACTTTTGAAAATCCGCTTTCCATTGTGATCTTGAATGTAACCATACCTTGATAAAAAAAATATCCCCCCATGGCGGTGGCATAACTAGAACTCATACCTAAAACATGAAACAACACAATATAATAAGGAACCATAAAATTTGCCTTAACTGCCCTATTTCACCATGTTTGTCTCTTTCATTTAATTTTTTTATTATTTTTATCTAGATTTTATTTTACTTTCATTTCATTTTATTTACTTATATAACATATTTTCATTTACAATTACCTACATTCAACTACTATATGTATATATATTATTTCCATCTATTTTAAATTAAATAAAATATTTAGTTTATTTTATTTATGTAATTTTATTGTTATTTCAATTTATTGTAAATACCTTTATTCGTTAAATGTCACTATTTATCCATCTCTAAATGTGACAAAAAGAGGAAGCAATGAAGAGGTTCAAAGTGCCCTATCCTGATGAACACTAAACTTTATTGGCAAGGACTAGTCATTTTTAAAATGGAGCTTAATCTCAAGTTCATTAATCAATATAAGAAAATTTGAGTCAACGCATTGAATTCAAGTTCCATGAAACGTCATTTTATGAAATAGAACTCACACCATATCTAAGTAGGTGCAAAATTCATGACACCACGTTCTTCGGGGCATGATTTAGAACACCACCTAAAATTAGAACAAAAATCTTTAACTAATATCATTATCAATAAACATTTTTTATTTAAGTGTGATCGTGATTGTGAACCATAACCATATGGTGTGAAATATGACACCCATGGTAATGACTGATACCTGGTGAAGCATCAACCATAGAATAGAGTGTGATGATATTCTATAACATTTCGATTGATGTTTAATGCAAGGATCCACGATGATTGAACCAATAATTTAACAAAATAAACATATGAAATGATCGCGTTACAAGTTTTCAGCCTTAGAGAAGGCTTTCTAAATGGTTACAATAGGTTAGGGCATTACATAATTATTTAGGTGATAAAAAATTTCATACTGTAGTATTTTTTACCCAACCCAAAGCTAGGTGTGTTAGCACTTCATCCAGATAGAAATGGAAGCTCGCCCAAAGTGTGTGCAACCACCAGGTCCCTCCTTTACTTTACTGATCAGAATGTTAGCATGCATGTTCAAAATATTTATAAATAATACATTCATTCATGCACATATAATCATTATAACAATGGTAGTTCAACAACACATATAATAAGGAAAACAATTAATCCAAGTAAACAATCACAAGATTCAATTGTACTATTATAATACCATCTTCATATACATAAACTATCATTATCCAACAACAAATATCCATTATAAGCCACATTCAATTACATAATATGAAATTTGATCACATAATCATTCATTACACAAGTGCACTGGACCATGCGTGCATCCATATAGACTCCAAAACCCTAAGACTATATAATACCAAAACCCTTGAGCCTATATCATAACTTGGTCATTCTAACCTCTCCTATTACATACACACTACATATATATATAGGGGTGGGGAATTACCCTTCACCACCTCATACACATTCATAATAATAGGTGTTCATACCAAAAATAACTTACATGCTTTTCTTATTAATAGATCAGACTAAATATAGCATGCTTTACTCCTATTATTAGACATCTCCATCTATGTGCTCTTTCTTGATCTGCATATGCTCTCTTTTCTCTTGCTTGACTGCTAAGTCTTCATGTTTTTCTCTATTTCTAGATCTTTGCTTGATCAGTACTCCAACTTTGTTTTTCTATTTTAAGCCTTTTTGAAAAATTGGCTATGTCCTTGACTTCATGTCTACCTACGTGTAGCTACATGTGTTAACCTCATTTAACTCTATGCATGCCCCTTGCGCACTACCCTGATCTTTTGCACGCACATCCTTTTGCGTAAACCTCTATGTTTCATGGATACTTATTCAATTTATTTGACCAACATTATCCCACACTAGGGATATTGATTTTCCTCGGCAATATTGAATCCAAGAGTACTCCTTAATAATGGAAGAATAAAGAATGTGAAAATGAAAGAATAGGGGGCATATACCCAATGCATTAAAAATAATGCCACATCTTCTTAGGCATGTACTTTGGCCCTATTTCTGAGGTGGCTAAATGAGCTCTGGAAAATTTGTGGTTATGATGCTTGCCAGCTTCTTCCACTCTGTAAGCTCTTTTATAGCTGTGTCTGGTACCATCCAATCAATATCCGACACCTTCTTGAGGGTCGCTCCACCCTTATCCTTCATCTCCCTAACAATTGCTTCAATTCCTGATGTCATTCCTTCTAAGTCATCCATCTTACACACAGCCATAGAACCAAGATATTTTATCCTTGTCCTAAAGGCCTCCTTCACAATCTTAAGTGCGCCCCCCTTCTTTACAATCTCAATCATTATCTCCTCATGACTGACTTTATTATCTTTTTTAGTTTCTTAAGATTTATTTTTCTCAGTTTCCTCTTGACTGGTATATTCCTTGAGAATAGGATCAAGATCTTAACAATAATCAAATTCTCATCCTACCTCAGTCATTCTTTCCTTAATGTTGGTGCCCAACGCCACATATTCCACTATCTTTTATGCCACTGATTTCTTATTATTCTCTCATTCAGCAGCTAACTTCTCTTCTAAAAATATAGGAACATGTTTTTCCTCATGTAATAACATACCGACTAGATACTCCAAGTATTGTAGAGCTATAGGATATTCATTTTTAGCCCTTTCTTCTAAGTCAAGGTGCACTACAGTAATTGATTCCGCAATGTGTTTGGTCTTAGCGAATGCGTACTTTACACACTTCTCTACCTTATCCCATGCCTCTGTAAGCTTCTAGACTTCTTGTTTCTTGTTATTATTATCCTCTAGTAGAACCTTGATAGTAGCCCCTTTGTCTAGGTTTATTCACGCAACTTCTACTACCATATTATTTAGAGAACGGATAGCATGCTCGTCAATTAACTCTATGGGCTTGATAGTCACATGGGTTGTTCCTAGATCTTTCTTCATCATGCACCTCGCAAATACTTCATCACTAACATCAAATTCAGGATCTTCCATGTGATTTTGCATACTCCAGGAGAGCATCTTACTTGTGTGCATAGTTACACCCTCATGATTGATCATCTCCCAACCATAGAGGTCCTTTTTCTACACTATGGAACCTTACATGTAACACCTTTTTTTGATCATAAATATAATTTACCTATGGCATGCACAAGATCTCCTCATTTCCTCGTCTTCTGCTAGTGTGTCTACATGTTATTACTTGTTTCTCTACACTTTTGGCGCACTACTTCTATCTCCATATAAAGCTCCCAAAACTTTTTTCAGCTCACAATCGCCCTTGTTTTCCTCTTCTTCCTCAGAGCCTCCCTTGCATGTGTCGTGTACCTCTGTGTCATGTTGTAAATTCTTATCCTTGGGATCTTCTTCATCCTCATCTAAGTTATGGATGATAGAAAATTCCTTATTTCACGGGGCCTCTTCTTCTGACCTCTCTTCGTCACTATTCTCTATGGTCACCATCCTTTACCTTCTTCTTACTGGAGGGGTCTTCTTCTCTACACTTAGCTTGGGTGGAGTGACCCTTGGTGATTTCTTTACTAGCTCAGAATTCCATATGTTGTTGTTTTTCCCTTGTACATCCTTTGCAACTTCCTCCTATGACCATGATCGAGCACGGTATTATCTTCTTCTTCTTTTGCCTCCTCCTCCTCCTACTTATTATTTTTCTTATTCTTCTCATCTAGGAGGGATATTCTTGTGCGCTCTCTTAACACCCACCATCTACTTTCCTTATGGTGGTCCTAGAAGTGGATGGTCTTCCTCATCAGTGTACTTCCCGCTCACCATTATAGGCCTTAGATAGATGTATACTTTTGTTACTTCCTTTCCTACTACCAGGGTCTTAGAAGTGATATCAATGTTATCTGACTCAATTGTTTCCACATAGGCTAACTTTCCTGTGTATACATAGGTAGTGCACAAATTGTGGCAACCAAAATCTACCATTTCTACATCAAACTTCAATTTCCACGTATCATTGATCCTATTCACTGATGCTTGGAAGTACCTGGCAGTGAGTGCATAAGGGAGTTTGCACCAGGGGCTCTTGTCTTTAGTCCTCATGTAAAAGCTCCCCAAACAGTAATTATGATATACTGTAAATTCTACCTTACCTTCCACAACCGAGGGAAACTCCCTTCGTATGCACCATTCATGCTCAAATACTTCACGCATATTCATGTACCATATGTCCACTTAGAGTCTATATGTATTATTAATTCCTTTGTCGCGTGTATAATTTACAAACCTCTTCGCTAGAGACTTGTTCTCCATAGGGTATTTCCATAATTTATCATTATACCTATCATGCAATCCTATTTCACAAAACATAACCAAAAGGAAGATGGAACCCCAAGTTATTTTTTCTTTCACATGCGCTTCTTCAATGATCCCTTTAACAATAAACTACGTAATATTGTATGCAGTTTTCTATACCAACTTCTACGCTATATGGAGCCACTTATTATTCACCTAGGTCCACCTTTCATACGCGCCCACCTTGAAACTAACCAAGTGTGCAATGAATCTCACACCTAGGTCATTTATATGCATTATGTCCATCACATGGCCTCCCCATTGGTATTTGAATGTAACAACATTAGCCTTTACTCCCACATCATCCTCCAATTTGGGATCTATCTCCAAGCTTGATATTTGAAGCCTTTGACTCTCTTAATTAGATGTGCGGTGATGCACATCTTTCTACATATAAATTAGAATTAATCCTCATGGACACACGAAAATAACCATTAATACAAGCTCTCAAGATTTCCAAATAAGGGTAACTCATAAAACTAGAGAACTCCCATGCCCTCTAGACCCTTTTGCACTTTGTCATTGTAAACCAACTTACCATTTGGAGTCCTCTGATCAATTGTTTTCACTACTTCCCTCTCTATCTCAAGCTCATGTTCCTCTGAGTAGTGGTTATAATCACTAACCTTGTACTTGGTCAAGTGCGACTCCTATGGCTGGCCAATAATCACCTTCTTGGATATTACATTTTAGAGAACTATTCTTCATGTGCGTCCTCTGTTATGGGCTTATTTCCCTTGCCCTTTCCTTTGGGTGATGTTTTGGATGCCTTATTGGGTGCCATTATTTAAATTATGTAATTTCTCACTTCCCACATTACAAAAACTTCATGAGATAGGTGTTGGATGACCTTCTACTCAATCATTCACATTAAGTGTTCACTATGTTCACCTTCCTTGCTTTGAGCATTATTCTTCCTCAATTATTTTATGCCCTAGTTCCAACTTTGTGCCCTAGTTCTACAAACTAGACATTCTGCGATCAAATCCTAGCTATGTGAACAACCTTTCAAACCTCGTATCACTTATCCCACCCTCGCATATCCTCTGAAGGATATTTAACTAAGGCCACGTATAAATTCATTTTGTTTTATCTCAAATATGTTTCACACAAGCTCTTTGCACTTAATCTCTCTTACTCTCTATCCAATGGCTCAAATATCTTCAATATGTAAGGTAAGAATGAACTCACTCATGACCCTTTTATAGCTTTCTAAAAAAAAAAAATTAATTTCTCCTTACCTACCACTAATTTAAATGATTAAATGTGTTTTTTGCTTTTTCCATATGTTTCCCTACTTTCTTCCTCATGCAACATTCGTAGCCTTCTGGCGTGCTACTACTTCCTAGGTTACAGTCATCCTTACGCGTACTCCTCTGTGCCGCAACCCATCTTCCTCTACGTCATATACCAAGTATTATATTATGTTGTTGCTATAACACCCCCATTATTTTATTAGTTTGTTGTGATAAATGTGTTGGGTTTTGGCATGCTTCTACAGTAGGCTTGCTTTTTGCTTCATTTTCTGTGCATGGACTAAAATTTGAGTTCATTTCTATAGTATGATTGTACACTATTGATTTAACATACTTTCTTACCAGCCAATATGGTTACACATTATTTTTAAATTGACTCCTAGTTAGGATTGTATTATTTGATGCAGAGAAATATAGATTTCAATAATCTATGAGTGACTAATGTTTTGTGTTGATTTTGATCATAGTGCATGAGAAGGTCTTCATTACTATGTTGGTAAATTGTTTGGGTTCAATACTACTATTGTGCATAACTATATCTCAATACCGTTCAAAATATCCAAAGGCTTGTATAAAAGGATTTGGAAACAAAATGAAGCAAGGTGGTGAAACTAACAGGGCTAGACATAATTTCATATTGTATAGATTATCAAACAATAAATCTAAATGCAATATCTTAGTATTACTTCTTTATTGACATGTCTAATTGTTACCTAACATATGCCTAAGACCTAGAACTAGTATGGTCTTAAACCTTAATAAAGGGCAATGTAGTATGGGATGTAGTAAAGTAATAAGATCCTTGTTTAAGTTACCATAATATTAAGACCCTATGCATGGGGTGGGTAAGAATTACCTTATACTATGTATGAAAGTGTTCATTGAAAATTTTTGGATGTCATTTAATCGACCACACTAAGACTTAAATTGGACCCTTACATGGTGGGAAAATTGGGGAAAAGGGTGGTGACATATTTTACTGAGCCACTACGTGGCCTGTAAAATTAATGAAGCATTCATTTTTCCTCGAAAATTTTGCAGCTCTTCTTGAAACCACACTTTACATGGTAAGGAGGGGTTCATTTCGATTATGTTGGTTTTTATCTTTGAAGATTTGTGTATAGATGAAGTTAACAGTAGCTAAACTCTGAGAATCATTAAAAATAAACTTGAGCTCCAGCTCCAGTCTTGTGCATGTGAGTTTATAATCTACTGTGAGATTTTTGACTAGATAAATATGCATTATGGGTTCTGGAGGAGGTTACGGTCACCATTTTTTAGCAAAATATTTTTGATGAGTTATTGAAGATTTTTCTTGGGCCATGGAACTTAGGATGCTTCGTGGAGGGGTTTTGCAGAGATCTCGTGTTAAAGGCATGATTGTTCTTCTCCCCTCTTAAAAACTTGACTCTTTTAGTATTTTTGTAATATAGATTTCTGAAATATTTCTTTGGGTGAAGATTGATGATCTAGGTGTTTATAATATTGTCTCTAGTTCATGATCTTTGTGGATTATTTGATTCTTTGAATGGTTGAGTACTTGGAAATCTTCTATACGGACTAAATTGGTTTAATACTCTTATTTTATATATATTTGCATATATATAGATCTGTTACATCTAGGTTGAATTATTCGAATACCCAAAATTTTGGGGGTATTATTGCTTCATAAAGAGGGTCTCATGTCTAAATATGGGAGCTCGACAAGCCATTACTTAACATATTTAAGGGGTTTTAATGAAGTCTCATCCTGGGTTGAATCATCTAAGGGTGTAAAATAGTATGAGTGTATATGTAGCTTCTTGTATTATCTTGTACCTACATTGACAAAAAGGATTATGGGATGTATTGTGAAATTCCCTCTCTTGTGTTAGTTTCTCTGTAACTCTGCACGGATTCTTCAAGCTCTTAGAGATTCGGTCTTAATTTGTATGCTTTTGTATTATGATGGGAAAAGTGTTACAATGACTTTGTAAGTCGTAGGACTTTCCAGAGCTACCGAGAAAAGCAAGGTAATTCGATATCCACCTTAAAGAAGTTTAATTAATACTTCTAATTATTAAATTAAAATGTTTTACAAATAACAGACTATTTATTTGAAACCCACGTGAAAAAAAAATTATACTTTTTGTATGACCTTGGCATTAGGAAGATCGGTAACAATTATGTGAATCTGCTAAGGAGGTTTAGTTGTGATATGTTTGGAAGGGATTTTATTTTTAAGGATAACCATAGTAATTAACCTTACTCTGTCTTTGATAATCAAGGACTACCCGGGATAGTATCGATAGGATTCATTTTATGACATTCATTACACACACACACACACACACACACACACACACACACACACACACACACACACACACACACACACACACACACATATATATACACATACATATATATGTATGTATGTATGTATGTATATATGTAATATATGTGTGTGTGTGTGTATATATATATATATATATACATATATTACATATATACATACATACATACATACTTATATATATATATATATATATATATACACATACATACATATATATGTGTGTGTGTGTGTGTGTGTGTGTGTGTGTGTGTGTGTGTGTGTGTGTGTGTGTGTGTGTGTGTGTGTCTTGGGTTATATCAATTATTGCAGTTACCATTATATCAATTGTTACAGTTACCATTAAGATGTCATACAATGAATAAAAGATGTTGAATCTTGAATGAAATATGTGTTAATTGGTGTAGAATAACTTAGTGCATTTACATTTATATACATTAAACAAATTATGAGAATGAATATATGTTCATTGTGACTGTGATGTGTATTGGTGATGTGAAAGATAATTGAATGCAATTGCAATTAAGTATATTAGAAATCTCACAACGATTCAGTGTAATTTGTATTAAATGATGTGTCAAGTTGATTGTTAAGCTAATTAATTGAATTGATTTTGAAATATTGTTGTAATTTGATTACTAAAATAGTGAATGGCACAAATAGTTAAGATGGGAAAAGGAATATCATACTAGTTTGGTAGGAACTGACCATGTACAATGAAATCTTTAAAGTTGTTCTGTTGTGAAAATACTTATATTTTAGTAAGGCATGATGCTTGAAAAAAGATGTGATTATTTTGATAATTAGTTGTGGACATGTATTAGTGATTATCTGTTGATGATGTTGTTTTGATTTGGTGAAATGTAATTAATTATATTATATTTAACTAATAAGAGAAGGTAATACTTCGTTGTGATATTAATGACGAAAAGGTAGTTTTTCCAGTTATTAATTAAAGTATTATCTTTGATCATACATATTGTATTGCAATCATTATTATTCCAATAATGATAATGTTGATAGTTTTCTATGACTATGTAATAAGTGAAATATAAACTAGTGAATTATAAAAAAGCCATTGAGCGTAGTATATGTAGAGTCTATCTTGATGGTCTTCATTCTGACTATGTAAAGAAATTAATTTCTAAATTATCAAGTTAAGAAAAGATTATCAAAATTGTGTTTTTGGATTTACATTGAATTTCGTTATCAATTAAGTATATGTGTATGTGCATGTGTATGTGTATGTGTATGTGTATGTGTATGTGTATGTGTATGTGTATGTGTATGTGTATGTGTATGTGTATGTGTATGTGTATGTGTATGTGTATGTGTATGTGTATGTGTATGTGTATGTGTATGTGTATGTGTATAATTAAGTAAATAAGGATATTCTTGAATAAAAGGGTATGTATGTGCTTATAAATAACAAACAACAATGTGATAAAGGCAGTATTGCATAGAAGGAAGATAAGTTGCAATTAAAGTAAATTGGTCTTCATTGTTGCAATGAAGTATGCAAATTATATGCTGAGAATACTTCCTTACAATCTATAGTACTAGAAACTTATTCATATTGATTAAATACATATTGTAACATAATGTTACGACATATTACCTAGTTGAAAATCAGTGTTATAATCAAGAAAGAGTGTATTGTAACCTCTTGAACCTAAATCAAAGCTATGAAAGCATGCTTAAGGAAGTATGACTTAGAAGGAGAAAGTAAATTTTAATAAGAATATAAACATTAGTGCAAAGTGAAGTTATTAAGCTTAATGGGTGTAACTATACTTTGTAATCTACAACACGGTGTAGGTAATTGTAAGTATAAAATGATGAATAACATACTATGGATTCATTATAACAGTTACCTACCTTTGATAAGTATTCATATCTACAATATAAAAATATGTTATATTATCTTAGGGGTTAAACAACTTTGGTTAAGATGGTAATTGCAATCAAGGATGAAGGAATGAGTACCTGAGGAATTAATAATAAATGGGGTCCTTGTGGTCCATGTATAAACAGGTTGTAACTGTTAGTGGATAAGTTTGAGAGAATAAGAGAGTTATTGCTGCAATTCTATAGTACTAACTTACACCCTTATGATTAAGAATAATCGTCGTTGGGTAAACTTGATTTCATTTGTAAAGGAGATATAATGACAAGTACGAAAGTATATTGATATCCCATAAAGGGATAATATCTATCTTAAGTAAACCTTATGGGCATAAAAGATGATTCATGGACACTTTGGAATAAGATCCAAGTCTTGTGCTTGATTGATCCAGTCTTTTAGTTGGACATTGTTATTGATATATTGGATGATATACCTGTGAATTTAATGGAACCAATCAAAATAAATAAATTTACATTCAAGAGGTAAATTAGTAATGAAATAGTTACATATTATTGCAGCATTATACTCTTTTAGAGATGAGTTGTATCATCATGGAATTAAACCTAATTCCATTATTAAATGACGTGAAAACAATTACGGCAATATGGAACAAGTACAAAGGTACTTCGTGATCTCTTAAATAGTACAAATGTACTTATTAGTTCTAATAAACTAAGTCAACCTAGTAAATAAGAATCGACATGAATGATTTCTTAAGTTGTTAACTATGAACTTAATAAGTTAAGAAATGGAAAATAATTTTGATAACTGGATCAAGTGATATGGTGATGGGACATGTTTATATTGATGAATGTGTCATCATGAAACTAAGCATGATATACATGACTCTGAAACTTTCTCTGAAGTAGTGTATGGTAGTACACTGTCAGGTTCATCTAGTTCTAACTAAGTGTATGATGTTGGATGGGATTCGATGGACTAAACCCCAGGTAGAAGCTGTGAATAAACACTTGTAAATCAATGCCAAGATGAGCACTACTGGTATACTTTATATGCTAACTTGAAATATTTTTCTATGGGGGATCAAGTAGGATCTAGTTGACCCATAATCTTGCACATGCTTTATTGATTTGTTATCTGAAGAATTGTAATTATATTACACTTGATTTTAATGTTAGTTGTACATTTAAATCATTGAAGGTATATGTTTAATTTGAAAAAAAAAATCCTAGTTTAGAAGCACAATAAAGTGGATGTTACAGCTACCTCCCTCATGTTACACTGCATGGCCTCTTTCTCATGTGGTTTCCAATCCGATAAAATCCTTTTCAGCACCATCATCTGCATCCACCAAGTACCTATTATTTATATTGATGCGCGTACCTCCAATCTAACTCCAAGGCAATCCCAATATCCAAGATTTCTTGTTCAATAACCACACCTACTTCCACCCCATACTAAAATTATGCACGGTCCTATGCACATCAACTTAATAGATGGTAATCATCTCATGTGTGTGAACGCACTTATTACAAAAAAAAATAAGCAAAGCAAAACCAAAAAATGAAAGTAAATCTAATATAAATGGCAATACCACATTATTAAAAACACAAAGAATCTTATTTATAGTAGGGGCTTCATCCTACATCCATTGAAGTAAATAGGAAACATGGTATCATCCAGTGTTTGTAATTAACATGCACATGATTCTAGTATTTTAGTCACTACAAAGGGTCCCAACCAATGAACCTTCAACTTCCCTGGGTGGTACACAAACTTGGAGTCATACAAAAGTACCATTTTTCCAACTGTAAAGGAATTGTTCTTGATGTGCTTGTCATGTCAAGCCTTATGTATTTCTTTATCTATCTACTGGATCTAATGCATAATGGCACTTCATTCATCTAATTACATCAACTTTGCAACACGCTCTTCCACATCCTTTTCACCAGAAAATCCACCTACGTCACAATACAACGTCAAAATTTTTACATTAAAATCATTCATGTCTATCTATTGAGAAATATAAATACTTTATTGTAACTATATAAGGTATCACCATCTACTCATTCTATGATTCATTTTTCATTTTCACCTAGGACAAGGTGTTATGTGGCATAATGAAAAACACCACATAGTCCTTTTACTCCTAGATCAATTATATATGATGTAATTTAATGCACCAAAAAACTCAACCAAATTTTCATGCCTTACTATCATCTTTTCCTTGTAGGATTCACTCATTAAACCTTTGCATTGGTATTCTTTGAATCTTTGCATAATGGTTACCTTTCTCGATAACCCTTTGAATGGTGAAGACTTAGGTACCCCTCATAATATATATTATTATCAACATCATATGCAATCCAATCATCAAATACTCACCTTTTTCATACACTATATGTGTATTGGATATTTACTCTTCTGCTAAAAAAAATCCAAATTGACTCACAAAGTTTTTCCACCAATTTTCCTTACAAGATGGACTACTTCCATTAAATTTGATTATATCTTGTAAGTGATCTTTTGTGTGAATAATAAGGTGGGCACATGTTCAATCTTCTCTAGTATTTGGTTAAAACCACCCTTCTCCATATTATATTCATTTGTACTCTTATGTTTTCTTCCTACATTCCAAATTATTCACCCACACATACGTCATCATTCAGAAACCAAATCACATGGATAAATATTGTGTCATCCATTTTGATGTTTCTAATTTAAAAATGCATGAGGCTCTAATGTTTTCTTGATAGAGGTTGCATAATTTTCTCTTTAGGTTTCCCAAAATAGGTTACATCCCACAAATTCAAAACCCGAGTATCCTTCAAGTATGTGGTAATTGTGGAATTATTTTATGCCATCTTGTGTCCATATCTACCTTAAGAAAATACATGCATGAATCATTTTTATGGTTAAAATCATCACTTAAGCTTATCCCAATGAATCATTATTTGTAACTTCTACTTTATAATGCAAATCATGTTTGAAGCTCCCAATTAATCTTTAATGGTAATCTGAGCTCATGGGTTTAAAGAGCCTGAGAGAGGAACCTGTAAGGAAAGAAAGATTTCACAGAAATGGAGGAAGTGTGTAAAGCAACACATATCATAAGAAGTCAGCTTGCATAAGGATTTATTTTTGGAGAGAAGAGAGAGTAGTGGCGTAGAAGAATGAGCATAATCCCAAAAGGAGGAGTACTGTTGCTTTTACTAAATTTTGTCTTATATGTTGTTTTATTTAATTTAAGGTGTAGCCAAGAAATGTTTGAGGAGTATAAAGTTTGGTTATAGAATAAGAATGAATGAAATTTCATTGTCTAACGTTTTTAATATTTTCATTTTGTGATCATGTTTTTTGTATTATATTTTTATGGTGAACAATTATTTTTGAGAGATTAAAATCCATTATAAAGGAGAAGGATCTATATCAAAATATTTGCAGTTAAACATAAGAAAGGTGCCATTTTGATTTGTTACAATGCCATAAATTGTATTTTGATATGAGTGTGGCATGGGGAGATTGACATAACAGATATATTTGTGTACAAGTTGGTCACTCTTTCCTGCACATTACATGGCTATGTTTTTATTGTTGTATGGTCATACTACATGGATAAAGGAGGACATCATGTTGATGTTATGTACAAGTATTTTTATCGGCCCATAAAATAATAAAAAATCAAACAGAATTTTTCAATTTTATACTCCTTTAGGGAAATAGTAACTTCTTTAAAAAGTTCATTATTTAAAATTTAGGAATTTATTTCCTAGAAGAACCTCATAAATACATGTCATTTCCATGTCAAGTGAACCAAAAAGAGTCGTATTCTACAAAATTGAATCATACATTTTAAAATTATAAATTACAAGAAAAAAAATTACAAAATAGCTTGTAAATCTTGAGATGGTAATTTTTCCATCATTTTATACGTAATTTTGAAGAAAACATTTAATTTAAATTCTCATAGATGGTAAAGAGTTTGTTTCTAAAAATGGAAAAATTGTTTAGTTTTAGTGGAGTATCAGTGTGTAATTTTTTTTAAATCCTTTATTTTTTTCTAATTTACTTATCTTACTAAAAATCTGAAAAATTAATATCATAATTGCATAAAGAAAATTCGAAATCTTACTCTTTATTCTTGCTTCATTCATAGGAAGTATTACATCCATTTAAATAGGAGATGTTGTTCCTATATTTAAGGAGATATAATCTCCATAAATATCTCCACACATAACTCCTAAAACAACTCCATGCTATTTTACGTGAGATTTTGTTTTCTCACAAAACTAATATTGTTAATGATTTGTTTACTCAACAACTCATAACAATATTTACTCACCCACTCATAATTACATTTACAATAATGTAATTAATTATTACAACACATATTATATTATCCTAGATAATATAATCACTTACATAATATTCTATGTTCACACTACAACATAGATATTCCTAACATTCGCCCCCTTAGTGTGAACATAGGGTAAGAGCTCCTGGAAACATCAAACTTGTCGGAGTAGCCATTGCTACTGGATATTGCTATCTGGATCTTGCTGCTAACGATCATCCTTGTCGTATGAACATCTTCATCGACTGATCACCTTCCAACGAAGTACCTTCCACCAAAGTATGGCAGGCAGAGGACCGTACGATAGTCAGAGGACCGTACGTAGATGATTTGCCCCTGTAAGCTGAGTTAAGCAGTTTGCTTCTTCCACACCAAATAGACACTCAGGAATTGTTGTTAGTCTATGTGAACACATTAAAATCAAAACATGAAACTAGTTTCACCCCCTTGTGTATAAACACACCACATAACTGAAATAAAATATCACCACATCTGTCTGCGACCCCATCGTTGGTGAATGACGAGAGGACGTTGATTTTCCTCCTTCCTCCATTGCCTCCTTCCTCCAACAAGAAAAGAGTCTACCATACGAAATCCTCATCACTAGGACATGAAAGTTCTTCATCAGTTGAGTAGACTTCCCAATCAGTTTCTACTTCAGCTAGAAGGGCTTTCTGATCTATCTTGTCATCAAGAAGATCTTGAGCTCTATTTTTACAGTTCAGTATTACATGCCCAATCTCATTACAATAAAAGCATTTTATTTTTCCATGTGAAGGAACCTTCTTTGGTTTATGTTTTTCCTTCTTAGATGAGGAGCTAGGTTTGTTTCCTACATATAGTACTTCTTCATGTTCTTCATGACTGCTTTGTTCTAACAATGTAGAAATCACTCCTTCTAGACTAATAGTAATTTTACTCAAAATAAATACAATATTTGAGTAACTCTTAGGCATGCTATTAAGAAGAATAGCTTTAGCATCATCATCTTTTACATGTTCTTTAATTCCAGCTAGTTAATTTAGCAAAGAACGAAACTTACTTATATGATCTGCCATTTTTGAGTTCTCTTCCATTTTCAACCCGTACAAGCGTTGCTTCAGTGTAGTCTTTTCCATTTCAGCTTCAGAACCAAACAATTTGTTAAGAGACTCCCAAATTTCTTTTGCAGATTTTGTGAAATCCACATGATGTAGATAGGCTTTTGATAAGCCCAGACCAATGGTACCCAATGCTCTCTGATCTTTTGCATTCCACTTTGCCAATTCATTTCCTCCAGTGGGTGGAGTTGAATCAGACTTCACCACATCCCATAGATCCTTTTCTATTAAATGTAATTGCATCTATAGTTGCCATGTATGGAAATCTTGTCCTTCAAACTTTTCAATCAGATTTAGTTTCTCCATTATTTTGTACAATACTGATAAAAAAATACAAAATTGAATCAAGTACTTTAAAATTTTATATTGAGTACCTTTTAACCTCCAAGCAAGTCAAGAACTTGTATTAACAATTCAACATTATTGAAAATTGGAGAAAACTTTCAGTAGAAGAATTGATGTGCTTAATTTGATAGTTACATTGTAAAATCCGTATTTCTTCCAAACTACGTACTGGGTTCTTCTAAAATTTCTTCTGTAGTTTATTGACCAACACATGATTCTGCACGCAAAATTATAGAAAAACCCACATCTGGAAATGAAAACTATGATATATTCTTTGAGACGGATTTGATCATGAAAGCACTGAAATTTCTTGCATCAAACTTGCTCTGTTACCAAATGAAAAATTAATATCATAATTGCATAAAGAAAATTCGAAATATTACTCTTTATTCTTTCTTCATTCATAGGAAGTATTACATCCATTTAAATAGGAGATGTTGTTCCTATATTTAAGGAGATATAATCTCCATAAATATCTCCACACATAACTCCTAAAACAACTCCATGCTATTTTACGTGAGATTTTGTTTTCTCACAAAACTAATATTGTTAATGATTTGTTTACTCAACAACTCATAACAATATTTACTCACCCACTCATAATTACATTTACAATAATGTAATTAATTATTACAACACATATTATATTATCCTAGATAATATAATCATTTACATAATATTCTATGTTTACACTACAACATAGATATTCCTAACAAAATCTAGGTTAGAATGGTTAGTTTAGAACACCTATTTTTGCCAAATTCATAAAAATTGATGCAGTGCCCTCCCAGTGTTGCCTAGCTAAATCAGTTGGCAATCTCATCCTTTGAGATTGGGTTCAGTATTTTTGGTGGATTCATAGCATTATTAATTTTCCTAGTCGTTGTGACTCGTCCATTTTTGTGGGTAACTTGTTTGCGGGGGTTGGTGGAGTAGATGGAGGGAGTTATGGTAGCAAAAATCCTACCCAGGTCGTGTCAAGCATGACACAACTCAATAAAACTTTTTATCCTTTCCCCTCTTACCCACACATTATCTTTATCATTGAATTGGCTAGATGCATCTTCCTAGCCTATGTCAGATAATAGTAAGTGCATTGGTAGGCATGTTTTAAACATAAAACTTCCTTTTATTTTTTATCCCCTTTTTTATTTTTTTGGCCGTGTACACTTGTTGTGAGAAGGGGCATTGTAGATGTTTCACCAAATGCAACCAACACGGGGAATAAATGATTGGTTTACCTTTTCCATCATATATGTTAGTCTATGCCAAAATAGGAGATCATGGGCAGGGTATGATCATCCACCGAGCATAGATGAAAGTGGATTTTTTAGTCAAATGTGTATGCAAAATATAGAAACATATATAAGGTGTAGGGACTTTTTGATTAAACACCTCAAATATATGTTCCTCGTGGACAAAAAAAAATGTTGGCTACACATAAAATGGTTGTGTTGAAACAAATTTAGAAAATTCCAAGTAAATGCAAGGAACATGTGTTAAGCATGACTCCAAGACTCTTGTCAGTTACTCTCTCAGCCTGCGCTTTAATGTGAACGTAGAATTAGGTCATCACAAATGAATTTTTTTAATAGTATTTAGATACTTTTGATAGAATAAAATTAATAAGTGTAAATCCTAACTCCACAACCTTTGACAATATCCTCTCGAGTTGTGCCAAAATAGGGGCTTTAAAACAAGTTATGTGCATCTATCAACGCATGAAGGATATGTTGGCATGAGTGAGTATTAGTGTTATCATTGATGTAAATCCTCATTAATGAAAAATAGGATGATCTAGGAGAGTTATAACATGCTTGACATGATGGTGACATAGACATTCAGGTTGATTCATGGTTGTAAGAGTGGACAAGGTGATAATTGTTTGTCTTAGCTAGCCTAGGTGATAGTGCATGATGATAAGAGTTACATGATAACTTGAGGAGCACAGTAGAGGCATGGAGAGCATGAATGGATATTTTTTAGACTCTCACATGAGGTTCAAAGTGTAGTTACAGGTTGTGGACTCAGTTGCAGGTGCTCATCTAGACCTAGTCTAGGTGCTTGGAGACCAAATGGAGCATGAGAGTGAGTTATAGATATCCATGAGAGCTCATGGAAGCACATGAAGGGGTGTGAGAAATGTTTTTCTCAACTATGTTAGGTCCTTTTGGAGACCTTGGAAGTAGATTCATAGTGTTTTTCTACTTGGTCTAGGTCTAAACTAGACTTAATCTTAGTGTTTGGAGGACTATTGGAGCATGACAGTCACTATATAGAAGTGTGTATGATCTATTGAGGTCACTCTATGGAGGTATGTAATATTGTTTTCATCATGTAGAGGAAATTTAGATAGATGTTTTATGATTTGTTTTGGTGATTAGTTACACTTTATTGTGGCCTAAAACATGAAAAACCACTAAGGCCTAGTCATGTAAGTCATGGTGGTTAAGAAGATACAGAAACCTATTTGTGGAAAATTTATAATTTGAGATGATAATTCACAGTGGGTTTCCTAGAGGTTTTAGAAAAATTTTAGGTTGTCATGATGAGATATTTTACAAGTTACACATAGATGTTTAGACCAAAGCATAGGGTTCTTGAAAGCATGATTTCCAACTCAAAGTGAGAGAAATGTCTCATGGTTGGCACGTGTAAGGTTTTCATGGGAATTTGATCCTTTCAGGTATATTGGGGAATGGATTTAATAATATCTCAAAGTTATAATGAGGTCAAATGAGGCCCAAACATTTATGAATGATTGTTAAGAAGGTAAGTCAACTTTTTATAGCTTTGAAACCCTAGGTTTGCTAATGATGGAGAAGATATTCTTGGTAGGTTCCATGAATGGATTGGTTTTTAAAATTTGATGATTTTAGGTTTTATAGGAATCCTCCATATTTCCAATAGGTATTTTAGGGCTTGTGACAGTATGTGGGCCCCACTCAAAAAGGCTTGTTTCTGAAGATTTTCAGTTTGTGCAAAATATTGTCCATTGAACCTATTGACTAAATACCATTTATGAAATATAGGAGTTTTATTACATTTACACATGATAATTTTAGGTCATGGTTGAGGTCCTAGATTGAAAAGTGTGCCCTATCTTTGAAGACTAGTTTTTGGGCCAAAAGGGCAATTTTAGCAGGTTTGGTAAATGGAAGTGCTTGAGCACTTGTGGGAATCGGTGATGAAGTATAATGGCCTTGGAGGTTTTTTTAGACATCTAATGTGACATGTTTTAATGTTTTTTTGGAGCTCTTAAAATGTATATGAGGTGGCATGGTTGAGGTCACAAGTTGACCTAGTTTGACTAGTTCAGGACAACACTGCTTTGGTTGAGAAGATTGATGTAGAAGACCAATGCAATTTGTCTTAGATGATGTTTTATATCCATTTGAGAGTTAATAGGGATTAATTTTTTTCCTATTGAATTAAATTTAGAGGTCTTTAAAGTGTCAGAAAGGGTGTCAAACCAGTTGAGTTTCCAAAACTACTTCCGGGGTAGTTCATTTTGCTGAATGAGGAAAAAATGGATCTCATTTGTCATTGTTGGATGTTTCATGAGGTATACCCTAATGCATATTATGTTATACAGGTAATTTTATTTTCAAATTATTTATTACATGGAATATTTTAGGTGTTTTTATGTGATCTTGAGCTTCATTGGTGAAGACCGGTTCCTGGAAGTGTCTTGTTTTGAGTAGGAAATAGTCCTACTTGGTGATGTCTATGAAGAAAATGATTTGTGTAGAGTTCCTTAAACTAATGGATTATTTTTATAGGCCATAATGGAAATGTTTGAATACTTTAGAGGCATGAATAATCTTGATGAAGTTTTTGGAGGTTCTTGGATGAGCTTGGTGATGGAGGTTTTAAGCATTTTTTGGGCTTAGTTGAGAGCTTATATGGTTGTCTTGGTGCATTGTCAGACCTATATGGGTCAATGTTATGAATTTATATGAGTGTAATGTTTATATTTTTAATTTGATATGAATGACCTCTTGGATTATGACTGAACTTATGTTTTTGAATTGAGTGAAGTATAAAATTGAATGTGATGGTTCATTTTTGAACTAGTTAAGTTGAGAGGGAAAAAATGTGAGCTAGGTGAGAGAGTGAAAGTGGTTCAAGGGACATCAAGATAGAGATGAGAGAGTGTGTGAATGTCTGAAAGAGTGATTAAGAATATCTAGTGTGTAAATGTTTATTGATCCAAATCATTCCATGTTTTAGCCTAGTTTGAGCGAGTAGGAGAAGGTGTGTTTGAAGAGGGTTTGAAGGTGTATGAGTTGAATCTTGTGATCACTATCAGTTGTGTGTTAGGGTAGCATATATTCAATGGTATTTTGATAAAAATCTTGTGTGATGAGTAATATTCACATGCAAGTCCTTTGTTTGTGAGTAATATCAACAAGGGTTTTTAGGGGTTGGTGCTCATTATGGGGTTGGTGCCTCACTAAAACAAATACTTTGTGATGATTCATATTCATGACAAGTCTTTTGGTTTGAGTAATATAATCAAAATTTTCAGTGGTTTTCTTCCCTTTTATGGTTTCCCACTTATATCTTGTGTTCTTGTGTACTCTTTCATGGTTATGCTCTTGTGGATGGTTGTTATATATTGTTAATGATCACATTAATGTATGATTGAATGTTAAATGGTGTATGTAAGTTAATTTAAAATTGTTTAAGGTTTTGAAGGACTGATTCACCCCCCTATCAGTCAATTGTGATTCCAACAATTGGTTATTAGAGAAGGTCCTTTTGGAGAGAGTTTAATCACTTGAAATAGAGATCCTTTGAAGCACAAAAATAGCGAGTCAGAAAATTGGCACTTATTCCAGACAAGGCATATCCATTGTTTGATGGGATAAAGTATGATTTTTAGAGTCTAAGGATGAGGACTCACATCATGTCCTTAGGGTTTGATATTTGGAAATTTATTGTTGGATGGTTATACATCTCCTGCAACTCCCCCAACAACTACTGTAGGACAATAAGACAATGTAGTGACAATTCTAAGGCCTATGAATGCAATCATGTGTGGACTAGCTGAAGCCTAAACTTGTGAAGGTTATGTATTACACATCAGTCAAAAGCAACAGTGGGAGAAAATTTAGGTCCTTTATGAAGGATATTCCAAGGTAAGAATAGCTAAGCTTCTAAACTTTTAGAAATCAATTTGAAGGGCTAAATATGAGTGATGAAGAGTCAATTATTTTATATTTTCTTAGAGTTGACAAGGTTGTCAACACCATGAAAGGTCTAGGTGAAGAAGTGAAGGAAGAGGTTGTGGTACAAAAGGTATTGAGGTCTCTAACTCCTATATTTGACTCTAAAGCTATCTACTATTAAGAATCCAAGGATTTGACTCTCTTGACAATGGATGAGTTGCATAGAACTTTGACTTCTTATGAGATGAGGGTTATTGATTCTAAACCAACCAAGAAGGAGATTACGCTTTCAAGACTGATATGAAGGAGAAAGGGAAACAAAGTCTAAGGATGATGATGTTTCTCTTGATATTTGATGATGAAGATATCTTTGCAATGATTGACTAGGATATTGAAGGTTGGATCAAGTTAAAAGTAAAAAGGGAAGCTTCCATTTAAATGTTTTAATTGTGGTAAGATAGGTAACTTTTCTATCAAATGTCCTTATAAGCACAAAGAGGAATCTCATGAGAGCATGATGAATACCATGACAAGAATAATCACAGGTTTGATAAAGACATAATTACAATTTTTGACTACAAGAAGAAGGATAGGAAGAGCTTCTACACAAAGGAAGAGGTTTGTTCATCTAAAGCAAGTAGTAGTGATGGTGTTTCAAATTCTGAATCTAAGTCAGAGCATGAAGATGTAGGAGATGAGGTCTTGTTCATGACCACAGGATGCCATGAGGTCTACAAGTGATGGCTTGACATTGTTGGGTGATTTCATATCCATATTCTTGCATAGGATTTTGAAGAAGAAGATGATGATCTTGAGACTGAATTGGTATGTGTTCAATCTTAATTGAAACATACTGAAAAGAATAACAAAATGTTGATATCTCAAGTCAAGGAGTATGAGGCAAAAATTCATGACCTAGAGGAGAAACATTTGTCATGTGACAGAGAAGCTAGGATAAGGTATTCAAAAGGTTAGATGATGAAGATGAGCTTCTTTATGACAAATCTAAGACAAAGAGATTAAGTGCATCCAAGGAAAAAATATAGATCCTTCTTATGGGAGAGTTATCTAATGCAGTCAACAAGGCTAAATCATTCCAAAAGTTTGAGAAAAGCACCAAGGAATCTTGATGGCATCTTATAGCAGTCAAAGATCTGCAGGTGATAAGAGTAGGTTTGGGTTTCAAGAGATGATCACAAAAGAAAAGAGGATTAATGGAAGAATAAAAATGTTCTAAACAAATGAGATTGAAGGACCAAGCACCAAAGAAAGAGAAAAAGGAGAGAAGATTCCAAAGATAATGTGAAGAAAAAGTCCATAAGGCATCCTAATGCTTCAAGGTATGAAAGATCATTTAATGGTTATTATTTCACTTATAATGGATTTGGACATAGAGCTAAAATGAGTGTAGAAGGTTTGTCAAGGATGATCATACCCATGGAGGGATAATAGGAGATGAGAAATCAAATAATGTAATATGCTACAATTGTCATGAGAAAGGTCATACTAGTCTAGGTACTATTTGTATGAACCTCCTAAGTCAGAATTGAAGGAAAGATGAAGAATTACAAGAGGTAAGAGTTAAATTTGTATGATCTTCAACTGTAATGAAGTTGGACATTTTTCTAGGGAGTGTTATGGTCCTATTCAAGGAAAAACAGGAGATTTTGAAGGTCCTAAAATAAATGACTAGAAGGCAAAACAGGTTATGGGAGCCTAGAGGTGAACAATAGTGGTTACACCAATGAGCTAGATATGATGCAAATCAAGGATAGTTCTCAAGGTAATAGCATTAGAAGCAAGATGGAAGATGGTGAGTTTCAAGTATCTAAGAGGTCTTGGGACCTCTTCAATTCACTCTTTTAGATTCATTATGAATGATATATGTCTCTACTAGGATTCTTAGAGACATAATCATCTATATGAAGCTTTTTGACGAGTGTGACTATTCTAAGGTATGTTACTGAAGAAAGGTCTATCATGGTGTCAAGATATGTACTTTATGATCTTGAAGGTACTTAGTCTGCTTTGAAGATTTTTAGGCACTCTCAATTTGCAAGAATGCTAGATTCATAAAGGCATAGGTTTTTTATGGTCTAAGTCAGTATAGGGCTTCTTTTATGGTTTATGGTGACCCACCTCTTGAAGAATAACAATGTAGCTATGAATTTAAAAAGTCAAATATGTGGTTATTGTGCTCTTGAAGTTGTTCAACAGGTTTTGGAGTAGGTTTAGACATTGATAATGAGATTGGAACATGTTTCAAGAAGAAGTCAATCATTTAACATGATGTCTTGATCAGACCATCTGTTGTAGGGGATATGATGTTCTCTAGGTTTTTTTGTGAGTTGACTTAGTTCATATCGATTATGTCATCCATTATGTCATGATTTGAGGTTTATTAAGAAAGTTAAGCATCATGGAAGTAACATGAGGAAGTGTGAAGCATGATCAAGTATGTGAAATCCAAGACATGTTTCGCAAGTTTATACGCATGACATAAGCTCCATTTGTGTATGTTGTTCTTGAGTGGTTTGAAGAGGTAGGTGTATTGGCACAGTGGTAAAATATGATCATTATTGCCTTGAAGAATTTTATTTAAGTAATTTTTCATGAAAATTTTTCTAGATGCATGAAGCAAGTCATTCATCATGTATGATGACTTGAACAGACCTTCAGAGACAAGGAGAAATGAAGTATTTTAGGTATGTGAACTAGTTTACATGGTCTGTGATTGGTTGAGTTGTTCTTGAGTCATGTTTATGATTTTTCTATAGTGTTCATATTCCATGGAGGGTGTATGGAGAAGGTCAAAGTACTATCAAGATTGTGAAGTGCAATAAGTGAGTCTTTCAATTGCTACGACTTGTGTAAAGATAGTAGATGGTGGTATGAGGTTTGTGGTACTACCTCAAGCAAGGAGTGAAGAGCATTAAAATATTAGAAAGGTATCCTTGGCTTAAAATGAAGATTTAAGATTTGTTGAAGGTTGGTAGAATCAATGCAAGCACATATATTGCTTGATATGCTCTTTTGAGTTAATCCTTCAAGTAATGAATTATTGCAAGGACTTATAGACACAAAATAATGCACTTGGGTAAATTTATAGGTCTTAATCAAATACTTGTATTCATATGATTCCTAAGAGAGAAAAGTAGTAATTGACCACTGTCTTTAGATTTTTTTGTTTTCTTTCTGGTTTCCTTCTTGGCCTAACACACCCTATTTCCTAGTCTGACTTTAGTTACTTCACCTTTTCTAGCTTTGGACACTAGTGACCAGCTAGACACCATTGCCCAGGTGCCCCCATCCCCTCTAGGCCCCCACAACCTTTTTGTATCTTACTCGCTTCTTTTGGGTCCTTTCTAGTTGTTGGGCATCTTTATTTCTTGGTGGTCAGCATTTTAGTGGTTAATTATGAAATTCAAACAAGGGGATCATATAAATACAAAGCTATGTGACCATTATAAAGGAAAAAGCTCTAATCATCTACCATCATCACCTAAGGTTGCATCCAAAGGCATTAATGCATCCATCTAGCTTCATACAAGGGACAAGGGACTATTATTTATGCATACATGCATAGGAGGGGAATTTTATTTTTCCATGCACATATCTATTTACATCTATCTATCGCTCACTATCAAGTACATCTTGCACAAGAGCCACCTAGGGCATGATATTACACACACATGTAGAACAACATAGATTTTGAAATGTAGTACAATGCCCAGATCGTAAGCTCACTCAATTGGGTGACCTCCAGGGTCAGTCCAACTCCCCATTTGTATTTTTATTTTTTAGGATTTGATGTGTTTTGGGGTTTTTTAGTATATCTCTTTCATTTCAGGTTACAAGTGACATCAGTGAACTTACTGTGACATAAAAGCGATCAAAGGCGAAGGTCAGCGAACATCTAGCGACCCTACAGAAACCACTTTCATAGGTTCTACACAAACTCTGGCACCTAGTTAGTGTCTCTGGCATCTAGTTAGTGTCTCTAGTACCTAGGCATTCCACTACTAGTCTAGGTGCCCTGGTCCTTCCTTCTGCTGCTCTTCTACAATTTTCTAGGTTCGGTTGCGACACCCTGTGTTCCATTTCTAGTAGTTTTCCAGCTTTGCACACCTTTGTATATATTGCGAATCAGCTGTCTTTTCCCCTTTTTCTTGTACTTAGGGTTTTAAATTATCTTGCTTATTTATTGTGTCACATTCTATACTTTCATTGTTATATTATTGCATGTGAATCTGAAATAGCCTATCTATGGTTTTATAAAAATTAATTTTTTGTTAAATCATTTGGTGAACCCAACCTCTTCAAACACTTTTAGGTCTTCATTTCATCATTTCTTGAATTTTTCTAAGATCCTCTCATCATGGATATTTCCATTCATGATTTCTTGCTAGCCAATCCTGATTGTTACGCTAAAATCATTATTCTTTTGTCTAATACTTGTGTTCCTTCTACCATTCATCCAGATATAGTATATAACACATTCATAGATGTATTTTCTCAAAAAAATCTTTTCCACCCCACATTACTAATGGTCTCTCTGATGATGACAATGATATTCTTCTATACATAATGATTCACATCAATAATTTTGTTGTTAAGAGAACTATGAAAATGGATATGAACTAAATCTTTGTACTTTATCATTCATTGAAAACATTGGTCTTTCCTATGCTTATGTCTGCCCATCATCCATTTCTCTTCGTCCATATGATCCTTTTATACACCCATGCATAGGCTCTATTACATTACCTATCATTTTTGGGCCTAAAACCCTTCCTATGGTTTTATTTGTCATTGAATTCCAAGTTCAATACAATTTCTTACTTGGTAGGCCATGCTTACATGTCATGCAGGTAGTGCCTTCTGCAGTGCATTGATGTGTTAAATTCTTACATGAGATCATATAATATATAGTCGTTGTTGATCGTAATCCATTCAAATATTTCACCTTAGATTAAAATACTACATTACCTACTCCTAATTCTATTACTTCTAATGATCCACAACCCATGGACTCTCTAGACAACTTATCTCCACTCAAACGAGCTATTTGTACATTGGACATTGTTTTATCTACATCATTGCCTCCCCCTACTTCTACTAATGATATGGTACTTTATCAGGGGCTTGTCCATCCATTGGACGTCATTTCACCTCCGTCATCTTCTCATGAGAAACCTATATCATCACTTCATCCTTTCATATGCACTCTCTTCATGAATAATATTTATTGGCAACATATTCCATTTGATCCTACTTGCTCTGATATTATATGCACACATGATGGCTTAGTCCAAATAGGATTTACATTGGATTATATCTTCCCCTCACCTCTTGATCCTCATATTTATCATGGATTTATCCACATTACTAATGCTTATGGTCTTCATGTCTTTCACCTCATAGTATTTCTTGCATGTGTTCCTCACACTTCTCCACTTACACTTGGGAAGTCTTGGCTTGACTATATTGGGTGCACTTTAGATCCTGATCATATTGATATTTCATTCCTTGTGCCCTTCGTCCATGTCTTCATTTGTAATGATTCATTTCTTGGCTATTTACAAAATCTTACTTGCTGGTATGCACATGGTTGTCCACTACCACCTTTCACCGATGAGGAATATGCAATGGGTATGTATAATCTACATCACAGTGGTGCTTTACTTGATCAACCAAATACCATTTCCTACCAAATCTTTGGTGTTTCTCTATTTGACTTTAACCATGAAAATGATGAGCTCATAGATATATTACGTGATATTATTCATCCTCATACGCTTGGGGGGAATCACACTCATTCTTCCCCCCCTATAGCATCAATATGTGTCTATCAGTCCTATTTTTGTGTTCCATGCTTCCTACTTCACATTTCTATACATTTATCTTGCACAACTTGATACACCTCTTGTATCATCATTACCTGATGACACACTCTTGTGCTAAGGTTCACACTTGACTGTTGAGGGTTCACTACATCCATGAATCTCACACACTAAACACTTTCACTTTGCATATTTCTAACATCGTCTTCTAGTGCACCATATTATTTTATTCTACAATCTACACTTCATATTTCTAGCGCACACATCATTCACACCATTACCCTATAACGCACTCTAGTTTCAAGGTTCATACTCGACTATTGAGGGTCTAAATTTGAATTGAACCTCACCACATTCACATCATTCTACACTTTACACTTTGTGCTTCATGATCAATTTTTTTAGCATCTCATTCTCTACTTTGTGCTTTGTGATTCATCTTTCTAGTGTTTCATTCAATATTTCTAGCATCTTCTTTTTATGCATCATACAACACTATTCTACGATCTACACTCTATTCTCTATTGATAAATCTTTCTAACATACAAATCATTCAAACCATTTCCTAATGACATGCTCTTTTTCTAGGGTTCATTCTTGACTACTGAGAGGTCATTTATAAATGAACCTCATCTCACTCATGCATACATGTCCACTTAGGGGGAATGGGGCTCCCATCACACTCACACTACATACCATTCCATCACACTCATTCACAACATACTGCATATCTTGGTTACACATTGTTCATGCTTACTTATACTTGCATGTACACTTTGATTACTATGTTAGACAGATACATTATATGTCACTATATTTTCTATAAACACTTGCGCGTTCACTTGCCTTCTAGTTATGAATACATATTTTATATAGTTTTTTACACGTAGCACAGATGTTTGGCACAGTACCTATTACCAATCCCACAACAACTTTTGGTGGGATCTACTTTCATATACACTACAAGTAATATTGTTTCGATCTATACTACTTCTTATTCATACTAAAACACTACTATATCTGATCATACATGTTTTTGACATACTTTATATATTTATAACATGCTAACAGGTGCCTCATGTGGAGCATTTTCTTTGCAGGAACTATTTTCCACCATGGTTTTCTTAGACTTTTCTTTCCATTGCTTGTCATTATATGCCATTATTTGTGGGATTTTCCCTATGCCTTTTATGTTCACTATTTTTGTTCTTTTGGCCGCTTCGGCCCTGATTATATTGCGACATTGTGAGTGATGTCTCATGTTTGCAACCCACTTTTCGTAGTTTATATTGTCTTCTTGCTTGCTAGTTTACAAAAAAATTTCTATATGCATGATTCTCTTGTTTGCACTAACACGTGTTTCATAGCCATTGTTTGTGTGTGCCTTGGTTATTACCAAACACATTCCCTCCTATATATTGGTATCATTTCAGCATCGGGTCCTCTTTTTGGCCACATCCTCCTAGAAATGTCACATGCACCCAAGACAAGGGGGGCATCCATTGGGTGAAGCAGTCACCCCATACAACAGCACAGAGTTATAGTACAGTATAGAATCATCATAGAAACAGAGCTCAAAAATAGTTACAGTATGGCCTAGAATCTAACTTGGGTCTTTGGTTCAGCATAGACACTAGTTTCTAGATGCAGACATGGGCACCTAGGCACTTCTCACCCTTCCTAGGCACCGATGACCAGGGGGAGATATACAATTTTTCTCTTATCATCACACTTATCAACAGTTTGATAGTGCAGGCATAATCCTCCAGCAATTAGAACACATTCTATTTAATTTTTTCTATTTCTCCTTAGATCAACTAGATCAAACTTGAACAAAATAGGATCACACCATCTACAATGGTGTATAAATTTCAAGAAGCAGTCAAAGGATGGAGAATAACACTAGACCTTTCTCCCTATACTTCTTCTGCCATGACATGAGATCGCCCTAAAAACTCACAGTTGGCATTAGATCGCCTAAAAAACTCACTCTTCATCAGCATTTCAGTACATTTTTCTATCTTTTTCAGTCTTCATGGATCACGTGCACATGTTCATTTTTCTACTTTTTCAAATTTTCACACATTCTTACATACTTATAACATGCATTTCACACATTTGGATCAAAAAAAATCTATACATGTATTTGAATACTTCTTCACTCTTCTTTTGTAGTTTTATCCTTAAAATGAAACAAGAAGCATCCTTACACTAGCATAGATCATGACAATGACAATAGGTACAACACGAAGCATCACATACACTTCACCCTTATGGTCATTTCCACTTCCCTCTTACTCTAGTTTCCACACTTTGTGTTATTCACTCCACTCATTTTCTTGTCTCCTCAACACACTTACACCATCGATCAACATGGTTATTAGGTACACATCTCTTATCTACTTTATGTTATCGAGATTTCACTCAACAACATAAAATGGGGGCAAATGTAGACTCAAAATCACGCACTTGGGTACATTTCTAGGTTCTAATCACATACTTGCATTCACATGATTCCTAAGTTAGAAAAGTACTAATTGATCACTATCTTTATATTTTTTTGTTTTCTTTATGGTTTCCTTCTTGGCCTTACACACCCTATTTCCCAGTCTAACTTTCGTTACTTCACCTTTGTTGGCTCTAGACACCAACGACCAGCCAGTATGTCAGCGCCCAAGTGCCCCCGACTTATTTGTATCTTACTTTCTTCTTTTGGGTCCTTTCTAGCTATTAGGCATATTTATTTCTTGGTGTTTGGCCTTTTAGTGGTTAATTAAAATTTTCAAATGAGGGGATCATATAAATACAAAGCTATGCGACCATTATAAAGGACTAAGATCTGAGAATCTATTATCATCACCTAAGGTTACATCTAAAGGAATTATAAGAGCATTAAAGCATCCATCTAACTTCATACAATGGATAAGCAATTGTTATTTCTACATGCATGCATGCGAGAGGAATTTTATTTTTCCATGCACACATTTATTTACATCTAACTATCGCTCGCTATCAATTACATCTTACACAAGAGCCACTTAGGGCATGAGTCTAAAGACATGCATGTAGAATAACATGGAGTCTAAAATGTAGTACAGAACCTGGATCGTAAGTTCACTCAATCAAGAGACCCCGGGGGTTAGTTTGACTCCCCATTTGCATCTTTTATTTTTTAGGATTTGATGTATTCTGGGGTTTTACAGGATATCTCTTTCATTGTAGGTTACAAGTGACATTAGTGAACTTAGTGTGACACATATGTGATCAAAGGAAAAGGTCAACAAACATCTAGTGACCTTACGTAAACCAGTTTCTGAGGTTCTACACAAAATCTGGCACCCATTCAAGGTCACATGCTACAGGTTTTTAAAGTCCTCTTGAGGCAAAGGGAGCTATTTTTGAACTTGAATAAGGTGTACAAGGTATGTGAGTTGTCAAGAAAGATTTTATGCTAGAAGTTGGACATTATTGCAAGTATGACTCTGAGTTACCTTTATTGAAGTAGTAGTAGTGTTACAATGGATTGCAAGTGTTGACACATGATATACATGAGGTTTCATGTTGTCTTATTATGTTGAGGGGGAGCTTGAAGTGCTTATTACTCTTGAAATAAGGTGTGAGGTGTGTTGCAGGATGTGCATATTTGGTCTCATGATTTATGAATGGACATTAGAACTTATCAAGGCATTGTAGGTTGTTGGTGCGCTGAAATGGTGTGTTCTAGGTCTGAGATGGCCTATTAAAGCAGGGGGAGCTGATTTTGAGAATTAAGTATGTGTCTACATGGTCAAAAGGATTTTAAAAGATAGATTGGATTTTATATGTGTTAGTACATTGATAAATAATGTGTAAAGACAAGGGTATAATGACTGTGAAGAGAGAAAATGTTTTGTTATAGGACTGCGGAAGCTTCTTGAGGTAGGGGGAGTTTGCAATGACCCTCAAGTAAGTGATTTAAGTGTTAAAAAGGAAGGAAACAAAGGGCATTGATTTTTATAGGTATAATTGTAAAGAGAGTAAGTCATATGGTCAAGATGACCTCATTAGCTTAGAAATAAGGTTGAAAACACTCAAAAAGTGTTTCAGGATAGTGATGATATGTTTGAGCCATATCGATGGCATGAAAGAAATGTATGTGAGATAGTTTTGCATTTCCAGTTAGATATGGGAAATATGAACCTCTAGGGGGATATAAGGAAGTGTTTTATGTTGTGTAAGTTCTTCCATGGATGGAAAATTTTGGTTCAATTTACACTTAATGTTTGGTTTAGGGATCTCGGCCCTAAAAAAATTGCTATCAACTAGTACATAATGGAGATATGTCTTTTCATGATGCTCTCAACCAAAGAATGGTCTGAATTGGTGCTAGAAATGATAGTTCATGCTCAGAATACTTGTTGGCATGAGTGGATGCTTTCTGCGCCTCTGTCCAAGGAGTGCTACAGTGATCTTAAGCTATGAAGAAGACAAAAATATAGTATAAGGAAGGTAAGACATATTTGTATGCTTGTATGATGAATTAGGTTGATGTTTCTAAATAAGAAATGATCATATTATGTTGAATAAATATGAATATCATATGCTTGGGTATGATTTTTCATTAATGTAAAAAAGGGGAGAAGAACTAGGTGGTTTTCCATCAATGAGAAAGTGGGAGATTGTTGGAAAGAGTGAGTTTGAGTGTTGTCATTAATGTAAAAGCTCATTAATGACAAAGAGGATGATATAGGAGAGATAATAGATGCTTGGCATGGAGGTGACATCGACATTTAGGTTGATTCATGATTACAAGATTGGACAAGGTGAGAATTGTTTGGCCTAGTAATCTTAATCAGGTGGCCTAGTTAGCCTAGTTGATAGTGCATGGTGATAAGAGCTACATGATAGCTTGAGGAGCATGGTAGGATAATTATTGGAGATTTTTGAGACACTCACATGAGGTTTAGAGTTTAGGTATAGGTTGTGGAATTAGGTTCATGTGCTCATTTAGACCTAGTTTAGGTGCTTGGAGGACAAATGGAGCATGATAGTGAGGTATAGAGCTATGTGAACTCATGGAAGCATGTAGGTGTATGATACATGGTGTCTCAAGTATGTTAGGTCCTTTTATAGACCTTGGAAGTAGATTCTTGGTGTTTCTCTATTTGGTATAGGCCTAAACTAGACCCAATCTTAGGGTTTGGAGGCCTATTGGAGCATGTTGGTCACATGAAGAACTTTGTGATCCCTTGAGAACACTCAAGAAGGAATTTTATGTTTTTTTAATCATGTAGAGGTATTTTTTAGAGGTTTCAAGCATGGTTGTAGTGTTATTTCACTTTGTTATGGCCTAGAACAAGCAAAACCCTAAGGCATAGTCATGCAAGTCATGGTAGTTGAAAATACGTAGACCTATTTTTTGTAAACTGGTGATTTGAGATGATGCACAGGAGCATCCTAAAGGTTTGATAAAAATTCTAGGTTTTCATGATGATAATTTTGTAAGACATGAAGTTTTTACCAAAATAGGGTTCTTAGAAGCATGTTTTCTAGCTCGAAGTGAGAGAAATGCTCATGGTTGGCACGTGTAAGGTTTTCATGAGAAGATTATAATTTTAGGGATGTTCTGAAATGGAGATAATAATATCTCATAGTTGTAATGAGGTCAAATGAGGCCCAAAATTTTATGAACAATTGTTGAGAAGGTAAGTCACTTTTTATGGCCTTGAAACCCTAGTTTACTAGCGATGGAGAAGATCTTCTTAGTATTTTTCCATAATGGATTATTTTTACAAATGTGATTATTTTAGGTTATAGAGCAATCCCCCATATTTCCAATGAGGTATTTTACAGCTTGTGACAGTATGTAAGCCCCACTCAAAAAGGCTTGTTTCTACAGATTTTCAATTTGTGTAAAATATGTCCACTGAACCTATTGAATAAATTACCATTTATGAAAGCTTGGGAGTTTTACTACATGTCCATGATAGCTTTAGTTCCTCATTGAGGTCTTAGAGTACAAATTTTTCCCTATCTTTGAAGACTATTTTTGGGCCAAAAGGGCAATTTTAACAAGCTTGGTGAATAGAAGTGCTTGAACATTTATGGGCATGGTGATGAAGTATAATGGCCTTGGAGGTGTTGTTGAAATATCATGTGGAATTTTTCATGTTTTGGTTGAGCTCTGAAAGTGTGAACAAGTGGCATGGTTAAGGTCATTAGTTGACTGGTTTGACTAGTTCAGGATTGTTGGATTTTATAATATTAAGCAAGAAATTGCTTATTATAAAACCCGCCAAATGACCCAGGTCAGATTTTAAGAGTAGATCATGACCACCCTCCTTGTATATAACAAGGTGATCCTTTAGGGATTGGTTACATAGGTTGTAACATTATATGTGAGTTATAAGTGTGAGAAAATTTGTAAGTCTCATGAGCAAATGTATAAGGCAGTTCATAATTCCTTATTGAAGGAGTAACTGCATGTGAAATAGTGGGAGTGTTGGGAAAAAGTATATTCTCAATAAAGATAAGTGATTTTCACTAGGTTTTTACCTTCCATGGTTTTTCCCAATTATATAATGTGTTACTGTGTTCATTTACTTTCTGTTCATGTTATTTACGATTCGTAATATGCAAATATAAAACAACTTAATCTTTGTTTAATTATTGCACATCATAATTTATAATCTTTATCAATTTATTTTGTGGATATATAATTTGTTAACTATATACTCATGTAAATTTCCTAACATGGTATCAGATCTAGTGATTATGCATGTGCAGGAACAATCTAGAAGATTTTAATTGGATAGAAAATACACGCTTAAGGTATATTTATGGATCTGCGAAGCCCTAGTTGCTCCATAGCCATCTTCAAGCTAACCAAGTTTAAAATTCCAATTCCTGCCTAAATAGTTTTTGAAAATATTGCTTAAATGGCTGTTTAGATCATGTTTGAGCAATTGTGTGCTTAGATATGTACTTTTGTGACTGGTTTTGATCATTTACAATCTAAATCTATCATATGCATGTTGTTTTTAAGTTTTCACATCATTTATAGCTGTTGGAGCTATCTTTTTATATGGATCCAAAAGGATATCCTTAGATCCAATTAGTTTGGAGCATTTAAATCCACCTTGACTTTATAAATCTTTATTTTTTTACTAAATCTACTTTTGTGAAGCCTGATCCAATCATTTTGCGGCATTTGGCTTCATTGTTTCATTTTTATAGATCTTTTCAGTTTTGCGAAGCTCAAAGAAAATAAAATTTCTCCAAGTATCTTCATTGTTGTTATTTTCATGTTTGCGAAGCCTGATCCCCTCATAGAGTGCCAATTTGCTTCACTTTGTTGTCCTTTTACCAATTGCAAAGTACAAACTAATAAGGTTGTACCACACTTCACAAATTCTATCTTTTTTCAAATCCCTTCTGACATTTGCGAACTTGCGAAGCCTGAGCCAAGCAAAAGGCTCCACCTTATTTCATGTTGTCAAACCTTTTTAGCTTGTTTTTATCTTTGTAAAATCAAAACCAATAAGAAAGCTCCAAGTCACTCTGTATTTCACATTTTCAATTTTATTTTAGCTTGCTTTTGTCATATGTGAAGGTTGAACCAATAAAATTACTCTAAGTATCTTTGTATTTCACATTTTTTCATATTTGTGAAATTTAAGCCAATAGAATTTCTCCATATTTCACATTTTTCAGTCTTCTCATTTGTGGCAGTCATTATCCAATAAGAATTCACCACCTTTTCACATTTGTCTATCTTTGTCAAACTTGTGAAGAGTGAGCCATTTAAAAGGCTCCACATATCTTTAGTTTTATCTTAATCACCTTGGTAAGCACTAGGAAGTGCAAACCAATTACTTTTTGACACATATCTTTAATATTCTACTGTGTCAATCTTTGCAAGTGTCAGGGTTTCAGTATTTGTTTTGGCTTATACATTAAGATTGTGACACTTGTCTTTAAGATTTTGGACCCAAACTTTTCTTTAAATTTTGATCTATTCGGTGGACTTTAAGTCCACCCAAGGAAATCTATTTAAAGGTTGGCAGAAAGCCACCAAGTGTCTATTCATTAGACATTGTATTTTTGACAAGTGGCATCATTTTGACTAGGTCTTTGCTTTTGCAAATTATTTGTATTTTTTCAGAGGACAAAAAATCAATCCAATAAATTAACGACATGTGTGTACAGTTTTACAGTTTTTCTCTTTTAATTAGTCTTTTGACTTGTTTAACTCCAAAGTGTGAGATAATTGAAAATTGACAAGTGTCATATCCTACTCTATTCACAGATTTTTCAAAGGTTATTTGTTTCGCGGGTTTATTAATTTTTCTTTATACCAAGGATTTTGAATGTTCTTTGTACCGTGGGTTTCGAATTTTCCTTATACCATGGTTTTTCTAATTTTCTTCAATCTACAGATTTCCAAGTTTGTGTTTTGTGGGATCTCTATGTGTCTTTGTCTCGTGGATTCCAAAATTTAGAAATCTTAGAGCTTAGCATTGTGGCTTTCCATGAATTGTATGTTTCATTTATTTGCAAGCATATAACTAAAAAGGTCTGTAGCTTGCATTTTGTCTCTTTTGAGCTCTCCTAGTTTATTTTTTAGTTCTATCCATTGTTAGTGTTGTTTGAGCATTAAAATGGATAACTCTGCTAGTTTTTCGTTGGATAAGTCTCAGTTATTAAAGGGATCAAATTATAGTATTGTAGGGTAAGATTAAAAGCTTGTTTTATGTCTAGGAAGCTATGGGATCTAGTGACTGGTGTGGAAAAATGTCTCACAGGGAGACAAATAACACCTGAAAACCTTAATTCCTTCTCTTAAAGATCATAGGAAGCTTTGTCCATCCTTTTGTAAAGCATTAAATATGAATTATCGATGCATATAGGTCATATGGACTCACTTGCTAATACATGGAAGTAATTAGAAACTATGCATGAAGGGAGTAGGTTGTCTAAGATAATTAAGCTAGTTTTAGAGCTATTCACAACTCCCATGAAGGGGATGAGAAAATTTTGAACTATTTAGCTAAAATTAAGAACATTAAATCTCAATTAGATGGCTATAATTGTGAATTGTTTCAATATAAGCTTTTGTACTTCATAATTAAGATAAACATTCATGAAAAATTCATAAATTATATCTCAATTCTTAATTCTAAATATCATAATGAAAATGATCTACCTGATTTGGACACTTTGTCTTCTATGTTAATTCAAGAAGAGTGTGTTATGGAAAATTTTGATTCTAAAGAGAATGCCACTCAGGCACTTCTCACTCAAGAGTCAAAAAGTAAACCTTCTAAATTCAAAAATCAAAAATCAACTCTTAAAACTCCTTGTAAAGACAAGAAACCAGGAAATTTAAGAGTAATTTTTTATGGTAAATGTCATTATTGTGGAAAATTTGGCCATAAGAAAGAGGATTATAGATCAAAAAAGAATTCAAATTTAAAAATAAAAAATGGAATAAATCATATCAAAATCAAGATGAAATTGATGAGAATAATCATAGAGCTAATAAAATAACTCTATAAACTATATTCTAATATATTGCACTGAACTTAAGTTTTTTTCATAGTTAAATTAGATAGTTTATTGATAATAAACTAGAAGTAACTATAACTGATAACATGAAGAAAAAAATGGCTCTTATGTGTCTTAAGATTTTGCTTCATTTTTTCTGGTAGTCTGTTCAAAATAGAACTTTTGTTCATTTTTTGGCATATATAACATGTCTAGGCTCAAATTTTCCACCTATGAAGTATATTAAAGGGTGCTTACATGGTCATTTTTTGAAGCAAAACTACACATAAATCCATGGGAAGTATCCACAGTTAGTGGATCATGTTTTTCAATAAGTGTTGTGATTATTCTTGTATATCTGTTCAGATCTATTATCTATCAATTCTTACCTTATTATTTAAAGGCTTCGAAGATGATACTGAAGGAAAATATCTTTTTTGATAGAACAGTCCTTAAATTTCCTAACATGGTTAGTTACTAAGCATATTATTGTAATAGTTGTTATACAACTAGTATCTAACTTTAACAATTGTTCAAAAGTGAAATCATATGATTTATATTGTGCTTATACGGATATTATGACTCTAACCATGTTGATGTTGTGTTAGATATACATATATATTTGTGTTCAATTGTTTTTGGTGCAGGTTCCATCACTTGGATTAGAAAGAAGAAACCAATGGTGTCTATCTCTTCTACTGAAGCAGAGTATAGAATTTTTTATGAAAGCTGCAAAGGAAGCTATGTGGTTGAAAAGACTGTTGGATGAACTATATATGGGCATTAAAGGAAGCACTTCTCTTCTATGTGACAGCCAAGGTTGCATTTCTCTTGCAAAAAATCCAGTTCAACATCAAAGGATAAATCATATAGAAGTTCATATGCACTTTATTTGAGAGAAAGTCCTTAATGGTGATATTGATCTCAATTTATGTTCGACTGAAGATTAAGTTGTGGATATTTTCACAAATGTGTTGTGTGCTGTGAAGTTTTCCAATTTTTGTGCCTTATTGTGCCTTTAAGAGTTTCCATTGAGGGGGAGTGTTCATGACAATGCCACCTCTTAACGGCCTTAAATGTTTCAGAATGGATACTCCCAAGACTATTTCTATGTTGTTTAACTAAATTGTCATGTATGTGAAGTTTACTTGTAATTCCCAGCAAAGAATTAGCTATGGGATTGCCTTGTTTTATAAAAGGCTCCATAAACTGATATAAGTCTTCATCCTTAATCACTTTATCTTGAGAATCTGTATATGTTTCTTTGTATTGTTGTTTTTATGGAATCCTTGGAACATTGTTTTGAACCATGAAAAAATAGTGTCTCATGGCTTTTCTAAAACCTGAAATGCATTTACAGTTGTTTGTGGATTGTATAAGTCTGTGCAACATTGTAATAGTATGTTGTACAGTTAAAAACCCCACAAGACTCTACTTTAGTGTACCGTAGAACTGTAAACCCACAAAACAAGTGTTTTTTGTTATTAGCCTAAATCATGAGTTGATTTATGGATTATAAATCCTTTTGTACCAAAACGTGACTGGGCATAAGGAATAGATGTTAACATGTATTTTCATATTTCCCTACTTAACATTAAGGGGTAGTGTTGGGGTTTATAATATTAAGCAGAAAATAACTTATTATAAAACCCTCCAAATGACCTAAGTCATCTTTTAAGAGTGGATCATGACCACCCACCTTGTATATAACAAGGTGATCATTGAGGGATTTGTTACACAGGTTGTAACATTATATGCGAGTTATAAGTGTGAGCATATTTGTAAGTCTCATGAGAAAATTTATAAGGTAGTTCGTAATTCCTTATTGAAGGAGTAATTGCATGTGAAATAGTGGGAGTGTTGGGTAAAAGTATATTCTCAACAAATATATCTTGTGTCACTGTGTTCATTTACTTTTTGTTCATGTTATTTATGATCTGTAATATGCAAATATAAAACATATTAATCTTTGTTTAATTACTACACATCATAATCTATAATATTTGGCAATTTATTATGTGGATCTATAATTTGTTAATTATATCTTCCCGTAAATTTCCTAACAAGGACAACACTGCTTTGGTGAGACGATGGATGAAGAAGACAAATTATTTGGCTTAGTTGATGTTTTCTATCTAGTTTATAGTGAATATGTATGAATTTTGTTCCTATTCGATGCAGTTACAGGTCTTGAATGGGTCATCAATGGTGCAAACTAGTTGAGTTTCCAAAACATCTTCCTAGGCAGCTTAGTTTGTTAAAGAGGAGAATTGTTCTCATTTTCATTTTTGGATGTTTCATGAGGTCTAACATGCATGGATGTTTTCTAAAGGTAATTGGATTTCCAATAATTGGTTACATTTCATAGCTGAGGTGTTTCATTGTGATCATGAGTTCCATTAGTGAAGACTAGTTCCTAGAAGTGCTTGTTTTGAGTAGGAAACAGTCGTACGTGGTGATGTTATGAAGAAAATTATTAGTACAGAGTTTCTTGAGATGATGGATGATGTTGATAGAACATCATGGATATGTGTGAAGCCTTTGGAGGTATTAAAAATCTTTATGAAGTGTTTTAAGGTCTTGAAGAGCTCGATGGAAAAGGAATTGCATGTTTTGAGCCTAACTGGGCTTGTCTTGTGTCTTGATGCATTGCCGACATATATGGGTCAATGTCATGATTTTATATGATGTATTATTTATATTTTTAATTTTTTATGATAGATATCTTGTGTCATTACTGACCTATGTTATGTTTTTGAGTTGATTCAAGTATAAAAGTGTATGTATGGTTCATTTTTGAACTAGTTGAGTGAGAGGGGGAAATTGGGAGCTAGGTGAGAGATTGCAAGTGGTTCAAGGGCATCAAGATAGATCTGAGGGTGTGTGTGAATGTCTAAACAGTGTTTAATAACATTTTTGAAAGGTTTTATGTCCTAATCATTCCATGAAAGATCAAGTTTAAGTGAGTTAGGATGAAGTGTGTTTAAAGAGGGTTTGAAGGTATATGAGTTGAATCTTGTGATCACTATCAGCTGTGTGTTTTGGAAGCATATCTTCATTGGTATTCTGATCAAAACTTGTGTGATGAGTAATATTCACTTGAGTCCTTTTTTTAGTAATATCAACAAGGTTTTCTAGGGCTTGGTCCTCCTTGTGGGGTTGGTGCCTCACTAAACAAATCTTGTGTGATGAGTTGTATTCATGCAATTATTTTGGTTTGAGTAATAAAAATCAAAATTTTCAGTGGGTTTTCTTCCCCTTCATAGTTTCTCATTTATATCTTGTGTTCTTGTGTACTCTTTCATGGTGATGCTCTTGTGGATGGTTGTTACATATTGTTAAGATCACATTAATGCATGATTGAATGTTAAACAGTGTGTGCAAGTTAAATTGAATTGTTTAATTTTTTTGAAGGACTGATTCACCCCCCCTCTTAGTTCATTATGCTTCTAATATGATAGAGGATTTTTATCATAATTATAAGTTTCAAGTGCTTTGTTATTTATGTATGCAAAATGTGGGAGCTTACTACAAGGTCGTGAACTATTTGATAGAATACCTGAAAGAAATGTAGTTTCATGTAATGCATTGATTTTTTACATATGTACAGGGGTTTTAACATATTTATAGGTTGTTTTGTGGGTATATGTGTGTGAAAATGGGAGATTTAGAGTAGGGCTGGACATCCTCATGAAGCATTGTCACTATTTTTCCAAATACAATCAACAGGTATCCAACCTAATCAATTTACCTTTGTCATATATGCACCATTTGTGGCACTTGTAAACTATTTTACAGAATGTCATGGTTGTAGGAAATTCACAAAATGAGTTTTTTGGAAAATTCCTTAAAGGTATATAATTAAATGACATTGTTAGGTTTAAATCCAAACGACATGTAAGTTGTTTGACCAAATTCCTAAAAGAGATACTATTATTATGAAAACTTTTCTGCAATAATATTGGAGGTGAACTTGGTTCCATAGACAAGAAACTCATACAATGCTCATGATCTGTTTAACAAGTTCTCTTGGTTGGATTCATGATTTTGGTGCATTTAACTAGCTTGGATCCCTCATAAAGGTTCGATTCCTCACAGGCATAGTTCTTCATCCTTTCTCATAAAATTTTCTTTCGTAACTTACATATATAATTTTTGGGTTGAGTAAAATAGTTAACAATTAGTTTAAAACATTTAATTTTTCTACCAGGTAAATTGTTTCAAATATAAAATCATGCCAATTAAACATACCACGAAAATACATCCTTTTGATGTCGTTAGAGTCTAGTTCCATCATGAACGGAATAAACTAAGTCATAATATTTCTCATACATTTACCATTTTTGAAAACCAATCACGTTGGAAAATGGCGAGAATGTATTCCCTCTCAAGGTCAAAACAACCCCCTTTAAATATGACAATGCCTCTTGAGATTGATGCGTAAATAGCACCTCTTAAACTCGTTTCCTAAATCTAAATAATGTAAGTCTTTCCTTATTGTATGAGGTTGTCATCCCAACCCTAAAACACTACCAACACAACAATTGGCCATGTTTTTCTAAGTGGTTCTTGAGGCTACTTCTATGAATTTCCTATTGGAGGCAGCTGCTTGAAAACAACATAATCCCTCTTCAACCACTTTAGTTTTAGTACCCATGGTCCCCAAAAATGAGATGTAAAACCTCAAACTTATTCTTTTTCATACATAGAATCATGTTGCATAGTTCATTTGAACTGTACTCTCTGAAAACACACTTTTTCGTAACCATTTTTGAGCCAACTTGGCTTAGGCTATTATCTAGCAACAATTAAATTCAGCCAAGTGATCCCAGAAAATAACTCCCTATTTGAGATTCATTTATCAGTTTTGGTTATCATTTACTCATTATGTTTCTCTTTTTATTAGAGAAGAAGATAGGACTTTGAAACATTCCATTTGTATTATCCACGCCCTTCTAGTAGGCCCTTTTAGAGGCCACTTAGCCTTAATTGTTGAAAGATAAACAACCAAATTTAGCCAACTGACTCTATAAAGTGGCATATAGTTTGATCTCCTATTATCGATTTTGCAATATATATGTTTCTCATAATTCATTATATAGTAGAGAGTAAATTGGAGGCATTAAAAACCTCATTATGATGTTGGGTGATCTTTTTGCATGTTCGTTATGTGGCCACTTGGACCAAATTACACAACAATTCAATCAGAGGTCATGGACCCATGTTGACCCTCTAAAGTTTGTATTAGGGATAAGACTAGTATATTGGTTGATTGCATGCCTATGGAATTAAAATATGTTGTTCGGAGACTGTAGATATATGGTTAACAAAATTCCATATTGAAGTGATGTTACACGTCCTTAACCTCCCTTGTGACCAAAGAAAAAAGACATGTATTAGAAATCATAATCTACTATGCTATACATGTTCATGTATGTTAGTTACATGTAAAATTGATAGGATACTTTTTCACCCCTCTACTTGTGAAAAAAATGAATTTTTTTCTCTCTCTACTCTCCCTTTCTCTCTCTTAAATCTGAATTGAAATCATGTCCGAAAATATGGAAGTTTTTTATGTTCTTTTCCTCGCCTTAAAAAATTTTTTTGCATTATGATAGCATGTTAGAGGGAGGGAGGATCCATGCCAACAATTTTTGCTAACCCATACTCACATGGTTTTGTATGATGCAAGAATATGGTGAAATAACGTGGTTGTAATTCATTTTTTGTATTATCGTAATTTATATATATTATTTAAAAATTATTTCTACCTTCACAGTAAAGTTTCATTGCACTATTTTATTTCAAAAAAATATTTTCTTTTCCATGCATGAAAGTTTAATAAACTTGTAATTGTTCTTAATATCAATTTTAAATAATTATTCTAATTTTACAAAATGTTCTTCTTGATTTCATTTGTAGTTATGTTTTGAAACCTACATCATGTGTGGTACAAAGGAATATCTCTATATGAATTAAAATGAAATTGTTAGTGTTTTAGGGTGTTTGGAAAATGAACATGTGGTCATGGTATTGGAAGCGCAACCACTGGGGGGTAAATTAGTGGGGGTTAAAACATTCAAACACTTTAACTTTAACCATTCATTTATCATTCATCAACTTAACCATTCAGCATGATCCTAGCTTATCCATTATGAATCATCAAGACAACTTAACCATCAAAACATGTGCAAGAAGAGAAAAATAACACATGAACACCAAACTTAAGTGGGAAACCCTCAAGGGGAAGAAACCCACTAAAACAAAACTTTATTTAGCCATTGTTTCAAATTTAGTTAAGTACCAACTCGACAAGGAGCACCAACCCCTAGATTTAGTGAGGCACTAACCTCAAAAGGAGCACCAATGCCTAGTTTATTAGAGAACCTACCCCCTAGATGACTCAGCACCAACCAAATCCATCTGAAAAAAAAAATCATCTCTGACTTTTTGTTGCAACAACTGATGATGACATTATGAAGCTCACTCTCCTCTCTATCTCTCTGAAAACACCTCTCTAGCCTCCACGCATAAGAAATTATTCCTTCAAGCTAATTTGATCATCTACCCAAGATCACCCATATCATATCACACTCTAGAGCATCATCACATCATTATTTCCCTCTCTTTCAAGTCACAAGTATCCCTCTAGTTCACACTTTTCTCCCCCTTTTTTCAACTAGCTCAAATGATCTTTCTAACTTGCCTTTATACATTTCTTATGATCATTTCACACATAGGTCGGCCATAGTAGAGTAAAAAAACTCCCTAAATCATAAAAATATAACTCATATGATGATATAGGTAGCCAAAAAACCTATAGCCTTCTAGAACTCCATTAGGACTCAGAACGCCCTAAAACACCAAAACAAGCAACTCACCACAAAGGGAATGTTATAGAGAAAAAATAACTTTACCAAAACATAAAACACACTTAGATATGTTTTATAAGCATTCAAAAACCTTCAACAACCATGAAACAACTTATAACCATCATCTCACACCATGAAGCCTCTTAAGAGCATGCATAACCAAGCACTTAAAAAACTAATCTTTAGTAAACAAGCCATTACTTCCTCAAATATTATCAAAAACACAAGTATGTTATACCAATGGAAATATAATGACGTAAAATTCATCACCAAACTCTATTCATGCCACAAATTAGACTAAATCTACCAAAAGACCTCTGTAACCAGACTGCTTCAAACCGCCTAAAAACCAGTCTTGCATAATAGGGCACAATTTACCTCCTAATATCTCTATCATGATATAAAACCATCATGGACATGAATAAAAAACTTGCATACTGATATGAATTTTAATTTAGTCACCTTCTCCAATGGACAAATTTATCACAAACTAGAAATCTTCATAAACTTACAAATTTGAGTGGGGCCCACACATTATCACAACCTCTAAAATATCACTTGGAGAAATCTGGAGGATTCCTCTATAACCTCCAATAATCAAATTTGATCAAACAATAAATTTTTGGCCATAACCAACAAGATCTCTCAAGTCACTACCTAGCTAGGGTTTTGAGAGGGTTTAAAACATGTTTGCCTTCTTAAAAATTGTTCATAAAAACATGACAATAAAATGACCTAATTCCACTCGAAAAATATTCATAATATACCTCTTAAACTATCCCCAATATCTTGAGTCCCTTTTCAAATCACACACTCTCCAATGAGCATAAGAAATTCAAAGTTAAGCTCAAAATATCACCTTTGGAAACTCGGTTTTAGTCAAAATGCAATATCTCTCAAATTCTTCAACAGAAAGACCTAGAACTTGGACCACACCTTCATATCAACATTACACACACTCTTAAATGATCACATTTTCCCAAATATTCTCATACATGCTGACTCTACCACTCTAGGACATGTTTTATCTAAGGCTAGGTCTAGAAACAAACCTAAAAAACTTAGTCTAACACCTGAACCAGCACTATAAGACACTTGTGAGTGTCCCAACACCTCATAATAATTCTTCACATGCTCTCACCATGTATATCTAGTTACTACATGCCTTATTTCATCATTGCATACCTCATTCTACTCTTTAGGCCTCAAGAATAAGTGCCTTGAACATGTTTATTTCACCAAATTTGACTTCATCGTCACTTTTCCATCCGTGAAAACTTGTAATGACCTTCATCACATTACATGACATCATTAAAACATCCTCCATACCTCTACAAGTCATTATCACATGCATACAAGCCACTATAATGCTCAAGAGCCCATGCAACATCACTAAGACCAAACAATCTCAACAACAAACTCAACACTACCAATCAACATTCATGTTTCTATTTCCTTTTTACATCAATGAACTCAATGAAAAAAACCTACAACATCATATTTTGTCATCAATGACAACACAATACTAATAATCTCCCCCTTTGTCATTGATGGGAAGACCCATTGATGGTAAAACACACTAAGAACCATCTCCCCCTAAGGAAATCACATGCCATCATCTCATTCTCCCCATTTTGACATTGATGAAAAAGATACATACCTTCAAAAAAAAATTGTGACAACACATTATGCTCACCTCTTAGTTAGAAAAATCAAAGAAAATAAATAAGGTCCATTTGACCTTGTTATCTTTGTTTTGACTCTTTAAGCACAAATGGAGCAATATGGCTCCCCCTAAGCACATGCATGAATTCAAAATTTGACTCTAACCCTAAACAAGCACCTCAGAAATTGAACAAATAGACCAAAGCACAAAAACTAACTATTTGAAAATAATGAACATTTGTTTCTTACCTTTCAATGCTTCTTGACCAAAAACCTACTTTAAGGTCTTAAACTATCTTCTTGAGCTTGAGCTCAACACATTTTCCAATTAGAACGGATACATTACCTTAATAACAACAATCTTTCTCTTGATACAACTAATTCCTTCACATACAATGTATCTTATCTGACAACAAATCATGTTAGAGCTATACACCTACTTATAGTGCTAATGAATATATTTGCACAGCTCCCCCTTAGTCCAACATTCCTTAGTTATGACAATCAATCTTATTTTTATATTGATGAATAGACCATACCACTCAAAACACAACAAGATACCAAAGCACACCATAATCATCATTGTATGTTGTAACCATTCCAGTCTTCATGAGCTTAGAACATCACATTATCCCCTTATGTCATGCATATCTTCATGACAAGCATTCAAGGATTATCTTACCTCCTCATATTCCCTTGTCAATGAGCTTAAAATCACTCATCTTCACCAAATCTTCTCGAAACACAATATTGAGCACAGATATGTATACAACAATATTTCAAGCAAAAACTTTTAATAAACATAAAATCTTGGATATGCTTCACCAAATTTATCTTCATGAGTCATACAAGTTCTGAATACCATACTTAATTTTCCCTCAACTAATGTAGACTTCATTTTGACTTCTATAAATGCAAAACCAAAACCTTATGATCATATACCTTCTTCAAGAACAAGGATTCCTTTGATTCTTTGGAAGAATTAAGACCTCAATCATCTTCATTTCATCTTTGATTCAAATCATGTCCTCACCAAATGCGACTTGAGACCTCAAGAGATATTAGAACCTCTGAGACACAATGTCTCAAAAATATAGACTCGTGGCACAATCTTTACAATACTAACCACTAGATCAACACATGCTTACGACACCAATACTTGATACCTCAAAAAAAAAACATTTAAAAATACCAAATTTCACTAAGTCTAACCCATTTTTGACCATACCACTTGATATCATGTCGTGGATGTTGTGCTCTACCTACCTCAACCTCCAAGTGGCCAAATGCTCCACCATTGAGTCTTCATGATTCAAATTCTTGATTTTCATATAACTAATCAGGTTCTCATATAACTCAAATAGTTTATCACGGATCTTTAACCATATTCATGAATGTTATGATCATCTCATAATCTTCAAAATTGATCTTCAAGTTGTTAACAATCTACTGAAACCTTTTAAACCTTCAAATATTCTTCATCTAATCTTCAAAAAATATGCTCACTTAGTGTATATCATACCATACATTCTTTCCCTTGAAACATCTCCATACACCTTTTCTCTAAATAGAACTAAGACTACTTCATGGAATGATCTTAATTAATGTATACCAAACCTATTTATAGAATCAATACTCAAACAAGTATTTTCATACCTTTGACCATTTGAGACACATGATTTTAACCTTGATATTATAGAACACTCATCATGACACAGTCAATCTAAACCTTTTCATCTCATATTTTCACCTACAACACATGTAATCTTCTCCAAAAAATTTTAACTATGATACCTAGATCAGTCCTTTACACTCAAAAATCACTACCACTAGTTACTTGGTCATGCCTTCACTAGTACAAAAATGAATCCAATCAAGGTATTCAAATTCCTATATGTACCTAGTTCTCTAATCAAAAAATTGCCCTACAACTTAGAAAAATCAGCTCATAAAATCCCTTGATGACCATATATTGTCATAGACCTACACTCATAGTTGACATCCATCTACACAAGTATTTTTTATGACACTTCAATATTATTATTGTACCTTAACCTGAAATCTTGTCTTGAACATGGCAAAGACCTATAGAGGCCTCAACACATAGTAAAACTTCAAATCAGGACAATTGATTTCACAGAGCAACACAACTTCACGAAAAAAAAAACACAACATACCTTCATGACCTCATGAATTGAACAAGATAGATCAAAACCATACTTCATTTGAGTTCCACATAGTTGTAAGACTTCAACCCTTTTAATCTTCGATAATAACCTTCTTGAGACACATTGAAGATACCACCATACGTTCTTTGAAGCACTCTTCCCCAATTTTTGGACCTATTACCCTACTTACAAGTCTTCAATCCTCTTCAAGGATTTTATCAATTTAAAATATCATGATTGTATCTAATTGATAAGGAACAAATCAAAACAAAACATGCAAATCTGTCATCTTTCTAGATCCTCTAGAAACACTTGATACCTCTCTTCTTGAAGACCATGAGACCCCCAACTAGCAACCTTTATATAATTTTCTTCAATCCTTATATGACAGGAAAAAAAGTATATAACATTCCCAAACCTCACCATGTCGTATCAACTAGGTCTGTGTAGACCTTAATTATGTCCTCAAATAACTAAGTACACAAACAATTTCATTATGCTCTACCTAGGCACTTTGTACTTTAATCATTACTATCATGAACTACTCAAGGATCAAAATGCATATGCACAAATCCTTCTTCCTTGAATCACCTATCCTAATGGCCTTATAACCTTTGAAGTTTCTCCTTTGCAACGTAACGCTCATGAATAAATAACCATCAACCATACTTAGTAACTCAATTTATTAACTATCACAGGACATATTAGGTCTCTACCCAAACCAAATAGTCTATCAAAAACATCTCATACCTAAATGAGGTTATGATACACAACATACATGCATAACACTCACCTACTAGTCCATCTTACTTGCAATGCTTCTTATACATCTTATTAATATAGTCCTTAAACTTCCATTTGATCTTGTTATATTTTAAAAATATCAAACAACATGCTACATCTTTTCATACTTCCCTCAAATCATGTACATCATCACATACTCTTTACACGACATCTTCTAATGATCTTATACATGATACAATCCATATCTATCTTCAAACACCAATTGTCTTCATGTCATGCATCCTAGTAGGACATGTATTCATCTTCAAACTATCTATCCTTATTACAAAGTCCTCACACAACCATATAAACTTTTTGATGTATTTTCCAATACACAATCCATCTCTTATCTTGATCATACCTCCTTTTTCAATAATATTGGGCCTAAACGCAATTCTTATAGCTTTATAATTGTTAGTTGGTGGGAAATTTTGTTGATATGGAAAATTAAGTGTTTTCACGAACATTCACGGGGCTATACCCCTCTATATTGAATGGTGAAGATCTCATTATTGAATGTAAACTAATCTATTCCTATCTAAATGTTGTGGGTTAGATAAATACGCTGGGGATCACACAAGAACACTCCATTGAACCTATGAAAAAGTACTTGTATGGGGTATGAGGGAGGAAATTACAGTGATGAGGGGTGAAGGAGAGAAAATAGATAAAGGAATGTTATTGTTGTGAGTAGAAAAAAGCAGAATTCACACCCAATAACTAGAGTAGTTCAGCATTCAATATAGAGGAAAGAAAAAAAGAAACTATTAGTGAGACAAATAAAACCCACACAGACACACGGTACTCTAAGGACTATTCATCAAAGATACAAAGCTCTATTTGATCACTAGACCACTGTAGACAATGAAGGATGTCCTCACACACTTGAAAAAACCATGAAAAGTTACCGCTCCTTTTTTACCAATCATGCATATGAATAATAACTTAAAACAATTGCTTGTATAATGTAACCATGATGATTATGCCACCTTAAGGATATGGGTGACCAAAATTAGGAACCAATCCATATGAGTCATAATTAATTTTTCACTCCTTTGCAAGTATGAATTTTTCATTACCATTACCATGAGCAATTCTACAGAGAGATGGTCACCACTTAGTGATAGGTGAAAGGTTGTAGGAACTTCAAAAATTCACATTTCCTCTTTGAGATTCATTATTCTCACCGCATCAAATTCACCTTGAATAGCACACTAAGTTCACCCAAAGAGCTCAACAAAGAGATGTGGATGGCTCTAATCTGATTGACAAGTTACAATGACAACCTTGGCTTGGATTTTTAACTAACATCTTGGTTTTTTTTTAATCCTCCTTTGACTACACAATGCCTCTCATTTACATCTGTTGTGCCCTGCGGTGTTTTATTCTGCAGATGTGACCAAAATGATGTCTCAATACCTATGTGAGTACCAAGATCATTTGATAATGTGTGAAGGATTGAAATTTGACAACTTTTATCTCAATTCACCCACTTACTATTTTTAGCATGTTTCACATGGGTGCACTCATTTAGCCAATTTTACCAATTTTTGCCAAATTTACCACTTTTGAATGTTTTACACTTGAAGGAGTATCTTGAGAAACCAAAAACCAACTTTTCCTTGAACTTACTATTTTTAGTAATCTATGTGGTAGGTACTTACTAAAAATATAAATTGGTCTTCTTAATGTCGGATTCGAATGAAACCACTTGTAGAAGCTTACATAATTCATTTCAAAGCACTCCTCTAAATTTTGCATGATTCCTCCCACTCAAACCTTGGGAAGTGAAGAGGTACCATCATTGCCTTTTCACTACTATGTCATGAATTCCATTAATGGATTCCTTGATATCTTTATAAAGTGTTCTTTCCTACCTCAGATTGAAATGAAAAAAGTTTTGTCGGGATAGGTTTAAGTCCTTCGGCCAAAATGGGCATGGTGTCTGGGAAAAATTAAAATTTCATGGTTATTTTATAGCTGAGATCATGAGGGCATGGGGAAAAAAGGGAATGAATATGGATTACAATTGTTTTCTGGAAGAAATCTGGCAGCACCTCTGGGCTTGCATGCACATGGAGGAGGGAGCAATGGGAGTTAGATAAATTTACAACTTATTGTTTGTAATACTGCATGGGGAGGGGAAAAATTTTTGGTCCCATTAGAACATGATGAAAGGGACAGAAAAAGGCACCATATCCCTATAACAACAAGTGGCGATCATGCATTTGTAGGTGGATGAAGGAGAAGAGCTTGTTTTTAGCACCTGGGGGCCAAGTTTGGGTCATGTGAGAGACCATGAGGGAGCAAGGGGGGAGGGAACCTTTTTCTGTCCCCTTGGAATGGGATGGAAGGGACAAAAAAGTTCACCTTAACCCCATGGTGACAAGTGGCAAGTTGAGGTTTCACAGAGAGGAGGCGAGAAAATTGGCAAAAGGGGCTTACTGAGGCTTCCTATGGTCATGTGATGGGTCCAGGGGCTCAGCTGAGCATGAGTAACCTTTTTGTGTCCCATTTTTTCCCTTGGAATGGGACAGAAGGGACACAAAAATGTGCCTTAACCTCATACTAACATGTGGCATTGGAAAAATTTGGTAAAGTATAGAAGGTTTACCTTGGGAAGGACCTTGAAGATGAAGTTGTTGGAGCTCCAAAAGGACCTTTTTTATGAAATCTTATATGATTTTTACTCCCAATATCCTCCTAAATAGAATGGGATGGGTCTCAAGGTCTTATTTGTAACCCCTCAAAAATATCCTTCTTTCTCGAGATTGTGAGGTATGCCTAGTAAGAATGAGCTATGGAAAGAAGTGCCTTAGTCTTGTAAAAAATATGAAAGCACCATCATTTATATAATTGAATTATATTTCCAATGGTATCTTGTTTGTCCTCTAACTCCTTTCATAGTGCCTAGAATCATCTTCTTAAGCTAATGTGCTTTTTTGAACTTCATGTTTCATCACTGAATTTCACCCTTGTAAATACACATGAAAATATCTTGATCTAGCTTAGGGACATGTTTTAGATCAAGCACAGTGAGGACAGAGCAAGTAGCAATCCCAAAATCCCAAGACACTTTTTGGACCAATGCCTTATCCATTTGGCTTATAGAATTATTTCTTCTAAACACACTCATGAACAAACATGTGAAAGGGAAACATACTAAAAGTGGTAAAAAAAAACACACAACATAAAGAGAAATTATATTATAGTGGAGGTATATTTACAAAGACACCAAAATTAGGTCATACCACCCTTATAGCCCCGTTAATTAAATAAACCATACCTTACATATTCATATCCCATAGTGCACATGATTAATTGAATTAATTACTTTAATTAATTTAATTAATACCTCACTTGACCACCTCACCTAGCCACATCACCTAGACACCTCATCATGGACCTATTCTTAGCATGTTCATTCTAACTAGGACTCAATCTCTACTTACCATAACTAACTAAGACTTAGTCTAACCCTAACATTAGATGCCTATCCTTTCTCTAACAGCATGCCCACTTACTTAAGCAGAAAATACCATTTTAGACCTGACCAATGGGTAGAACTAGTCAAAAAGATAGCCAAGATCTGTTATTTTGGAAAACCTAGGATTTCCCACCTTAACCGATGTTGGTTAACCCTAAACCGACATCGATTAACCTAAACCATCATCGGTTACCATATATTCATTTTGGTAACCTTGTTCTAGAGGTTGGAAGAATTATTCAAGTTTGGAGAGAGAGATATCTGCATGCAAGCATGAACCAGAGCCTCTCACACATCCAGACACACCCTAGTCAAACACCAAGACTGATCTGAAGACATTGGCATTCACGGTAGCATTCCGGGAAGCACTACCATGACACTAACCACCAGTTTCACAGATCAACCATCACCTTCATCCAACCATCAGGTCTGCAAATACAAGTAAGTGCATTTTGATCTGCATCATTCCATACTTATTTAGATCATCATTTCTTTAACTTTCTCCTTTAAATCCTATTCTCCTTTGCATCCTATCATTCTCGCCTTCCTATCAATCCACCCATCTAACCACCCATAACCTTTTAGCTCCCCATATCCAACCCCAGACATCTCTGAGAATTCTCAGCACTTTACCAACCTAGCCATCCTTCTTCCATTCTCTGTGCAATCACAGAGAATCTCCAAAACCAAATTTTATTGAGTTTCTACCATTTCACCTCTACCGACGCTGGTTAACCTAAACCGTCATTGTTTCCCTCTCAACCGGCATCAGTCATACCAGACTGACATCGGTCTCTGTAACTGGTAATCCTTCCTGTAATAGCAATCTAATAACCTTCACCCAAATAACCCAAAACCACCCAAAATCTGATCCTGACCTGTTCTAATCACCTTGGCCACCTGCCCAACCTCCAGATCTGATCATAACCCAACCTGTTAGATTAAATTTTCTTATTGTATTTGAATGAGATACCTAAATCATATCAACTACAGTAGGATGTTATTTTTTTACGTTATTTCTTGCATTAAATTGTATTAAACAGTGGATTGACAGCCATCTAGGGAGTATCACACTTCCCAGATCTAGCATACGCTAGGCAGTCCACTGACATATATTGTTTAATATTCTTCTTGTGGTCTTGTTTTGCATTCATAGGTAGTTCCTCCTAGCAAAAAGGAAGTTCTCGCAATCAACACTGGATCGGGAAATCAGAACGCACACACTCTACCTTCCACCTTCATTTCATAGGTATTCCTCCTCACCTTTACCTTATCTATTTTTCTCATACGTACGCAACTTATTGGTGAAACATTTTGGCACGCCTGGTGGGACCCTCTCTTGGGTTCTTTGCATTTTCTTCATATAGGGAAATCTTGTGTGTTTCTTTCTCTTTTTGAAAAATACACATTTAATCTTCTCCCTTGGTAACATTCTTTTCTTCTAATTTTTCTAAATGACATTTGTGATTTGGTGTTTAAAACGAATCATTTCTTTCTTCTGGCATTTGCATAGTAGTGAAAGATCACATTCTTGACCTATTCATCACTTGCTACATTGAATATAATTTTTGATTTGGGTTATAAAATTTGTTGCATTTCATCCTTGTATGCTGCATTATTAGCTCACATTTAAAACTGAGGGCAACCTATACGCTGGAAGTCATGCCCAGCTGATGGTTGACATAATTGAACCGTAGAAAGCACTTTCTCTTCTCTCTCTCTTTGCCAAACTGCACAAATACAAAATTCACACATCTTCTTAAACAACACCTTACCTAGAAGAAGTTGTTCAATGATCACACGATCAGAGGATTGACAGTGGGCACCCAGCTGGTTTCTTTATCCAGTCATTATCTCAGAGAAAGGACCACCCCCCCAAAACATAACCTAAAACCACCCTTTAGAATTTTCCTCTTCATAGGATGCCTTCCCAACCAAAAAAATTGTTTCTAAATTCACAAGTCAGTCTTAAATGGCATAAGTTAAACACATAAAATTCACTTATTAGGATTTACGTGTTTTTCTTAGCTTTTTTCCTAAGTTGTGTTTTGAGTTGTGAGGTTACGTTCTCCACTTTCCTCTTCCTGTTACACTCTGCCATCATAGTTGGAGTATTCTGACTATTTCTGAGTGTGTCAGGGTCTAATACCATCATTCTCAGATTTCTGGGTTGGTGTTTCATCTGACTTAATTCACAAAAATCTATTTTTCTTCATTTCTTCTAATTTCATAGTAATCGAGTGTATCTGTCCAGCAGACCGTCATCAGTTTATATCTGACCGTCATCAGTTTACCTAACCAGTGTCGGTTCTAGATCTCTTTTGGTCATTTCACCCAAAGATAGCATTCATCAAATCTTTTGTTCTATCTGAAGTTCTCAAAACATCATCATATCCCTGAGAACTTTCATATCACAGCCCAGTATAGTTTCCATTATTTATTTTCATCAGTTTTTCCTCATTTGCAGAACTGTTGATTCCCCACAGTAACCAGTATCGGTTATCATAACTGTCATCGGTTCCCTTTAACCATCATCAGTCAATCTGACCGTCGTCAGTTTTGTGTTTGATTTTTAATTAAAACACCGATCAGATTTACCTCCTAGAATTCATCCTTCTCCATTCCTATGTTGTTTTCTATGTCATCTATAGAGTACAATTTTACCAGGTCAACGCTAATTCACATGGTGTTGACTCATAGCCAAACCAACACCCTTATATTTCATGCTAGTCTTCAGCCACTCCCACCTATCCCATCACCACCTTCCATCTTGTTGCCTATGGATCCAACTCAACCCATCACCATTACTACCAGGCGATGAGGAGTTTGCAAGACTCCTTGACCAGAATCCTGTGGCCTTACAATACTATCTTGCCCACTCATCTACCTGAGACTCCTCAGGACAACTAGTATATGACATGCCCGTATCTATCCCTCCTTCCCTCACCCCCACTTCCGCATCAGCTACCACTAGCTCGCATTACCCTCATCCACCTTACCCCTTGTGGTATCTCAACTGGACCCCACATCCACTATAACTTGTGCACCAATGACATCTATCACACCCGTGGTGTCGACCATTCCTTCACCAACCATCTTAAGCATGGCCCCATCTACCCCCTTTTCCTCGTATATACCAGTTGCATCATAACCACCCATGGTGTCGGCAACCCACACCCCATTCCAAAACCTCAGTCCTTTCCATCCCATAGTCTCTACCACCAATTACTATGAGAGTCATTACGACTACTCCACCTATTTTACACACATCACCAGCAACCCCCAATCTCATCTATCACTTATTCAGGATATCTTCCACCTGTATCTATCCCCCCTTCATAGTTTTCATATTCGGCACCCCCATATGTCGGGATGCCATCCACATCATACACCCATCATCAACCTCCCTTTACTGCAGGAGGCATCCATTCCTCACAACCCACCAATGACCTCATTAGGATGATGATGGAAAATATGCAGACATTAGAAGCATCAGTTTCTGGCTCTCGCAACTCCTTAACTTATGAAAAAATCTGTAATGAGCCTATTCATCCATCTATTCCTATTCTCCCATACCCCATGCATTGGGAAATGCCCAAATTCAATCATTTCAACAATAAACAAGACCCACAATAACACTTTTGGTCATTCAAACATGGTTGTTCACTTAATTTCCCACATTGGGAAATGCCCAAGTTTAACTTTCCTAAAAAGACCCGCAACAACACTTCCCAAACATGGGTGCTATCTAATTTCCCATGACAATGTTTTACTCCTACGAACATTCCCCATGTCCCTGACGGACCCACCTTAGATTGGTACAGTAGTTTACCCAGACATTCCATCTACTCCTTTAACCAAGTGGCTCAAGCATTCCTGGACCACTTCTCAATCAATGTAGTCAAAAAATTCACCATGACTGACCTATATTCAACACGACAGTATGATGATGAATCTATCACAGATTTCGTTGCTCGTTGGCGAAGTCTTATCAACCAATTAACATTCCAGTTACCTCAAGTTGAACTTATAGAGTTGTTCACTAGAGCTTGTGCCAGACACATCTCACCAACTCTATAGGTACAAACCTTCCGTACCTTTGACGAAGCATTTACCATGGTGCGAAAGCTAGAAATTTGTGCCATTGAAGAAAATAAAATCCAATTGCAGAAACAAAAATGCCACGTTCAAATCAAATGATTCTTCTTCATCTTCAAAACCCCAAAACAATTATTCAAAAACCAAAGGATCTGCCAATGCTGGTAGTTCTCAAATTGGTCCATCTCATCCATCTAATCAAGCCAAACCTTCCTCCAATCTTTCTCCTATTCAGAATTTTCAGTTCCGATGGGAACAACGAAAGTACACTCCAATTGGAGAGCCCTATTCTTCAGTCTTGGAAAAGCTTCTTAAAGATGGAGCCATTGCACTACCCCCATAAAACCTCATACTAGTTTCGATCCCGCTCGTCCTATGCCTGCATGGTATAAGGAACATGACTATTGTAATTATCATCACGTCAAAGGCCATAGTGACGGTAAATTTCATAACTTTTAAGAACATTGTCCAGGAAATGTTAGATAATGGAGATCTCGTCCTGGACAACCCAAATGCACCAAAAAATCAAAACTTGCATATCTTTAAGAATTCATTCCCTAACCATACACCATCATCTAATCAAAGTGGTGAACCTTCAACCAATGACAACAATGTCTGTGAAGTCCATGCTATTTTTGATATCATACCAGTCATTCCTCAATTTCCACCTATTTCTTCTATCGAGGAAATTCTGGCACGAGCTCCTCTACCCACAGAGGAGCATACCTCTTCCACTCCTTCACCCTCAGAGGAGTCCCCTTCATCTCCCCCTTCACCCACGGAGGAGTCCACAATTTCTGTTGATGTTTTTCACCATCTACCTCGCAACCTACCAAACAATCAATGGTATTAACTCTCCTACCCGCAGGAGAATCATCATCACTTTCTCCTCCTGAAAAGAGAATCTATCTCACCCCACCTACCATCTCTCCTACCCATGGGAGATCCTTTAGACATGCCACTACCTATTGGGGACAATTCTCCATTAGCATTCTAGGATCCCGTTGATCTGGTCTCGGCTCTTCTACCCACAGAGTCTGAGGCTAACCAATTCCCTATCTCACAGACATATTTTACAGGGATTGCCACTAAACCAAATTGCATCTCCTCTTATAGCAGTCTCATTTTCACGACTGGCTCGATCACTTGGATTACGTTGATAATTCCATGCTTTGGGGATGTCTTTGGCTCCCCTTTTTGACTCAAATGTAAATGTCACCTACAGATACCTCCACATCTATCCAAAGGTATTTCCAGCAACCAGATTGACCCTGACCATGCATGTCAAAATGGCTTCTTCTTTGTCACCTTTACCTACATCCAAACCTTTACCCATGACTAAAACCATTCCTATGCCTAAGAACCTACCCACACCTACATCTTCATCCATATCTAGACCCATCACTACCTTGGGTGTCATGCCGATGTCAAGCCTTACCCATCCACCCGTCAAATTGGATTTAGCCACATCTTCCCAAACCCGCACCAAAATTTATCCTCCGCCTAAAAGGAAGACCCAACCTTCTAGGACACATACACCAGTCTCACCTACCACACCTTTGTCACCTTCACCCCTTCCATCCATCCTAGGACCTCACCCATCAACCTTGGTCAAACATCCCCCTACCCAAGGCCAATCAAAAGCTAAGCAACCTACCTCATCATCACGATCCTTTGTTACATCCAATTTACCTGCACAACAAACACCCTCGCCCTCACCCATACATTTCTTACCACCTATACCTCCACCAGCTACTATAACCCCAACTTTTCCTATACGACTTCAACCCATACCTTCCACCCAGCCTCTACCAACCACTTCCACCACAACTCTATTTTCCCCATGGGTAACCCATCCTCTTCCAATGTCTGCTTTCCCTTCTACATCATGTACTCCCATCTCACCTTTACCCAAGAAGGTGCAATCCAAATACAAGAACCCACTACCCTCCAATAAGGTAGTTAAACCAACAACACCTTCCATTGCTAGTTCTTCTACCACACCTTTACCCAAGCAGATACCATCAAAACCTAAGATAGTACCACCTACCAAACCAGTGGTCCAACCCATTCCCCCTCCTATAACGCCTCTTCCCCCACAATCATCCACACCTTTACCCAAACCCACACTCACTTCCCACTATGATCCATTGGCAGGGTCCTACACCAACATTCTAGCCAACCTCTTAGAGACCTCAGTCATCACATTACCGCCACTTAGACCTTACGACCCCCTCAAACCCAAACCAAAAGGGTTTGATGAAACTAAAATTTGTGCCTACCATCGTGTGTCAGGACATGATGTAGAAGGTTGTAAGGCTCTTAAAACTTGTTCTCCTCCAATTATGTCCTCCTGAAGAAAATTTTGACAGATGATGATCTTCTTGATGAGGACCCTGTTCCACCTTCACCTATCACCACACACCATCACCCCTTACTTCTTCAATGACCTTCATCTCCACCTCCACAACCCTTTTATCCACCTCCAAAATTCAAGATCAACATGGTCTGTATTAGAGAGTTGGCCAAACCACCGCCTAAATGCCAGTGTGCCCTACTCATTTCGCAAGGCCTCTTACCCCGCATTAGGTTTTTGTCCATCATGTCATTACACTACTCATGACATACCTTCTCCATCTACCTCCTTCCCTTAGATTAACATGATCCAAGTTGTCACTCGCACCCAAAAGGACAAAGGAAAATAAAAAGCAACTAGCCCATCAACCAATCCTGTGCCCAATATACCATCTGCACCCACACCCAAAATCACCATTCGAGGACCCACATACCCTATTTCTGACAAGGTCACCCATCGTACAATGATAAAACAATTACATCAATCCCCTCTAAAAATGTCTTTGTACGATCTTGTCCAAACCTCTGAATCTCATCAGACAAGCCCTTATGGAGGTTTTGTAATCCATCAAAGTTTTACCTAATGACCCCACACCTCCAGTAGCCTCCATTCTCACCCCTCATCACATGGCCTCTCTTACCAAATCATCTCCTCCTTCTACCCCAATGCCCACTCATCAAGTAGTTGCCCTCAATTTTTCTAATGAGGAAATCATACCTCTACAATCAGATGATCTTGATCCCACCCTTTTCATCTCTTTCTATATCGATAATATACACGTACGGTGTATTATGATCGATGGTGGTGCTAGCATCAACATCATCTCCTCCCACGCATATAATCAAATGAACAGTCCTTCAAATTTCATGCATAGTAACCTAGTTATGTTGCTCTCCTTCAATGACGCCATCACTTCCACCCTTTGCACCATTATTCTTCATGTTTTCTTAGGCCCTCGCACTCTCCTGAAATTATTATACTTCGTAGAGGGGGAGTTCCAATATAACTTGTTTCTTAGTCGACCATGGATTCGTGTCATGGGTTTTGTTCTTTCAACTTTACATCGTTGAGTAAAATTTGAACATGAAGGCATAACTATACCATCCCAGCTGACCTGTCACCATTTAAAACATGTAACATGTTGTACCGACCTAATGATGTCCTTGTACCATTTAAGGCATCTACCACTACCCCCACTTCTCCTTCATCCACATCCCCATCCACCAATGTTACCGCCACCTCTCCCACACCTAACTCTTCTATTCCTACTACTTTCGCAGCCTCTATAATTGGCCCATCTACTTCCCAACCGACCAATACCCCTCTTGCCTAATCACCTAGTAATTCATCCATCCCCGCTACCCACATATCTACTACCGATCCCTTAGAAGGTGTTTTTCAATGCCACACTTTAGGGGATATTGTGTACATGTATTTCTACAATTTAGCTAAATTTAAAGCAAGAAACTACCACCTAGAAATAGCTTCCTAACCTAGCTAGAAATGAGAAATGTGCACCATCATGATGAAGAAATAAGCAAGTCCTACCCTCAACATTATAACTTTGGAATGATCAAAACATAATGTAAATTAATGAACTCTATTCTCCTTAATTGCCTAATTTAACATTAAAATGAACCTAAGTAGTTCAATGGCAATCAAATTATATTTGCTTGCTTTGATCCTTCAATGAATGCTTGGGTGTGATGCTTAGCTCTTCAAGAATGGAGGATGGAGGGCTCAAGAATGACAAAAGGCTATTAGTATGAAACTATGTGCTTTCTTTTGTCTCTTGAGAGATTTAGGTGTAGGTGTACCAGTAGAGGGAGGGTTGTTTATATAGCCCAAAGGATAAAGGTTTCAACACATCCTCATAAATGTTGGACTAATGGAGATGTAGAGTTAGTTATGGATAAGGGGGGTTTAGATGGGGTTGAGTTAACTTTAGGAGGGTTTATTTTGTCCTTTAGTGGCTCATGTGGATAAAGGGGGTGTATTAATAAATCAAGATGATTAATTAATACATGTGCAAGCTTTTATAAGCTTTTAGATGGATTTTAGTGTGATTTGGACCATTAGGAGGGAATTAAACCAATTAAATAGTGATTTATTGATTTAATGAGAAGGGAGGCTAATTAATTAATAATAATTAATTAGACTAGATAGAAGGTGTTGATTAACGAAGGGTTGTTAATTAGGGTATGTGTTGGATAGGTGACTTAATTAATTAGTGTAATGTAATCAATTAACGACAATGGAAGAGAAGATGAGCACTATTGACAATATGTCGTCAATTTACAGGAAATGAGATAATTAGCACAATTTAAGTATTTAAATTACTCGGGCATAATTATAGGTGTCTACAGATACCGCCTCTACAATATCAACACATTCCTTGCTCCACAAGAGTATGGAAACCTATGCCAACATCCTCGTTATGACTATCCCATATGAGAGGTTTTTCCTTACGGTCCTCCCCAACTTCACACTAACTTAACATATGGGGGACTTGATACTTCCACCTGTTCACCTAAAATGCCATCCCAAACATGACCATTTTCATCTAACCTTCAATATCTCAATAACTACCACTTCTCTCACACTTTCATTCACTGTTGTGCATGGAAAGGCTTTAGCTTTGGTTTTTACAAACAAGGTCATCATACCGTCATACCGTGTACCAACTGTAAACACAAAGATCAAAGTGGCATAGGCTTTGCCGCACCATCTTCCAAAAATGCCCGCATCAACCTCATTGAGGATGAAAAACCTTCTCCACCCCATTCACCAACGTCGCCACCTTCACCCACGGAGTCCATAGATCCCGAATCTATTCTTCCTAACTTTTTTTTCATGAACACAATTTCCCTAGGACCTCTGACTTATCAACACAATGGCGAGGCTCCCTCTTCTCTTCCCTTCCTATATCCTAACATGATCGATGATGATACACCTTATATTAATGTCGTTCAATGTCAAGACTATGAGTCTATCCTCACCTACCTTGTTGTGGAAGATTCTTATATTTACTAGTCGTTGCCTTCTGAGACACATAACCATGTTGAATGAATCGACTATTGAAATCAACATTCACACTCATAGAATACCCACACATTCTAAAGATAGGCCAATCTTTAGATACTATTGAACAAGAATCTTTTACTTCTTTCCTTAGGGATCATAACGATGTCCTCTGCTTGGTCCTATGTTGATATGCCTGATATTTACCCAAAAATTGTGATCCACAATATCGTAACCATTCCTGAATCCAAACCAGTAAAACAGAAGCTGCGGAAAATATATCATCACATTTCCCTTCTTGTCTAAGAGGAACTTCAGCACCTTCTCTCTATTTCCTTTATCCTACCCATTGACTATCCCCAATGGATTTCTAACATTGTTCCTATCACAAAAGTAATAGGGGGACTTCACATTTTCACAGATTTCCATGACCTGAACTTAGCTTGCCCCAAAGACAACTTTCCTCTGCTAGGTATTGACTAGCTAGTTGATCTCACTACTGATCATGAGATGTTATCACTCATGGATAGTTTCTCAGGTTATAACCAAATATTACTCACCCCAAAAAATCAACACAAAACCACCTTCATCACTCCTTAGGGACCTTCTACTATCGATTCATGCCTTTTGGCCTTAAAAACGTTAGTGCTACATATCAGCGGGCTATGACTTATATCTTTCATGACATAATGCATCACATATTGGAAGACTACGTAGAATATCTTCTTGTCAAATCTAAATGTCAGGTTGAACATCTCATAGTCTTGAAGGTCATCTTTGACTATCGCATCAATTATTGTGTTCAACTTCAGCCCAAGAAGTGTGTCTTCACTATTCTTTCAGGCAAGCTCCCTAGTTTAATCGTTTCTTTACATGGCATAGAATTTGATCCTACTAAAGTAGAGGCTATTCTCAAAATGCCTTTTCCAACTTATCTTTGCCAACTTCAAAGTTTACAAGGTAAGTTGCAATTTATTCGTCAGATTATTTCGCAACTTTCTGACAGCTGCTAACCATTTCATCATCTCCTCAAAAAGGACGTCTCTTTCACATGGGATGATGAATGTCATAAAGCCTTTGACACCTTAAAATAATACCTTCTCCAACCACCAATGATCATTCCTCCTAAATATGACCAACCCTTTTACCTATACATTTTGTTACTGATCATTCCTTAGGTGTCATGCTTGCTCATTGCAACGAGAAACACCAGGAGCAAGTGGTTTATTACATAAGCCATACCCTTTTGGACTACAAAACTAGGTACACTCATGCCAAAAAACTTTTCTTAGCCTTAGTTTTTGTCGCCACTAAACTTCGTCGTTACCTACTCAACCACAAAACCTTTGTCGTCACTAACACTAACCCCTTACATTACATGTATGCCAAACCCTAACAGCATCAACGTGTTGCATGTTGTCTCATGCTTCTCATAGACCTTAACCTCAAATTCATCCATCAAAAATATATCAAGGGTAAAACCATCGCTGACCAACTTGCAGATGCACCCCTTTCTGGAAATCAACCCTCTAAATTTGATTTCCTGGATGAATCCATTGCTACCCTCTCTTTAGATGATACCACTTACGAGATGACCTTATTCTTCGATGGTTCCAAATGTCAGCATGGAGGTGGTGCGGGAATTATCCTCATTCAGTAGTTGGTCAAGAGGAAGATGTTCTTTTGATGGAGTCATCTTTTTATTATAATTTTGACTCAAGGAGTTTGGTCCCATTGTGAGGTCTTTGCAGTCATAGACAAGACCAGGGTGAAAGATAGGACTCTTGTTCAAATGGCAAGGTGAAACAACCATGGGATCTCATCTAAAGGTAGAAGAAAAGTATCCATGAGAATCATGCTATGTACAGTGTCATGGTACACATATTTAAGAGAAGATAACTAGTGATGGGTACTCACATGATTCTTGTTTAATCATTGGTGAGGTGTATGGAGTGAATGGCGCTCAAGGGATGAGCATAGAAAGAGATAAAAGGTGAGGTAGGACTAAAAGTCAACAATAGAATGGTCTAAGATGCAAGGAGTTAAGGGGCTCAGGTTTGGGTTTACCCTCAAGAGAATATAAACGATAAGCACATGATCCATAGGTATGAGTCACGATATATGGTCCAAGCCAATTGGGAGCAAATTTGCCCCGTTTACTTTTTTTCTGCTTTGGTTACGTGTTGATTTTCTTTTAGGACAAGGTCACTTACTTGGAAGGTTCGTTCATGGATACATTTGTCATAGGCACGTTTGATACATTTTTGATAAACTTGAAGGTGATCCAGAGTGTTAAGATGAAATTCATTTAATAAATCTAGCTGTGTTAAATAGTCCTGATGAAATTCATCATCATTGAGCATGTCATGGAGAGAAATGCAGAGTGAGGGGATCTGGAATTTGAGAGGTAGAACAGATTTTGTACCGAAGACCAGAGAAAATAGCGTGGCCACAGTGGAAGTGTGAATACTAGTGCAATATGCCCACAGGGCAAAAGGAATGTGTGTGTGCCAATCCTTCCCAGTATTGTCAACCACTTTCATGAGAATTTTGTTGAGGGTTTTATTAGTGGATTCGGTTTGGCTGTTGGTTTGGGGGTAATAAGGTGATGAGAAACTAAGCTGAATGTCGAAGGTGTCGCAAAGTTTTTGCAATGTTTTTTTTTAAATTATTTTCCATTGTCAGTGATGAGGCGATGAGGAACAACAAAGAGACAAATGATGTGGTGGTTAATAAACTCACATATTTTCTCAACTTTCGTGGAGATGAGTGGTATGGCTTCCACCCATTTTGTGTAGTATTTGGTAGTAGTGATGATCCATTGATGGCATTAGGACAAATAAGGATTTATTTCTCCGACAAGATCCAAACCCCATTGAGAGAAGGGCTAAAGGTCGCGAGTGACCTGTAATGCATGATTGGGTGTATGATGAAGATTAGAATGTTGTTGTAATTTTACAAAACGTTTGACATATTCACAACAATCATGGTTAAGGGTTGGCCAGTAAGAACCTAGGTGAAGAATACGCTTAATAACAGTAAGGCCACTAAAGTGACCTCCACATATGCCATCACGAACCTCCTTAATGGTATAAGGAATTTCAGAACTTGTGAGGCATCGTACAAGAATACCATCAAATCTGTGCTTATAGAGGAGGCCCCCCATAATGATGTAGAGAGAGACCTTTTTAAGGAAGGCGCGTTGCCCGTTACGGGTGAGATCAGGAGGTAAGATGGAGAGAGAAAGGTAGTCGGAGTATTGTTTATACCACAGGTCACTCAGGGCAGGGGTAGTGGTTCCGATCGAGTAAACATCGTGAGGTAAATAAGAAGGTGATTGGAGGCGTTGTACAGTGATAAATATTATAGAATCGGCAGGTGAAGCAGGTATTTGGGAAGCTAAGTAGGCCATGGTATCTGTAAATTTTTTGGTTGAACGCGGGATGCTTTCAAGGGTGTAACAATCAAAGGTGGTCAAATGTATGTCTACATGATGTTTATACTTTTGAAGTATCTCGTTACGACATTGGTACATACCATTGACTTGGTTTACGACCAATTGAGAATCACCAAAGATGTTGATTGATTTAACATCTAGGGAATAGGTGGCTTGGAGACCTAATCTTCCACTATAGTCTTGTCCATGAATTAAAACATCCAAAAAGCAAAATAATTTCAAAAACAAAATGGGATTCAACTCCTTGAGTCAAACTTATAACAAAGAGATGACTCCCTCAAAAGGGAAATATCTTCTCTATCCCGCCACTATAAATAGACTACTCCCTCAAAGGATAACTACACAGAGTTTTCCATACTCCACATAGTCTATCATAAAAAGGAACTATCCTTATAAAAACAAAATAAAATATTCAGAAGCTTCCCGCATTGATCAGCTTCACAAAGACCTCAAGCAAATAATATAGTCATCCCACATAGACTTCCCGAATCAATCAATCTATCAAACACAAAAGCAAAAAGTAAAAATGATAATTTTTTTGTCATGGACTTGCCAATTTTGATCATGGGTTTCTTGCCAAGTAAACATCTCATCTTACACTAAGATACACTAAAACCACCCATTTTCACCTCATTGCCTTTTCACCCTACTTTCCTCTCTTCTCAAGGGACTTGCCGCAAAAATGACATTTCATGATCGTGTGACTTTCTTCACCCTTAGCATAGTTAATCATACAATGTCTTTAGGGTCTTATGTTCATTAGTCAATCTTTGGTATGGTAGCCTCGTTATGGTTCTTATCAATTAGGTAGCTCTTTTTATCACCTCTTACTGTTCACTTTCTTCATTACTTATTGATTACCCTATACAGGACTAGACCACCGATACCTATGTTTTAAGGATTCCCCTTTCGCCAACATCCCCATGCCTAAATGACCTAAACTCAACCACACCTAAATGACCTAGACCCAATCATACCTACAACCTATCAACTCAGTCACCTGCTTCACCATACTCTTCCCTAACTTATGGGAGAACTACATTAGCCTGAGGTCCCTTTTCGTCGGGGCTATGTAGGCAACACTTCCAGGGCATCGGGCCCTTGGAGGTTAGCTCGGCCACTTTTTACCCTAACCCATTTTTCCCACATGTTTTCTATTAACATTCACCCTTAATTAGTTTCCATTTTTCTTAACATTTGGAAACTTCTCATTCATACATATCTACCATTTTATCACAGCATCAAAACATCCAATCAATCATTCCACATTTTTATAATATCAAAAATATTGGAAATTTACAACATAACATACATATAACTCATCATTTGTTTCCCATGTTACCAATAACTTGGAAAATAAAACCAAAACCAAAAACATAATCAAACCATACTTAACTATACCTAACTCAACCATGCCTAAACTAACCTAACTCAACCCTACCTAACTAGCCTAACTCAACCATACCTAACCAGCCTAACTTGGAAAATAAAACCAAAACCAAAAACATAATCAAACCATACTTAACTATACCTAACTCAACCATGCCTAAACTAACCTAACTCAACCCTACCTAACTAGCCTAACTCAACCATACCTAACCAACCTAACTCAACCATGCCTATACCTGACTCAACCATGTCTAATTGTCCTAACTCAACCATGCCTAATTTACCTAAATCCACCATGCCTAAACTGACCTAACTCCACCATGCCTAATCCACCTGGTTTCCATCCATACACAAATAACAATAGAAATTTCAAAACACAAGTACATCATCCATAATATCAATCTCACCATCTATAAATGAAATTTTATGTATCCATCAAATATACACTGATACAAAATATTACAAGTATCTCTCAGGTACAGCCTCAAAATCTTCGGCACGCAAGCCGGTATAATAATCAACTCATAAAAACTCTCATGTACAGTCTCACTATCATCGGCACGTAGGCCAGTATATATCAAAAAATCAATATAATGATCATATATGGTGACTAATCTTCACCCCACCTGATATCCATGTTGGTCTCATCTGTCTCCTCCTCCTCTCCTCCAACCCAGCACCCTCCCAACATCTCTCCACCTCACCTAGGTCTCGTCCCTTCCTGGCCTGTAGCTAAGTATGGCCTCCGTGAACTTGCCTCCGTGAACTTGTGGCCTCACCTTGAACCTGTCTCAGGCCTTGTTGGCCCCCTGTGCTCTCTGAGTTATGAATGTGAGATCTTGTCCCCTCACTCGCTACCCGTTGTGCCCTGTACTCAGCATAGGAGGGGACATCTATCCCTGTAGTTGTTAATTGATCCTAATAATATCTGGCCTCATTCAGGGCATCCTTGAATCTCGTCATTAGCACTTTCTACGGTGGTGCCATCAGTCTCATCGCCACCTATGAGATTTTCCTTGCTAGGGTTGGTCTCAGACACTGTACCTGTGTACCCTCCCTGTACTATGGGACCATGTCCCACTGCTACCTATGGAGGTGTCTGCACTGTAACCTGGGCCTGTAGGGCCACAATCTGAGCTTGTACAGTGGCTAACTGACCCTACAAACCTGTTATTTTTTCCTGTAAAGTGGATACCTATCCCCCATCACCATCACCACCCTATGCAGGTACTTGTCCCTGTGTAACTTGGGTCTACAGGGCTACCACCTGTGCCTATAAAGTGGCAACATGTACCTCTAATCCTATGAGCTTCCCTTGTAATACTCCAAGTTGTGTCAAAAGGGTGGCCACCCGGCCCTACAAATTATCTCATTATACCGTGATAGTGGCTAAGTCAGGCTTCCCTAGCCTCGATGGTGCTACCCGTAGTTGTGCTGCCCACCACTGCATGTGTCTATCTATGACCCCAACATCATCAATTTACTTTTCCACCGCTTGCTCCTCCTGCCCTTTTAGCACAATCGGTTGTGGTAGAGGTATAGGCCTCTCCACGTCATTTCTCTTGTACTGTGGGAATGATAGAGGCACGTCCTAGGGCAGCCCAAACAGTCGCCTAACCTTTTCCACTCATGCTTGCCGGCACAGCACCCCTCTATCCAACTGAGCAACTATAGCTCCTCCAACTCCTCGGCCATGTGCCTGTATGAAAGAAAGCCAACATATGGCCTCCAAACAATATTAACCCTAGATAACCCCTCTAGCACTTGCCTGTAATATGCTACATCATGGGTGGCCCTCATCACCATATGCTCTCCACCGAGTGGTACCCATCGCCTATAACCAACCCTCACTAAACTACCCCCGAACCAATCTTGTTGAGGCAAGACAACTGGATGTACGCATACAATGTGCTTATATGCCCAACAGTGTAAAAGGAAGGTATAACATAAATTGAATCTCTGCAGCCTCCTATAGGCCCACAACTTTCTATAAAACTGCACCAAGAATGCCAGTGCCCAGGTAAAACAGACCCGCTCCTCCATCATGTCCTGAAGAACCCCCATCAGTTCTCATGAGAATCTCCCACCCTCCACATCTGGCACGGTAAAACAACATACTACCTCCATCAACAACACCACTAATTACATCTCCTAAGGCTGATTTTCATACATATTTCCATAGCTTAGACTCGCGCTATGCTACCTCAACTTCACCATCACCACCTAAAAAATAGCCACTATCCACTCCTCTGACGCCTCTAACATAATATAATATACCTGCACCCAAACTATCGGTAGCCGTAGGATTCTATATATACATCCTCTAGTATGACCGTGATCTCACCCATTAGTAAGTGGAATGCTGTTGGTTGTTGAGTCCCATCTTTCGATGAGTGCGACCATCAAACTCAGAAATTGATCTACACACCTGTAGCATCAGATCCCACTTAGGCCAACATCATTCACATGCCTCCACTCCTTCGCGGTCATGCTTAGTTGTATTGCTAACAATAGAGGTGGTACTTTGTCCCACATTTGCACCTCATCCCTCGCCTGCATCCAATAAAACCACAATATTATTACAAACTTGACAACCTTCACTTATCTATTAACCCCCCGAACTATACCTAACCACACCATGCCTACTCCACCACATTTAACCTAATTCACCTACCAACCTCCCACCTTATTGCAATCATGATTCATCATCCTAAAAACATCATTTCACCTACTTACCAATCCTTTACGCTAATGCCAAGCTTCTACCCACATTACTCTACATGTATCCTTCCTTCCCCCCTCTCGCTTGTTTTTCTTGCCCACTTAACCTTTCTTACCCATATTTTTCATACACCCTGACCGTCACCCGGTTATCCATAACCGACATCGGTTCACTTAAACCGATGTTGGTCACCTAAGATCGAACTAATGCCGGCTAGATCAAACCGATGTTTGCTAAGCATCCATCGATGTTGGTCTCTGTCGTGGCATTCAAATTAACACCCCCCCCCCCCACCTACGAAACTTTTCTCAAAAATACCTCAAATACCTACCATACCCTACTCAAACCTACCCTAACTTAATTCCCACCCCTATTTACACTATATTGGAGCCCCCCCCCCTCCCTCATTTCATTCATTTTACCTAAAAATACAAAATAAATTTCCACCCAAACCCCCTTAATCCAAACCAATTTAAAACATTATTTTCAACCCAAAGATAGAAGAGGATTGAATCCTACCTCATCTTGGTGCTGTCTATGTGGTGGTACGTCTGACCTCCATGTTAGTGGCCCACCCAAACCCTCTCCTACCTCTGTCATGCCACAAATCAACCTCTCACCTCACCACCAATCAAATAGCTCCAATCAATCTTGTGGACCCACCTACCAAATTCCAATCTCGTGCTAATCACTCACCAACTCATCTCAAAGCCCTCATATTGTCACTTTCCACTCTTACTCCACCACTTTGTCGTTTTCCTAAATAACATGTTAAAATGAATCCATAAAATATGGGTTTTTCTTTTTATTCACCATAACCCGCCATGACCGACATTGGTTACTTTATAACCAGCATCGATCACCTGCCATTACCATTTTCACCCCATTTTAACCATTTTGATCTCAACTTATTATTGCTAGATACCCTTTGACCTTACCCACACTTATTACAACCTACCTACAAGCCCAAACTACCCCTACATTTCCTTCGTTGCATCTCAAGATTTGTTATTTTACCTCTACCTTGGGCTTACCCATGTCAGGACCTATTTGCCTAGACCTGACCTACTTGGTGTGACCATTGACCTTGCAATGTTGTTACCCATGTTGTTTTAGCCTAACAACCATACCTTGCCTATTGTCGTGTCATTTATCCCAACCAAACCTTTGGTGTATCGGAACATACCTAAACATTCGTAAACCTGACCTACGTTGTGTTTCTGGACCATATCCTATGCCTTGGATACTCGAATCACTTCACCCTTATTTGGATAAACCTATCGACCTTGGACAATGTAGAGTTTGCAAGATCTTCAACCTAGTATCATGTTGCACTCTATACATGTGCCTACGTTTGATTGACATTACCCATTACCCAATTTCACCCTGGCATATTACTTATTACCCGAGTCAACCATCATCTTTTCCCATAGTATTCATACCATTCCCCACCTACCGTCACTTCCACTAACTACACATTTATCAAACCACTCACTGATTCTGTATAACACCTCATCAGTTCCTGGTTTGAGGGGGATCACCTTCACCCACACCTGGGGAAACCCCACTATCTGTTATGTTTGTGGAGCCTATTTTCATGTTAGAGTGTGGTACACCCTCTATGTGTTACACTCAGGTATTTTTACGGCGGTCCCGCTCGTCGGTGAGCAGGTCAGGGGGTTCGGGGGGGTGAAGCCCCCCTAATTGAAGGGGGTTTGGGGGTGAAGCCCCTGAAGCAAATTTTCATGGGTGGTTTATTAACCCATGGGTAATGGGTAACCGTTATGGACTATTTTTGGGTCCATGGTTTTTCAGTACTCATTTTTTTGTAAAACCGCCTCTTTAACCACCCATAGGTTTATAGGATGGTTTTGTTTTTGCCCATTATTTGATACCCATGGTTTTGTAAAACTGCTTAAGTAGTTGTCTATTTATATGGTCTTATGCATATGATAGATAGACAAGCAAATGTATTACAGATGTGTTTTGAATTCAGGTGTGAATTTTGTAGAGTTTGTTGAGCATAGCTCCAAACGGATCTGAGTATTGTATTGAGAGAGTGGAGGCTTGTAATAAAATATGAGCAAGTGATTCTTGGTGGACATAGCCCAAATTGGGTGAACCATGTTAAATCTTGTCTCTCTGTGTTGTGTTATTTATTCTACACTTTTATTTGAGATCTGTAATATTTTTTGCATATTAGTTTCTACTGTTGCGATTCTGTAAGGGATTATTCTACATATTTTATCTCTTATTTCCTAACACTATCACCCACGCATGGGGCAATCACTTCCTATTTTTGTCAGCGTCGCTTACCAATATAAGTTACATGACAAAAAGGGGCAAAATGTAGACACCAAAATTAGGTCGTACCACCCTTATAGCCCCGTTAATTAAATAAACCATACCTTACATATTCATATCCCATACTACACATGATTAATTGAATTAATTACTTTAATTAATGCCCTCACTTGACCACCTTGCCTAGCCACATCACCTAGACACCTCATCATTGACCTATTCTTAGCATGTTCATTCTAACTTGGACTCAATCTCTACTTACCATAACTAACTGAGTCTTAGTCTAACCCTAACATTAGATGTCTATTCTTTCTCTAACAGCATGCCCACTTACTTAAGTGGAAAATACCATTTTAGACCTCAACCAATGGGTAGATCTAGCCAAAAGATAGCCAAGATCTGATATTTTGGAAAACCTAGGATTTCCCTCTATAATTGACGCTGGTTAACCTAAACTATCATCGATTACCATATATTCACTTTGGGAACCTTGTTCTAGAGGTTGGAAGAATTATTCAAGTTTGGGAGAGAGAGAAATCTGCATGTAATCACGAACCAGAACCCTCTCACACATCCAGACACACCCCAACCGGCACCAATACTAATCTGAAGACATTGGCATTCTTAGTAGTATTCCAGGAAGCAATGCCATAGCACTGACCACCAGTTTCACAGATTAACCATCACCTTCATCCAACCATCAGGTCTACAAATACAAGTAAGTGCGTCTTAATCTATATCATTCCATACTTATATTTAGATCATCATTTCTTTAACTTTCTCCTTTAAATCCTATTCTCCTTTACATCCTATCATTCTCGCCTTCCTTTCCATCCACCCATCTGACCACCCATAACCTTTTAGCTCCCCACATCCAACCCCAGGCATCTCTGAGAATTCTTAGCTTCTTTGACAACCCAACCATCGTTCTTCCATTCTCTACGCAATCACAGAAAATCTCCCAAAACCAAATTTTATTGAGTTTTTACCATTCCGCCTCTACCAATGTCAGTTAACCTAAACTGTCGTCGGTTTCCCTCTCAACTAGCATTAGTCATACCAGAACAACATCAGTCTCTATAACTGGTAATCCTGCTTGTAATAACAATCAAATAACCCTCACCCAAATAACCCAAAACTACCCAAAATCTAATCCTGACCTGTTCTAATCACCTTGGCCACCTGTCCAACCTCTAGATCTAATCATAACCCAACCTGTTAGATTAAATTTGCTTATTGTATTTGAATGAGATACCTAAATCATATCAACTACAGTACGATGTTATTTGTTTACATTATTTATTGCATTAAATTGTATTAAACAGTGGATTGACAGCCATCTAGGGAGTATCATACTTCCCAGATCTAACATACGCTAGGAATTCTACTGACATATATTGTTTAATATTATTTTTTTGGTCTTGTTTTACATTCATAGGTATTTCCTCCTAGCAAAAAGGAAGCTCTTGCAATCAGCACTGGATCAGGAAATCAGAATGTGAGCACTCTACTTTCCACCTTCATTTCATAGGTATTCCTCCTCACCTTTACCTTATCTTTTTTTCTCATACGTACACAACTTATTGGTGAAATGCATACCTAAAAACAGGCTAGGAAAATTACATACCATCATGGAACAAGGAACTAATATTCATTCTATGAAGCACAAACATCATTATTTGATCATATCATGCTCCTGTGATGGATTTGCATGGCTTGAGAAGAAGAATACACACCAATATTCCATCTTGATACTCATACTGCACTAAAAACATTCTTACATCCAATGAACAATTTGTTTTCCTTTTTGAAACACTTGCATCTTGTGGCTTCTACTTGATGTCATGTGATCATGAGACACCATTCCTCCATGTTCTCAAAAGCGGAAACATTGACCTTGTCATGGAAATATACTTCACCCTTGAATTGTAATATGGAAACATCCCTTGGATCAGTGAGGCACTCTGAAGGAGCGAGAAAAAATAGGTTTTCTTCTCGTTCAACAGTTTCACTAAACATCTCACCTTGTTGTTCTGAGCAAGTGGTTTCAAAAGAGAGTCCACATCATTAGCATGGAGGTTTTCATCATCATTGAGTGAATGTTGTAGCATGGATACAGGTTCAATCCAAATTGGAGCTTGATAAAAAGTGAATGCAATCTTATGTTTAAATTCTTTCACAAGATTCATGCACATTCTCACTTTGTTATTCAAGACAATTTTTGTCAATATACATCCACTTAAAATTGATCTTGGCATCATTCTCAAAATTCCAATCCTTGATTTTTTCATAAAAGCATTCTTCACCCTTGAGTGAATATTGCAGTGTGGATTCTTGTTCTGAATTGGTAGTACATCCAACGGTGGTGAGAACAAGTTGATATTGAATAAAACTCACAAGACTCCTACAAATTTTCACCTTGTTTTGAACCATTATCTTCAATACAAATGAGCTCAACATTTTCCCTATTATCATCCTCCATGGTGGAGTTATTGTCTTCAAAATTGAGAATATTCATTAGGGATTTAATAATCACGTTTCTTTTGCATTCATGATCTTTTTCACAAAACAAGAGAGAAAAAGACTCACATTCACATTTTCTCTCATCCATCCATGTATTGAGGAAGACATCAAGCTCATCCATTTGTTTTGTATCATCATCCAACATTGGTACATTGGAAGGAGGAAAACAACATGCCTCGTACCTAACTTGCATTTCCATGGCCTGAGTCAAGATCTCAAGACTAAAATGGGGGTCTTCAGTTACTTCCGCAACCTTCAATATTTCTTGCGTAGATAACTCTTCTGAGTTTTCCATATACTCATCCTCACCTTTACTAGAAAGGTCATCATATTGAGCTTGAAGAAGATGACTACAAATATGATCCACACATGTCCATGATTTATTTGAAACATCCTCATCCATCTCCTCTATGCTTCTTGTTTCCAAATGCTTACCTTCTTGCGAGAATGGGCATACTTGATTTTCAAAATTCTCAGACAAGGAGAAAATATCCAAGCTACATAGGAACATAACTCCTTTGAGATTAGGATCCATTTCATTATCCTCATGATGAGAAGTAGAGAACCATGTTGGGGCAGAAATATGGGAATAATTTTCAACTCTATCTTGATAATTTATTATTGAATATTCTTTCTTATATGGACAATGAAAGATTTCATACTCTACTATGACAATCAACATTATGCTCATTGGGTGAGAATGGTGGAGTTGAACTCCTCAAAGAGTTTATGATCAAATTTCTCATTCTCCTTGGATTTAAAAAATAAATTGGCCTCTTCCATGTTCGTTGCATCCAAGATTGTAGCCGAGAAGAAGAATTTGATTCTTCCAACTATCTGTGTTTCATCATTTAATCATTTCATCATCACTTAAAGAATCAACATAGGAAAGGAAAATTATCCATTATTACCTTGAATTCATTATCTTCAAGTCTAGCGATGAGAGGATAGGCTTCTGGCATACTTATTCATAGTTGGGTGGAGTCTTTGGAAATCATTGAATCATATGTTCATGCAAAAAGAATCTTCCTCTCTTAAATTCATTATTTCCTCAACGTAGGTTGTGCCTCGAGCCAATATGAGTTGATGAATGGAGGTTTCACTATTGTGTCATCTTCATGATCTTCCATAGGTGTTGATTTGATTCTTCATGAGAAGGTTTCAAGGATATGACATTCATCAGCAGTGTCCAAAAATCTTCCAGGAATGAATACTTTATAGTGCGAGACAATCATTATGGTCTTCCTCCAGAGGTAAAATATCCTCTTCTTCCTCACTTTCAATGAAGTGCTTCAAGTTTTTTGAGTATCTTTCTTGCATGACTTCAACATAGTTCAAAATTTCGAGGTATTGATTTTGGGATCAGAATTTCCTTGTGTGATTGCTCACAACTCTTTGCACATACTCATTTTTCAAGGCTTCCATTTCTTAATTTCTATAAGAAAGGAAATCATCCCAAGTAAGAGAGATAAAAGACATGGTTCCAAGTTTCTTGTTCAACTATGTGAGAGGTTCAAACTATTACCTTCAGACAAATTATTCGTCTTTATGGACCTACATACAACATCTTGTACATCCTTTACATCTTTATCCATCAAGTTTTTATCTTCTTCTTCATCGATCAAGTCCCATTTTATTTCCTTTAGTCAGTAATCCACTTGAACTAAAGCCACCAGGATTTGATGAATAGGTTCTTCACAGAACCTTATTTTCTTCATTCTACACATTCGTTCCTTGATTTTTAGAGATATGCCACTAGCCATCTTTCCCTTGTTTAACTACAGAATCATTTTTATTGAAGAAAGAGACATATTGTTCATTCTTGAATTTTCCTCTTTGTAAGAACTGGTCCAGAATGATGCCTAATCAATAATTTTCATTTCTCGGCAACCATTTTCTTCTTCTTCTTCATTGTCACTCATTGTTACATCACTCCAATCTGGAAATTTCTTCATTGTCTTATGGGAAACGAATGTGACACAGATTCATTTCTTGATGGAGCCGCCTTCAAAAATTGATTTTCCTTTAAAATCATACATTTTTGTTTTTTATAATATGATACTTTTGTATTTTTTAGAAATCATTTTTGGGTGCACGAGGGAAAATAGCTCCCCAGCATGGAGTTGCCAAAAAATTTTTGGTTAGAAATTTTGTCGTATATGGTAAAGTAGGTGTTTCCACCAATGTTCATGGGGCTACGCCCCTCTGCATTGAATGGTGTAGCTCCCATTATTGAATGTAAATTAATCTATTTCATATTTAAATGTTGTGGGTTGGCCAAATAGGTTGGGGATCACACAGGAACACTCCAACTGAACCTATGGAAAAGTGCTTGTATGGGGTACAAGGGAGGAAATTACAATGATGAGGGATGAAGGAGATAAATTAGATAAAGGAAGGTTATTGTTGTGAGTAGGCACAAGTAGAATTCACACCCAATAACTGGAGTAGTTTAGACATTCAATATAGAGGAAAGAAACAATGAATCTATTAGTGAGATAAATAAAACCCACACAAACACACAGTTCTCTGAGGCCTATTCATCGAAGATACAAAGCTCTTTTTTATCACTATACTTACAAAGTGCATATAAGAGAGAGAATGGAGGAATACATAGGAAAAGGGAATGGAAGAAATGTAGCTTTTATTTCTTGTGCATTGATGATACAAATATCAACAACAATAATCCATAATTGCTACAACATAGATGCTATCAAAATCTAGCATTTTCATGATCCTTTTGAAATGGAGAAGCCATCTCAATTTATAACAATGTGAATTGACCTCTCATCTCCCCCACATGACTCTTCATGTTCTTATTCCACTTGTGACCTTTCATTTGCCCTTAGAAAGACAAATTAAGTATTTCTCTTATAATTTTGAGAAAATACTTTAACAATTTAAAATATGTCACTTAAGTGAATCAGGAAAAAATACAATGATTACGCTCAACGAAGAATTAGAAAGGGGAGGGGAGAGAAGGAAGAGTAATGAGAAGAGAGAAGGAGAGAGGAGATGAAAGATCCCCAAGGCATGGATGAAGATTCACTCATGTGATGATCCAATAGAATGCATTGTTGATAAAGTCATGAAGAAGTTGAATGAAGAACTATGGCCCTCTATACTCCACAATGAAGCCTCCTCCTAAATGATGAAGACTTGCAGCCTAGAACACCTTGTTACACTTTTGAAAAACCTCCTTTTGAAATTATGAACAATTGTAGCCGCACTACTTAAACACACCAGTGAAAAGGACTGATGAAGCACATGAGGAGTAGACAACTGTCGAATAATGGAAGGATGTCCTCACACACTTGAGAAAACCATGAAAAATGACCACTCTTTGTTGACTGATCAGGCATATGAATCAGGACTTGAAACAACTTACTTGTACAATGCAGCCATGATCATTATTCCACCTCAAAGATGTTAAAGATGATAATTTGGAGGACCCTCCACAATAATGCATCGATGAAGACCATTTTGAACACATTTCACACTTTTGAAAATCCTTGATATGATGAACCTTCGCCACATCGTTCGAACACACCGATGAAGAGAACTGACGAGTACTCTAGTGAGTAAACCAATGAGAATATCAAAAGATGACTCCCCTCATTGAGAAAATCCTTCTGATCTCTGAGACAATGTTGAATATTTATGATCAACCATTCACATGGGATAAATTAGATGTACTTTATTCACCCAACCATGAAAATTGATTCTGCCACTGTGGGAGCATTGATGATGAGTGAAGCATGAGACAAAATCCTTCGGATTATAGAGTGGGGAAAGGAGAATGAGACAAAAATAAATTGAATCCACCAATTGACAATGCATTCCATATAAAATGAACTGAAAGGGCCTTTAGTACAAAATTTACAATTTTCTCATTTTGACATTCTTCGCTTCACTGTATCGAGGGAATGCAGGAATTGATTTGAAACAGGAGAGAGGAGCTCCCGTGAATGTCGAGAACTTTGTAGGATGGGTGAAGGAATGAAATGTGACCCATGTTTAGCTCATTATCACCTATTTACTATTTTTCGAATATTCACCATTATGGTCTCATTCAACCAAATTCTGTAATTTTTATCATTCTTTTCCAATTTTTAGTGTCCCGATCATGAGGGTATGAAATAAGGAGTATGAATGCACATTTTTTTCTCGAACATAAAATTTTTTAGTAGGTGTATCTCCATTAGATAATTAATAAAAATAGAAATTAGTCTCCCCAATGTCATATTTGAATGATAATCACTTGCAGAAGTTTACATAATTCATTTCGAAGCTCTGCTCCAAATTTTGCATGATTCTGCCCACTGGAACCTTGGGAAGTGAAGAGTTGCCTCGCTGCTATTTCACTGTTGTTTCATGGAAGCTGTAAATGGAGCACTTGATATTTTTTAAAAATTTTCTTTCCCACTTCATATTGCGATGAAATCATCTTCACCGGAATAGATTTTTCTTCTAGACTCTGTGCTCAAATTTTTATCTCAATCCATCCGCCGGAATGATGGGAAATTGAAGAAATGAAAGATAGGGAACAAAACAAGGGTTTTATACCATTAAAAATCCAGGGAATCATTTGATATGTTCTCACTTGATTCTTTAGGGTGTTTGGAAAATAGGAAGATTGAAAAAAAATCTCACTTCGATTCATTTACTAGATTATGAGACGTGAAATTTTTCATTGATTCCGGGAACGAAGTCCTTCAGACAAAAAATGGGTATGGTGTCTAGACAAAATGAAAATTTCATGGGTGTTTTTCAGCTGAGAGCATGAGGGACATGGAGTAAAAATGAAGGAATAAATGGATATGTATTGCAATTGTTTTCTGGAAGAAATCTGACATCACCTCTGGGCTTGTATGCACATGGAGGAAGGAACTAATGGGTGTTAGAAAAAATTTCCAGCTTATGGTTTTTTAATGCTTCATGGGGAGAGGAGAATTATTTTTTTTGCTTGGATTGGGATGAAAGGGATAGAAAAATTCTCCTTATCCCTATGGGAACAAGTGGCGATTATGCATTTGTTGGTGGATGAGAAAGAAGAGCTTATTTTTAGCACCCGGGGGCCAAGTTAGGGTCATGTGAGATACCATGAGGAAACAAGTGGCGAGGGGGAAAAAATGCCCCTATACATGGGATGCAAGTGAGCTATAAATTGTGCCTCAACCCCATGTTGAAAAGTGGCAAGCTGAGGTCTTACGAAGTGCCTCCTAGAAAATTGGTCATATGGGCTTACTAAGGCTTCTCAAGGGTCATGTAATTGGGGGTAGGGGCTCAAATGAGCATGGGGTGTCACATTTTTCCCATTGGTATGGTATGAGAGGGATAAAAAATTATGCACTTCAACACTCATGCTGACATGTGGCACTTGAAATTTTGGTCTAACTACGGGATACGTACCTTGAGAAGAGATCTTGAAAATGAAGTTGTTAAGAGCTCCAAGAGGACTTTTTTTATGGCACTTATTTATATGATTTATGACTCAAAAATATCCTTGTAGATAGATAATTTTATGAGTCTTAAGGTATGATCTAACTTTTCCTGCAACATCTCTCAAAAATATTTTTTTTTCTTGGGACCACAAGGTGTTCCTGCAAAAAATGAGTTGTGGAAAGAAGATCCTTTGGTATTGTGAAAAATATGAAGAATACCATCATGTAGGGAATTGAAACATATTTCCAATGGTATGTTTTTTGGACTCTAAATATTTTGGTATCTCCCGGAATCATCTTTTGAAGTTCAGAGTGCTTTTTAAAACTGCAAGCTCCTTCACCTTCAAAAACCTACTTTTACTAAACTTGTCCCTAAACTTTCAAATATTTCCTAAACTTTCCTAAATCAATTGAAATATGATATTATCTCCTCAATACCAGTTTCTTGATAAATTATGGGCCTTCAAATATTTTTTTGTAGGATGCACACCCACCTTAGAAAGGCTAAAAATAGTCATTTCTACAGTCTATTGAAGATATCTGCCTTGAGAAGGAAATGTCTCGGAAGAACTTCATGAACTTGTTTTCATCTTTCCAACACATGGAAAAGGTCATTACAACACATATGAGCACTCAGAGGATTGGGATAGGCCTAACATAGAGGGGGGACTAATCCGGAGGAGTGCTCGGGAGGGTTTACAAGCAAAAATTTTGACACTAGGGTAGAGTTGTCATGTTTCATCACTAAATTTTTCCCTTACAAAAACACATGACAACATTTTCTTTAAATTATCTTCTAGATTTCAAACTTAGACTTTCTCAATAGCACATGAGACTCGCCACCATTGACTTTATGACAAGTATCTAAAACCTTATAACATCTTCCACAGGTGTCTTGAGGCTTCCAAAATGAGCAACACTTTAAAATGACTTCTAATGCGCACTTGTATTGATCACAACATCCTTCCCATAGTTTTTAAAACAAACAGAACAGAACACATACCTTATCATTGCATAAACTAACCTTGTCTTTTTAAACCCAACCCCATGATGCTTTAACAAACTTGGAGAATGCCTCCATTAAGCATAAAAGAGACACTCCAGTTTTCAGAGGATCCTAGAGCAATATATGTCTAGGAGATTTCAAAATCTCCAACTTCTCATATTCTATTTTTTTAGATATCAAACACATGATTCTCTTCAACCACTAGCTTATTCTTAATCATGGCAAACATACCTTTTTGACTTGCAGACTGGTTAGGGTTAAGCATGATTTTTTTAGACTCCACAAATTCAGATGTCAATATAATGTTCTTGACTGAATTAGGAACATCCTTCTTAATATTATTTGCATGATTAGGCTTCTTAACATCCTTGATTGACCTTGATTCCTCTTTTACTATCCTTAACATCCATACTTGCTTGAGTTTGGGAGCATCATCTTTCTTGACCTTCCTTGATGGCTCAAAATGATAATATCTTTCAATATGACCAAGGTTTTGACATTTGTAGCAAACCACATTACTCATATTTATTGACACACTCTTGAAGAACCTTCTTCCACATATACTTTTCCTATGCCAAATACATTGCAAGCATAATAATAACCATGAAAAGAATCATACCTTGCAGTATTATGATGTCTAATTGAGCTTGTCTTCTTAATTTTGAACTTGCAATCATCCTTCTTGATTTGAATAACATATTTTTTCTTGTATCATCTACATTTAGGTCTCCCATGAAACCTAGGCTTTTTCTATCACATGAAGCCTTCTAACTGCTCAAAATATCATCTAGATCCTTGGAATCCTTTTCAAACTTATCATAGGGATATAACTTGTTATTTTCCTACTCCATCTCTACCTTTAGGGACCTCATTTTAGCTTAATACCTGATACAATCATCTTCTTTAGCTTTTAGGGCTTCTATCTCTTCTTTGAGCTTGCTACATGCATCATCCTTACCTTTTAGAGTTGTTGCCACTAACCCTACTTGAGTTTAATACTCCTTGATTATTTCTTCATGCTCAACTTTCATAAAAATTGATATGTTCTTCATATACCTTTACCAAATACCCCAAAATCATGTTCTTCTTTCTTAGACACATCAATTATGTTTTAGCCTTAGATGAATTCTCATGATTATTATTCAACTTTCCCATTTTGTGCTTCAAAGGATCACCTCAAGCTTGTTAAGCTTTCTTCACAGGACCTGCTATGATACCAATTTTTGGAAGCATAGCCACTAAGATATGGGTGAATCATTGGGGATTAAAATAATCAAACACTTAAAATTTAACCATTCATTTATCATTTTTCAACTTAACCATTTAGCATGATCCTAGCTTATCCATTATAAAACATCAAGACAGCTTAATCATCAAACCATATATAATAAGAGAAAAATAACACATGAAAACCAAATTTAAGTGGGAAACCGTCAAGGGGAAGAAAACCCATTGAAACAAAACTTTATTAATCTATTGTTTCAAATTTAGTTGAGCACCAACTCAACAAGGAGCACCAACCCCTAGTTTATTATATCACCAACTTTACAAGGAGGAACCAACCCCCTCAATCACTCAACACCAACAAAATCCATCTAAAATGTTTGTCATCTCTAATTTTTTGTTGCAGCAACTGATGATGACATCATGAAGCTCACTCTCCTCTCTACCTCTCTTAAAACGTGTATCTAGCCTCCATGCTCGAGAACTTCTTCCTTCAAGATGATTTGATCATAAACCCTATCTCACCCATCTCAAATCACACTCCATAACATCATCACATATTCATTTCCCTCTTTTTTAGGTCATAAATACCTCTTACACCTTCACAAGTAGCCCTCTAAGTCACACTTTTCTCCACCCTTTTATTAACTAGCTCAAATGAGCTTTCTAACTTGCCTTTATACCTACCTTATCTCTAATTTTTTGTTGCAACAACTGATGATGACATCATGAAGCTCACTCTCCTCTCTACCTCTCTTAAAATGTGTATCTAGCCTCCATGCTCGAGAACTTCTTCCTTCAAGATGATTTGATCATATACCCTATCTCACCCATCTCAAATCACACTCCATAACATCATCACATATTCATTTCCCTCTTTTTTAGGTCATAAATACCTCTTACACCTTCACAAGTAGCCCTCTAAGTCACACTTTTCTCCACCCTTTTATTAACTAGCTCAAATGAGCTTTCTAACTTGCCTTTATACCTACCTTATCTCTAATTTTTTGTGCAACAACTGATGATGACATCATGAAGCTCACTCTCCTCTCTACCTCTCTTAAAACGTGTATCTAGCCTCCATGCTCGAGAACTTCTTCCTTCAAGACGATTTGATCATATACCCTATCTCACCCATCTCAAATCACACTCCATAACATCATCACATATTTCATTTTCCCTCTTTTTTAGGTCATAATAACCTCTTACACCTTCACAAGTAGCCCTCTAAGTCACACTTTTCTCCACCCTTTTATTAACTAGCTCAAATGAGCTTTCTAACTTGCCTTTATACCTACATAAATACCTCTTACACCTTCACAAGTAGCCCTCTAAGTCACACTTTTCTCCACCCTTTTATTAACTAGCTCAAATGAGCTTTCTAACTTGCCTTTATACCTACCTTATTATAATAACACACATAGGTCATAAATCATAGAGTAAAAACACTCCCCACATCATAATAATATCATAAAAATATCACTCATAGGAGCATATAGGTCACTAACAACATCTAGAGCCTTATAGACCTCTATCAGGACTTAAAAATCCCTAAAACACCAAAACAAGAAACTCGCAACCAAGGGAATTTTAAAGAGAAAAAAAATTAACCAAAAAATAAAGAAAACTTAGATATGTTTTCTAATCCTTCAAACACCTCCTAGAACCATGAAACTCATAACCATCATCTCACACCATGAAGCCTCTCAAGAGCATGCACAACCAAGTACCCCAAAACCTAGTCTTCAATAAACAAGCCATAACTTCTTAAAATATTATCAAAAACAAAAGAGTGATATATAAATGGAAATATCATGGCCTCAGAGTCATCACCAAACTCAACTCATGCCACAAATCAAACTATAGAACTACCAAAACACCTCTACAATTAGACTTCTCCAAACTTCCCAAAAACTATTCTTGCACAAAAGGGAGCACTTGACCTCCTAAGAGCTCAACCATGATATAAAACCATCATGTAAATTAATTAAAACTCACATAATTCCATAAATTCTAATTTAGTCACCTTGTCCAATGGACAACTTTGTCACAAATTGAAAATCTTCATAAACTTACAAATTTGAGTGGGGTCCACATATTGTCACAGCCTCTAAATACCACCTAGAGAAAGATTTAGGAGTCCTCTACAATATCTAATCATAAAATTTTATTAAACAATAAATTCTTGGCCATAACCAACAATATCTCTTAAGTCATTGTCTAGCTAGGGTTTTGATAGGGTTTAAAACATGTTTACCTTCTTAACGATTGTTCATAAAAACATGAAAATCGAATGAACTCATTCTACTTGTAAAATATTCATAATATACCTATTCAACTATCCATAAGATATTGGGTCCCCATTTAAATCACACAGTCTCCAACGAGCATCAGAAATTTGAAAGTAAGCTCAAAATCTCACCTTTGGAAACTCAGTTTTAGTCAAAATACAATATCTCTCAAATTCCTCCACATAAAGACCTAAAACCTGGACCACACCTTCATATAAACCTACCACATGCTCTCTAATGATCAAATTTTCCTAAATATTCTCATACATGCTGACTGCACCACTCTGGTACATGTTTTCTCTAAGACTAGGTCTAAGAACATACCTAAAAACTCAGTCTAACACCTAAACCAACACTATAAGACATTTATTAGTGTCCCAAAACCTCATACTCATACTTCCCATTCTCTCACCATTCATATCTAGTTGTTACATGCCTTATTTCATCATGTCATACCTCATTCTGCTCTCTAAACCTCAAGAGCAAACACCTTGAACATGTTTGTTTCACCAAATCTGACTTCCTTGTCACTTTTCCATCCTTGAACATGTGTAATGACCTTCATCACACTACATGAAATCATCACAACATCTTCCATACCTTTTTAATTCACAATCACACTCCTATAATCCACTATACTTCTCAAGAGCCCATGTAACATCACCAGGACCAAGCAATCTCAAGAATAAACTCAACACTACAATCAACCTTCATGTTTCTCTTTCCTTTTGACATTAACGACCTCAATGACCTCAATGAAGAACACCTAAAACATCATCATTTTCCATCAATGAGAACACAATTTCAACACATGGGCATTGACCTAATTTTGAATTATGTATTGTTAAGGGGTAGATGTATATGCTAGATAGAAATTAATTGATCTTTATGGTGTGCTCCGGTGTGAAAATTAATAAATGAACCTCTTGTGTGTGTTGTAATAACTACCTTTGAATTGTAGGAAATAAACCTAAACAAAAGGCCAACCTCAGTAAAATTTTGTATTATTTAACCCTCTTGTTTGATCACCTTCATGGCATAGTAAACTGAAAGTTTAGGATGATCCTAGTTATGTATACTTGATGGAACCTCCTTTCTTAAGGGAAACAAGTTCCCAAATTCAGGTTACTATAATAACATATACGCACATCGATGTTGTCACAAAACCCCCTGTAGGAATGGTAATGGTTAAACACTATCTTGAGTATGTGGGGTTCCTCTTAGGAATTGTATTTGTACATGAGGATAGTAATAAACTAAATGGTGTGTGTCATCTATTTTCTAGTGATGTATTAGACCTATATAACCCTTATCATGCTAAGAAGAGACTTACTACTATTACCAGTTATTTCCTTGTTTTTACTTGGGTTAAGCCTCACAAGACCATGTCCATAACTTAGGTATCTTTTTGTGAGGAAAGGGTTGCACTATGTGTACCCTATCACATTGGGTGTGAGTACGATCATTTTCCCCAAGTATCGTAGTTATAGTCTCCTCTTGGACAAGTTATCATTCATGTGTGTGTTGTCCTTGGTGCTCTAGAGGGTAGCCAAATCCTTATGAATATTATTGGGGTGTTTTTACCTTCTAATGATCTTATTAAAGAGATTCAAATGACATGAGTGGAACCTATGTCGTAAGATACCTATATATGAAACCTTTGAGTTTGGAGTCTTTTTTTCTCTTCACAAATAGAGGTGTTACCTTGGCAAGAAGTGAATTTAGTAATACAAAAGTTATGAGATAAAAATAATTGTTTTCTCTAGTTTTTCCTATTGGTGTGGTGTAGATCCCTACTAGGTGTTAATGGAAATTAGTCAAACTTGGACCTCTCATTATAATTATGGTGAAATGCACTTTGATGTATGTTTTCTCAACGAGAAGGGTAGTGGCTAAAAGTTAATAGGATGTATAATTTTTGTATTGAATGTCTCCTTATAACATGCATGTAATAATTAAATTGCCCAAGAATAATATAAAATTTGTTATGTGCGAGATCATACTCCCTAGAATCTTGATGTCTAAGTAAAACACAAGTATTATGTTAACCTTAGTTGTTCTAAAAGGAAATTAGTATGAAGTCAATTTAATGAAAAAAGGGTTATAACACGTGAGTAAATGAGAAGATATTTTTAGAACAGTTGTTAAATGTCGCATACACCTTGAATGATGCCAACATGACTAAAATGAATCAGATGACTTTTATAATAAATTAAAAATAAGATAATGCCTCATCAATGATCATTCAACCTATTAAATTGGAAACTTTTGATATTTAAGGGATGAACATATTCACCATACACCCTCATCGTGGTTTAAACAATAATGTTAAATGATTAAAATTATAAAAAGGGGAATTTGATACTTGTCCCTTTTGGCTCGATGCAAAACCATTTTTGTGTATCATGAACAATGCACACTAAGTAATTAAGTTAAGTAGTTAGAATATAGAGTTAGTTGTAATAACTTTAAAAATGAAACGAGTGTAATCTTAGTGTCTAAATGCTACTCTGAAAATAACTCGAGATCCTTCCACTATTGACCTAATAGACTTATTTTTATTTCATGTGAAGCTCCCTTGTTGTAACAAAGGTAAATTACAAAACCAAGTAAGCATGCTCCTTTGTAACGAATCCTTAGAACAAGTACTAGTAGCCTTATGGGTGTTTAGATGCTCCCATTAACAATCAGGCTATACATATTAATGTGACAATAGAAATGAGTAAAATTAAATGAAACCATTATATGTAAAATGTTAAATGAAATAAATAAAATGCAAGCTAGTTTAAAGAAGTATGAAGGTCTACATGTTAAGTTCTTTTTAAATAATTAATGTCAATAATGAAACTAGGATTGTAATAAATATGTAACTGTGGAAGTGTCGTGTCATGGAAAGTGCCTATACGTGAGTTTATATTGTAGTTGAGTCATTATTTTGTGCTTTGTCATTTGGGGAAAATGTGGCTTGATGTGCATCATGTGTTTTCATGTTATATACATGTGGCTACATGTTTATGTAAATGTATTATGTGATGTTAAGTTATCATAAGTCATCCCATGTGGTGTCGTGTATCAAGTAATGTAAGTCAAAAAAAATTATTCCAGTACTTTTGTTGTTGTTTTTGTGTGTCAAAATTGTGGGCGTGACAGTTGATAGGGGAAAAAAATATTTTATGGAGTCACAAGATAATCACCATATGTGAGTATAAAAATCTTAACTAAATAATAATTGCTATATAAACATGACATGATGGTGATGATTATATTAATAACTATAACAGACGTCATCGTCAAAATTTAATGTTGTTTAAACTCTCTATTGTTGACTATTTAATTCCAAAAGTTAGAAATGCAATGGTATCTTCATAATTGTGGAAAAATTAGAGTTGTAATTACCTTTTCGGAAGCTGATAGGGTGATGTATTTTAAGAATATTTTATTTTATACTAAAATAAAGAAAGGTGGGTTGGTTTTTGAATTTTTGTTGTAGTTGAAGGATATCTATGATCAATGGAAAGCAATTGAGAAACCTATAGATGAGTAGGATTTGATTAATCTGGCATTACAAAACTTTTTGTCATCTTTTGAATCAAGTTCTAAGTCATTTCACATTATTTCAGAGACAAGGGAAATAAATTATGAGAAGTTTCCTTCACGTATCATGTATAAATAAAGGAGATTAGATCAGTCAATTACCTCTACATCAATTGCTACAGAGAATTATTTCTTCACAAGGTCAAAAGGCAAGGGAAAAAATAGAATGCAAACAGGGACACCTCCAAAAGTGAAAAAAAGCAATATAATTATTTATAAGAATTATAAAGGGAAATGTTTTTATTGCAAGGAACCTTGTCATTTGATGAAATATTACCATAAGTGATAACAAGATATGGCTAATAGAAATAAGAAATATAGATATTCTCATGTTACAAAGGAAGATGAAGAGGAAACATTCTATGATATTTCCTTTGTAGCATCACATAACCACTTTTAAGATTCATGTATTTAGTACTTTGACTCGATTATATCATGATATTATACGTGCCACAAAGATTAGTATGTAAATCTCATGGTGGATGATAGTAGTAAAGAAATTTTTTCCTTAGGTGATGGATGGACATGTTATGCTAGGAGATGTGGTGATGTTCAAATAACATGAAACAATGATTAGAGATATAAATTTTTCATTGTTAAATATGTACCATATATGAATAATAATCTCCTTCCCATAAGTGAAATCACCAAAAATAAAAGTCTAGTGGTGAAATTTGAAAGAAGCAAATGTAAATTAACTACTCTCAATGATAAGATATATGCTATTAGAATTAGAGAAAGAGGTTAGTATAAGCTTGTAGATCCTAAATATCAGAACACCATGTATTAGCATCACTTGAGCATACTAGTACTCTTTGGCATAAAATATACAGTCATATTAGTTATCAGTAATGTTGAATACAACTAGAATGGTGAATGGAATTCCATCAATTCAAGATAATCAAAAAAAGTATACAATATGTCATATCACATATGGGTAAGTAGGTTATCCATCCTTTTCCTACTGATAAATCATGTAGTGAGAGGATGTATAGGAATTGCTTCATGCAGATCCACGTGGTCCGATGAAGACTTGTATGATGTCATGAGCACTTTATTTTTTATTGATTGTTGATGATTTTTCTAGGAAAATATGGGTGTATTTTATAAATAATAAATAAATTTAATAAATCAAAAAAATTGCACGGAAAGAATTGGCTAAAAAATAATCAATTAAACAAGTTAAAACACTCATATTTGACAATGGAGATGATTTTTTCTCAAAATAATTCAAAAATTACTATATACGTGAAGGTATACATAAGCAATATAGTACTCCTTACACTTCATATTGAAATGGAGTCATGGAATAGAGGAATAGAGCTATTACGGAGATAGATAGATGTATAGTGTAAACTAAAAATGTACCTTTATGGTACTTGGTAGAAGTTTTTAATATTGTGGTCTACACATTGGATAGAAGTCATTAAAAATTTATACAAAACATCACTCCTGATGAAGCATGTATAATTATTGATGTGATTGATTTCCATATTTTTGGTTATATTTATTTAGCATTAATTCCTTAAGAAAAAAGGAGTGGTTTATATGCTAAAATTAAAATTTACATGTTTGTGGGCTACAATGAGCAATCAAAAGTATATATATTATTAGACATATCTATAAATAAGGTTGTTATAAGTAGAGATGTGACAATGGATGACAAAAAATCATATTTATTAATTGATGGAAACCCCACTTATATTAGTAATACACACACACACACACACACACACACACACACACACACACACACACACACACACACACACACACACACACCACACACACACACACACACACACACACACACACACACACACACACACTAATGATGATTCTAAATCAAGCTCAAATATTAAAATGGAACATGACATAAAAATGCATACACCAGAGAAGTAAAGTTACATGCAAAAATCCAATGAGACAAACAAATTCTCACAATCATATTAGATAAGTCAACATAAAATACCAAAAAGGTACTCTACCATATAGAAATATGTGGAGGATGAACATCCAACAAAAATTAAAGAACACTACACAAGATCTGGGAAACAAGCAGTGCAAAGTGATGAATAGGTAAATTATGCTTTCAATTCATCTATTTCACATTTTTTTTAACCCAATAAATTTGATGAATCCAAAGGAAAGCCAGAATGGGAATTTTAAATAAAGTTGGAGTATGATGCATTAATGAAAATATAGGGAGGACAATCAGCTACTCAAGGCTTCTTCTTTGGAAGACGTAGAATTTGATGTTAAAAATCTCAATCCTGATAAGGCTCCAGGACTGGATGTTTTTCTGACACTTTTCTACCAGTATTTCTAAGATATAATTAAAAAGGATATTCACAAAATAGTGGAAGAATTTTTCAATCATAAAAAGATGTTGAAAGATGTGAATTGTACCTTTTTGACCTTAGCTCCAAAAAGTGGAAATGTGGTGGAGTTCAAGGATTTCCGTCCCATAAGTCTTTGCAACACATCATACAAAATTTGTACAAATATTTTAGCTCTTCGGCTGCAACTACTTCTTCCCTCCATAATCTTGGAACAACAAGGGGGATTTTTCATGGGTAGACAAATATAAGATGGTATAATAACTATTCAAGAAACAATCCATTTTGTCAAACTTTGTAAGAAGCCAAAAATGATTATCAAATTGGATATAGTTAAGGCATATGACAGGATTTCTTGGAGTTTCTTAGACAAATTCTTGGAGAAATTCGGTTTTGACAGCTCTTTTAGGTGTTTGGTCAATGTTTGTATTTCAAGTGTTTTTTCTCCATTCTTATTAATGGGGTCCCTTGTGGTTTTTTTCCAAGTTCTCAGGGTTTAAGGCAAGGTGATCCATTGTCCCCTTTTCTCTTCATTATTATGGAAGAAGCTTTGAGTAGTAAATTTAATGAAGCCACCTTTGATGGAATTATTAAAGGAATATCTCCGGCAATAGGGGTGGATAAAGTCTCTCATTAGCATTTTTTGGATGATATGATCCTTGTGGGTGAAGCCTCGGTGTCGGAAGCTTTCTCTTTTAAGAAGTTGTTAGATGATTATATGGAAGTGTCGGGGTAACTCGTTAACTACACGAAGAGCTCTATCTTTTTTCTCAACACCCTAGAATATAGGAAAAGTCAAATTGTTAAAGTATTAGAATGTGATATCAAATCATTTCCTTCCTTTTACTTGGGTATGCATTTGGGAGAAAGAATACCCCAAAGTTATGAATGGAATTTCCTCATTGAGAGGTTTGAAAGGAAACTAGCTAGGTGGAAAGCCAGCCTTCTATCATAGGTGGGTAAAGTCACTCTGTTGAAAATCTCATTACAAAGTCTCTTGGTTAATGTTATGTCACTTTTTTAGCTCCCTACGAAAGTGGCATACAAACTTGAAAGCATCCAAAAATGCTTTCTTTGGAGAGGAATGAAAATCAATGTTTGTATTCCTTTGGTGGCTTGGAAAAGGGCATGTAATTGGGATTAAGGGATTGGGTAAAAATGAACAAATTCCTATTAGCTAAAATTAGATGGAGACTAATTAATGAAGAAAGTGTTTGGACAAAAATTCTAAAACACAAATATTGGGAGGATACACATGATGATAGATGTATTTTCAAATCTCCTACTTTCAATGGTTCAAGTATTTTGAAGGATATCAATTGGGAAAAGGAAATATTGGGAAAAGGATGTAAATGGAAAATTGGAAGTGACACAATGACTCTATTTTGGAAAGATAAGTGGGCTGGTCATTTTACAGTGGAAGAAAATTTTCCAGAAGTTTCTCAACTACTAGAAAGAAAATATGCAGTCATGGTAAGAAACTACTTGAGTGAAGAGGGAGGCTTCTAGAATTGGAAGCACTTAGAGGCGAATAGATAGGATTTAAAATGTAAATGGAAAGAATGAATGACTTCCTTGATAATCAACTTACCTATAATAAAAGAGAGCAAGACAGACTAATTTGGGACAAAGAAGAAACAAGAATCCATTTTGTCAAATCAGCTTATGCTCAGTTTTTTGAAGAAGAGGAGAAATCTGAAGATATCTTATGGGGAAAGATCTAGAATAAAAATTTCATTCCTAAAGTCAATATATTCAATTGGCTAACCTTGATCAACAAGATTTTGATGATTGACAACCTATCAAAAAGGGGTTTTGCATGGTTAATAGATGTGTTCTATGTGAAAATGAAATTGAGACAGTCAATCATTTCTTTGTTGGATGCCTCTTTTCTTCTCAAGTCATAACCTCTATCTTATCCTTATTCTTAGTTTTTCGGGTTAGCCCACAAGAGGTGAAAAACTCTTGGGTTCAATGGTAATGCCCTTTTCATAGCCAAGGCCTAAAAAATATGTGGATCCTTAGCCTTGGGAATTTTTGGTGGGAGGTGTGGAAAGAAAGGAATAGGAGGATCTTCAAGGGGAAAATGTTGCACTCACTCCAAATAACAAAAATATGCATCCAGGCTATCAGAAACAATTTTTCCATTTTAAAAAATAAGGAGGTGGAAATTTTGCAAGGGGAAACTTGTATTTTGAGAAGATGGGATCTCTTTAATGCTAAAATGATAAAAAATAAATAAATCAAAAAGAGGGGGTGAGATGGATAATACCCTCAGAAAGATTTATAAAACAAAACTTTCCCAGTGCTATGAAAGGGAATTCAAGGAAAGCAGGAGGTGGTGGAGTGTTTCAAGACTCCCAATGGTAAGTTTATGATTGATTATTTCTTTAATCTGAGAACCCAAACTAATCATGTGGCAGAAGATGTTGCTATGTATTGTGGGGTGAAATTAGATGAGGAGAGAGTTTTCAAAACCTTAATTGTCAAAGGAGACTCTCGAAATATAATATATAGCATGAATGGAAGGAATATAGTTTTTGTTACAATTGAATATTTTATTAATAGTACGAAGAATAGACTCTCATTCTTTAGCTCCATTACATTCCAACACATTTATAGTGAAGGCAATGGGATAGCTGACAAACTTGTTAACATGTGAGTGGTCAGAAAAGGGACTTTTAAAGTTCCTCTACACCAAGGGCTTATTAAGGCCTTGGTTAAAATTGGAACCCCTAGAATTGGCAGTGTTGAAAATTTTGGTACAAAAGGGATGAACCCTAAAAAGGAGGAAGAAGTTGACATTTTGGGAAAGAGGACTAGATCACGCTCGACCAGGGAGAACCCTAAGAATGAAATTAGATTAGAAGGCTTGGAAGGGAAACAAGAGAAAATTGAAATCAACTCGGGGTCAGAGGAGAAGGAAAATGAGGAGAATGAACAAGAAGGCAATGGAAGTGAGTTCCAGAAGTAAAAAATGGAGCTTGAATCAAAAGAGAAGGAAAAATAAGGAAAGCCCCCCCAAAATGTTGGATATGGAAGATATATCTGAAACACACACTTAGAGCATGGAGGAATCAATTACCAGTATTAGAGCGCTGAAGGTTGCACAAAAAGATCTATTTATTGCTTAGGACTCTATGGTCAAGGCCAATGCCTTCTTGAAGGATTTCAAAAATTGCAAGCTCGATATTGAATAAATAGGTAAAAGATAATTATAGTTTCCATTGAACTTAGGGAGGTACAAGAGAAGATGGAAAAAATCACCTCCACTGTTGTCGATGAGAATCTGAAAAATGCAAAGGAAATATGCATGGCTATGGGAAAAGGATGAGCTAAAAATGAAGGAGACTTTGATGCATATCTAAGAAATGCATCTTCTGAACATGAAGAGTATGATTCAACATCTAAAGATGATGGCAGATCTGGTTCTATGCAATGCAGAGGGCTAAGAAGTTGTAAAAAAGGAGTCATGCCAAAGAAAGAGATGGTCAAACCAAATTACAAAAAATGGAGGATGAAAAGTGCAGAACTGGTCAAAGAATGGAATGATTGCATGCACTCAATGGGATAAATAATCAAGGATTAAAACTATATTGTATATCTGTGGCTTATGTTGGGGTAGTGTTCCCTTTTTTTGTTTTGTTGTTAGTTTGGCTTCCTAGAGTTTTGATGTTGTTAGTTTGGTCTATTTTACTATTATTTTGGTCTTAGTAGTGTTTCAACTGGCTTCAATGGGTATACCCTTTGCCATGTTCTTAATGTTTAATCTTTCTTGGTTGTACGGGGGTATGGTCCCCCTTGACCATTTTTTACTGCTAATCCAAACATATATATAAATTGGGTTTTGTCTACTTTACCTCTAGGTAAGAAATCCATTAGTTATAAATGGATTTATAACATAAAATGTCAACCATATGGCCTTTAGATAAATGCAAATATCATCTTTTTGCTAACGGATATGCATAATAATAAGGAATATATTATGAAGAAACTTTTTCTCCTACAATAAAAATGGTAACATCCAAGTTGGTTATTGCTATTAAAATTGATAAATATCTTAGAGAGTCTAATTTTAAAGAGGTAATTTGGAATCTACTACATATATATATAATGTTGGATGGTGATGATGTAGTGTTTCTAGTTTTCTATGTTGATATTTCCATCACCAAGAGTAGTAATGACTTGATAAAACAAGTGAAAGATGATATCTATTATGTATTTGAAATGACTGATCAAGGACTTCTTCAATATTGTCTAGGTGTAGAATTTTGACATTGTTACAATTATGTTTATACTATTTTTATATCTCAAAAAATGTTCCAAATCCTTATTAGATAAATTTAAAATGTATGATTTCAAAGATTTTAAATTCGCATCGCGGGTTAAAAGAAAGAAAAACTTTTGGATATGTTGCGTGGATTAAATTAGCACCAACGTTTTGGTTATCATACTAGAACCATCATCAAGGTGAGCATTTACTTGAGAGAAAGAAAGAGAAATGAACTAGAATAAATAATTAAATCGACCAAAAGACATGTCTTTCCGAAAGACATGGGAAATTATTTTTTAAAAATGATAAAAAATTACAAATTAAAATAATATAAAATTAAATTAAAATAGAATTCAAAGGAGGGAAATCAAAAATGGGAGGGGGGAGGGAAATAATGAGGAATAATAAAAGCATGGGGAAGAGGGAAACAACCATTACTACTGAGGATCATTCTCATGAGGTTCAATAAAACCATTACTATGCCTCCAACACCTTGAGATATACCTTGTTTTACTACACACACATACACTTGCATTAGTGGTTATATAAAAGCAATGATGAAGTAGCTACAACACCTTGCTAATCCCATAGCTCCTTCATGATACACCTCCATCATCCCTTTGGTACCCTTCATGTACTCTTCAAACCATTCTTTAAGCCTTATATCCTTCAAGAAGTCACTATGATCGTGTACTCTTAACAATATGAGACTAGACTTAAGTAGGCCTCTTGGTCTAATGCTCAAAATGCATACATACAGGCTCCTCACTGCCCTCAACCCACCTAAGACAATTTGTCTAGTATATTACAAGGTGCTTAGACGCAATTCATAGCCATATTCTTCTATCAACCCTATAATCTCTCCTTAAGGCCTTATTGGCTTGTAGCCCTCTCAACACACAGATGCCCTGATATCCCACTTTATCATGAAACAACCCCACAACCTAAATGGTGTTTCTAATACCCTTTACCCAGCTCTAGCTTATGTCTAAGTTTCAACTACTATTACTTTGGACCAAATTGTACTTCCTTTGTAAAGGGGAGTGTCAATTAGGTCTATTTAGATCCTAGGTTATAAAATCATATGCTTCTCTTCATGAATTCAACTAAATGATGATGGATCCACTTCAAAGAAGGTACTTACATGCTCCCTACCAAATTTGGAGACTCAAATCCATGATTTAGACCTCAATGCACTCAATTTCTCTTCTGTAATTGTACATATACAGCTTGACCTTCTAAACCTCCTCTAAATTTCCCACATGTGTGATCTAGGTCATGAGACTTCATATTCTTCTAGGCACCATCAAAACAGAGGTACTCACCAAATTTTGTTTAATTTCAATGGTTAGAATTCGAGATCTTCGTTGCCCTAGTTTGGGCCTGAGAGCACTTAATTAAGGCTACAGGACAAACTGTATAGTTTCAAGAGCTATAAAAATTCATGATGATTCCCCTTGACCTCCTCCAACTACTCATACACTCACAAATCTTTCAAAGTCCTATGGTGACTTTCATATTTTTAGCATTCGGTTTGAGCAGGGTTTTTGACATACAGTCTATTCAAACTCATAGTTCAAGCAAATTTCACACATTTTCCCTACAACACCAATTGAATATCTTATTATCCACCTCAAACCTTTTGTTACATTCTTTGAATCATCTTCCATTATTCATTTTTCTCTAATAGCTCCCTATATGTTTACTAAACTAGCTGATTTCTAGCTCTAGCTCCCAAAAAGAGATCAACAATACAACTAAACTTAGCATATAATCAAAACTACATCATATCCACTCTAAACTTCTTTCAACCTCTTATGAAAACCCATTACACATCATTATAAACCTTAATTAGGCATTATAACAACTAATTTCTACCTACCTATCTCTATTTACACACCTAACTTTACTTTTGCAAGCTTATTCACTTTGACATCCACTTACTCAAGTAGAATCATTCACATGCACCTAACCAAACATATCTAGATGGTCTCATATGACCTTAGAACATTTGACTCTTGATACTCCTGCATCATTTACTCCCCTCTTATTATCCCATAACCCATCATTACCCTCTAACATGCATGCAGACCTAAAAATAGCCCAGTAGTCGTTATTATCCTATTTCCACCCATCCATAATTGTTTTAACATCTCTTGGCAGATTTTCTGTCCCAGCTGTCAGCGACTGACCTGGGTTGTTGTCTACCCTACACTATTCTATTTAACAACACTCACCCCTCCTCTTAAAGGGCTGGAAAATTTTGAATCTCTTGTGTTCTTCGTGAGTGTTGCTTCTTACATCATCTGAATCACGTTGTTGTCCCTTTGCATGCCATTGTTAAATCTTGGAGTATTGTGAAGAATATTTAGAGATATCATTTGTGCATGTTTCTCTTTTTCTTGTAGGTTTGTAGGTCTTCTTGGAATTCTACCTATCCTTTCATTTGTCTATTGTCGTCTTTAGACCTAGTCATCTACTCCATCCTTTAGCAAAGATCCTACATCTGTTTCAGTCACCACCAACTTGATCTAGTCATCATCGACCTATATCCCATATCTATTAAATCTACCTTATTTTACATCCTATCCACCTTGTATTACATCATATATGTCACATTTGGCATCGTACCCACCTTATCAGCATTCTATTACCCATCCTAACATCTTGGAACCAACATTTGTCCCTATTTCTACATACCTTTGTCAACCCTGCACAGGTCATCATCGACTATGTTTGTTTACCTCAAGTCATCATTGACCTACTACTTACCCCCTTTAGATCTACCCTTTCTTTCATCCTTTTACTTCATTTGTGTTTTGGTGTCAATTTTTGTAGCTCTGCATCAATATTTCATCTCCGTTCTTACACATTTTCAGACCATCTCTACTCTAGTCACTGCTGACCATACCATTTCTACCAGGGTCATCATCAACACACTCTAGTTTGGACTTATTTCTTAGCATTTCCATTATCAGTTATCATTTAATTATCTTTCAGTTCATTATTTTTCTGTTTTAGATTGTGTGTTCTACATATTTCCATTCATTATCGATTACCTATATCTTTTTATCATATGGGCTGACATCCTTTCTAAGAAGCTTTTGCTTCTTGGAACCGACTTCGTCGTGTAACCCACCATCTCTATCACTAATCCTTTTCATGTTTGGTTCTTTTTGTTGTGCAGGTGACTAACTCACAATGAGGAGGATTTATTCTTGTGTGCCTATACCATCTTCATCACCATCCATATTTAAAGGTTTTCTTGATTTCTCATTTAGTTTTCACTAATCTGAAACCGGAAGTGTGGAAATCTTGACAAACAATGTGTTCATAGTTAGAGGATATTTTTTTATTTAGTGTATGTTGTGATTATTCTTGCATGATTTGATTATTTTTTCAGATATGTTATCTATCAATCTTATCATTTTTTGAGGGCTTGGATATATATGTTGTTGATAAAACATTTCTTAGTATGTGATTACTAAAATATTATTATATGCATATAAAATGACACTTGGGGATGCCTTTGTGTTTGTATTAGAGACATCAAATACTAATTGCATCTAATATATATTTACTAGATTAATATGTTAAAAAATTTCAACATATTTGTAATATAACATGGTTAGTTGTTAAGCATATTATTATTTAAGTTGTTATATAACTTTTTATTTAACCTATCAATGTAAGATTTATAGATGGCTAAAAGTGAAATCAGTAAATATCTATATGTTTATTATGATGTCTATATGGATATTGTGACTCTAACCATGTTGATGTTATGTTGGATATAAAATATACATCTGGATTTTTGTTCAAGCTTTTTAGTACAGGTGTCAATACTTGGAGAAATAATAAAAGTAGTTGGTAGTCTTCATCTCTTCTACTGAATAAGAGTATAGAAGTGTGATGGAAACAACAAATGAATACATGTGGTTAAAGAGGATGTTGAAAGATATGTACATGGAAGTTAAAGGAAGTACTCCTCTTTTGTGTGATAGTCAGAGTTGTTTTTCTCTTGCTAAGAATCCAGTTCAGCATCAAATAATGAAGCATAGAAAAGTTCATATGCATGTTATCCAAGAGAAGGTTCTTTGTGGTGATATAAGATCTCTAGTAATGCTTTTCTAAAGATAAGTTTGTAGATATGTTTACAAAGCCATTGTGTGCTGCAAAATTCTGCAAGTTTCGTGCAATGTTTAGACTTTCAGAGTTTCCATTGACAGGGAGTGTGTGGGGCAATGTTGCCTCCTAATGGCCAGCTGGTTGATATCTCCTTCTCCTCTATACTTCTGCTCCATTGTAAAGCATTGTAAAATATATTTTTATGATCTTTGTAAACTTATAACTCTAAGTTTACGATGTACAGTCTAGTGTGTTTCATCTATTTGTAAAGGAGGTCCTTGTGTTATAAAAGGCTACTAGAGATGCGGTTTGAGATATTTTCCATGAGAAACTGTGAGATGTAGTCTCACAAATCATGTTTAGCCTAAATCATAACTTCTGATTTATGGATTCCAAATCCTTTTATACAAAAAGGTAAGTTGAGCATGATTAAGGTGTTATAAATCCTTCAAAAGTGATATTCTAGCTTAAACCTTCACTAATGGTTTATGGATTGGTAAATCATGTTATACAAACAGGTAATGTTGGCATATGGTTCCCCATTAATATTAAGGGGGAGTGTTAGAACATAATATTAAGTGCCTATAAACTGTAGTTTATAAGTAAATAATTTACAATAGATTATATTCTTAATTAATTAATATAAAATTTAGGTTATGTTTAATTGGTTATTTAATAACTAATTTAAATTAAATTGGGGTACAATTTAATCATACCCCATCACTTAATATGTTCATAACCCGTGGGGTCATTTAAATATGGTCCTGGATCATTTTTTTTCACCTCGGGTGATGGCTTGGAGAGAAGTCAGGAGGGAGATGTTTTACTAAATTGTAATGTTTCACGTTAATGGAAATTATCTTTGTCTGTGGTTTTTTTCCCTCAAGGGTTTTCCACGTAAAACCTACGTACGTGTGTTTTTACTATATTGTGTATTTATTTATGCATTACATTAATGTTTGGGCAATATTAATTTAATATGGTTAGTGTAATTTATTGTCCCTCGGATTCTAAGAATCGACAAAGGTGTAAAAGTCAATGTTCTGACATTGGATGCTTGGAACTAGATGGGAATGCCACCATTGCAGCCATCTTCTAATGTGTTGTATATGGCGAATAATACAAGGGTCATGCCCATTAGGGTGCTAAAGGATGCTTTAATCACTATTCAAGGAGCTAAATTTTTAGGTGATTTTGAAGTGTTGGAACTTTCTAAGGAAGATGATTCCCCACATTACTTGGACATCCTTGGCGTTATGCTAATAATGCAAATTTACACTTCAACAAAAGATATATCATTTTTGAGAATAAGGAGGAGCACGCTATCATACCCTTGGATGATGTGAAGGTTACACCTTATACATATCCTATTAATGAAGAAGAGCTTAACATAATGTATACACATGTAGTGCGCGATCTGGAAATGTAGAACCATCAAAAGAAGGTGTACTTCACTGGGAATATGTGCAATATATTAGTGATTCTACCATCATTACTTATGACAATTAGGCCCATGGAACTTATGAGATGGTAGGTCGTGAAATCAAGGGAAGAGTTACCAGGATGATTAGGACATGTATGATTAGGCACTTGGGCAAGACTCAGTTACCAAAGTATACTGGAGAAGAGAAAATTGATTCTTTCTTATGTGAGATGGGAGACTAGTGGAGAAATGAGGGAGATAAATGGAACATGATGGTCTACACATTGTTTAAGAAACCATTGTGCATTACTGGGTGACACATATATAGGAACAACCTCTTAAGTTGGTGCAAGATAAGGGTGGCCTTTCTAACAAGGTTTACCCAGAGAAATGTTCCCTCACTAATACATGATTATCATGGGAAGTACTCCTATTTCGGTATACGTCCATAACTATGAGAGACATTGGGCACAAGGACAAGAAGTTATTCCTACTATCACTTTGGTTACACAAATTTTCACTCTACTCTAACATGAGGATGTATGCATTCTTTGGTACGTGCACAAATTGAGTTACAAGCAAACAAACTGCAAGTTGATGTGACATGACGAAAGGTATTGTTCATATGTTTTTTTTATTTATATTCTAAGCCTCTCATTACACGAATCATTTTATATTATGAAGTGCATCACATTGCGAGATAGTAAAAAAGGCAAAGAGGAAATTAATGATTCAATCTCTTAGGAGAACTTGAGGACTGACGTGCACCCAAGGATGTGTTGGAAATAGAAGAAACGTTGCTAGGGTGCACACGTGGAAAGAGAAAGAAGAAAGGAAAGATGGTATACCTCATAAATGATGAGGAATTTCAAGGATTTGGATATTAAGACACATAGAGGGTGCGTGTACGAGGTATTGGATTCCACATATGATAAGGCATGTGCATTTCACATGTGCCTATGAACACTAAGTAGGTGAATATTAGGACTGAGGATGTAACCAAAGGAGGATGTTATTTTGGATTATTGGCCAGAACCAGAATTTTTGAAATATCATTGAGGTGTTGTATGACTTCCAAGATTTATTCCCAACGGTGATATCATGAGTAGAAAGGCATGTACATCCTTTGTTGGGAGAGATAAAAATTAAGCTAAAGAGATGGTCATGTCATCTAGTTCAGGAAAGAGGCCTTATATGATGAATCCTAAAACCTATGTGCTTGATGATAAAAGAGGAGATTGAAAATATGCTTAAGTCAAGGATCATTGAGCCTATTGAAGAATATAAATGGATCAGCCCTCATGGCTGATCAATATAAATAAGGATGGTTAGATCAGGATCTTTGTTGACTATATGGTACTCAATGCTTCATGTGTCATAGATCCTTTTCCTACACCATTCACTGAATATATTTTTGAAGGTGTTGTATGGAGTTAAAATATATTCATTCATTGATGGATTCTCAGGGTACCATCACGTATGCATTGTGTGTGAGGATTAGAAGAAGACCACCTTCACAATTGAATGGGGAAGTTTTTCATACACCGTCATGCCCTTTAGATTGAATAATGTGCCATCAGTTGCTCACACATCATTGTTCAGGAATTCTAGGACTTCATTCATAATTTTTTGCAGGTCTACTTGGACAATTCGACCATTTATGGGCTAGTGAAACATCATTGTGAACACTTGATCCTGATGTTTTAAATATGTAAGTAACTTAGTATCTATCTTAAATATCGAGAAGTTTATATTTTCCACCCCCTTTGGAACATTTCTTGGGCATATCATTTGTAAGGATAAGTATTGTTAGTGGATCCAGCTAAGATTGTAATCATTTTGGGGTTAAAATAACCAAATAAATCAGAGTGAAGTGTACAGTTTCTTGGGGCACACTAGTTATTATAATAAATTCATTAAGGGTTATGCAAAAATTTCTCGCCCCCTTGAAATAATTGAAGGCCAAAGGAAAGTTTTATTTCGGGGATGTGCTTAGCAACATGCTTTTGAGACCTTGAAGGAAAATCTAACTATTGTGCCCATCTTGTGATTTCCTTCTTAGAACAAGCCTTTCCATATACATGTGGATGCCTTTGGTCTGGCCATTAGAGCAATTTTGGCGCAACCTAGGAGAAGGAACCGGTTGATCACCCTATTTGTTTTGCATGTAGGAAGTTAACAAATGAAAAAGCAGAACTATACAACTATGGAGTGCAAAAGCATTATCCATGATCTATACAATTCACAAGTTTAGATAATACTTATTGGCCACACTGTTTATCTTTTATATAGATCATATGGCATTAAAGTACTTGGTCAATAATCCAGTCTTACAGGGGTGCATCTACCATTGGATCCTTTTGTTTCAAGAGTTTGATTTTACAATTATAGTGAAGCTAGGAAAGAGTAACTTGGGACTTGATCAACTTATCATGAATTAACTCTAGAGAGGATGCAGAGTAGAGGATATTATGCAAGATGCTGATAGTTTTTCAAATTGAACCGTGCACCAACATGATTTAGAATATATTGCAGCATTTGTTGTTCACTAGGCCTAGCATGGAGGGAATGAAGACTTTGGAAAAGAAGTAAGCTTGTCATTCTGTGTTATGTGCCATATCAACTCATTGGAGGATGACTTATATAAAATGGGAAGAGATGAGGTCTTACATAGATGTTTTCTGGAAACATGAGCATGAAATCTATCATGGAATAATCTCATGGAGGAATAACTAGAGGACACTATGCAGGAGATGCCACACTACACAAGATCCTTATTAGTAGGTCTATGGTGGGAGACACTATACAAGGACACTAAGGCTTTTGTCAAAGCATGTGATCACCACTAAAGTATTTGGAAAGCCTGGGAACCAGAGATGAGATGCCATTAAGGCCCATAATGAGTGTAGGGACATTTGAAAAATGGGATATTGATTTTGTAAGACCTATTGCACCACCCACACATAGGACAAGGTGCATGCACTACATCATCACATGTACTGATTACTTGACAAGGTGGGTAGAGGTACACCTACAAAGGATTGCACTGTAGCAACAACAATGAAGGTTGTTTTGGGAAAATATCATCAATAGGTATAGATGTCCATTGATCCTTACAAGTGATAGATGGAACTCATTTTTTGAATGAAACTATTAGAATTTCATTTGTCAAATTTATGGTGGAACACCATAAGAATACCCCTTATCACCCACAGGATAATGGAACTGTTGAAGATTTCAAACAGATCTTGGGATAAACACTAACCAAAGATATGTGATGTTGGAAGGAAATTATTGGGATGCTAAGGTATCAGTTCATGCTTTAAGAATATGGACCAACATATAAATATTGAATAAAGACACACCCTTTCAATTTGGTGTTTGATGATAAATATTTTTTATATGTGGAGTTTATGATACCCTCCCTATGTATTCCACATGCGTATAGGAGGATTGGATAATGAAAAGGTAGTTGATGAACGCATTGATAAATTGATGCAATTGGATGAGAGGCATGTACCATTGTGACATTAGAGTTAGAAGAAAAAGAAGGAAAGACAGAAGGAATGGCATGATAAGAACATTAAAAAAACAAGTCCTTTTTTATGGAAATATGGTACTTCTATATGACTCCAAGTTTGCGCCATCCAGGAAGTTTGAAAGTTCATTGGTTGGGACCCTTTCTAGTGACTAAGATACTAGAATTAGGCACATGTCAATTACAGGTGTTGGATGGCACCATGTTTCTTGATTACTTTAATGAGAATAGGTCTGAAGCCCTACTATAAATAAACTTCCTCTATGTTTGTAATAAGGTAGTATTTCCACTTAGATTATATTTCCTTTTTATGATATGGTTTTTTTGTTTTTTGTAATAAGCATGTTTGCGTGCATAGAAGCTGATTACTATTTGTTAAGTTGATGATGGTACCACACATACTTTTAATGTGGGGTGGAACAGGTTGTAAGTGCACACAAGAGACTATTATGTGGTATTCTAGGAGCGTTGGTTCAGGAATGCTTATAAAGTTGGGTGCAGGAGTTTACGTTGGTATGCACAATGGTATGGTGCTTGATGGATAACATGGGGGTGTGCAAAAGGAAGTATCTAGGTGCTTATGTATGATGGTATTTGAAGGTATATGGATATTGCTCAAATTGGAAACCATGTGATAAAGATGGATGTGCAATGTAATGTGAAGGAGGAAGCAAGCAAGCTAGAATACTTGGTAAGTGGCATAGAGAAGATGGGGTGTGGTGCAAAGAGAGGCACGCAAGGATGATTGCAGCCTAGGAAGTAGTTGCACACCAGAAGGTTATGACTGATGCGTGTGGAAGAGAAAACATGGAAAAAAAACCTTTAAAATGAAAAATTACTTTAAAGAAAAAATTGTGGGAAGAGTGAAAAAGTGTTTTAAAGCCAAAAAGTGGTTGTTCAGTGGAGTAATTAAGTGTGAAAAAGCTATAAATAGGGGACAAATGAGTTTATTATTACCTTTCCTTTGAGATATTGGTGTGATTAAGAGCTGAGTGACTAAGTGCGAAGAGTGCATTGCAAAGAGTGAAGCGAAGACAAACCAGAGTAGAACAAGAGTGTAAAAGGCCATTATTTTGAGAGCTCCTTCATGGAAGAGGAAGTGGTAGCTTTGGGAAAAGGCATGTGGGCATGAGAAAGGTTGGGGTTTATAGAATTGGAGATTATAGAGCTAGGGTTTTAATAAGGAATCGAGCACTTAGGGCATGAATTCAGGGAAGAAAGAGCACAAGAGTTGTAGAGTGTAAGGATTGAACACGATGATTGATGCATGACATTAAGGAGTAAGCAAAAAGGTAACTTTCAATACCTAGGGCATAATCTCAGAGGGTTTTATAGTTTTTAAACTTGAGAAGAATGATGGAACCATGAAGGGCACCCAAGAAAAAGAAAACTCATGGAAGAACCACCAGAGAATTGGTTCTTCGAAATGTGGTACCCACCCGAGGTGATAGTGGGATAGCAATGGACCTCACAACTTAGGAAATGCAAGATCAATGAGTACAATCACCGAGTGCTAGGGCATGATACCACCTTAAATAAGGATATGTAGTGGGAATTTCCCATCAGGACTGTAGAAGGGTAGGTTTTATGGATGATACAGTGTGGAAGGACCTTGAGAAGGTAGGGGTTCTCCAATTATTTGACTTGCCTTTATTTGGTAGGCAAGATGCACACCTCTTCCAATGGTTAATGTCACGTGTGCACAAGAATTATTTCTACTTTTTTGGAAGGAGAATGTGGATAACACTTAGGTTGATTGGAAGAGTGACAGGGTTACGAGACACTGGTGAAGACCTAGACCTAGATCTGTGCGATGAAACCAAAATTAAAGAAATAACTACAAAATTACAGTATGATAGGGGACAAAGGGAAATGAGTATTGATAAAATTATTGACCCTGCCACAAGAGTAGCTGCACACTTGGTTAAGCTGCAAGCTAGGAGCCTCCAACAATGGAGTGAGGTAAACCAAAAATCCTTTATATTGCACACAAGATGGCACACAAGACTCGGTACAATATCATGCAATATATAGCTAAGGGGATTGTGGAAGAAGTGAAGGTAAAAATAGAAAGAGGGGAGAAAATAACTTGGAGATCCATTATGTTATTGATCTTCTTCTAGGAGATTGGTGTCCCAGATGGACCAGAGGACAATATGTGGATACGCCCAGCTGAGGAAAAGTCCCCTGCCACCCAATTTTCCCAATTTACATGTGAAGGCACAATCTCAAATCCTTACAAGGTACACCTGGAGAAATGGTATAAGAGGATGTGCAGGGCATTTGAGAATGAGTGGCACATGCCCAGAGAGTTACTGGAGTGGTAGGCCAACAATAAAATTTTGTAGTCATGCAACACTTTAGCCTTGCAAGGTTTGTAATGAAGAATGGTTACATGGGGCCATGGTGACAAATTACCATTTGCATTCACTTCCAAATACTTCAAGTGTGTGGTCAATATAATCAAGGATGCATAACCTTTGAGATTTGATACAGAGAAATTTGATTCGGATTGGCATACCTTGGTAAACATATAAGTATGACTCCAATTTGGTGTACCTAAAAATGATGGATTCTGATAACTTGGATCTTAATCCTATTATGACATTGGCAGTGGGAAACATGGCATGTAGAGTTTTTTGTTAATTGGAAGCCAAATATGAAGGATGGAAAGGAGGTTGAAGTATGTGACTCCCATATGCCACACCAGCCAAAGAAACATACAATGAAGATTCCAAAGAGAAGGTGGGAAGAGACTACATGTCAGAAAGAAGAAGAATACATTACGCTAGATCATAGCTGGAGAAAGGAAATATAGAACAAGAGAAGAGAAGAAATTAAGGGTGCAAGCTCTTCACATCCAGTAAAAAGGGTCTCCATCTGCAACAATGTAAGCCAAAGAAAGTCCCTTTGAAGGAAAAGAAGGATCCACAAGAGGCCTTGAGTCATTTCTGATGAGATGAAGAGAACTTAGAAGAAAAGGAGTCCAAAGAGAAAGCATGCGAGGAGTCTCTGTGTATGAAGAGGAAGAAGATGTGGAGCAATCCATACAAGTGGATAAGTACCTTGAAGGAAATCAGGAGGGAAGAGAAGTAGATTTGCATAGTGGGATCCCACACAAAGAAGTACTAATGAATGAAGAGAAGATATGTGCAATGTAGAAAAAGGATAATCCTGAAGAAGATGAAGGAAAAGGGTGATAATGAGTATGTCATCAAGGAAGATAAGGGTGCGGGTGGAAAAACACTAGACAAACAATTCATTATTACATATGAAAAACCAAGGAAGGCGTGCACAAATGAAAAGTAAAGATGGTAAGACCCCTCCAAGCAACCCCTTCATCAAAACCCTACAAAGGTATTAAGGGTTATATTATAGAGCTCAATCCCCAAGGAAGAATTTTTTAGAAGGGACATATTGGATAAGGATGGAGGATTTCCACAAATAAAAAATGGTGTCTTGGAGTATTCATGTGCATGAGGAAGAAAAAAATTTGAAGTCAGTGATAGGTCCTATTCCAAGTTGATGTTGAGGAAAGAGTCAAGGACAATTATACAATTTCATACACCCCATGAAGCTCATTGATGAATGGGCCTTTAATGCATTAAATAAGATGACTAGACTGAAGTTGTGTGCATGAACTTGGAAAAGGGGGGCACACTCAAGGTGATGTTGGATGATAAGAAGGAAAAGGAGTGAGGAAAACGAGGAGGAATAGATGGAGGAGATAAGAGAACAAAATAAACTCATGGACAAAGCATATGATAAAGTAGGTAATATATTAAAGAGCATCACAAGCACGTGTCTTAAACTTGTGGCGCAAACCTAGAATATATATTCATCAAAATTGTAGTATCTTAGAGACCTTGTGGGGATGTTACTTAATAAATTAAATAGTAGTGTAGAGCCATCAAAAAAATAATTGGACGAGGAAAAGAAAAATTATAAAGAATGAGTTGAGGAAAAGATGGTAGAATATGAGGCATTGATCACCGAGATCAAGGAGGCAACCAAGAAGGAATAATTAACATTTGATAAGTGCCAAAATTTTGACCCTATCCTTAGCACACATGTTGTAAGAAAGGAGGAAGAGATCAAATAAATTCAAGCAAAAAGTGAAGAATAATAAGCTTGAACAAGAGAAAAGGTCATGGTAGAAGCATCAGCACATAAAGATACTTGATCAAGTCCATGAAAGAAACACTTGAGGAAAGGATCAAGGAATTTCAACTCAGGGTCATGCAAAGAACAAATGCCTTGGAAGGGGTGATTGTGGAGTTAGATGTGGTGGTGAAATATATTAAGGATAAATCTGACTGAGCTAGTTTCCTGAGAAAATATCGGAATATTGTTGAGGTCACGCCAGAACAAAATGTGGAGGGGATCTCACGTAAGATTGAGGGAGTTTAGTAAGATGCATTGAGTAAGAGAGTTCCCAGTGGTTATTATAGCCAACTTAGGCTATGAGTCTTGGATGTATGAATGTGGTGAGATTATTTCATTCATTTGATTCATAAGGTAAATGATCAAATAATATTATTTTCTTCAAGGACCTTAAATTATTTGATTCATTCATTCTTTCGAGTGTGATTTTGTCTTGAGTATTGTCTAAGGACGGGACAATACCTTTAGTTTGGGGTAATGTTGAGAAGTGAAAACTGGCTAAGTACTGAGACACATGCATGGAGGTTAGAGACTCATGTGAAATAAGTTTGTGAAGGGGGCGTGCAATGTGTCAAAAGGTTTAGCATGCAAAGGTATCTACTCATGGGCATACATGGTTCAGGACTCCGGCCAAATTTCTAGAATGCAACTAAAAATAACAAAGTAGAGATGGAGTGGTGCTCAAGTAAGATCCAAAAATAGACAAAAGCATGATATCTTGGCATGTACGTAAAGCAGCTATAATCAGAAAAAGTACATGCAAACAAGGATACAAACAATGCATGAAGCAGGCTAATAATAGGATAAAAGCATGTAATGTTTTATCTAATTATAATTTAATCTATTGATAACACAAGTTGTAAAAAGCATGTGATATGTTGTTAAACACACATATTATTAGGAAGGTGCATGTAGGCAGTGAAGTGAAAGTCCACATCGCGTGCGCGCGCGCGTGTGATATATATATATATATATATATATATATATATATATATATATATATATATATATATATATATATAGACACACATACACATACATACATATATGTGTATAGATACATGTATATACATATATATACATATATATGTATATATATGTATATGTATATGTATACATATATATGTATATATATGTATACATATATGTATATATATATATATATATACATATATGTATACATATATATATGTACATATATGTATGTATGTATATATACATATGTATATACATACATACATATATATACATATGTGTAGATATATATATATAATCTATAGATATAAGATATATATTATGTATATATACATATGTATAATATATATATTATACATATGTAATATATGTATGTATGTATGAATACATATGTATAACATAATAACATATATAATATATATATGTATATGTATATATATAATGTAATTATGTGTGTGTGTGTATAATAACAACATATATTATACATATATACATATATGTGTGTGTGTCGTATGTATATATATATATACATATATACATATATATGTATATATGTAGTATATTTATATGTATATATGTATATGTATATAGGGTAGATATGTATATATATTAGTATATAATATATTATATATATATACGCTGTATTGTATAGGTATATGTATAGATATATATATATTATATATTATAAGATATATAGATATATATATTAGATACATATAGAGAGTGATATACATATACATATACATATATATATAGAGATATATATATATCGAGACATATACATATAGATATAGATATATATATATACACATATACATATATATATATATATATATATACATATATATATATATATACTATGTATATATGTATATGTATATGTGTGTGTGTGTGTGTATATATATGTGTGTGTGTGTGTGTGTGTGTTGTGTTGTGTGTGGGGTGATTCATGATTATAATAGTTAGTGCTAAATCTGAGTTCTAAGTTCTAAAGAATATATTAGGGTTTTGAAGTATGTAATCCTATATGAGCACTATGTGAGTGTGCATGGTCCTGCATGTTGAGGTACTAAGTATTGATGTAATCAGCTACTATATTATGTAATGAACTTGGTGTTTCAATGGATAATTGTTTATGGAATGCTAAAGTAACTAGATCTGAATATGGAGCTATGGGAATTCAAATATTGTTGATCATTCTTTATGTTGATTAATTTTCCTTATTATATGTGTTGCCATTTTAATATGTTATGATGTATCTTGCGGTATGAATGGTTATGATTATGAACATGCATGCTAACATCTTTTTAAGCAAACAAAGGAGGTACCTGGTGGCTGCACGCACTTTGGGTGAGCTTTCATACTTGTCTAGATGAAGTGTCTGCATGCCTAGCTAACATTGGTAAATAAAAGACTACAATAAGAGATATATATGTAACAATCAAATATTAAGGCACATGATATAGATCAATATATGTGTCAACCGATGTGTTGTGAGCAATATATGTAACATGCAATGCATCATGATCATGATATAGATCTACATATGAGTCAACTAATGTGCTAGGAGCAAGATATGTAAAAATCATGTGCCTTGAGCATAATATAGATCCATGTATGTTTCAACTAATACATTATGAGAAAGATATGAAAAATAAATGTGTCATGGGTATGATATAGGTCTAGAAATGTGTCAACCAATATGTTGTGATAAAAATATTTGATAACTAATGTGTCATGAGCATGATATCAAATAAACAATGTGTCATGAACTTATGTGTCAATCAATGTGCTATGAGAAAGATATCAAATAAATAATGTTTCATGAACATGATATAGATTCAAATATGTTTCAACCAATGAGTTGTGAGAAATATTTGTAATAAAAAATGTGTCATGAGCATGATATAGATCCATGTATATGTTAACCAATGTGTTATGAGAAAGATATGAAATAAGCAGTCTACCATGAGCATGATATAGATTCATTTATGTGTCAAATGATGTGTTATGAGCAATATATGTTGATAGAGCATGGGGTATAAACAATGAGTGCAATATGTGTTTAAATAATGTGTGTCATAATCACTATGTATCTAAACAAAGTTTTTCATAAACAGTGTGGCTCAAGAAAAATGTGTCCCATGTAATATGTTATAAGAGACATTTTCCAATATATAGATGTAGTGATTAACGTGTGCATAAAATGATATTGATGATAGACACCATTATGAATTGAGCATAAAATATACAAGTAGTGAGTAATCAATGCATAGAGAAAACAATGGCATATGAGAAAACATAGCATAGGGAATACAATGGCATAAAGCATATAAGTGCATAGAGCAAACATATTGTAGAGTATAAAATTTCATATAGAAAATAGAGCTTATAGTATACAATATTATATAGTGAATAGATCATAGAGTATACAAAGGCATATAGAAAATAAATCATAGAAGCATACAAGGACATAGAGCAAACAGATATTGGAGCATACAAGTGTGTAGAGTAAACAAGCCATAAATAAGATAGATCATAGAACATATAATTGCATAGATCAGATAGATCATATAGCATACGAGTGTATAGAAGAAAAAAGAGCATAGAGGATTCAATGGAATAGAAAAAATGGATCATATAGCATACAAGTTGACAAAATATAACATACAATAGAGAAAAATATAATATATCATCTAATTTCATATAATAAAATAAGTGCATAGAGCATACATTTTCCTAGAAACAAACAATTCATAAGAGTAAATAGGTGCATGGAGGATACAAGTGCCTATAATAAAATAGTGCATAAAAACAAATAATGCATAGAAGCAAAAAATGTGTAGAAGAAAATAGTGAATAAAGTAATCATGGATCATATAATGTGTAGTAATGACATGAGTGATGTATAAAACAAATATGAAAGAGCCAAAAATAAAATCCTAAGGACAATAGTAGTTAAACAAGTATAGTAGTGCGAAATAATAAACTACTAATAGTAAATGATTTGTAATAAGTAGGCATGGAGCATGTCAAATCAATGCCTAGAGATAAATAATGTGATCATTCAATGAATCACAATATAACATGTGTCATAATATATAAGGTGATGCAAGATAGATAAGATTAGTTTTGTATTAATAATGGTCTGGTGTGTAAGGATATGATCTATGTAATCTCGGTAAGTAAGATGCCCTTAGTGTAGGTATGCCCCCAAATATGGTGGGTATCCCCATGGTATAAGGCTATAATAAGCCACAAATTTTGATTAATATGATTTAATATAGGTTCATTATGTAAGTGTCCCCTAGTGTAGGCATGCCCCCAATATGGTGGGTTACCCCAAGGTATAAGCCTTAAGAAGCCATAATGTGTGTATAATTTCTATGGATTAAGGTATCTACATATATCATATTTTTACTATGAGGATCAAGTGTGAAATAAGGTATGTAGTGTTATATCTGAATAAACACAATACTTAAATCTATACAATTAATGAAAAATTCATATGTAGGCATTGGTTTTTGTATTTTTGCCATATTGTATTATTTTGTATGTTTTCCATAAGAGAATGATATGCATAATACTGTCATCTTGGATTTGAAATAATGTCTCTTGGCCATAGTTTGTAAACAACAAAATAGAAGAGTTGGGGTCTTAAGTAATAATATTTCCCTCAACATCACATTGAATCCCTAACATGTGTTATATCATTAGGTGATGCCATAATCATGGACTATATGAAAATTTTGTAATGATTGATAATCATGCTAGGAGATAACACCATTAGTGGTGGGATAGGATAATGGTATGTGTGTAAGAAACTATGTACAAATTATTATTCTCAAATTGTGAGAAAGTAAATAGTAGGAGGATATCCTAATAGCCCATCAATTTCATAGTAATAAGATCCTAGAGAGATACTAAAGAAATTCAAATCAACCTAAAAATCCCCAAGTCCAAATGGTGTAAAGTTTATTCTATCCAATTGGTTATCAGTTTCATCTTGTATGTATTCCCCATCATCGAAGTTATTATCTTTGTTATTATTGTTAACAATCTACATGTCGTTCTCTTCTTTTTATTTATTTTATTTTTCCAATTGTGTTGTACATTCATGATTATGATATTCCTCTTGTGGTAGTTGTATTGTACATGTGTCTATGGTAGGGAATTGTACATCATGTAAAACATCAAGTGGAGAAGAGGATTGTGAAGCTTAATATTTGTGATCCATGTGTTATGTAATATATTATGTCTTTTGTGGGTGATTTAGGGTAGATTTAATGAAGGTATGAGTCAATGATTTATGTATCTATACCCCAAAACATTTAAAAGGGAAATCGGGTTTAGAAAATTTCCCAATATTCATGTGAAGGGGTATTATTTACCTTTTATTTATTTATTAGGTTAATTACTCTCACCCATGGTGATTCACCTTACTTAGGTGAGTCATAGGTCTTATATGAGTCATTAGGGTGTTATATGGCGTATGACAAATTCTATCATAAAATATGTCATATGTGTTAGTGTGTCATATTTCATAGGGAAGTTACATTCCATTCTTGGATTGTAACTCCCCTCTCCATTTTAGAGTATTACAAGTCCAAACATGGGAGTTACACAACACTCCTTCATACGTACTTTCATTTTTGATCTATGAGGATGAGTAGACCAATTTTATAATGCACAAGTTCCTTGAGATATTTTACTTGTTAATTACTTGGATTACTTTGCATTTTCATTGAGTGTGTAACTTCGTCGATGTGCACACATTTTAGATGATCTTCGTGCCCTCTTTCATGGTATAAGATCTTGGATCTCATTAATCATGTGACTCACTTCATCATTACTAATTACTCTCGATTTCATGTTATTTTCAACTCTTAGTACAAGTTTTGTCATCTGCATTGGTTTTCACATAAATTTAACATCTTCGGGTTCACATTGACCTTTGTGGAGTTTCTAGTTTTTTGTCTTTGGTGCATGTATAGGTTTTAGGGTTTTCTCCTCTACATTTGGTTAAATATAAATAAATTTGATAATGCCTCTATATATGGAGGTTTGTTACAGAGTTAGCTAAACTGAGCTCTCATGGTCAAGTTTGGATCTTCCTCTCATTTTTCTAAGTTGGGATCTATTTTGCCACCCAAGCTCTTATCCAAGCTCTCTGCCAAGTTGTCTTGCTCACCCACCTTTCCTAAGCTCTACCTCGATCTCACCTGTGCACCGCCTCACTAAATTTTTTTACTATCAAATCTCACCATCAATCTCATCCACCTATTCTTGGCTCACCCAAGCCCCCTGCATCTCCATCGAGCCCAACTCAAATGTCGAGCCCTAATTTTGTTTCCCATCTCCCAGGATCTTTGTTTTCCTCTCTCCGTGAGCTCACCCAGTTTATCCTTGTGTCAACTCAGCCCCTCACTACGGCTCACCTGAGATCCTCACCTGTCGAGCTCTATACAACCCACAAAAACTATCTCGTGCTTGATCTTTTCCTAACTTTATTATCTTGTATTTGAGATCTATGGTGTTTTGATACCTCTAATATGAGGTGGTGTTGATTGTTTTCTAACTGGGCTCTTTGGCTCATTCCATCTCGACCTTGCGTCCAACTCATCACTACATTGTTTTCCTTAAAATTCAACCTAGCTCTCCATTCTTCTCACCGATCTCCATAATATAACTTGGCCCCATCTCTGTCATTTTCCTTACCTGGCTCCTTGCCCAACCTTGTCGAGCCCTTGGCACTTGGCCCTTCACACTAGATATGTGCCCATCTTAGATTGAGCCCGCCAATCTCGATTTGATTCCATGCATTAAACCTGAGTTATCCTCCTCTCATAACTTTCTCCTGACTCGAATCATTGGTCCCTAAACCAGTGTCCCTTGTTTCCTTCCCTAGCCAACTTGGTCCCTAAGCACCTCAACCCTCAACTCGACCCCCCAAGCTAATCCTACATCAAACCATTTTTTAAGGTTTTCCTTCTTAATATTTAGGGTTTTTTTTAACCCAAGTCTTTTAAAAAGGTAATTAAGATTCAAAATAAATCTATTTTTTAAATTTGACCTTAATTAGCATTTTATTTTTGAACTAGTGTTAATTAACGAAAACTAAAAACTTAGGGTTTATTGTTATTAGTTTCTATATGGGTTGGCACATTGGTTTCTTTTGACCATATGCTTGGCCCAACACTATTTGCTACCTCTAGGCCAGTAGTCATTGTCATAGCTAAACTTGTGCCTAACATGGAGGTTTCTATTGTATTCATCCTTCATCTCTTCTACCTTTTCAACAACATAGTGTTTTGATCCTCTTTTTTTTCCTCGAGATGTTCCCAAATGGTTTGAGGATTTTGTATCTTCTTTGTCCTCTTCAACCCTTTGGTCTTGTATCTTTGGGGTGCACATGACTTTGTCTTCCTCTTCAACATGTTAAGTTCCACTTGTCTTCTTATTCTTCTTAGGCTTTAAGTATTAGATCAATAATATTTCTTAGTTGCGTACTATTATGGTTTCCACCATGTATATTGCATTAAATTTGGATTTGTGTTTCTCCACATATGAGTTTTCCCCCTCGTATTTGTATGTGGTGCGGAGGGTATGGATGTCCACATCATTTTTTTTGCATCGATGTTCAACTTCTTGGCATCCCTAATCCAGTTTATGGATCACATGAAGTATTCTACATTAGAGGAAAATAACAAATTGGACCAATGAGACATTTCTTCACTCTTTATTTTAAATTGAACCAAGGAGTGTTGTATTATAGTGAATTCCACCTCTCTCTCTCTATTTCCTTTGGTGATTTCCACAATACCTGCCAATATCCTTCAAGGAAATCACATAGATGCCTTAGCTGATTATTAAATCTAGTTTTATATGTGTTATTGAGAGTGGTGGTAGCCAATAACTCAATATATGTCTCCACTAGTGACTTTTTCTCGAAGGGATACACCCATTTTAGCTTCCCACTAGCCTCTAGATTTCCTATCTCATTCATATGCACGTTATCCATGTTTTTATCTGTCATCTACTATATACTAGAACAAGTTATAGCGCGTCCTTTTTTCTATCTTACGGAAATATACAAAAATTTCTTGTTTATTTTTATCCATCTCTCTACACCAACCAATTCGGATGTTAGGAGGCACACCGCGACCCTTGTTCCTAGATCCTTAATATTCATAATTAGAAAGGTGTTCCTATCTTTCTTATACTTCAAGAGATGGCATGTCTCCTCGATCATTGTCATTTCATAACTCTTGTGCCAAGTCATCTCCGTTGTTTACCAACTCGATCACCTTTTTGATGAGCACAAGAGTGATTCTCATGCATTAACCGGTGAAGTAGAAATAGGATTCATAAATGTGCAAGATAAAATATTGGATAATCTCTTGGTGTTTGTTGAATTAAGTAAACTCATAGACCTAGAGGACCCTAACATTATTTATCGTTTGTTTCACACTATCATCAAAGGTAATGCCTCTTTCAGCAGTCTTCTTATCTATTTAGCGCTACAAGTCTCACCTCAATGTTCCTTCCAACCCTGGTGTGTGATGGTTGAAATAAGATATTTTGCATGAGATGTCCTTATTTTTACATCTCTCTCCCTCCATAACATCTTTCAAGTACTGCATCTCTAGATTAAGGGATGACAATTTTGTAAGAGTTTTGTCCTTAGTCTTTCCTTTCCTACTAAAATTCATTGTCTTCATGCCCTTTTTATTCACTTGAACAAAATAAATAGCTTTATCCTTCACTTAAACTTTATATTTTTCTATCTCTTCTAAAATCAACCACTCTTTTTCCTCTTCCTCAAGCTCCCTAATAATTGTGTTATCAAGTTCTTCTTCTGATATTAGTTCCTCTAAATCACTGGAACTAGTTTTGCTTGAAGAAGACCATTATGCAGCTCCAACCTCATGTGTTGTCTCCTATCTTAGCTTTCTCATACACCTAGTTCAAAACCCTTCTTGATTAACTATGGGGGTTAATATCCCCAAATTTCCTCATCTTAAATAAGGGAGCTCGATCTCTACATTAATGGGGGTTGAGAAAGTTTACAAAGACAAAAGAACTAATTTTCTCCACCTCAACCTATTAAGCCCACCATTTTTGGTTGATTCCACTTCTTATCCACCCCTGTTCTCCACCCTTCTACCCATAAAAGCTTGGAATCTTCTTTAATAGTGGAAAATTTTGTGCTTTTACGTGATCGAAATCATTGTTTAACTCTTTTTTACTTAGTTTTTCTTAGATCTTTCATTCATTTGAATCTAAGGTAACTCCAAAATGAGTTTACGCCTTCATGTTATACCCCTCCAAATGGGTAGTAAAATTCACATTAACTTTGTTCGCATGTGTGAACTCTCATATCTTTACTAACCACATTAAATACCAAGTGGTTGTTGACTTTTCCCTAGTCCTTGTTTTTGTGCCTTTTTTCCCATTTCAAACTCAACTTTAATGACCAATCCACTTGCATATATGTGGCATGAACTTTGAGGATCTGTGTTGATTTTTACCTCATGCCTCTAGTTACGATATGTATCTTACATTCTTGGGCCATGTTACATTCCCCTATGCACTATCCTCTTTCTTATGTGGTTCTTTTCCCCATAGCCTTCCTGTAAACACTTTACCCCTTCCACTTCCATCTTTTCACGCGCTTTACTTCCTCTTCTCTTTGGTCATTATTCCTTATCAATGTTTTCATTACTTAACAATATTCCATTATGCCTCATCAATTATTGCCCATTGAACACACCACCTTTCCTATCAACAATTTTTTAAATTCCCATCACAAGACCTTTTTTGTCATTTTATTTAGTATTTTACTACATACCCACACTAGTTTTATGCTCCATTTTTCTCACACATTACGTAATACCAAATCATTTGTTCTTTCTTTCAACATGTGTAATTTCCCCAATCCTTATATAATTATTTTTTTCCCTTTTTTGCATTTTATGCTCCATTTTTCTCACACATTACCATATACCAAATCATTTGTTCTTTCTTTCATCATGTGTAATTTCCCCAAGCCTTATAACATTATTGTTTTCCCCTTTTTGTGGTCTTTTCATGTTTTAGTGAAGACAAAATTTTCTTCCCCATTGGAATTTTGTGTGTAGTCCTCTACACATTTGTTTAGATCAATTACTCAAAAGATAGAAAGAGAGATTTTAAAAACGTAACTAAAATGTTATGCTTTGCTTCTGAGAAAAATAGTTTTGAATATGACATATGGAGTAGATTCTTGTGTGAAACATGCACATTTATTACAAAAGGAGTAAATACTTGAAAGTAAACTACCCTAAATACATGTAATAAACTATCTTAGGAATTGAAATAACATCTATTATGATAGCATACACCTTATTCAATTATTAAAAAAGGGCCTTCATTGGAAGCAGGGTTTAAGCCTACTCCCATTAAAGTGACCTGGAAGAAATTACCCATTAAATTCCTTCAATTTCCATGCCTCAATAGGAAAGATTGCATTTCTTTCATATGGAAGTAGCCAATGTGTCTTCAATTTCCCTGGGTGTTGTACAAACTTTGAGTCATAGAGAAATACTCTCAACTTACATTCAAAGTTTTGTTCCTTATATGTTGATCATTTCATACTTTGTGGCATGCTTTGTTTATGCCTTAGCTTCATCTTGAATGCACTCTCCTCTCATGTAATTGTATAAGTTTATTAATACACTCCATTATTGATTTTTTCATCATCTAAGTTTGCAACATGTGTTATCCTCAGCAATGGAACTATAAATTCAATAGGTAGTACTACTTCTTTGCCTAACACTAACTGTAAGGGTGTTGTTTTTTTCAATTGTTTGTAGGTTGTCCTATATGCCCATGAAAATGCTTAAATCTTATCATCCCAACCCTTAATATTCTCAGCATTATTTATTATAGTCAAGGTATCTTATTGAATGCTTCCACCATTCCATTGGCTTGTGGATGTTAGGGAGTTATCTTACGGTGCACGACCATGAATTCAAATAGAGGTATTCACACTGTCTCATTAAGAAAATATGTTCCCATATCACTTTTTAAGATTAAAGGAAACCCATACCTACTTATAATATTCCCCTTGATAAACCTTTGACAATTTCTATTATATACTCCTTTGTTGATGCAACTTTGACTCGCCTTATCAAATTGTCTGTTGTTGTGATATTGTAATATTTTCCCATTCTTTGTGCAGATGGATTGATTGGCCCTACAAATTATATGGCCCTTTTATCAAAATTATCTTATGCAAAAATTGGACGTAAAGGCATTACATCCCTTTTATTAGGATTTTCAAGGAGTTAACAAAGATCAAATTTCGTATATATTGCTTCGCATTATGGAATAGGTTTTGTCATTATAACCTTACAGCTAAAATTTTACATCTACTAGCATCACCAGCAAAGTTTCCTATTGTTACCCCTTCATGTGCTTCACATAAAATTTCCTTCTACTCATGTTTTAGTACACAACCCTTAATACTTAATGGTGTCCCATTGTATAGAGTGTGCCACTAACTATCTTATATGGAGCATCCTTGATATAAATTTTATTCTTTTGTTGCATATTTCAATTATCTAACACAATTCCCTTTTCAAGGAACAACACGATAACATTGAGTTTGTCTAGTTTGTTTGTGATTTGTAACAATTGTGTGTCATGCATTTTGTTTTCAATTGTTTCAACCTCTTCCCCACTAGTATTGTGTGAGAGATGACGAAGTCCTATTATATTTTTTCTTGGCTTCACTACTACTAGGAAATATAATTATTGAAACAATATTATCCATCTGTAGATATGACCATGTAATACCACTTTGTTTACCAAGTATTTTAGTACAATGTGATCGGTGTAAAAGAAAAAGGGTGTTGCCAATAGATACTATCTAAATTTTTTGTAATGAGCAAATAGGGAGGATTCTTAACAATTTTAATAATATGAAGAAAAAAAATAGAGCAATCAAGGTGTAATGTATATATGCATTGAATAATTGAATACAAATAACTAATTTATTGTACAGGCACAACAATATTCTACATGAATATACAAAAGGAAAAATATATGGTTTAAACAATATAACAATGCATAACCATATAACAAATATATAACCACTAATTACCACAGTAAATGACTGAGTTAAATAAGGTAAAAATGCTTATGGTAATAACACTAACTACAATACATAATTACCTATATACAATAAGGTTTACCTAACATTCCCCCCTTAATTTTGCATTGCCTCAATAGAAGAGGAGAGGAACTCTCTAAACATCTTGAATTTGTCACATGTAAGTGACTTTATGAAAACATCTGCTTATTGTTCAATTGTTGGGTAAAACTAAAGTTGTATATTGTGTTTCAAAATATGCTCACAAATGAAATTAATATGTACCTCAATGTGCTTTGTTCTCTCATGAAACATTGGATTCCAAACAAGTTTGAGAACACCCTCATTGTCAACATATAAGATGGTGCATTTCTCTTGTGGTACTCCAAGTCCCTCAAGTATGTGACATAACCATATCTCTTTGTAGATAGTTCAACCTACAGCATGATATTCGACTTCTATGGAAGATCGAGAAACAAAGTTGTGTTTCTTGTTTCCCCGTGTTCTGGACCAGATCCCAAAAAGAAAGCAAATCCAAAAGTGGATTTCCTATCATCAATGTTACCTGCATGATCTGAATTTGAATATCCAATCAAGAATAACTGATCATTTTTCTTGTACTATAGACCAAGATCCATAATTCCCTTGAGATATCTCAAGATCCACCTTGTTGCTTTTCAATGACAAACTTTGGGTTCTTGTATGAACCGTGAAAGATAATTATTTACAAAGTTAATGTCTAGTCTAGTGTATGTCATGTAAATGAGACTCCCAATAAACTATCAATAGAGAGTTTTATTTACCAAAGGAGATGGATCTGTATGATATAACTAAAGTCTCATCTCCATGGGTGTAGAAATCGGTGTGTAATCCATTATCCTAAATTTCTCAAGCACTGCATTGGTATATTTCACCTGAGAAACAAAGATATGATTCTCCTTCTACCATAATTCCAATCCAAGATAGTAGTGCATGAGCTCGAGATATGTCATGTCAAACAATCGAATAAGATCTTTATTCATTATATTGATCATCTTCATTGTGCTTCCAATGATGGCTAGATTGTTTACATATACAACAACTATCACAATCTCTCCTACTTGCATCTTGAGGTAGATATTGGGATCATATGTATTCCTCTTGAATCTATGTTGAATGAGATGCTCATCAATTTCGATGTACCAATCCCAGGGTGTTTGTTTAAGGCCATACAAATATTTGACTAGTCTACATACCTTTTTTTCTTCTCCATGTATGAAAAAACCCTCTGGCTGATTCATATAAACTTTTTCCTATAGATCTCTATTCAAAAAGGCACTTTTCAGGTCCATCCAGTGGACTTTCCATCCAGACTGTGTAGCTAGAGCAAAGATCATCGTGATTGTTTTGATCTTAGTTGTGGGAGAAAATGTTTCCTCTTAATTTATTCCTTCCTTATATGCGTACCCCTTTACTACGAGTCTCACTTTGTACTTGTCAATAGTCCCATATGATTTGTACTTTTTAAAAAAAATCCATCTGCAACTAATGGGCTTCTTCCCTAATGGAAGATCAACAAGCTATCAAGTATTATTTTTCATCAGTAACGAATACTCAGTATTTATGGCATCTTTCCAATATTTTGACTATAAATCTTATTGGATAGTATAGGGCTCAATAAATTCAACAACTATACTCATCAAGGAAAAATTTACCTCTTCATGAGCTTTACTATGATTCTATGATATAGTGGTGGATGTTTCCAAAGGAGCAACCAAATTTTCTTCTCGAATCATATTTACATACCACTTGGGCATATGTTGCAATATTCCCATAGATTGTGGTCTTGTCTAATCATCAAAATCATCCCCGTTATCACTGTCATCATTAGTGGGAACATCTACTTCTATTTTCACAATAGGGATGTTATGTACATCTGGTGAGTCTTTGGAAGGAGCATCAACTTATTTCTTCTCAAATAAATCAAAATCCCTACTAGTGTAGACTTTCCTGGTCTTCATATCCATCAATCTATACCCAAGAGCTTCTTCATTGTAGCCAATAAATATGTATCTCGCTAATTTCATGTCCATTTTTTTCTCTTCTACTAGGGTATGTGCATGTTAGATTTACACCCGAATACTCTTAGGTGTGCAATGGATAGATTTCAATTTGACCATGCCTCATGTGGTGTTACTCTATCAAGAGAAATTGTGGGTACTCTGTTTAACAAATACATGGTAGTCTTCACTGCTTCGGACCAGAATTCCTTCGTCACTCCTAAATCATTGATCATACATCCCACCATCTCTATGCTAGTACGATTCCTTCTCTCAAAAACACCATTTTTTTTTGTGTGTGTGGAGGATGCATCTACCAATGAATCATGTGAGCTTACTGATAGGATTTAAACTCATTACTGGTGAATTCCCCCTCAATACGAGTGGAGAGATATGAATTTTTGACCGGACTTATTGTCAATAGCCACTTTGAACTTCTTGAAGTTCTCAAAAGCTTCACTTTTATTACGAAGGTAAAAAATACACATTTTTCTTGAATAATCATCAACACAAAGCATGAAATACTGAAATATAGAATGACTAGGTTGCATCGGACCGCAAAAAATTGGTGTGCACTAAATCAAGCTTACCTAGAGATCAATAAGTACTCTTCTAGAATGAGACTCTATGTTCTTTTCCTACAAGGTAGTTAGGACACTTTTTTGTATCCTTCTTGAGAGATGGAAAACCTATCATCATATTATATCAAAAAATTGTGTCGAGATATCCAAAACTGATGCGACTAAGCCTCTAATGTCATAAATGTGTGGAAGGAGTATTCTTAGCCACTAGTTCCTGATCATCTCTATAGAAAAATCAAGTTAGAACATATGTCCCGTAATTGAAGCTCTTACAACAATTTTTGAGCTTTTGAATTTATCTTGAATCAAACGTACTTTCTTACCAGAATGACTATCAAAATCAATATTCAGATTATGATCTAGAAGTTGACTAACTGATACTAAGTTCTTCATCAAACTAGGGACATACAAGACATTTGATAACATACAATCTCATGAACCAAGAAGTATAGAAATATTCCCAATACTTTGGATTGTGTAGGAAGAGTCGTCACCAAATGAAACATGATTTTTGTAGGGTGTATCTCGTATTGTGGAGAAGCAGTCTTTGTGTTTGATCATGTGTCAAGTGGTTCCCAAATCCACATACTAGATAACACTACATGATGTGGTTACTTCATTGGAATGGTTAGTGTACAATAATTCCTCATCATCCAAATGGTCTTCTTGCTCAACTACATTACCTTGTTGATGGGGTTTATTTCACTAGTTCTCCTTCTTCTACACTTACTTGCAGTATGATTATCTGTGTTGTGATTGTTGATTGTGAGGTTTAGAATTAATTAACGACCTTTTATACATGTATTGTACTAATAATATTTCAACTCATGTCCTCTTTTATAGGTAGGACACTTCTTATTTTTCTTATCCCATTGTTGATGTTATTTTTGGGACGTTTGAGAAGATTGTGCTTTATTTTTACCTTTATGATGAGAAGATAGTGCCTTATCTTCTTCTTTATATTTGTTGAAAAGTGATTCCTCCTGCTGTAAAACATTCACCAGCCTCTCAAAAGTAATGGTCTGATATGACAAGTTGATTGTCGTCACAAAAAAATTAGAAGAGGAAGTGATCTCAACACAATGGGCATAAGAGTAGTATATGATATTTCCTCTCCCATGGCTATAATTAAATCCCTCAATGTTACAACTCTACACAAGAAAGGCTCAACTTTCTCATTCGGATTGAATTTCAGTGTATGTAATTGACTCTACAAATTCATTATGGCATTCTTATTCATGGCCTTATACACCATGCTCATCTCGTCTCATGCTTCTTTGGCTATTTTGGCATCTCAAATATGGTGTTGCACATCATCAGACACTATGAACAAGATAATTAACTCGGCCTTCTAATTAGACCAATCAAACTGATGCTACTATGTTACATCATTTATTGATTTAGATTTCGAACCATTTACAACTGGACAAATTTCTTCAAACTTGAGTTGAGTTCAAATTTTGGTCTTCCACGCGACATAATTGTGACCACAAGGTAGTTATGAGTCAAGAAAGAAGAATTTGGGAGAATTTTTTGCCATAGTGGGTCATTACAACTTTCCCAACCAGAGGACACATTAGCACAATAGAATTTATTCAAAAAATACATTGAAAATATTTGATTACACCCACTTGTGTGGAAAATTTGAATGACATGAAAAAATAATTGCAGGGCCCTGGTGGCCTTCGGAGCTCAAAATGAATCAGAATTTCAAATCCCATAAAAATGTTGAAAATGACCCTTTCGGGCACCCCCTCCTTTACAAAAGTTGCTCAAAATCACTTTTTAAGAAATGTGGAAGATTCCCCCCTAAAAAATAGTATGTGTGTGTGGGGGGGGGGGGGGGTAGTGATGGCTAAGCGGTTTGGAAGAAGTTATTGACACTAGTTGTGGTGATTTCTCTAAAAAATTCTCCAAATTTCAAAAAGGAGTGGGTAGGTTCAACCCATTAACCTTCGAACTCTCAAAACACTTCAGCTAGCCAACAAATCACTTATAACGTATGTTGTATGTAATGCAAGAAAGTATATTTAACCAATGCAAGAAAATAAACTAACCTTGCCAAAGTGATATAGTAGAATCATGGAGGTCCATGTGGTAGGAGCAGAGTATAGTGGGGTTAGGTTTATCCTGAAAACTAGATCTATTTTGAACCTCTTTTATTTGGTATGTAATTGTACTATATTATTTTTTTGGCCGTCGTTTGCAATGTATTACTTTGAAAAGTGTTGTGTAAGTCGCAGTGCTCATTGGAAGGGAGATTGGACACTATGCAAGGCTCAACCTTAACAATATTTGATTTCACAACTCAATGCCGAAAAATGTAATCCACAAATAATGGCCAATGCTTGGAGTGTTCAACCACTGTAGATTAGTTTGCAGATCTCCAAGGCTTAAACATGGATGTTCTGTGCACAAATCATTGAGGCTAGCCCGATCTATGATGGAACTTGGTGAAGGTACAATGTTAACTTAGCCAAGTATTTAATTAACCTGAACAGAGATCCCAACTCGGTGTTCTAGTGTGGTTCAGCCCGTTGTAGAGATGTGTTGACAATGCAGGTCTCCAAATACCTACAGGATAATGCATGGGGGCTAACATGGTTAGCTTGGCTTGATCAACATGGATAACACAATTAGATCAACCAAATACAAGGCACCCCCAAACTCGGACAAACTTTGCAACTCGGTTATGGTTTTTACATGCTTAATGTAACTCTCATCAAAATACAGTGTTTGCACAGGGTGACTTGGTCGATCTATACAGTGTGACTTGCTCCTTAAATAGTCAACTCTCTCCTTAGAAACACACTATATAAACAACTCGTTAGATGTTAGATCACCTTGCCAAATGAAATACACATTATGTTAGCTTTAGAGGTATATCTAGAGTTAACTATAGCTAAATGATCCACTAAATTTAATGGAAAAACCATATTGGGGGAAACAAATTATGCTCTTTCAAAAATGCAAACAAGTTGTTTGGTGTATAAGGCAGTTCCTAGGGACTCATCCTTACCTAGTGCAGAAAAAAAAATTATAAATTTTTTGTTGGAAATCTATTGCAGAGTGTGGGGATGTAAGGGTGGGGATGGGAAGCTACTGGAGGCTGCACATAATCTCTAAATTTATTCTTCTAATACCCCTCACTCACTCTTGATATCCTCCTACACCTCTTGCTTGAATGTGCAGGCTCCTAAACTACTCTGATACTAAATGTAATAAGCAAACAGGGACGATTCCTGCCAGTTTTATTAATAAGAAAAAACTAGATTTCAGAGCAATCGAGTTGCATTGTATATATGCATTGTATAGTTGAATACAACCACCCAATCTATTATACATGCACAACAATATTCTACTTGACCATGCAAAAGGAAAAATATATGGCTTAAATAATATAACAATGCATAACCATATAAAAAAATATAACCACTAATTACCACATTAAAACTATGATTTACCTAAGGTAATAACACTAACTATAATGCATAATTACCTATATATAATAGGTTTTACCTAACATTTTTATAGTGTATGGACCATTGAAAGTCCTTATCTCTTTGTTGTGGTGTACTTTTTTTAGCGATCGTTAGTTTCCTACTTGCGAATAAGATCAGATGATCCACATTGTCTTCTCCTGGTTGTATAAGTATTGCCCTTAGTGTTATCCCTAACACATCCACATGTACATGAAATATCTTATTCCAATCAAGGAATCTTAATATAATAACACTAGAGAGGCTCTCCTTCAAATCTTCAAATCCTTTTGTTATTCTACACAGCAGTCAAACACTCCTTATTTCTTTAAGAGTTTTTCCAAAGGCCCGATTACTTTTGCATACCCTTGTATGAACTTTTGGTAGTATTCGTAGTGCACAAGGAACACATGCATGTGCCTTTGTGTTTATGGGGTCTCCAGTAATCGAATTATTTCTATCTTTGTTAGATCAACTAACAACTCGTCCTTATAAATGATGTATCTTAGTAACGTCCCAAAAAGAGTCGTGAACACACGCTTCTTCGAGTTTGGAGAGATTTGCAACTATTTACAATACTCAAACATGATGTAAAAACATTCACAATTATCTTTTACCAATCCTTATACAATCCATTCATCGAGATACACCTACAAAAAAATATAATTAAGTCTTCAAACAAGGCCACAATAATATGTGAGAAAATTGTGGGCACATTGTTCAGTCTGAATGACATTACTGTATAAGTAAATGACCCCCATTCCATTGCAAAGGTTTTCTTTATATGATCTTATTCATCTATATTAAGTTGATGATATCCATAAAACTCAAATGTAATGGTATAGATCTATTTTCCCACTACTTCAAGAATTTCCTTCATAGATTTTGTTGGATAGGGATCCACTACACATACTTCATTTAGTGTGTGGTAATCAAATCAAATCCTTATGCACTCATATTTCTTAATGCTTATGACCATCAGGATTACCCATTCAGACTCTTATATTGGTGCAATGTCTCCAACAACCAACATTCCATCTATTTCTTCTTTGACCTTAGCGCATAAGTTGAGTTCATCTTATATGGCCTTTCACATACTGATTTGGCACCTTCAACTAACTTGATGTGAATTTTACCCAAAGATAGGTGCAATCCTTACATCTCCTGATAACCTCATGGGAATATGTCTTCATAATCACTCAAGAGCTCTACAATTTTTGTGATTTCAGCTTCGAACCAATAATCTCCAATGATGGCAAGTTTCAGCGCTTCTTTACTTCCAATGTCAACCCATTTGGACTTCAGTGGTTTGTTATATGGCACATTATTTATTCCCTTCTTATATATAATATCCATGGATCCATGTGATGTACTAAAATCCAAGTGGTTTACCTCCACTTTTCCATCAATCTTACAAACCAACTTTTGTTTCCCCTTGTGTTTCTAGTTGCGCACCATCCAAATAACTTCATCTTCCTCATTGGAATCACCATCGGTACTTCATTCTTCAAACATATTCAGTAGTGCTATCCCTTTTTATGTTATGAAACCTTAAAATTATTTTTTCCCTTATAACCTCATTCTTGAATATTGCACTCTTAATGCTTTTCAACGAGGGGTTTAACATTGGTACCTTAGATGTGAAGGAAAATGTATGCATAGAGTTATCCTTCAAGGCCTCCTAGCTTGATGTTTCTTTGTGCGCTTAAAAATATATATACCATGTGTGTGCCCAAATTCATAAGGTATGGTAGAAAATGTGAATCCACAATTCTTACTTGAGATTTATGGCACCCAAGCTCCAAGACTCTTCACATTGCCTTATGTGGTCTTCTAGTTTTGTTATTATATATAACATGAGAGCCTTTATGATTAATTTCCTTATTTAAATCTGACATGCATGGCTTCACTCACCCAGTCCCATGTTTGTAAGCTTGGCTAGTGATTATCTCACCATCTAGTCCTTATACCCTTGACTATATATACCATATAATTGATGTGTGCATGTTTTGTGGGCATATATGTCTCCATTTATTAGATATTCTTGGACACTCCCACCACCTTAGCAACTTGGCCTCTGAGATTTATTTTCCTTACTCAATCTTCCTACTTAACTTCACGTGGTACTTTATTTCCTACTAATTCGTGGATTTGGGCTTGATTTTACTACACCACAATCATACCTAATCAACTCATATGACCCATGCACCTAATTTTCACATGTTGTACTAGTTGTATCTAAGATTGATTGTGTGTCATCTCGCTGTAAGATTCCATCTTGATTTGGGTCAAAATTTTCCAATCCCTCGGCCTTAATATTGTAGAGGTGTTCTAAATCTTCATGTTATTCAACTTTCTTAATGTATGGTATGCCTTGTTTAGGATCCATTGGAAGTATTACGCAATGTGTACCATTTTAAAAACTTATATAATGATTTTTGAATCATAAGTCAACATTGTTTGCATAAGACCATGGTATGTCGAGTAGTGATGGAAAATTATATGCCCTAAGAGGTTAATGATTGTCGGCTTCAACACTCTAATAAGCATAATGTGCATTTTTTGCCAGGAACAGAACAAGTGGCGAAAGATGGAGCATGAGTCGCCTCATATTATTCCAAGCATCTCTTGTCAAAATGTTAACTTTAACACTTGTATATACTAGAATGTAGTTGATGATCCATCGATGTATGTAAGCGTTAACTAGGATTTACTTGTCATAATTGATGTAGTCAAAACCATCGATTCATCATTCTTTTAAGTTATACAAATGGATTAATCAGATATCTTCTCAACTCTACAATGTGAAGATCATGAAAAAATCCTAAAATGGATTATAATGTTATAATTTTATCAAATACCACCTTGATTGGTTCTCAAAGTCCTTGAACCTACTTCTTAGGCACCATTCCATGTCACTGCATCCAACAAAATCAACTCCTTTCAAGGAAAATTCATTTCTCTTACCACGTCTTTCTTTCTTCTCCACTAGCTCTTAGTTATAATAAGCAATTTTTCTCTTTGGGCCTTCTTAGCATCTTCCACTATAATTATCATGTTTAAAGACTCCAAATAAAGTTATTATAACCTTTAATTGGATCCCAAAAGCTTCACACTTCAGTTTCTCACTTAAGTTGCCCTGAATTACTCTTAAGACTGGGTTCCTAACTTCAACCATGCACTTACTTTTCAAAAGCCATCTTGAAGGTCTTGTAACATTTATTAGTTTCCATTTCGCTATTCAAACTTGCTCTTAAAATTTGAGGTCTTGAGTCATCACCCAACTCTTGGTAACCTACTTTTAGTATTCTTGCTACAAACCCTCAAGTAGGTCTTTTGGAGTCTACTATCAAACACAAATTTCTTATTAAGAAATTTCAAGACATATATGCATGTTTTTTAGGAACCCACTAATGCTTTGGTCATACCTTGGAAGTTGCATAAACCTACTCCAACCAAAACATATAGATCCTTTGTTATCTCTCTCATTCCACTATGTTTTGACTGATCACCTGCCAACTGTCATGCATAATTCTAAATTTCGTTAGTGAAATAGAAAATTTCTTTTTGAGATACTCACTAGACCTCTTCCACATTATTTCTACAAAATTTCATCTCGAAATCCTTTGATCTTCAACTTCATAACTCGAGCCCTAGTCAAAATTGTACAATGCCTCTCTATGAAGGCCAAGAGGACAAATTTTGTAATAACTTGAAACAATAAGGGATTCTAGACTTGAATTTTTACACCAAGGTATATTATAAGGATAATAACGTGATTATATTACTATTATATTGAGAATACATGAAAAATATTCCTTTTCTTTGACTTTTCCACTATCTCTGCCTTGGTGAACTCACAGTTTACAGTTTGCCTTCAACCGTGGAATCTAACTATTATAACTTACTTGTCTGGATTGGTCACTCCCTCAAACCACAATGGATACCCACTAAATTTAATGTACACCCTTCTCATTCATACCCAAATAAGGAGAACATTCATATTTACACATACAAGTGCAATCACAAATCCTTGTTCTTGTTGAAGCTTTCCTAAAATGCAACCATTGATGAATGATGAAACCATCTCTAACTATCATGCCACATGAAACTATTCAAGGAAAGGATTCAATATAATATTTTTTGTTCATTCACTTAGGATATTACCCAAACTTCTCCACTGATATCAATCATTTAAGACCTTAAACAACAACAAATCTATCTCATATTGATTCAACATACAGTGATAGGTTTTCCTACATGCAACCCTAATTTGGCACCTCCATACCTTTATATCACAAATTTCAATGAGACATCATGTCTCAGGGCCTAATATCTTGCTTAATCTATCAAATCCATTGCAATCATACCTTCAATCATGAATAAATTCTTCTCTCAGGTTGAAGTACAGTGATTACAATAATCTATTCCTTGCACAATGCTCACAAGCAGTTAAAAATAGCTAAATGCCTTTGGGAAAAAAATGATTCTACACATTTCCTATCTCACCTATTAAGTGAATTCTTCCTTGTTCAAATATTATGAAATCCTAATGGTTATTAGATCCACACTCAGTTATGCCTCTTACTGAATTAGTTTACAAACTCTGTCATACCACTATACATTCCTTGGAGCTCCAAACTTCGAATGCTTGATTAATCAATGATCACAAAAAGTTGCAAAATGGTTTTTTAAGCCTCTTCCTTGAGTTGTAACCACCAAACTACAGCTAAACCCTAGTTACATGTTGGTTACCTCACATTGAGGTCATAGGGAGGCTTTACAAGAGGGCTTACATGAAGCTTCTAGAACTTGTTACATCATTTTCACCGTAAGAGGACACTCCATAACACAAATTGACTAAGAACAATTTATAACATTCATGAAAAACACCTAGTAGGCTAAAATTATCTCTAAGAAGATTCAATTTTTCAAATAGGACAAATGGAGGGAAAATCTCTAAATTCAAATTTTGAACTTCCAAAGCCTAAAAGGACAAACTAATGACAATTATACCCTCTAATGACACATATAACATCTACACAGCCCCAAAATTTGTTTAGATACAACTATATGGGCTCCTTAGGAGTGATGCTCCTGCATCAATAATCCTCTATACCAGACAACTTAATTTTTTTCTTTTGTGCCTATCCCCAACTAATTTCTAAGCACTATATTTTTTATTTGGTGAAATAACCATTAACTAAGCAGAGAGACTACACCTTTGATATGTAATAATCTACATACCTCTTGAAACTCATTTCTCTCCACATTATCGAAGTCAAGCATCCTTTATGATTCAATTTTGGCACACACCTTTTCTGTTAAGAACGTAATCTTGTACTATAGACCAATTCCTTAGGCTCTTGCATAATCTCCTTTTGTTTATTTCCATTCTTGATTTGAGGATTCTCACATTGGATGTTTTCCAATGGGGATTCAGATGCTCGCACACACACCACAACTCTTCTAGTGGTTATTTGTATCTATGGTCCTCGGTTCACTTTTGGCACATGCATGTTTGTTCCAAAAGCTATGTTACATTGTGCACAATATTCATCGTCCCTACAACCTTTTCAATTTTTCCCAACATAGTCGCGTAACGATGAGGACATTCCTCCACCTTATGTCACTTTCCACAACATTCATATACAAGGAATGTTGGGAAATTATGTCGATAGTACTTCGACGAGCCACACTTATAGCAAGTTCTTAGTGGAAACCTTCCTCTACCTCGTTCACCTCTTTGAATACCTTATTATCATATGTTTCTATTTCACTTCTCATTTTTGTTGTTTCCTATAATGGCCTTCATTAACCCCAATGATTGTGCCTTGTGTATCTAGTCTATTATGCTATAATCCTCGATGTTATGGGCGTGCACGTCACAAATCTTACAGTACTAAGAAACTTTTTCTGCATTGTGCGTTGTCATAATGGGTACTTTCTAACATCATGTCCATATTCGTAGATCTCACATGCCATAAGAATTGCCTTGACATTGCGTTGAGGACAGTTATTCCTTGTATGGCCCTCCACTTAGCAATTTTTGTACTAAATATCATTGTGTCTCCCTAGCATTTTGTAGACACAAAATTATGCACTTATTACTATTACATTATACCTCTAATATGTTGTTATATGCATGATTCCTAAGTGTGAATATTAGACACTAGTGACACCTCTCCTAGTCCTTCTATCACTTTCAACTAATTTTTTATTGTGACATTGTCTTATACTTTTTGGATCTATCTTTTCTTGTTGTGTCATAGGGATCCCTATTCATGATTGTTGTCTAGTTTATGTTTCTCGTCTTTAGTACAGTAGTGCCAAGTAAGGACACTAGCACTAGGGCACTAGTGTCCCTTCTTAGCACTTTTGTCCAGCCTTGTTTATTTTTCAAATTGCCACTTAGCATTTGATTTCGAGTCTTTTCTAATTCTTATTTCATGTTTTGGGTCAATATTTAGTGTCACTGAGTGTTGAAATTCAAACAAAGGATTCATATATATACACAACCTAATAACTACTATAAGATTCAATTGGGCTATTACATTCTATGTACTACTTGGGCAAAAAACAACACTTAGGACTACATTTGGGTTGCATAAGAAGGAAAAACATTTAATTCAACTACACACATTTATCTTGGAGGAAAGAGTGGAGACGTAGAGGCGGCGGCGCCGGGAGGGGGAGAGAGGCGAGAGGGGAGAGCGCGAGAGCGAGAGAGCGAGAGAGGAGCGAGAGCGAGAGCGAGAGAGCGAGAGAGACGGCGAGCGAGAGAGAGCGAGCGAGAGAGGAGAGAGGAAGAGGAGAGAGAGAGGAGAGGAGAGAGAGAGAGAGGAGAGAGGCGACGCGAGAGAGGAGGCGAGACGCGCGGCGAGGAGAGAGCGGAAGAGCGAGCGAGAGAGCGAGCGAGAGCGAGCGAGCAGAGAGAGCGCTCGACGACGAGGAGAGCGCTCTCGCGAGATCTCCTCTGATCGTATATCTATAGCTCTTCTCTCATCTATTATCGCGGCTCTCTCTCTCATCTCGCCGAGTATTAGCGATTCTCGCTATAGCAGCGAGATCTTCTCTCTCTCTTCTCTCTTTATCTCTCTCTCTCTCCTCTCTCTCTCTCTCTCTCTCTCTCTCTCTCTCTCACACACACACGACGCACGCACGCACGCACGCACACACACATGCAGACCCACACACAAACACCATAACTACCTTGAGTATGAAATGTAGTTGCAACACTCATGGAAATCACATTGGGGTGACCCTACTCAAGCATATGTATATTTTATTCCATCTAATATGTGTTTGAGCCTTGTGTACATATTTATTATTTGTTTTATAAATATAAGTACGACAGGAAAACCCTACAATGAAGTGAACGTGACATAAAGCGAAGTGAAGGTGACATGATCAGACATTGAAAGAGGCAAATCTAGATTCACTGCTAGGAAACTAACAACCAGTATAGACACTAACGCTCGGGGTTCCCTTCCAGGCATTATCATCTAGTATATTTGTAGATCATTATCTCATCCCAGATTCAACATAGACAACGAGTTATCAGCTAAGTCACTCTCCTCCTCTCATTACTTGCACTTGATTTCCATTGCATGTTGTATCTTGTATATTTATGATATTATCTTATTGATCTCAGTCCTCTTATTAAGGTTTAAATTTAGTTAAATCATTTGGTGACCCCGTTTATTGATTGAACCCTAGCTTTCAATACAATCCCTCATTTTGTTTGCTTTGGGTGTTCCTAATGGCTTACCAAAAGATGTTGTGTGATCATATTTCCAAACCACTTCTACCCAAGTATAGTCCTCTACCTATGATTGGTCTTCATCCCTGTTTTGTAAATTCCCAAAAAGAAGCTAACTTTTATCATAAAGTATATACCCCTAGGCCTACAAGTGACATTCCTTTTCTAATTAAAAAACTTATAAACCCTCATCCTGATGTTTCACTGCTACCCCTTATTGATGCTACTAGTTCTTGTGATAGTGATAGTGGCATTGCTTCTCTTGCTACAAATGATACATTTGTTGAGGATTTGGTTACTTTTTCAGATGAAGAATGTTTTGATGCTTATAATACTTATACCCATACTTTTAATGATGTTGTAGATGATGTTCTAAATGGTATTAGCCTTGTGTTTTCTTCTATACAGTCTCCACTTACCTATGCATAAATAATTAGGGTTGATCCTACTATTGTTGATAACAATGTTAATGTTCCCTCTCTTCCTTCCTAACCAAGTGCTTTCCCATTGAATATTGTGCCCCAAAATACTTATCTTTCTTCCTCTACTACTTGTGTGCAATATAGTAATGCTAGTACTCATATTTCTTCTCATTATGTGTTAAAATATATAAAGGTTAATGATGCAAGTGTTTCTACTCTCGATACTAAAAAATATAATATACATAATCATGATAATAAAGAAAGTGTGCATGTTGCTTATATTTTCTATTTTATTGAGCTTATTGATAAAAGTGTGCAAACTTCCATTTCTCTCAATGATTCTTCTAATGTTCATACCCCTATTTATCCATCTGTTGATCCTAAGATTACCTTCTAACCAAATAGTATACCTATGACTACTCATAATGGTAAGATACAACCCCTTAATGAACCTCTTAATGTTTATGCCATTCTCCCACAAGAAGTCCTTTCTCTTATGCAGGTTGTAGGTGACTTACAAAATCAAATTCATATTAATACCCTTGAGAGTAGGGCCTATTATGCTATATTGATAATGATGATCCTCATGGCAATCCTATTCCTAAGAATATCTATAACCCACCTTTTCATAAAGGATTTACCATGCCTACTTTTACACTCTTTGATGGAATGGGTAATCCTTGCATGTATCTTAAATCTTTTAGGTTAGCTATTGCTTCACATTCTAATGATAGGTTACTTCTCAAAGAATTTTCTAGTAGTCTTATCAATATTGTTTCTCATCGGCTTCATCATTTGTCTATTGGATCTATTAGTACTTATCTTGATATGTGTTAGCATATGGATTTGCACGCATGCAAATGACATGCAACAGTGTGGGAATGAAGTCCCTCCTCAATGAAGGTGAGGTTGCCTTTATTGAAAACCAAAACTGTATTTACATCTGTACATTCAAAATTGTATGTGGGGGGGTGTTTTGGAACATCAATGGAAGAAAAGTGAATGAAGGAAATGGAATGAAATGAAAGAAAGGAGTGGAATAGAATGGACTGAAAGAACATGCAAGGGTTAGGTAAAAACAGAGCCTAATATTGCATGAAGAGAAAAGATGAATAACCAACACAAATAAAACGGAGTTTGAGTTAGCCAAACAAGAACATGCAAAAGGGAACACACATGAGCAAGTAGATAGTCAGAGCTTGATCACTGTGAACTAGAACAACTGATTACTAATGTTGACAATAAGATCAAAGATAATATTCACATGCAAGATTCAAACACCTAACATCTAATGAACATAAGAACACCAAATGCTACAAGAGACAATGAATGAGACACAAAGTTCTTATTCTATTAACTCCAATATGTTTTTCACAAAGAACACAAAGTTTCTTCTGGAAACAAAGCTTGCACAAAAGTATCTTCTTCTCCTCTCTCAAAGTCCCCTTTACAAATGAGCCCTTGACTTCCTTTTATAACCCAAAAGTTGGTTACAAAGTAGTTAGGGTTTAATATGATCATTAAATAAGGCACTTAAGTGACCTTTGACTTTTTCCAACCAACTTTATTAAATACAACCCAAAAATAGAAATTACTTAAAATATCCAATGTTTCCCAAATATCAACACCTTTAAAAATATACAATAATAACCAGTGCCTTATCCATTGAAACGGGGTCCGCCTATCTCAAACGTATGAGAAATGGACTCTCCCAATTCGCTAGATATCAAGAAAATCAACTTCCTACACCGCCGGTGAAATTAGGATCTGCTGCTTTTGATAATTGAAAGGATCTAAACCTTCCCAAAGTTTCAAACATCTTTTCCTCTTCTGGAGGTTCACTTGGCCGAAGAATAGCCTCACAAAATACCTGTAATTCAAGAATTCTACTTGGCATATCATTAAAATTAACAATTTTAGACTGAGCATTCTCAAACAGGTTCTTCAATTTGATACACCGTTCCATGGAAACCGACGAGAAATTGTTGGCAGGAGTGTACATGTCTTTGAACAATCGTGAAAATTGTTCTTCCACCTGCTCCGATGAACACCTTTGATTATGCTCATTTACTAGGTTGCAAGGAATCTCAGCTATGAAATCCTGGATCGAGGAAAGTGAATCGAAAACTTCATTGCACATGTTGTCATAATGGATCATAGAATCCACAAGAAGCGTCTTTCTCGATTTGAGATGTAGACACCAAAGGAAACGTGTCCCTCGATGTTCAAAATCGAGAATCCCTTCAATAGCCAACACTGAAGATTCCATACTTGTCATCTCCTACGGACTGGGCAATATCTCATCCAAATTTGATATCGTAGAAACAAAAGTTTCTTTGAAAGAAAGAATTGGATCTAGATATACACTGATATCTTCATGAAGCTTAACTGCAGTCTTGATCGCTCCCTGGACCAAAACGAGAATATTCGAAAGCCAAGTTTTAGTGGCATGGCCCAACGTGTTTATTTCCTTTGAAAAATTAAGAGTCTCTTCATCTGGCGCAGGCACCGCATCAGGTACTGGGAAGGTGGATGATATGGGATTTATCAAATGCTGAACATACTCCACCAATTGACTCTTTTTAGCCTTGAGCCGAGAATTTTGGGACTTGTATTTCTCCAATCTTTTTAGCACGATATCAATTGAATCTCGAGCCATCGCCATGTCACTTTCTAACGTGGATCTCCCAAGTCCTAGTCTGGAAACTTCATAGTCGGCTTGCGTCATAGCATTACGTTCTTTATCCACTCGTGGAATGGCAAGGTCTGCAAACTTGTTTCCATCATTATCCACCATTATTCGAGAAAGTACCTTGGGCTTCTTAGGAATGGCGTCATTCGATAGTTTGAAAAGGGCATCAAAATCAATGTCGATTGGCTTGACAACTCTCTTCCTTTTCTTCACTTCAGAATCAACCCAAGAAGGAGTTTCGTTTACTATCTCGGCATATAGAATCCTGGAGCTTGAATCAATATCCTCATCATCCCTGACATCATGAGATCCTTCTTGAATCCTATCAACGGCCTCAATTTGAGGAGACACAACCTCAATGTCCAATTCCTGATCATTCGGGAAATTTTGGGAAATCTCTTCATGAACTACGTGCTCCGAAGTATTTGATATTTGAATTACTTGCACTAGAGTGGGTATTTGTTCAAAGCATGATTGAGGATCATTTACTACCAGCGTATGAGTGCTATTAATGATGTGAGTGGAAGAATCTCTACTTGAGGTAGAAAATCTAGACACACGCTCCTTTCCTTCTTCAGGGTTTGGATCTCTGGATCTCTCTCTTCGTGACACGTTGCTCAGCGAAGTGGATTTCAGCAACCATTCTTTTCTTGTATGTCGTGTATGATCAGATGGTAACAAAGTTGATCGAGAAGAAACCTTGGACGAATGAAGGTGTCCTGATATAGGCAATTTTTGTGATTCTAAAATGGGATTCAGAATTGATTGAAATTTGGCAAGTTTCCTATCATACCAAGATATGCTTCTTTCGATAATTGGTTGGTTCTTGCCATCGAGAGAAAATTCATCTCTTTTGGTCCAGTCGATTCGAGGCAACGGTGTGAAGGCAATGGCATCGTACGAGGGATCAACAACATCTTCATCATCAGTTATGAATGAATCGGGAGGACTCCGGATGTGGAAGGCCTTGATCTGAGCAAGTGTTAGGCGAGAGTACTCCCATCTCCTTACCTCATGTTCATCCGAGCAAGCGGCCCAGAAATCCTCCATGGTAGGATTATGTTGATACTTCGCTCCCATAATCGTTTGCATATAACCATTGATATCGAACTGGGCTCTCTTCACATATGGATGGATAGTTATGAGAGCAAACTCCTTTTCCATTAGTTGTGCACTGAATAAGTTTGGGCATTGGTATTCCCCGATTTGGATCGGGAAATGAATTCCTAGGCGGTGCTTATCACTAAGCAAGCAGTGAACTTGGAACAATTGTCATGCCAGCTCCATTAACGCCCACCTATCACCGACGTACTTGGGAAGTTTCCACGGGGTCCCAGCAAAGCCACTCATGCGGATGTAGGAAAAAGATGAAAATTGTATAAACCAGGTTCCCCATTGAGAAATGACACTCATGGCTTCTTTAGAAAACCTTTCCTCGGTATTTCGATTTAAGTTCCGGATTACGCGGAAGGTGAATGCATCGTTGACTCTTCTAAAATGGTGAGAACTATTTTTGAAGCTGAGCTGAGGGTAATAGTGAAAAACGTTGTTTGACGACCCCAGGATTCCTCTTGTTTCAAGTCCCGAAAATAGCTTTCTTCGTGCTACTGCATAGGTTAGATATGAGGTCATGTAGAAGCATCCAGTCATTTTGACTTCTATCAATTGCTTGTGAATGGTGTTGCTGATGATGGTGGCCCAGTCCACAAACTCCTTCTTGGCTAGGATGATACAGATAAACTGGTACATCCATGGGTGGAAGACCCTTGCAGAAGGTAAACCAAAAACTCGACTTAGGAGAGTGATCATGTCTCCAATCTCTTCCATGAACTCAATGCGGTACAGTTCTTTGGGGAGCCTGTCAATCCGAGGTCTCTTGGTTACCAGCCAATTGTTGTTAACCATTTTGCTCCATCTTAGGGGTTCCTCGTCCCAGAAATCTTGCACAGACTGGCGAGTGATATCTGCATTCTCAGGAAAATCAGGTATCCCGAGCAACTCCTCAATGTGTTCAGGTGTGATTAAGAGGAAAGGTTCACGGTTGTCTTTATAAATTCCTCGTCTCTCAAGATCGTAATGCTCTGCACAAGCAATCACCAATTCTGGACACTGCACCGAGACAAGGAATGCTGCTGCTTGAGGTAGGCCACTGTGGTAAAGCCTATCAGAGAAAATGGTCTTGCCTTTAGTTTTCACTCGCTCGCAAATTGTTGCACGTTGATATGACCCAGATTTGTATCGATGATGTTGTCATACACCGACTTAATGGAGTTGGGAGGAATAATTCCTTGGAATTCATATTTCAGGGCAGATTTATTATATTTTTCCACTGGCTTCCTCGATCTCCCTGCAGATTTGGATCTTTCAGCCATTATGATTTTAACAAAAGCAGTGACTCAGGCACGCCAGACAATGCAAACGGGGCCAGGTCTCAGTCTCCAACACCCCGTCAATGCAAGAAAAATATTTCCGTTATAATATTATTATTATTATTATTTAAAAAATAATAATGATAATAATAATAATTGTCTCGAATTACAAACTTTTAATATGTCGACAAAAACAAATCGAGACCAAGCTCGAATTCTAACTCTGACAATAACAATTAAAATCTCCCGATTTTAATATTTTGCGTGAATGGAGTTTCCTCTCTTCCCTGGCCGATGTTGGAGATATTCCTGAACTGCATTTGAACTGTTCCTATCTCTTTTCCAGGCGTGGGAACTTCCTGTGCTTGGGCGTGGCTTTTGTTTTGATGTATTTTGCCTCTAGCTATGTGCTTTTCTCCCAAGGCGTGAGAAATAATCTTTATATCTGTGTTTTAAAACCTTCTTTCTCTATGCGCAGCAAGGAGATTTTAAATCTTTTTTATTAAAAACTCCTCCAATCTGGCACATGGAACTCTTTCCCCTTTTTTATATTAAAAACTTGTTCTTTCTTCCAGCTGGGCGCCTCCTTTGATGAATGCGTAGCTTTTTAAAAAAATGTTCTTATCTCTTGCCTCATGTTCATCCGTATGCAATATTATGCATTCTTCCTGAAGGCTGATGAAAATGCAGAATATAACAAGTCGCAAAAACAATTCATCATTTTTTTAACATACTTGCCCATGGTTCAGTTGGGTCACATTTTTTTTTTAAAAAACTTCAGGAAAACCTTATAATAATGCAAACAGTAAAAAACAGTATTGGCGCAGGATCAATCGATGAAGTTCTCGAGAGTATGGGTCGCGCACTGTCACGTATGCTTACTGCGCACTGTTCTGTATGCTCCCTGCGCACTGTTCTGTACAGCGGTTTGGGCTGTGCGCCTCCTCTACAGAAAAACGTGTGGAGTTCTCCTTCTGCATGCGTGGAGTGGTCTCCTTTCCTCAGTTGTTCTGTATGGTTACAGACCCGCGCGCCTCGCACTGTTCTGTATGCTTTTTAAACTTCGCCCCAACTCACGAATGCCTGGCTGCGCTTCATCAAATGCTGCAACAGATGTATGGCAAGAATATGTTTTTGTTTGCTGGCGCGGCCTGCATGGAAGACTGTTCCCTTTTCTTTCCTTTCCTTCAGTGTGTGGACAGCGGTTTGGGCTATGTGGGAATGAATTCTTTCTTTGCTTCTCCCAATGCACAGGTATTTGATTTTTCTTCTGGAAACTGTTCTTTATCCAAAAACTTGTTCTATTCTTTAAAAAAACTGTTTCTTGGTCAGTGCGTGGGCTTTATTTACATAATGCCAAACAAAAAATTATGTCTTTATGAAGAAAAAGAAGCTTCTGACTTTTTCCACCAGGTTTGATGGAGGAAGTTACGAGGATTAATTCAACTTCCTCACATCCCGGGTAGTGGCTTAAGTGCCAGGGGAAATGGGAAAAGTAACGGGCAATTGCCAACGGGAATGGCAAAATGGGTTGGCAATCCCCGTCCAATTTCACACATGTGGGAAATTGGGGAATTATATGCCCGTTTGCCAATCCATGATTTGGCAATTGGCAGAGGAAAACCCACGTGCGGGAAATTTGAAAGAAATTTCCAGGAAAGTGGAAATCCGGGTTTGGGATGCCAACCCGGTAGTTGGAAACAAAAGCTAACTTCCCCGACACTAAAACTTGTCGGATGAACCTTCATTTATATTTATTTAATTAAATACTCCTTAAGTGATTAATTTAATCAAACAAGGAGCAATTAATTAATTAAATATTAATTAATTATTTTAATGCATTTTATAGCCTAGCAGGAAGAGTTCTTGCCCGAAAATCACGAAACGAAGACCGAAACGATCACAAAAATAAGACGATCGCAAGGAGTCCAATGAACCACGCAAAGTAATACTTTTCAAAATTTTCTAATTTTTAATTATTTAATTGTTTTTTGACAATTTTGCGCAGTCAAAATTGGTTGATAACAATATGGAAGAAGCATTTCTTAAAATTTTATCTCTAATAATAGTCCTAAAGTTACATTTGAGAATTTATCTTCTTTGCATCAAGGAAAGAATGAACATGTTACTGTTATATATTACATTTTAAATATTGCATGTATCATTTACTTTATCAACCTATTAATTTATAAATACAATATATCTTTTTTCGTGGCTTGATTCTTCCCTTAACAAGAAAAAATATTATATGATATGTATGAATATTTTACACTTCTTTGTCTTAGAGTTATTCATTTAGAACAATAGATGTTAAATGTAAATTTAGTTGCACATTCTTTTAGCTCTTCTACTACTCCTCACCCTAATACATATTGTATTCCTCTTATTGTACCACCATCATGTTCCTCATCTCTCATTAGACATACTCATGATAATTCATCCCATTTTTGTAGACCTCAACCACACTACACTTCCCCTCCAAAGCACGAGCCATTGTACTTTTTACATTCTGCTAAGTTTCATGATACCTTATACACCTTGATTGATGAGAATTTGATTTGGATACCTTATAATGAGTATCCTTCTCATTAGTTACAATAGAATCATAACCAACCATTTCAAAATTTCCATAGGATTAATGCGTTATGTACTCCATGATAAGATTTAGTTGCTTGAGGACAAACACGTCATTATTTTTCATGCACACCATGCTGATCGGTGACATTCTTTCATGCCATGATGTCAAACACTGGTATATGTTACTTTGACTACCTCTCATCCTCATAAGGTTGTTTTTTCTATTCCTCCATCGGCTTCAACTACGCATGAGACGAATACCCCACTTATTATTCAACCCAAGAATGGGTCTCACAGGAGCACCACTCGCTACTTCATGATTCACATATTCCCAGTATTGCTACGATCACTTCGAGTTTCTCATTTGGTAATTATGTTAATGATACTGTATTAACATCACTTGAGCTTCCTATGCATAGTCATTGCCTTGTTTCTCGATAGCTATTATATGTTCTTCAATGCTATATGATTCTATGCATATTCTATACATGTATGCCACTATTTCTTGTGTCTCTAACTTTTCAACAGATTTTTAATCATTCTTTAGCTATCTTCACCATTATTATTATCTATACTATGAGCACAATTCGATACTCATACTACATTTGTGTCTATTGTCATCAATATGCTACTATCATCACTACGCTATCAAAATGTATATTCTACTCCATGATATCATCACAAATCAAAATATATTATATCCTGAATCATGAATTTTAAAAATATCAAATAAAATCATCAACTCACATAAATACACAGTACGCATCATCATATCATAACACAAAAATGATCTCATCATATATGCATCTCTCAAAAGTTTTAATATAAAAATCTAGTAGACAATGCCAACTACAAAATACATCATACATTCCCATCGCCACTACTAGAAGAAACTATGAGAGCTCTCAAACTTGAGGATTCACCACACGATCTTTATCTCTACATTCGAGAGCATTTCTCTTCTGGTAGAGTTCATAATGATGTTGTCCTAGCCACCACCTCTGCATACCGACCCTAGATCTCTATGTATTGCATAAACATATCTTGTGTTAGGGATCCTCCTCCCATGAACTCTCTTGCATGATCTAGCTCATACCTCACCTCATCACGCTTCGATCACAGTACCATACATGTGGTTACTACTATTGCCACAAGATCAAAGAGATGCACAAGATCACCCGCTATATGATCAAACCTATCCAATAACACCCCTCCAACAAGGACATTTAAGGGCATGTTGTGGGTCAGCGTGTGTACTATCATATCCACAATCAAGCTCCAATACTTAGGACTTGCAAAACACCACATGATAATCATATTAGCACATCATCATCATCACGTTATTATATAAAGTACAAATCATACCATGTCATACTTACGTCGTGTTATAACCTTCACTATCGCGTCACCCTCAGAGCCAAGACCTTGACCTATGACTCCCTCTCCTCCAGCTATTGCATATCTCGTGCCTTTCCTGTAACATCTACAACCATTGGAAACAATAACACCCATTAATGCTTGACCCACCACTGATTATAGGCTGGTGTGCATCCCACATCATCCACCTAGATCAACACTATGTCAGGATCCACCTCATCTACAAGTAGTTGGAGTAATTGGGCTCCTGTAGGACCTAGCCTTGCTCCTGCTCTCCTCACTGCATGAATCGACCACTGCCATATGTACAACTCAAGAAGTACATCTTGCGCAATCCCAAATTGTTGTGAAACCCACTCCCATTGAAAGAGCTCAGCCACTCCTAAAATCTATCCTTTATCCACATGGTTGGATGTATACATTATAACTCTACTTGGTCCTCTTCCTATACACCATGGTCTCTATAAGACCTCCATATAATATTACATGGCCCCATTCGATCTAGGATCAAAATATAAGATGTAATATCAAACCATCGAATATTCAGTCTAACCCACCTTTCTGTGAAGACCTCTGGTCATGCCCAATCCACTCATGGCCCACTTGGGGGCCTCATAATCGTAATGTACTCATAAGCCCATATATGCAATAAGTTGATAGCTCCAATACCGCCTCCATGGTCCTCCTATGTGAATCTATAAATATCCATATATAAATGTGCCAATACAAATGACTCCATGCATACTAAGTCCCACGCTTCCCAATGATCTCAAAAATCTCATGCATGTGATAGGATATGGTTACTCCAACTCCATCCATGGACAAAAATGAGGTTAAAACCACTGCAATAAACTTCTACAAACTTGGAACCCCAGATCTCACTATATCATTAAAAATCACTTATGAGTTTACATGTATATGGGACCCTCTAACATACCTCTTATATTCTCTCATATGTCATCATGTATCACCTGGGGGCATCACTTGGACTCACTCCCCTACCACTTGTAATCACAGGATGTGATACACATCCTCTAGTGTCACTTTGATCTCTCTAGTAAGAGGCTAAAAGGTACATGTATCTGCACACCACCTCTCCCAAAATGTCATGATAAAATGCATATTATGGGGTACCTCCCCCAATCTAGTCACATGTCGTAGACCAACGTGATCCAATAACTCCCACTCATCCTCCTCTAGGTCCAACCCCAACAATGTAATCAAATGTATCCTCGCATAAAACTCACAAGAATGAACATCCTTTTATACACCATAAACAATCAATGAAATCACATATTAGTTTATCAACCAAGAAAAATTTCCTCAAAAACATTAGGACATAAGCACCTAGAAGCTTGGACACTAAAATCTAATACTTGGTAGGTAGCACCCATAACTGGATGGTATAGTCCAAAGTACAAAACCAACCCCGCCAGCTCCATCTTGGAAAAAAATTCCAAGATTCTCAAAAATAAAAAAAATTACTAAAAAATGCCAAAAATCCTACAATACCACCTAGTCTACCTTTAAAAATTAGTATTACCAACTAGTTTGTAGTCTGCGTCAATATAGCGTCCACAATCTTATAGAATCTTGTCAAAATCACTTCTTTTGCATGTGGCATGATTGTAACCTAGGGCTCAAATCAATATTCCTCGATTTATAGTAAATTATATTACTAACACAATTCCTAAGCTCTTATAGTTCATTCTACGACAACTAATACGCCAACACAGTTTGGTCCATATCTTGATCCTTGTTCATCCTTTTTCAACACCATCAGTATCATCGGAACCATATTTTTTTCATCTACCACATTAAACATTCACTTATACCCCTATTTATGATTTGTTCCACACTTTACTTACGATTCTCTCATGGTTATTTATCCTACTTTATACATCTTTGATTTCTATCTGAGAAAATCTACGTATTTTCTTTCAGCTCATGGTTCAACGACTCCCTTCTCACCCTTTCACAAAAAGGGGGGAAAACATTAGGTGTTATCCTATCACCCCTCATGGAATAAACCAATCAATTCTCCAAGATAACATGCACAAGCACATTGCATACTACCACTCTATTTTCAATCAATCACAAAACAACATTCAAATCCTACAAGGATACCACTCAAAATCATAAGTTTCAATCTATTTAAAGCATGATATTATCTATGATTCTCAAAATCCACCCTCGAATGACCTGACCTAGGGGAAATTCATTTTTATATAGCAAATTCAAATCAATTAAATACTAGTGTTTAACCAATATACATTGTTTTAAATTTTATTTCAACAATATCATATTTTCTCACATATGACCTAACTTATGAGCCAATCCACACTATCTTATCAATCATTTTTCTATTTGACCAATTTTACACCATTATACCATAAAGTGAGGGCAATAAGACGTCATTTCCTATCCTTATCCATTTTATGAGGGTTTTATGTGACTAGTATGCAAAGTAACAATTGGTTCATTTTCGTCTATAGTGGTGGAACCTATTTTGAGTAGGTGTTACAAAAGAGAGTGATCGCTCTCCCAACACTTTATCTAACGTCAAGACACTCAAATCCTTAAATTATTCACGTTAGTTTGGGAATTGATCACTCCCGACCTGTCCCACCATTTCCAAGGTTTGAATTTTTTTATATCTCCATAACATGTTACTATCCAATTGTGTCTTTGTGACAATACACTCACCCCAAATGGATCAAAATGATGATTCGTGGTTCGCCACACTGTGATTCTTACTTCCAACATGCCTTCGCTACATCTTCTTCGACCCTCTATAGGTATGTTATTCTTATATCCTTTATATTATTAAATTTCATCCAAATAGCATAAGGGGACAAATGTAGACACAAAATTATGCATTTATCACTATTATATTATGCCTTTAGTATGTTTTTATATGCATAATTCCTAAATGTGAAGATTAAACACTGGTGACACCTCTCCTAGCCCTTATATTCCTTTCGATTGATTTTTGATTATGAGATATACTTTCTAGATCTATGCTTTCTGGTTGTATTGTAAGGATCCTTATTCTTGATTGTTGTCTAGTTTATGTTTCTTATCCTTGGGACAATAGTGCCTAGTAAGGACACTAACACCCGGGCACTAGTGTTTGTTGGGGTTAGCACACCAATTATATAGATAATATATCAGATCTAAGCATACATGCAAATAAAATCAGATATTCTACCAGAAAAATTATATAAAACAAGAGACATAAATCAACACCAGATTTAACATGGTTCACCCAGTGTGGGCTACGTCCACCAAGAAACAAGCCAATCTATTATCCAAAGCTTTGACAAGATATACAATGAAGATTTACAATCTTCCACACCTCTCAGATGTTTAGTATTTTCTTCCTTCAATCTTTTTGATTCTTCTCCAAGAATTCTCTCTCACATAATTATCTTGTAATTATAATCCATACACTACTTCTAAACCCTAGCTTTTATGCTTATATAGTCGTTTATAGACTTAGGGCACTTAGCCATGTAATTACAATTAATAAATCTATTTTAATGCTAAAAATCAATATAATTCCTAAGAGTTAATTAAAACTTCATCGCATAGGTAACCGACATCGGTTCTGCCTAACCGTTGTCGGTTCCTTACTTGTTTGACTGATGTCGGTCATACTTGACCGATGTCAGTCTACCCTGACCGATGTCGATTACTATATTTTCCAGCAAGTTCCAATCATATGCTAAAATGAAGTAATTAAGCTTCACAACTCAATAATATCCCACTTGGAGTTTAATTACTGCACCATACATGTACAACATCATTCTTGGATCCTTCCTTGGCTTTATTTCTTCCTCTTCAAGTTTCAAACTCGAAAAACAACATAAGTGGACTGTAGCTCCAACTTCTCCTTTGCTAATGGCTTCGCTAGCATAGCCGCAGGGTTCTTGCTCGTATGAATCTTTTCTAGATTCAACTGTCCATCCTCCAATACCTGTCGTATGAAGTGATACCTCAACTGAATGTGTTTCATTCTTGAATGAAACGTTGAATTCTTTGCCAAATGGATTACACTCTGACTATCACTAAATAGTTTACAATTACTTTTCTCCTTTCCCAACTCTTCCATGAACCTACTCATCCATATCATCTCCTTGATAGCCTTTGTAGCTGCAACATACTCTGCCTCTATAGTATACAAAGCCACAACCTTTTGCAATCTCGAAATCTAGCTAACTGTCGTTCCACCTACTATGAAAATATATCCAGTAGTGCTCCTCCTACCATCTAGATCTCTAGCCATATCCGAATCAACATAGCCACGTAATGAAATATCCAAACCTCCATAGCATAATTGCATGTTAGATGTCCCTTTCAAATACTTGAGTATCCATTGGACTGCTTTCCAATGCTCTTTACCTGGATTAGCCATATATCTACTCACAACTCCCACTGCCTGTGCAATGTCTGGTCTAGTACAAACAATAGCATACATGAGACTTCCAATTGTTGAAGCATATGACACTCATGTGATATATTTGACATCCTCATGTGATGAAGGACACTGATCTTTACTCAATTTGAAGTGTCCAGCCATAGGTGTGCTAACAAGTTTTGCATTCTACATGTTGAACCTTTCTAGCACCTTGTAGATATAATTCTCCTGAGACAAATACAACTTCTTGTTTTTCCTGTCTCTATGTATTTGCATGCCAAGGATTATTTTACAGCTCCTAAATCCTTCATTGCAAATGTGTGAGCTAGCTTTCTCTTAAGCTCACCAATGTCTTGCATACTAGATCCTACAATAAACATATCATCCACATACAGTAACAAAATAATATAGCTCCCATTTTCAAGCTTCTTGAAATAAACACAATGGTCAGATTCACATCTCAAGTAACCATGCTCATGCATAAATCTATCAAACCTCATGTGCCATTGCCTTGGAGCTTGCTTGAGCCCATATAGGCTCTTTTTCAACCTGCACACTAATTTCTCCTTACCCTTGACTTCATACCCAAGCGGTTGTTACATATAAATCTCTTCATCCAAATCACCGTGAAGGAAAGTCATCTTCACATCTAGTTGCTCTAAATGCAAATCTTCTACTACAACTAAACTCAATACAGTATGAATAGAAGTCATCTTAACAACAAGAGAAAATATTTCACCAAATTCAATACTTGTCTTTCTGTGTAAATCCCTTTACTACAAGCCTTGCCTTGTACCTTTTCTATCCACCCTTTTCTTCCTTAATTTTGTAAACCCACTTGTTCTGTAATGTTCTCTTTCCTACTGGCAACTTAACCAAATCCCAAGTCTGGTTCTGTTCTAAGGAGTCCATCTCCTCATCCATGCCATGCTCCCACTGAACGTGAGTCTTATCCTGCATTGCTTCTTCAAAGCTTTCTGGTTCACCACTATCAATCAATAATAGATAAAATAGAGAAGGTGTAAATCTTTTTGGAAGTTTACTTACCCTTTGCGACCTTCTCACAGGAGTTTGGGGTACCGGAGGCTCAATCTAGACCTCCTGGACATTAGTATCAACTTTTGACAGTGATCGACGCCGGTCACCTCTAATCGATGTCGGTTCTGCTAACCGATACCAATTTTGATCCTTTGTAACCGTTGGCGGTTCATCTGACTAATGTCAGTCAGGGCCTAACCAACCACGATTACTGTGTATTTCTGTAGGTGTTTCTTTAAAACCCAAGAGTTCATTTTCATCAATAAACTTCTCAATTTTCTCATCCTTGGGGTACCAAAATTTGATCCTTATACATTCTTTTTTCATTCCATTCAACATCAAGACTCCTAATAATTTTAGAATTCTCTAAATCCAAAAACGGAAACTGAAATCACCAGATCCATAACCAATGAAAGTGCATCTCTTGGATTTTGCATCCAACTTTTTTCTATTTTCCCTATCAACATGCACAAAAGCTTCTGAACCAAAAAATTTAAGAAAATAAATATCTACCTCTTTTCCGGTCCAAGCTTCCTCTGGTATTCCTCCATCTAGTGAACTTGAAGGGCCATTGTTAATCAAATAAACCATTGTATCAACTGCTTCTTCCCAAAACTTCAAGGGCAATCCAGAATGTATCCTCATTTCCATGATTATCTTGTTCATTATTTCTGCAACACCATTCTCTTGTGGTGTTATTGGAACCATTCTTTCTCTACGTATCCCATTCATTGAACAATAATAATTGAAAGCCTTGCTATAGTATTCACCACCATTGTCAGATCTAAGGCACTTTAACTTAGAATTTGATTCATTCTCAACAAGGGCTTTCCATCTTTTAAAAGTCTCAAAAACTTCAGATTTATGTTTAATATAATAAACCCATACCTTTCTTGTAGCATCATCAATGAAAGTAACATAATACTAGGATCCTCCATGAGAAGCTACCTGAGCTGGTCCCCACACATCTGAGTGTACAAGCTCCAATTTCTTATTCTTCTTAGTTGCCCCAACTTTGAGAAATCTCACTCTCTTTTGCTTTCCAAAGATACAATGCTCACAGAAATCAAGATCTAAATCTTTCAAATCTAACAACTTACCCTTAGCCTTTAAGATCTGCATTCCTTTTTTACTCATATGACCCAACCAGATGATGCCATATGCATGCATCTGAATCTGAAGTAGATAATGCAGAAAAGGAATCAATAATACAAGTAGATAAATATAATGTTCTTACCTTCTTACCTCTTGCCACAACAAAAGCACCCTTGGTGACTTTCTAAGAGTCTCCTGTAAAAGTAACTATGCAACCAGATTCACCTAGTTGCCCTGCAAAAATAAGATTCCTCTTGAGGCTTGACACATGCCTCACATCTTTCAATACCCATGTATTTCCATTCTGTAATTTTAGATGAACTTCCCCTTTACCAATAGTACTGCAAGGTTCATCATCACCCAAATAAACATGCCCAAAATTACACTAGACATAATTTCTGAAATAACCCTTGTTAGGGTTTGCATGGAAAGAAGCTCTTGAATATAAAACCCATGATTCAATTCTACTATCTAAAGAAAGAATAAGAGCATCTTGCAGTACCTCTGATGCAGTAAGATTCACCTCTGTACATTTGTCTGGTTGTTGGTTCTCTTTATCCTTTGACCAACAATCTTTCTTTGCATGTCCTTTCTTTCCACATTTCCAACAAGTAATTCCCTTACTTATGGATTTAGATATGTTATCCCTTGACTTTGATTTCCCATTACTCTTACTCTTGGATCTCTCCTTCTGCTTGCCCCTAATTTCTACATTCAAAGCATTTCCAGATGATGTTTCCTCTGTACTCTTCCTGCAAATTTCTTCATTCAAGATTATACTTACCACATCATCAAACTTCAAAATAATATTAGCAGATGTTGTATTACTAACAACCATTACCAAGTTGTCCCAACTATCAGGCAAAGAACATAAGAATAAAAGTGCTTTTACTTCATCATCAAATGGTATTGCAACCAATTTTAATTGATTTACAATAGATCGGAAATCATTCAAATGACTAGAGGCAGATTCACCTTCATGCATCTTAGAACTAAATAGTTTCTTCATCAAATAAACTTTATTCGAAGCACTAGGTTTTTCATATAAATTAGCAAGAGATTTCATTAAGTCTACCGTAGAAGCCGCTTCTGTAATATTGGAAGCCAAAAATGCTGTCATGCTCAATCTTATAGATCCCAAAGCCTTTTTGTCAAGAATCTTCCATTCTTCATCAGTCATCTTCGTAGGTCTAGACTTCTCATCCAACGGTAAGTACAAATCTCTTTGATACAGATAATCCTCAATCTGCATCTTCCATAATTGATAATTTCAGCAGTCAAACTTCTCTACCTTGTATTTATTATCTTTTTTCATTGTTATAGCTCCCACTCAGTCAGAAAACCCTCTATGAGTAAATCTGTCAACACACAAAACCCTCAAACAAAGCTCTAATACTAGTTGTTGGGGTTAGCACATCGGTTGTAAAGACAATATATCAGATCTAAGCATACATGCAAATAAAAGTGGATATTCTACCAGAAGAATTATACAAAACAAGAGACATAAATCAACACTAGATTTAACGTGGTTCACCCAGTGTGGGCTACGTCCACCAAGAAATAAGTCAATCTATTATCCAAAGCTTTGACAAGATATACAATGAAGATTTACAATCTTCCATATCTCTCAGATGTTCAGTACTTTCTTCCTTCAAGATTTTTTGCTTCTTCTCCAAGAATTCTCTCTCACATAATTATCTTGTAATTATAATCCATACACTACTTCTCAACCCTAGCTTTTATGCTTATATAGTCGTTTATAGACTTAGGGCACTTAGCCATGCAATTATAATTAATAAATCTATTTTAATACTAAAAATAGATATAATTCCCAAGAGTTAATTAAAACTTCATTACACAGGTAACCGACGTTGGTTCTGCCTAACCATCACTGTTCCCATTGACCGATGTCAGTCTTCCATGACTGATGCCGGTCTACCCTGACCGATGCCAGTCATGACCTTAACCGATGTCAGTTACTGTATTTTCCAGCAAGTTCCAATTGCATGCTAAAATGAAGTAATTAAGCTTCACAACTCAACAGTGCCCCTTCTTGGCACTTTTTCCAGCCTTACTTATTTATCAAATTGCCACTTAGCGCTTGATTTTGGGTCTTTTCTAATTCTTATTTCATGTTTTGGGCTAGCCTTTAGTGTCACTAAGTGTCGAAATTCAAACAAAAGAGTCATATATATACACAACCTACTAACTACTCTGAGAGGAGATTGGACTATTACTTCTATATAATAGTTGGGTAAAAAGTAACACTTAAGCACTACATTTGGGCTACATTATTCACTGCATAAGAAGGGAAAATTTTGAATTCCATTACACACATTTATCTCGAGGGCAAAGTATTTGTAGCTCACTATCTTTGTGTGACTAGCACAAGGGAAACCTAGCCTAAAAGGACACAATTCTATCACACACACACACGCATGCATGCACGCACGCACCCATACACACACATGTACGCACATGCACACACAAATGCAGACGCACAAGCACACACCATAACTGCATTGAGTCTAAAATGTAGTGCAATGTTTGGTGATAATCACATTGGGGTGATCATCGAGGTCAGTTTGACTCAAGAATATGCACATTTTATTCCATTTAATGTGTTCTTGAGCCTTGTGTAGGTACTTAGGGTTTGTTTTACAGGTACATGTATGATAGGAAAACCATATAACGAAGTGAATGTGACATAGAGCAAAATGAAAGTGACATGATCAGACCCTGAAAGAGCTAGATTCAAACTTACTACCAGGTGACTAGTGCCTAATACAGATACTAGCACCCAAGGTTGTATTATCCCCTTCTAGTCATTACCATCTAGTATATTTACAGATCATTGTCTTATAGATGAAGCACATACAACCCAAATCTAACCTATTCCATCATTATCCCAACCTAGATTTGGCATAAATAGTGAGTTATCAACTAAATCACTCTCCTCATCTCATTACTTACACTTGTTTGCCATTGCATGTTATATCTTGTATATTTCTTATATTATCTTATTTATCTTAGTCTTCTAATTAAGATTTAAATTTAGTTAAATCATATTGTTTGTGGTTAATTTTTCTAACTGTATTGTCATTAATGTGATATGTGCCTCCATAAATAAGATTATACCAGTATCTATGTTGCTAAACTTATTCCCGCAAGGCTTCTTCCAATTCCTCATGCGGGTTTGTAAATGTCTTATGTGATAAGGGGCATCTGAATGGTAAAAGTAATCCACCAACAAACCACTATGCGTGTTGGGTCGAATGGATATCAGAAGATAACTTCGAGATCAAATTTTTGAAATGTGCATCATATTTTCTCACACTCTCAAAAAAAATCCTGCTTACTCTCCTTAAGTTCTAGTATAATTTTTTGCTCGATCTGGATTATATCAAACTCTTTCAAGACATTATCCTTTAGTTGGTCATAGTCTAAAAGTGCCTATTGTGGATCACATTTTATGTGCCAAGTATACACTTAATCTAAAAAAAGTAGTAACAAACTAGCTTGCCTTCTAAAAAAAGTAGTAACAAACTAGCTTGCCTTGTGCTCTAGAGAGGTGACCCCTTTTGTGTGCCAAATTAACTTGTACTTGTGTACATGTTCCATGGTATTCTCAACTTCGCAATACTCTGATAGATGTAGTGACATTTCATATAACAATCTGGGGCACTAGAATTTTTTGTGTAGTTGTTATAACCCATCCTTATGACCTGAAACTAGCTTAGAGTGTCCTAAAATAACCACATTCTCCACCACTAGCAGTTTGTGTAGTAACAATATTAGTTTTTTGTATTGGCATGCTACTTCCTGATGTGCCTCCCTACACACCTCCTTGTGCTTGAGTTGTTTGAGTACTACTCATAATTCCAAATCTTTGTGTTTTTGAAGTGTTAATATTGAACTGTATCCTTTTCAGTGTTGGTGTAATCTACTGCAACACCAAAAGGAAACCTACTATCCAACACCTCCTTTCCTTTTTTTATTCACCCCCTTATCGTTATCAGTCTCAATAAGTACTTGGTATTCTATACTTTGCGATCTGGTCACATGAGTCAGTGTGACATGTCAAGAAAGGATTCCATCTGGATTGTACTACACCTCATCCTCTTGAGTTTTTGTCTCGACATATGTCCCATCATAATTTTAGTATGATTCGTCACTCCTTTTCTCCCTCCTACCTAAACTAATGCCCCTAGTTTCCTATGACATTTTTAGAGGTTAAATATTCCCTTCGAAGTAATTCCCTCTTAGCTATGGTATTTTGCTGAGCTTCTTCATATCACAATGTTCTCAACATCTTATATGAGGAATCCATGGTGTAGACAATGTTTTACCCTCCTTTATGATTTACTAAAACTTTAAATCTTATCATAGGACTGAGATCAAATCAATATATCAATAATAGACAAGATTTAACATGAAAAATACAAAAAAGTATATAAGATAGGAGAATGAGAATGACTTGGCTTGTATCAAGAGATTTGGATTGATCCTGGGCTAGAAAATCGACTGAGAAGGATGGATCTAGACTGTGCAGGTTCTATTTGAGAAAATGGTATCTAAAACTTCTTCAGACACGAGTATCCACAGGAGTATAGGACCGCCCCAAGTTCTAGTGTCTAATCTGGGCACTAGTGTCTTGGTAGTAGCTCTGCTTCTGGTCTTTTCAGAGTATGAGCTTGCTTCCTTCATTTTGTTGTTTTTCACTTTGGATCTGTCATAAGGTTCCTATGTCACACATGTTCCTACAAAACAAACCCTAGCTACCTACACAAATCTCAAGCAAACATTAGATGAAACAAATAATGTATATGCTTGAGTCAGACTAACCTTGATGATTGTCCCAATGTTATAGTTGTTGAGTGTTGCACTACATTTCAAACTCTACGTAGTTATTGTGAGTGTGTGATTTGAATTTTGTCACTTGAAGCTAGGTAGCCCTCGTGTCAGTCACACCAAGATAGTGGGTTACAACTACTTTTCCCCCGTGATGAATGTGTGAGATGAAATTCAACAATAACTCCTCCAATACAATGAATAATGCAACCCAAATGTAGTCCTTGAATATTGCTCCTTAACCAAGTGATATATAGTAAGTATTAACTCCTAATTTCCCAGCCCTTTATAACAACGAGTAAGTCATGCATATATATGATTCACTTTTTTGAATTTCATCATTAACAACAAGAAAATTCAACCCAAAGTTGTAAGAAAGACATTAGAAAAGGTACCAAATGATATAGCAAATCAAAATTAGGAAAAGGGGGAAAGGGACAAAAGTGCCCAAAGGGGATAGTAGCGCACGGGGTGCTCCTGTTCCTAATGGGTGGTAGTGTTTGGGATGTTTAGAATATGTAACCGTCAATATAGAGTTGGGTCACGTGTCATTTAGTATCCAAAGGTAAAGTGGTCATTCCAGAAAAGCACATAACAAAAGTATGGGGAAGATAAAAATAATGAAAGAGTAAAGTAAGTGTTGTTAATGTCTAGTCTTCTTACTTAGGAATCATATATATAATGAAATACTTAGAGGCGTGATGTAAGTAAAAAGTGCGTGAATTCATGACTATACTTTCCCTTCCCTTATGCACTGTTTACGCAAGCGGGCAAATTATCAATCCACGAGGAAATTCTCAATTCCTAAGTCTACCATAAGCTTCTTGATTTCCTGTGGGAATTGCATCAAATATGATTCGCAAGGCTTCATAAAAGAAGTTGAATTGCACTTCATTTGTGAAAGAAAAAGTTGACACCATGTATTCAAGGTCATACCTGCGAAACATACCTTTATATCAATAGTCTACATCTTATGTCCTAGTTGTGTCATGATTTACAAGTTTTCTTCTGTGCTCCATAGTGCAAGTGTACTTCCTTCCCATATTTAAATTCTTTTCCAAATAGTAGATAGACCACTAACCAAACATACAAGTTCACTGAAGAAAGTTTGGTGAAGCTCATCATACAAGTTCTTTTCCACCCAAGTTTTTGGATGGAAATTGGAAGAATAATTATTTCAATTGGGATGTATCTGTGTGAAAGCTTCTTCAATCTTGTCTTGCCATAGTTCAATATTCTCCTACATGAGTTGGAACATATTTCTCTTAGTTCACCATCTTAGCTTAATAATGATGGGTCCTAGTGACATGACCAAAATGTTGCACATCTAGTTTACCACTAACACATGTGTATGAACCTTCACTACTTTGTTGTGCACCAAGCTAACTTGTCTCCCTACGCCAACTTGTCACACTAAGGCAAGAAACCTTAACACACTGACCTAAGGTGTGATAGAGTCCCAATTTCCATCATGTTTATCATATTGACAATGAAGTGTTTAACAAGACAATAAAACACGAACATTCAAATTATAACAAGGGAAATATAAACACCATACTCATATTCACATGTAGGATGCTCCATAATAACCTTCTCCATATTGAATACAAAACATAACTCTCATACAATAATCACCTTTATGCTCTTTTCACTCGATTGACATATAGATAGTTCAATTGGTCCCTTTACAATGATCCCTCGAGGGGTATATATACTAGTGGGGACTTACCCTTCACTAGTTGAACAAGAACTATAATTAGCCATTGGGTTATATTAATAACACCTAAATATTACACATGGGTGGTGTTTGCGCCACGTGTCTTCATATCTTAGCTCCTTAACCTATATGGATGTTATGTCGCCCTTGGATGTTCACTCCTCTGCCTTGCATGCCTTTTGGGTTTATCTTTAGGATCTCTATTTTTAATCGCAACTAATTTTCCACGTGCCACCTGCTTTTCTTTATCAGTTGTGTGTCAATATTAGTTAATTTTCTTTTCTTATCCCATCTATCTTTGGCGCATTGACTCCCTTACCCATACAACCTCTCTATTGATTCACCCATCTGCATGTGTTTGATTTATCCACTAAAGTCATGTGTCTATATTTCACCTTTTGTTTTATTTCTATGTGGGTTTTGTCACATATCTTGTGCACAAATTTTCATCCTTTTTCACATAAATGTTACACGCCCCAAAGAACATGAAAGAATGAAAGGATAAAGAATGAAAAAAGTTTCCCAATGTGGGATTTAGCCAAATAAATGTATATGAATATAGGGGCTTAACAAACAGTCGCTTATAAAAGCACACTTAACCCACCTATTCAAAGGGCCTCTTATCTAAAATCTTTGGGACTACCTAAAAGATCACAACAAAACAGCCAATTGCTAAATCACTCTCTCAAGGACATCAACCAAAACTAAGACTACACGCATCATATATAATTTTCTTGGACCATTTTACAAAGCTACATCCTACATAAAAGATCATTTCTAAGTGTTGAAGGTCCTATTGGGGTCTTTATTTGTAAACACGTGATTATTGGACATCTTGCACGCATTCACTGGGTTGGGGAACTACAAGGGTTTGATGCCTCTTAGGAGTATTGCTATGTAGGCGTTGTGGAGGAAACTCAGATAAAATTAGACTAACCTCTTTTAGGTCTTCAAAGAGGAGAGCTATAGTTTTGAAGAAGGAGAATCCCTAATCTACTGCACAATAATGGTCGTAGAATTAAGCACATAAAAAATGAAGATAAAGACACAAAAGATTGCAATGCTAGAGGTGTAATTCAACAAAACCTTGCATATTACAAATCCATCCATAAATGATAAATCCATCTAGGAGACTTTGTCCTAATTAGGAGACTTCATCCTCCCCTTAATTTTAACTCTCTATAATTTCAGGATAACTCAATGATGGTTTATACAACCTTTTTACACAATTTTAGACCACTTTCACTTCATCTCAACAAATAAATGAGTGCAATCTCTTCTAACCCTAACCCACACTTCATTTATTTGGATTTTTAGAGCTTGTTTGGAATCATACTATTGCAATACATGTAATTAGGATATGTGATTTACTATATTTATGGTTCTAATTCATATTTACACATTATAATTAATATATATTAGGAAAACATTGCTTTTGATATTGCATGATTCTATAAATAGAAGGGAGCTAAATCATGTAAGGCAAATTGAATTGTTGGTTGGGAATTAAGAACCATCCAACCAGGAAAGGCATTTATTATTAGGCTATCAAGTTGAGCCACGTAAGGTTTTGTAGAAGCTTTGTAGAGTTTGCAAGCTTAAGATAGGTCACATGATTGGAATTCTTAGCGAGTTCTTGTAGATCCTTGTCATAAGATTTTCATTAGAGTGTAATTCCATTACACCTAAGTATGTAATCTTTTTCTTGTACTAATTGAAGAAGCTTTCAATTTTTTATTTAAAGTTGCTCTAGAGGTCTTGATTCGACGAGATCTAACTTTAACAAGGGTCTAAGGCATCCCTTCACTAGGACCCCTAATTGCAATTGCATCACTTATCACTCTTCTATCCTCGTTGACTCTTATCTCATCCATCTTGTTAAATGCTTTGATCTCTATATATATAGATATGTTGGAAAACACATTCCTCTTTTGTCTCACACATATAGTACATCACAATCAATATTTCATCCGCACAATCATGTCAACACTTCTCAATGAAAGCTTCTTACCTCTTTATTTATTCTCTTTTCCATATTCTTAACCAACTCTTATACAATTTGATGTAAGAAATGGTTGGGACAAAGTGAATGGCTATATTTTCCTTCTAGCCTAAACTTTAGATCACTAAAAAATAAACACAATTTGATTTTGTAGACAATAAGATCACACATGCTAATGCCGTTCAGTGCCACAAAGGCCTTTTAATGCTTGAAATACATAAAAGTTAGAAATAATAATCATTTATTTTACAAGCAACTAAATAACATGGTATACAACTTAGATTTCTCCATAAAAAACTAATTTCAACTTTCACTCACTAGTGAAATTTTAGTGTTTAGCATTAAAATCTAGGGTCAGAAACACATTTTTTCACGGGGTTTGATGTAACTTTTCATTAATTTTTCCATTGATGTAGAGCACATCAAACTTTCTTAAAAATTCATAAAATAATGACTCTATTTAAAAAAAGGAAGTTTACCCAAGGCTAATTTGTGTTAGAACTCGTGGATTATTCAAATTGAATTTCTCGTGAAACCATTATTTAGAAATTGATGTTGATCATGATGCAATTGCATCATAAATAGTGTTGATGTAAGTGCATCGGGATTTGTATCATGATATACTATAATTTAAAATATGTTGCCCAAAAAATTGACGAACACATTTAAAAAAAACATTTATTTCACTTACATATTCATAAACAATTATTTTAAAGGGTTGAGGTATTATTTTTTGAGTTATTGAGTGTTGTTTCAAATATTTTCAATTTGAAAGGGAAAGAAAGAGGATGGAGAGAAAAACTTAACAAAGAGTTGTGTTTCAAAAATATGGGGGGGGGGATATTTAAAAATAGGTATTGAGAAAAAAGATGTAAAAGAAATTGTAGTTTTGAGCATTATCTGAATCCTAACTCAAAATTTTACACACATAGCTTTATTTATTATACTAACTAATTTTTTATGGTTGTCATTGTTAGTATTCTTTATTGAAATATTCACGTCCAATGATAGTACACTCTACTAGTAGCATGTACATTGAAATGTATATTATAGGAAATCTATTCATATTATAATAATTTTATGAATGATATTGTAGGGAAAAAACACATGCACTCATATTGGAAAAGGTGGGACTCGAGGAGTTTTGTCTCTTGTGTCCCAGTTCAAATTCCCCAATATATAGAAAACATTGCTATATTTGCACAAGCTTTGCTTCCATACTCAAACCACTTATTTCGAGTCCTAATGAAGAGTGGAGAGTTACAAAACTACTTCAAAACCCGAATATATTATGTAATATGACAACATTCATATATGTAACAAGATTATACATAATCCCTTGCTTTTTGAACATGCTATTATCTAAAGAACAATTTGAGATTTGGTGCTAGAAGTAAGAAAAGAAAATAACCATATTGGACACATTTTAACTGCTTAATGTAAACTCCTTAATGTTGATGCAAATTTGATATCTTTGGTGCAAAATTACTAACACAAAAAAGTGTGAATGCAAAACACCATTCTTAAAAAATTCCAAACTTGAAATTTAGAACATCGACGCAAAAATTCTAACATAGTTTAATGATGCAAAAAATAACACCAAAAAACACTTCTTAGTCATTGCTAAATTTCTGGCACGGGAGCATCAACAGAAAAAGTTGCTGAACATCAACAATTTTTTAGTAATTTTTTTATGTTAGGACCTGCAAAAGCAAGCCAAGAAACCTACACAATTTGATGCAAAAAGTGACACAAAATCATGAAAATCTATTAATGTCTCTAACTTCATTATATCTCTCAAATCTCATTAATTACAATTTAGGTTCAAACCCATTACAAACGTATCCACAACTTTTACAAACTTAGTATGAATGGCAATGTCATAGAAACTAAGTAAATTCTTCAACACTAAACAACACCTCGCTTATAGCCCAAATAGATGGGCTTGATTATGACCTTTCATGTCTCTTCTTGATACTCTCTAAGCCTCTTCCCCAAAGAGGACTCCCTTCTGGGCTTCTCTTTGAGAGTTTTCCCAACCAAGATATCCTTATGCCTTTTGATGTCGTCTTTTTGGAGTCCTAAAGCATTTTTGAACTGACTACGATGATAAAAACCATATGTGTGAAATTGTTACTTTTATTTTACAATAAGCACAAACAAAACAATAGCTTATTATAGAGCGATCATTACAAAACTGCCACGATGGGTACACAACTATTGGTAAATACATGTCGATAATGTTACAACTACCCTTGCAATAGCTGATAATTTCATCACCAAACATGTAACACTTAGTTTGGGCCTTGCTTGCTAATTAAAACCAAATTCTCTTAATCCTTGGAATTTGTCGGAGTTATGATGCCTCCCATGGATCCTTATGGATCAAATTCCATAATGCAATAATGAAGCACATTACCGAATTCACCTCGTACACTACACCTATTTTTTCCCGATGTAATACTTTTAGTACTTCCTAAATGCTCTTACATCATTGACATGCATGATTGACATCTAATAGTTAGAACGTGAAAGTTGAGAGAGATAGACATACTAATCCACTTTACGAGAGAGGCTTAGAACATTTATGAGGACTGTACAAATGTTCTTGGCAACATAAGATGATAACCATGAGACAAATGTGAAGGCTGGATGAAAATACACAAAAGAGATTTTTTTCTCATTGAGAATCATTCAATTGCATGGATATCAACATCTTTGCTCATATTTTGGATTACATTTAACATATTACAATGACGATTAATTGTACATTTGAATCAATTTTTTCTTTTGGCCAAGGAACTACGATTAGGAGAAATCTAATATGTGAAAGTCACTAAGGAGTAGACCTTGAGCCTATTTGTTTTACTTGTTGTGTTAGTTATCTAAAAAGACTCGTGTCTTAGTAGATAGATACAAACAACCATCATCCTCACTCGTTGAACCACATCACTTTCGATACAAAAGTTTTTTGTTTTCAAAAGTCATCGCAATGGTTCAATAAAATCAAATCTTACCCATATACACATAAATATGCATAACATAAACAAAGCAATGCCAAATAAATGCCAAATGGCCCATTTTTGAGTGGGGTACAACAAGAATCTAACCATTTAGATATCCCTTTAAAGAAAACGTTCAAACCTTTACGAGGAGAGGGAAATTCTTCAACCAATGAAGGCATTGTATTTTAAACCGGCCAAACTCCCTATATTCCCCCACGATCTCGTGAGCTCGTAACCTTTCTATAGTAGACAAATTGAATCCTACCACGTGCCTTTGGTAACCTTTGCGTATTTATGTCTATTTTAATAATTACATATTTCGATTCCATTTCTGTTTAAATGCCACGTCATTGTCCAGTCACCGCTTAACATCCTCCTGTTTGCCACGTCATTCTCGATTAACGGAATAACAAATTAGACAACTTGCATTACATAACAAAAACGGGCAAAAACAAATAAAACTTGCCACGTCATTCACTGAAGACAACTTGCTCCCGCTCTCCGAGCTTGAAAACGACCTTCCCCAACCTGCCAACCTGTCCGCTAGCGGGTTTCATTAACCCCCCGGTTCCCCATGTGACCTACCGCGTGTCATACGCCTCCCTGACATGCGTCACACTCACGGTCCTTTTTCGCTCTGCCTTCTCATTATGAAGTCTTTTTTAATCATCATCATCATTCGCCGAGCCGGAGCCCGCCAGTCAGCTTCGGGAACCGAGCCTGAGCCTCGGTGCCGAAGCTAGGAGGAGAAGCCCAAAGGATCTGAAGTATCCTTCCTGTCTCAATACGAAGAAATTTCAAGCTCTTAAATGGCCGAACAAATTTGACCGCAGAGAGGAATCGATGGAACGAGTCACAAATTCGAACGGAGGGGAACAGGGCTTAGAGGTTTTGATCGGATTCAGCGTTCAAATGCAAAAGTTTTAGCACTTAAATCGTGTTTTTCTCTTTCCTCGTGAATAATTGTCTGGTGAGTATTTAGCTCGTGAATTTTTTGGCTCGAAAAGTCACAGAATGGGGTGCCTGCAATCGAAAACGAGTCACATGCCGAGCCCTTACGCAGAATCGGTTGAAAATGAAAAACCAGATCCAGGTACGCTTGCAGTTTTTGAGCCGTGCAATTTTTTTTTTGGTTCAGCATGTTTTGCGCCGATTAATAGCTTCAATGTTACGTTTATTAGTTTTTTGACGGGTTTGGAACGGGTTATGATGCGATTCTAGTGCGTATTTAGTGATATTTGAGGAATTTCATGTGTATGTGGGGGTATTCGAGGAGTTATTTATTATGTTTTGTGGTTTTCACGGCTTTCAACGAGTAATGATACGTTTCTGTTGCATAGTTTGAGATATTTGAGCTGTTTTGGTGCGTATTTTGTGATATTGGGATAGTTCTTATGCTTTATTGTTTTCACGCGTTTGGACGAGTAATGACGTGATTTTGTTGAATATTTAGGTGTATTTGAGCACTTTGTAAGCATAGTTTGCGGTATTTGAGCTGCTTTTATGCCTAGTAGTTGCGACGTTTCCGCAGTTCTTACGTTTTGTAGTTTTTCACGGTTTGCGCGGGTCACTTGTTAGCTACGTTGCATATTTGGTAATATTTCAGTGGTTTTAATGCACATTTTGCGACATTTCAGTGGTTTTAATGCACATTTTGCGACATTTCAGTGGTTTTGATGCATATGCAAGCAGTTTTTTGCATCTGTAGCCATATTTAAACGGTTTTATGAATATCTGTCTGTATTTACATGGTTCTTATGCATATTTGGCTATTTTTAAGCGGTTCTTGCGTTACAAGAGTTATTCCTGTTTGAACAGGTTCAATACTGACAGCCTAGTTATTTTCTTACAAGCGGTGATGTTATTTTGGTACATGTCTTACATGCTTTGCTATACGAATGTGTAGCTGCGATGATATTGTTGTCTTATGTAGGATTAACTATGACGTTCTGTATTTAAGGCCGCAAACTGTCACAGGAAAAGTTCGTAGTTATGCGCATGAAAATGTGATGCTATTTTGTTGCATGTTTGTGGCTAGTTACAGGCAGGCCTTAAAATTTTACCGAAATAAAGTTTTATTTAATGTTTTTGATCCAGAAAATGGCGATCAATTTGAAAATGAGAGAGTTCCTACATTCAAGGAATATACTCTTTCCGAGCTCCGAGCTGCAACAGGAGGATTCATTAACGAGAACATTGTATCTGAGAGCGGCGACAAAGCTCCAAATACAGTTTTCAAAGGAAGACTAGAAAATAATCGCTGGATTGCTGTTAAACGCTTTCCGAAACAGTCCTGGCCGGATGCCAGACAGTTTGCGGTAATGATGTTTTAGTTTGCTCACAGTGTGTTTTTTTTTTGTGCTTCGTTAGGGTTTTAATCTTAGCATAGCTAGGGGTTTCTGCTGTAATCTTTGCTGTAAAAGTCGAATTATTCTTTATTTGAGGTTCAGATCTGTAACACTGCCTATTGGACTGGCGGACGAGTCCTTGGTGGCAAGAGCCATATGTGCCCTAAAGTTCACCCTTGATGGTCGAAGCAGCAACAAGTTCCTCTTCTTGCTGAAGAAGTTCCATGATAGGCCAACAGGCAGTGTTACAATATCCATTTGTGGAATTATTGAGTTTTTGTATTTTGCAAAGATTTTGTTTAGATTGTGGGATTTTCACCAGTATCGAGGCATTCAGCTGAAATAATGTTTTATTTGTATAGGCTGAAGCAGCTGGCGTTGGAAGAGTTCGACACAAAAGATTAGTCAACTTGATAGGCTGCTGTTTTGAAGGAGATGAACGACTATTGGTTGCAGAATACATGCCAAATGATACGTTGTCTAAGCATCTCTTTCACTGTATGTATCATGAAATTGTTCTTTTGTTTGCAATGTACTTACATCAAATGTGATGCATGTTTTCAATTCACTGTACAGAATAACACAGAGAAATTCGATTTCACTTTTAGATGTTACATGTCATTTTTCCTTTTCAGTCTCAGAAATTCAATCATCTACCCATTGTTTTAGATCATTGGGCCTTGTGGATACAGGGTTGGCTGAAGTTTTAAGACCTTTCAGTGACAGTGCCTCAAAATATAAGAGTATGCACCACAGGAACAATCACTTGAATAGTCATGTAGTTGTTTGCAAGGAGTATGCACCACAGAAACTGTCACTTGAATGTGTGTAAGGGATATGCAGCACATGAACTGTTACTTGAATAGTCAGGAAGTTGTTTCTAGGTTCAAACTAGTAACAATTCCTTCTCCCTTTCAGGATTAGCTGAGAAGGGGCTTCAATGAGAGCTTTTTTACAGTTGCTTGCACTAGGATTCTTGGGAAATCACCCTATGGAGGGGGCTAGTACCTGCGAAATGTTATTCTTACAAAAATAGCAAAAAAAAATAATATTTTTTCTTAACAAGTGGAGTCACCACCACTCAGGAAAGTTTTCAGGGGCTGCTGGAGAGGGGGACTGAAAGTTTGTGGGACCTGCAAAGTGTTTTTTTTTTTGGTACAGGCAGCACTGAGGATTCCTTGTGTTAGAAAAAACGAAAAATGGCATATATGATGTGGTACTTTTGAAATTGTGTAGAAGAGTTGAAATATAATATATTTTAAGACCATTCGACTGCAAAAGGCTCCTAACTCTACTCAGAAACACCAAGGAAATATAGGAAACCCATCTCCGTGGGATCTTTCCTTACAGAACGATGAGAAACCCTTATGTCATTAAGGTCCATGTAGTTTGTACACTTGATCTCATTCCATAGTTATCCATGGAATTAGGTTTTATGTTATGTGTGCACACTATGGATAACTTGAGCGAGTTCTAGCTTGTCTATAGTATATACTTGCCAAGAACATAGCTGCATCCGAATGTCCTACAATTCAGCTTATTGATATGTTTGGAAGGCATTAGACAAGGAGATGGATCCAAACAAAGGAAAAGGAGACCTAGCTTTACTGCAACAGTAATACTGATGTATGTTAAGCGTAGTCCTTCACAGAGTATTTGCATAATATTTTAAAATATAACCTATTATAAGGTTTAGAGCCTATTGATAGTTACTTTTCCCCTTCAGTTCCTGTATACTGTCGCATTTTGGTTTTTGGACAAGTAATTTGACAAGGGAACTTTATACTATCTTTTCAACTTAATAACTTAAATTCTCTTTGTTACAAAACAAACATGTAAGTTTTAGTATCTCCTAACATCTATGCAAGTCCTAGCCCAAAATATGGCTTCAAAACTCCCCTAGTTCATTTCAGCCAAGGTAGACTCCAATGTTTCTGATCCCTCATAGCTGGACGTGCATACAAGGATACTTTAATAGAGCTAAAAGATGGAGTTATTATTCAACATAAGAAAGCACTTGCATGCTCACTGAAGTTTGGGTTTTCAAAAAGGTGAGGAAAAGTTGAAACTGCGGGCAATATAGAATTATACATAGAATAATCACAAGACTAAATTGCTTAAATGCCGGAAAGAGATATTCTCAGTGTTTACAACATTTGAAAATTCTATATAAACTGATCATATATAACATTAGAATACAAGGTAAATCAAAAGTGGGAGCATTGTTTTTAAAATCATATAACACTCGAATCACTGTCACCATTCCCACGATTTTGTTTCAAACAAATTGTCTGGAAAACGATACATGTGTTCCATAATGCAATTGCTATCAAATGGTAATGGAATGTAGTCATCTACCCTCTCCAAGGGAATTGGAAGTTAATGGTGACGAAATGAGTTCTAAGGGGCACATTTTTGATAATTTTCCTGCATTATCCCTCCTGAGGTGAAGTAAAATTAAACTTTTGGTCCAAACTGCTCGGTTCAGCTGAAATGCCAGATTTTTGCAAGCCTTTGCCACATTTGGTCACACCTGCGAACTTTGGGGATGGATTGTGAGAACCATTATGCATCAAAGGGTCACAATATTCATAGTCAAGATATGAAAGAGAGGTAATTGTCAAAGGAAATAGAATTATAATTAAAATTGGGAACCAAGGCATCGCATGATTTATCTTTCAAATGCACCAAGAAAGATTCTCAACAGGATATGTTTATACTTTATAATGATTTCGAGAACTATCTACCATTCGAAGTGATTAGATTCTTCTTTAGGTGCCCTCATTTGAATCACCATCAACTAATATGATACAAACTCAAAAAAGAGCTTTCAGTAATTCTCGGAAAAATTATTCAACATGATTTGATGACAAAAAAGGTTTTCAGTTATTCTCGGCATAATTATTCAAAATGATTTGATGGCATATTGGTAAAACCAATTTGGCTCCATGACAATGTCGTATTTACATCATTTAGGGGCTCTCATGCAACACCATTAGCTCAATGCACGACTTGAACAGGAATATATTGATGCACAAATTAGGATCAATTGTACACCCTGGAAAATGAACTTGATGTTTCCTTTTGGTCTTCATATCCTATTCTTTACAGTGGATTCTTCCATCATCATTGTTGTATTAGGGATCTATTTTACAATGCAAGTTCTGTTTTGGCACTAGTGGGAACAACAAAATCTAAGCTATATAACTGTGAGTGTATGATGAGGTAACCAAATGGAGCTTCTGATGAGGCCTGCTATCTATGAATCCTTCATGTATTAGGAAACAGTTGATCTTCTCGGTGGACTTTCACCCTTGAAATTTCAGTGGGTATTTTTTTCATTTCGGCCTTTGAGGATTAGCAAATAATTTGCTAGATTTTTGATAAATTTGCTCATAGCAACACTGTAATAATTAGGTTATACAATGCTAATTTTAATGCTCCCAAATTTGAGGAATGTGCTATTGCTGGGACATCATTTTCTTTTACATAATTAAATTGACTTTAATAAATACAGCAAAGATGCATGAAATATTTAATATCCATTGCTTTACATACATGACTGAGGCACAATATTCATGCAGAATAGTTTTATGTGTATATCACCTGGATGTACATCACACTGTACCTTTCTCTTTTGTTAGGAATTGTTGTTCAATTTTAGTATTCAGGCTTCTTAATGATCTTGTCATTGAAGTCGAGTTTAACCCGGATACAGATGAACAATTTCTCTTAATCCCTACCAATCGCCGATTCTTTTTATTTTTCAGCTGCTGTATATAGGCTTCTATTGTGGTCTGATACAGATTGAAATGGTCGTATATTATTGTTGTTCAAGTGAAATTATGTCATACCATTATTGGCTGTTTTAGATCAATTTTCAGATTGTAATGAATTACGTGGCTAAGCTGGGTTTTCATCGTTTTATATGAATGTTTGTTCTTATGCATTGCTGACTGCTAGATTCCAAGGGATTGTTTTTTTCTGTTATCTATTTAGTATGCCCAGTCTCACTTATATGCAAGAATTATCATAAATTTGTAGATATATTTTTCCATAGTTCCCTGAATTGCTCAAGTATGGTCATCAAAATTGTTTCATAATCAAGCTTTCTGATCTTGAGAACCAGTCATTTCTTTTGCAATTAAAATGTTTCTACCAGATCTGTGTCTATATTTAGTTTTTAGGATATTTAGCATGCACGGGAGATTTGTGTGTAGCAATTATAGAGTTAATTATTTGCAACTTGCAAGAGATTATCCACTGTCTTACAAGTTTGCATGCTGTGTTCAAATGTCTCAACTTCAAACTCATTCTGGTCTCTTATGTTCAATGCGTACTGACCTTGTAGTTGAATAGGAATGCTGGTCAATGATATACCTTTTTTTCACTGCCTGTCATACTCCATTAGAGAACTGCTTGTAGTAGCCATCCTAGAGTCTTGGCCCTTCGCACCTTCTGAGAGTATTATGTAAGCAACATCTTATATTCTTTGGACATTTGAAACTGTGCGGTAACTATTTGTGACATTTTAGGATTTCTCTTGTTCTCCCTTCCCTCTTGAGTCTTAAAGCTACCTTTCCCTGACGTTCAATCTTATTAAATTGCATTATATCAAATAATCCATCTCTTTTCTAATTGCATGAATAAAAGCCTTTTCTGTGTTCTTGCAGTTTCTCAAAGTACTGAAATAAAATGCATGCTATAGTTATCTTAAGGAAGTGAAAGAGTGTAATATGTCATGTATTTCGTATTTTAAAAGCTTCTTGCATAGTGATATGGGCTTTATCAACATTAATGGCTTTTCACTTCAACATTAGTTGAAATTGACTAGTTTCAATTGTAATGGTAGTGCCTCAGAAATTTAGTCTAATGTAATACTGTTACTGATGAGGTGGAAGATAATTATTAATAACATAAATTAATAAATGGTCAATGCTCATATGACTTATATGGTCACATTGAAATTAAACATCTGCCTCTGCGCCCTCTCCACCCCCTTGTCCCCTTCCTGATCTTCCATGATTATGAAATCTGTTCCTTTGTTCCTTCCTCAAGAGGGCCTTGTTTTTGTTGTGCATATGATTAACTGACTTTCACATTGCTAAAACAGAGCTAGTATTATGATGTAATTGTATGGTTAATCTTCACTTCTATTATCAAGAAGCTGCACCTGGAAACTGCAAATGTCACAATGCTTTGCTCTCAAGTATCTCTCTAGAAAAATCAGAGCCAAAGTTGAATCTCCTCAAGCATAACTTGATTGAAACCTGTCTCCTTGCGAATCAAGGTAAAACATGACCTGCAAAACAATGAATTTGTAAGTTTTATGACCTCTTCAACTGCGACAGAAAATGGCTTTTATCAAACCAAACCCACAATGGCTTGCATTTGGAAATAAAAATTGCTATCATACTTCTCTAGGAATGATGCATATACTGGTCTCAAGGATTTTTTGGCAATAGGGTCCTCTCGGGCTTATTTTTAGTCAATAGTGAAATAAAGTTCTGCATGTTGCAAGCATTATGAAAAGGTTCAAAGTGGTATAGCTACTTATTAATAGTTGAGGGCATTCCACACGAACATATAATGTCATATACTTCTCAAGATTCAAACATTGTCGATGTTGAATCATCTCATGTTGCTAACTTCTTTGATTTGAGAGGATTAAAATAATAAGTAAACACATTTTCACCTTATACTTTAATATCATGGATCATGTGACACAAGCTTTGATAAAAATGCTGCTGTGTTTTGTATTCTGGCAGGGGAGAAGCAACCAATGCCTTGGGCGATGCGATTGAGAGTTGCATATTATATTGCACAAGCACTAGACCACTGTAATTCTGAAAATCGCCGCATTTATCATGATTTGAATGCATATAGAGTGCTTTTTGATGAGGTGAGGCCTTATGGTCAGAAATATCTTTTGTTTTTGAGGAAAACATGTACACTCCTGTTTCTGGTTTAAATAATTGAAACTTCTTGGTTTCTTTGAGTATTTACCACATTAAATGATAGGGAATATATAGTTTCATGTTTGCTGGTGTCCTTCAAATGCCAACTAACTTATTTTCCATTGAGATTTGTATCATTCTGAAATTTGAATAGATATGCTTATATTCTCCATGGATGCAGATTATCCAAATGTAAGATGGGCTTAAGTTTTGTCTTGTGATGAACTCCCGATAACAGTAATGAACCCACAAAAAACTTCCGTGTTAGTAAAAAAATAAAAATTGATTTAATCAAGGAATAAGTGATCTATTCTATGAGGGTGGCTCTGTAGAAGCGCGTCCTATGGGTGGAAAACAGAGAACTGATCTGATCTTGGAGATCGTTCTGGATTTTTCTTGAGGCTAGTATTGCTCGTAGAATGAGGAATAATGTTCTGCAGCCTTCAAATATCTATACAAGTTTTTTTAGAGGATATAACTTGACCAAACATGAATAGACGGTTGATACACTTTTCTGTTTTGATATAAAAAAGATTTTAATGAATACGAGAGAGTATTTCTGCATAAATTAAGATGAAGATTTCTGGATAAATTATGTTGAAATTTTTAGATTGATGACTTGGATCACACTCTGTGATCCATCATCTGGGCGAGAAAGTTGCATCTTAGATTGAGAAAGTTTGTAGAAGAGACAAACATGTACTGTGTGCTTCTAATGAATGGTTGTAAAGTTATGGCAAGCAAAGGTACACAACAAAGATTCTAATATATTTAAGAATCACAAAAATCGAGAAGCTTATCAACAAAAGAATGCACAGAGCCCCACAAATTAATATGGCAAGTGTGCTAAAGCACAGTCAGGGCCGGAGAGTAATCTTCCTCATCTTAAACACCAAGAGAAAACCTAGCATATGTTCACACAATAAATCATAAATCTGCAAAGAATTTAGGATAGGTGTTGGACATAGCCAATTATTATATTATGCTCAAGATAATAGACACAACAACATGAGATGATAGAATGGTGGCAAGAGACCATCTAATTATATACACATCATAAGTGTGGTAAACCCGGATCGGATAAGGATGCCAATTAGAACAAACCCTAAAAGCAAAATAATAATACGATCCCTTGAGGCCACAAGTCAATGACTGAAGGTGGTGCCAAAGAAATATTACGACATAACACAAATTCCTGAGCTTACTTGAAAGAGTTGAAATTATTAGTCTGAACTGCCATTAACAAGATATCCATGGTAAGTCTTTTGATACATTTCTTGGCAATATTTCCATAATATGATTCAACATGTAAACAACCTGCTTTAAAGATACCATATGCTTTATAGGATATTATATTTATTTGTATAATAGCTAAACACTTTATTTTCATTACATTTACTTGCCTTATTACAGTATTATATATATGTACATATACGCAAATAAACACATGCATAACCTTAATACATAATAGACTGTTCTTTATTCACAGTACGGGACTTTTCATTTATATAAATAGACATGAAAAATAGGAAATAGACCATTCTTTATTCACAGCATAGGACTTCTCATTAATGTAAATAAACATGAAATTAGGAACCCTTTATTAGACTTCAATGCAATATGTTTAACTTTTAAGTATATAACTACACCTTCGTGTTTGTGGAGGTACTTGTTTCTTGTTAAAGTGCTCTTTTGAATGCCAATCAAAGAGAGATGGATAAAGTCATGACAAGTATAGTAGTTGATCATCACATCCTGTATGTAATCATTCCACAAGTAATACTATCAACAATAAAAAGGTGCCCAAGTTTGTTACACTTTATGTAAAATTTCCTTTTATTAAGTCATATTGTTATTTATGAATTTCAGGTAGATAAATGTCTGTAACTAAAACTCCTGCCTACATCTACCCCCTTTTCTAAAGAAGTGAATGTTTAACCGACAATAGTTAGAAATTAATGTCGAGTCCAGATGTAGGGCCAAATGTAGATTAGACCAGGATTCAAAAGCTGAAGTTGAATAAGTTTTTATCACCATAATGACTTGCCATGAAATTGGAAAATGTGAATTGGACTCTGGGTGGCATTCTTCTTGTTGGGCATACCAGTTCTGAATGAACCAAGTGCAGGTACTAACCCTTCCGTGTATTTTACTTTTCTTTGCCTTCCACTGTTTTAGGCCTGCATCTCCTCATCCGACGCCAAAACCAAAACCTGTAATATTAAGGCCAAATTTATGTGTCAAACTTGAGGAACTTTTAGTATCTGTAAGTCAGCTTATGATCGCATTATGTGTTGTATGGATGTATTCCATGATGTCATAATTAGGTTTTGACTGCAATCTTTTCCTCAAATAGCCTGTTAATGTCAATGCAGGGTGAGGATAGTCTGCTGACATGACAAGATTATAAGGATAGTTGTATGAAGAGTTCATTCATCGCCGAATCTTTGGACAAGTTGCTTACATGCCCAGATGGCTAGATGACATCGCTAGCTCCCTCAGCTGGCAGGAAATGATGAAAACATTCTTCTTACCACACTTGTGAAAATACAGGTTCCCGTTCTTGTGGTGTTTCTGCTTTTGAGAGGCTACGCTGCAATAGTAGCTTAATGGACCCAGCCAATAAGAAACTCTTGATAACCTAGAAAATATTTAAGGGAAAGACAAAGGACTTGATAATACTAAATAGTAATACAGAGATTCCAATTCCTATTTGAATGGGTTGATTCTGTTAGACATCTTCAGAAGGCCTTTCTCCATGGGTGGATAGGTTAAAAAATATTGTGCATCCTTTTTATTCAAACAATGGTCTGATATTTAAATTCAAAATAGATCAAGAGTGTTTTTCCTCTTTGTTCTGGCCAATTTGCTGGTTGTAAAATGAGTTTGCATTGCAGTGATGTTTGGCCTTTCCAGAAGGCATATTGTAATGTCATGTTCATGGACCAAGTTGGGAAAAACCTGTTGATTACCTGTAAAATACTGAAGGGACTGTTGAAGGAATATAGAACTGGAGCAGGGCTTTCATGATTCAAGAAATCAGTGTAGTATTTAAAGGTGCTGCTGAAAAGGTGGGAGGCAGTGAGTTTTTGATGCAGCCACTGTCAGGGATCCCAATGAAGGGAGGCCTTGCACCATGCAGCCCATGTCAGAGTTGCATCCTTACCTAAGCAAGAGCAGAAGCACAACTATTAACAAGAAACAACAAAATCTCTCTCTGTTTATGTAAGAAAAAATTACACACTCGGGCACCATAGTACAACACTCCAATAACAATCTGATGACAAGATTTTGCAAGAATTCTGCTAACAATTCCAACCCTAGACCTATCTTTAGCTTGGAGACTCTATGAAGCTTCTGCAGAACCCAAAATTGGCTCAACCTCACTATGGATAGCTGTTCGATTCCCTTGGATTTTGATTGCTTACAATCTAATAGCTCCCTTCTATTTATAAATTTGCAGAAGCTTTGGTGGGAGTACGAAGATGCTCTTGCAAGAGAAGATGCCTTGCAGAATATTCCTTAGATTGCCCCAAATTGCCATTGATCTGTATACAAAGTTTTACTCCCTTGGATCAAATGTAAACAGATCATTTTGTTGGTCCCTAGCTGTGAAGGACAGATCAAGAACCATGTGTTCCTACCTTTAACTGTGTTGATGTTGACAAGATTGCAGAATATTCCTTAGATTGCCCCAAATTGCCATCGATCTGTATACGAAGTTTTCCTTCCTTGGATCAAACGTAAACGGATCATTTTGCTGGTCCCTAGCCATGAAGGACAGATCAAGAACCACGTGTTCCTACCTTTAACTGTGTCGATGATGACAAGAGATCATATTAGACGCAAATTAAATTATTTAAACGAATGGAGGTGGTCCCACAAAAATGCAGTACTTTGCGGCATGTGATAGGGCTCAATGGCTTAGGAAGTGTATGGCGACATCGGCTAAGTATTGACAATCTGTGCAAGGGGTGCGTGACTATATCGCAAAGGATAGTATTCTGTGTTTTAGAATGTTGCGCAAGATATCACACAACTCAATATAGTGTTGTGCAGGTGAGGGTAATGCTGTGTGACATGTGCGGCATGCTCGTTTTTGTGCAACTTCATCGTTTTTTATGGCCAAGGTGGAAATGCATGTTAATGCTTTCACAACTGAGGATAGGTTTTTGCAGCTTCTGCAAGAAATGGTCAAGGCACCAGGTTTTTGTGCGCCGTGCTTAAGAGTGGCGCGGCATTGTGCAAGTCTTTATTTACTAATTCTAAATGTTTTTGGTCGGCACAAGATTGTTTGTGAACCTAGATGCTCCTGCATCATACACCTTAGGTAAGAAGAAACTTGAGCCCCTGCTCAAGCACCTTTTCAAAGGTCTTAAACGGAATGACCAAGTCTAGCAATCTCTGCTTCACCAAGCCAAGATGCATCCTCGACTTCTTTGCCTCTCCATTTTAACAGTTACTCCTTATGCTCCTTTATGTGTCGTCTTCATTAGGTAGTCATCCAGAATGTATTCAATTTCTGTGTGCCTCTAATTTGGTAGTTGGTGCTTCGTGTCTACTTTTGCAATCTACTCCACTTGTCAACCCCTCAAAATATAGGCATAAATCTTCTATATTAAAGACATGCGAGATGTATAACCCTTTTGGTAGCTCCAACTCATATCCATTCTCAAATTTCCTCAAGACTCTGCATGGTCTAATCTACTTCCACTTGAGCTTTTTATACATTCCTCATGGGATCCTCTCTTTGTGCAAGTGCGCAAGAACTAAATCCCCAGCCTTGAACTCCAAGCGACTTCTTAAATTTGCGCACTTCTTGAACCGCACATTGCTCTGCACATTGCTCTTTTCCAACTTGTGCACTTGTTCATGCACCTCTTTCATGTATTGCATGAAGTCCTTAACTTCTGCAGTTCTTCCTTATTCGCATGGCAACTTTCTTAGATCTACAACTCCTCGTAGACTTGTTCCATACACAATTTGGAAAGATGACTTCCTAGTGCTTATATTGACAGAATTATTATATGCAAACTCTGCTTGCGCAAGAATTGAATTCCATGTTCCTCCCTTCTTACCAAACATCTCAACAAGTTGCCAAGGCCCCTATTGACAACTTCCCGTTTGGCCATTTGTTTGCAGGTGATATGCAAAACTAAATTGCAACCTTGTGTTCAACTTCTTCCACAATGTGCACCATAATTACCAAGGAAGTGGATTTAGAAAGTTGTCACTTGAGTGGATATTTTTGAAAGAACATACAACGGTCTCTCACTTTTATTTAATTTACCCAAACAATACAGCGGAGAGGTTGTTTGTCATTATTGTTTTTCAACATTGTCCTCTTTGAGAAAGTAATGAACTAGTATGGATTCAATTATGAGGCATATTTTTTAATCGTGTTTTAGGTTCCTTCAACCATACTGGATTGCATTTTGTATACTTTTCTGCTTCAAATACCTGCATTCCTTGAGGACAACCTTTTTGATGCAAATTTCTAAAATGCTCAGTGTGCATACATTGCCATGTCTATTTGCATCCTGTGATTAAGTGCTTCTCATTTAGTGACAGCCATGCTGATACCTGTGTCTCGGAGTCTACCTTTGAGGTCTTAGCAGTAGCTTCTTCTCCGTCTTTCTGGTTGAGTTGCTTTACATTGTTACAGCACCTTTGTGCGCTTGCAACTCTTGCAGGGCTTGGTGTCACTTTGCAAGTTAGCTCTGGCTGGTTATGCCTCTCCAACACTCTCTAGCTGCGTCTTTGTGTATTTCAACTCATTATTCCACACCTTGAGATGATGTCACCCCAATGGCAGACACCCCCATGCCTCCCTTTCAGGTCTTAGGAGGACAGCGCAGCCCTTTTTAAAGAAGCATCAGCAGTGTGGAAAACTGCCACACTGCAGATTTTATGAGACAATTGCAGTGTCACTGTGGTGTGAAGCCGATCTGATCTAAGATTATAAAGTCTAACATCTGGCTCTAAGACCCTTACCACAATTGAGATCTCTCAAAATACGCAGCTAAAACATGAAAAATTTTAAAATTAGAACTAAATGTGAAAAGTTTTCTACAGAAACTTAAATTTGATGTTTCTGCAACCCGAAGTCTTTTGAGAGGGATATGCATAATTTTGGAACTACTGGAAACCCCATTGTTGAAAATGTGGCATATCTGAGATTGTTAAATACAAAATATGTATTTATTCTTTTTCGTTGAAATAGAAATTGGAATTTCCTGCAAAAATCCCTAGGCTATTTGAACAACAAAGAAAGTACACCAAAAATATTTGGAAAGATTCTTTTAAGTTTTTTAGGACAAAAATCTTATAGAGCTCCTTTGAATATTTCTTAGGAACATCTTACTTTTTTGTATGATAAAGTAGTATTACCTAAATCATCTTTTACTTTTGCGTGTCAACAAATTTGCATACAATTTCATCATACATAACAGTGTTTAGATATGTGATAATTTTTTTGGGATTCAGCTGTGTAGTTTCGAGCCAATGTACATCAACCCATATTTCATGAGTAATTTTCTCTACAAATGGACCACTTGGCACTCATTGCATCTAGTTGATGCTCATAGGGGGTGAACATTGGGACTTATTGGGAGGTCACTCATCCTGGTACTACTCTAGCTCAAGCTTGCTACATCAGTTGCCGAAGGTTTTGCAGATGAGGTAGCAAGCTAAACTGGCTTGACTGTTGGTGAGACTTCATGGTTAAGTGTGCTTGAGCCGGAATGGGTGGCCTCCAGAAAAGTTCTAGTGGTTCAATTCAATTAGCATCATCTAGATGCAATAAGTTCCAAATGGAACATTCATGCTTGTGAGAGATGTATATTTTCTTGAAATCAGACATCTGAATCCCGAAAAATAATATCACATAATTTGATCCACTCCAGAAACACCACTTATATAAATGAATGATCTAGGGAGCTCCTCGATGAATGGTTCATAAAGCACATCAATTGCCGAAGCCTGAAGGTTTTGGAAATGGGTTAGCAAGCTAAGCATGGTTAATTGTGGAGGAAACTCTATAAGTGCGCTTGTGCTGGAGTAATATTGGGATGGGTGACTTCTTGGGAAGTCGTGATGCAATGAGTGCCAAGCAGACCATTCATGCTTGTGAGAGATGGGTTCTTTTGAACCACTATTCATGAAATATGGGTCAATGTAGATTAGCTCAAAACTAAGCAGTTGATTCCTGAAAAATCATATGACATAATTTGATCTACTGCAGAAACACCTCTTGTATAAGTGTTTATTTAGTTTATTAATGGCATCCTAAGAAGATACATAGTTATGAAATCAATTGGGGAGGCATTGCACAACTACTCATACCTGTGATTTTATTTTGATTCCAATTTTTCGGCCTTTTGATGATATATTTCATAACATCTTGATCTTCATGCATGCTCGTATTACAATTTATTTTTTAAATCCTTTTTTATTTTTTTTGGCTAGCTTGGACAAATATTTTATATGATATTCCTTACCTAATATGAATTGTCCTTGTTTACCACAAGACAATAGACACAAGATGCCGCCAACAACCTGATAAATGCTTCTGCCTCTTGACATTCTCATTGTCTTTTTAACCAATTGGAGACAAACACAGTCATATCTAACAGCAGTGTGAGATTATAATGCAATTCAAAGACAGATGGGGAATGCTACAGCAGTTCTAGAATGCAATTTTGAAAATAATATTATATTTCATAAAAGTACAAAGGCAACCAGTTATAAGAACAATTGCAAATACACTAGAAGAGCTTAATTTAGCTGACACAAACAACACTCATTTACAGAGAAAAAATAAGATGTCCTTTAGAAGCTCATCTTCCTCTTTTTATTTCAGTCATTTAGTAGTTACTCATAACCATTCCCTGATTATCTTCGTAAAATTAATAAGATGCGAGATTGTATGTCCCTTTAATCAAAATATGCATGATTTCAACTTAAAACAAAATTTGCCCCGTTTTGAAGGATCGAGCTCATGAGCCCATGGCAATCATTTTGGTTATTAACTTATTAAGTATGCCTGCCTCTTTAAACTTTATTTCAAAATTACAAGTTTAGGAGTGATCATAAGTTTTTCTTGAAACTTTTACACGGGGGGAAATCAATGGCTATCTAACCTAGGGCTTTCAAATAATTGTTGTTCCTCTGTGCTGTTGATAGCATTTAATCATGAAAATGATGGCGTTTATATCCTGGGTTAACGGGATTATTCTGAAAAAATATTTATCCTTGGCTCTCTGTTTAGTCTGGCGAGATAATTTCCAATTGGACTCCTTGCATGAGGTGTTCTATTGTCTTTGCAGATACTGAACAGATATGATTTCTCATTTTTTAGGCTGAACAAAGAAATGAGAGTTTTCTGACCTCCAAATAATTTAATTTTGGTATTTACTAGGATTCTTCAGTTCTGTGAACTCATTTTGTTTGATGTAAAATTCCTTGTTTATTTCACTCTTGTTTCTTAGGATGGCGATCCTCGATTGTCAAGCTTTGGCCTTATGAAAAACAGCAGAGATGGAAAAAGCTATAGCACTAACTTGGCATACACACCTCCTGAGTTTCTAAGGACAGGTATCCTCATAAGCTTTAATGCATTTGAATTATCTTTTTTGTCTTTTTCCTTGAGTGGAATTTCATGGAATTTATTGTCCTGAAAAGCTTAAGTATGGGACTTAGAAGTAGTAGGTGATACCATCTTCTCCTAATTCCATGAGGAAATAATTACAACATCTATAATACAAACCACTAAAATCTGAATATATATCCGACAATTTAATTTTCTTATGAGTTTAGAGATGGGATTCCAAACACATTTAGAAATGTAGAGTACATCTCCCATATTTTTACGTGATGATCATTGAGTTTGTATTGTTAAGGTTATCTGTATTCTTCTTGCTTTCATAGAATTATGATCTCTGATGAATAAAATAGATTGACATATTTTCTATCTTAAAGTTTGAAACACAAAACTGGAGTCTCCATTTTTACAACTGTATCTCGATTGCTAATCGCTAATCCTTATGCCATAAAAAAACATTTAATCATTTCCTCATGTGGATAAGTACTGTTTTTAATGTTTTTGGAGATGTGGTCCTTGTTCAGTGGAAAAAATTGGTTATTATCTGTCATCGATGGAACTAAGCAATATTTTTGTTAATTACAATAGTGTTAACTATAGGGGGAAGCCAATATAAAACATGAAATACAAAAAGGGAGAAATAATCCTGCAACCTATCAATAAAACGGTTACTGAAATGACAGAAGGCCTCAGAAAGACAGGGGTCAAGACTGGAGATAACTATCCACAGATTCGAGATTAAGGTCCTAAAAAATGAGTTGAAATTTGAAAACAGAAAAATGATCCAGCGGGGCAAAACACTTGCCATTGCTTATCATTCTCTCATGTGTTAAGGCAAGTTCCCATTTTGTTATCCTTGTCTATCTTCTGTGGAGACAAATTAATTCTCAAATTGTATTTATTGCTCCACCTGTTTCTGAAGGCTGTAAATTCCAGAGCCAAACTAGATTCTTAAACTGCATTTCTAGAGGACTATGAACTAGAAAACCAAGACAAGACATCATTTTTTTTATGCCAATGGAATTGACTCTGTTTCAAATTATAAAATAGGCACTGTATTATAATTGGTTTTATTTAGTCTTAAGTATTATAATTCTTCTGATCTTCTTAATTTTGAAGGTTTAAAATATAAGAATTGTTGGCTTTATTTTTTAAAATGCTATCTTGCTTTAGGTTGATCCATTCCTTCAGAATAAAGTTGGCAACTTTGCTATCAATCTCTTTGAGGAAATATCAAATGCATTTAATGTATGTTCTTGCTTATTGGTGCAGGTAGAGTGACTCCTGAGAGTGTCATATATAGCTATGGGACAGTTCTCTTGGACCTTCTTAGTGGAAAACATATACCCCCAAGTCATGTACTCTCTCTCTCTCTTTCCCCCAACTTACTTGCCCACCCACACACAAGCACAATCTTTGTGTTCTCACATGCTTTTTATAAGCACTCCTTTTTTAATGCTTGCATGTTATTGTACTAGGTGTGGGAACACATATATCTTTCAGGTGAACAAGTTCCTATCTGTTGCATTGAGTACTGGTAGTAACTAAGGTCTTGCAACTCAGTGCATATCAATTACCATTTTTATGCTTTTTGAAGCCAAAAGTAAATCAACAACATAAATGCTATAGCATAAATAAGAGTGCATATTTGATTGTTTTCCCATTTTTACTGAGTAGAGTGTAATAATCATTGCTTGTCAAAATAACTACGGTTTATATGAATCATTAGATCAAACTTTCTTAATTTTGTTGCCTTTTAAGATTTTCCCATAATAGTTTATCTTTGTGTTTATTATTTATGCTATGTTCGGATGAGTTTGGTGCTCTTCCTCCCTGTCAGTTTTCTATGCATATTAGTACGCCAAAAGGAAAATCAGAAGTAAAAATCTATTATCAAAGGCATAAGTATACTATTATTTATATGGTTTTACTGGACTAATATAGAATGTCTGCCAGAGAAAGGATCTTAAACTCAAGAATCCATAAATTTCTGCTGTGTTCAGAAATACCGAATCCCGGCCAACACAATGGCATACCTCATACTTCTACACATTCATGCCAGTTAGCATAAGATACTAATTGAAATCACTTGCGTTCCTTTTTCTATTAGTTTAAAGATCTATTATCAAAGGCATAAGGAGACCATTGTCTTATGTGGTTTTACTGGACTAATATAGAATGCCCTCAGAGAAAGGATATCAAACTCAAGAATCCATGAATTTCGCTCTGTTTAGAAAGACTGATTACTAGCTGATACAATGACAGACCTCATGCTTCTACACATCAATGCCAGTCATCATAAGAGACTAGTCAAAATCACTTGCATCCTATTACTGTCATTGTATATGATGTTATGGTTAATATTTACGCTGAAGGCATACTCCAACTCAAACTTATATGGGGTGGAAGTGGCTGGCTCTGACAGCCATATCAACGTTCATATGCAACGGCGGTAAATTCTCAACGAAATCTGACAGTGCGAGTGGCTGACAAATTGGATTTAATCAATGGCATAGGTTTTGGCAACCCTTCTCTTCATACAGTGCTTTTACTCCCCTCCCCCGCAAATTCCTCCATGATCATCGATCCATTGCATGCATTACTTCTGTCCCCCATTGTGAAGCTCAGCAGATACAAATTCTCCACCGCCGTTCTCATGATCTGTACGATGGAGCTCTGTCTTCTGGCCAGCAATTCCACCGCTCTTTTCCCCTGCGGCACTGCTGAATAGTCTCTGTATGCTTACCATTTCTAACCGGAGCTGCAGCAACAATCCTGCAAAGGAATACTACATCATGAAAAGTGCAAACTAGATATCTCAACATCTTCCACAGACAACTTTGCTTTGCGATCTGGAGATTGATTGGAATATGGTGATTTAATAGAGTTGAATTACTATTACAGAAACATTACCATTATAGAGTTGCATTAGCGTTACAGGAATATGGTCAGATGAAACTCGCAACGCAACAGCTTGCCTGGCGTCTGCAATGAATCCTTTTCCTGTAGCAGCTGCAAGTGCATTCCAATCTAGGTAACAGTGATTTTCACGGTAAAAGAACACTCGGCGAGGAACATGTTTTGATCTGTTGCATGTACTTTGAATATTAATATCATTTTTTATGGACACCAAATTCACAAATAAAAGTTACTGGAATTATTGTAACTTAATACGTAGGTATGTAGTGCTTTAAATCAAGTTTCAAAAACAAATCAAATATAAACTAGGTACCTAGGTAAGGTAGGCAATGAGTGTAAAACCAATTTTTCCCCATTCTCCTCAATCATTTTGTCATTAAACACTTTTCCTTAGAGAATTATAATTTTATTGCGTGTTAGGGTGGGACTGGTAGTGGTGTGTACCTTAAATGTTTTTAGTATTCCAAAAGCGTATTCTATTTTAGGCAAATTAGAGCAGATAAATTTAGAAAAGAAAAAGAATAAAAGGCACATGGTTGAATGTATCTATAATTTATCCATGCTGGGAATGAACATGTGGCTTTCAACTTTCCATTTAAACTTATTTTATGTTGTTTCTTTTCTTTATCATGTTGGATCCATAATTATTTACTTCCCACATGTTTATTTCCAACTTTCCATTCATGTCCTCGTCGAGTTTCTCAACATAGTTTAGATATACAGGGGACGATGTTTTCCAGAGTATATATAGAGAGGACGACATGATGTTGATTATGACACTGCTTGTACAAGACACATCAACACAAATCAAACGATGCAACGACATAGTTTTGTTTGGTTGTTCACAAACAAATTTTATTGTAAACGCCCACACGACTCATCTCCGTGCATGAATCTCTCAAACTTGATGGTACTCGTTTTTTTCCATATGGCGTCACACTGTTAAGAAATGTATATGTGACCATGCATATAATAGGGGTTTTGGATTGATTGAAATCACTTATAATCTCACCCACAAGAGCTTCCATGTTGGGTGGCGAGTGAAACAAGAACGCCATGTTATCCACCTTTGTTAGGGCTCAGCCACTTAGTCTAGTATGATATGTGATCGAATTGGGAAGCCAGAACCTTGAGCACAAATGAAAGCATTATCTTAGGCCTCTGTAATAGATTTGTGCGATGCCTTTGTGAGCACGAACGTAACGGAGATATCCATTAGAGGAATGCTTTGTTGTGAGCTACATCAAAGGAATGACGATGCCTTTCCTAGGACATGGAGCGAGATCAAGACAATATAGGGGAACAAACGTAGTAGATGTACGTATGCTAGGAAGAATTTGATCTGTGGAATAGGTGTATAACATGCAGGGTTTTAATTCCCACAGTTTTATTTCCAACGTTCAGTCCGTGTCTTTGCCTTATCTAGCAAATTAAATATGATGCAACGAAAAAAATTGACACCATAAAATAGTAAAATAAAAAAATAGCAAACCTCAATTGACAGATAGAAGCTTCCTTTTCTTCATATGTCCATTCCCCTGAGGGGCTCAATTATCAATGATTGTTTCTTGCATCGCTTGCTATTTTGCAATTACTTAAGATTAATCTGAAAAGCGTGGCTTGCAAAGGACTACAAGAAGCAAACACTATGGTTGAGTTTCAGACTTGGCCCCCATTGAATTATCACCATTTTTATTTTGGCCCCATTAATCTCACATTGCGTTGACATGAATAATGGACATGAGGTTGAAACGACTAGGTGAAGCACATGTAACATATATTATTTGTGTAGGAACAATATGCTCTTTCGAATACGTGCGGGAGATGCGAGTATTTGATTCCCACCTTTGAATTTCCAACATTCCATTCATGTATACATCTAACCTATCAAATTAAATGTTTTCCAATCATAAGCCTCTGCTATGAAACAAAAAAACAACAAACTTGATTGACAAATAAAATCCACGTTTTACTATTATATCCAATCACTTGAAGGCCTCTCCTCTTTTTTGGTCCCTTACAACACCAATTGCACTCTTTTGAATAGCGCACACGAGTTTGAGATAATATAACAGAGTACGTAAAACAATAAACATTTGCGTAACAACATTCTAAGCTGTGCTGTGGGACATGCATGTATTTAGTTCTCACCATTTTATTTTCAGAATTCCATTCATGTCTTTGCCTTATCTAACAAATTAAACACTTCCCACTTGAAATTGTTGATGCTAAAAATAAAATAGAGCACCCCCCAATTTTATGGTAGTCACCATGTTGCTGCTGCCAGACATGCCCTGGTACATGCCAATCAATTCTTTATCGAAGCTTCTCCATCATAACTTTTGCAAACATTAAGCACCGTATCTTTGTTATGATTTGGGAATGAACACATGGGTTTCAACTTATTTTATGTTGTTTTTTTCTTTATCATGTTACACCCTCAATTAATTACTTCCCACAAGTTCATTTCAAACTTTCCATTCATATCCACATCAAGTATCTCAAAAAACTTGACAATAAAAAACCTTGACATCTTGACCTCAATTGACATATAGCTTCTACATGTCGCTCATATGGCCAGTTCATGTGCGAGCTACATTATTGTTGATTTTTTTATAGATTACTTGTTTACTGCATTTGCTTGAGCTCCCACGTAGAAAGGGGGGCTGCAAAGTGCTACAAAAAGAAAGCATTGTGGCAGGGTTTTTAACCAAAATCCTTTTATAATTCCCCCAATTTTTATTTTGGACCCTTTACTCTTACATATATAGTCCGCGCGAAATCACATGTATGGAGCTGAACACATTTTCCGGATTGTTAGAGGGTTGAGTTTCACATTGTTTTCCCATTCCATTTTCCTGACCCTCGTGTTTGTCCACCCTCAAACACCCGTCACCCCAGTTCCTCTCTCACTATTTCTCTCTCCATTTTGACTCCTTCGACAGATCCCCTTCGGCGTTTCCATCGTACATTTCACGTGCGATTGCTAGTTAATGCAATATTAGGTTTTATTAAGTTAGGCTTTTAGGGAGTTGTTTTTGCATTACTTTTGCTTTTATGTCACAAATTTATATTTGTGCCTTAATGACCTATTTTAATCATCTGTGGACATTAACATAGTTTTTTCCCTTTTAACCTCCCACCTGTAAATAGGATTGTGACTTGCAATTGGTGACCGTCCTGCAAACATTTCTTGTGTGTTTCATCATTACCCTTGAAGTTCACATTTTATACCACTTCTGTTTATTTAATATTTTAAACCTTCCATGATGTGGCCTACGATGAAAAGTTTATACAGGCTTTTTTCTGTAAAGGCTAGAATATCTTGTTTGTTGTTCAATAAGCTTATTTTCTAGATATAGCAGCGGGTATTGTTTACTCTTTTATTCATGTGTGTCCAATAAAGCACGAATTTGATGAAGATTTGAATGTGTTTTCGATTGATTGAAACTCAGTCGGAATATCTAATGAGCTAGCATTGATGTTGCAGGCCATAGATTTGATACGTGGAAAGAATGTGTTGGTGCTAATGGATTCTTCCCTAGAAGGACAGTATGCAAATGATGATGCAACGGAGCTAGTTGGACTGGCTTCAAGGTGTTTGCAGTCTGAACCCCGAGACAGACCTAGCACTAAGTTTCTTGCAACAGGATTGGGTCCACTTCAAAAGCAGCCAGAGGTATAGTAATGTATCAGAAGGAAGCAACGGTTTTCTCCCATATGTCTTATTGGTGTATGTATTTTTATATTAAGGCTCTTACGAAATACAGGTTCCTTCCAATGTACTGATGGGTATAAATAAAGTAACCTCATCATTACCAGTGATGCTCTCTCCACTTGGAAAAGCTTGTGCAAGGATGGATCTTACGGCTGTACATGATGTGCTGGTAAAAATAGGCTACAAAGACGATGAGGGTGCAGAGAATGAGGTGCTTGTTTCTTTTTGCACTTTCTTTGTTGGACACTTGATTGTGACATAAGATGTTTATTTTTGCCTCAAGTATTGTTGAATACTCCAGAGAAATTGAATCAGTTCTGACTGTGGCATGTTTTATATTCTGGTATTTGCTATTCAGAAAATAATAGTTAGTCTATGTTAATCTTATATCAACTCAAAGAGACCTGAAGCTTGCATTTCTTTGTTGTGCAAAATTAAAGCTATCATTTCAAGAGTGGACTCAGCAAGTCCAAGAGATGCTAAATACAAAGAAATTTGGAGATATTGCTTTCAGAGACAAGGACTTCAAGACTTCTATTGAATACTACTCCAAAGTATGTTGTTACATCACTTGGTTCAAGTTCTGTTAGTGCTTCATTTTTAAAAGAGCAAATTTTAGTTCTCTCTGCTCTTATATTTTTTCCTGAATCTTCCAGCAGTATTTTTGTGATTTATTTTATGAATAGACCTTGGATTTATGTCCCTGTTATTATTAATACCTTTCTATTTGCAGATTTCTTGACAAATAATTTCTTTTTGGGAATTTATTATTGTCTGTTATTACCTTGAGTATATATCCTTAGGTATGTTAACATGTGGCATATCATGTCTTGGAATTTCTGCATCAAGTAGAATATATATAAATCTCTTTGGCTCAAATCAGTGGCTGTGATTGATGGGAAAACACATGATATGAAATCACAGTTGTCCAGCTTTAACGGTCAGTTGCATACAGCCTCCAAAGAATGTATATAACTAAATTTCTTCATGTTTTTTCTTCACAGCTGGTCAGTGTTATGGCAATGCCATCTCCAACTGTTTTTGCAAGGCGTAGTTTGGCATACTTGATGAGTGATCAACCTGAACTTGCTCTCCGGGATGCAATGCAAGCACAAGTATGTCAACCAGAGTGGCCAACAGCTTTTTATATGCAAGCGATAGCCCTTGCCAAGCTTGGAATGGAAACTGATTCACAGGACATGCTTAGAGACGGGGCTGCATTAGAATCAAAGAAGCAGAACATGCGACATAATAAGTAAGTTGGCATAATAAGTAAGTTCCTTCTGTTATGACATAACATGACAGAGAAATGCTGACCTGGTTAGAAAGGATTGATTTAATATCCTTTTATCACAGATAATTTATCTTCTGTATAATCATGAATTGTTAATTGCTGGTTTGCTGTACAAATCTAATGCATAGCCAGATGAAGAAGCAAGAAATGAGGGGAAAACTATGTAAGTGTATCTATTGTCTCATCTTCATTGAGACAAGGAGAGATGGTGTGAGGTTAGTTTTTATTGATGGGTAATAATTGGTATAGTGGTAAAATCTGCAGCCAAGGTACCGATAATATTCACATTCCATTAAACTATTGCAATATTCACCGGCTGCATGTCGGCTTGTAAAAATTATTGAGTGGTAGATGGATGGATTCTGCGTACGAGAATTTACATATGATTGGATATTCGTTTTGTTTAACAGGTATATATTATCACCAATAATATGTTTTAGTGCCCATTAGCTTTCCCCTGGTGCTAACTTGTTTTAGTGGTTAGTAATATTGTGTATGTTGTAACCTTCAAAGCAAAGGCTTGATATACATTGTGGATTCTAGTTGATAGCATCAAGATTTTTTTACGTGCTCACAAGCTTCTCCAATAAAATATACTGTATCAATTTATCAACACGTCTCTTGAGCTTGCAGCTTTAAGATGTATTGCCTCTTTTCTTCTGCTGGTTGCATTTGCAGTATACCTACCAAGTAAATGTTTATATATGGTCTGAGAAATGTAAGATATTTTAAAATTTTCAGTACAAGGATAACAATGATTGGAGTTGCATATATTACTTTATATGGTAAAAGGGACTTGGTAAATATCGTGGTATGTTTTAAAAATATTTTTTAATTATCGAGACTTTCTGCTTTATTGCTTAATTGTGAATTCATTTGTGAAGGCTACATAAGCAACGCTGCTACAATTTTTGTTTGTAGTATCTTATTGTGAAGAATATGGAACTGTAGTATTTTAAAATGGCCTCATTGGCACTCTTATTTTATGTCAATTTATGTATGCTATTCAAATTAATCTGTTTATGGTTTAGTAGGCCAAATTGGTACCCTTGTTGATTTTTTAATCATGAAACCACTTATGTACAATTACCAGAACCTTTGATCCTATTGTCTGGGCCGTATTGTATGGTATCGACAATTTTCCTCTTGCTCTTTATCAAATGAGTACCTTTTTCTACTTCTATTTCTAGCCATTGGAAACCGGCATGTGTGCCAATTGCTCAATTTGAATTCAATTTCAATCATAAATAGACAAGTGTTGTTCTAAAATCAAGCATATCAAGCATTGAGCATATTGCTGATACATAAAAAGACAATCTGTTATTCTAAGCTACACAACGATTTTATTGTTCTATTACATGGGGTGCATTTACTAGAGGGTGGGTTAGTGAACACTAGCCACCCAAACCACTACGCAGGTACGCAATTTTTTTCTTAACAATTTAGTGTAGAGATTAAGCTATTGCAGGGATATGAGTAGAGAAAAAATGTGTAGGGATACATGAACAAACGCGAAGCCTTTAGTTATGGAATACTATTTATATAATCCCACTTCATGATAGACCTTTCCAATGTTTTAGAGTGATTTAGTCTCGAGAGAGTTTCATGCCTCATTATGATAGTAGTTAAGGAACACTTGCTGAGCTCACATCAAATCACTAGTGACCAAGGAACAATAGTTGAGCTTGGTAAATGTAACCACAACGAAGATGAAATATATGACATGGATGAAAGATTAGAAGATTAGGAAGATATGGAGATAATTGGTGTTGGTTCCCTTTGACAAATAAACTAACGGTCAAAGCCACTAGAACAAATTAGGAAGGCAAGCAACCAACACAAGATGGCACATGTGCTATAAGTGATTGGAAACAAAAATTTAATGAATGCAAGTTAAAGAAAAAGGATTTAGATTAAGATATGCGCAAAAAATAGGGTATAAAGGAAAAAAGATTGGGAAAAAGAGATCAAGGCACAAAAGAGCTAATTTCTCCCACTCTAAAAAAAGTGTTGGTTCACAATAATGTGCATGATGATACAACTAATGTTCACATAAAACTCTTAAATATTGTAAGGTGTGTGGTCTCCCATGCAAATAAGTTGCATTGTGAACTTGATGTTTTTCACAAATTATTGATTTCACTATTGAGCATGAGACATAAATGTGAACACCTCCTTAAACAATGAAAACCTTACTAGAATTTATGGGAACTAATGATGACTTGCATATTACCATAAGTGTATATTGTTTATTTATGTAAGGGAATATGCTTTACTTTGGTGAAGAGGAACATTCCCATCACTATGACATAAAAACTTTAAGATGAATTACGCACTAAATATAGTGGCGTTGTTGTATGGTCCTATATTGTATGTTGGGTTTGTCTTGTTTTGTTTTGCATAGTTTGGTTGTCTATTATGATGCTAATCCTATTGAATATAGGATTTGAAAAATGCATCCAAAAGTGTTTTATTAGTCTAAGAAGGATTTTAGAAACAATTTATTAGATCAATTGACTATTTTGCTTGGATATCAAATGTTGTATCTGTTGGAAATTTGTAAGGGGGCATTAGAGTATGCACTAATTTTTGTGATATCAACAAGGCATGTTCCAAAGACATTTTTCCTTTATTTAACACGATAGTGGACTCTACCACTGAACATGAGATGCTTTATTTCATGCACGAGCTTTCTAGGTATAATAAATTAAAAATCAACTCACAATCAAAATAAGACTAGTTTTCCTACATAGGGGTACATTTTGCTATGTGGTTATGTCATATGGGCTAAAGAGTGTTGATGTCACTTATCAATGAGTTATGACACATTTTCACACATGTGCATGACAATCTTAAGGGTTTTGCACATGGCATTTTGGAAAAATCAAATAAAAGGATATATTAAACATTGAAAGGAAAAAACATCCCAAATTTGAGAAAGATATGTCTGAGAGATCAAAACGTGACAATATGCACTTAAATCCTAAGAAATGTGTATTTGGAGCCACTTTTGAAAAAATGTTGGGTTTCATTAATTGTAGGACAAATATAGATGTTGATCCTAATAAGGTGAAAGCACTATGGAAATCCCTCTAACAAACCTTAAGCAATCAAGCAATTTAGAAGACAAAATTAAAAACATGAGAAAATTCATCTCTCAACTTGTAAATAAAATCCAATCTTTTAGCAGATTGTGTCGAAAAGATGTTGCATTGATACATGTCGATCAATGTTAAAAGTCCTTCAAGGGGCTCAACTATTATCATTCAAATCCTGCTTCAATAATGCCCCTTATACCAAATCAATCATTGTTGCATTACATTTCATCCACTTGAAATGCTTTAGGAGGCTTCAAATTGATGGTGGAAAAAGGGAAAGAGAAATATGCTACATTACTAAGACCTTGGTTGACTATAAGACAAAATATACAATTGAGAAGCTACACATAGTTTTTTGTCTGTACCACTCAAAATCTTATATGTTATATGTTAAACAATATGATTTATATGATCGCAAAAGCCGAGCCTCTAAAATACACGATGTCTATGTCTTATTCGTCTAATAGAATATAAAAATGAGTAACGTTATAAATGGGATTCGACCACAAGTTTGCTTCACAAAATTTTGTCAAAAGAAAAGTCATTATGGTTTCTTTATGGATCAATTAGTTGAAGTTCCTTTAGTTGATCATGTGTGGAAGAATGATACTTTCCTTGATGAGTTTAACATGAATGTGGATGAAAACAAAACATGAACAATGTATTTTGATGGACTTAAATGTGCTTTAGGTCAAATGTAATAGAAGAAAATTTTCACCTAAATTCTCAAATAAAAATAAGCAATTTTTTTTTTCTAATTTTGAAGCACTTCTCCTAACTAATTTAAAAATAAGAGAAACAATACATCATGTGGGCTTTTTGATTTAATGAAATACAAATGTTTTCTATGCCTTGCAGTTATAGTGCCGACTGATGTAAATAAGTTTGCCATAGATGCTCATCATTGTATCCGCTACAAAGATTCCTGTAAATTTATTTTCTATTGTTTTAGTCTTTAAGATCTCTTTCCAAAGTGATTGAAGTTTGATCCAACAAATAAACATATGCTAAAATGTGTCATTCAAAGGATTTTTCTCTATTTTGAAGCTTATATTTCTAGATTAGGAATGCAAATGAATTTTGAAACATGATAAAACAACATCTTAAACTGCCATATAAACTTTGATTGAACTTTTTTTGTTTTGTTTAATCATTGCATATAATTAAAGTTCTTGAGCATATTGCAAAGAAAGAAATGATGACTTTACCTAGATCTTTTGCAAAACAAATATTGTGAGACTTTAGAAAGTGGTAAGAAACAGATATGCATATTGCATACACAACATAGGATGACAAAAATTTGAATTTATCATCTACACACGAGGGTTTATATTGGGATGAAGTAGCATATCCCGTTATCCATGTTGAGGCACAAGGGCCAAACTAGGTCAAGGGATATTCACATATGCCTTATATAGAAAATTAGGGGAACTACATTGAGTTTAAATATAGTACAACACTTGGTGACTCACAACGGAGTGACTGTTGAGGTCATTATGACTCAAGCATCTTATATCTTTTATTTTTAGATCTAATGATTTCTTGAGTGTGTTGTAGGATAGCCAGGGTTTGTTTTGTAGGTTTTGGGTGTGAAATATAGGGTTTCATGCGAAGTTGAAGATATCAAAGAATGAAAAAAATGACACATAGAGACACTGCAAGTTGTATATTTCCATCCACCATAGGTGAAAAACCATACAATTTAGTTAGTTTGTGATATATGGTCCTCATAGTTTAGTAAATCATTTTCAAGGGAGACTCAAAACCATGGGAGTTAACTTATTTAGTTCCCAAACTTTGTTCCTATTCTGGATCACTTATTGACACATCTTGACAGTCTTCTGAATCAACTAAGTGCTTCTTTCTACCCCGATTATACTTCCAATTACATGTAGCTCAATGTTATTTGATTTACATGTTGCACTTCCTTTTAATTTGATCTGAAATAAAAATTTGAATGTGTTTGTAAGAATGGTTATTATATTATCAAATCTAGACCTTATTTATTTAAATTACGGTTGATACATTTTGGTGAATTGAGATCTTTGGATGGGGAAATATATATTTGGAAAGATGTACCTCTTCTTCTCAAAGAAATATGTAAATGCAAAAAAATCCCTTCTCTTCTAGAATTACTTCTTTTCAATATTTGTGTCATGAGTTGGGGCATTAGATGCTTCAAAATATAGCAAATGGGGAGTCACCAGGTGCTTGAGAATGTGGTTTGAAAAATAGATAAGATAAAAAACACAAAAAACTTAGCTATTTATTGAAAATACAAATTCCTACATCAATAAATATTGCACACATTTTAAAAAGAATGAATATTAGTCCCATGTCTGGGTATGCCAAAATTGTGGAGTTTGAAAATGTGTAATGTGAAAATTGAGTTTGCTATCAACACAACATGGGATTGCTTAAAAAATGTGGGACTTACACGAGTGAATAAAACCTATAGATATAGTTGTTTCTCATCTATCTCTACTCATAATGTTATCACCAATCTACCTACTCTAACACACACAGTGGAAAAGGGAGAAGGAAGTCACATGAAACAAAAAATGGTGATCGTTGAGAGAGAAATATGTATTTTCTTCCACTATGTGTTTGGAAATAAAATAGTAAACTAAACAAATGAAAATATAATCCACACATACATTTATCAAAGAGTATGCAGTAGGCAAGGAAACACAAAGCAATAAGTAGGGTATATATAAACCACAACAACGTAACTAATGCATAAAATATACACAACTATATTAAATTATAAAAGAGAATATAGACAAATCACAATCACCATCATAGAGGCTAAGATAAAGGGAGAATAAGAAGAACTAGAAGCCGCAAGAGAAAGAGCCCAAAAGTGGTCGAAAGTTCCCAAAATGGATAAGAGTATAGATAATAGAACAATCTATTATTTATAGAAGAAAAATGAAGAAATAAGTGGGAGGGATATTTAAAAATCAAGTCAAGATCTATTAGATACAGGTGTCATATTCTTCCCGATCATAGAAACTATGGGATCCTAGATCAAGCATTTGCTTCAAGCTACAATTGGTGCTTTTGGCAGGGACAATTTTAGCGGTGATTATTCGTTAATTCACGAATATTCCGGTTTTCAAAATTTGAAATTGGCTATTTTTTTGGGTATGAATAGGGACTAGGTCGCTAAAATTTTCCGGATATAAGTTAATGTTAGGGGTCGGTTTGCCAAGGAGTTTCCACCGACAATCAACTGTTATCATTAAAATCACCCTTATAGCGAAATTAAATTATGTCAAGTTCGTCTTATATATATATATATATATATATATATATATATATATATATATATTTATTTATTCTATTTAAGTATTTATAATTCATTATATGATTATTCATACTCATAGTTCTAAACATTGGACTTTGGAACCTCCCCTTCCCTAAATTTGTAATTACCAAATATTTCATTTAGGGTTTCTACTTTCGAAATTGGAGGACTAGTCACAAGAGGCAGATATTTCCTTTCTACATTGAAGGTACTTTAGTTTATTCTCTAACATGTAGGTAGTCTGGCATATACATGATGCCAACCAACAACATGAAGGATGTTACCGGCCAATAGCATGCTCCATGCTACTGCCTAGTAGCATTCTGCATGATGTTGGCCAGTAACATGCAGTATGCTACCTTCTTGTAGCATGTTGCATGCTACCAAAAAATAGCATACTGCATGCTACTGGCCAACATCATGCAAAATGCAACTGACTAGCATCATGCCGTATTCTACTGACTAGTAGCATGTTAAATGTCATTGGTCAACATCATACTACCTACCGGTTATTAGCATACTGCATTTTACTGGCCGACATCATGCAGTATGCTATCATGTGGTAGAATTCAGATACCAGTGTGGAGTGTATTGCATACTACCTTGTGATAGCAAGAATTATGCTACCGTTTGGTAGCATCCAGTATTCTTTTAATTACATTTATAAATTTTAGAATTGTTTAGCTGTTGATTACATTTATCTAATTTATAATATTTTCATGGATATGTACAATGGATTCTCTAAACAATCAACAAAACAAAGAAAAAAAAAAGAAAAGGTAGCATAGGACTATTTTATAATTCCTGCAAAAAACATGAAGACCCAAGTCGTTTCCACTATAAACATTAACATGGGTATTGGTAAGTTGTAAAACAAATTATCATAACGTTTTTTCTCTTTTTCGTGAGTATAGATTTAATTATTTTAATATCTTTGTAACACTAAAAACATTTTTTTATTTTTAAAAACAAAAAACCGCTTCTGTTAATTTTATTTACAATGAAACATTAAACCAAAACATAAAACCTAAGGAAATAATTATTTCAGTAGATGAAGATTTTATTGACCCAGACATGCCAAATCTTGTAGGATGGTCCTGGATTCTAAATGTGTTTAATATATGAATGTTCAAATCAAAATATTCTTGTAGAAGATGATAATGACAGAAACCTTCATAAAAAAATGTCTAGGAGAAAGAATAAAACATCTTAGACAATAAGAAGGTTGTTTCAAGTAGATTGGGCATCAAAATACCCATTTATTTAGCCTTTACAACCAGATAATGGTAGTGATACTCCCACAGAATATATATGTACTATGTGTACTTGGAAATTGGGTACAAGAACATAAAATGCAGACTTATATTAGATACTATAGAGAAACATTGTGGAAAATTATATTACACAGTCACTGACAATGATGGAAAAATGACGAAGACTCATAGATGGAAAACTGTAAAAGAGTGCATGCATGTAATATATAAGGAGAGTATGACAATAACATGAAACACACTCAAAAACTTCAGGAGAAAGGAGGAACCATAAATGCAAATTTTGGAAAAGTTGCAAATGAAAATTTGAAGGCAAAAACCTCCCAATTTTCAACCATATTCTTTATTTTGAAAATGGGTAGACCAATTTCAGATTTTTTAGAATATAAAAAATTGTTTCAAGTTCAATTGGTTTCCAAACCTTCCAAATTCACATTGGTCAGAGAGAAGTGCTTGGGAAATGGCGAGATGCCTTGCGATGATTGAACAAGAAGATTTGAAAGAAAATATCAAGAATGCAAGTTTCATCTCCCTTTCAATTGATGAGGTTACAGCTATTGAAAACAATTCTTGGGTTTGCATGCATGTATATACATTCCAGAACCATACTAGGACACCTCATCTACTATCGGTTCATAAAATGCAAGAAAACTACAATGTAGAAAATCTTTCCAAATTGGTGATATCTAATTTGAAGGACATAACAGGAATGGATAATTATTCTATAGTGACAAATCTGATTTGTGTTGGTGTTGATGGTGCATTAGTGATTCAGGGTCACAAAAATGGTCTATGTGTGCATCTCCAAACATCTGTTGCTCCTTACATGATTCTTATTCATTGCATGGCTCACAGGATGAATCTTGCATATAGGATATAGTAAACACATTAAAATGTGTTGAGAAAGTTGAAGAGCTTATCCATGAAGTGCATGCCTATATGTCAAGCAATGTGAAAATATTTATAGAGTTTCATACGTTTTCACTTGGGTTCATAGATGGTAAGAAAATTCTTAAAGATGTTGATACTAGATGGATTTCTATGTATGAGCCTGCACACAAAGTTTTTGAGGAATATCCATATTTAACTAGTTTCATGTATAAGAATCAGTAAACAAGTTGACAGGGAAAAGATTTTTTTTACAACTTTACAGAACTTCGAAACATTGTTAACACTTTCTGGGATTCTTTCCAATGTTGCATGAGATGAATTGCATAAAAAACTTGCACAAGAACAATCCATATATATAGTAGACTTCATTAGGTTCAAGAAAAGGGTGTGTCATGACTCTAGATATGTTATATAAACTCTGATGAATGCTTTAAAGGACATGTATTCAGTCACTGACAAGCTCTGACAGATTTAAAGGATCCTAAAAACTACTTCAGATTCAATATATCTGGTCATCTGTGTATCTCTGTTAACGGGAAGGAGATTAAAATGCACACATTCAAAAAACAAGTGGATATTGCTGGAGAAGAGCTTGAAGAAGTTCCTATTACACGTAATTTATATGATGCTATTATATCTGAAACAAGGAAATAATTTCCAAAAATCTCACAATGATTATCCAGTGAGATAAGAGATCGTTTTAAAAAAAGGATATCTTCTTGAGGCCATGAGAGTTGTCAATCCTAACTTTTGGAATCCTATAGGAGGCGTTGTAGATGATTCATTTAAAAGACACATGGGTACTATAATTAAACATTTTGGAAAATCAGTTGAATGTAATGGATTTCAGATTAATGGTATTCTTCAAAAGGAAACTCTTGCATTGCAATCAGCTGATTTAAGACAGGTAATGAAGGAACAATTTGAATTACTGGAAGAGCCAATAGATAAGGGAGTAATTACACTTCTATGGAAAAATTTGTATCCTAGTTCCATCCTTCGTGAAAGCATAAGTGAGTATTTCCGATTGTATGAACTGTGTCTAAACAATTATAATGGGATCAGTTGAAGACGAAAGAGTTTTCAGCGCATTAACATTTATAAAATCAAAATATTGGAACAGGCTTGATAAAAATCTTGATACATGATTGAGATTGTATATTTCACAATATGATGTGGATACCTTTCCTTATGAACATGTAATGGATTTATGCAATTCTCTTGCATAGAGTGGAGGTATCATTAATACTAATACATAGGACTACAAATAATAATGAAACTGTGTCAGTGAAATTATAGTGAAAGATTAGATATAAGTGATGGGCAAGCAAATTTTTCAAGATAATTTTGTGTTTGATCTAGCTGATATTGAATAAATAAGAGTGACTATACATTTTTTATTCAATAAAAAAAAATTCATATCAGGATTCATATTACAATTATATATATTGTTATTTTTTTTATAAACATGTTCATTTTTGAATAATATTTTCAATGTTGCAATGTCTTTACTATTTATATTTTTTAAATCTGTCATACTTATTGTTTTGTTCTCTTGAAAATGATAAAAAATAATTCCATTATTGGATAATTTTCATTATTTTTCAGTCTTACGCATGAATATAGTACATATAAAACACCATATAAATTTTTTAGTTGCCAACATTTTTAGATAATTTAAATTTTTGTTATTTGAAATATAAATGCTACTTGTCGTTCAATTTTCTAGTCGACAAAGTATTTGAGAATGATAATAATCAGTAATATACCATGAAATAAATATATCAAATACAATCGAGAATAAAAGTCACATTCAGAATTAGATTGAATATCTTCTGTGCAATATAACAAAAGTAAAAGTTAAACACCACAATCCACACTGATTAAAGTTTGAATCTTTCAATATTGTCATACAATTTGAAATAGTTTTATAAAAATATTCTTCAACAAAAATTATAGTTTCACTATGTTTTCTACAGCTTCATCCCTGAGAAGATTCTTCTGTATGTGATTCTTTCTCCTAAAATAAATAACTTTCTTTTACAATACCTGAATGAACCAGATCCTTTATAACAACTTCAATATTTTAAAGAATCTCTTTTTCTGGATTTTCCAAATCACCAACAAATAGTAATGTTAGATCTTGATCTATTTTCTTCTTCAATAGTATATTTGGATCCATTCCATTTTCCTTTATTATTCTTCTCAAGATATTATTCTGATTGTTTAGGATAAAAATATTCTCTTTCAATTCAACTTCTTTGTTTAAACTTTTCCTAGCACTTTGTAAATGCAAATAAAACACACTAGCCTCATTTTTCAAAAAAATGTACTTTGACTGCATTTAAAAAGAGAAAAACTACTGGTAAAATTTCAAAAAATGAAAATAATACTTGAAAATTTAGTAAGAGTTACCAATGCCTTATCTCATTCTGCATTTGCAATAACTACAAGGCCCTTGTCTCTCGACCACTTATTTTGGTACGCTTGTGCTTCTGCATTTAAATTCTCAATTTTGTTCAACATAATATTCAACACTGCATCATCATAATTATTTTCAACTAATATAGAACCAAAAACAACATGATTCAACAAAATATTATTCTTTTTTGGCTCGTTCTGATTGAAGAATACAATATATGTATTTGGTTGTGATTTTTATATCGTGAATGTATTTCTTTAATCAGAACTTTATCCCTAAACTCCCTCAAGTTTTAATTCTTCAACCTATCCTTGAAATAATATCAATATTGGCTTTAGTATTATTAGCCTAAAGAACACCAACTGAAAAAGCAATTTTCTGGTCATCAGTTAAGACAATGCCAACATGTACTGGAGATGGTGTTCTTGATCTATTCTCTCTTATTGGAGAAGGCTACCTTCCCGCATGAATCATATCTTGGGGATTGAATGTTCCATACTCCTGAAGTCCTGCTTTCAATCCCAAGATACTCCTCGTCCAAGTCAATATCGTTCAATACTGAAACACACCATCCACTAAGAGCATTGCCCAATGAAAACGTTGGAAAATCAGAAGCAAAATTAAGGGTGCCCCTGCTTGAAGCTACATGAGCGAATGAAATATTCTTTCTAGGGAATCTGGTCCTCATATTTTGTGTATGGGGGTGGCGGAGGTGGAATCTGCATTTGTATTGGACGCGGAAGTGGAGGCCCTGAGACATTGAATTGTAATATTGTAAATAATATGACAAAATTAAAAATTCAAACATAATAGCAATGAAAAATAAATAAATTCATAATACATATAAGATTATAAAACTTACTTTGTTGAGAGGATTGTTGGTGAGGTGCATATAAAGCCTGTTTCTGCTGATGTGGTGGTTGTGGAGGAGTAGAATGAAAAGATTGGTAGGTGTGATCTAAAATATAATTAAGAATTAAATATTTATTGGACTGTTGAATTTTATATCAACAAATATAAGCAAAAATATAAAAACAAAAGATTCAAACCTAGGGCAACAAAGTGAGGTACTGAAGATATTTCTACCTCCCGCATTTGAGCTCGATGATATGATCCCGTTCTGTTGGTGGTTTCTAAAGAAAAACAATATAAATTGTAAGAAATTTTGAAACACATACAAGTTTTAAATCATTAATTACATTTATTTTTAAACATTTTGAAAGAACATATACATCATAAATTAAAATACATGCGATTAATGCCTGTGGTATTTTGGATGATTGAGTTTGAGGGTTTATGAAACTCCTCATCTTTTTAGCAGAATGTGGAGGGGTGTCCTCTCTATTTGATGATCATTAGAAATAGTAACAACATCTCCTGAACCTGGTGGGAAATGACCTCTGATAGCGAATTCCCTTTGTGATACAGACACAACTGCCATCTTCTGTGATAATTCAACAATAAACTGTTAATTAATTTTAAAAGATAAATATTACAATAAGAAAATTAATAATTAAAAATCATCTAATCAAGAATTGGTATTCATCACTCACCTCTTGCTCTTCAAGTGTTAGTGTTAACGACAAAGCCTTTAACTTTGAATGCATTACTGTTGGAGGAGAGGTGCCACGTAAATTATAGAGAGATTCATAATATAAACCTAGAATAAAATTTGTTGAGATGATGGTAACATTATCATTCAAATGAATATTTTCCAAATAAGATCTTATCCTGGAGGATAAGAAGTTGCACTAGTCAGTTTTTTCCCACTAAAGGTGCGAACTATATACACTAATGCCTACCACAAAATATCTGTATATCGACCTTGTAAACTAATTCTAGCCTAGAATGTAACATCCCAAAATTTCTTGTAAGTTAAATTAACTACAGTTAAGTCTAAACAGGATTAGACGAGATCATCATTGGGTGTAAACTTCATTTGGTTCGTCGTATCATGACCCACAACTTCTGCTGCGGGGCATGACACTGCGGAATGAATAACCCCGCACCCACCTTGATGATCCTTCCTAAAACATGATTAGGCCTTAATCATAGGTAAAACAATTCATAAATGATAGTGAATCTTTCGGTTATTTGTATTCTAGTTACTTTATTTTAATCGGTTTGGTCGTCTTTTGTTTTGTTTGACATTTACATGACCGCGATGATAATTGTCTCTATTTAATTTGACAATGCTATATCAAGCCAACTTTATGAGAATATTCGAATTATTATTTACAGACTTGGTGATTTTCATAATGGAATGTTTTATACAAACCTGATAATTCAACTAATTTTTATGGTAATATATTGTTGGAAATATGTGCACTTGTATTATGAAGGTTAATTTTAACTTAACCATTAAGCTGGGTAACAACTAAAGTAAAAAAAAATGTATGGAATATTAATTAGTATATATATATATATATATATATATATATATATATATATATCTTAGAGGGATTTGACATGTAAGCCAAAAGTTTTATTTAGTTATTGAAATTTATGGGTTTCATAACGTGAAACACCTTCACATGGCACAAATGTGTGGCATGCACTAAAACACGTACCAACATTGGGAAGCCTAAAAATTCTTCAATATGCCGCCCAACTAAAGTTCTTTCATTATATTTTTCTGTTATTTTTCCTTCGTCTATTTTCATTCTCCCCTTCTGGGATACCTGCGTGAGTTTTGGAGGAAAGAAAGATTCAACTTGTTGGAGCGGGAAGAGTAGAAGGTTGCCGATTCTGGGTTTAATTCAGGCATGAATATCTTCTCCTTTCTCTGCTGCATTATTTGTAAAAAAAAAGAGGAAATACACATTCTGTTTTTAATGACAATCAAGGAAATTGTGGAAAACTTTTGATTTAATTGTTTAGAGATGAAGTATGAAAAGGAAATTGATGGATTCTGTATTCTTTTTAGTTTTCTTTGTGTGGATTTAACCTAACCCAAAAAAATATGTAGATGGGATTTTGGGTTTTGATCAACAAAAATAAAGTAAAAGAAAGGTTAAAGATTCCTTCTCTACATTATAATAAATTATACCCAAAAGGAAAAGAGTTGGGAGTTTCTTGTACATGAAGAAGGAAAACGTTTTGTGAATTTGTGTGTTTAAAATCGATTCATGCTTGTGGGTTTTCATTTTGTTAACCAAATTTTGGTTGAGTGTTTTCTGTAAATAAATCGATTTGGGTATATAAATTGATTTGCATAAAGGAATCGATTTGGGTAACCCAATCAATATGGGTATGCAACCGGTTGGGGTTTTGTATTTTTCTTCTTGGTTGTTATATGCAGGTCTGATTTTTAATTTATTGAGATCTTTTGAATGATAATTTGTGGGTGTCAAAGCTTTTGCATGGGGTTGCATTTTCTAGAAATTTTATTATTATGGACCATTAAATTAGTTCATGTATAAATGAGGGTGTCTTGTTATGTGTGAATAATTTAAAAAAAATGGCATTTAGCCTGTAACTTCCAACTTGGCAGTATGACTTGGATTCTTGTAAGACTGTGAAAAAGAAATTGCTTGTCTTGGTAAGGGCATGAAAGCCATGACAACTTTACCAAGATGCACCAAGGAGTAATTGTAGGCATGATTGGGTTTAAAATAATGATATCTTATGAAAGAAATTATTAGTTGTCCTTTTACTAAAAATAGTATGTTTAAATGATGTAACCATGGTGCTGCTATATTGTTGGTTGGGATGTTTGTTTACCAGATAGAACATGTTAACGTGATGTAAATATGGTGATATTTGTGCTAATTTGTAGACCTGCTCATTGACTGAAAAAAAAATACTCTTCTTAATCATATTGTTTTTAGGAAGTTATGTAGAAATTTTAAATGTCAAATACTTATTGATTGAAGCTGGAATACGGATGTATTGACCTTTGTGATTAGAGGGAAACATGATCAATGAAATAGAAATTGGTTGTTTTATTTGTGTGCATCCATAGCTATATCTTTATAGAAACCATGTAGTAATACATTTTCAGCTGTATTACCATGTGCTTGTTGATAAAACAACATATATATCTTTTCATATTTTATTAATTAATTGCATCTGAAAATGAAGTTAATATTCATGCTAGTTCATTTTGAACTAACATTATACCACTACTCCAGTCTTGCAAGACCATTAGCCGTTACATTCAGATGTGCGGAAACTCATGTCTTGTGAAGTTTTTTATCGTAGCATGGATCTAAATGAGATACTTGGATTTCAATTGGTGAAAGGATGATATCCTTGAATTTTTGGTTGAATTATTGGGATCTTGGACCCATTGTAAATATTCAAACCTCACTATGTGAGAATTATTATACCGGTTATATATTTCACCTTAACGACATATCTAATATATGATTTTAATAAAGAGATGATTACTTTGTGTGTAATAATATCTCAATATGAGTAAATGATGAATACTTGAGTTGTGAAATCTTACTTTTCACAAATTGTTGAATACATTTATTTGATAGTTATCAATGTATGAAGCTCGATAATTGGGCAATTATTGTAACAATCAATTGTCTTTAATTTCTAAATTGAATAAGCTATTTAGTGGCATATTTAGTCGAAGGAATAATTAAATATACATGTTTTAATATATATTTAATTCGGCATTTCAGTAAACTTGGTATTAATATGATAATATTGTAAATCCTGTTGTATAGAGAATGGAAGAGTATCATTGTAAAAAGGTAATTTAAGGTTAAAGAATCAAACATCAGGAAAAAGAGACTAAATGGGATGGTAAATAAATAAAAATATCCATTAGACTTATCTTATAAAGATCCTAGTTGGCCTTTGACATCTATCTCAATATAAACTCTTGCAAGATAGGTTTAATTGGAAATAAAAAAAACAGACTATAAAGATCTAGATAATTATGAAAGGGATAGTTGTGAGGTGACGGAAGACTTAAAACTCATAAGACTAGTGTGTTGTCTTGAGTTTAGCTGTAACCTACACAGTGAATAACTTTGGCCAAAGTAATTCATTGATGGCTGTGCATTGTCTGATCAGCTAGTCCTCCAATTAAATTTAAAAAATTGTCAGTAACCTGATCATGGGAAGTTGAAATACTGAACATGAGGTAGACAATGGTCGTATACTAGAATACGAAGTCGGGAAACTAGATTCGTGGTAGACCCAAGGAATTTCACATACTTCCCATGACCTTTAAAAGGTTGAGCCGAAATGCTAGTAAGCATTGTCACTTGAACTAGTGACGAAGGGAGATTGTGGAGATATGGATACACTCTTCTCAACTGCACATGGCTTACATGGATGTTATCAGATAGATCAAAAGAGTAAAATTGATTAATGAATTTGATTAAATAAATCTGTATGATTGTAGCTGTGTAATTTGTTGTTATATTTGTTAAAAAAATCCTCATTTTTTAGCTCTTGTAATTTTGAGTGTTACATTTTGGTATCAGAGCCATAGGCTCAGACACTTGGAAATTAATGGGACACACGTTCTAATAAAAGTATCCTCATTTATAAAATAGGAAACTATGGCTAGGCCGGCAACAAGAGCTAGTATGGCAAGTGACAGGGGGTAAATATTGATGACGTGCCAGATGCTACGACTGCTAAGTTAGAAGAAATCCCCAACCTTTTGAATGATACCCGAAACCAAGTTGTTGCCTTAGAACAACAAGGTCAGGGTTGTGAAGAGAATGAGGATCCTAGGGATGAGAATCGGGGTGATGAGCAATATGATGATCAACCTGAGCACCTGAATGAAAGGGTAAATAAGAAAGCAAGGCCGGTTGCTGAGTTAACAAGGGTCATTAAAAGAATATCCCCACCTAAATTTGATGGTATAACTCTTGGGGATGGTGCTGAAAATTGGATCTCTGAAATGGAAAAGTATTTTGAGATTAGGGACTTTTCAGAGGAGATAAAAGTGGTATGGGGAGCCTACCAATTGTCCCGTGAAGCATCTTCCTGGTGGGATAACCAAAAAATGGAACTAGGAATTGATTCTGGTATGATCACATGGGAGCAGTTCAAGGCCTACTTCCGTCAAAGATGGCTACCTCAGCTATACTTTGACCAAAAGATGGCAGAATTCCAAAATCTGACTCAAGGAAAGTACTTAGTTACAGAATATTGAGAACGTTTCACTCGATTGTTGAAATATGTTCCTTTGTATCAAAAGGATCAGAAGTTTAGAGTGAGAAAATTTATAATGGGATTGAATCCTAGTATTGGTTGTGAGGTAGATGTTCATGGACCTACCTCGATGGAAACAATGTTTGAAAAAGCTATCAAGCAAGAACTAAAGCTGCAAAGTATTTATGCCTCTAAAGAGGAAAACAGAAGGAAAAATATCAATTTCCAAAAATCAACCACAAGTAAATCAACATGGAAAAAGGGAAAAACAAGTTTAGTCCTGTCAATAAAAGAGGAATAGCGGGTAGAACTGTTGTGAATAATAATAAAAATGGGCAACAAGGAACAAGTTTCAGCCAGAATAAGATTGAGAGAAAAGGGCCATCGGGAGGATGTTTTAAGTGTGGTGGTGATCATTTCGCTAACAACTGTCCGCAAAGAGGACAATGGAATAATCAACAGAAGGGATTTACCACAGTAAATAAAGAGGGGCAACAACATAAAATTTATGCTGCAGTCCATAATAAGCAAGTGGAAAAGCAAACGACTCCAATAGAAACTTTAGGTAAGCTTTTTGGAGAACCTGTTTCTGTTTTATTTGATTCTGGTTCAACAAAAAGTTTTGTTTCATCTAAAGTTGCTGATAAAACAAAATAAGAGCTAGGTACATGGAACACACTTGGACTGTACAATATGGAAATAATGTTGTACACAGAGTGAATCAGTGTTTGTTTGAGGCACCACTAGAATTACCTGAGTTCATGACAAGATTAAACCTGTATGTGACACCTCTTGGATCCTATGATGTTGTCATAGGCATAAATTGGTTAAGTCAACATAATGCAACCTTGGATTGTTTAGGGAAAAGTGTAACCTATGCTACTGATGATCAACAGAAAACAATCAAGTGTTTCACGGTGTTAAAAGAGAGTTTATCACTAGGCATATTTCTACCATGTAGCTCAAAAAAGCAAAAGCAGAAAGGCTAACATCTATATGCTATAAAAATAACAAATTTGGGACAGGAAATTGAGCCTGAAATTGAAGCATTTCCCATCCTAAGGGAATTTAGATATGTTTTTCCAAATGATTTGCTCGGAATTCCACCTAAGCATGAATTTAACATTCACAATAGAGGTCAAACCAACAACAGAACCAATCTCCAAGGCATCATACAAAATGACAACATACTGAATTAGTTGAGTTGAAAGCTTAATTACATGAATTTTTTTCCTTGGGTCTGATTAGACCAACTATATCACCATGGGGTGCACCGGTTATCTTTGTGAAAAAGAAGGATGGGACCCTCAGACTTTATATTGATTACCGAATGCTCAATAAGGTAACAATGAAGAATCGGTACCCACTGCCCCGAATTGATGATATATTTGATCAAATGGGGGATGAAAAAGTGTTTTCCAAGATTGATCTCAGATCCAATTATCATGAACTATGACATCAAGGATGAAGGATGAATATATCCATAAAACCACTTTTAGAACAAGGTATGTGTATTACAATTTTACAGTTTTTCCGTTTGGTCTAACAAATGCACCTTGCCTCTTTCATGAACTTGATGAACAACATGTTTAGGGAATACTTAGACCAATTTGTAATTATCTTTCTTGATGATATATTAATATACTCCAAGAATGAATAAGAACATGATGAACATTTAAGGATTGTCCTGGGAATTCTCAGAAAACATAAATTATATAGAAAATTATCTAAGTGTTCTTTCTATCAATATGAAGTACAATACTTAGGCCACTTATTAAGTAAAGAAGGAATCTCGATGGACCCTTCAAAAATCAGTGCCATCATGGAATGGGCAAAACCAAAGGATGTGCATGAAGTGAGAAGTTTTATGGGTCTAGCAGGCTACTATTGAAAGTTTGTAAAGGACTTCTCTAGGTTAGCAAGACCTATCACTTCTTTGCAAAATAAGGGTGAGAAATTTGTTTAGGACAATAAGTGTGAAGAATCCTTTAATGATTTAAAAGGTAGACTCACAAGTGCTCCAGATGTTGAAGATTCCAGGATCTAAACAGATAACTTCTTAGTGGTAACTGATGCTTCAGGGCAAGGTTTGGGTGGAGTACTACTACAAGTTGGGCATGTGGTGGCTTTTGAAAGTGGGAAGCTGAGGGTGCATGAAGTAAATTACGCACCACATAATCTTGAGCTTGTTGTGATTGTTCATGCATTGTAGGTATGGAGGCACTATTTGCTAGGAAAACCTTTTGAACTCAAAACAGATCATCTTGGGATCAAGTATATTTTTACGATAGCCGAATCTAAATGCAAGGCAGTGAAGATGGCTGGAGTTCGTAGAAAATTATGACTTTGATATAGATTACATTAAGGGAAAAGAGAATAGGGTGGTTGATGCCTTAAGTCACAGAAAGCAGATTGCTGCTATAATTACATTAAGAACCCAGTTCAAAGATGAAGTTAAAAATGAGTTAACCAATGAGCCCTAGTACAATCATGTTAAAAAAAATCTATAAAAATATTCAAGGTACAAAAGGTATGATGGTTTGAAGGTGGAAACATATGGGATTCTGCATTATAACAACAGAATATATATACCAGAAGGTAAAGACAATCGGAAATAAATTCATGAGAGAATTTCATGATGCTCCCTATTTGGGACATTCTAGGAGTAACAAAGATGATGGTTTCGAACATCAAAAAGTAATACTTTTGGAAAAAGATGAAAAATGATGTGATTCTTTATGTCTCACAATGCCTGTAATGTCAGCAAGTAAAGGCTGAACATTTACATCCAACAAGACTATTATATCCTCACAATGTGCCAGAATATAAGTGACAAGTTATAAGTATGGATTTTATCCAAGGTCTACCTATGTCACAAAATAAACATGATGTTATACTTATAGTTGTAGACAAGTTAACTATAGTGGCACATTTTATAGTAGGTAGTTTAAAGGATAATTCACCCATACTGGCAAAAAAAATTTGTACAAGAAGTTTTCCAATTACATGGAGTTCTAAAAGTAATAATTTCTAGACAGGGACTCAAAGATAACTTCTAGATTTTGGCAGACTCTGTACGCTGTCTTAGGGACAAAACTGAACATAAGTCCTACCTACCATCCTAGAAACTGATGGTGAAACCGAAAGATTAAATCAAGTGTTAGAAGATTTATTAAGAATTTATTGCATGGATCAACAATACAAATGGGAAGAGTATCTTCCCTTGGTTGAATTTTCCTATAATAAAACTTACCACTCTTCCATTCAAATGGCTCCTTTTGAGGCCTTATATGGTCGTAGGTGTAGAACACCTATAAGTTGGGATAATACTAAAGATAGGGTACTGATTGGACCAAAAATGCTTTCAGAAATGGAAAAATAGGTTAAATTAATCCAAGAAATATTAAAAGAAGCAACAAATAGGTAGAAATGTTATGCAGATTTGAAAAGAATTGACAGAAAGGTTAACGTGGGAGATAAATTTTTTCTTAGGGTCAAACCTAAAGAGAGTTCCATTTCAGTTTGAAAAGTCATCCAAACTATCTCCTAGGTTTGTAGGACCAGTTAAAGTCCTAGAGGTCATTGGACCAATAGCCTACAAGCTAGCACTACCTCCCGCTCTATCTAAGATGCACAATGTATTTCATGTATCCTAGCTTAAGAAATATGTACCTAATTTAAACACATGTACTTAATTGGGATTTATTACAGGTTCTGGATCTAGGGGTAATCGTAGTTGATCCTATAAGGATACTGGAAATGCAGAAGTTGCACTTGAGAAACCGTGAGGTTTCACAATGTAGGGTCCAGTGGGACCAATATTATGAAGAAAGTGCCGCTTGGGAGAGTATGGAAGATATCCAGAACTACTTTTCCACATCTGTTTGACTTATTTTTATGAACATGTTTTGTTAAAGTACTAAATTCAGTTTTTTTATAAAAGTGGTCGATAAGAAAATTCTGTAGATAAGCCTACAACTGAAGTAGTGGGACTAAGATACTTTTTTATTAATAGTTACTGTTGAAGATTTTGTTAATGCACCTGGAAAATCTTGTCATTTAGGAAGTAATGTATTATGTCTAGAGATTATATGATTGATTTTATATATGTATAAGGGTTGTTGTGACCTTTATGATTCAGCTGAAATAATATTGCTACAAATTCTAAGCTGATTTGAAATATATTTATGCAACAAGTGAATAATGGGTTAGTTTATCTACTTATCATGAAATCATTGAGATGATGATTATTCTAACGAGGTGGAGTATATAGCATCCCAAAATTTCTTCTAAGTTAAATTAACTACGGTTAAGTCTAAACAGGATTAGAAGAGATCATCATTGGGTGTAAAATGCATTTGGTTCGTCATATCATGACCCACAGCTTCTGCTGTGGGGCATGACACTGCGAAACGAATAACCCCACACCCACCTTGATGATCCTTCCTAAAAAATTATTAGGCCTTAATAATAGGTAAAACAGTTCATAAATGATAGTGAATATTTCGGTTATTTGTATTCCGGTTACTTTATTTTAATCAGTTTTGACGTCTTTTGTTTTATTTGACATTTTGCATGACCACGATGATAATTGTCTCTATGTTTAATTTGGCAATGCTATATCAAGCCAACTTTATGATAATATTCGAATTATTATTTACGGACTTGGTTATTTTTCGTATTGGAATGTTTTATATAAACCTAGAAATTCAACTAATTTTTATGGTAATATATTGTTGGAAATATGTGGACTTGTATTATGAAGGTTAATTTTAACTTAACCATTAAGCTGGGTAACAACTAAACTAAAAAAAAATGTATGAAATATTAATATAGTGTATATATATATATATATATATATATATATATATATATATATATATATATATATATATATATATATATATATATATATATATATATATAATATTAGAGGGATTTGACATGTAAGCTAAAAGTTTTATTTAGTTATTGAAATTTATGGATTTCATAAAGTGAAACACCTTCACATGGCACAAGTGCGTGGCATGCACTAAAACACGTACCAGCATTGGGAATCCTGAAAATTCTTCAATATGCTACCCAACTATGGTTGTTATCATGTAAGTCTGATTTTTAATGTTATTGAGATCTTTTGAATGATAATTCATTCTCCCCTGTCTAGAATATCTTGCATGGGGCTGCAGTTTTCTAGAAATTTTATTATTATGGATCCACTAAATTTTTTCATGTATAAAGAGTAGAAGTGTCTTGTTAATTCTGTGAATAATTACAAAAAAATGGCATTTAGCTTGTAATTCTCCAACTTGGTAATATGACTTGGATTCTTTGTAAGACATTGAGGAAAGACACATTTCTTGTCTTGGTAAGGGCAATCAAGGAAATTGTCAGGACAACTTGACTGAGATGTACCCAGGAGTAATTGGAGGCATGATTGGGTTTGAAAAATAAATTGATGGATTCTGTATAAAATAAATTATTAGTTGTTATTTGTACTAAAAAGAGTATGTTTACCTAACCCATGTAACCATGGTGCTACTATATTGTTGGTTGGGATTTTTGTTTAACTAGAATAAAGTAACATGTTAAAGTGATATAAATATGGTGATGTTTGTGCTAATTTGTAGAGCTGCTCATTGAACTGAACAGGAAAACACTTGGGTTCTTAATCATATACATTTTTACGGAAAACGTTATGTAGAAATTGTGTGTTTAAAATTGATTCAAATGCTCGTGGGTTGATTGAAGTTGTTAATACAGATGAATTTGACCTTGTGTGATTAGAGGGAAACATGATCGACTTGGGTAATAGAAATTGGTTGTTCATATTTGTATCGCATCCATGGCTATATCTTTATAGAATACTAGGTATTTATACATCGGTTCAGGTTATGTAATTACCATGTGCTTGGTTGATAAATGCAAGTCATGTATATCCTTTCATATTATTGAGATAATTTGAATGATACATAAGAAAATGGGTGTCTAAGCTATTACATGCCAGTTGCATTTTCTAGAACTTTTATTATCATGGACCACTACTCCAATCGGTTGCAGGTACCATTAACCGTGTACATTCGTTATGTGCAGAAACTCATGTCTTGTGAAATTTTTATTATAGCCATGGATCTTCCAGCCTGACATTATATGACTTGGATTTCAATTGGTGAAGACTGATGATATCCTTGAATTTGCTTGTCTTGAATTATTGGGATCTTGGAAGCCATTGTACAACTTGATCAAGACCTGCACTATGTGAGAATTATTATAGGCTATTATATATTTCACCTTAACGGCATATGTAATATATGATGAAAGATAATTATTAGATGATTACTTTTTACTGTAAATAATATCTTTAATATGATGTAACCATGATGAATACTATGATTGTTGGTTGAAATCTTACTGTTTACACAAATTGCTGAAACATGTTAAAGTGATAGTTATCAATGTATGAAGCCAATAATTGGGCTAATTATTGTAGAGCAACTCAATTGTCTTTAATTTCTAAATTAAATAAGCTATTTAGTGGTGTAGCTAATTGAAGGAATAATTAAATATACATGTTTTAATATATATTTAATTCGGCCTTTCAATAAACTTGGTATTAATATGATAAGATTGTAAATCCTGTTGTATAGGGAATGAAAGAGTATCATTGTAAAAAGGTAATTTATGGTTAAAGAATCAAACATTAGGAAAAAAAGAGACTAAATGGGATGGTAAATAGATGAAAAAGATACATTAGGCATATTAAGGGATAAGTACATGTGGAATTTTGATATAGTTACATTTCAATAGAACAAATTTACTTATCTCATAAAGATCCTAGTTGGCCTTTGGCGTTTATCTCAATATAAACTCTTGCAAGATATGTTTAATTGGAAATAAAATAAAAATAAAACTATAAATATCTAGATAAATGTGAAAGGGATAGTTATGAGGTGGTGGAAGACTTAAAACTCATAAGAATAGTGTGCTATCTTGAGTTTAGTCAAAACTTGCATGACGGATATCTTTGGCCAAAGTAATGGATTGATGGCTATGCATTGTTTGATCACCTAGTCCTCCAATTAAATAAAAGACATTATTTGTAACTTGATCATGGGAAGTTGAAATATTGAACATGAGGTAGAAAATGGTCGGATACCGGAATATGAAGTTGGGAAACTAGACTTCGTGGTAGACCCAGGGACTTTCACATAGTTACCATGTGACCTTTAAAAGGTTGAGCCGAAATGCTAGTAAGAATTGTCACTCAAAGTAGTGACAAAGGGAGATCATGGAGATCTAGATACACCCTTCTCAGCCACACATGGCTTACATGGATGTTATCGGATATATCAAAAAAGAAAAATTGATTAATGAATTTGATTAAATAAATTTGTACGATTACAACTGTGTAATTTGTTATTATGTTTATGTGTTAAAAAAAATCCTCATTTTTTAGCTCTTGTAATTTTGAGCGTTACATGGAAGAATTGCACAATGACATGCTGAAATGGGTGATTGAAATCCTTGAGTTGAATCCCTATTTTTGAAGGGTTTTAGGAAACTGTAATTGTCAATACGAGGAGAATAATTTTGTTAGCAGTGAATTTTAAACATAATCAAACTTTGTTAAACTAAAAATAATAAAAATATAATGTTGTAAATCAGAAAATAAACTTACAAGCAGTAGCAGGTGCATTTGCATCAATAGATAATTAAAAACTAGACTCCAAATACTTGCATTCTTCATCCGATAAAACAACCTTCGTTGTGAAAGGATCCCGCATCTTTGTGTGGTAGTCATGTGAGATGTTTAATGTCATCAGGTGACGTTCCAAATGACTTTGCATGAGATGGGAGTGTATAATGAGATGTGAAAGTGGAAGTGTCGTAGTTGAGTAGAAGATTGTTAAGTGTTATGTGGTCTATCTGAAATTGGGGAATATACACTAGCCTTGTGAAACTGGCTGCTTCAATCCATTGGGAAAATGCATTAGGATCCTTCAGAAATGTGTACAGTTGAGGAATTACCAGGATCTTGAATGAAAACTTCTTCATATTTACTGTTGACGCAATTGGGCTCTTGGGCTCTCTGGAAGTGTTTTTTCTTCTTTGCATTTTTTCAATCTATTATAAAATTCCTGAATCGTGGTTGTAGATGTCCTTTGGTGTTCAAGTTTTGTCTTTAGGATTTTTCCTTGTATGCTCTGGCTTCTTTCTATTGTGTGCAGTGAAAATGAATGCCTTCGTGTATTTATAGCCAGTTTAATAAGGCGACTGACATTAACCTTTATGCTACTAGCCGAGAACATTAAATGTGCTACCGACTGACATCATATTTAATGCTACTGGCCGGTAGCATGCAAAATACTACTAGCCGGAAACATGTAGAATGCTACCGGCGGAATCATGAAGAATGCTACCGGACGGAAGCATGAAGAATGCTACTGGCCGGTAGCATGAAGGATGCTATCGATTGGTAGCATCCTGCATGTTGCCAGCCAGTAGCATCCTGCATACTACCGGTCGACAACATGCAGGATGCTTCCGATCGACACCATGCAGGATGCTGCTGGCCGGCAACATGTAGGATACTGCCTACTGGTAGCATTTACAGTACCCCCATCCATTTTCATATATTATTTTTGTTGCATCATAAGGCCAATGGATAAGGCCTACCCATTCCCCACAATCATGTTTAAAAATCGCCTGCCACACGAAACAAAATTTCTTACAATTCACCATACATGCGAAAGTGGTTTTACCAATATTCACAAAATATTTTCTAAGGAATTTTTTTGGAGGGACCCTTAAAATTTTCCCTTCCTTTGGTAGGTGGATGTTCTATTATCATCCAATTGGATGACATTACTTGGAAACATTAACTTCTGTAACCAGTTGAGCTATGACAACAAGTTATAAGGTTATTTTAAGTTCCTCTATTGTAGTTATGAATTGAGGGATTAATTGATTGGAAAACGGCCAATAACATCTTCTTGTGACATGAGAAGAAAAGTGGAACTAATTTGAGTGAATGATGACATTGGAAGATGCTAATGATTGAAGAAAAAGCTCCAATTTTTTTTTGAACAAGTAGAAGAACATTGATTACATTAAAATACAACAAATAAATTTGGGAATGAATCACCAAACTATCGAGAATTAAGAATAACATCGTTACAAAAAAATAAAGTGTTTCACCACGTGAGGAGAACAAAGGGGGGAAAAAATGAAAGGCGACACAACTTGATTGAGCTCTTTGTGAGTGAATATCACACTTTTTGGGATCCATTTGAAGGTTTGAAAGTGATTTACATCTTTGATATGTTATGCATGGATTTCATAGACATATGCAACAAGGTGTAGTCTACTAAGGGTTGGAACCATATTGCAAGGTTGACATAAAGTACTCTAAAGTGAACGTGAAGTTGGGATTCAATTATGAGAAGTGTGGGAAAGTGAGAATTATTGAGAAGCTATGTGAAGTGTGGCATTCCAAGCTTGGAATATTTTATGACATTAAATAAGTACTTACAACTTTAGAAGAGCTTCCTGATATTCATGAGTTGAAGACAAGATGCGAAAGGATGAAGATGAAGGAAAATATGAAAATATGGGGGAATGTTGCAAAATAATTACCTATCATAAATGAGGCAAGGAAAAGATTTTGTGGGAATCCATGGCTTAAGATTTTCCCTTATAGGAAAAATGAGATTTCCTAATATTACACAACTTGGGATAGTGTATTATGAGCCAAGGTAACAAAGGAGAATGGTATAGATACAAAAAATAGGAAAGTTATTTCTTGAGGGGCATTCTCCCCAAAGGCATAAGGTTGATCAAAATGGGCATGATAATATTTTTGGTTGATAGAAAGTATTTCCTTAATTTTAAAAATGCAAGTGCATACTAGAATCATGTAGCATGAATAAATAAAATCATTAATTATAAAAGGAATATCAATGGTATTAGATTGGCCAAAGTAAGAGGAAAAAAATGTGTCTAAAACATGTTTAATTATTGAAGTTCACATATTGCTTAGTAAATCTTAGAGATGAAAATAATGTGAATGTGCACATATTGCATTTGGTGTCACTATCTATTAAGACACCATGGATGGGACTTAGAACAAAAAAAGATCGAATGTAAAGCACATGATAAATATCATTGAAGACAACATCAACATAATCGAATCTAATAACATGCCTAAGATGTATAGATGAAGTAACTACATCAATCAAAAAATCAATTGTATGATCATAAGTACTATAATTGGATTGGCTAAGAAAAGAATAGGTAGAGTAAGCTATGAAATCACAAATGAAAATGAATACAATAGCTAGCAGAAGGATCATGCACCAAGAAGGAAGGAGAACCCATAAGGAAACTAGAGTTCTAGTATAGAGTAGGTCCCCTAAATGATTAAACCCCAAAATAAATAAATAATGCATTAGAGGGTAAAGGGAGTCCTAACATATTTACTTTTTATGTTGAAGGTAGCAACAAGTGATGTATTCATTCTAAGTGATAAATGTTAATGCCAAACTTAGAATTTACAATTCAAAGAAATTTTCAAGATGCAATATTATAAATAATTTATAAAACACAAGAGGGTAGATACACTTAGTTGATTACAAATATCGAGAAGATAATACGGTTATTTTATATGACTGAGCATGTTGGAAATGATCTGTAACTATTTTGTGTGTGAAAGTGGAGAGCAAAATTGAGTAGGTATGGAACCATTGAGTGTGTATGGAAGTATTAGATAGTTACTTACCTAGTGAATGGTTCTATATGATGATGTGTTAATGATATGCGTATTTTTATTCCCCTGGTAAATATCAGTAATGTGCCTCATTGTGAAACCTTAGGTGTCACACATGCGTGAAATCCTCTGTATGATGAAAAATAACTATTAACCCGAACCATAGGAGGGAGACCCTACAAAAAAGGTTACTGGTTGGGTTGAAGTACAATCTGTACAACACCTACATTGGGAATACTCTAAAAAGATCAGAAATTGTATATAGTTTTCCACCTAGCATGTGATATCTATATGGATGTAACTAGCTTTGGAAAATTGATCACTTGATAATGAGAAATAAGGAAAAACTTAGTAGCTTATATTTGTAATTTGGCTATTTTATGGAGATTTTAAAAGTCTGATTTGGCTATTTGGAAACCATATGCATGTCTAAGATTTTCCAAAAATAATATCAAATGTTACTATTTCCCACTCACAAAGCCAAATGAATTCTAATATCAATATGTTTTTAAAATGGATCACCTTTAAATTGACAGGACATGATTTTAAAACATGTTTAGCTCACCATGAATTCTATGGGCCCTTAGATCATAATCACCAACATTTTAGAGGGGAAAATATGAAATTTTATCAAACTTGCCACTTGTGTGCTTTTTTGTGGGCACACGTGTGTGTGTGTGTGTGTGTGTGTGTGTGTTGATATGATCAAATATATTAGAATATGGATTCTATTTTATGTGATATGCTTTAATTAAGGAATTATTGGGACCATTTAATCCATAGAAATGCATTGTTTGCATCCTGGTTTGAATTGGTTCAACTAACAGTCATTTGGAGCCTTGACAATGGAGACCTTTGAAATTTTTTCTTTAGGAAGTGTCCCACATTTCCCAAGGAGTGAAAATCATGTGTATATATCAAAAAATTCTCTCTTAGTATATTGGAGGAAAGGCTTTGCAAGACACCTTCTTAAAAAGTGTTGAAAAGTTTCAAAGTAAAAAAAGACTAAGGAAGGAGACTCCATAGCCAAAATAGCATAGGATGTTGATACATTACAAGAGATCAATGGATGTGATATAATTATATTAGGATTTATAAGGAAGACTTGAGAAATCATGGGTTTTCCTGAAATTGCACGAAATGATGACACATGGCCAATGGATCAACGATTAAGGTTTAATCATAGGAAAGAATAGGGAAAATGGGTCCAATTTTTTTCTCTCGATTGATTAACGATTTTGACGGGAGCTATGAACCGGAGGGTTGCATGGGACCCCACCCATTACAGCCAATGTCCAGAGACAAGATAATATAATTAAACCAACCCAGAACGTGACCAATGAGCCTGCACCGATGATGTAATTTCCACCACCGCCGTTTTTTAGAGCTACCAGCCGCCGCGAACGCCAATGCCAACAATGCAAAGTCCGCCATCACTGAGAATAACCGCCAGCTGTAACCACCGGTGATGAAACATTTGCCACCATCGATAACCACCCCAAAGGGATCACGCCTAGTGGGATTTGAATATGGGTGGATCCAGACACAACCGTCCATCTTAATCGATCCACCCAAACCCCATTGGCAAATGGGTCCCAAATTTTATAACTCAACAATTTTTTTGGTTATGGAATGCATATAATATACTTCATACCATCAATAGATTATACAAATGAAATCTAACTTGAAGAGGACAATTGAAATTTGCCAAAATATTTTTTTAAATTAAAAAAATTAGGTAATCACCTTTACATATGCAACCATTTTTTAATGATTTTTTCCATTTTCGCCATAGTCATGATACCCATTTTTGTAAGATTCGCCATCCCATAAAATCTTGCTTTAGCAAGATTTTCCATCCTTTTTGTAAGTTTATTTTTCATGGGTTCCTTAAAATTTTCACTGGTGAGCAACAATGGAATTACATGTTTATCTTTACTTGGTTTATTAGCTTGGGAAGTGTGACTTTATAACCTCGTTGAGTGTTCTTAAAAACTTTGTGGGGGCTATTCCTATGATGTGTTGTTACTTTGAAATAATTTATGATAGCTGATTAACTAAAATTGACTAAGTATATAGTATGTGGGGATAGTTAATCTAAGCTACGAACAACTGTAATAAAGTAAATAAATGCAGTAAAGAAATATGAAAGTAAACTAAATAACTATGGAAAAGGAAATGTCAACACTAATGTGCAAGAAGGAAGATGAAATAACTCAGGCTGAATAGAAGATGCTCATAGGACAGTGTCACAATGATGACTTGAAAATCCAGAAGTAGGAATGACTGTGCAGAAGTACTTAAAAGGATGGATATAGAAAATATAGCTGGACTGGAGTTCCTGGAGAGGGACTGGGGTGCTTGCAGGTGCTCTGGTATGTAATTTGGGTGTCCTAGTCTGTGCAAAAACTGATCTCTGCAAGGTTGGGAGGTGATCTGGAACCTTCGCTCTGTGTCATATAAGATTTTCTGCGCTCCTTCATATGTCGCCAATAATCCAAGATGAAATAAAGACTTGCAAGACCCTAAAAGAAGTATCAAAACCCTAAAAAAGAAAGATACAAATGAATGGGTTGGACTGGCCTCAGCTACCATAATAGTGGGCTTACTAACTGAGCGTTGCACTACATTTCAGACCCAAATGTAGTTCGGGTGAGTGTGTGCATGATGTGCCCTAGGTGCTCTTGTGCTAGTCACACTTTGTGAAGTAGAGGAGTAATAAATAAATGTAGAAAATGTAATAGCATGTTTGCATGGAATAGAATAGAATCCTCCCCCTATGAAGTGTGTGATGAAGATGTCCTAGCCTTGTGCCTTGATGATGGAGCTGTGTGGATGCAAGTGATCTCCAATGCAATAGATGGATGCAACTCTATGTGAGTGATAATAGTGAATGATGCTAGGTCCCTCATTATGGTCTCATAACTTTATATTTATAGGGTTCTCTTGGTCTAATTTCATAATTAACCTCGAAAAGGCTGACCACAAGAAAGATAAAGATCTAAAACAGCTAGAAAGAGCCCAAAAAGTGGTGGGAAAGTGCAAAAAGGACTGGGGCACCTCTGGTGGGGACCAAGGCATCCACTGGTGCCCTAATACTAATCTGGGGCACCCTAGTCAAGGAAAAAATAATATAGGATAACAAAAGATGACTGGGCATATGGGTGAAAGAGGTCGGTAATGACGAAATAAAATAAAACAAGATGGACAAAAGACAAATGTTAATTAGTACTTTCTTCAGTCAAGAACCTTTTAAAATAGTAGTATGAGACCGATACTAAATAATGTCTAAAGTGCATAATTTTGTGTCTAGAATAGTTTGGAGTATTATTGGAATTGATTTTATAAGTTTGTTTTTGAATGTTTTTGGTGCATCAAATAGGTGGGTTGGACTTGCGTATATAGGATTTCATAAGTAAAGTTTCTCATTAATTTTGGCTTATAGGATATGAACCGACCCATAAAAGATATAAAAAAATTGACCATTGGGTGGCTTGGGATGCAAATTTCATTCTCAGTCCAAATTATTGGATGGTTTATTCCTAGATGAACAATCTCATATATGCAATTTATAAGATTATGTAAAGTTCTGAGAATGAGGCTTGAGAGGAATATACTGACATGGATTAATACAATTAGTAATGTGAGTGACTGAGCAATGTGAACAAAGAAGCAAGTCATGTAAGAGAGATAAGGATAGGTGACCTAGGCTTGCAATGTGTGTGCAAGTCATGATCCAGGGATAAAGCCAAAATTTCCATTGCCAAATGATGAATTGCTAAATTTAGGTGTCTATATGTGCATATTTATTCAAATATGGGTGGTGATTGGTTTAAATTCTAAGTTGTTATTTAATAATTATGTTGAATTTTGTGGCCTAAACCCCTCTTTCACTTGTCCTTATGGTAATCTCCATAGCCATTTAATATTTATCATGTTCCACTTTGTTTATATTTTATAGTTTTGCCTCATTCTTTATGCCTTTTTTTTATTAAAGGGACCCATTTGTCCCTTTACTTTTTTCTCATTTCTAACCGTTGGAATTCGTCGCATGCACGAATCTCACCAAAGTTTGAATTAAATATACCTATAAATAAACAAATTATTAGGTTCATTTGATAATCATCAAGCACACTCTTGAGCATTTATCATTTTCTTGTAGTTAGCATTCTATTGTGAACTCACTAAAGTTTTTTGATTTATTCATCAACATATTTTTTTATAACATAAACCACCAAACCAAAAAATATTAGCACTTCATATTTGTAAATTCAACTCATTGTAGGAGGGCAGGATTCGAAGTGCATGTAACTAGGGAAATAAGTGAAAGAGAGAAAAATGGGCGAGAAGAATTACAAGTTGAGTTTATAGGTGGTAATCACTAACCAAAAAGTTGTTTGTATGATCATGACAGTTGACCAATATCATCAGTACGGTCCTAACAACATGTTATAATCATATCTAGATTTTAAGGCAATGGACTTTTTATCACCTAAAAACAACACCCTCTGTTTTGCTAGCATGTATGTATGAGGTAATCAATGTTTTTGGGAAACATGGAATTACCTCTAGGTGTGGGACCATGAAACTGAGATAATTCTCTAGAGAAGGCTAGCTCCTCTTCCTAATCTAAGCACTAAACTACTCATAATGAAGGAAATGCAACTAACTACCCATATTCTATCAATTCCAAGGGAGCAGGGAGAAAGAAAGAGAATGGAAAATGGAAATCCTACACTAAGGAGGTGATAACACCAAGAGAAGGGTGGTATGGACACTCTCCACGAGATGAAAATGGGTAAAAATGGAAACAAAGAGGGTTATTGAAACACCACAGTCTAAAAAATACATTCACAACACCATTTGCATTAAACATGATCATTTAGAGCTTGCACTAAACCATTAAAATGCACAAAAACCTTTAAATGTAATGTAGAGGCCAGAAAATGCAATGAAACACAAGAAAGGGTTGCAAAATAACCACAAAACTTGATTGTATTGCTTCAAATGGTGGCACAGTCCATTACAATGAAGAAAAGAGGCATGAATCTCTTGGAAAATGCTCAAAATGGAGGTTTGGAGCTCACAGTACACCTGCAGTAACCTGTAGAGAATAGAGGAGTAGATAGAGAATGTTCAACCACACAAATGAGCCTCTTTTTACATTATATAGAAAAATGGGGGAGAGAAAGAGAAGAGAGAATAGAGGGAAATTCAGATTCCCCTTTTCAACCACCAACAAGGTGCATTAAATTTCTGAAAAAATGATGGGCACCTTGCCAAATCCAGCCCTCTATGATATTTTACTTGTTGGAGAAGAAAAGGGCACCATACTTCATTAATTTTGGTGGTTGAGCTACATGTAACTGTGCACTTCAATGCTGGAGATATTTTCCACTTTTTCATATATCTAACCTCAATAAAATTAAGAAATCCAATTTTGTGGCATAGAGGATGTTGAGAGCTTTCCGAAAAGTCCAATTTTGTGAAAATCAAAGCATCTGGGTGAAAGTTATGCCCATTTTAAGTGCAGGGTTCGGGGGTCAAAACAGGTTCCCCGTGCGACTCCATGATCCGCATTTAATTCACTTTTCTTCAAATTACGGGTATTGCGGGTTTTTGGGGTATAAAGGGTAATGGGTTACTTGTGCCTCGCGGGTCTGCATTCCCCGCAAAACATTCCAGCTGCTTCATTGTGTGGTAATTTCTCCTTCGTGGGGAACTCACGTCCTTGCGGCACCTATTCCGTTCGGGTCACTCAGGCCTGCATCGATTGATCCACCCGCATTCCATTGAACCTGGTGCCTCCTTCACACTGCGGATGAATTGGTTCCATGGGGAACTTGAACCCCGTTGGACTTGTTCCTAATGGGTCCCTGAAACCCAACTTCTCCGCACAATAAAGCCTCCCTTTGTATTGCGGCTCCAAACCAAGGGCAGGGAACCTTAGTTCTACCCGCACCCCATACTTCCGCAATACACTAAAATAGGCCTTTTTTCACATTTTCTTCCATTTTTAAGCTAAGTATGAGAGTTGAGCCAAGGGTAAAAACCTTCCAATGACTCCATTTTTTTTTTTCCATTTTTTTAGTTTATCCTTGTCTAAGCCAAGATAAAATGCAAGTTATCAAAATTACCTCTAGGGGGAATTTTGGATAACAAGACTTGCTTATATCAGATACACATTTGCAAGTTAGCTCATGGCAATATATTTAATGATATCTCAACAAATAAAATACCTTTTATCCCCCTCTATTTTAACATTTGTTTGATTGAAAAATCAATTCTATTATTATGCATTATAGGCATTCTACAATGGCAAATTGGGGGAAGGGGGAAGGGGGAAGGGAGGTGGTGGAGTGGATGGCCAAAGTGTAATTTGTGTGAGTTATTAATAGTTAACTATGGTCTTAAATTTAACACTCATTTGAATACCACTTAGAAGTTTTTCTTTTTTCCTTGAAGAAGTCAATCGGAATATCATAATATCTTGGCCATCAAGTGGATTTTTGTCCCCACTTTTATTATTGGAAAGATTTTTACTAACCTTGACACATTGGTCTAGCTAGATTGACACCATTTGTCACCAATCAACTTGAAATTTGTGAGGAAGGTAATGAACTTATTAATAATTATGGCATGTGAAAAACCCAAGATAAAGACTTCTGAATTGATTCGTCGACATTTTTGAGATAGATATATTTAAGGGGCATTGATAAATAAGGGATGAAATCGGGATCATATCCTGGGTGAATTTGGCAAAATATATACCCTTAAGTAATTGGTAGTTAAGCCTAAAAATTACGTGCACCTAGCTTGTGTAATCATTTAGTTCAATCAAAAATATATATCCCTAATTTACTATATTCTATTTATAATAATAAACACCCACCATCATATAAAAAATATTAACTTAGCCATCAATTTGTGCACAGAAAATTAATTAAATAATTTTTATATTTTTTGGTTAGGCCAAGGAACCGACAACATTTCTATTAAATCAAATATTTTTACTTCATTGAAATGTTATATTAGTCAATGGTATGTACGTCGGTTGAAGCGTAGGTTGGTTGTTATTTAATCAAAAGCCATTATAATTTTATTATGTTAATTTTTTATTCGTCCCTTTAATAATTATATTATAATTTTGATAAGAAGAATGGTTTACATTCTCAACTTATTTATATATTGCTGCCAAGCCTCAACTTTTATGACGTCGTTTTTCAAGAACTACAGATTTAGTATAGTTACATTTAATTATAAATATTATTTAGAATAGACATTTAAAGTATTTCTTTTAATTTTTTTAATAATATATGAATTAATTATTTTAGTTGTAAATTTATATGTTGTTGGTAAATGATTTTAATTTAGCTATAAATTTTATCATGTGATTGTAAATTTATTTGATTTGGGAAAAATTAGAAGAAAAAATATGAGTTATAAACTCTATCATGTGGTCAAGATTGTATGTTATTTAAATTGACTTCTTAAACCAAAAAGAAATTATTTTAAGTAATATTCAACGGATTTAAGGTTAAAATTTCTTCATTATAATCAAATGAATGTTAAATTTAGAATCAATTATTAATTGTTAAGAACTGATGAACATGAACTATCCACCACCCCCTTTATCATTATAAAACACATCTCACTTCTAAATTTCTTAAAAAATAACAATTAATTAATTTATGGTCTTTCATTTAAAATACTAAAGAGTTATTGAGTGGTGAAATTATATAAATTTAAATATTTTTAATTTCAAACTAAAGTATAATACACTATATATACATGTGGAGTACGTTTGTTTAAATATAACTAAATTTGGTCAAAATTGAGTGATGTTGTACTCTTGGTGCTGATTTTTGAAGTTTTGTAATTTCCCTTTTTCCATCCCTATGACCATGCCTCTTTTATTCACTATTATATGAAGCATAATTTATATTAGAAATTGGGTAAATTTTGTGTTATCATACTTACAATTTTTTTGATTAACTAGTATTTTAAATTTGATGTTGATTCGATACAAATTTGTAATGTAAATTCAATGTAAAATTGTTGCGTAAATTTGAAGTAAAGTTGAAGCGAATTCAACACCAATTTGCAAAGCAAATTTAGCTTCAAATTTACGTCAGAAACTAAATTGATTTGGGAAAGTTGGTATTTTACTTGTATTAGATTTGTAAAGTTAAACTCAAATTTAGCGGTCAATTTGGACAAGTTGGTTAATTATAATGAACTTGCTTCATATTTTTGGCATATTACTATATCTAGGATGAAGTAACAAAGGCTAAATTCCAGCAAGAAACTAAAGAAATAGACTCAAACCAACCCACCAAACACCCATCAAAATTTGAGCATAAGAGAACTTTACATCCCTAAAAATATAACATAAAGATTGAGTGCCTCTAAATTTTATTTTATAAAGAATAGAAATCCTTCAAGATAATTAAGGCCAACACTCTCCTACCCCGACTAAAAAACATAGATATTTCCTAGATTCATTTGAGTGTTGTTACCAATGGCATCCAAATCCTCTATCTGAAGCCGCTCCAATGTGGTTTTATCTCCACACCTCTTCTTAATCTATGAGGAAGAAGATACCAAATGCATTTAAGAGATCTTACAAAGATTAACATCATCCTAGCTAAGATACTTAATAGAAACTATATTATGTATCAGAGGAGGTAGATGTAGATCCATTGCAACTACTCTAGAGTTTGTAGTTGCACCACAAGAATCAGTTGCAACGTAATTGAAAGTCTTTCTAATAGAATATAATGCTCCTTTTGTAGAGCTCGAGGTTTTTGAACTTGAACATAAAAACCTTGCCTCGGAACTTCAAACCTTTGTAGTCAAATATGAAACATTTGTTACAAATCCTGAGACTTCTGATACAAACTTTGAAGACTCTCCTTCATCATTATGTCTCTTATTATCCTCCTAAAGAAAATTCAGAAATATAATCGACAAGAGAATATGAGCTCCAACAAACCTATATTCTACAACACAATGGATTATTACCCATCAATGGTTTTTTCAATACATTTAACTCAATGAGTGTGATAGATTATAGTGGAACTACATTTATCAAACAAAGAATATGCCATTCAATTTGAGAAAATTGACACATTAAGGGAACCCATCAAGCACAAAGACAACCCTACCGTAACCCACATAGTACATTAAAGAAAAAATCTTTATATCCTCAGCCACTACGAAACACCCAAGACAGACAAAATGGACGTGCCATAATTCATTTATCCTTAAAAAATTCTCATATTCTATTCCCTTATTATTATAATGGGAGGACAACGCTCAAGAACCCTAAATTTTGTTTGTAGTAGGAAATGTGGTAATTAAGCATGCCATAACACATAATAATACTCGGATGCACTTTAATTTTAATATACAAAGGTTAGAAACACTTAAAAGATTCTCCTAGGACCATTTTTGGTTTTTATGAAAGTGGAAAGGTCCTCTCCTCCATAAGAGTTTGACAAACATATAATAATAGCATATGGTGAGCTTAGTTGATAACTTCAATTGTTTTAAATAAATAATATTTAAAAGTTTTTTATTGGTCTTTTATTCTAAAACATTTTTATATGGCGTTATAAATTGGTTTTGACTCAAAGGGATCAAGTTGCTTTGATGGGTAGGGGCATCAGAAGTGGTGTGTGGATATCTTTTGTTGACCTTTTATGAGGAGAGGGATGTCGACAACCTATTCACACGGGTTTGATGTGGGGATTTAATTGTAAGAGAATGCTAATAATAGTTTTAAAATATTGTATTAGTTTCATAATTATTTAATTTTAGTTTGTTTTCTAATATTTAATTTTTTAATTGTTATTTTATAGGGGATTTTACTCATACATTTAAATCATTTCGAGATGTTTTTTTTTTATGAATAGTCATTATTTTAATGACCCTTTTCTTCATATAATTTTGGTAATGATCATAGCAAGGAATACCCTTCAGACATACCATAAACATTTCCTTTTCTTTTTTAGAATCGAATATTTAGACATGTATTTTAAGATATTCCTATTCTTTTAGCTTTAATATATATGATATTTTTTTTTTAATATTTTAATAGTTATAAATTATATATCTCCTATAATCAAAAGTGTGGTATAATAGGATGCAATGCCCGTGGGGAATCAAATTGAGTGGTGTTAGACTCAACAAGTGTACACACCTAAAAATGGCCACTGGGAATTTCTAATGAGCATTAAATTGCATGTTTTTAGAGTGTTTGTATGTTCATAAAGTGTTGGTCCAATATTTGGCTTTATTGGCACATTTTGTTCACTACCGGTTGTCCCTAGACACTCGAAGTGTCATTCTAGACTCTCAAATTTGGTAATTTGCATTTTGGCAACCCTTGATTTGATTATGCACTCTTGCTATGATAAATGCTTCTTCTTCATTATTTCTTAACACTTTTTGATTGCCATTAATTAGCTTGTTTATCCTTGCAAACTAACACGTCGAAAAACTCTGAGAATGTAATATACAAAATCCATAGATAAACATTAGTTGACAAGCACCAAACTTCATTTGGCACGTTTTCTAATCTTGGTCAAGTTCGTACATTTTTGTCAGGGCCGTACAATTTGGTCAATACCATACCATACGACCCTGACCTCTTTATAGAGTCTTAGACCAATATGTCTTCCAACTGCACTTTCAAATTAAAATATTTCTCTTGGTCTTATACTTCATATGGGTCAACTTTTCTTAGGAAAATCATCCACGGAACCCTATATAAGCAAGTACACATTACCTCATTTGCTAACCTAGAACTCGTAAGGCAATGCACTAGAGCACTCACTTCATACACTTGCAAAAGGTATCCAAAGCTCCCTAAATCTCAGAATTGCACATCTATAGTCATTAAGGCAACACCCACATTAGGTATGAAGCTACAAACCAGGTCAAGGTAGCCATGTCTCTCATCTACAAGTATCCAAACATCCTCTCTCCAAGTTTTTTTAGCAAGAACCAAATCAAAGTGAGCATAGTCTAAGTACTTACCAAATCTAAGTGATCTATCTAGATATTATGTGCTAGGTGGAGAAAGATGTGCAGTTTGAGGCCTCTTCAGAGTAATGCCAATGTTGGTAGTGCACAAGGGTGTCCACAACACTTCTAATGTTTGTTTTGCAAGAATATTCATCCATAGGTAGGGTTTGAGATGATGATCAGTCCATCTAGAGACCCTTACTGCATATGCGACAACTAGGGTTTGATAGCGATGGAAAAATCCAAGAAGGCGAGAAACCCATAAAGCTATAGGGGCAGACTCAAAGCAAGTCTAAGATCATACTTAAGGGGTTGGATCATACAGTACAACCCTAACTTGATAATATGTCCAGAACTAGGTGCAATTACAATTCCAATTTAGGTTGTGAGGGTTACTCAAGCTCAGATATCCCTATTTCATTTTTGCACAACCTCAAATCTCTCCATAAATCATCATAAATAAGCTAAGTGCTTATATACCTCTATTTTATGCTTTCAATTGTATGTTACATTATTTAGTGTATGCAAATTCTTCATATTTGATTTGAGTTACAAATCTTAATTAGTATTTTTATTGTATTATGTTTTTTAGATTTATAAATTAACACTATTCTAATCTACACCTAATTAAATTGACCTACAATTTAATTAAGGGTTATAGAGTCATTTCACCCATTTCCCTCACTTTCCAATATTTTGGGCCCCTCATGTCTAGAATGTGAACACCACATTCCTGACATATGATTCTAGCAAGATTGCACTCTAGCCCCTTTACTTCTTCATCTTGTATGAACCTTATCCTATATTTTTCATTTTTCTAACCATTGGAGCTCCTCTTGCATGTCAACATAGTTTCAATTCAAATTTCAATTGTTTATAATTAAATACACAAACGCCATAGTCCATTTATGGATCCTTTACTATCCAACATCTATCTAAGCATCCATTATTTTATCAAGACATTGATGAAAATTTCAAGTAAAAATTATATAAGGTAGTTATTCAACACTAATTTCAAGAAATTAGAGAAGTTTAGAAATCATTAGAATGTTCATTAAAGTAATGAAACACATGGTAGAGAAATGTTGCACCAATTTATTGGCTAAAGAGTTATATTACAATCATTGGTATTTTTTGGTATTGTACATTATTGAGGGATTTAACAAATATCAAGATAATTCAATTATTCCCTGATGTAATACAAATACAATCCATGTGTTGTTTTCCTTACAATTTCATGTTTGATTGCCCAATTAGGGTTAGAAGAAAGAAGAGTGGGTTTTAATGTCGATTTGAGTGAAGAAAAATTGCAAGTTTTCAATAAACAAAACATGCGAACACATACATTAAAGAAAAAATTACAAGTATTTCTTTATTTTGAATGTCCACTCATGTGTATTGACAATAACCATAAGACTATTACAAGGTAAAAGGGTCCACAAGACATTTTAATTGTGTAGGATAATTTACTAGGTAAAGTATTTTAATATTTAAGTCACTGGTTTGATAACTCAACCTTTTATTCATGCACATTACACATATAATTAGAAAAATAATATTTACAACGAGAGGCGTAACTTACAATGGCACATGCAGGTAGCGGTGGATTGTAATGTCCATGAGATGTTAACAATTAATGACTGTCTTTAAAGTTGACATTCATTTGATCATAAAAAAAATTAAACTTAAATTTTACCTCTGTTTGACCGTCATGTGTAATTTTTTCTTCGTGCTTGGAGAATTCAGTCAAAATATCATAATATATTGCAAGCATGTGATGGAGTTTGGAATCTGTTTGTTTCATAATAAATTTTCAAGCTTAAAAAAATGGTACATCTAGATTGAGGCCATCCACCGCAAATTAGTGGTAAATTTTCAAAAAGGTAATGGAGTTATTGATCAATATAGTATGTGGAAAATCTAAGTTAGATGCTTGAAAATCACTATCTTTTAACGTTTTTAGATAGATTTATTTTGTATATCATATATATATATATATATATATATATATATATATATATATATATATATATATTTGTGTGTGTGTACATTGATTAGGTCGAGAGGTGTTCTAAAATGGAATTGGGGGTTGGGAGGTAATAATGTGAACCCGTTCTTTTTTAAATTTGAATTTATTTATTTTGTCCATTTGACTATCAAATGGTAAATTCAACCTTAAATTTGATGGAATTATGCCCAGAGGCATAAGGTTGATCAAAATGAGCATGAGAACATTTTTGGTTGATAGAAGGTATCAGCTTAAATTTTATAATGCAAGGGAATAATAGAAGCATGTTGCATTAACAAATAAAATCATTAATTATAAAAGGAATAACAATGGTATCATATTGGCCAAAGTAAGAGGGAAAATAATGTGTCTAAATTATGGTTTTTTTATTGAAGCTCACAAATTGCTTAGTAAATCCTAAAGATGAAAATAATGTGAGTGTGCACATATTGAATTTGGTGCCACTATCTATAAAGAAACCATGGATGGGACTTAGAACAATAAAAGATAGAATGTAAAGCACATGAGAAATATCATTGAAAATAACATCAAAGTCATCAAATCTAATAACATGCCTAGGATGCCTCTATGAAGTAACTGTATCAATCAAAGAATCAAGTGTATGGTCATATGTATCATTATTGGATTGTATAAGAAAATAATAGGTAGAGTAATCTATGAAATCACAAATGAAAAGGAATACAATAGCTAACAGAAGTATCATGCACCAAGGAGGAAGGAAAAACCATAAGGAAACTAGATTTTGAGTACATAACTTAGGTTCACCAAATGATTAAACCCTAAAATAAATATATAAGGCGTATGAGGGTAAAGGGAATCCTAACATATTTACTTTTCAAGTTTAGGGTTAGAAACAAGTGATGTATTCATATTAAGTAATAAACATCAATGCCCAAATCAAAATAAACCATTCATAGAAATTTGCAAGATGGAATATTAGAAATAATTTCAAAAACACACGAAGGTAGATGCACTTAGTTGATTACAAACTCTAGAATATAATATGGTAGTTTTTTATGATTGAGAATGTTGGAAATGATCTGTAAGTGCTCCGTTTATGAAACTAGAGTGCAAAATTGAGCAAGTATGGAACCATCAAGTGTGTATGGAAGTAATAGATAGTTACTTACCTATTGAATGGTTCTATATGGTTATGTGCTAGTGTTATGCACATTTTTCTTCCTTGGTAAATATTAGTAATGTGCTTCATTGTGAAACCCTAGGTGTCACACATGTGTGAAACCCTATGTATGATGCAAAATAGCTATTGGCCCTAACCATAGGTGGGAGACCCTACAAAAAGGTTAGTGGTTGTGTTGAAGTATAATATGTACACCACCTACATTGGGAATACTCTAAAAAGGCCATAAACTATACATAATTCTCCACCTAGCATGTGATATCTATATGGATGCAACTAGCTTTGGGAAACTAATCAGTTGATAATGAGAAATAGGAAAAATTTTAGTGGCTAATATTTGTAATTTGGCTATTTTTGGAGATTTTGAAAGTCCCATTTGACTATTTGGACACCATATGCATGCCCAAGATTTTTCAAAAATAATCTCAATTGTTACTATTTCCCACTTACATAGCCAAATGAATTATAATATCAATATTTTTTTTAATGTATCACATTTAAATCAATAGTTCATGATTTTAAAACATGTTTAGATCACCACGAATTCTATGGGCCCTTGGATCACAATTGTCAACATGGGTAAGTGCACGAAGTTGGGGGGCCAAAAAGCGGACAAAAACCCAAAAAAAAGTAAAACGTACGTGTTCTATTATAACGTGATCGCGTTTTAAATTGTCAGGTTTGGGATTTACCGAGGCATAACGCGTACATAATGCATTTATGCCTACTATAAAGAAAAAAAAGAGGCCCGAGCCTCTATCATTTTATCTCCCTCAAACGCGAGTTTCAGAGCTTAACCGTGCCCTCACATTTTTTCATTCAGTTGGATCTTAAGCTCAAAGGATTGTTTCTGGATTACTAGGAAGATCTGAATCGACGATGGCGCCATGGAGAAGAGGTAAGCACAATTCTTTTCTCAAAATTGCATTGAAATATGATAATTATAGATTAAAATTTGAATTGAATACATATTTTTTATTGTTACAGTTAGAGGTCGAGGGAATCAACCACAACCAAACCCTATTATTCCTGTCATCCCTCCCGACACTCCCACAATTGCTCAACATCCCCTGGGTAGTCAAGAAGATTTAGTAGCCCACATAGTTGAAAACAAAATTGAAATTGAGGATTTAATCAAAAAAATGAGGGATTCACAATCTACAAACCCCCACCACGCCTCTCTTGCAAACACATTGGAGGCATTACTTGTTCAAGTTGACACGGCAACAGGGGGAAAATTGATCATTGGACAACTTACAGAGAGGGTTGTAGGGTTTATTATTCCAACAAATTGTCATATGTGGATGTAAAGAAAAAAGAAATTTCAAAAGACCTCATATGCGCCTTATTCACGGACCCCCACACTAATTTTCCTGTTCCGTTGTCATGTAAATGGTTTCCCATCCATTGGTGCAATAATAATTTGATTAAAAATAATTTTTGGGACCGATGGTGGATGGTGTTTGATTTTCCACCTTGTAATAACAACGAGGTGCCACTATACTTTCTGAGGAAACTCTATTGCGAGTTTATCCTCAACGAGATCCCAAATTATTTTGATTTCCGAGATTTCCAGGGCCGAGGAAAAGGATCTGCACATGATCGACCAGGTGCACAACGTGCACCTATTCAGTAGGGTAGATTCCCCGCACAGAAGCCCCCTCACCCTGAGATTTTCCCTCAAGCAGTGAAGGAGACAGTAGAGATTGATACACTCCACGTGCTTCAGGGGCTATCTGGACCCTTGTTCGACATACGAGGGAGATTTCTGAGCCAGATGCTCGCAGAGGTACACATAGTATTCCCTCAGGGAGTACTAGCATGAGGCCACATCTTTGCTCGTCATGTGGTAGCATATGTTTGGGGCCCGAGGAGGACGATACTTTCATGCGTACTGATTTTGGTGCACCTGGTGCTAGGGGTGCACACGATAATGTCACTATGTCAAATGTCCTTTTGAGTGAGACATTTGGATTACATTCATCGGCATCACCTTCGCAGGTAAATTTGTTATGTGTTGTTACAAAAAAAAGTTTGGAGTACTTGATTTACTTATATATGTTAAATTTTTGAAATAATTGTATTTGTACATGTATATGCATTGATATTACAGCGCACGGGAGGCACATCTTCATCCCGACCACAGGCGGCGAGCACCATGTGTACACATACATTCACAGAGGTAATTTAGAATGTTAATTATGTAAAATTTTCACATACATGTGTGTATATATATATATATATATGCATGTATATATATATATATATATATATATATATATATATATATATATATATATATATATATAGTTTTGAAGTCAAATATATGTATGTTCTTGTATGTCCATCTAACTCACGTGATATACATGTTTGATAAAGATGTTGACTTCACTAGACACCCCACCATCTCTGCGACAAGTAGATAAAGGTGTTGCCGCTGCGATTTCATCTGTGCAACAACTCACTGAGGTATTCAAACAACACGTAAATTTTGTTAAATTTCTCGTGTAATTCATATTATGTTAAATTACATGTTAGTAATGTCTTTCATTGTAGAATTATTAAATTATGTTAATAATGTCCTTCATTGTGTATATGCAGGAGTTACCTGCGACAGGTAGCAGCCCTATGTTCATTTGATTCACAGGCATGGTGGGGTAAAAACAATAGTTCTATATTGATAAAATTAGTTAAAATATTGTCATTATGTACATACATGTACTTAGTTCTATTTTCGCTAATTCTGATGTTAGATTTTCTGATCTTATGTGTATGTAGGGAACTTCAACCCCCTCCATTTTGACTTCGAGGGCATGGACTCCTCCATCTCGTCGTCTTCGTACCCCCGTTCGTACTACAGGAGCTCCCGATGACTCATCTGAGCGTGAGATGCAAATTCAGTGATCGACAACTTGCGGTAAGTTTGTGTATTTATGTAAATACTTTCATTCTAGCATGGTCTTAAATACATGTTGAAAACATATATAAATTAAGTTTTGACAAAAAAATATTGTTTGCATTTACAGGCTCATCTACAGGCGAGTATTCAGTGGAAGAGGACTCGAAGCATGGGCTCGGACGATCCAAAGTCATCTCATAGATCTCCATCTTTGTCTAAGGGAGGGCCTTCTTCGAGCAAGGCCAAGAGAGGGATAGATTTTGATGAGTAGGAAATATATATGTCTTACATGACATTGTTTTTGTATGCCTATGTGCATGGCATTGTATGTACGCCTATATGGCATTTGAACTTGATGGTATATGACCTATTTGGGCATTTTTGTATTTATTATGCACATTAAAATACTATTTGGAACTTGATAATTTTGTATGAGACCTTACATTTCTGAGATTATTTTCGCATGAAACTAATATGATGTGCACTTGACAATATTTAAGACATTATGGATTATTTTTTCATTTATTGGTGATGTACATGTACTAGCATTTTCAATGTATAATATGCATCAAACTTTGGAAATCAATATTTATATAATGTATGTATATAAAGAGTCTACCTAATCTGAGTAATTATTCATTCAATTTATCAATGTGTATATGTGTATTTACATTGTGGCTTCTTGCTCATGAACTTTGTACTGGTTTCCTATCTTATCATGCACTTACTGCATTCTTCTATGCTTCTTAGTCTTCTCATCTAAAACACCTGAGAGTCGTCACAATTTGATGCCTTTCATCTGATATTTTGAGAATGTCCTCCATATACATTACTCCATATCTTGAGAATGTCTCCAGATGTGATTTCTGATTCAGACACTCAATGATTCTTGATTGTCTAATCCTGTCAATTTGATTTTATTACCTTTAGAACTGTAGGCTTTCAAGTCATTTGGAAATCACATCGAGACCTCCACGGATTGGGGCCCTCTATCCTTTTGAAGGCCTTTTGAAAACATCCATGGGTTTATCCATAGCCTAAATTATCAATGAATAGAAGGTCACTAAGCCGTAGGCCAACTGCTCCCATCTAGAACTAAACAAGAAATATGTAGGTGATTGATAACTCCCGCGTGTTCAAGACATACTAGATATCAAATTCATTCTTAAGCCAATCGGTAGCATTGTGGGCTCCGAACTACGTCCCAAACGAGGTATCAAAGCACGTCCAAGGGAACAAAAATTAAGCCTCCACTAGTGACCTAGCCACTAGTTGGAGGCTTTGTTTTGGTTCCCTACGCTTCCCGTGTTTTCGGGCTACCTCGTCCGGGCAAATAGTCCGTGTTTTGGTCTTAAGAGCCTTGAGGCCAAAACACGCTATATATTCGATGGTTACATTTCTCAGACTTCGTGGCACAAGAGAACTAATGAGACGTCTCGATCAGATTTTGAGACCTCCATGTTGGGACCCTCTGACGAACATCCTATGCGCGGTTTTAGAAATCACATCTCCATTTGTGTTTTGGCTTATGGCTCGCTGTCATATTCTCTGCAACCACGCAAAATAGTCCACTAGTTCTGAGTCAGTGTAAGGCTGTTAGATGCTCCCACGTATGTTTGCAAACGGTAGCTTGTAAGATGGCGATTTCACCGTCTGGGCCAACACGTTTGTGATGGCCTGGTGAACACTAGTGGAGGCTTTGTTTTGGTTCCCTGGACGCTGCTCGTGCTTTCGGGCTACCTCGTTCGGACGTAGTCCCTTAAGAGCCCTCAGGGCTCTTAAGGGGACTACGCCAGAATGAGGTAGCCCGAAACACGCACGGGTAGATTTCTCGGACTCCATGGCACCTAGAGACGTCTCGTTAGATCTGAGACCTCCATGTCGGAACCCTCTACGAAAGTCCTATCGCGAAGTTTTATCCATCTCCATTTGGTTCGTTCACTGTCCTATTGTCTGCAAACGCGTGAAATAGTGTAGTCTGAGTCAGTGTAAGGCTGTCCAGATGTTGTATTTTGCAAACGGTAGCTTGTGGGACCAAGCCATTCTGGGCCAACAAGTCCGGATGGCTTGGTGAACGCTAGTGGAGGCTTTGTTTTGGTTCGCTACGCTACCCGTGCTTTCATGCTACCTCGTCCAGGCATAGTCCCTTAAGAGCCCTGAGGCCAAAACACGCTATATATTCGACGGGTGATTTCTTAGACTCCGTGGCACCTAGAGATGTCTCGTCAGATCTGAAGACCTCCACGTCAGGGCCCTCTACGAAATCCTCTCGCGGTTTTCTCCATTTCCATTCAGTTCTCTTGCTGTCCTATTGTTTGCAAATGCGCAAAATACTATAGTCTCAGTCAGTGTAGGGCTGCTAGATGCTATAGTTTGCAAACGGAAGCTCGTGGGACCTAACCAACTACGCCAACACATTGGGGTGGCCAGGTGAACGCTAGTGGAGGTTTTGTTTTGGTTCCCTATGCTCCCTGTGCTTTCGGGCTACCTCGTCCAGGCGTAGTCCCTTAAGAGCCCTGAGGCCAAAACATGTTATATCTTCAACATGTGATTTCTCAGACTCTGTGGCACCTAGAGACGTCTCGTCAGATCCGAGACCTCCACGTCGGGGTCCTCTACGAAATCCTCTCACGGTTTTCTCCATCTCCATTCAGTTCTCTCAATGTCTATTGTTTGCAAATGTGTGAAATATTGCAGTATTCAGTGTACGGCTACTAGATGTTATAGTTTGCAAATGGAAGCTCGTGGGACCGAACCAACTACATGTCCGAAAACACTATCGGGGTGGTTCCCTATGGTGCTTTCAGGAACGCTCAGTGGAGGCTTATCCCTTAAGAGCCCTGAGGCCAAAACACACGATATCTTCGACGGGTGATTTCTCGGACTCCGTGACACCTAGAGACGTCTCGTTAGATCCAAGACTTCCATGTCGGGGCTATCTACGAAAGCCTCTCGCGGTTTTCTCCATCTCCATTCGGTTATCTCGTTGTCCTACTGTTTGTAAACATGTGAAATACTGTAGTCTGAGTCAGTGTAGGGACTACTAGATGCTATAGTTTGCAAACGGAAGCTCGTGGGACCGAACCAACTACGCCAACACGTTGGGGTGGCCAGGTGAATGATAGTGGAGGCTTTGTTTTGGTTCCCTATGCTACCCGTGCTTTTGGGCTACCTCGTCCGGGCGTAGTCCCTTAAGAGCCCTGAGGCCAAAACACGCTATATTTTCGATGGGTGATTTTTCAGACTCCGTGGCACCTAGAGATGTATCGTTAAATCCGATACCTCCATGTTGGGGCCCTCTACGAAAGCCTCTTGCGATTTTATCCATCTCCATTTGGTTCTTTCATTGTCCTATTGTTTGCAAACGCGCGAAATACTGCAGTCTGAGTTAGTGTAAGGTTGTCCATTGCCAATCACCTGAATAATATAGGTGGTTCATACAATATAGGTGGTGAAATGAGAATTTTAATAAGATGTTTTTACAATATAGGTGGTGAAATGAGAATTTCTGTTTGTTGTTCCTTTCTAATATTTAATTTCTCTTGGCTTCACTTGGCTTCGAGAATAATAAATTCTCTACTGATAGTGCCAACCACATGAAGGTGGAAGCTTTTTTGGCACTACTAACCTACATAAACATGTTAGTAAGCAATTAAATAGAATTTTAAATCATACAAAATTTAAACAAAATCATTTAAGTAAATATTCAAATTAAATTCATGAAGAACATACCTTTGCAAATTCATGAAGAAAATACCTTTGCAAATTCAATCCAATGAACCGCAAGGATCAACTCTATTCTTGACAGTAGCAAGAATTGCTTCATGATTTGATTCACGAACCTTCCACAAATTCTTGTTTGATGGCCGACCTTGATATTTGATCAATTTAATATTTGTTGCAAGGACCAAATGTGAATAGTGAAGTATCTTCCGATGTACTTCATAGTCTTTAAACAACCAAATGTTTGTTTTTTGATAGGATATCGTCGAAGCCAAGTTCCAGTGACTACCACTGACCTAGTGGAATACTCAAGGTCTTCACCATCAATGACTGTGGAAGTCAATTTTTTCCCCTCTACACAACGAGACAAGTAGTAGTTGTTCCCTCTTCATTAAATTTCGTCGCAATAACTGCAAAAATGTGCCCTATGTATCACAAAGTAAAACTATTCAGTCAATTTAAAAATACATTAAGAGTTGACCATTTAATAATTTATAAATGTAAAACATGGCATGTACATATATGTATGTACCTTGTTGCACTAAATCAGAGACTTGGTCAAAGTCAGGTGATGTTGTCATTTGATTTGAAGACCCTGCAAGTTGTAATGCTTGTGGAACTTGATGTGTGTCGAGTGGAATTAGAGGTCTACAAGTCCATTCATCCACCCACTGTTGTGACTCACATTCATTCCACGCAAAATCAATGCATGATATACAAAAACATGTCATGCACCTAGTATAAATAGTCCAAACATTTGCATCTTAACTACAGAATGAGTGCATATCACTTGATCCTGCAACTGTCATACAATCTTCAAAGTTTGTCCAGATGTTGTTCCTCTATCAACTCAAAAATATCTACGAACCATTGATCTCTCTTGAGATTTATGGCCCTTATTCTTGACACACTAATCAACAATGTTTTTTACATCTGTAAATTTAGCACCGTCCTTGAACTTTAACTCTTCTCTTGCAAGTGCTCTTTTCACACATGCTCCTGTACCATCATGCTCTCCTTTTCCATGTCCTGCCTCAGTAAAACTCTAGATATGATTGTACATTTGTTTCTTTGTGCATCTTGCTTAGCCAATAAAACATATCCGTGCATTCTTGAATTGTGATGTGCAGTTGTCCGACCAAATGTAATGTTGATCGAAACTAATGTTCCTCTCATTCAAGTTCACATAAAACACCTAGAAACACCCTTGTACATATTTTGTAGAACGTGTCTGATCATCACTGATGTAGAAATGATACTCTCTTAATATTTTTTGATCTTGCTCAGTGCTTTCAGGAGAGTGCATGAATGTTATATGCACAAAAATAGAAACTTGCACTAAGTTATAATATTGAGACTGAACCTCCATTTGTAGCTGTAATGTGTAACTTTCTGCAAAGTCAACTACTGAAACAATAGTACCAAGTGGGAATGTGTCCTTGCTTAACTTGAATTGTTCATCCAACCATCGAGCTCTATGTGTGTGCCTTGCATACTCATAAAAATTTTCCTTTGAATTTGACCATATATTCTGATACATGTAATTGTTTTCTAAAAAGTCACACCTCTTAGATTCTTTTCCATCTTTTAATTGATATGCCACCGATTTATATTTGGTGAAATCAACCAATTCTTTTCCTATTGAATATTTACTCTCCTCATGGATGCAACTTTTCAGATTTGGCAAGCCACCACATACATTGCACATTCCATCCAAATGCTTTGTTATAAAAAAATTATCTTGTTGATTTTTCACAAAATATTGTCGGAATAAATTCCCTTGAAGATTTTTGTGGGAAATTTAATCCACACTCCTGCAACATGATGTCAGTATGCAAAACATGACGTATTTGACAAAAAACATCATAATGCATTGAAAATTCAACATGATGCCTGCAACAAGTGGTAAGTGAGTGATTGATTTTCACATAAAAGAGTTTGCTCATTTCAAAGAATCTTTGGCTAATGTTAATTTGTGGATTTTCATTCTTAAACTTAGAGAATAATTCTATTTGAGTCATATCTAAGAAATATTTTGCACACGATTCACGATTACAAGAACCTATTCTTCTTTTTACTGTATCTCTTCTATTCGGTGACACCCTCGTGTTCTCATTCCAAAATTTTACAATTAATTCTTTTAGAATATCAGATGTATTCTTGTCTTTTCGTGGAAGTCCGCTAAAGAAAACCCAATAATCAGTGTTATTGACTGACTCAAAACGTTTACGTCTCTCTATTGCTTTCATTAGTGTTTTTCTGTTTAGCTTCAAAGCACTGCTTGTTTTTCTAATCAAGTGTTTATTAACTGTTTTATCACTTACTATACAATTAGTAAGTGCACGCCGTGTAGCATTAGTATCTTTGGTGCGTCTTTTGCCACCTACAGTTTGGTATGCTTTATGTATGTTTTCAACAATTTACGCATTTTGATCAACACTAAATGTTCTTAACCCCAGGGTCTTCATTATAAGTCTCATCTTAATTAATTTCATCAATGTAACAAATAATTGACATCTTTGTGTGTTATTTAAATTCTCAAAGTAATTATCCCAAATTCCACTGGCTTTTCTTCTCGCATTTCTTTCAAACATTTTGTTAGGCATTGGTTTTATAATGTTTTCATCAATTTCAATTAAGTGAATTGGTTTTCTTCGCAAAATGGAAGGTGTTCTTAGAGGTGAAGATTCGTTTACAAGGTTACTTTCTTCATTTAGTATTTTCATACAAATTTCGGGGTTAACATTTGGATTCTCGGGTAAGGGTTCAACAATTAGATTCATATCAATTTCTTTATCCATACCAATATTATCATTTAATTCAATATCATTATTCATTGCAAAATTATTATTCTTTACATTTTCATTATGTATTTCATCCTCATTTTCTAATACATTAGTTACATTTGATATAGCGAATGTACCTTGCCCTACTCGAAGTTTTTGCATTCTCTTCAATTTCTTTATTCTCTCTCTTCCAATTGCTTTGGTGTCTTGTTCTTAACTTTCCTCTTGTCCTTAGCTCGACGTTTATCGCTCATGATTAGAAAAAATCAACTAGTGGGGTAGGGAACAAAATGAACTACTAAAAAATCGTGCAAGAATGTAGAGAAAATTGCAGACAAAACAGAATGTTTGCAGAATTCCCATGAAAGAGATGAAAGGGACGTTGGGGGGCCACAATATATAAACAAAGAAAAATGCATACGCGTTTTGTATTTTTTCTTTTTCCAAGCCATGCCTCAAGGCTTGGGATCCGGTTTGGATCCCCAAGCCTGAGGCATGGACCTGTACAAACACAACAAACAACGTGTTTTTGCAAGAAAATGTAAAAATGCCACTTCCTCTATGATAAATCAAAATAAAACAATCGATCCATTTTTTAAAAATTATACCATGACGTAGAGCAGAGTTTCTTCTTTCTAAAAATATAAATTTTCAATTTTTCTGACTAATATAAGGTTTCCATATTATTTATTTTCTAACTATGCCTTTTTATAACTATTTTTTAAAGTGTAAATATGTCTATCTTTCATGGTGTATCTTTTTTTAGGGTGATCGAAATTTAAAAAAATTATACTAGCCCAAACTAGGCATAATTCTATACATATTAAAAAAAAAATCTAATTTTCGATATTTTTTGAGGTAGTTAACAGGGGGGGGCACAGTCGGAGCTCCGTTATTTTTCAAAACATAAAATTTTTGTACTAGAAAAATCATAAATAAAAAAATATTCGCTATAAAAATCTAAAAAAAATGGAGCCCAAACTAGATGCTCCTAGCTATCTTTCTACCAAAGGGTTTTCAAAAATACTAAATGGTGCTAAAAAAATGGTGGGGGGCACGAAAGTCACTCTATTATGTTTTTTAACAAAAACAAGAGCATCTGTTGGTATTTTAGTTGTTTGACCCACTTAAACTTATCCGTTTTCAATAAAATTTAATAGCTTAGAAACTAGACTCAAAATGCTACGATTCATATTTCTACAACATCTTCCAATTTTGAGTGTAACTATTTCGAAAAACTCGTACAAGTTGAAGTTTTTTTTTTTCAGAAAAATGCGTCCACTTAAGACCCCCTTTTGGCCCCCCAACTTGGTGCACTTACCCTAAAGTATTATCTGGCAATCTTAAAATTAGAATATGGATTCTATTTTTATGAAACTGATATGCTTTAATTAGAGGAATTTTCGAGACCATTTAAGTCATACAAATGTATTGTTTGCATCATGGTTTGAATTGGTTCAACTAACAGACATTTGGAGCCTTGAAAATGGAGGCCTTTGTATATTTTTCCTTTGGGAACTATCCCACATTTCCCAAGGAGTGAAAATCATATTTGTATATATCAGCTAAAATTCTTTCTCTTAGTATATTGGAGGAAAGGCTTCATAGGACACCTTCTTTCAAAAGTGTTGAAAAGTTTCAAAATAAAGAAAGACTAAGGAGTGAGACTCCGAAGCAAAAATAACATAGGATTTTGATACATTGCAAGAGATCAATGGATGTGATATAATTCTGGTAGGATTTGTAAGGAAGACTTGAGAGATCACGAGTTTTCCTGAAATTGTATGAAATGATGACACATGGCCAATGGATCAAGGATTAAGGTTTAATCATGGGAAGGATTGGGGAAAATGGGTTCAAATTTCAGAACTCAATATAAAATTTGGTTAAGTAAACTGAAATTTACATATAATGTACTTCATACCATCAATAGATTAGACAAATGAAATTTATCTTGAAAGGACAAGAATGAAATTTGTGAAAATATTCAACATTTATTAGAAAATCTTTCCTTAAGACTAGCCTTTACATCTGTAACCATTCTTAAAATATTTTTTCCATTTATCGCCATAGTCATGAGATACCATTGTTCTAGGATTTGTTATCAACGAATATTACTTTAGCAATATTGGACATGCCATCCTTTTTATAAGTTTTTGAGGAATTGTAGGTCCCTTAAAATTTTCACTGATGAGAAACAATGGAAAGACATGCTTATCTTTACTTGCCTTATTAGCTTGAGAACCTGTTACTTTAATAACCTTGATGAGTTTATGCCTCAAACCTTTGTGAGTGGCTATTCCTATGATGTAATATTGCTTTGAAGGAATTTATTATAGCTTTAGGTATCATTAGAATTCCTTTTATAATATGAAACTAGATCTTTGAATGTTCTAGGTGTGTCCTAAATAGGTAGGTTAGAATTTCTTATGATGAGCTAAGTAAAGTTTCACATTAAATTTGGCCTATAGGCTATGAACCGACCTTCATAAAATTGTATACTGTAATAAGGGCAGAGACCATTGGGTGGCTCGGGATGTAAACTTCATTACTGACCCAGTTGGGCAAATTGTCCTACATGGTTTTCTAGTTTTTCTAGACGTTTAAACGTCCCGTCCTATTCGCAATTTCATCACTTATTATGTAAATTGTATGATCGAATTCTTGCCTGAGGGGAATATAATGACATGGACTTATATCTTAGTAAAAGTGACTAAAAGCAGTGTGAATACATAAGCAAGTCATGTAAGAGTAGCATAATGATATGTCACCTAGGATTGTTCAACTCAGATGTGCAAGTCATATATCCAAGGATAAAGCCGAAGCTCATCATTGCCAAATGATCCTTGCACTTTTATTATTTGGAAAGATTCTGTTACTAACCTTGAACATTAGTCTAGCTAGATTGACACCATTTGTCACCAATCAACGAGAAATTTGTGAAGAAGATAATTGAAGTTATAATAATTATGGCAAGTGAAAAATCCAATGATAAGGACTTTGAAATTGATATCTCTCAACTGTTTTTGAGATAGATTATTCAAGGGACATCGATGAAATAAAAGATGAAGCCAAAATGCATACCTTGTGTGAATTTAGTGGAATGGTCCCTTTATTTGATAACTAAACCCAAAAATTTCAAGCACCTAACTTAATGTAAAAACCCCGATTAGTTGACAATACCAAAATATATATCCATACTCGTGTACTATAATCTATTTATAATAGTAAATACCCACCATCATATAAAAAATATTAACTTATCATCACTTTGAAATACACAAACATTTAATCAAATAAATTTTATATTTTTATTAATTTTTGGTTAGGCCAGGAATCGAGAATATCTCTATTAAATCAAATAACTTTACGTCGATTGAAGAAAAGGTTTGTTGTAATTTTATCGAAAGCCTCTCAATTTCTCAAACCATTATAATTTTATTGTGTTAGTTTTTTATTCGTCCCTTCAACAATTATATTATAAGTTTGATAAGAAGAATGGTTTACATTCTCAAGATTATTTATATATTGCTGCCAAGCCTTAACTTTTATGACTTCGTTTGTTCCATTAACTATAGATTTAGTATAGTTATATTTAATTATAAATAATTTAGAATAGACATCATAAAGTATTTATTTTGATTTTTTTAATAATATATGAATTAATAATTTTAGTTAGTAAATTCATGTGTTGTTGGCAAATTTATTTTAATTTAGTTATAAATTTTATTACGTGGTTATCAAATTTATTTGATTTGGGAATAATTTGGCCAAACAATGAGTTACAAATTTGTTTATGTGGCCAATGTTGTATGTTATTTATATTGACTTCTTAAATAAAAAATAATAAATTATGTTAAGTAATATCTAATGGATTTATAATTTAATGTTGAATTTTTCTCATAATGATCAAATGAACGTTAAATTTAAAATTGAGTATTAATTGCTAAGATCCTCATGAACACAACTATCCACCACCCCCTTTATCATTATAAAACACCTCTCACTATAAAACTTTTTAAAAAAATAAAAAATAATTAATTTATGATCTTATCATTTAAAATAGTAAAGAGTTGTTGAGTAGTGAAATTATATAAATTTAAATATTTTTAATTTCAAACTAATGTATAATACATGATATTATATACACATATGGAGTACCTTTGTTTAAATATAACTCAATTTGGTCAAAAATTGAGTGATGTTGTACTCTTGAGATTTTTGTTTTATAATTTCCCTTTTTCCATCCCCGTGACTATCCCTATTCTTATTCACTATTAAATGAAACTGTAATTTATATTAGTTAATTGGGTAAATTTTGTGTTAAAATTATATTTTTAATTTTTTGCTCAATTAACTGGTAGCTTAAATTTGATCTCAATTCAGTACAAATTTGCAACGTAACATTCAATGTAAATATTGTTGTGTAAATTTGAAATAAAGTTGGAGTGAATTCAACACCAATTTGCAAAGAAAATTTAGCTTCAAATTTGCATCAGAAACTAAGTTGATTTGGGCAAGTTGGTATTTTAGTTGTATTATTATGTGTAAAGTTGCAACTCAAATTTAGTGATCAATTTGGACAATTTGATTGATTATAGTGAATTTTTCATATTTTTTTAAGAGAGCATATTATATATATAAGATGAATTGAACAAAGGCTAAAACCCAATAAGAAACTAAAGAAATTGACTCATAATCTTCAACCCACCAAACACCCATCAAAATTTGTTAATAAAAGAACTCTACATCCCTAAAAGTTACACATAAAGTTGAGTGCCTTAGAAATAAAATTATAAAGAATGGAAATCCTTCAAAATAATAAGGTCAACACTTCCATCAGAGACTGAGGAAATTTAGATATTTCCTAGATTCATTTGAGTGTCATCACCAATGGATTCAAATCCTTTATTTGAAGCCGCTCTAACGTGGTTTAATCTCCACGCCTCTTCTTAATTTAAGAAGAAGAAGGTGAAAATGCATTTAAGAGATCTTATATAGCTTCAAATCATCCTCTAAGATACTTAATAGAAACTATATTATGTATCAGAGGAGGCAGATGTAGATACAAGTTGCAACAACTTAGAGTTTGTAGTTGTACCACAAAAATCAGTTGCAACATAATTGAAAGTCTTTCATATTCAATGCTCCTTCTGTAGAGCTTGAGGTCTTTGAATTCGAACATAAAACCCTTGTTCAGGTGAACTTGAAGCCTTTATAGTCAAATATGAAATTGTTATCTTGTTATAAATCCTTCAAGACTTCTAATACAAGCTTTGAAGCCTCCCCTTCATCATTATGCCTCTTATTATAAAGAATCCATAAATATAATCAACAATAGCTCCGACAAACCTATATTGATGCATACACAATGTATTATTACCCACCAATATTTTTCAATCCTTTTAACTCCTCTGAGTGTGATATATTATACTGGAACTGAATTATTAAACAGAATATACCATTCAATTTGAGAAAGATTGACACATTAAGGTCCACTCAGATCAAGCACAAAGACTGGTCAACCTACCGTAACCCAACATAGTACGTTAAAAGAACAAATCTTTATATCCTCAACAACTATGAAACACACAACCCAAGACAAAATGGACGTGTCATAATTCATATATTCTTTGAAAATTCTCATATTCTCAAGAACCCTAAATTTTGTCTATAGTGTGACATGTGGCAATTAAGCATGCCATAACACATCATAATACTTTAATTTTAATATACAACGGTTAAAAACATGGTTACATGTCATGGTCACATGAGGGAGACTCTTGTGGTGAATGTCACTTCAAAGATTCGCCTAGGACCATTTTTTGTTTTTATGAAAGTGGAAAGGTCCTCTCCTCCATGAGAGTTTGACAAACATATACTAATCACATAATAAATAAATAATTAAAAGTTTAATTGATATTTTCAATTGTTTGAAATAAAAATATAATAATTAAAAGTTTTTGTATTAGTCTCTCTTTTTAAAACACTTATATATTGAGACTATGAATTGGTTTTGGCTCAAAGGGATCACGTATCCTCTAATGGGCAGGGGCATGAGAAGTGGGGTGAGGGATGTGTGGGGATTTAATTCTAAGAGAATGTTGATAATAGTTTTAAAATATTGTATTAGTTTCATAATTATCTAGTTTTAGTTTGTTTTTTACTTTTTAATTTTTAAATTGTTATTTTTTAGGGGATTTTATTTGTATATTTAAATCATTTCAATATGTTAGGGGATTTTATTTATATATTTAAATCATTTGAAGATAATTTTTAAGAATAATTATTATTTTAATGATTTTTTTTTTTCATATAATTTTAATAAAAAATAGATTAAGAAATCCTCTTCACACATACTATAAACATTTCTCTTTTCTTTTTTATTATAGAATATTTAAACATATATTTTACGATATTTCTATTCTTTTAATTTTTGATGAATAAGATCTTATATTATATTAACAAGTAAAATTATACAAGATAATTCACAAAAAACAGGTGGTATGGAAGTACGCCCCAAAGCCACGAGGTCAAACTAGGCAAACAAAAAGCCTAAGACTACATCCGATTACAAAACATCATAAGAAAAAGAAACAAAAGAAGTTAACCCGCCGGTGTGAATTGTTGACCAGTAGGGGCATATGTTGATCATGCCAGCTAGAGCCAGGCATGTCCTTGCCACTATTTGACACATCCCAACCAGAGCCAGGTTGGCTTCCTTTTTCAGTTTCTTAGAAAGTGGCCTGAGTGGGCTAGATGGCAAGAGACATCCTGGGAACTTTGTCGGGCGAGGGCATAAGGCTCCAACCGTCATGAGTGCATGGATCAGAGGCAATTGAGGAGCCCTAGCCAAACTGACTGGGCAGGTGGAGGGGCATCTCATCCCCTGTGGCGGGTTGAAGGTGAAGGGGAGAAGCTCCTATGTGGAGGTTGACTGTGTAGGGATTGGCGGGCCCGACTATATGAGTGACATTGTGAGTGGCTCCGACGACCGCCACCTTTAGAACAACTGCTGGCACCGCCCGGTGGCAGTGAGCGGCGGAAGGGGGATGATGGCTCATGGGAAACATTATGAGGGGCATTTCCCCAGTGCTAAAGAAGAGTATGGAGATGCTCTACCTCGAGCACCACCTTGTTCCTTGAACTTGGATCTGCAACAATACATTCGTGATAACCACAAACTTGTTATAAATAGAGAATTGTTGGTCAGCTTCAACATTAGCAAATAAACAAGAATTCCTTTCTTTCCAAATCCAGAAGTAAATTTCCCCTTTGAAAGCATGCCTAATAAGGAAAAACTTGTGAGGTATTTGAGAATTGTCTCCTAGGAGAATCTGTTGCTAAGTGAAACATTCTAGACAAAAGGGAAGGAAGAAAGAGTGAATCCAATTCCAAGCCTTTTGGGCTTTGTGATAGTACCAGAAGAGATGAGATATAGTTTTTAAGTGGCCACAGAAGGGACACTTGGGGGATAGAACACCAAGGTGAATCAGGTGGGCACCCATTGGAAGGCCCTCATGAAGGATACACCACAAAAAGTGAAATTTTTTGGGTTCCACACAGGTGGACTAGATAGTATTGAATCTCCTTCTCCAGTTTGATGGATAAGAATGTAATCTCCACCTTGAATTAAGCTTTCCCACCATGGGCAAGTGAGGTGAAAGCCATGCATAACCATTCCCAATTGAGTAATTCCAAAAATGGGTGTCCATATGCCTCTTCCAATCTATCCACCAAGGATGAGATGGAAGAACATAGATCTTATGGATCATGTAATCTGGTACAAAGGAAATGATGTTGTTAATGATAACACGATCAGGAAGAGCCAATTTGAATTGAATCTTGAGCTCATGCCAGGGACGCCAACACTGAGCGCGTTTGCAGAAGAGGTTTTGGATAGTGTGAAAACCTCACTTGAAATGGTAAAACATAGGAATCCAAGAGACATCTGCAAGACAAATATCCTGGAATTGAATGATAGGAGACCACTACAAAGAATGATGATTGAATGAAATTCCATCACATAAGCCATTTCCCTTCCACAGAATCCATGGTTTGATTTGCTCCCGAACTTTCCAAATACTTTTGAGCACAAATTTGTCAACCACTTTGATAGGAACGAGGGCAATGAGAAGATTGGAAAATCCAATGCATTTCCAAGCCAAACAACCGTAGGGGGAGCCTTCAACAATGCCATTTTATAGAAGAACCTTCCATGTTTCTTCACCTTCTGTGTTGCGAATCATCCATTTGGTGCAAAGAGCTTGACCTTGATGTAAAATTTCAATGAGACCTAACCCTCCATAATCTTTGGGAAGGTAACAAGTATCCCATGCAACTCTGTGGAAACCTTTTCTAGAAGATGCATTGGTCCAAAGAAAAGCTTTGACAAATATTTCCAAATTTTTTACAATTTTTTTGGAGGGTACCCAATATGAGAAGTAGTAAATGTGTGTGGCTTCCAATGGCTTAGAACATATATGAAATTTGCTCGCCATAGACAGAGGCTTAGTAATCCAATAGTATAACTTTCGAGCCACATGTTGAACGACATACTACTAAAGATATGTAGGTGAAGCTTGAAATATAAAAGGACTACTAAGAGATTTAAACATTTCACCATGACCTAGAATTTTCTAGTCATACTTATCCATCCAAGGGGATGAGGGGAGGAAAGAATGTATGTAGCATTGAGTTTTACGCCATTGAATGGAAGATCCTGAAGATAAAAAAAGTGTTAAGGCACTACATAACATTACTAATGTTGTTTTCTTCTTCAATAAGCATAAAAGAGTCATATGGGAAATGGCCATTAAGTAGTTGGGAGGTATCAGAAGAAGGTAAGGTAATTCCCATGACGAGCCCCTGAGATTGTGCTTTGGATAATAGATAACCAAAACCTTCATTTGTTAGGACATAAAGGGTAGGAGCCAACATGCATCATTTCCATATGGATTTGAAAAGGCCAAAAGAAGCCTATTTGTGTCCATTAATGGTGATTTGAGTGGAAGCATGCACAAAAAGCATCTTAACAAATTGAATGAAATTGGGACCAAAACCTAGGGCTTGAAGCATGAAAATTATGAACAGACACTCTATCCTGTCATAAGCTTTCTTTAAGTCAATTTTAATGAATAGGGCTTGCTGGTTGGATCTGCATGCCCATTCCATGCCTTCCTAGACCGCAATGATATTGTCAAGGATATATCATCCTTGGATGAAACCAGTTTTCTCTGGTTGGACAATGACATGAAGAAAGTGCCGCATTCAAATGACAAGAGCTTCAAAATGAATTTTGTAAGGCACATTAAGTTAGGTTATGGGATACCAATTTCTTACCACTTCGGGATATCCAGGATTAGGGATAAACTTGATGTTCTCCTTTTTAATAAAGGGGCCAAGAGACTGGCTATAAAAGCCTTCCATGTAAACCTGAAACAAGTCTGGGCCAACTGTGTCCCATAACGATTTGTAAAATTCACAAGGGAAGCCACCCTCATGTTGCAATCCTTTGTCAATCTTATTATTTTAATTTTAATATATATGTTAATAATTTTTAATATTTTAATATTTATAGATTATCTATCTCTTATAATCAAAAGTGTGGTATAATAGGATGTAGTACCCAACTAATAGTGGGGAATCAAATTGAGGTGGTGGTAGACTCAATAAGGGTACACACCTAAAAATGGCCTTTGGGCATTGTTAATCAACGTTAAATTGCATGTTTCTAGATTGTTTGTGTGTTTATAAAGCGTTGGTCCAATATTTAGCTTTATTGACACATTTTTTTACTATTTGTTGTCCATACACACATTAAGTGTCACTTCACCCATTTCCCTCACTTTCTAATATTTTGAGCCCCTTGTGTCTAGAATGTGAATTCCACGTTCCTGACATGCGATTATGGCAGGATTGCAATCTAGGCCCTTTACTTCTTCATCTTGTATGATCCTTCTCCTATATTTTTCATTTTTCCAGTCATTGAGCTTCAATTGCATGCCAACATAGTCTCAACTCAAATTTTAATTGTTTATAATTAAATACACAACCACCATAGTCCATTTAGGGATCCTTTATCTATCCAACATATATCTAAGCATCCTTTATATTATCAAGGCATTAATGAAAATTTCAAGTGAAAGTTAGAAAAGGTAATTATTGAGCACTAATTGCAAGAAATTAGAGAAGTTTGTAAATCATTAGAGCATTCATTAAAACAATGAAACACATGGTAGAGATATATTGCACCAATTTTTTTGGATAAAGAATTATATTACAATCATTGGTCTTTTTATGATATTGTACATTATTGAGGGATTTAACAAATATCAAGATAACTCAACTATTCCTTGGTGTAACACAAACATAACCCATGTATTATTTTCCTTAAAATCTCATGTTTGATTTCCTAATTAGTGTTATAAGAAAGAATAGTGCTTTTCAATAAATAAAGTAGGCGAACACATAAGTCAAAGACAAATTACAAGTATTTCTTTATTCTACGACTTTTCAATCATGTGTTTTGATAATAACCACAAGACTATTACAAGGAAAAGGGTCCACAAGACAATTTAATTGTGTAGGATTTTTACTAGGTGATGTATTTTAATATTTAAGTCACCAATTTGATAACCCAAGCTTTCATTTGTGCACATTAGACAAAAAATAGAAAAATATTTATAATGAGAGGTGTAACTTACGATGGCACATGCACGTGGCAATGGATTGTAATGTCCATGAGATGTTGAAAATTAATGGCCAAATTTAAAGTTGATGTTCATTTGATCATCATAAAATAAAATTTAAACTTAAATTTTACCTATGTTTGACCGCTTTATGTATTTTTTTCTTCTTGCTTGGAGAATTCAATCAAAAAATCATAATATCTTCCAAGCATATGATGACATTTGGAACCTATTTGTTTCATAATAATTTTTCAAGCTTGAAAAATGGTGCATCTATTTTGAGGCCATCTACCACCAATTAATGATGAATTTGCAAAAATGTAATGGAGTTATCAATCAATATAGTATGTGGAAAATCTAAGATAGATGCCTGAAAAATTGATATTTTTCAACATTTTTAGATATATGTATTTAATGTGTGTGTGTGTATATCAATGTACATTTATTACATTGAGAGGTGTTCTACAATGGCACTGGGGGTTGGTATGTAATATTGTGAACCTATTCTCTTTTAATGTTGACCTTAAATTTGATGTTCATTTGATTGTCACCTAGAAGTTTTTTCTTTTTTCTTTGAGAAGGAAATAAAAAATTGTAATATCTTGACCATATGGTTTGAGCCCATTTATTTTTCACAAAAATTATTTTTCAAGCCCGACATGGTTATTCAATCAAATTGATACCTTTGTCAATTGTCTCTAGGAAATTAACAGAGAAGGTAATAGATTTTTTTATCAATGTAGTATAAGGTAATGGAGTTATTAATGAATGTAGTATGTGAAAACTACAAGATTAATACCTTTAGATTGATATTTGTTGGCATATTTTAGATACATGTATTTAAGAAACATGTATTAGTAGTTAAAATAGATTTAGAAGATATCATTTGTACACTAGGATAAAAATCTTCAAGTTAATGTATTAACACTTTCTCCGAGTTGGCCTAGTGGTGAATAACTTGTGCTCTTGAATGAAAGTTCACAAGTTTGAATATTGTAGATCTTATGATATATATGTATCATATTTAAAATTTAGTTAGGTAACTCCTACATAGTGGGAGTATGAGGTGGTCGTGTATGTTGTGAGCTACCCTACATACCCAAGATAAGGTGTTTGACATTGTGTACCTTAGAAGTACCTTTCCTTTTCCCATACTAACATCGTCTAGAAGAAATTATATGATTTATAACCTTATTACTAATATACACTAATGTAAATCCATATAATATTTAAATTTCATAAAGATACATGTGATATCCAAGTAAGTTATGAACTAGCTCAACCTCAAAGGGACCAATAGTGGGTACCTTCTAATGGGCCCTTCATGTAGAGAGGGTTTCAAATTTCTATCCAAGGGTTTTATCTAGGGACTTAGTTGTAAGTAAATAAGGTCCATATTGGGTTGATATTGTAAATGTTGATAATAGTTTTGTAAATATTATGTTAGTTTCATACTTATCTAATTTAAATTTGTTTATAATGTTTAATCTTCAAATTGTTAATTTTTGTGGGATTTTATTCACATGCTCAAGCTATATCGAGATGCTTTTCACAAGTTGTCATTTCCTTAATGAAAAATTTCTTCATAAAATACTGGTAATGATTACAAGACCAAGGGATTTGTTTAACACATAATCACCATAAACATTTCATCATTGTTTTTATTAATAAATATTTAGACACATATATTTTGAGTCATACAAATCCTTCTAAATTTAATATGTGTGATAATTAGATTTTAATAGTTTAACATTTATATTATATTTCTCCTATAATTAAGGGTAAGAATCTTAGAGGATGTAGTACCTAACTCATAGTGGGGAATCAATTTCGAGTGGGATTGGAATCAATATAGTATTATATTACCCTCAATTTATACTAAAGGCACTCAAATTTAATCATTTGGAATTTATCCCTGCCTATTCCCATTTATACAATTAATTGAAATATTCCTATAAACATATTACTCAATTATGCATTCCACAACTACTACATCACATCTGTTACTCAACTTTAGCTCACTGGGAATTTTCACACTATATAGAGATCACATATTCAGAATCCTGACGACATATCTCCATTTTTAGATCATGTCATGTGTTAAGCAAGGGAAAAGTCAACCAAAACGGGTAGAATCGGTTGATGGTTCTAACCCTATGTGCCATTTTTATACTAAGAACTTAAAATGATCAATGTTTCAAATGCACAAGTTACCTAGATCATCTTAGGTTTGATTGAGCTGGAAAACCATTCAAAAAAGTCACACATAAAAACACATACACCGTACACATAAGGGGATACCTTTCACATCTTTGGCTATCCATAAGATCAAAATTACAAAGTGCCCGAGAGAATGACTATTGCTGCAATATCACTCCTTGAAGCACATAATCATGTTTTCAAGTCTCATTACATCTCATGTTTCTAAACCTATATCACTATGCATGTTACAACCTACACCAAATATCATTTACATGTTTCATGAGGCCTTATTTTGGTTCTCTTTTCAATTCACATTTCTATTAGAAATTTGTAAACATTCATCAAGTAGTAGAAGTACATCAGTGTGAGGCCTCTTCACAGTATTGATATGTAGGAAGCTCTCAACTTAAAGGAGGGTTGAGGAATCTTGACCACAATCAAATTAACCCCATTTTAGATAGTTAAAGTAAAGAGAGCTAGGGTTTGGAGAAGAAAGATCTTATAATTTGTTACAAAAGAATTATCATAAGAATTTGAACATAGAACCATAAATCTAGAACACATAGCTTCCAAGTGCTAGAACCTAGAATCAACCAAGCGGACCAGAGGGAAAAATCATCCATTAGGGTCAAAACTATCTAGATGTTTCTTTCCAATTCAGGTGAATCTTTCCTACACTCATTTTCTCTCTTCTATATTTTACAATCATCTTAACAACACCCCACACAATCTATTTCTATATTTTTTCCTTTGCTCAACATATAGATCTTATGTAATGATGCAATATTTATAACCCTAACCCTATCTTTAATTTATCAAGTTCAAAGATATTTTTTATTTCCATACTTGATCATCACATGATTTAGGATCTACATATTTACTATATATTTATGAATTTTTTCTTCATAATCTATATTCTCACTTTTAATATTTAACTTAATTAGATCAACTTTGATTTTGATATTACATTTTGGTGAACCTATTTATTATTTTTACACATGACATATAGATTCATGATTTTCCTTTACAGTTTTAGATTTCTAAATCTGATCGCTAGAAGCATAACTCTTTGAGTTTTCCTAAAAACCCCTATTTTTCTATTAGATATTTACATTACTATGGCCATTAATTATTATCCATGCATCATCTTTGGCTCCCATATTGCATTTGAAATACTCCTTGTAACTACCCATAAGGAGTAAGCTCTTCGAAAAACCTTTTTCCCCCTCTGTCCTATACATTATATTTTATTACATCATCACCCAATAACTAGGTATTGGTGGTCAAATACATGAGGTGGAAACAATTACAACATGGAGTGGTAGACCTCTTCTCAACCCTCCCACCGGAGGAAAATTTAACAATGGCAATATAACCATCCCACAACCTAGAGCTCATGTAACATCCACAAAGGAATATGATCTCTCGGACCTACTAAAAAATACACATGCTCAAATTTCTATTTTAGAATTACTCTGACACTCTGTCACACATTAGTATATTCTATATCATATAGTAGAAGAGGTAACCATCATGAATCATAATGAAAAAATTGCATATTTTTGATCCCTTGTTAAAAACATTAAGGCCGATGATCACCACATTTCCTTTGAAAAATCAAGTTCTCCACCACAACACATTATTGATCTTGATTTTCCATTATATATCCATGTTTAGGTCTTTTATAAATTTTTTAAATGAACTCTTGTGTATAATTGATTGGGAATAAATATATGTAGAACAACTTTCTTAACTACATCACGTCTCCATACATAACTTCTAGGAAAATTTGACACAATGATAAAATCATTTAACAATATTTCTCTCCCAAAAATAGGTGTCATTACCTTACCCATCACTTTGGGTCCTAATTCTATTTCCACACAATTCCATACTATTTAATCAAACTTAAACCACAATCTATTATTGAGATGATCATACCGTGGGGTAAATACCCTCCATGTGCATTGTTTCCTTAAATACATACATTATGGATACAAATTTACATGCCTTGTATATAGTGATTCTTATATTTTTAGGTGGTGTACTTAGATAACCACTCTATCCCAAAAATAAGTATATTATAACCACCTATTGAACCTATTTCAATTCAAAATTTAAGTGTAATTGATCCAAAAGAAGATATTAAAGTCAATACTATTCACAAGGACCATACCACAATACCACAAGAACAACCATTCATTCACAAATAGGATAACAAGAAAAAATGTAATGATGACTCTGATAATGAAGAATATGATCTTGAAAATATAAAAAACATATTGGATACACTGAAATTTACTTTAATAGGACCAAGTGAATACCGTGATAATTGGATCTCATTTAATATGCACCAATTATATGATTAGACTCAAAAAAATAATATTCCTCATCAAAAAAATCCAATTGTTATCCAAAAAGTTTAGGAAAACCATGCCACATTTGTTTCTAGATCATAAGTTGCTATTAAAAATTAATAAAATTTGATTATAATATATAATGCATGTAGTTTCATAGTTAAAACCACCAAATTCCCTAGTAAACACTCTACACTTAATTTTATACGATGTCAACAGATCCTACAACATAAATTTAATCATTGAACATTAAAGAACCCAAGAAAAATATTGAATTAATATATGGCCCCATAAGTCATATGAGTCTTATAGCCCCATGTGTTGAATGATAGATCCACAACATACTTCCATGCATGACCCATTAAGGACACCACCAGATATCCCTATGGTGATGCAACCTCTATTTGGCCCTTGACTTGACTCCACATATTCCTCACATGGTTTGATTGTTAGATATCACACTGCTTGAGGTTGCTTCTCTTATTCAAATACCCACTCTACTTCTATTTCCGTAATGTGACATATTCAATAAATTGATAAATACATATCTTCTACTTAAGTAATGTATATTTATCATTAACAACTTATGTATCCTCACTTTTATGTAACATCTTACACACACACACACACACTCTCTCTCTCTCTCTCTCTCTCTCTCTCAGCATGATTAACATTTTCTCTTAGTTTTAGATTAGGTTGTTACCTGATGATGAAACATATTTCATGGGTGTGATGTGATTACTAAGGTAACTATTCTTATCAAGGACCTCACCTCGTGTAGACACAAAATCATGCACTTTAGACATTATTTAGTTCTAGTCTCATACTACTATTTAAAAGGTTTTTGAGTGAAGAAATTACTAATTAACCCCCATATTTTTGCCATCTTCTCTTATTTTATTTCGTCATTCCCGACATTTTACACCTATATGCCGAGTCAGATTTCGTCACTTTGCATTATTTTAGCCTCGATTGGGGCACCCAGGATAGTACTAGGGCACCCATGGGTTCCCTGATCCTTTTTGCACTTTCCCAAATTTTTTTGGGCTCTTTCTATCTGTTTGAGATCTTTATCTTTTTGGTGGTCAGTCATTTCAGGTTTAATTACAAAATTAGATCAATAGACCCTATAAATTTAAAGTTATGAGACCATAATGAGGGACTAACCACTAGTCACTACTATCATCCATCTAGAGTTGCATCCACTTCGAGATCATTTGCATCCATTAGCTCCATCACAAGGACAAGGCTAGTTCATCTGCATCACACAAGCATAGAGGGAAGGATTCTATTCTATTGACTATTCCATGCACACATTCAATTACATTTTCTAAATTTAGTTATTTCTTGCTACTTCACAAAGTGGGACTGGAAAAAGAACACCTAGGCCACATGAAGTGCACACACACCAGAACTACATTTGGGTCCAAAATGTAGTGCAACGCTCAGTTAGTAATCCCATTGTTGTGGCAGCTGAGGTCAGTCCGACCCATTCATTTGCATTCTTATTTTTTTAGGGTTTTGATACTTCTTGTGGATTTCTTGCAGGTCTTTCCATCCTCTTGGATTATTAGCGACACCTGTTGTAATGCAAAAAATTTGATGCGACAAACATAGAGGGTTTCAAACCACCCGTCAGACCTATGAAACTCAATTTCAGATATTTTACACAGACCAAGGTGCCCATTCTATAGACCAAAGCACCTGTAGGCACCCAAATCCCTCTTCGGGCACTCCAGTCCAGCTAGATAGTCCAAATCGTTCCTTTTCAGAACCTCTACACAGTCATTCCTACTTTTTGTTTCCCCGGTTACTTCTGTGACACAGTTCAGATCTACCTTTGAATCAAATAATTCATTTCCATATTTCTCTTGCATAGTAGGGTTTTCATTTTCATTAGATTAGTTGTTTGTGCCATTTATATACTTCTTTACTGCATTTATTTATTACATTTACATGTCTTCTAGATTAGATTAACTATCATTAATCCTTACATTTTAATTATTTTAGTTAATCATGAGGGTGAACATGTGTGAAAAGATCCCTTGCAAAGAGAAGAATTAAAATTCAAATATGGTACAAAGTTCAAAGGTGAATAAAGCATTGTTGATTACCTATAACAAGAACATGGACCATGAATCTCAAGAGATATCAACAGTTCGTATATATTTTTGGTTCATAGAGGATTTTTTTGGGGAAAGCTATGAATATTATATGACACTTACGTGATCAAATGATATGCACTCATTCCGTAGTTCAAATGAATGTTCTTGCATTATTTATACTAGGGTGTATGCCATGTTTTTATATATCATACATTGATTTTGTGTGGAATGAATGTGAGTCACAAGACTAGGTGGACGAATGGACTTGTAAACCTCTAATTCCAATCGACACATATCAAGTTATACAGGCATTACAACTTACATTATCTTCATATCATATGACAACATCACCAGACTTTGACCAAGTCTTTGATTTAGTGCAAAAAGGTATATACATGTCATGCTATAAATTTATAAATTATTAGGATAATCTTTTTAATGTATTTTAAATTTGACTTGAGTTTTACTTTTTGATGTGCAAGTCATGTTTTTGCAGTTATTGCAATAGAATTTAACGAAAGTGGGAACAAACTACCTGTCTCATTATGTAGAGGGATTTTTTTGACTTCCACTTGTCATTTATAGTGAAATTTTCATTTATAGTGAAAATATTAAGTATCCCACAACGTCAGTGCGTAGTCACTAGAGCTTGGCTTCGATGATATCCTATCAAAGAAATCAAATACAAAGGTTGTTTAAAGACTATGAAAATACACAGAAAGATACTTTACTATTCAAATTTGGTTCTTGTAAAAAATATTTGGTTGATCAAATATCAAGGTAGGACATCAAACAAGAATATGTCGGCAGGTTTCGTGAGTCATATCATGAAGCAATCCTCACTACTATCAAGAGTAGAGTTGATCCTTGTGGTTCATTGGATTGAATTTCCAAGGTATGTTCACTTAAGACTAGATATACATCTACATGAATTTAATTTGAATAAACTTTAATGATTTTGTTTAAAGTTTGTAGGTTTTAAAATTCTATTTAATAACTTATTAACATGTTTATGTAGGTTAGTGGGTTCCAAAAAAATACTCCCACCTTCACGTGGTTGGAAATTTTATAGAGAATTCCTTATTCTCAAAGCTAAGAGAAACTAAGGGAAATTAAATCTTGGAAATGAATAAAAAGCATAAATTCTCATGTCACCACTTATATTATATGAAAAATGTCTTCTTAACATGTTTCCTAGTACTTGGTCTAATGCTGAAAATAGAGTCCTAATAATTTTATAGGGTTATCAACATAAAAATTCCCTTATAACAATGTATTACCATGCAATTTCACCCTTTAGTATGTTTTGCATAAAAGGATTTTGGTCAAATTCAATTCTTCTTTCACACTTGATGTTGTCACAAAATCATGCACCTTTAGGCATTATTTAGCTCAGGTCCTCATACTATTATTTAGAAGGTTTTTGAATGAAGATAGTACTAATTAATCCCATCTTTTTGGCCATCTTATTTTTACTTTTATTTCATCATTGTCACACATTTTTTTATATACATGCCCAATTTGTTTCGGCACTTTCCCGTCATTTTAGCCTCCGGAACCGAGGCACCTAGGATTATACTGGGGGTGTTGGGGAGTGCCCTGGTCATATCCGGGGTGCATCCCGATCCTTTTTCTACTTTCTCACCACTTTTGGGGCTCTTTCTAGATGTTTTTTCATCCTTATCTTTTTCATAGTTCGGCGCCATGTCGGGGGTTAATTACAAAGATTAGATTAAGAGAACCCCTATAAATATAAAGTTATGAGACCCTAATGAGGGTGCCTAACGTCACTTACTACTATCACTCCATCTAGAGCTGCATCCATTACATCACTTGCATCCACATAGTTTCATGCATCAAAGCTAGGATATCTGCATCAACACATACTTCATATGGGGAGGGATCCTATTATATTCCATGCAAACATGCTATTACATTTTCTAAATTTAGTTATTACTCGCTATTTCACATAGTGTGATTGACACAAGAACACATAGGGGAATGCCATGCACACACAGCATACAGCACGAACTATATTTGGGGTTTGAAATGTAGTGCCAACCTAAGTTTGAAAGTTCATAAGAATTGTGGTGCACGAGGTGAAGTTTGACCCATTCATTCTGCATATGGAAGTGTTAGGGTTTTGATACAGAGCACGCTAAGGTAGGTGTTTGTTTCATCTCCCATTATTTGATATATTTGGCGTAATTGAGGCAAATTTTGGACATGGAGTGAAGAACACGTTTTGTAGAAGACTTGAAGAACATGCAAAGGCTATTTTGGACAAGTAGAAGATCGAGTTTACATGCATATTTTTTGAGGCTATTAATAGGATTATACTACTGTTGTATTATTAGATAATCTATTATTAACGAGCATTGCATGCTCTTGTATTTATCATGTAAGGGTGCATGACATATTATTAGCATGTAGTCTATTTTTGAAAGGTTCTTAGGAAGTGAAGGGAAAGTCCCCACTACCCTATAAATATGTATTGATTTGCACGGTTTAGACTTCCATATTATTTAATAGAGTTATGCTGTGAGTTTATAGTAGCGCGCATGACTATGATGACTATGTATGTATGAAGCTTCTGTGTTTTACAACAAATTAATATAATGGATCTTTGTGGGTGGATATTGATTGTAGACACATCTGTGAATGGATCTTGTATGGTAAAGTTAATCTTGGTTCTTGTTTAATTAAATCTTGCATATGGTTAAGATCTAGATCTGGTTTATGCACTTGCAATATACTTAATTATCTGTTATGGATTTGGAATATCTATTTAATCATGCTAACTCCTTGAACAGTATGACATAAAAGAGGGAACTTGGTACCCTTGTGCGCTTCGGGTGAGCGCTTAGTTCAGGCTGAGTGATGTGCTAACATGCCTTAGGCTATTGTGGGTAAAAACTAGGCTACATTTTGGTTCCATTGCTAGGACCTCTTTTTTAGTTGTTTGGTAGGATGTTGCATGATGAAGATGTACCATGGTTAACCTTGGCCAGTATTGAAGAGTGGTTAGACAATTTAGAGGAAGAGTATGCTCACAGATTTAACACTAGACCTGATTTTAATGCACTTGCATGTGGGTTGAACAAAATTTGTATCATGAGTTGTATGAGACGTTCTTCACCATCTTTCCTATAGAGTTATACGAGTGGTTGGTTGCTTATGCATCAAAGAGAAATTGGAGGTTTCGTACACTTGTTTGGATGTAGGAAGAATTCCAGGATTTTTATGATGTAGATTGACTTAGATGCATGCACTGTAGATCATTAGTTCAGTGGTGTTTTGAATAGCTATATTTTAGAGTACACAGGTTTCTACTTATTCATGTCCAGAGGTTACTTGAGTTCCAATTCATGCGTGAACCCAGAGGATCGTATTTTTGTGGTATTCCTTTAGAAATTAAGATCTTGATTGTGACCCTGGATTTGGAAGAGAAACCTATGGCTAGCTAAACCCCACCATGTGCATGGGGGGGGCAGGTGTGGTGAAAGATGGTGGATCTAGTGGAAGAGAGGAAGATAAAGAGAAGAAATGTGGCTTAAGTTTAATGAGGCACATGAGAGGGATTTGGAGAAGTAACATGAAGTTGTGGAAAGAATGGCATGTTGTGGAGAGAGATGGCTCATGAAGGATTTGGAGCTCACGTAGAAGACATGGAGCCAGAGCATCTAGAACTCCCCCATTTGGGAAATCATGGTAGATAACCCTCTTCAACCTTAGATGAGAGAATTCATATGAAGAAATATACATGGACCACGGGCACTCATTTGATCCCTACCTGGTGACCTAGCCCTTGTGCTTGGTTTTCTAGTTTCTATGACAGTTATCAGTAAACAAGCTAGTGTGGGCAGTAGAGTAGTGACATATAGAGTTATTTTATAGTCAAGTTCAGGAGTTAATCAGGTAGCTTATTCATCTATGGTGGCACAATCATCATCTGTGTTATTTGGAGGTCTAGTTGGAGGTATGTTTTCTAGTCACATCATCAGCACAGAACATGGGTGCAATTGGAATCACGTCTGGAAGTAGCACAACTTTGCAGACTATGGGAGTTTAGTTTAGCACAACCATTGGAACATAAGGTAGTGCATCCTCTAGTCTTTTCCCTACTTCAAGAGGGTGATCAGGAGGATCAGGTGGCTCAGGATCTAGTGGATCTAGTGGTTCTAGGGTGAGGAGGAAACACATGAGGAAATACATGTTCTAGATCTGGTGGGCACGGTCCACACCAACCCCAAAAAATTTATATGGAGATGCCTCTTCATCTCCAGAATATAGAGGAATAGAAGATGCAAAATGAGCACATGTATATGTGTGAGATACTATGGCACATGAAGGGGATTACAACTCCAGAGTGCAAGGAAAGTCAGGTTTACAACTACATTGCAAGGGTGCGTGCATAGTTGGTACAAGAAATATGATCTAGACCAGACTTGTGTAGATTATACTACATTGCGGATGCTTTCTTGAAAGAGTTTTATATTCCTAAGTTTGAGCAGAAGAGCATCAACGTGTTAAAGGACATCAAGCAGGGCATGACTAAGAGTGTTTGGGAGTATGATGCATGGTTCAAAACCCTTTTGTCAAAGTTATCTTATGACATTCACCCAAGTCAGCATGCTCAATGGTTTGTTGGAGGACTGATCACGCCTTTCAGAAGGGTACTCTCACACAAGACTTATACAGATCTGTGTGAGGCACTTGAAACAATCTCTATGCATTGAGGTAGTTGGGAGTGTAGACACAGGAGTTAGCCCATTTTTGGAGGCTCAGATTGCAGCGATGGTGAAACAATTAGAGAAATTATCAGCTAATTCAGCACATGAGACATGTAGTGGAATTTGGTGCACAAATTGTGAAGTAGAAGGGCATACTAAGGATAGTTGTCCTCATAATCAGTGCACGCCATATTTTTGGACTGTGAGATTTGTCACTTGGATCATGATTCAAGTAGGTTCCCATTGTTTTAACATGCGATAAGAAAGAATGTGTCTTGTTATTGCAAGATTTGTAGGTCTACCACTCATGATACTGAAAATTATAGGTTGATTGATCAGATTCATGATGCCATTGATATTGGTGTACGACAGACCAATGTTGCAAATAATTCAAAGGAGAAAGGTGAGCATCATGATCATGATCACAATGAAGGGTGCTCTGATGGAGGCCAAGGTAGAGGTCAAGGATACTGTGGAGGATTCAGAGGCCGAGGTCATGGTGGTGGAAGGAGTGAATTTCCATGAGGAACATGTTATACATGTACGGATCCCCTGATCATTATAGGTGTGAATGCCCTCAGAACATTATTTTTTCTTTTGTGGAAAGAACCACAACTATGAATAATGCCAAATTTGTATGAACACTTGAGTAAGAAGCACAAGTAGGATAAGGGCATGGGGATGGTTAGAGTACAACGCGCTGTGGAAGATCAGTGGATGCCTAAGTTAGCACAGATCTTGAGTTGGTACCTGTGAAGATCACTACACACGCTGAGGCTACATGCACCAGGGAAGTTCCAAAGAAGAAATCCTGTTATTACAAAGGAGGAGGTACTACATGTAAAGTATCCAGACCCTATGCATCAGAAGGAAGTTTATCAAGAAACCATGGAGGTGATTAGGAATTTACAGGGTGAGATATAATGTTTGAAAGAATAGTCACATGGAAGTTAGAACAAAAGAAATCAACTGAGCTTCCTCAGAAGGATGTTGATGATTTAAAGGAGGTTTGCAAGATGTTGTGACAAGATAACATCATTCCTTTATTGGGGAATGGTTAAGGGGAAAAACCGTGCTAGAGTTGAGCGTGAAAGACATATTTTGCATGCTAACCTACCTCCTCATAGTCTGGATTATGACAAAGAGATCACTCTGAATGTTGTTGTTGATGGATGGATTTTAAGTAACATTTTGATTGATACAGGTGCAGAAGTGAATGTACTCACTTTGGATGCATGGATTCAGATGGGAAGACCACCATTGCAGCCATATTTGAATGTGTTGTTTATGGAAAATAGGACTAAAGCCACACCCATTGGAGTTTTGAAGGATGCTACTATTACTATACAAGGGGCCAAGTTTACTGGGGACTTTGAGGTCTTGGCGCTTGCAGAGGCAGACAATTTTCCAACACTACTTGGGTGCCCTTGGTGTTATGTAAACAACGTTGACCTATGTTTCAACAAAGGATATATAAGTTTTGAGAACAAGGAAGAGTGTGTCATCATTCCTTTGGAAGATGGAAAAGCTGCACCTTATGTAGAGCCCTTAAGTGAAGAGGATTTGAATAGAATTTATGTGCACACCATTAGAGATCTAAAGTCCTTGAGCCATCAAAGGAAGGAGTTCTCCAATGGGATGATGCATAGTCCATGAGTGATACTACAAGTGTTGCATGTGACAACTGGGCACATGGAACTTATGAAATGGTTGGGCACAAAGTGAGAAGTGTAGTTACACACGTAAGTAGGCCGTGTTGTGTTAGGCATTTGGGTAGTAACCAGGTACCAAGGTACATGGCAAGGAAATCCTAAAGTATTCCTACACTCTATGGAAGTTCAGTGGATAGATCAAGTGGAAAGAAGGAATATGTTAGTTTATACTCTATGCGGGACAACAACATGCTGGTGGATGGTTCATAGGGATAATCTCTTAGAGTGGCGAGAAGTGAGAATCGCCTTCTCTGCTAGATTTCTCAGGAGAAATGCACCTACTCAGATATGTGAATTTCATGGTAAGGATCCTGTTCAACACCACGTTCAATAGTGTGAGAGACTTTGGATAGAGGGACAAGAAGCTTTACCACCTTCACTATGGGTGCACAAGCTCTACTTCACCTTGCAAGGTTGTGCACGTGCATGGTATGTCTATGCAGAGTTGAATAGAGAGAATGAAATTGGCAAGAACTGACTGAAGGTATGATTCAGACCTTTGACTATTTTTCCACTAAACCTCCAGTGAATGAGGTATTACAGGTTATGAAGCACTTGACTATGGGAGATAGTGCAAAGGATAAGGAACTTATTCAGGAGTTACTAGGTGAGTCAGACCTAGAGGCATGCTTTTGAAGAGGAAGAGATAGATGCAGAACAACTTGGGTGCACCTTGCCTAGAAAAAGAAAAGGGTAAGATGGTCTATGTCATTGATGATGAAGAAGTGGAGAATCTGGATGTTGATTATATAGAGGGTACATGTGAGGTCTTAGACAAGTGTAGATGAGAAGGCACACACCTACCATGAGCCTATGAAAACTAAGAAGGTCAACATTGGGATAGATGTTGAACCTAAGGAGGCCATCATTAGAGATTATTGGTTAACTCTGAGGTTGCTAAGATAATTAAGCTATTGTGTGACTTCCAAGACTTGTTTCCTAGGGCTATCATGAATTGAAAGGGGTTACATGAATCTTTGGGTGAGATGAGAATCAAGCTAAAGGAAGGTGCACACTGGTTAGGAAGAGGCCTTACAGGATGAATCCTAACTGCGCACGTCAAGGTGAAGGAAGAAATTGATAAGATGTTGAATTATGGAATCATTGAGCCCATCGAGGAGTTCAGAATGGGTTAGCCCTATGGTGATCAGTATAAAGAAAGATGGAAGAATCATAATTTGTGTGGATTACAAGGAATTAAATGTTGCATGTGTAATTGATCCCTTTCCCACACCTTTTACTAAAGAAATCTTGGAAGGAGTTGCAGGGTGAGAGATCTACTCCTTCACTGATGGATTTTATTGATATCATCAGGTGAGGATAGATAAAGAGGATCAAGAGAAGAAAAATTTCACCAATGAGTGGGGAAGTTTTGCATACACATTTATTCCCTTTTGGATTAAAGAATGCAGCTTGTAGTCTTTTTGTACATTGTTGTTCAAGCATTCCAGGATTTTATTCATAAGTTCTTGTAGGTTTATCTGGATGATTGGACAGTCTATGGGCTTGTGAAGGATCACTGTGATAATTTAAGGCTTATGTTTGAGAGGTGTACGGTATTTGAGCATCTCTTTAAACATTAAGAAGTGCATTTTTGCTACACCATTTGGGACTTTATAGGACATATCATTTGTAAGGAAGGCTTGTTAGTGGATCCTGCTAAGGTTGTTGTCATTTTGGGATTAGAGGAACCTACTAACCAGAGAAAGGTGCACATATTCTTGGGGCACACAGGATATTACAATGAAGTTTATCAAAGGTATGCTAAGATTTCTACACCCTTAGAGGAATTATTGAAGAGTAAAGGCAAGTTCTATTGGGGTGAAGCGTAACATAACGCATTTGAGACATTGAAGGAAAGGATTACTACAACACCTATTCTATCTTTCCTTCATAGACCAAACCTTTTCATGTGCATGTGGATGCCTTTGGCATGGCCATTGGCATGGTATTATCCCATCTTGAGAAGGGATTGTTGATCATCCTATTTTCTTTGCAAGCAAAAAGTTGACTCCAGTAGAACAAAATTATACAACTACAGAGTGCGAGGCCTTGTCCATGATCTACGCATACATAAATTTTGAAAGTACTTGCTAGTGGAACACCTTTTATTTTCTATACAGATCACATGGATTTGAAGTACTTGGTGAAAAAACCCATTTTGTAGGGGGTGCATATGCCATTGGATACTGTTATTTCAGGAACTTTGATATTACTATGGTGGTAAAGTAATCATGACAAGAGAAATTCTGGACCAGATCATTTATCAAGGATTAATTTCAGGTGAGGATGAGACAGAGCATTGAGGACACAATGTCGGATGCACAACTATTCATATTGAACCACATGCCCTATGACTTAGAATGATATTGTTGTATTTTTTAGAACTAGGTGTGGCATCTGAAGGAATGAAGATTTTAGAGGAGAAACAACTTGTCATACTATGTCGCACCTTATATGTTGATTAGTGGAGACTTATACAAACTAGGATGGGATGAATTTTTTTGCCGGTGTGTACTTGAGCATGAACATGCAAAGCTATTATAGAGGAGGCTCATGGCAGTATTGCAGGTGGACATTATGTAGGAGATACCACTGCACACAATATTTTATTGGCTGGTTTTTGGTGGGAAACATTTTATAAGGATTGTAAAGAATATTGTAAGGCATGTGACCATTGTTCAATGCCTTGGAAATCCTGGGCATAGAGATGAAATGAATTTGAGGCCTATTGCTAGCACATAACCTTTTGAGAAAGGGAAATTGAACTTTGTGGGTCCTATTTCACCACCCACAGTGTAGGACTGGATCACACCACATCATAACTTGTACATATTATCTTACAAGGTGGGAAGAAGCAATGCACCTACAAAGGATTACAACAATCTACAATAATAAGGTTTATGTGGGAAAACATCATCAGTCAGGTATGGATGTCCTTTGAGTTTGACAAGTGATAGGGGTACTCATTTTCTTAATGAGACCATCAGGATACTATTATCATAATTTATGGTTGCACACCATAAAAAAACACCCTATCACCCTCAGGCTAATGGAACTGCTGAGGCCTTCAACAAGATATTGAGCCACACATTGACTAAAATTTGTGATGTTGGAAGGAAATGACTGGGATGATAAAGTCTTTGTTGTACTTTGGGCATACATGAAAACCTACAAGAGGTTGAATAAGGCCACACCCTTTCAATTTGTGTTTGGCACTGAGGTTGTTCTACCAATGGAATTCATGTTACCTTCTCTATGTATATTACATGCACATGAGGTTTGGCTGATGAGAAAGCACTTGAAGAGTTCATTGAAAAACTGATGCAGTTAGATGAAAGGTGCTATAGAATGTTGAAGTTAGAAGAGAAAAATCTAGACAGAAGGAATGACATGATAGATATATTAAGTATAAGAAGCTTAAAGTTGGAAATATGGTTCTTCTTTATGACTCCAAGTTCTTGCGCCACCTTGGAAAACTTAAGGTGCATTGGTTGGAACCATATGTTATCACTTTATATACTTGATTCAGGAGTTTGTTAGTTAGAGGCACTGGATGGAACATGGTTTCCCGGTTACTTTAACGAGAGTAGGTTGAAGCCCTACTATAAATAAGTCTTCTTGGTGTTTGTAATAAGGAAATATTTCCACTTAGATTATATTTCCTTAATGCATTTCCTATATATATGTTTCCTTTATCATTTATATGCTTTGTCAATTTAGTTTAGTGTTTTGTGTAATAAGCATGTGCTTGCACGCCAGAAGCTGATTACTATCTAAGTGTTTTCATGTGCAGAGGACCGCACATACCCTTAGCATGGGGTGGAGTATATAAAATGTACATGGACCAAATTTTAATGTTATCTAAAGATGGATATGCATTAAGAAATCTTTGTGCAGGTGCTTGAAGTAAAGGTGCAGATAGAGAAAGATTGCTCATAATTGATTGAAAACCAAGTATGGATGAATGGACACATAGTGTAACGTGAGGTAGGCTGCAGTAGTAGAAACTACTTAGTGAAAGGCGTAGTGGATAAGTACTTCAATGCATAAAGGCGTGTGAGAGGAGGTCTATGTGGCCGAGGAGTAGTAGGAGCACCAGAAGGTTATGACTGTGGTGGGGAAAAATCAGCGTAAGAAAATTAAATAAACATCAAGTTAATGCTGAAGTATGGTGGTAGGTGGAGAGAAATAAATGTGGATGTTTTTTAAAAACTATATAAGGAGGTGTTGTAAGAAATTATTTTCACCTTTGTGATCAAGAGTATTCGAGTGAGTTGAATTGAGTGAGATAGCAAATGAGTTGTGAAGTGTGGAGAGATACGAACCAGCCATATTTGTCATATTTATGCACGACATTGTCTGACACTCCATTGGAGAAGGTGTTTGAGTGAAGTAGAGGCGTGTGAGGAAGAGAAATTGACAATTAGGGTTTGGATTTGAGCTAGGGTATGCGGATCAAGAATTATAGAGCTTGAATTAGTTACAAGAACACACCGTTATTGTTCCAATGTCACCTAAGCGAGCACTTGAAGTAGACATAATGGGAAGGAAGAAGAAGGAAGTTGAGATCGAAGAGAAGGATGCCCCTGAAATCCATTTTTTTGAGATGAAATACCTAGAATGGGTTTTTACGGGTCATGATTGGGATTCTCACATTCACCGGTACAAAGTAAGTGACTATAACCACATGAATAAAGATAACACATGTAATGAAATTACTTGTATAATTTGGATTATAAGCAGCAATAGAACACTAAATAACACAATATTTAAGAATAATGATCTCAATATGCAATTAGAATAGCTTCGCCACTTCGAGGTGGCAACCTCCAAACCATAAAATAGACTCAAATTCTCCAATGATAAATCATCTACTACCTACAATCCCCAATATATAATATTCCTATGTTATGGCCATCACCAAGGCTGACCTACTAAGCATGAGAAAGTATAAATGATATAATAAAATGATATGGTAAGCCACAAGCCAGATACTCATATCCTAATACAAGTAATAGGTTAAGGGCGTAGCATGCCCTTCCCCTTCAAACCAACATTGTCCTCAAACTTGAATAATCTTGGATGTTGCTGTAGAAAACCTTCATCCTCCCAAGTTGAATCTTCTATGCTCATATTCTTCCACTTGATCAAATATTCCTTAATGTCTCTGGTTCTCAACCTCTTAGTACGTGTTTGCAGAATATTCTCTAGTTCCAAACTGATTCTTCCTTCCTCATCAAGTTATGGTAACTCTATCTAGGCTTCAAATTTCTGTCCAATAATCTTCTTCAGGCAGGAAACATGGAGTACTAGGTGTAAGCGTGAAGATGGAGGCAACTCTAGTTTATAAGAAACACTGCCAATTTTCTGTAGAACTTGATAAGGGCCATAACATTTAGGAGCAAGTTTGTTTTCCTTTTTCTGTTGCTTTAGGGACATTTACTTGTAAGGATGGAGATGTACAAAAACCCAGTCACCAATTTCAAAATGTCTTTCACTACAACGTTTATCTGCTTGTTGTTTCATCCAATTTTGTGTCAATGCTAAATTCTCCTTCAAACTAGCCAAAACCTATTATTGATGTTGAATGTGTTCCTCAACATCTCTAACCTTAGTTTGCACCCTCAAGGAAGAAGTGATAGAATGTGGATGGTAACCATATAATTCTAAAAATGAGGTCATTTGAGAAGGGCTATGAAAATATGTGTTATACCACCATTCTGCAAGTGGTATCCATTTAATCCACCTTTCCTTCTTATCTGATACAAAACAACGTAGATACCCCTCTAAGAATTTGTTGACCACTTACGTTTGCCCATCAGTTTGAGGACGATAAGATGAACAGTGAGCTAGTTGAGTACCCAAACATGAAAATAATTCCGTCCAAAAATTACGTGTGCAAATAGGATTACAAACACTTACAATTATCTTTGGGGTTCCATGTAGCCTTTGAATTGTCTCCAAAAAATAGTTGCGACTGTACTGGCTGCAAATGGATGTGATAGGGAAAAAAAATGGGCATATTTTGTGAGCCTATCCACAATCACCAAAATAACATTCTTACCCTCTAAACAAGGCAATCCAGTGATGAAATCCATGGATACCTCCTCCCATATCTAGCTAGGAATTGGTAAGGATTGCAATAAACTTGGTGTCTTAATTGTTTCCCCTTTGTTCTGTTGGCACACTAAACACTCTGATACAAAATTTTGTACACTGTGCTCGAGTCCTTCCCAAAAGAATTCTATTTTTATTATATGATATGTCTTCAAAAACCCAGAATGTCCTCCAACAGGTGAGGCATGTAGCTTTGCAAGAATATTATGCTTCAACTCAAAATATTTACTCAAGTATAACCTATCCTTGTACCATAGCGCATTACCTTTCCACTAAAATTTGTCAGATGTTATAGAGCCTTGCTTGATATTATGTATTAGAGATTATGTATCCTTGTCTTGATCCCATTATTATCTGGATTCATCCACCCAATCACTCGTCAACATGGACGTTCCACATAGTAAGGCATCTGCAGATTTATCCTTTTTAGACAACACATCAACTACTACATTTTCTTTACCGTTTTTGTATATGATTTCAAAATCACAACCCAACATTTTTTTTACTGACTTTTGTTGTTCCTCAAATGATAAGCTTTTCTCCAAAAAGTATTTGAGACTATCATGATCATTTTTTACCTTGAAGTGTCTACCCATGAGATAGGGCCTCCATTTCTTGACTGCATGAAGAATAACCATCATTTATTTCTCATAGACTTGTTTGAGTAGATATTTTCCTTTGAATTGGTGACTCTCAAATGCAATTAGTCTTCCTTTCTGCATTATAAATACTCCTAATCCTGATCTTGAAGCATCACTTTCAACAATGAAGGTTTTTGAGAAGTTGGGAGTAGCCAAAATTGGGGTGCTGCACATGGATTCCTTTAGATGCTCAAAGGATTAAGTGGCTACATATGTCCAATGGAAGGCATCCTTCTTTAACAATGCAATGAGTGGGGTCGCTATTCTATCATATCCCCACACAAATCTTCTTTAGTACCCTGTTAGTGCTAGGAAACCACGAATATTTTTGAGAGTACTGGGCCTTGGCCATTCCACCATAGCTTTGATCTTCTGAGGATCAACTTTGACACTTTCATGGGATACAATGTGACCCAAGTACTCTACCTCTTGTACACCAAATGAACATTTGGATGGATTTATATAGAGAGTATGTTTCTCCAAAACTTCTAACACTTTATTTACATGCTGTAAGTGTTCTTCCCATGTCTTACTGTAAATCAACATGTCATCAAAGAAAACTAATACAAATTTCCTTAAAAATGGCCTAAAAATAGTGTTCATCAAGCTTTGAAAGGTTGAGGGAGAATTTGTAAGACCAAAAGGAATTACCAAAAACTCATAATGGCCCTCGTGAGTCCTGAAAGCCATTTTATGAACATCTTCCTCTCTTATTCTAATTTGATGGTACCCTGAACGAAGATCTAATTTTGTGAAATAAATAGCACCATGAAATTCATCAAGTAAATAATAAATTATTGGAATATGAAACTTATCTTTGATGGTGTACTTGTTGAGTTCTCGGTAATTTGGATACATCCTCCATGTTTCATCCTTCTTACGTACCATGACCACTAGCAAAGAATATGCACTCTGGCTATGCTTGATGATATCTGCCTTCAACATTTCCTGTACCATTTTCTCGATCTCACTTTTCTGGGAATATGGGTATCTGTATGGTCTGATGTTAGGTGTTTAGCTCCCAGGAATCAATTGAATGGCATGATCATGATTGCTAACTGGTGGTAGTCCCTTTTGAATTGCATAAAAAATAGACGAGTGAGCATCAAAAATATTCTGAAGATTGGGTGGCATTGAAGACTCTGTATTTTTTACTTCTATGGAAAATAAATTTGCTATAAATCCATCTACTCCTTTTCTAAGAACCTTCTATATCTGATGAGAGCTAATAATATGTGGAGACTTAGCTACCATTCCATTGAAATTTATTGTCCTTCCATCTGAATGAAATCGCATGAACAATTCTTGGAAATTTATCTCTATAATACCTAAGGTTGTGAGTGATTGGACACCCAAAAAAATATCTACCCCTCCCATAAAAATAACAAACATAGGTGAGTCTAATAGGTAGTCTCCCATGGAAAGCTTGATACAATGGAACTTTCCTGTGCACTTGAATGTCCCACCATCCACAATCATAACTTGCATTTTTGGAGTAGGGTAAATAGAACAATTGAGGAGGGAAGCCAACTTACTATTTATGAAGTTATGAGTACTCCTCGAGTCAATCAACACTGTCACCTTCTATTTTTTGATCTATCCAATAACCTTGAGTGTTTGAGGAGTACTAATACCTGACAATGCCTGGCAAGAAATTGTAGGTTGGTGATCCTCTACTTCATCTTCTACTGGTTCCTCAGCCTATTCTATAATTTTAGCTTCCTCATTATCCTCATTACCTTCATCAATATAAAACAACTTCTTCTCAATACATTTGTGTCCCGGTCCATATTTGCTATCATAGTTAAAACATAATTCTTTTTCTCTCTTTTCTTCCATTTGCTGAGGAGTCAGTCTAATTGGCCTAACAAATGAAGGGGAAGAGATACTACGATCTCTGGTGTTAATTAAAGGTGGCCTCCTACTACAAAGAAATTTTTCCTCTACTGGACGTGCCATGATAATAGAATCAGAAAGCTTGAGTGGATTAAACATACGTACCTCATGCTCAATGTGGTCCTTACGACCCCCAAGAAATAGGTCATTCAAATTCTCTTCTGGAATATTCTCCACCCTTAAGGATAGGTTCTAGAATTGATGAACATAATCTTTGACTGATCCCATTTTCCCTAACTTTGCTAATTGACTAAAGTAGTTCTCTGAAACACTGGAACTATAGTGCAATTGCAACTCCTTCGTAAAAACTGTCCAAGTGACATTGAGACCATTCTTCTGCCTCCGAGCACATAACCATCGATACCAAACGAATTGGTCTAGTTCAATATACAAGGATGTTAATGTCACCTTTTTTCCTAATGGTTTTTGATGTAACTCAAAGAATTTCTCAATTTGATTTATCCAATTCAGGGGATCCTTACCATCAAATTTGTGCATATCCACTTTTGGCATCATGTTCCGTGGTTGCGAATAAGTTGGATTTTGATTGGGCTGGAAAAGTGATCCAACATGGTTATTTTGTCCATGATTTTGAATTGAAGATCCTCCTTGGTTGATATGGGGTGGATTTGGGCCATACTGTTTACACGTTACATGTTGCATGATATCATACAACCATTGATTGATTTGGTCTATGTCTCCTTTAGAGGCCATCTCAGATTGTACATTTCACAACTCATACTCAAGTTGGCTCACCTTATGATCAACTGAGGTAAACCCTAGTGTTGAGAAATCTGTATTTACCCCTTCTGACTCCAACTCTTCAATCACTACCCCATCTTTATCTGGGGTTTTACCCGGAGTGACCGAATTCTTTTTTGCTCTTGTGGAAGGCCCTGCCATGATGTCAAACCTTAGGGTTTAGGGTTTTGATACAAATTCAGCCAAACAGGAAAACACATAGAGAATATACTAATACTATGTTTTTTATATCTTTCCGAAAATGTAAAGAACTTGAACAAATTCCACAATTTGCACCCTAGGGAGTGATTTTATGAAAAACCCTAATTTTATGAAAAATCCTAAATTTATAATAACTTTTGCAAAATAAATCACAGCTCTGATACCACTTGTAATGAAATTACTTGTATAATTCAGATTCTGAGCAACAATAGAACAATGAATAACACAATATTTTAGAATAATGATCTCAATATGCAATTAGAATAGCTTTGCCACTTCAAGGAGGCAACCTCCAAACCATAAAATAGAATCAAATACTCCAATGATCAATCATCTACTACCTATAATCCCCTATATATATATTATTCCTATCTTATGGCCATCACCAAGGCCGACCTACTAAGCATGAGAAAGTATAAATGATATAATAAAATGATATGGTAAGCCACAAGTCAGCTACTCATATCCTAATACAAGTAAAAGGTTAAGGGCGTAATGACACATATGAATTGGATAAGTTGTTGGTAGTGAAGACAAATTTGAGGATAGAGAACGACATGGCTGTGTATGATGACGCAGTATGAAAAATTATTAATAAAGGTACAAGGTTTGTATTTATATGAGCTCCCTTACTATGGAAAACTAGAAAAGTTATACTAGTGGTAGATGAGCAAAGTCTATGAGGTCTTCTTCTATTTTGTTGGGCGGCGAATAAGGCTCACCACACCCTTGATTGAGAGTTTGATAGGACTAAGGAGTTTGGGTACTGAATTGAGTAGTGAAATGAATTGATAAGGAGGTGATAGAAGCAACAAAGAAGGCATTAGGATATATAAAGTGAGGGTGCGTGATGGATATCCATAAGTTACAAAAGTATCTAGTTGTTCAGGTGGCAGTGCGCCTGTATACTAAGCTGAACAATCAAGAGCGTTGGTCACAGGTAAATAAAGCATGGTTGCATGTAGCAAATAAGATGAAAGAAGGTGTAGTGTATATTTTGGTTGGTTTCATTACTGAGACCATCATTGAAGAATCAATCATGAGGGTGAGAAAATAAGTTTTGGTGAGATACTTTTGTCACTTGTTTTTGTTGAAATTGGAGTGCCCGATGGGCCAAAAGATAAAATTTGGCAATATCCCAAAGAGAAGAAATATCTTGGCAGAGGTATTTTCTAAGTACACATGTGATGGGACCATGAGTGGTGCCATTAAGCAAAGAGAAGAGTTGTGGTATGAAGCCTCCGTGCTACATTTGAGGAGGAATGGAGAACACCAAAGGAGCTTCTTGTTGTATTGGGTAAATAGGTACAATTTGTAGTATATCAACACTTCTACATCACACATTTTGGTATGAAGGATGAAAAATGGAGCCCCTAGTGTAAGCTCCCATATGACTTCACCATGTGCTAATTTCAAGCATCTGTACATAGGTTCTCAGATGCGCGCTGGTTGTTATTTAACGCAGACAAGGTATATTTTGACTACCACACCCTCAGGAAGACTTATGTTTATCCATGTAAGTCTGGATATATAGAAAAATCAATTTCAGATGATATCAACATGAAGGCTATGATATCGGCCATTGTAAATTTTGGAGCAACCCTCGTATATATTCACCTCAAGATAAGGTTAGAAAATGGAAAGTATGTTGAAAATGAGTTCAAACTTCAAGGACCACCCAAGAAGAAGCATACTGTGGGAACATTACAAGATGAAGAAGACACCTTGCCCCTTGAGGAAGAAGAAGGAGAGGAAGAAGAAATTCAGGAAGATAGTGGTGGCTTGGAGAATAGGGGTAGAAAAAACCTACTATGGGAGAGAAAAGAGAGCGCGAGGTAACCCCTCCACTGCAAAAAAAAGATGAAGTGTTGGATACCGAATCAATGGAGGTGGACATAGATGATACTACAGAGGAACATAAGTTTAAAAAAGTGCTAAGAAGAACAAGTAATTAGAGTGTGGGGACATCACAAACCCTTAGGAGGTCACCTAGGACTTCACCTATGAAAGGAGAACTTGAAAAAAAGAAAAGGTGCAAGTACATTCCTTGGAAGGAAGACGAGGAAGATAAATATGAAGACAACACACCGAATACTCCAGGGAAGACTGAGGATGTAGAAGAGTGTTAGGTAGATGAATTAAATTAGGAAACAAAGGAGTTGAAGGAAACAGATAAGGGTGATCCTTCAGGCTCACTCCACACTACACATAAAGGTAAAGGACCGGTGTTGGATTCAGAAGTGCATACCTTTAAAGGTAGGCATTCGAGGAAAGGAAAGGAGGAAGAAATTTATGAGATACCAATAGTTAGGTACATTGATGACCCAACTAAGATCATATATGCACAGTTTCAAAGCACTTTAGAACCTAAGGACCTTTATGAATGGAAGCTGATGGATGAAGACATGACAACTACATGCACACAAAAACAACTATATTGGAGCATGCAAAATCATATGGATGAGCCTAAATTTGATGTATGTGAGGAATCATATGTGTCACGTAGGTTGAAAAAGGAACCAAACTCACGCCCTGTCACAATTAAGCCTATTATGATGTCTGATGAACAGGTGAGCAATGCTCTAACAAGGGTATCTGCAGAAGTTACACACAGAAACGTAGAAAAAGTGGAAACTATTCTGGCACTCTTGGAAGATAATAAGGATAAGGATGCTGAAATAAAGCATATGATAGAAGAAAAATAAATAGCTAGGGCAAAAACACGTTCGATACTTAGTATGGCCGAATAGATTGGGGACGAGATTTTTAAGAAGAGGCCGGATTTAGAAGATAAAGTTACACAAGAGTTTCTATTTTCTTTAAACTTCTTATGCACTTTAGTTCATATAGTGATAGATGAGGGGCCCATAAGAATTCCAAAACCCAAGGATGCTACAGAACAACTGCAAAAGGCTAAGGCAACAATTGCGCAAAAAATTACAAGTTATGATTCAATACTGCAAACCTTGAAGAATGAACTAAAGAAAGAAGATTTGGCATTGAACATGTGTGCAGCCCATATGTGATTATCAAGAAAAAAACCATGGCCAAAGAGGTTGAGGTTCATAAATCAAGTAAAGAACGAAACACTTGGATGTGTGGAGAGGCTTACTTTAATAATAAAGAAGTGCGGTGTGCTTGTAGTAGCCCATGATCCACATAAGGAGAAAATCTAAGACATTGGGAAATTGATAGCGCATTAAATGGATGTCATGGATAGAATGGTCTCAAACATGGCCAATGTTCTCAGAGTGCTACATAATGAAGGTGAGAACATGAATCTTGATGAGATGGAAGTAGTCCTTGTAGAAATTTTGGATAAAACAAATAAAGCGCTAAGTGATTTGAATGAATTAGAGGTGGAGATCAAAGCAGAATATCCTGAGTTAATTCGTCATGTTGAAGAATAGGGAACCAAGTATTTTCTCATTCTTTGTACATATGTTCTTTCATCCTTTATTCTTTTTCATGGAGACATAAGTTATGAATACCCATTACTGGGGATGACAATGAAATTAGTGTGGGGTAATGTTAGGATGATGAAATACAACCTAAGTATGAAAGGCGTAGAAGGATTGGGTGCATAGTCATAGGGCACATATGTAAGCACAAAACTATAGTGAAACAGGGTGTGCCCAGGAAGGCATGAATTCAAGACAACCATTTTCTAGTTTGGGGCTAATTTTGGACATGGAGTGTGGAGCACGTTTTGTAGAAGACTTAAAGAACACACAAAGGCTATTTTGGATGAGTAGACGATCAAGCGCTATGCATAGTCTTGAGGCTATTAATAGGATTAGACTGCATATGTATTATTATATAATATATTATTAGTGAGCTTGCATGCTGTTGTATTTGTCATATAAGTGCGCATGGATATTATTAACATGTAGCCTATTTTTGAAAGGTGCATGGGTGGTGAAGGGTAAGTCCGCACCCCTATAAATATGTATTGATTTACACGATTTAGACAATTCCATGTTTTTTTAGTCTTATGCCATGAGTTTGTGAGCTTGCATGACTATGGTGACTATAATATGCATGTATAAAGCTTCTGTGTTTTACAACAATTAATATAATGGATATTTGTGGTTGGATATTGATTGTTGATACACCTGTTACTAGTTCATGCATGGTGAAGTTAATCTTGGTTCTTGTTTAATGAATTTTACATATGGTTAAGATCTAGATCTGGTTTATGCATTGCAATATACTTAATTATCTGTTATGGATATGGAATATTTGTATAATAATGCTAACTCTAGAACAAGCTGACATAAAAGAGGAACCTGGTACCCTTGCACGCTTTGGGTGAGTGCTTATTTTTGGCTGAGTGATGTGCAAGCACACCTTGGGATGTTGGTGGTAAAATCTAGGCTACATTGATGACACACTCTTATGCTTCGGTTCACACATAACTATTGAGGGCTTACTACACATGAATCCCACACACTACACAATAATTAGTACACACTGCGTCTATCCACACATTACACGTCTTACATCACACATTCTATAACTCGTTTACATATCTTTGACATTTACACATCCACCCGTCATACATCGTACTAGTACTCATCATACTTATGTCACACTTGCATCTAGCATTATATCCTACTCATAATACACATCACATAGCACACATTTCACACTATCAGTCTATCTATGCCTTTTTGCATTATAACCTATACGTTGCATATCACACATCCCACACATCATATGGTTGTCTATTATTATCACACATACTACATTGTCTTCTATGCATTGCACTCACTACCCCATGATGCAGTTTAGTTCCTCAGTCCATACTTAACTGTTGAGGGTTTACAAATCAAATGGACCTTATCATACTCCCACGTTCATCATTCGATATTCCATCATGTGACATTACTAGGTTAGTGACATACACTTTAGGCTAAATGGTCATCTATCCCTTCATCTTATAGTGGTATATGCTTTAGGCTACATCACCACTCCCTATTATTCATCATATAATGCTATACGCTTAGGGATGAATCATAACTCACACATTCATTTTTTATGATATACACTTCGGCTATAGGGTTCACGCACATCTCTTCTACATGTCGCATATCATTATCACTACGTATACATACTCATCACAACGTGCTAGACACAACACACATTATTCAACCATTTCTCGATGATGTACTCTCATTTATGGTTCAATCTTGACTGCTGAGGGGGAAAACCGAATGAACCTCACTGCATAAAATTCCATTCACTCAGGGGGCACGAAGCTCCTACCATCCATCTTGCATTCCATTTCATCCATCCACAACATATTGCATATTATAGTTTCTTATACTCTTGCTTAATTTTTCTTGTTCAAGGTCACTTTATTACACATGCTAGTTAGATTACTTGTATGTCATTTATCTATATTATCCACAAATGTGCATTCACGTATTTTTCTATTTTTGATCGCAGATACAAGTTTCTTACATGCAATATGAATTCTTGCCTTATACCCTTCCTACACTGGTCACTGGGGGCATCCAAATTCATCTCTCACAGGTGCTATTGTTTCATTTCATACTCAGCACTTTACATTACTTGGTTATATACACTTTTTACATAAAATTTATCTTTCTAACATGTTAATGAGTGCTTCATGTGTAACATTTGTTATGCAAGGATATTTACTTCCATACTTGTTTGTTATATTGTTTGTCTATTCCTTGTTCTTGTTTGTGGGCCTTGCCTTATGTTTGGTGTGCACACTTTCTTGTTTTTATGCATCCATGATGGCCTTTCATGTCTTGAGACATCATGAGTGATGTCCCATATTTACAGCCTACTTTGTGTGACTTGTCTTTTTGCATGTTTATATTAATTTTCTTGGTAGCTTACACACTGTTTGTGTATCTTATAAAATGTTTTCTATATGTATGCTTGTTCATACTAACCATTGTCTTTAGCTATCCTTCTTGTTTTTACGTGCCTTGGTTTCTACCAATCAATTTCCATGGTACACTTCATGATTTTGGTCCTCTTTTGATGCCACATTCTCCTATCAGCGACGTCGCATGCACCCCCAAAGAGGGGGGGAATCATTTGGGGTTTACATAATAACACAACGTGGTTACACCGGTTCAGTTCAATGCACTTTTCACCCTTGGAATTGTGGTTTACTTACAATGAGTGGGTTCAAACTAGTCTACAAATCCCGTACACAACGAATTTTATGGGACATGGTGTCCTTAGCATTCTAGGAAGCAGTTACAGGCTCGTAGGCTACATTGGGTGTGCCTCCCTACACTACTTTGGAAAGTGGCATTGGATCACCCAAAAAACCAGGAGGTACAGAGATATCATCACACACATTTAGTGACGCAGTTAGAGGTTGGAGAATAATGAAACTTTCTCCCTATAATTCTTCGGCCTATGGTGTGAGATCACCCAAAAAACCCCGACAGTACAAGATATCCTTCTACACTCTCTTTTTCAACATGGATCAGGTGTAAATGTTCCATTTACTCTTTTCATTTACATATTTTACATTTACATACTTTTACATGCATCTTTCACATCACGTTTTTAGACATACATACATACATATTTGACTAGTTGATCATTTTCTCCTTGTAGGTCCTGTCGTATGAGAAACAAGCAGTGAGATGGGGGCAACAAAAATTATACTTCGCGACAACACACATTATACTAACCATGTAGGTACATCACACATATCATCAGCTACAGACAAGTTTCTACCCTAGGTCCACTCTCATCACATTTTTTTGCGCATTTTCATCTATAGTTTCCACACTCCATTAACTTTTTATCATTCCACACTTTGTCTAGTCCTTTGACACATTTTATAATACAATATTCATGGACATCAGGGATGCATCTCTATCTACTTTATGTTACTGAGAATTCCACTCACCAACATAAAACGAGGGAAAATGTAGACAAAAGATCATGGACTTTAGAAATTATTTAGTCCTAGTATCATGCTACTATTTAGAAGGTTTTTGAGTGAAGAAAGTAATAATTCACCGCAATCTTTTGACCATCTTCTCTTATTTTATTTCGTCATGCCCAAAAGTTTTTACACCTACATTTCCAGTAAGATTTCGTCACTTTGCATTATTGTAGACTTGATTGGGGCACCCATGATAGTACTGGGGCGCCCATGGGCTCCATGGTCCCACCAGGGGCACCCTAATCCTTTTTGCACTTTCCCACCACTATTTAGGATCTTTCTAGCCATTTGAGATCTTTACCTTTTTGGTGGTCATGCATTTCGGGGTTAATTACAAAATTAGATCAAGAGAACCCTATAAATATAAAGTTATGAGACCATAATGAGGGACCAAACACTATTCACTACTATCATCCATCTAGAGTTACATCCACTTGGAGATCATTTGCATCCATTAGCTCCACCACAAGGATAAGCCTGGTTCATCTGCATCACACAAGCATAGGGGGAGGGATTCTATTTTATTCCATACACACATTTTATTACATTTTTTACATTTAGTTATTTCTCGCTACTTCACAAAGTGCAACTAGCACAAGAGCACCTAGGGCACATGATGCACACATACAAACACATTAGAACTACATTTAGGTTTGAAATGTAGTGCACCACTCAGTTAATAAGCCCATTGTTGTGGAAACTGAGGTCATTCCAAACCGTTCATTTACATTCTTCTTTTTTTAGGGTTTTGATACTTCTTTTGGCTTTATTGCAGGTCTTTCCAACCTCTTGGATTATCAGTGATACCTGGAGTAGTGCAGAAAATATGATGTGACACACAATGAGGGTTTTGGACAACTTGTAGGTTCCCCAGTCCATCTCGAGGTACTCCTATTTAGCTAGATAGCCTAGATTTATCCTTTTTAGAACCTCTACACAGTCGTTCGTACTTTCTGTTTCTCTAGTCACTTCTATGACATAGTTCAGATTTGCCTCCAAATCAACTAAGTCACTTCCATACTTGTCTTACATATTATGGTTTTCATTTTTATTAGATTAGTTGCTTGGGTCATTTGCATACTTCTTTACTGCATTTTACTGCATTTACATGTCGTTCTAGATTAGATTAACTATAGGATATTTCCAAATTTTAGTTAATGACCTTGTCTCTATATCATTTACAACATATTCCCTTGGCCATAAGTACCAAATCTGTTTAAATTTTTATCTTTTCAATCTCCTATTCTAAAAATAAAAAATATTACAATATTATGAAAATACCAAACCAGGATCTATATGTGACATGTTTTTTCATTGAATAAATTTGAGCCTTATGATCATTTATATTCAACACTTTGCATTGAATATATCTTCCACACTTGAGATTCGTAGTAAACATCAAGTGATAATAGCCCATGGACATTATACATATTACCACGGGGATCCTTACTATTTACACCCTAAACAAATAAATAAGGGTTTAGTATAGAGTTATTTCCTTATTTATTAAAATGCATAAGGGTTGTATATTTTGAATTAATACGTAAACATTGATAAAAGAGAATATAAATTTTAATGTAATGATCGATATAGAAACAATCAAATTATAGCTTACAAAATAAGGAGGGAAGAGTACTTAACTAAATTGAGAGGTACATAGGTGATGTGGGTGTGTAGACTTGTAAGGATCTATAAGTGCTTCATCTTTGGAATTTTTCTACAAAATGAAATGATACAAAATCCTATAGAATTTATAAGGGAATAATGCATTTTGGTCTTGGGATGTATGGCTTTAAATCGATATATCTAGGATTTGTGCAACTTTAGGTGGTCATCGGTAGCCTAGATACATACTTCAATGTCTGATGCTAGGGATTTCCAATGTGTGAAAAAATCTTGTAGTTACTGTAATAGATAAATCCATAAATACCATCTTCATCACTTTATGAGCACGATTATAAAAAAAGAAGAAATCAGTGTGTGGTAGATTTTTACTTACCATGGAATTCGACCCCTACTAAACCAATTCAGGAGTTACATTATATCCTCTCACAAGTGGGAGAAAACTCTATATATCTCTCCTAGTATTTGCAGATATGATCCAACCCCTTACATTGCCCTTATGTCTCTTGACACAAATAATAACAAGTGTAACTATAGATAGAGTAGAATGTACCATGTATAATAGTGATATAGTGTGATGTGCTTCAAATGCTATATTGATTCCCTTTGTTTCTTAGTAACTTTGGCAACACCTCATATTTACTTGTTCTTGCTATGACTTGGCTCTATGACCTTTGGAGGCTTATGGATGGGGAAGATATAATATTAAACGTATTTTGGGTGCTTCATACCCTAGTGGTGCATTCTCTTAAAGATGTTCATGTGATGATTCTTTAGGAATATTTAGGGGATTCTAGAGTGTTTTAGGAGTTTATTTTGTAATAGGCGATCTTAAAAATGCAAGGTGAGTTCTTCAATGCATTAAAATGATTTAGAAAGGATATTGTAGGTTATTTGTTGCATTAAGGTTGAATTATAAGATTAAAATGACACATAAAAAGATATGAAATCAGGGAAATATTTGTTGGAGAGTGGGATACATGAACATATGAGTCAACCCTTACCAGAGTAAGGCTTGGCCCTGTTTTATATGCTTTTAGATAGGTAATTTATGAAGTATGTGCAAGATTCTAGGTGAGATTATTGAGAGTGATATACTAATTTAGATAAATGCATATAATTATGTGTATGATGAGTAGTTTTTGTAGTCAATAAAGTCACATAAAAGAGAGAAATATAGGTCATTTAGTCTTAGGACGTGTGCACAAGTCATAGTATTGTCATTGTCAAAGGATAAGTTACCAAATTTAGGTGTCTACCTTTATCCCCTTTAAGTATGAGATGAAATTGTGTGCTTATAGGAAAATATACTTGAATTAGCACACACACTTTGTCTTTGGTCATATTTGTTGATTTTTCATTGACATTGACACCCTCCATGATGAAACTGACAACACAAAGTGCAATCAATGTACACAAAAGAAATTGAACTATAACTCAAATGTGAATTGTATATTTGTAACTTTCAAAATGTAATTTTTAACATAGTAAAGTAAAGAGACAAAGCATGAAAGGAATACACCTATTCTCTTTTCCAAGAGAGAATCTCCTATCTTATTTTACTTAAAGATTTAGATTTGTGCTAAGCCACTGAAGGATTGGGGGTGATCATTCCCCAATTTTTTTGAAGGAGAAACTGGAGTAAGAGAGGAAATATTTTTGATTCACTCAACACCAAGAGGATATGTGCCATAGTAAATTTTTCCTAAAGAACCCCAATAAAAGGAAGAATAACCCAAAAAATATCTATTCACTTTGATATCTTCCAGAAAGGACCAAACCTCTGTGGACAGATCTAGGACCAAGAGTAAAATAACACAAATTTGAAAGGGGATGATATGTGTCTCGTGCCTGCACCACCTATTTTAATTTTTAATTCTAATATATGAAAATGTTGAATATAAAAAAGGAGAAGAAATCCCATGCTTCTATACCATGTACACAAACTATGTATGAGTTATGTAGTCCAGAAGAAGGAATGAAATATGTACATCCCCCACATTCTATACCAAAATGTAGTAAACCCTTCTTTAAAATATGCAATATATCCTTAAACCTATAACTAATTGTAGAAATCTGAGTATTATGTTTTTTTGGAAATCTACCTAAGAATGGAAATGTCCATTCTAGACCATAGTGTATGATGGTGTCGTCCCTTCTTAATGGTCATGTACTAGTGTAAAATTTATTCTTGTTCTATGCATAAATATTTTTATGAGGATTTTAACCCTTTATAATTCTATATTTGAGTCCTAAGTTTTTAATGTCAAAAAATATCTATGTAATACACCCCAATGAATAACCCCTTCTTTTGAGAGTATGTGTCTTAAAATAAATGATATGTACCCGTGTTAGATATATCTAATAATCTTTGTTGAATCACATGTAGGGATGTCTTGGGTAACCACCATTGAGATAATGTTTCTACAAGGGGTGAACATGGTAAAAATCATGGCACACAAATATAGAAAAAAAGAAACAAACACCAATAAAAAATCAAGCATGCACAACAATGAACAAACGTACAGGAAAAAAAGTATATAATTAATCTAACATACAAGTACACAATCAATGTCACATATGATATTCATATAAAAGGAATATATCCACAAACAAGGGACATAAAACATTATCACACACAAAACCAACATAAGAAATAAGCTAGAGAATTTGCAAACAAGGGACACAAAATGTGTTCCCAAAATAATCATAGCAAAGGTCATAGGACACATACATAAAAATAATCATATAATCACACAGGAAAGTGAATATAAATAAAAAATAGTAGCCCAGGGGCACATAGATCAAGATAAAATAAAAAATCACAAGACGTGTTATTCATGTATTATTCTAAAAAAATAGCATATGCACATATAATATACTCCAAATAATGAGGAAGTGAAAGTAATTGTACTAGTGTTGGAGATCTACTTAGGAGATAAAGGTCAAATGGAAAGGGTGTAGGCTTGCACTTGTTGTCTTGTATCAATCTTTGTATATTGCGCACCAAAATCAACACACCTCATGAAAACATGCATGTAAAACTTATATAGAAAATACTGTTATCTATCAAACCATATGCCAAAATGTATATGTAAAGTAATAAGCTAGAAAATATAGTCACATATAGGTTATAATTTTATACTTTTGTAAATATTTGAATGTTTTTTGTATTTTTGTAATTATTTTAATGTTTTTTGTATTTTTTGAAAAGGTGTACAAAAAGATAGAACTTATTCAATATAGAGAAAATAATCCATTTTGGGATCAAATCATATGGGTCCTAGATCAACCTTATCATAATGTGTTTGAAAACAAGGGTCATTTAGTTTTCCCATTCCTGAAGTTGGTATAGTGTTGTAATGTATTCCTCATTAGTGTAGAGTGGCACTTGTTAAGCCATAATATGCCTCTAGTGTGTCATATTGCGTTATTAATTATTAGGAAGGCTACAAATTCGAAGAGTAACTTTACTATGGAGCAGATAGAGAATAATAATAAGACTGTTCTCATCAAAAATAAATATTAAGTGTCATAACCAATATTGTCCCAAGGAAAGGGGAGTAGGTTAAGGGTAAAAAATGACCCATATTGTATTTTTATTACTTGTAAGACAAAATAAATAACGAACATATAACACAACCTTCAAAGGTGTAGGATGGGACAAACAAAGATATGCTATCCAATGGGGTATGACAAAGGGTGTAAAATTCCTCATAAGTAAAAATACTCTAGTTTTTATCCAAATTTAATGGGACATGTTCCTAATAATTTACATGAGTATAAAGTATGCTGGTAAAGGTATCAAAGTGGGCCAATTTTTAATGTTGTTATATCAAGAGAGTATGATTGTTTTAATTATGGAATTACATCAAGGAGTATGTTAATCATACTATTAGCCTTTTGTAGATTGATTTTGGTGGTTAGGGATTGTAAATGGTCAAAATCATGTCGAGATATATAGTGATAATCACAAAAGGGATTAGATGGTTGTTGCGAAAGGTTATTACTAAAGATATGTCATGTAGTCAATAGTGTAAGTAAGTTATGATCAATCAGTAGACACAAAATCACACACTTGGGTACATTTATAGGTCCTAAAAGTATACTAACGTTTACATGATTCTTAAGCAAGAAAACTAGTAATTGACAACTATCTTTGGCCTCTTTTCTGTGTCTTCTATGTTCTCTTTAGTCTTACACACCCTGCATCCCAGTAAGAACTTTACTTGCTTATCTTTTATGACGTTAGGCATCAACGCAAAACTATGACGCCAACGCCTAGGCACCCTTGTCCCCTCTAGGTTCCCCCGACCTCTTTACACCTCACTCTCTCTTTTTGGTCCTCTTTTATCTTTTAGGCATCTTGTTTTCTTATGGGTCATCCTTCTAGTTGTCAATTACAAAATTTAACAAAGGGAATCATATAAATACATAACTATGTGATCAAAATAAAGGACCAATCTTTAAGAATTATTAATATCACCTAAGCTTGCATTCAAAAGGCACTTAAAGAACTTCAAAGAATCCATTTAGCATTCATTTAAGGGATAAGGGACTACATTTTCTGCATACAGTGCATATGAAGGGGAAGTTCATTCTATTCCATCCACACATGCTATACATTGTTACATTCTATATCTAGCCCATTATAAAGTGCAACTTGCACTAGGGCATATTAGGGCACAATCCTTACACACTCTCACAAAAAAATATGGATTATGAGATCTAGTGCGGGTCTCAGTCACAAGTTCACTATGTTAGGCGACTGTTGGGGTCAGTCCGATTGTCCATACTGCATTTTTTATTTTTTGGATTTGATGCAGTTTTATGGGTTTTACAGGTGAACATCTATTTTGCAGGTTACATGTACACTCGGTGATGAAGGTGTGACATACTGACGACCAACAACAAATACTAGCGAAACTTGTGCGATAAAGAAACAATCAAGTTTTGATCATTTTTGTAGTCACTAGATCCCAGTAGAGGTCTTTGGATCCCAAGCATCATCGCCGTAGCCCAGGTGCCCTAATTTGTTCTTATCCGTGAGCTCCATAATTTATAGAGACCTGTGACGACACATTTTACTTACCGTTCAATAGTTTTCCCAGTTTGCATTAGTCCCATATCAAGTGAAAATATGATAAGTCCTTTCCTATATCTCTTGCATTTAGGGTTTCATATTTTATTAGCTTATTGCTTGTGCCAAATTGTATCTAGCATTGGTATAGCATGGTTTACATTTAACTACTCTACAATTAGGGTTTAGCATAAAATCTATTTTTGTTAAATCATTTGGTGAACCCACTTCATACATGCCCATTATCGGATATTTCATGACTTCTCATGCCTTTGATTTCAATGCTTCCCCATTCTATACCCAAGTTTAAATTTATAATATCCTTGTTAAGCGTGTCCTAATTGATTTTGTATCTGGTCTTAATGCATGCAATCTTTCCGTTATCCATCAAATAGGAATTTTTATCACTCATCTCAATCCATCTGCTCTTTGTATCTGTGGATTTGATAATACACCTAAGCGAGTGTTGGGAAAAATATATCTTCCCCTTACTATGGGATATTGCACTCTTAATGTTCTATCTCATGTTATTCCTCACATGGTTCCTCATACTATCCTTCTAGGCCATCCTTGGTTACATACTATGTATACACTTCTTTCTACCCATGTCAATACACATAATGCACTTTCTCCACATTCTTCTTTGGATTCTGTTATATTAGATTACACACCTCATGTTTATACTCCTTGTGATATTACTCTTATACATGATGTTCATGACATTACGAACATTGTACGACCTTCTCCTCTTGGTATGCACCCTAGTGCTATTGATTTACATGCTCAATTTTCTATTGGGATTGATGATACTCCTCCCATTATGTTTCACTCTCGATGCACTTCTATCGATCATATGCTTTGTGCTTCCAAGGTTACATCTCTCTCTGCATCTTCCTCATCACATGTTAGAACACTGTATGCTGATTTTACACTGATTCATAATCCTTACACTTTACTCAATCATATGCATGATTCATTTACTATGGCTATGCCTTATCTTTTTACATTCATGGGGGTCATCTGTTTCCCTCTTTCTAATTTTTTTTTCATAATCATAGGGGCTAGTTTATACTGCTTCATTGCTTATAATATTCACAAATTGCACTTATTGTTTTTCATTACTCTTGATGACTATCCTAGCATAACATATGTTACACATCTTTTAGCTCACATCTTGTTCTTTATGTTTGCACTTACTTTTTCCATTATTTCCAACAAGCACAATTCTACACCTATTCTATTTTCCCCTCATGGGTTCACTCTTATTGCTTATACACTTCTTATTCATTCAGTTCAGATCTTAGAATGTATCAGGTTTCCCCCTCACCATGTTGACATTACTCTTTCGTAGATTTTGCAATCTTCTATCTATTCTACCTTTTCCACAATGGCATACTCTCTCTTTCATCATCACATAGGTCTCTAGTATTCACACACTTTGAGGGCATCAATCTCTCCCCTACTCATAGTCACATGTTCTAATAAACAACTTTCTATCCTTGTTATTCACATATGCATCTATACACTACTCTTTCTTTACAACTCATGTCAATCTTTCTAGAAGAAATTTCTCATATCTACACTATGGGTACACCTTGCTACATCTCTTTATGCTCCTATACTACCCAATACATGATTTTATACTCATTCTTACTTATGGATCCTTTTATTACTAGTACATAATACTACTTCATATATATGATACACATCCTTTAGTGCACCATACATACTATGGTTATTATTGCTTACAATGATCACATCTATTTACCAAAAACTCTTGATTTACACACTTGAGGGGAATTGCGCTTCCTCCCCCTTTCATCAATGTCAGTTTTCTATAATATATACTATCATGCTTTGTGCTTCACACTTGATCTTTCTTACTACACTTACACATCTTGATACACACTTTATATCATCACTACCCTTTTACGCACTCTAGTTCCATGGTTCATACTCAACTTTTGAGGGCATAAATTTGAAATGGACCTCACATCATTCAATCTTCACACCCTACGCTTCATGATCTATATATCCAGCACACATTCTCAAACCATTTCCCGATGACACACTATTGTTCTATTGTTCGTTCTTGATTTTTGAGGGGTATTCTATAAATTAACCTCATCTCATACTTATCCACATTTTTTGGGGGGCATGCTACTCTTATCACATTCACATTGCATACCATTACATCCCACTCATACACAACATATTTCATATCTTGGTTGTACTTATTCTTGCTTGCTTATACTTACATGTACACTTTTTTTACTATGTTAGATGGATACTTCGTATGTCAATATGTTTTTCTATATACACATGCACGTTCACTTGGTCTTTCGGAGTGAATGTAGATATGTTACATAACTTTATACGTTGTAATGATGCTTGGTAATGTACCTCTTACCAGTCCCATAAAGGCTCCTGGAGGCATATACTTTCTCACACATTACATGTGCTATTGTTTCATTATTTACTACTTCTACTTCCTAGCACACTACTTTCTATTGGTACATACATGCTTTGACATACTTTTTATCTTTCTAAAATGCTAATGGGTGTTTCATAAGCAATGTTTGTCTTGCATGACTATTTTCCACCATGGTTATCTGACACTTTTCTTGACACTATTTTTCTTTAATTGCTATCGTATGCCATTATTTGTAGGTTATGCCCTATCTATTTTTTTATCACTACTTATATGCCTCTTCCGCCCTAATTTCCTGTTGACATCATGAGCAATGTCCCATGTTTGAAACCCATTTTTTACGGTCTCTCTTTTATGCACATGTGTTACATTATTTTTCTATGACATGATTGCTAATTTTTCTACTAACACATGCATTTAGCCACTTTTTTTACATGTTCCTTAGTTTCTAACATGCACATCCCCTCCCCTTACAAGAACACATTTTTAGATCAACATTGGGTCTTCTCTTTTGGGCTGCACACTCCTATAGTCATTGCATCCACTCAAAACGATGGGGGGCATACATTGGGTGAAAAAATCACCCCAGATAGTAGTTCAGAGATACTACATAGTACAATACATCATAGAATTAACACATGTTACAGTTATAGGAATGACCTAGAATTTGACTTGGGTCCTCAACATAACACAGACACCAACGCCCAACATGATACATCAACGTCTGGGTGTTCGTGTCCTCCCTTAGTTCCTATGTCCCGGGGGCACACATAGTCACTTAATCAAATCAATAAAGTATACAAAAATTCATAGAGTAGATTTACAGTATCAAGTGTTGGCCTTAGAATACAGAACATAGTCAATCTCCTTCAATTGTAATAATCAGTACATTCATAACTAATTTGGAACAATCAGGACAACAAGAACAAAAAATGGATGTACCATTTAAAGTGGTGCTTATTTGGGAAGCATTCATGGATGGAGAGTAAAAATAGACCTATCTCCCTAACACTCTTCTTCTATGGCGTGAGATCACCCAAAAAACTCGTGTTTGGCATGAGATTGTCAAAAAAACTTGCACTATTCATGAGATCACACAAAAAACTTGCTCTCATCATGAGATTTCCCAAAAAACTTGTGCTTGGTGTGAGATCACCCAAAAAACTCGCACTTAGTGTGAGATCACCCAAAAAATCATGTTTGGCATTATATCTCCCAAAAAACTTGCAATTGGTGTGAGATCAGCTAAAAAACTTACTCTTGGCATGAGATCTCCAACAAAACCTACTTTACACAACATTTCACAACATCTTTTTATACTTTACACTCTTTCACATCAGGCCCATCCTTAATGTGCAATAAGAAGCAACCCTAGATTAGCAATTCAAGCACAATAACAGGTAAAAATTAGTAGCATACACTTCACCCCTATGGTCACTTTCCTTTCCTAATTTCCATTCTTCATATTTATCACTTCACACTTTCACTTATCTCTTTGACACATTATCGCCATCACTCTCTACAGGAACAAAAGGTACACATATTCTAAACTACTTTATGCTATTGAGTATTCACTCAACAACATAAAGTGGGGGAAAATATAAACACAAAATCATGCACTTGGGTACATTTCTAGGTCCTAAAAGCATACTAGCATTTACATGATTCCTAAGTGAGAAAAATAGCAATTGATAGATATCTTTGACCTCCTTTTTGTGTCTTTAATGTTCCTTTTGTTCTTGGATACCCTACAACCTAGTCAAAAATTTAATTTCTTATCTTGTATGACTTTGGACACCAGTGCCCAACCAGGATGTTAGCGCTCAGACACCCTTGTACCCTCTGGGCACCCATGACCTCTTCACACCTTACTCTCTCTTTTTGGGAATCTTATTTTCTTATGGGTTGGCCTTTTAGTTGTCAATTACAAAATTCAACAAAGGGAATCATACAAATACATAGCTACGTGATCAAAATAAAGGAGCAAGCTCTAAGCATTATAACTATTACCTAAGCTTGTATTAAAAAGGCACGTAAAATAATTCAAAACATCCATTTGAAATTAATTAAAGGGACAAGGGACTACATTTTCTGCATACACTACATAGGAAGGGAAAGTTCATTCTATTCCATCCACACATGTTATACATTGTTACATTCTAGATCTAGCCCGCTATCAAGTATAACTTGCACTAGGGCTTCCTAGGGAATAATCCTTACACACAATCACAAGAACTACATGGATTATGAGATCTAATGTAGTTCCCAGTTGCAAGTTCACTTTGTCAGGTGATTTTCAGGGTCATTTTGACTCCCCATACTACATTTTTTTTTTCGGATTTGATGCAATTTTGTGGGTTTCGTAGGTGAACATATATTTTGTAGGTTATAGGCACACTCAGCGATCAAGGTGTGATATACAGGTGACCAATAGTGAATAATGATGACACTTGTGTAACATAACAAAAATCAAGTTCTAAGTATTTTCATAGTCATGAGTGCCTAGTAGAGGTCTCTAGCACACAGGCATCCTCACCCCAGTCTAGGTGCCATAGTCCGGCCTTATCCGTGGCCCCCAAAATTTATAGAGACCTGTGATGACAAAATTTATTTCCTGTTCAACAGTTTTCCTAGACTGCATCAGTCCCAGATCAAGTGCAAATAAGTTAAGTCCTTTCCTCTCTCTCTTAAACTTAGGGTGTCATATTTTATTAGTTTATTACTTGTGTCAAACTGTATCGAGTATCAACATATAATAATTTACATTTAGTTACTTTGTAATTATGGTTTTACACAAAATCTATTTTTCATTAAATCACAATCAATATAGAAAATCAATCTCGAGGTGTGTCTATATGTTTAGGAGTAGTAATATAGCTAAAATTGTAAACATGATCAAGAAAATTAATAATATTCTTTATGATATTATGGCTAGCCATAGTGAATGTCTTATGATCAACAAAATTTTCATCATGAGGACTTGGAGGAATTAGTCAATTTGGAAAGAGGTCAATCATTACGTGAGTTTCTTAAATAATCTCAATAAAATCCTTAAAAAAATTCAGGATGAGTAGTAATACACCTATTAGAAGCATTTGTAGGTGTGTAGTAGAAACATTTCACTATGTAGGATTAATATCTACCATAGTATACTTAATCTGATGATTCCCACAACTAGTAGAGACAAAAAGAGAATAAAACATGGGATCATATTCATCTAAAAGAATGAAATTAAGCTTTAACATATTCGCATGAGTGAATTTGATAGTATCATCATTTCTATTAGAGTAATAAAAAAACTCTATTTTTTTGCTTTGTATTAACTAAAAATTCAAGAGGATTTATCGATGAAAGTCACACAAATAGTACATATTTGAATTGACCAATGGGGATCTCAACCACAAATATACAAGGTAAGATTAGGATTTTCTCAAGAAGTGGTCTCAAAAAATGTCTTGTATAATAAGTTTTTCTTGACTCACTAACCACATATATATGGAATATATCCATAGCAATGGGATGCAATGGATGGGTAGTAATGGGATCACTAAAAGCATATGAACCAATATTGCAATATTTGAAAAGTGATTCATCTATGGTAATAGTGTATTCATAACCATCATGTATAAATTTGACACATTGATACATGGTAGATGGGATAGCCTCCATAACATGGATCTAAGAGGAATCCTATGAGAGGCATGTAATGAAGAGAAATTTCCATAATGTGAAATGCGGTAGGGAGATTCTTAGGGCCAACTAAGAGATACAATCTAATTTAACAGGTATAGAGTGAATGATATTATCAAATCCTCACAAACTAGTACTAATATTATTAATTGTAGTCATTGAAATACCCATATATTCGAGCAAGGATCTAGGATATATATTCAAACAAAATCCATTATCAATCAAAACATGTTTAATGCTAAATCATTTAATTTGAGTAGTTATAGGAAATGACATGCATTGATCTATGGTGTGCTTAGGAAAAATCTTGGTGGGACTAAAATTAAATGCCTTATCAAAATGTTGCATGTTTGATTCAAGTTGTGTTCACCAAATGTTTATACCCTAAATAAATAAATTAGGGTTTAGTATAAAGTTCTTTCGTTATTTATTAACAAGCATAAGGGTTATATAAGTTATATATTTTAAATTAATTAATAAACATTAATGTTCAAAATAAAATTTAATGCAATGTGTGACGTAAAAATGTTCAAATGATTTCTTAAAACACAATGAGGGAAGAGTAATTAGTTGAAGTGCTAGGTACATAGGTGATCTAAGCATATATACAGGTAAGGATCTATAAGTTCTTTGTCTCTGTAATTGTGTCTACAAAATGAACTAGCATGGAGGTGTACATACTCTTATTGGGCATAATAAGGTATGGTCCTAAGTTATGAAATCTCGTACTGGTATATCCTACAGTTATACAACTTTGGGTTTGATATCAAGGATATATGCTTACTATCTGATGTTAGGGTTTGCGAATGTGTGAAAAAAGCATGTAGTGTCTTGCAATATATAAAACCATAGATTCCTACTCTAACATCACATGAACATGATTAGAAAAAAAAAAGATAAATTAATGTGTGGTGGTGTTGGAGTGACCTTGGTGGTCAAGTGTTGCTAAAACAATATAAGAACTAAACTACATCCCCTTGTAAGTTGGAGAAAAATCCATGTAATTCTCCTAGTTTACATGTAATTATGTACATGAAAATATAATTTAATCCCCTATGTTTCCCTTATGTCTCTTAACAAAAATAATAATGTGTGTAACTATACCTAGAGTAAAATTTACCCTTTGTGGTAGTGATATAGTGTGTTGTCTTTCAGATGTGATATTGAATCCCAATGTCCCTTAGTAACTTTGGTAATGCTTTGTATTAAAGTGTTCTTTCTATAACTTGAATTTAGGACTTTAGGAGGCTTGTGGATGGGTTACAACTTGCTTGAATCTTGAACCTATTTTGATGCTTCATATGTGAGCAGTGGCTACTTTAGGAAGATTTATGAGAGGCTCTAACACTTAAGAGTGTATTTTGTAATAGGTTCTCTTAATAATTCTAGATGATTTCTTAAGTGCATTATACTTGATTATGTAGGATTTTCTTGGTTAATTGTCACATTAAGGCCATCCTATATGATAATAAATGACCTATAAAAATATGTAAAACTAGGAAAAAAGTTGTTGGAGATTGGGAAACAGGATTGTATAGGCCAGCCCAGATCGTAGTACAACCTACCCCTATTTCATATAGTTTCAGATAGGCAATTTATAAAGTCTGTCAGAGATTTTAGGTGATATGATTGAGAGTGATATATTACTTTATATTTTTATAACCAAGTATATGGATGACTAATGAGTGTGTGTAGTAAAGCAATTCACGTAAGAGAGATAAATATAGGTCATTTAGGATTAGAACATGTGCACAAGTTATGATGTAAAGATGAATCTAAACTTTTTATTTCCATATGATAAGTTGACAAATTTATGTTCTACACTTACCCTAAGTGGAATCTTATATACTATGCTTTATTAGATTATATACTTATCATATTTTGGATTTTTACAACCCCATATACCAAGGGATGCATACCACATTGGGGGTATACCTACACCAAGGGAATCTACGTAATGAGCTTATAATGATCACACCCTTGCACACTAGTCCATTAGAATCATAACATTATTATTAATTCACTCTTGTTGGAGTGAAGAAATGGATAAGTATTAGTCATCTGTGAAGGATGAAGACCACGCGTAGGAAGGTGCACATAGACAATAAATAGTTATGCAAAGAATAGGAGTGTGCGGAAGTACACATGTAAACAAGAAGGTTATACAACACAATACATGAAAGCATGCACACGTGAACATGAAACATAGATAATTTAATATGTGAGGGTGCGCACAACACAGAGGAAGAAGGTCAGTGTATGAGAGCTCACGCATATGCACACAAAGTTAAGAACTTAGCCATTTTTAGAACAAGGATAAAAGTAGAAGAAAGAGAAGGATGATGTGATATGCAAGCTACGTCTTGAAATAGGAAAGCAAATGAAAGGGAAGATAAGGATGAAACATGAAACCAATATAATTATGGGATTAAAACATGTTGATGTCGAGTTGTTGAATTTTTTTTAAAATCATGCAGTCTATGTTTATCACATCTATTATTAGGAAAAACACATGTAAGAGGTGAAGGGAAGGTCCCCAATGTGTATAAATAGGTATAACATTCCTTATAGAGGTACCTTGGTATGTTTACATGAGGAAAGGTTAATGTTAGAGTCTGTAAGTGAATTCTATATGCGTGCATGGTTTAGCGCATGGACGGAAGTAACACATGAATGTAATCAACATGTTTGTTATGTAATTCAAAGTCTTTATGATAGAAAATTGTATTTGGGTTGCGAAGATTACTAGATCTGAGTATGGTGTAATGGGAATTAAAATCTTATTGATCATTGTCTATATTGAATGATTTCCTTATTATATGTGTTACCAATATGTGATGATGTATTTCCACTCATGCATGTTATAATGGTTACTATGATTATATTTTAACTAACCACGTCTTGTGAGTGAACAAAGGAGGGACATGCTGGCTACACACACTTTAGGTGAGTGGTCATACCTATGTCTGGATGAAGTTCCAGTGCACCAAGATAAGAATTGGTTAAGAAACAAGACCAAATTTTGGTTCCATTTTCTAGGACCATCTTTTCATTCTACTCTCAGGATGTGGCATATACATGGCATTTTGGTTTTCCTTGGAGAATATTGAGTTTTGGGTGCATGACAACTAGGATGTGTTTTCTTAGAGATACAACACTTGAATTTATTTTAATGCACATAAGTGGGTGGAAGACAACCAATATTATTTATTATATGAAACATTCTTAATATGCTTCCCAGTATAATTATATTAGTTGTTGGAAGCTTACCAGGACAATAAATGTGTTTCGACATGAAGAAAGCAAGTCTAGATCTAGGATGATTACCAAGCACTCTCTAATTTGGATGTGCCTTGGACTAGAGTTGTAGATCACTAGTGGGAAGGTGTGCTACACAATTATAACTTGAAGTATGCAATTTCAACATACTTCTTTCCAAAAGTAAGTAAAGTTTTGTTTTTTTACATGGAACCAAGGGGATCATATTTGTGCATGGACACCTTTAACTATCAATATTTTGATGATTGAGCTCGGGATGGAGAACTTAATGATGATAAGTAAAAAACCCACCACACCACAGGGGAAAGAAGAAAATTTAGGAAGGATTACATTGGTCTAAGTGGAAGAAAGGTAAAGAGAAGAGATATTGCACAATCATAATGATGCACAAGGGAGGGTAGTTGAAGAGGCACTGAGAATGAGCGGAATGATGATGGGTGGTAGTGATGAGAACCTTGTAAAATGTGATGGACCACAAGATCATGTATTTCCAATATTTGGGAAGTGTAGTAAGAGGACCCATTTGGAATTAGATGAGAGTGAGTCTAAGGAGAGAATGAGAACCATTAACACATATATAAACCAACTGAGCCACCTAACCCTTGTGCAAGGTGCCTTTAATCTAGAAGTTGTTGTAGAAGATCATCATAGTAAAGGTGACCAGTAAGGAAATAAATTATCACCATGTTGCGTAGGATATACAAGAAGGAATGTACTGGTATCATTTCAAGAAGTGCAACAGATTAGGGACACACATATGACAGTGCAATAGGCACCCGTGTTTTGATAGATTTTTTTTAGAACCAATTTTGTAGGCATATCATTAGAACAAAGTAGTGGCACACTACCCATTGGAAGTAGTACTATTAGTGGGAGTTCTATGACAGACAGTTGGTGTGTAGTTTAACACTACCACAAGGAAAAAATGAATTTCTTATACAGGGTCCCCAAGTCATGGTGGGAGGCTCGAGAGGTTCGTGTCAGCCACTACGTGGAGGAAATCATAGTAGAGGATCATGTTCAGGGTTCTGGCCCCACTCCAAGATAAGGACCACAACATCCATCACAATAACCTTAACATTAGACACCTAAGATATTATTTGAGATGTCTCTTAATTTTCTGGAGTACAGAGGTGTGGAATATGTAACTAAACACATGCATAAGTGTGAGTTATTATGGAGAGATAAGAGAATAATATCTCTGGACCAGAAGGTGAGTCAATTTTCTAACACACTTGAAGGGCATGCATAAAATTAGTACCTGAAATATGATACACATAAAAATATAGTGGACTATGATGCATTGCATGCTTCCTTCTTGGTTTTGTTTCACATACTTGAGTTTGAACATCAAAGTTTTAGTGTGCTAAAGAATATGATGCGTGTTTTAAGACTTTACCATCCAATATTTCCTATGACATTCATTGGAGAAAACATGCATATTGGTTTGGAGGAGGCTTGTTGACATCATTTCAAAGAATACTTTCACATAAGAGGTTCATTGATCCACACAAATTATTCAAAAGCAACTTTACACGTATAACCTTAAGAAGTGTAGACATTCATGTGTAGACATATGGGTAATTCCTTGTGGCCCAGATTGAAAACATGACTACTTAGTTAGAGAAACTATCTTGTAATTCAATGCACAAGAAATGTATTGGATTGTGCTGTACTTATTTTGAAGTGGAAGGACATACTAAGCATAGTTGTCTATGTAGGAATGTAAGTGCATTGTTAATAACTTATGAGATATTTTATAAGAATCATGACGTCCATAATTGTCCACCTCTACATCGCATGATGTAAAAGAATGTCTCCATGTAGTGTAAAATCTATGATGTGGATACCTATGAAAAATCCAAATGTTGTTTGATCGATCATATACATGAAGCATGTGAAACATGTTTATGCCTGAACAGTCTAGAAAGTATCTTGTTAGATACAAGAGTGGCTGAAAAATGAAGGGCACAATAATGGAAATAAAGGTTTTAAAGGTGGATTAAGAAGTAGAGGTCGTGGCATAAATTTATGGTTTCTACAAGGGTACATGATATACATGTGGATTGCCTGATCATTATTAGCGTGGTCTAAAAAATTAGGTATGCACATACTATGGAAAGGAAAACATGGTTGAATATTGTCCAGACCTATATGCCCATATGTCTAAGAACAACAAGAAGGAAAAGGGTGTAGCCATGATCAAGGAAGAGTGTGCTAAGAAGGATAAATGGGAACCTAAGAAGATGGTTGAGATTTAACTTCAACCCTCTATTAGTCGCTACACGCATAAAGGTAGCGCACGTGTGAACAGGGAAAGAGGAGACCTCTCATCAAATTGGAAGAGGTGGTACATGCGAAGTATCTAGATGTAGCTCAGCAAAATGAAGTTTATTAGGAGACCATGGGTGTCATCAGGAAGCTATAGAGAATATGTGTGTGGAGTATTAAGCTACCATAGAATGATGTATATGATCTTATAGAGGTGTGCAAATTTTTGGGGCATGAGAATTACATAATACCTCTTTTGGGAGAATGGTTGCTAGACAAGATGTCATGTACAAGAGTTGAAAGGGAGTGCCAAATCCTACATGCTAACTTACAACTATAGGACCATGATTATGACAAGGATATCACAATGGATGCAGTGATGAATGGATGGCTTGGTAAGTAATATCCTTATTGATACATGCGTGAAGGTTATATTTGTCATGCTTGATACTTGGAAACCAAAATGGGAAGACCACCATTGCAACCATATTAAAATGTGTTGTACATGGATAATAAGACTAGATCCATGCCCATTTGATAATTAAAGGATGCTTTTATCACTATTCAGGGATCCAAGTCCATGGGTGAATTTGAGGTTTTGGATATTGTGGAAGAAAATAACTTCCTTGTGTTACTCAGATGTCCTTGGTGTTATGCTAATAATGTAGACTTTCACTTCAATAAGATATATATAAATTTCAAGAAAAAGGATGATTCAAAGGTTGCCACCTTATACAGAGCCTATTAATGAGGAGGACCCCAATAACATCTACGTAGATACGGTGCATGAACATAAGAATGGGGAGCCATCTAAGAAGGGACTTGGTGGCTACATGTGCTTTTCGTGAGTGCTCAGATCTATGTCAAGATGAAGTTCTAATGCCCCTAGCTAAGCATTGGTTAAAAAATAAGACTACATTTTGGTTCATAGTTAACAAGGATGGTTATGATTGTAGCCTAGGAAGTAGTATTACACTTGAAGGTTATGAATACTGCGCACAAAAGAGAAAAGTGTGAGAAAAAGAAAAATATACTTTTAAAGAAAAAAATTAGTGGTAGGTGAGGAGCAATAAATTCAGATAATTTGGAAAAAAACTATAAATAGTGCGTGAGATAATTCCATTTTACCTTGTTTTTCAAATAAATTATATATTTGTATGATTGAAAGTGTGATCAAGTGCGAGGAGATAGTGCGAAGAAAAAACTAGAAAATTGAATTCAACTAGCGCAGAAGTATGTAAATACATTTAATTTAATATCTCGTTCAGTTAAAGTGGAAAAAAGGAAAGGTGGTGTAACACACCGAGGTCACAAGAAGGGGAAAAGGATTAGGGTTCATAGATCTTGAAATTTCAAGAGCTAGGGCATGAGTTTTTCAAAAATTTGGATTAGGGCACAAAGAAAAGGAAGAAGGTGGAGGAATTTAGAAGAATATTAAATAGCGGAGACCAAAAGCACAATTGAGAATTTTGACACCAATTCAAGTAAGTATGCAAGTAATTTTAGGCACCTAGGGCATAAATTTCATGAATTCAGGGTTTTTGTAATTGAGGAGAAAAAAAAATGGCACAAAGGAGATTACTGAAGGACAAGAAGGAGGTTATTGAGGAGGCACCCAAGGATAAGTTATCAGATATGAAATACTCACCAGAGGTGATAGTTAGGAAGTATTGGGAGTTAAAGCTTCACAATCACAATATTATAAAATACAATCAGCATGCACATGGGCACCAAGAGGATATCAACAAGTATGTTTTGCATGAGCTACACATGAGGACTACAAAGGGTTAGATAATTTTGGATGATTCTGCATGCAGGAATCTAGAGGAAGTTCAGGTCCTTCAATTATTTAAAGTACCTTATTTTGGAAAGTTCATGTTCCTATTCCAATGGCTCCTATCACACATACATGAGGATTATTTTTATTTTGCAGGCGTAAGGATGAGGTTGAGTACTAGGTTGATTAACAGAGTCGCTAGTCTATGTGACAACCAAGAAGAATTGGAGATGAATTTGCATGGTAACCCTAAGATTGAGGAAATAACCACATTGTTGCAATATGATAGGGGGAAGCGTGCATTCAAAATTGTAAAGATTTATAACCCCAATACTAGAATGGTTGGTGGGACTGGTGAGTTGTAAGATGGGAGCATCAAAGTGCTAGAATGAGGTAAACAAGAAGTTCCTTCACATTATGTAGAAAATGGTGAAAATAAATAAATATAATATCATGCTATACATATCTGAAGAAATCATGGAAGAGGCTAGCATACAAAATGAATGAGGGGAGAAGATCACTTGGGGCTTAATCGTTCTATTGATAGTAATTTGGGATATTGGAGTTCTAGATGGGATAGAGGATAATATGTGGGTAAATCCTCTTGAGGAAAAGTCCTTGGAAAAAAGGTTTTCCAACTTCACTCGCCATTATGGATTAATAACCCCACAATGCATGCGTCAAGAAGTGGTATAACCGGATGTACAAGGCATTCGAGAAAAAATGATGCGTACCAAGGGAATTTATAGAGATACTAGACAAATAGAGAGAGTTTGCAATGATACAACAATTTAGTATTGCAAAATTCTTGTTGAAGGATGGAGAGTTTAGGCCATGGTACAAGCCACCATTTTCATTCACTGCAAATTACTTGTAGTGCACGATGAATAAGATCAAGGATGAAAAACACCTAAAGTTCAATTCATATAGAGTGGATGCAGATTACCATACTTTGAGGAAGAAGTATAAACATGCATAAAAGGAAGTATACCTTGAGACTATGAAATATGACATGATGGACCTCAAGATGATCATGAACATGGTGGTTGGTAAGGAGGAATGTAGGGTATACATAATCCTTCAACCAAAGATGAAAGATGGAAATAAAATAGAAGTCTAGGATGCCATAATGCCACAACCATTAAGGAAGAACATAGTGAGGATTCCCAAGTGCCTACGCAAGAAGATTCTCTCTCTTGAAGAATATCTAGATATAGGTCAACTAGATCACAACAAGAGAAAGAAGTTGAGGAAAAATCATGGATAGGAAAGGGAATCACACACTAAGAAGGATCCCACAGGTGAAGAAGCAATGAAACCAAAGTCGAGTCTAGTGAAAAATAAACCAATTCTAGTGAAGAAGAATAAGAACCCACCAAAGAGTCATTTATGATGTTGAGGAAGAAGAAGAGGACTCGGAAGAAAAGGTGATTAAGAAGTTGCCATAGGAGAAAGAGAAGTTGTAGGAAGATGCATTGGTGTGCGCTGAGGAACCATGTATAGAGAAAGGACAGGAGGAATTGTAAGTTCAGGAGGAAGAGACCGTACAAAGTGAGCATGAAGAGGATAAGCGTGAAGAGGAGTCTAACAATGATGGAGAACATGAAAAAGAGCATGAAGTTAAATGCAAAGAGGAAGAAGGATGAGATGAGGAAAGAGGCACTGGAGGAGAGATGAGTGGTGCACGATTCCACATTGTGCAAGAGACACCAAATAAGAAGCGCGACAGAGGAAGGAAGAAAAGGGGACCACTACATGCACCTCCAATGTCTTATATTGATGACCAATTGAAGGTGTTAAGGTCCAGGTTCTAAATATTAGTGCCAACAGAGGATTTTCTTAGTTGGGATATTTTTATAAGGACGTGACACTTACGCACATAATGAAGACACTTTCTTGAAGTATGCAGACGCATATGGAAGAACAATAATTTGAAGTGAGTAAGGAATCATACTCCAAGATGAAGCTAAAAAAGGATCTGGGAAAGGTATTCCCTGTTATTGACCCTACAAAGGTTTCTGATGAGCAAGCCTAAAATGTTCTCAACAAGATTTCTTCTGAGGTTGCAAGGAGGAGCATAGAAAAAGAAGCTGCAATAAGAAATATGGAGGAGGACGTGAGGTAAAAGGATCAGAAAATTCATAAGCTCGCAGAATAATTGAAGGATGAGAAGAAAAGGAAGGAAGAAACATATGATAAGGAAGTTGAAATTTTAAATAACATCACGTGGATGCCAAAATTTGGTCAATCAATCCCAGCTAGAGTACCCCACAGAGTTGCACTATTTGAAGGACTTGGTGAGAATGATGTTGTTGGAAAGAGAGAGTAGGAAAGTATCGATGGACAAAGAATTGGCCGAAAGAAAGAAGAAGAATAAATAAGAGGTTCAAAAGAATATAATAGAATATGAGGCATTGATCACAAAGGTCAAAGAGGATTCCAAGAAGGTAGAGCAATCATTTTATAACTACCAAGATTTTGATTTGATTCTTAGTGAGAAAACCACGATCGAGGAGGAAGATCCTTTCCACAATGAAGAAAAATGAGGTTGAGTGAGATAAGGTCATGGCAAAGGTCACGGAAAAGAGAGAGCTAATAAAGGCCTTGAAGGAAATTGATGGGACCAAAATATGTCTCATTATATCACCAAATAACACTCTTATTATCTCTCTTAAAATAAAGTTTTCAAGTGAGTTTAGGTTTACTTTTAATAACGTATAACATATTTAAGGTAGAATATAGGATTTATTTTATCATCTCTTTAGAAATATATTTTCAATTTAATTGTTGTTATTTCTTCTAAAGTTTGAATGCAATAGTGTGTAGAAAACAGGTCATAAACAACTCTACTCCCAGTTCATAGATTATAGCTACCGAAAGTCTTCACGTAGCTACAGAAATGCCCAGCTATGGAAATTCTTCACGCAGCTATGGAAACACTCAGCGAGTGAAAGTCTTTTGGGTTGTTCCAAATTAATGTAATGGAACACCGAACTATTCAACCCACTCTTTGCTTCGACATCATCAACCAAGAATATATATTCAAACATGTCGCAATCCAAAGGCATGCATGCATGTGGCGTTCCAAGAAGAATTTAAAGTCATAGAATTAACGCTCCTCCATTTTCTCTTTATGTTTTAAGGATGAGCAAATAGTGGAATAGATTATGAATGTTGAATAAGTACTCTCCCACTTTGTGTTCCTAGATTAAAGGGATGAGTTGTAGAAATATTCTCCATGATAAGTGGGTTGTTGTAGTCAATTTTGTTTAGTATTTATTGCTTTGAATAAATCCTCCCAAGAATATATATTTAGTTCTTAGAGTGTGGACCAAGTAAACTAGGAGTAATGTCTATAAATACCTATTCCATATATTTCAAAAGGGAAGCATATTTTGTAAATCAATTTTGAATCACTAAAAGTGCAGTTTTAAAAGTTAGTTGTAGTTGCTCCAAATCCAAAGGGAAGAGAATGGCCAAAAGCCACTCTTCCCCAAGGAGGAAGATTTTTTTGTTATTTTCTAGTATAGTTTATTTACTGCAGATTTATTTCAGTAATTTAGTTGTCGTGTGTTTCCTTTTCATGCATGTTTAATTTTGGTATGTTTTCTTAGGAAGAAGTATTGTTCAATAATATTTTGTTTCTCCTTTTGCATACAACTTTAGACACCACCTTGGTTATAATGACACTAAATTGTCTATGAGTTGGTTAAATGACTGGTAATACAATGACCTGTCAGACACACTAGTGGAAAGGATAAAATAGATCCACCCCGAAGTAATGTGAAAGATGGATACTTTAGAGGGTGTGACTACAGACCTAGATGTGGTGGTAACGGAATTGAAAGAGAAGGTTGACGATATGACCCTTGAGCAAGTTCCAATTATCGTAGAAGCAATGCCAAATAAGGATGCCAAGGAGCTTAAAGGCTAGAAAGATCTAGAAAATGTAATAAGTAGGGAGTTTCCAAAGCTTCTTCAACCTCCTAAGGCCTATATTTTGAGCATGCATGCATATTCTTGACTTGATTCATTAGGTAAGGTCCCATATTATTTATTATTTGGATTCTTTCATCATTATTTCAACCATTCTTTGGAGGAAAATCATTGATTCATATTTATAAGGATGCAAAATACTCCTAGTGTGGGGTAATGTTGGAGTGAAGAAATAGATAAGTATTAGCCATGCACAAAGGATGAAGATAGGTCAATAAAGAGTTATGCAAATAACAAAAGGAGTACGCGTATTAGAAAAAAAACATTACATGCCTACACTAACACCTCATGAACATGATTAGACAAAAAAGGAGAAATAAATGTGTGGTGGATTTGGAGTGACCTTGGTGGTCAACCATTGTTAAACCAATATAGGAACTAAACTACATCCCCTCGTAAGTGGGATAAAAATCCATGCAATTCTCTTGGTGTATGTGTAATTATGTACATGCAGATCTAATTTAATCCCCTATATTTTCCTTATGGATCTTAACAAAAATAATAGTATTTGTAACTATACATAGAGTAAAATTTACCATTTGTGGTAGTGATATAGTGTGTTGTGTTTTAAATGTTATATTGAATCCCTATGTCCCTTAGTAACTTTGTTAATGCTTTGTATTAAATTGTTCTTTCTATAACTTGACTTTAGGACCTTAGGAGGCTTGTGGATGGGTTGCAAATTGCTCGAATATTGAACCTAGTTTGATGCTTTAGACGTGAGTGGTGGCTACTTTAGGAAGATTTGGGAAAGGCTCGAGCACTTTAAGATTGTATTTTGAAATAGGTTCTCTTAATAATTCTAGGTGATTTATTAAGTGAATTAGACTTGCCTATATATGATTTTGTATGTTGATTGTCACATTAAGGCCATCTTATATGATATTAAATGACCTATAAAAAGATGTAAAGCTAGGAAAAAAGTCGTTGGAGATTAGGAAATAGGACTCTATGGGTCGGCCTAGATCATAGTACAACCTAGCCCCATTTCATATAGGTTTGGATAGGTAATTCAAAAATTATGTGGAAGAATTTGGGTGATATGTTTGGGAGTGATATACTACATTAGATTTTTTTAACTAAGTATATAGATGACTAAGGAGTCTATGTAGTAAAGTAATTCACACAAGAGAGATAAATATAGGTCATTTAGGATTAGGACATGTGCACAAGTCATAGTGTAAAGATGAATCTAAACTTGTCATTTCCATATGATAAGTTGACACATTTAGGTTTCTACACTTACCTCAAGGGGCATATTATATATTATACTTTATCACATTATATTCTTATCATATTTTGGATTTTTACAACCATATATACCAAGGGATGCATACCACATTGGGGGCATACCTACATCGAGGGAATATACACACCAAGCCTATAATGATCACACGATTTCCCATTAGTCCATTACAAACATAACCTTATTATTACTTCACTCTTATTGGAGTGAAGAAATGGATAATTACTAGTCATGCGTGAAGGATGAATATCACATGTAGAAATGTGCATGCAAACATTTAAGAGTTACGCAAAGAAAAAGAGTGCATGTAAGTACATGTGTAAATAGGAAGGTTATACAACATAATGCGTGAAATCATGCTCTTGTGAACAAGAAACAAAGATAAGTCAATGCGCAAGGGTTCACACAACACACAAGATGAAGGTTAACATGTAAGTTCTTGCGCATATGCACACAAAGTTGAGGACTTAGTCATTTTTAGAGCAAGGCTAAAAATAGAAGAAATTGAAGGATGACGTGACATGTAAGCTACATCCATAAATAGGAAAGCACATGCAAGGGATGATAAGGATGACACATGAAGAAAATATAATTATGGGATTAAGCATGTTGAGTCCGAGCTATTTATAGCTCGATCTATAGTTAAATAAAATTTGTAAAAGCATGCAGTCTATGTTAAACACATCTATTATTAGGAAAAATACATGTTCGCGGTGAAGGGAAGATCCCCACCATGTATAAATAGGTATATATTTCCTTATAGAGGTACCTTAGTATGTTTTCATGAAGAAAGGTTGATGTTAGGGTCTCCGTCTATAAGAGAATTATTTATGCATGCATGGTTTAGTGCATGGAAGTAAGTAGCACATGAATGTAATTAACATGTTTGTTATGTAATGAAAAGTCTTTATGATGGAAAATTGTATCTGGGTTGCGAAGATTACTAGATCTAAGTATGGTGTAATGGGGATTCAAATCTTATTAATCATTGTCTATATTGAATGATTTCCATATTATATGTGGTGCCTTTTCTTATAATTGATATGTTGTATCTTTATTCATGTTGTAATGGTTTTGATAACTATGTGTGATCTAACCACATCTTGATAAGTGAACAAAGGATGTACTTGGTGGTTGTGAGCGCTTTGAGTGAGAGTTCATACCTTATCTGGATGAAGTGTCAGCACGCCCAACCAAGCATTGGTTAAAAAAGGACTACAACTCTTACAATGATTTCCAAAATATGATTTATCTGATGATCAAACTTCTTACTTCTATACATTGGTTTGAACATGCTTGATGCTTAATTGCATATATCATTTAGTATTAGTACTTTCACTTTCTACATAATACCATAATAGTTGACTACTATTGGCCATGGGATCCTATTTTGACTATCTGACACTATTTCTTATACCATTCATTTCCATGTCTACTTCTATCTATGTTCTATCTATTCTATATTTATGTATATTATTTGATTTGATTTCTCTAAGCACTTGTGTTTTGTATACTTTTCTTGCTATGTGATATTATCTTCTCTGACTACTCTAGGTACTTGAATTTGTATGCTTTCACTGCCATATGATATTTTCTGCTTTGAATTCTCTAGGAACATATGTGTTGTATCCTATGAATACTATATGATCTTGAAATAATTAAATAATATAAGATATTTTTTCTCTAACTTCTCTAAGCACTTCCATGTTGTATGATTTGAATTCTATAGGATATTGTCTTCTTTGACTAATTTAGTAACTTGTGTGTCATATGCTTGGAATGCTACACAATATTTAATGCTTTGAATACTATAATTTATTTTTTTCTCTAACTCCTCTATGAACCTGAGCGTTATATGCTTTGAATTCTATATGATCTTGTCTTCTCTAACTTCTCTAACTGCTCTAGGCAATTGCATGTTGTATGATTTGAATTCTATATGATATTTTCTTCTTTGACTAATTTAGTAACTTGTGTGTCATATGCTTCAAATGATACACAATATTGAATACTTTGAATAATATAATATCTTTTCTTCTCAAACTCCTCTAGGAACTTGAGTGTTGTATGATTTGAATTCTATATGATATTGTCTTCTCTAACTTCTATAGGAACTTGTGTGTCATATATTTTGACTGCTATATGATATGTTCTTCTCTCTATGTCATATGCTTTGAATTCTAGATATGATCTTGTATTCTCTTTTTTCTCTACAATCTTGTGGGGATGTTGTATGCTCTATGTTTTATTTTTTTATGTTGTGATTTCTTTATGCACTTGTATGTTTTATGCTCTATTTACCATATACATTTGTATTATCTCTACTTTGTTTTCTCCAGGAAATTATATGATTTATGTTTTGTTTTCTTATATTCTATTGTTTCTCTATGCATGGTAATTCACTTCTTATATGATTTATGCTCACACACATTTGGTTTTTTTCTTCGTAGATGGTGGATAGAGAATATAACCATTGCCTGGTCCTCCTTCCCCATCGTCTAATGACCTGTGCCATGTCATAAATGGGAATGGGAGGGCTCATCTAACTTATAACATGCCTTTTGGCATAATAAATTAGTTTTGTTCCACAAATATTATCTGACGTTTTTCTTCTAAATATTAATGTGGTGTGCAGAGTATGAAAATAATGTTATGTATACAGCTGTTGGAAGTGTTAAGTGGGATGAAACCGATGGGTGAGGTGGTGTATGGGGAAGGGGTGGACATTGTGCAATGGATACGAAACACAATTTGGATTGGTGAGTTGGCAGCATTGGGTTGGCAAATGTTGGAGGAGAATTTCATGGAGCAAATGACGAGTTAATTATTACACTGGAAGACATTCCCCTATGGTAAAGTACATACGGTCGTTCATGCCACTATCCTAAATTTGATAGGTGTTTTGATGTTTTATGCATGTGCTTACATTTGATGGGTGTTTAGACGTTTTTTCTGTTTGTAGCAGTAAAATTCCCAAATCTGTGAAATGGTTGGCAAGATTTGAATAAATTGGTATAATAGTACTTCATGCATGTATTTTAAAAATATGTATTATGCTATTTTCTTTAAGCTCACAATGTAGTAGTGATTGGATGGTTGCAGCAAGTGCAGAAGTCAGAGATTTGCAATAGTCGTCCCCATTATTTGTGAATAATATAAACTTAATTGTAGATATAGTTATAGATAAATGACAAAGATAAAATGCTTAATTATTTAATTTTGTTTAAATGCTTCACTTGTACGATCCCATGTCATGTTGACATGAAAAAGCATAAATGTAGGCCCATTGTTAATATTTTGATGAACTTGCACCTAGTTGGAGGGTTGGACTGATATAACAAAAAAGGTATAGTGGATGATATACTAGAACACAATTCGCTTCCCCTCCAGGAACCCCTTTTCAAGTGTCCCTCATTCTTTCCCTCTTTTTTGCATCCTCAATTTTATATTCTTCGTTCCATCCCCTTTGGCATTTCGATCGAATACTCCACGTAAGATTGCTAGTTAAGGGATTGTATTTATTTCTTTATTTTTTATATTTTTTAAAATTTGTAAATTTTCCATAAATTTTGAATATTTTGAGTTAAATAAATCTGAAATTATTTTGTTTATAAATTTTAAATATTGATTTTTAATTCCTTAACTCTACAAGTGTCTAAATAACCTCATAATTGACAACCTTACAAATTTTGTTTATAGGTTTACATGTTAGTGGATTCTCTTGAATATTATGTGAATATTATGTGTTTTATTTGGTTTTTGAGAGATGGTGGTGGAGGGATTTGAGCTTTTGAGAGGTTTCAACTGGGACGACCATAGTACATAGCCTTTCCGATTAGAATTCCTTTGAATCCCACACATTATGTGTGCCTGATACCAAGCATGAAAGGATTGCCATAATTATAATCAAAAAATCAAATTCTCAATAATTTTTGCAATAAATTTGTCACTATTGGATGGAAAATATCGTGATAAATTAATAATGCTAGGACATGAAAATGTTTCCTCATCAACATTATATTATCCCAAATTTTGAACTAAGTTAAGAAGAAAAACTAATAACCATAAAAAATTTTAAGTCAAAAATTATTTTTCTAAGTTTAACCAAGTTTAAAGGATTCAAAAAATTATTTGAAGTCTTGAGAAAATAGATTAAATCAGACTTTCACGGGTTTGAATAAATTTTATAATCCAAATAAAATTACTTTCCAAAAGTACAATTTCGATTTTACTCCCTTTCCCTTTATTCATTACACTTTTGGAGTTTTTTGTGATAAATATGAAAATCGAATTGCATTTAAAACTCCAATTTTTGAGTTGGTCTCGTTCCCTCTATTATTCATGGTTTCAAAGCTTTCACGGTAAATTGCAATTAACTTGCAAATGTAGATTTGAATCACAAATCTAGAAATACTTGTCTTTCTTTGTTCGTCAACGTTTCAGGGTTTTGGATAAAATTTTCAATCAAACTATACATTCTGTTGGGACTTTGGATCCTGATTTTTCAAGTTGGTCTGATTTTAGGGTTTCCTTTTTAAATATTTCACCCGAATGATTTTTTTGTATCTCAAATACTAAGTTTTTCTCCCATTATGTTTTTCCTCGTTTTTCAAATATTGGAGGAATTTTTAAATAGCGAGAGCCCATTGAATAACTCCACGATACTTAATGGAGGTAAAAACAACAAAATTTCTCAAGAGAGAATATAGCTAGAGATTTACAAGGTTTGTGGTTTCTAAAATATTATAAATAGAAAGAATATAAATTGACGTATGTGAAGGAGATATGAAGTCCATTTTTCTTGTGTGTATAGGGGTTATTCAAGTGTTGTTTTATTTCATGATCCTTCAAAAATGTTAACAAATTTTTCGACGTGAATTCCCCCTTGATCTGAGTGGAAGACAAGAAGAGGTTGTCCAATCTATTAAACAACTTATTGATAAAAGGCCTGAAAAATGGAAAATGCTTCACTCATCTTTTGGAGAGAGAACAACCATGCCTTATGGGAATAATCATATATCAACAACTAACAGTATTGAAATCCCTGAAAGGGAGCAAGAAAGGGTCCACATAGATCAATATGCATGACATCAAGATGGTTCTTAACATGGAAAGTGCTCTAATCAAATGAATCTTGATGTTGTTTTCCCACCAGACATAAAAAAAAGATAGGCAATGAATGGGAGAGTGGAGGAAGTCCTTGTACCATATCCTTAGAGTTGAGTTGATAGATGGGGTTGGTAAAGAGGTGCCCATATCGATAATACTAGAGTGTAGTAGACTCTGTCATGGATATAGAGAGAGTAACTTTACAGGATGAAACTATGCATAGTGCAAACAAATGATCCTTAAAAAACCTCTACCAAGTTTCGTACATTCGCATGATATCAAATAGGATTTGATGCCTGTCTAGACCATTATCTCCACATTGACCTTATGAATAAAGAGCTGAGAAAAAAAAAAAATATTTATGGTCAAGATCGGAACATATATCACCTTTGTGAAGGTACAACTTCTCTTCATGAGAGGAATGGTGACTATGACAATCCTTTCTGCAATGTAGTCCTTATAGTTTGCAATGCGAAATTGATTTCAATTGGGTTTATCAGACAATGAATTAAAAAGATTTCTATCACTTGTCTTATGCCTACTAACACCTGAGTTATTCAACCAAATGTTCTACAAAGGATGCTATGTTTAGGGGAATAGAACAACATTTTGATATGTGCCATAATTTTGTACCTCTAGTACTTCCTCTTCCAAATCATCATCTTATTGAGTTTAAAAAAAATTCTTTTTGCTTCCTATGGCGAGGATGATTTTTAGATTGTTATGAATCACTGTGATTAGATGTGTTCTCTTTACCAGAATCACCTTGATTTTTTCCATTATACCGATAGAAAACAACATCATGTTTATTTGTAGTACAGATGTGACACCATCGATATGCTTTCTGAGGCTTCTACTATTGTGGTTGCTCCGAGGGATTCTTTTGGGACTTCTTATGTTGTTGTCACTTTCGAGAATTGTTGATTTTTTACCACTATTGTCTCAAGATCAATACCTTGTTATCAAAATATTCATCCACCCTCATGATTGATTCTTCTTACTGGATCATATTTTAATAGTTCTTCATGTGAAACCACTTTTTTGTGTTGTTCAATATTGTGATCAAAGTCATAAAATGCGAAGGAAGAAATCTTAGTGTGATCAAAATTAATAGATTTTACTCCATCTTTTCATCAAGTGCCATAATCTATACTCGTAGTTTTTCCACATGACATAATAACTCTTCTACTTTCTCGCCATCTTTCATAATAATTTTATGAAGCTTACTGGAGACGGAGAATCTTCATTCGGTTCTTTACTTCATAGATGGTGGATAGAGAATCTAAGGCATTCTTTGATATTTCCGCATCTCGTATAAAGGGTTAACCTTCTTCAGAAATGCCAAGCACGATCAAACTTCAAGTATTTTTCATCACACTTATCATATTGTGTTATCTCATCAGCTCTAGTTGAATGTGTTGCTGTGTCACTGATAGTTTCCCATAGCTCTTCAAACTTGCGAATCGTGCACATGTTAATTTTCAAAGAAGCATAGTTTTTTTCTTTGAGTAACTGAGCATTAGACAACAATATATTGGCAACAGATATAATACTAGAAATAAAATTGCATTATCATTTTTAAAATTACAAATCATTACAAATGAAGAAGTGGATGAAGGTGAGATTTGTATCCTTGTGTAGTGAGACGTTTTAGTTCCGGTTATCTTCGAATCATAGCACCCTATGGTTTACACAAGTGTGTGTGCTTGAGGTCATGGTGTGAATGAATAACATGGCTACTATCTCCAAGTTGTGGGACTTGCTACATGAGATAGATCTCTAGAGAAAGTTGGTTCTTGCTCCTAAACTACCTATCAAAATCTACTCTAATGCAGGAAAAACTATCTAATCCTAATCTAGCTTTCCAAGGGACCAGGGAGATAGAGTGCATGGAAAAAAAGCCTACACTAAAGAGGTGATACATCAGAAAAGGAGGGAATGAGGATAGCTTTCCAATGTGTGAAAAATACGATCAAAATGCATACTAGAAGGGGTGATAATAGTTCTCCACAGTATAGAAAAATGCATTCACAATAACATTTCTTACACACACAATGATAATGGATCCCTACAAAGCATAAGACATAAACACTATATCTGCAATGAGGTTGAAGAGCCAAGGAGAATGTAGACAAACACAACAGGGTAAGATACATCCACAAAATTATATTTATTTCTTCATGATATGCATAGTTCAATCTATTACAAAATAAGGGCCTGGATCACCATGCAAGGAGTCCACTACAAGGGCTTGCAGCACATTGGCTTCACAAAACAAATTTGATAGATTTTTGCTACACAAAAACTATCTCCCCTTACAATGAGCCCAACATTCCAATTTATAGAATTCTGAGAGGAGAGAGAGAGAGGTAAATGAAAATCTATAAATATGTCTTTTAACTACTTCTAAGAGGTAGTAAATGAAGTGAAATGATGTTATGTTGATTGTAAAAATCCCCCCATACCATCCCATAACTTGCAGTAGTGAGAAATGTCTACGCATGCTTCATTGAATGCATCGCAACAACCAAATAAAACATTGTTTTGAACCTAGACACGTTTTATATAAAATCACCATTGATTCTTTATCAAATTCTAAATTTCTTGATTTTTGTGCATGGGGCTCAGAACCATGATTCCAATGGGACACCCACAATATCACAAGATAATCATAGTGACCAAACACATGTTTCCTACAGCGAAGTAAACATCCATAAAAGAAAGGAATAGATCCAAAAACATGGGACACCTACGATATCACAAGAAAAGAAGACACTCAATCTACATAAAATAAGTAGTCAAGTAATCAAGGAATCTAGAAAACAAGTATGACAAAAAATAGTAACAAAATAAGACATAGCAAGATATCTTAACACTACAAAAAACACATATGTTAATCCTCTTAGTCCAAAGTTAGCATAAATGTAATATAAATAATTGAGCATATTGAGGAGTTGAAAGGAAACATAATGAAACAAAAACACATGTATAGTGTAGCAGATCCCCCCAATTGATAAATGTCTTTGGTAAGGTTCTAGGTTTTCACTTATCATATTTTACACCCCTTTTAACCTTTAGTTTGTTAATGTTATGGAAATACAAAACACTAAAAAATAAATGTAAGGTTTGGAAACTAGGTGCTATTTTTCTAAAAAATTCCCCTAGGCACGAAAGCCTAAAATTGGCAAAATTCTCAAAAATTCCTCCAGGCCCAAAAGCCCAAAATTGGCAAATTTTGTAAAAAAATCCCCCATACCCATAACTTGCAAAATATGAAGAGTTAGAAGAACTTCTTGGGTAAGTGCAACAAGTTGGTGGACAAAAAAGGGGTCATAAGTGGATGTCATATTGCAAAAAACAGTGAAATCTCAACTTGTAGGGATTATTAGCAATACGTGCACTCAAAATTAGTAAAAATTATATAAATATGAATCGTAGCATCCAGAATCTAGTTTCTAAACTACTAATTTGATTAAAAAATGGACAATTTTAGCTATATTAAACACTTAAAATTATATGACTTGTTTTTTTTTTGAAAAAACCTATAAGATTGTACTCCGTTTGCCCGCGATTTGGACAACCAAATCTTGTTATTTTTTTTTCATTTGGTGAAAAGTTAGATATAGTTGTCTATCTTGGGATGGATTTTATTTTGTATTTTTTCAAGTAATATTTTTTTATGATTTTTTCCTGGAAAGTTGTCTGAAAAGATTTAGAAAACGGAGTGCTTTCCATTTGCCCGTCATAACTATATAAAAAAATATCCAAAAAAAAAAAAAAAAAAAAAAAAAAAAAAACATATATATATATATATCAACGTGTATAGAATTTCTCTATGCTTGGGATGGTATAAGTTTTATCACATTTTGATAAGCAAAACAAAAGTTGCAGTCTTAAACATAGACATGAACATTCACGGGAAAAATGTCTTAAAGACCTATTGTTAGTTAAAAATTATAAAATGATATTTATCTTATTCTATTCAATTTAAAATCAATATTTCTACGAAGCAAACAGTCTCCCCTACGTGATAGCACCATTTTTGTGAAATGTTTTCAGTTTTTCAGCATGGTTCAAGTCTGTGGAAGAGCAAATTTAAAGTTTTTTGACATTTTACACTTCATAATGACCTTCCATAGCTTTGGTTGGGGCAAAACAAATATTTCCTGAGCCTTAGGGTCAGATTTAATGATACAGATAATACCGTGATCGTGGGTTTTATAACAAGAATTGCGAGCGAGGTTTTTAAAGCATGATCACTGTTTGTAAATCATATTTACACACATCCCAATGTTCTAATTACCATGTGATTTTTACTGTTTGACTTTACCGTACGAATTACTATGAAATTTTATCGTTTTCTGCACGTTTTTCTTATCACCGAAAGTAAAACATCATGGGAGACAAGAAACAAAGTCAAAAAAAGGAAGTCATTAAGTAAAAAAATACCAAACGAATTAGAGGCAAACAAATTTCACAATGCTGAGCGAATGCGGAATCTTCGTGAATCAAGAAGAGGTTCATCTTCAACCCCTACTATTGTAAGCAATGAGGAACCAGGTAATGTTTCTACTGTCAATGTTGAAGTTGAATTAAATACTCGTGATGAAGATGTTTTTACTATCAATGTTGAAGAAGAATTAAATACTTGTGATGTAGCAAATGTTGAAATTGAAGGAGACAATAGAAATGTGAATAAGGAAATTCAAGTTGAAAATGTAAACAAACAAAATTTGACAAAAACACCTCCTAGGATTTTCCATAAGAAACCTAATTATTTTATTAAAATTGATGAAATTTTTTTGAAACCAATGTCTGACAAACTTTCTGAACAACAAATTAGAAGAAAAGCCACTGAAATTTGGGACAATCATTTTGAAATTTTAAATGATTCCCAAAGATGTTAGTTGTTGGTTAGCTTGATGAAATTGATTAAAATGAGACCTACATTAAAAACCTTAGGATTGACAACATCTAATATACGTGGTCAAACCTCTACAATTGTTGAAAACTTTCATGATGCATATCACACTGTTGGTGTCAAGAGACACACTAGAGATAGTAATATTTTTCATCATGTACTTGCTACTAGTGTTGTAAGTGAATCAATAAAAAATAACCTTTGATTACGTAAACAATTTGAATGTTGCAAGTTAATCGAAAAAATCTAATGAAAGCAATTGAAAGACATAATATCCTTCAATCACTCAATAACACTGATTTTTGAGCATTTTCTGCTAGAGCACCGTGTAAGGACAAAGATAATTCTAATGCTATAAGAGAAGTTGTTATTCAATTTTGGCATGATAACACTAGAGTTTCACCTAATACAAGAGATGTTGTAAAATGGAGAGTTGGTTTTACTAATCATGAACCGCATCCAAAACATTTCTTAGATATGAATCAAACTCAATTTTTTCGTAAGTTTGAACAAGAGCCTCTAGAAATTAAAATTAGTCAACAGTTTTTTGGAATGTTGAAACCATTCTATGTGAAAATCAACCATGCTCACACCACTTATTGTTGTAGGCAACATGTTGAATTTGCGATGCATTATGCTAAATTTTTACGTATTCGTTCTAATTTTCATTCTGAAACTATGTTATCGGAATGTGATGTTCAAGTTCCACCAATATCTTCCAGGGATTTCATTCCTACGATATTTTGCTGAAAAAGAAGTTAGAAATTTTTTTTATAGTCAGGATTGTTTAGATGGAAGTTGTGGTACATGTGGCAGATTACCTAAATTGGAAAGTTACATCCATGAGAAAATTGAAGGTGCAATAGGACATAATTTAGTTAAGTTTGATAAGTATAAATCAATTGCATACCAGTAAAAAGATGAAAAAGAGTCGAAACGGTGTGAGCTAGTTACAAAACATATGCTTGTTTTTCAATTTATGAGACAATTTAAGGATAAAATTGTTTATGAGTATGCTACGCATACACACAGAGATTGATGGTTGGATGAATAGTTCAAGATATGCAAAGACACATTTCCTATTGTTACTATTGTTTATGTGGCTGATTTTGCAGAGAATTACACATTGCAACCACAAATGAAGGTTCAATCATAATATTACAACTCATTACAAGTTACCATTTTTGTGCATATAACATTTATACATTCTCTTGATAGTACAGAGAATTATCAATTTTTTTAAGAGAGTACCACTTTTATATCAGTGATGGTCGTACTCATTCTACTGAATTTGTGCAAGGGTGTTTCCAGTTATTTTATGGAAACTTTTCTGATAGGGAAATCCACTTCAAACAACATTATATATGGTCAGATAATTACACGTCTTAGTTTAAGAATGCATGAATGTTTTATTAGATTAGCAAGATGCACGTCAAGATCGGTGTCCAACATATTCATAGTTTCACTGAGGCTAGACATGGAAAAGGAGAGCATGACGGTGTATGGGCATGTGTGAAAAGAGATCTTGTAATAGAAAAGTTGAAGTACAAAGATGGTGCTAAATTGAAAGATGCAAAGAGTATAGTGTAATAGTGTATTGACAACATGGCTCGAGGTTCTCAAGAAAATTCCATAGTTTGTAGATATTTTTGGTTGATAGAGGAACAACAAATTGCTAACTACGAGGATTGTATGATACTCGCTGGGTCCAGTGATATGCACTCATTTTGTAGCCTAGACACTACTTTGTGGGCCATATGGACAAGAAAGTTGACATGTTTTTGTGCATCTTGTATCGAATTTGTCACTACTGAGTGTGATTCACAAGAATGGGTTGATGGATGGATGGATTTGTAGATGTCTAACTCCGCTTCCTAGTTATCAACCTCCATAAGCATTACACCTTGTTTTTGCAGATGAAGTTGCAACATCCAAGGACTTTGAAAAAAAATTGATTTTGGTGCGATAAGGTATTTATGGTTATTTACAATTTTTGTATTGAGTTATGTCCTTTGAAATTTTAATATGTACAATTTAAATTTGAGTGAAACCTTTATTTTTTTGTAGGACATGTCTTTGTAGTTATTGTGTTAGAAGACAATGAAGAAGGAACAAACTATTTCTTATGTAGTTGCATTGAGGAAAGAAAGAAGTTGACTTCTCCTGTTATAGATGATGAAGATATTGAGTACCCTACAACGTCAGTGGCAGTTACTGAAACTTGGCTTCGATGGTATCCATAAAAATTTTCCTCTATTTGGGTGTTTGAAGACTTTGAGACACACAAGATAATACTCTTATATTTTCATTTAGTTCTCGCGATAAATATTCAACTGTATAGATATCGCGGAAGGCCTAATAACAAGATTCTTTGGAAGGTTCGAGAGTCAGATCATGAAGCAATCATGTCCGCTATTTAGAGTAGATCCGATCCTGATGGTTCATTGGAATGAATTTACAATGCTCATGTCTGGTATATATAACTTATTTGATATAATTTCTTTAGTATATATAAAATTTTTAGTTAAATAAATTTAAGTTCATATATTTTATTAAATTTGTATATTTTGTACATATCTAGTATGGTTTTGGTTTTAAACTTAAATTTCTTTGACTAACAGTTTTATGTGCATGTTAGTGGTACTAGAAAAGCTTCCACCTTCACGTGGTTGGCATTGTTAGTAGAGAGTTGTAAATTCTCGAAGCTAAGAGAAGCTTTCATTGTTTTACAAGAAAATAGAAGCAATTAACAACTATTTATGTACATGTGGAGGGGGTTCTTGGCTTAAGAGGAAATATCCCAGAAGCACCTTGAGCTTACACAACCAAAACGACACCTCCCTAAGTGTTTACAAGACCATCCCTACATGTGTGCACAGTCGGTTCGGTGCCACGACCCACCGTTTTCAAAATATACTATTTGACAGCCTTACACTGGCTCAAACTGCACTATTTCATGCATTTGCAAACAATAGGGCAATGAGAGCACCGATTGGATAAGGAAAAAACTGATACACATTATTGTAGAGGGTCCCTATACCAAGGTGTAGGATCAGATGAGACATCTCTAGGTGTCATGGAGTGCGTGTAGTCACCCGTCGAAGTTGAATGATTTTTTGGTCTCAAAGCTCTTAAGGGACTACACCCGAATGTGGTAGCCTGGTAGCAATGACGTTGTTGTGCACCAAAAAAATGCCTCCTCTAGCATTCCCCTAGCCACCCAGATGTGTCGACGTAGTGAGTTTGGTGCCACGACCCACCGTTTGCAAAATATACCGTTTGACAGCCTTACACTGTCTCAAATTGCACTATTTGGCATGTTTACAAACAATAGGGCAGCAAGAGCACCAATTATAGAAGGAAAAAACCAAGTTAGGCTATTGTAGAGGGTCCCTACGCCAAAGTGTAGGTTTAGACGAGACGTCTCTAGGTACCACGGAGTCCGTGTAGTCACCCGTAGAAGTTGAACGATGTTTTGGTCTCAGGGCTCTTAAGGGACTATGCTCGAACGAGGTAGCCTGGAAGCAACGGCGTTGTCGCGCACCAAAATTATGCCTCCTCTAGCATTCACCTGGCCACCTAGATGTGTAGCATAGTCAGTTTGGTACCAAGACCCATTGTTTACAAAATATACTGTTTGACAGCCTTACACTGTCTCAAACTGCACTATTTGGTATGTTTGCAAACAATAGGGAAAGGAGAGCACCAATTGGGGAAGGAAAAAACCAAGACAGACTATTGTAGAGGGTCCCTACGCTGAGGTGTAGGATTAGACGAGACGTCTCTAGGTGCCACAGAGTCCGCGTAGTCACCCGTCAAAGTTGAATGATGTTTTGGTCTTAGGGCTCTTAAGGGATTACGCCCAAACGAGGTAGCCCGGAAGCAACGACACTGTTGTGCACCAAAACAATGCCTCCTCTAGCATTCACCTGATCTCCTAGACATTTTGGCATAGTTTGTTTGGTGCCACAACCCACTGTTTGTAAAATATACCATTTGACAGCCTTACACTGTCTTAAACTGCACTATTTGGTGCATTTGTAAACAATAAGGCGGCGAGAGCACCGATTGGAGAAGGAAAAAACCGATACATGCCATTGTAGAGGGTCCCTACGCTGAGATGTAGGATCAGATGAGACATCTCTAGGTGCCACAGAGTCCACGTAGTCACCCATCAAAGTTGAATGATGTTTTGGTCTTAGGGCTCTTAAGGGACTACGCTTGAACGAGGTAGCCCGGAAGCAATGACGTTGTCTTGCAAAAAAATGATGCCACCTCTAGCATTCAATTGGACACTCGAACATGTTGGCATATTCAGTTCAGTGCCACAACCCACCGTTTGCCAAATATAACGTTTGATATCGTTACACTGTCTCAAACTGCCCTATTTTATTATGTTTTGTAAACAATAGGGCAGCGAGAGCAACCGATTGGAGAAGGAAAAAACTAAGACAGACTATTGTAGAGGGTCCCTACACTGAGGTGTAGGATTAGCTGAGATCTCTCTAGGTGTCACGAAGTCCACATAGTCATGTGTCAAAGTTGAATAATTTTTTGGTCTCAAGGCTCTTAAGGGACTATGCCTGAACGAAGTAGCTCGGAAGCAACGACATTGTCATGCACCAAAACAAAGCCTCCTCTAGCTTTTACCTAGCCACCTAGACGTTTCCGCAATTCGGTTTGGTGCCACGACATCCAGAGGCATGACTTCTCACTACTCACCTCCGTTCATTTCCTAGGATAATCAAATCTGGGCCTCCTTAGTGCATGTCATGATGTGGTTTGACACCAATCCGGGCCTCCCTAGAGCCCACCATGATGTGGTTTGACACCAATCTGGGCCTCCCTAGAGCCCGCCATGATGTGGTCTGACACTAATCTGGTCCTCCCTAGGAATGCCAGGAAGGCTCCAAATTGGGTGGTTTGACACTAGTCCGGGCCTCCCTAACAACCCGCCATGATGTGAATTATTTGACAATATACATTACATACATATTTATTTCTTCTTATCTAGATTGATATGTTGTAACATATGTACAAACATCCTAAATAAATATGTAAAGAATGTTCACAAAATTCCAAGTGATATATCATTTTAAAATTCATTGAAGAACCTTGATTTTTTTTTCAAATACCTTGGAATGGTAAGGATGTGAATTATTTGACAAACCCCCTCACAAAAATATGTATTTTGGACTAGAAGGATTGTAGGGTATAAAAAAATGGGGTTTTGCTCAAATGGTGGTTCTCCTGCATTTTACGGTTTGACGGGTGAAGTTTCTTGGTCAAAATTACTTCTCAGCATCAGTTGAAATGTGGCCCTTTCTGGTTGGATGCAGCTCTATGGGGCACTTTAAAAATTCTAAGGCTCACTTCAACCCAAAACATGTCCACGTGGAGGCTTCCACCACTTGCCTTCCCGTACTTAGACTTTTCAAGCAACCATCTTAAAGGGCCTAAAGACACGTGGAGGGACCGCCAGGCCTTCCTGTACTTAGAATTTTTTGAAGCAACTTCCTAAAGGAGACTCTGGGACACGTGGAGGGACCGTGCTTGTTTGGGGTCTCTACTTTTCGGACCATCTCAAAATGTGCCATTGAGACACGTAGCAGGCGGGGAAATGGAGAAACGGAGCTTCGGGGTTATTTAAGGTTTTTTACCTTTTGTAAAAAAGGGATAAAATTGTAAGTTGAAGCTTAGGCCCTTTTGTAAAAAGGGGGAAAATTGTAATGAAGCACAGGTCACCCACATTGAACAGTGTAAAGCTGGAGGGTGGAGCTGTGGAGAAAATTGGAAAATTTTACTTTTTTCCAAAAGTTATAAAATGTCAAAAAGGTGCTCCCAGGCCCGTTTCCAATCACATTTTTCCATGTGGAGGGCTCAGATTAAAAGTTGAAAGGCAAGATCAATGGTAGTTGTGCATTTCATTTGATTTTTCCACCATTGAAGCTCCAGGATGTTTGGAGATGCATTTTTTGCATCATTCTTCATCAATTTTTTGGCAAATTTGTGTCGTTTTGGTCTGCAAAGTTCAATTGAATCAATTTGGGAGCTCAATTTGTAAATCTGAAGTACTTTTGAAGTGGATTTTTTCTCAGGCTCATGCAAAAAATGGAAAATTCCAGATCCAGAAATTGCAGAGTAAAATTTCAGAGGGAAAAAGGATGAAATGATGAAAGTGCAGGTGCAAAAGGTGAAAAAGGCATTGCCTCGAGAGCAAAAGGGATGACCTGTCAAGTCCAGCTATGCAGAGGCTCTAAAAAATGATTAAAAAGAGGGATTTCTCACATGACAGAATCAGAATGATTAGAAGGGACTCCCAAAAGTTGTGGCATGGCATCCTAGTCATTATTCGAGGGCCCAAGAAACATGATCAGTTCATAGTTGGTCCACCTGGCAGATTTCGGATCTGAATTTGTTAAATGTCTCTGTCTGAAACAAATTGGTAACAAGCAAAGGTCCCTCGAATATTCTTCTCTTTTGAGGGGAAAAGGTGTTGCAGGTGCCAAGGGTGAAGAATATGCCTCCAGTTAGAACAATGATGCAAATATTTGCAATGATTCACCTTTTTTGAAAACACCTGGAAACTTTTTTGTGAATCTGTTGAATGTCACTTTCTTGCAAATCATGATCCAATATGTGCAACAAAGGTGCTTCGAATATTCCTCTTTTGGGGGGGAAAATTGGATGTAAAGGGTGTATTATAAATGCAATGAGATTACTCTTGCAAATGGTCGGAGTATGAATTCTTGAGAAAAAAATTGAGAAAGTCATCTTCCCAAGAGGCCAAAGCCGAGATTACCTGTTATTTTCTTTCTGTGTTAGATTTTCTATCATGTCAAGTTGGTTGCAGATGTATAGCCATTGACAAGCACTGAGATTGCTCTGGAAGCTTTCCCCTGCTGATGAATCTAAGTAATTTTGGAATTAATTTGTGTCTAATCTCTAGCAATTTTGTGTCTGCTTTATTTTCAGAATGTATGTAAATAGTTTCTTTCATTCCTATTGCAATCTTATACTGAAATTTTTGTGAAATCACACAGGATCTCATCCCTGTGACAGTCTAATGGTATTTGCAATTTCATTTCAAGAAGAGCCTTCATCTTGGATGAGATAAACAAATTTAAAATCAATTCACTGTCATTTGTTGATAAAGATTGTCTGTAAGTCTTCGGGTGTACCTTAGGCATGATTAATCAGAAACTTTAGTGTTTAATTGAGTCTTCTAATTCAAGCCTTCGTGTTGGAGTCTCAAAGATTATGTGAAAACGTGCTGATCTGGGCCTCCATTGAAGCACACCTTCTGGTTGAAGGAACGTCTTGACTGTTCTGGAGCTTTCTGTTGTGAAGTTGTTCATTATTGTGAAGTCCCTCCAAAGATCTGGTATAATCAACTTTATCCTGCTTCATCTCCCACCAAAATCATTTAAAAACCATTGATCCACCCTGAACTACCCCTGTTTTCCCTGTGTATCAACAAATGCAAAATCCCACTTCAAAAATATGCAGAACAATCAGGATTCCAAATGTCTTTAGTAACCTTTGCCTTGTATTGAAAATATCTCCATAATCTGGAAGTGACAACTCGTGAGAGTCAGATTTGGTGTGTTGATCATATTTTCCCAAGGTTTTCTTTATAAAATTTGTGCAAAAGAAAGGTATCTGCATCTCCTTCAATAACAGAGGTTACAAAATAGGTTCTCTTACCTTGGTTGAAAGGCACAACCTAAAATAGTTAGGATAAGATCAAATCCTTTTAAGGTGCTACCCACTTCTTCAAAAGTCCTTGAGTGCTAAAAATTCAGATAAATTGCTTCCCTGGCTACAAAATGACATACATAATCATTTATCTGCTTTTGAGTGTCTTGTCAAATCCATGATGCTGCTCGGTTTGTGAAGAAGAGTAAATCCGGGTACCAACACCAAAATGGCGCCATTTCTAGGGACTTGTTGAAGATAGTTTCTAAATATTTGAAATATTTGGTTTGATCCCATCAAACCCTGGTAATTTGTGGGAACTGTTTGTGTTACAAATTTGTTGATTTGTTTCCAGTTCGTATCCATTTGGCCCATCAACAACACTAAATGGCATTGTTAGGGAAGTCAAGTATTTAAAAATTTACCAACAGACCTGGTAATGTTTCTTGTTCTGTGTGCAAATACATTTTGTAAACATCATTCTCTGATCAGATCTATAAGAATTGAACAAAGTTATAAGTTCTGCAATGTTTCCCAATTTTTCTAGTAGTTATTGTACTAAGTTTTCCTCACCATTGATAAATTTGGGTGAAGAAAGGTCATGATTTGTAAAGTTTTGCATGAGATTCCAGTACTGACAGACATTTGACAGATTATTTTAGTGCATTTTTGCACAACTAGGGTGAAAATCCTTAGTGGCGACTCCGTGTTGATTTATTTTGATAAATGCCAGTGTCTTAACCTCTGTCAATTGTAAATTTGTTACTAATCTTTGCAAAGCTGGAAGGAAGAAGATATTTCTTCACCGCGGACCCTAGTAGAAGGTTGTTTCCAGAGTTTGGAAAGTCTAATTCAGAAGGAGGAAGAATTTGGAAGGTTGTTGGAGATCAAGCATCAAGAAAAGAGATCTCCATTGGTGAAACTGATCGACACATGATTGAAGATTGCAATGCTTCCTCAACTGCTTCTGAATCAGGTAGTCTCTTTGTAAATCTGAATTCTCCATCTGGAGAGGGGCCTTCTCATTCTACCCCTGTATTTGAAAGATTTGCATCTCATTCTACCCCTGTATTTTCCAAATCTGGTAGTGTTTGCCATGAAAAAGAGCCATTAGGGGATAGTCATTCTAAAAATTGTATCCCTGTACCACACAGACCCCTCACTCCTCATCACTCTGTTTCTCCTGTAAGATCACCTCCTCAGAATAATATGGCTCAGCCTCCACCCAGACCTCCATTTTTCATTAATACTTTTGGTCCCATCAGTTTTATAGGTATGGATGGCTATCTGAATGTTGTGCCACAGGATGTAAGAAACAGATTGCCTAAGTTTCAAGGAAATAATGCAATAACTGGTGATCAACACTTGAAACTCTTTGTCAATATGATGGAGGATTTTGAAATAGAGTTTGAAGATGTATACATTAAATTATTTATTCATACTCTAGAAGAGGATGCAAGGGACTGGTATAAAGCTCTGCCTGATAACTCTATTGATTCTTGGACTGAAATGAAGAATGCATTTAGATTGCAGTATGGTGACAAAACAGACCCTAGGTTTCTTTTGTCAGAATTTGAGAATATTAAAAAGAATCCTAATGAATCAGTGCATGATTTTAATATGAGATTCAATAAGACATTGAGAAGATTTCCTGTGAATTTGAGGCCATGTGATGAATCTTGTCTTATAAAGTATGCTGATGCATTTGACAAGAAGGTTGCATACTATTTGAGGGATAAAAACCCTGACACTTTGAGGCAGGCCTTTACTATGGCTCTGCAAATTGAGAACAACATCAAGGCCATTGGAAAACCTCCTAAGAGGGAAGGTGTTAAACTGATAAACCCAGAAAAACCTCAAGCAAGAAAGAGTGTGGATCTTGAGGAGGTTGTTAAAACTTTGGCAGGGGTTGTCAAAGAAATCTCCTACAAACTAGCCCGGGAAGAGAAAGGAATTGGGCAGAGTTCACAAGGTCAGCAAAAGGCACAAAATCATGACAGATTTGGAAATCATCCTAGGGGTGATCAGAGGTCAGATGACAGAGGTAAAGGACCCATGGGATCTGCAAATAGACATCCCCAAGCACGTGAAAGTAGAATGGTGCCTGATCCTCTGACTGCCCGGGTTGCTGTTGTTGATGAAGCTAATGAGATTGATTGGTGTGATAGATGCTTTCTGCCCCATCCTCCATGTGAAGTAAATCAGCAAGAAGAAGAAGCTGATAATGATGATGGTACTGATGATGATGTTTGCATGATGGGTTGCTCTTCAAGATCACAACAAGGAGCAACTTCAACCGAAGTGATAAGTGCTCGAACTGCTGCAACTTTTTGGGATTGCATTCACCGGGTACCACTTCTTCCTCCTTCTCATACTTTTGAAGTAGATGTAGTGCAAGATTTTGAAATACCTAATAATGACTTTGAGTATTTAAGAGCTTTAATGATAAAGAAGTATGATGGAGGAATCCCTTCAGAGGAAGATAGGTAGTTATTGATGAACGTTGTTGTTGCTCAAGAAAAGGATTATAATACTAGGAGTAGAGTTGTCAAAGGAGCAGGGCCTCAAGCCAAACCTAAAACTCCATTGCTTACTAGTATTCCTAAAGAGGCTCCTAAGAAAGATACACCTTCCAAAGGCCTTGTTGTCCCAAACAAGATTCATACTTCTCCTCATGCCCAAACTGTCAAGAATCCCATGCCATCTGATGAGTTTGCTAATCTCCCTTCCAATGTTGCCTTGCCAAAGAATGTTCCATATGACATTGCCCAAGTTTTGAGTCAAATCAAAGTTAGTGTTCCAATTGTTGAGTTGCTTAGGATTCCTGAGCACAAGAAGAGAGCATTTGAGTACTTGGGATTGAAAGAAGAAAAGAGTACCCCAGGTAGAAATGTAAACATTGTAGAAACTCCTCCTCCAACCATTGCAGACCTTGAAACACCACCAGCATTGGAAGAGCTTGGAGAAGCACCTGAGGTTTACTTGGGGACATCTTTGGTTGAATCCCAATTAAATGTTGATCCATTTTTTACAACTTTGATCATTAAGGACAGACTGTTGCACAATTGTATGTTTGATTCCAGAGCATCATGCAATGTCATGCCTCTTGAGGTCATGAATGAGCTGGATATCAAAGTGACAACAACATATGGAAGATGCACTGCCATGGACTCTAGAGAGGTGCCCATTGTTGGATGTGTGAAAGGATTGGTGGTACAACTTGCAGCTTATCCAGGTAAGAACCTGAAACTTGATGTTGTCATTGTTGATTGCCCTGCCAAATGGGGCATGTTGTTATCAAGAAAGTGGGCTGCAAGTGTTGGTGGAAGTGTTCAGATGGATATGTCTTTTTCCACCATTCCAATTGAAGGCAGCCTTGTAAAGTTGTATGGAGAGAAGAAAATGTTGCACCTCATTGAGGATCCAAATAATGCTTCTTATGAAGTGTTATATGCTGATGTGGATGCAGATAACTTTGTGGGGTTTGCTGATGACAGGGAGCACAAGATTGATCAGTGTGAATGTCTTGAATAGGCTGGTTTACCTTGGACCTTGTTATTTGATGGAGCCTGTTCCAAGTTTGGAAATGGTGTTGGCATTGTTCTGATCTCCCCAAGCCAAGAAGAGTTTGTATTTTCTTTCAAACTTAACTTTGAATGCACTAATAACATTGCTGAGTATGAAGCATTATTATTAGGTTTGAGAATTTCTTGGAAGTATCATATTAAAGATATCATTGTCAAAGGAGACTCAGAACTGATTGTCAAACAAATTAGAAAATTGTATGCTACTAAAAATCAGAGAATGAAACAATACAAGCATGTAGTTTGGGATTTGATTGAAATGTTTGACTCATTTAATATTGTGCATCATGATAGAAAGTTCAATGTTGTTGCAGACCAGCTTGTAGTCTTGGGATCTCGGTTTGATGTTTGTTCAATGTCCCCCAATTGTGAATATAATGTTGAAGTACTAACAAGGCCATCTGTCCCTGACAACGTAAAAAATTGGCAAGTATTTGATGATGATGCCCAGGTGAAATGGTTTCTGTAGAACAAAGGGGAGTTTTCTGATCAGTGTATTGATTGGGAGCCAATGGTGTGTGCAGTCAGAAGGAAAAGAAACTTTGTTTGGAAAAGACATCATCCAATTGAAAACTAATACCATTCCTAGAGGGTTGGTTTCTCTTGAATCAAAATTTGATAATGTTGATTGCATTATTAACAGACATGTAGCAGCCTCAAGGGATGTTGAAGAGCATGACCTTGGCACAAAGGAAAAACCAAGGAAGATCTGGTTGGGAAGCAATCTAAACAAAGAAGAGAAACAGTCCTATGTCCAATTGTTAAAGAAATATCAGGACTGCCTTGCTTGGTCCTATTCTGAACTGAAAGCATACAGAGAGGACTTGTTTCAACATGAGATTCCTTTGGAATCTAATGCAAAACCATTCAGACAAAAGCAGAGGCCAATTAATCCACTCCTCTCCATGAAAATGCAAGATGAATTGAAGAAGCTAAGAGATGGAGGGATCATTCAGCCAATAAGGTATTCTTCTTGGGTTGCAAACTTAGTGCCAGTAAGAAAAAAGAATGGTGATATCAGGCTATGCGTAGATTTTAGAAATATGAACAGAGCATCAATGAAGGATAATTATCCTCTGCCAAACATGGAAAATATGCTGCAATTAGTGACTGGATCTGAGTTGCTTTCTACTTTGGATGGTTTCTCTGGATATAATCAAGTTGTTGTAAAGGAGTCAGAAAGAATAAAGACTTCCTTTACCACTCCATGGGGCACATATGTTTATGTCAGGATGCCATTCGGTCTGATGAATGCTGGAGCTACCTTCCAAAGAGAAATGGATGTTGCTTTTGCTGGTTACATTAATGATTTTATTGTTGTTTACCAAGATGATGTGACTATGTTTTCCAGAAAGAGAAGTGATCACTTGCAGCACTTGGAAAAAATGCTGATAAGATGCAGAGAGTATGGCATTTCACTCAATCCAAAGAAGTGCCATTTTGGAGTGCAAAAGGCCAAGTTGCTTGGTCACATTGTATCAAAGGATGGTGTCATGATTGATCCCGAAAGGGTAGAGGCTATCAACAAGGTTCCAATTCCAAGAACCAAGAAGGGAATCCAATCCTTCTTTGGGAAGATCAATTTCATTAGAAGATTTGTGTCTAACTTTGCTGAGTTGACTCTCCCCATCACTTGCATGTTGAAGAAAGACCAGATTATCAAGTGGGAAGAAAAGCCATTCAGGATTTTGATGGGATCAAAGAAGCACTAAAGCATGCCCCTATTTTGGCAGCCCCAAATTACAAGAAACCTTTTCAAGTATTTTCTTTTGCTTCAGAAAACACCATTGCCTCTTTTTGTTACAGAAGGATGATGAAGGGGCTGAGAGACCAATTTCCTTTTTCAGTAAGGCATTGCAGGGAGCTGAGTTAAAATACACCATCATGGAGAAGCAGGCATTTGCCTTGGTGAAAGAAACAAAGGTTTTCAGACCCTACATCTTGAGTTCTAAAGTTGTTGCTTATGTTCCCCACACCATGGTGAAAGACATCTTATCAGAGATGGAGGTCTCAAGCAAAAGATGCAGATGGGTGAACAAGTTGCAGGAGTATGACATGGATATCCAAACCATGAAATTGGTAAGAGGTTTGGGTCTAGCTAAGCTTATGGCTGAGAGAAACCTGCAAACTATTGAGGTAAATGAAGTAGAAGGAGAAAGGGTGGATGTCCTTGAAAAGTTGGTAAGTTCTGAATGGTACAAAGATATAATCTTTTATCTCAGACATCTATGCTGCCCTGAAAATCTGAGTAAAAATCAGAAAAGAGCTCTTAAGTTAGCCTCTCAGAAATATGTCATTACTGATTTTGGGTTAGCTTGGAAGAACCCCGAGGGAGTGCTCTTGAGATGCATTACTGAAAATGAGGCCCCCAAAATAATTGTTGATCTCCATGGAGGGGTCTGTGGGGGACATTTTGCTGGAAGAGTTACAACACATAAAATCTTGAGGGCTGGTTATTGGTGGCCAACTCTCTTCAAGGATACAACTCTATTGGTGAGGAAATGTGAAAATTGCCAGCATTTTTCTGGAAGAATGAAGGCTTCAGGCTCCCTTCCTTTGCATCCTGTGTCAGTTGAAGCCCCATTCAGACAATGGGGAATGGATTTTATAGGGGAAATTTCTGATCCTTCCAGTGCTGGTCATAAATGGATTCTTGTAGCCACTGATTATTTCACTAAGTGGGTAGAAGCAATCCCCACCAAGAAGGAAACACACCAAGTGATCATGGACTTCATGCTGAATCAAATCATATGCAGATTTGGAGTGCCAGCTAAAATTGTTGCTGATAATGCCATGAGTTTCAGAGCCAAACCTTTGGTGGCAATGTGCAAAGAGTATGGGATCAATTTGACATATGCTTCTAACTACAATCCCCAAGGAAATGGACAAGCTGAGTCCAGTAATAAAAACTTGTTGAAGATCATTAGAAGAACCTTGGAGCTGAACAAAAGGAAGTGGGGTGAGAAACTGAAGTTTGTTGTTTGGGCTGATAGAATCATTGTCAAAAGAGCTACTGGTAAAATCCCATTTGAATTGGTATATGGAACTCAAGCTCTGCTGCCCCTCCATTTGCAATTGTCTTCATTTCAGTTTGTTCAATAGATTGAAGACCAAGAAGTTAGTTCATATGATGCTCGAATCAATCAGATTATTGAGTTGGATGAAGAGAGAAGGGCATCCCATCAGTGACATGTGAAGTTCAGAGAAAAGTTGAAGAGGCTATTTGACAAAAAGGTGACACCCAGAGCTTTCAGCATTGGGGATCTTGTGCTTTTATGGGATAACAAGCATGAAGATAAGGGAAAGCATGGTAAATTTGATGCATTGTGGATGGGCCCTTATTCAATTGATATTCAAATTGGTGAAAATACCTTCTTCCTAAAAGACTTAGATGAGGAACTACTTGAATTTCCTGTTAATGGCAGGCATTTGAAGCATTTCCTTGATTGATTGCTCAGAATCAAGGTATATTCCATTTGTACAGTGTATAGTTCTTTGTTCTCATCTGCTTTTGTGTTTTTGTTCATTCTGGTCCTTGGTGACCTGGTTTTGTTGGTTTCTCAGTTCATTTTTTGGAGGATGGTTGTGGTTGTTCTACTCTGCAAGCTTATTCTTTGACTTTGTTGCCCAATGGTATGTTTTTGGCACTTAGTTGTTCTTGGCACTTGGTCTGCTATTTGTTCTTGTGGCACTCACAGGGAGTGCCCATCCCCGAGTCAAAGCCTGTGTTGGTGCTCAAATTAGTCTCACCCCATTTTTCATTGAAATTCCTTTAGTTTGTGGCCTCTGTTATGTTTTCTGTCTCCTCGGGCTCAAATGGTGGTTCTCCTACATTTTACGGTTTGACGGGTGTAGTTTCCCAATCAAAATTACTTCTCAGAATCAGTTGAAATGTGGCCCTTTCTAGTTGGATGTGGCTCTACGGGGCACTTTAAAAATTCTAAGGCTCACTTCAACCCAAAACATGTCCATGTGGTGAGCCCGCGCTTGCTCAGGGTCTCTTCTCTTGGGGACCATCTTGAAGTTGCGCCATAAAGACACGTGGAGGCTTCCACTGGGCCTTCCCATACTTAGAATTTTCAAGCAACTTCCTAAAGGGCTTGAGACATGTGTTGAGCCCAAGCTTGTTTGGGGTCTCTACTTTTCAGGACCATCTCAAAATGCGCCATTGAGACACGTAGCAGGTGGGGAAATGGAGAAACGGAGCTTCAAGGTTATTTAAGGTTTTTTGCCTTTTGTAAAAAAGGGATAAAATTATAAGTTGAAGTGCGAAGGAAAGTAAATGCCAGCGTTGAATCGTCAAAAATGGAGGTGGTCTCGTGAAAAATGTGGTACCCCTTTTTGAAAAAAAAGTATAAAGTGAACAAATGAAGCGTGTCCACTAGGACCCACATCAGAGGCTAAAGGTAGAAGGGCGGAGCTGTGGAAAAAATTGGAAAATTTTCCTTTTTCCAAAAGTTATAAAATGTCAAAAAGTGCTCCCAGGCCCGTTTCCAATCACATTTTTCCATGTGGAGGGCTCAGATTAAAATTTGAAAGGCAAGATCAATGGTAGTTGTGCATTTCATTTGATTTTTCCTCCATTGAAGCTCCAAGATGTTTAGAGATGCATTTTTTGCATCATTCTTCATCAAATTTTTGGTGAATTTGTGTCGTTTTGGTCTACAAAGTTCAATTGAATCAATTTGGGAGCTCAATTTGTAAATCTGAAGTACTTTTGAAGTGGATTTTTGCTCGGGCTCATGTAGAAAATGAAAAATGCTAGATCCAGAAAGTTACAGAGTAAAATTTCAGAGGAAAAGGATGAAATGGATGAAATGAAGTGCAGGCGCAAAAGGTGAAAAGGGAGTTGCCTCGAGAGTAAAAAGGGATGACCTGTCAAGTCCAGCTATGCAGAGGCTCTGAAAAATGATTAAAAAGGGGATTTCTCACATGACAGAATCAGAATGATTAAAGGACTCCCAAAAAGTTGTGGCATGGCATCCTAGTCATTATTCGAGGGTCCCAAGAGACGTGATCAGTTCATAGTTGGTCCACCTGGTAGATTTTGGATCTGAATTTGTTAAATGTCTCTATCTGAAACAAATTGGTAACAAGCAAAGGTCCCTCAAATATTCTTCTCTTTTGAGGGGAAAAGGTGTTGTAGGTGCCAAGGGTGAAGAATATGCCTCCAGTTAGAACAATGATGCAAATATTTGCAATGATTCACCTTTTTTGAAAACACCTGGAACTTTTTTGTGAATCTGTTGAATGTCACTTTCTCCAAATCATGATCCGATATGTGCAACAAAGGTGCTTCGAATATTCCTCTTTTGGGGGGGGGGAAATTGGATGTAAAGGGTGTATTATAAATGCAATGAGATTACTCTTGAAAATGGTCAGAGTATGAATTCTTGAGAATTTTTTTGAGAAAGTCCGTCTTCCCGAGAGGCCAAAGCCAAGATTACCTGTTATTTTCTTGTGTTAGATTTTCTATCGTGTCAAGTTGGTTGCAGATGTATAGCCATTGACAAGCACTGAGATTTCTCTGGAAGCTTTCCCCTACTGATGAATCTAAGCAATTTTGGAATTAATTTGTGTCTAATCTCTAGCAATTTTGTGTCTGCTTTATTTTCAGAATGTCTGAAATAGTTTCTTTCATTCCTATTGCAATCTTATATTGAAATTTTTTGTGAAATCACACAGGATCTCATCCCTATGATAGTCTAATGGTATTTGTAATTTCATTTCAAGAAGAGCCTTCATCTTGGATGAGATAAACAAATTTAAAATCAATTTACTTTCATTTGTTGATAAAGATTGTCTATAAGTCTTCGGGTGTACCTTAGGCATGATTAATCAGAAACTTTAGTTTTTAATTGAGTCTTTAAATTTGAGCCTTCGTGTTGGAGTCTTAAAGATTATGTGAAAACATGCTGATCTGGGCCTCCATTGAAGCACACCTTCTGGTTGAAGGAACATCTTGACTGTTCTGGAGCTTTCTGTTGTGAATTTGTTCATTATTGTGAAGTCCCTCCAAATATCTGGTATAATCAACTTTATCCTGCTTCATCTCCCACCAAAATCATTTAAAAAACCATTGATCCACCCTGAACTACCCCTGTTTTCCCTGAGTATCAACAAAGGAACAAAATCTACTTGCAAAAATATGCAGAACAATCAGGATTCCAAATGTCTTTAGTAACCTTTGCCTTGTGTTGAAAATATCTCCATAATCTGGAAGTGACAACTCATGAGAGTCAGATTTGGTGTGTTGATCATATTTTCCCAAGGTTTTCTTTATAAAATTTGTGCAAAAGAAAGGTATCCACGTCTCCTTCAATAACAGAGGTTACAAAATAGGTTCTCTTACCTTGGTTGAAAGGCACAACCTAAAATAGTTAGGATAAGATCAAATCCTTTCAAGGTGCTACCCACTTCTTCAAGGCCTGAGTGCTAAAAAGTCAGATAAATCATTCCCTGGCTACAAAATGACATACATAATCATTTATCTACTTTTGAGTGTCCAGCCAAATCCATGATGCTGCTCGGTTTGTGAAGAAGAGTAAATCTGGGTACCGATAGAATCTACTTATGATAATCAAATCATGTGTAACTTCTTAGTTGATTGACATAACACCAAATTATAAAGAGATATTAAGATGTATCTATTGATTAATGGGATAAGCCCTATTAATGGGATAATCTCTAAAACAATACATATTTAAATACTTGCCCTTAATTTCTTAACAATTGTACCATGCAATGCGGCATCATAGTAACGTTATATTTATATATGTTGCACCATAGTTTTTAAATTTTAAATCAAACATACATATAGAATTAATATTTATAGAACATACATACATAGAAGGATATCATGTGCAATGAAATTGAATCAAACATAGAAGTAATATTGTTATGAAAACCAACACATGGATATATAATGTATCAAACTAAGTGTGCTAGATGCACATATATGAAAATATAAGTTCATAACATGTGTACATCTCGAACTAAGTGTGTTGGACGCACATCTATGAAAATATAAGTTCATAACATGTGTACATCTCAAACTAAGTGTGTTATACATATACGACCACATGTGGTCGCATAAGGCTATATATACAATGGACTATATGAAGAATCATGAACTAGGACCAGCTGACCCATATATATATCTATGTACATGCAAGTCTTATGAGTCTAATCATGAAACATCTTCCCTCTCTTCTCCCTACTAGAAGTAGCGTGTCCACGACTTGGGGATGTAGTTGAGGGAGATGCCACTATGGATTTCATCTTTGTGGTCCTAGGCGTCTCTAAGCAGGTCTACAACCTAACCTGCACATTCATAAACAACAAGTTTTTAACAGCCAAATTTTTAAAATACATTCAAAATTTAGAAACTTAGAATTTAGTTAAAAGGCATGTGAAATCTTACCACAATGTCATGATCCCTATCAATTTTTCATTGACAAGTTGCAGGGACAACAATAGACTCAGGAGGGGTAAGCTACATACAAATAATTAAATTTCAAATTAAATATTTCATGTACAAAATTTGATTTTGTAGATTTAATTAATAAGAAATAATTCCTCCAAAATTTAAAAAATTTGAAAAATTGTACCTCAGTTAGTGGATCTACATATGTTATGGTAGTATCTACAACAACCTCCACAGTCTGCATATATGGAGGAGTCTCTCTGGTAGTCATAAGCTATGCAAAAAATATGTACAAATCAATATTAATCTACATGACTGCCACATAACATACCCAAAACATAATCCACGTGAACTTCCACAATTAGAAACAAAGTGTAAATAGAAACTAACTTGCATAAAAGTCACGTGAGGCGTGTCAGTAGCCCCAGTTCCTAGAATAGATGATGACCTGCCAAGCTCCTGCATATAAAATACAAACATATATTAATATGTACATGTACAAGTGAAACATTATAATAATAAAAGTGCACAATCAAATGAAATTTAAAATTTAAGTACAACTTGAAACTTACATTTGTAACATGCCCAGCTATAGTAGCTAGCATGTCGACACCGGATGTTTCCTTCATCGACTCTTGCTATTTAAAATAAAATAAAAAATTAGTTTTTACATGTATGTACATGACGTACAATCAAATACATATATATTAAAATTTCAAACATGAATTAAACTATTGTATATATATTAAATATTTATTTGACATTTACCTGTGAAAGACCAAGATCCTTTGCACCAGTTCCAAAAACATCCACCATCATCTCATCTAGAGAAAAGAAATCATGTGATCCAGCAAATGATGTCTCGCTTATAGTGCATACTGCACCACATGATCCATAGTCGTGTGGTGCACTAGAATTGGAACCTCCACCAACATCACCAAATGTAATTTGCTCACTATGCTGGGTCAGAGTGTCAGTGAGCTCCCTCAATGCATGTAGCGTGTCAATCTCCACAACCTCCTTCACTGAAGGAAGGATAACTGAAGGCATGGGGGTTTTGGGGCATGGGGGATCCTTGGTTGACCTACGCATGCACTAGGTATACTATGTGCAGAGTCACCTCCTTGCCCATAAAACTCAAAATAATTTGGGACCTCATTAAGCACGAACTCGCAATATAATTTCTTCAAAAAATAGAGAGGAACCTCATTGTTGTTGCATGGTGGATAATAAAAAACCATCCACCATCGGTCCCAAATTTTTTTCTTGATTCGGTCATCGTGGCACCAATGGATTGGGAACCGTTTACAAGTAGCTGCGAGGGCATTGGTTCTTAGATCAGTAAATAATGCACAAATCCAGTCTTTTCCAATTTTTTGGTCTTTACGACCGCATGGGATAATTTATCTGCATACCACCGCCTACAATCACCTCTAAAGGTATTCCATCTGTCTATTTGGTTGGTTGTGAAGTCAACTTCACCAATCCATGTTTGCAATGTGTTGGCTAAAGTCATGCGAGACGAATTTATGGCATGATTTTTTCTTATAGTTTGAATAAGGTTCTCAATGAAAATTTTATTTTGTCGGATTTTTTCAATGATATCAACTTGTGTTCCTGCTGGTTCCGTGGGGACAGAAAGAGCCACATGAGGCGGATCTATATTTGGAAGAGGGGTTTTAGGAATGTTTTGAGGGTTTTGAAGATGTTTTGGAGGGTTTTGAGGAATATTTTGACGGTTTGCATGATTACGAGCTTGCTGAGCAACTGACAAAACAAAAAAATTGTATACATAAACACAAAATTGAAAAACCTATGAAAATCACAAAAAAAACCTAAAATGCAAACAAATTGATCAAAATTGAGGGCTTACCTCTTCGTCTTGGTGGCATAGTTGAAACTATCGCGATCCAAAAGTCTGAAGAGCAATTTCTAGGGGGTATTCAAAGCGCGAGTGCCAAAGGTTTAGGAGAAATCACAGTTGAAAAGGAAAAATGAGGGAAAATGAGGAGTCATGGGTCTATTTTTTTGTCTCAGAGGACCGCGATCGCGGTTTGAATAATTTATTTCATTCCTTCTTCTTAAAATAGCCTCAATATCTGAAGACTTACCCATGGTTTGTGTTTCTAGGATCACGGTTTTAGGTTTGGAAAACACCGAACATTTAAAAAACAATTGTGCGAGAGCGGTACCTAAATTTTGGGTTTTTATGTCCACTTAATTGTCCACCAACTTGCTGCACTTACCCTCTTTATATTTTCAGAAAGGGGAAGAAATTTCCTATCTGATGAAGATGCTTTTGGAAATCCTTAAGTACTTAAAATATGTAAAAAGTCAGATTGAAGCACTAAAAGAGGGGGAAATGGTGTTAGTTGACCAAAATAAGCATGAGCTTGTTTTGGACAACAGGTCTTAATTTGAATTTCAATTATCTATAAATGCACAAACATCCTAGTACATTAAGATGTATTATTTATTTTTCATCTATCTGAACATATTATTTTACTATGGTAAATTCAAGAACTTTAAGACGAAAGTTAGAGAAGGAAATTATTGAGCATTTACAAGTATTTAGAGAAGTTACACAATCATTATAGAATTCATCGAAGCACTAAAATTCATACTAGAGACAAATTTCATTGAATTAGTTTTCATGGCTAAATAATTATTACAATTATTGGTTTGTTATTTTCGTTTTTGTACAATATTGAGGGGTCAAAAAATCAATAAAGCTCAATTATTGCCTAGTGTAACACAAACCTACAACTGACCACATATTCTTTTCCTTACATTTTCATATTAGACTACTCAATTATAGCTAGAAGGAAGAAGATTGATTTCTAGTAATCCAAGTGAAGATGTAAAATTCTTGGCAAGGTTTTCAGGAGACAAAAGTAAAAGAACATATCTCTCAATTTTTATTTTATTTTTAGAACTTTTTCCATGAACAACAATTACACGGTCTAGACATAGAATGTCGTGTATAGTTCAGACATTTTGAGCATGGTCAAGCTATGAGTGTTTCAAGTACTATATCTTGATGAAAAACCCTAATTTATGCTATCAAATTATACCAATTATCTCTCGATCATACTTCTAAAAATTAAATAGATGTTATAAAACTATATATATTCGAAGCCCAAGTAATTCATGTATTATGTTAAATGCATATGCTTATTTAGATGTTTAATGTGAAATCCACACGATTTTTAAGAGCTAATTTCAATAAACAAATTATTCAACAATTTTTACTTAAATATTTTATATAATTATTAATTATTATATTTCAATCTCATTGATTATGCCCTATGAATTATATTTAAATAATGGTATTTCAACCTCATCAACTTAGTTTAATATATTTTGTGTGCTTTGTTGTGATTTTTTTGGGCACATATACATGTAAATATTAATAAGTACTTTAAAAAAAATTGTATTGTAGAAATGTTAATATATATAGGGTTGTCGTTTAAATAGTGTAAATGATGATAAGTTGATATTTCACACTTTACGTTTATTATTATTTTTAATTGAACATTAAGTATGATAATACAATATTAAATCATCTATAAATACTTCGAAAAATTTGTAAGTACTAACATAAAAATATCATTAATATTACCATATACAAAATCCTAGCAAGGAAGATAGATAAACATATATAACAATATGTTCACAAATACATATTCGGATTAAACAAAACCATGATATTATAGTGGTTCTTAGCTCTTTCATTTACAAAGTAATTATTAACTTGAATTCAATTCTATTCTTGATTTGATTTTGCTAGTCTATAACACAACCTATAATTTTAAGAAAATAACAATACAATTAAAAAAAAAAATTAAAATAAACTTTTAAAATTATAAGATATTACATATTTAATTACTATTATTTTTCAATACCAATCCAAATAAATCTTTTTTCTAACATAAATAACTATGATAATAATTAATACACCTCTAACAACAAACCAAAACTTTCCAACGAAAATGCAACCCTAACATATCTTATAACCTTGATTTAACTCATTGAGTGGGATATTCCAGCGCATTGTCCAAATATATTGAGTGTTCATTTATTTATGAATTTTCTCTAAATATATTTTGTTTTTTTATTTGTTCTTTCATGGAATATTTTAATACTTACGCTACACTTAGCATCAACAAGGTAAAGACATCCACAACAGATATTTTATTTTAGCAGGTTTTTAAATATTAAGTGAAATATTTTAATAATCAAGTTATCATTTCGTGGATTGATTTTTCATATGAAATATATATGTGGGGTGGTATAATTTAAAATGGTATTTGGGGTGATAGTAGATTGAAATTTATTCAAAATATTTATGTTAGGAGACATAAATATAATGGTAGTCTAAATTGATGAATTGTAATTTTGTAAAAAATAATTCTCTCTCGAGGACACGGTCGTGTTCGATCGTGTTATCACTCTCGCAGCAAGTGAAAGAGTCTTATCCCTTGAGCTCCACTATTCCCACCTCAACGGGGTAGAGGTGCCTAGAGGAGTCTTGCTCCTAGTGATGCTTCTAGGGGTTGAGTGTCTGGTGAGAATGACAGATGGACCACTCTGGATGGCAATGGTGGCGGTGATGCGATTGATTTGTGGTGGGTCTCCCTTTTGGTAAATTCTTTCGCCTTGCTCTAGACATTTCTCTGTAGAAAAATGATAATAACGAAGAACAAGATTGTTGGGTCGGAGTACCTGATACGAAACCACAAGGTGGCTCTGGTTGGGATGGTAAGCTCGACTATCTGCCTCTACCTCCGCATCCATCTATTATTGTGTTTGTTGTTGCTTCTTAGTGTATCTCCTTGTTTCTGTTTTGTAACTATTTTTTTGTTGAAAAGACATTAGCTAATTCTTGGCACATGTAATCTAATTTGGGACTTGGGATTTTGGGGGTGTGTTGCCATACCACCTACTTTTTTGTATGATTAGCTATGTACATTAACTTTTTCTATTAATACAAATGGCTTTTCAATCAATTTTTTTTCTGTAAGAAATATTTATGTTAAGAGGTGTAACCTACAATGAGATTTAGGGTTAGTGGTGGATTGAAACATTTATGACATGTTAACAATGATTAATATACTTTTAATTTTCCCCTATGGGGGTTGGATGGAATGGGTAAGTCAAATCATTGTATCCGACACCACTCAGGGTCAAATCCCTCTATGGCGCGAGCCCCGTTTGGGGGTGGTATGCTCGCCGATTGTGGCGGGTTGTTCTTGGTTACAATATTCGTAGTGGCTGATCTTCCGCGAAGTGTCGATCGTGGTTGGGTAGCACTCGTGGTGGTCTTCGATTGTAATGCTAGTCGTGGAAGGTTATTATTGTATACTCGGTGCATAGCCCCGGTCAAAAGTGGTTACGGGAAAGGGTCCTCTCAACCCTTTTTTAACTATTAAAAAACATACTTTATTTTAAAGAAAAATATTGCTTCCATTAATCATCAAGAAACATGTTACAAATGGGTGCAGTGCCAAATATTATAACTAATACACCAGGAAACATCCTTAGAGATACCATGGTAGCAACTTAAAGCATAGTACAAGAGGAAGAAATCATCCATGCGATTCATCCAAATGAAGAATTCGGTGAAGTGCTTGTCTTTTCTCCATGGAGCACCCTATAGGAATATGACTTGTCCCATGAACATTTTCCTGATCCAAAGCCCAGTTGGCCAAAGCATCCGCCACTTTATTACTCTCTTGAGGAGTATGAACATAAAGAACTATCTGGAAAGTTTGAGCCAAAATATAAATAATTTCTTCAATCTGTGAAATACACCAATTAGAAGAGTGAATTCTGCCTTGCTTATTAAGCAATCGAATAATAGCTTGAGAATCAGATTCAATAATAACTCTGGTCCACCCCATTTTGGCTGCTTCCTTTAAAGCATATTGAATGGCAAGGATTTCAGCCATATTGTTTGTGGTAATTCCAATTTGCTGCCCATAAAAAAAGTGTTGTTGAGATGCACTATCTCTAGCTATGCCTCCTATATTAACTTGTCCCGGAGTAGATACCCCATATGTATTAATTTTAATGCAACCTTTTAATTTGAGGTTCATTTTATTATTATAAGAAGATATCAACTTTAAACTTTACATCCATTTATCATACCTAACATAATAGCATAATTAAATAAAGACCATCTAATTTGATTAAAATATTCGAAGGAAAAATAATAAACCTATCAACCAAAATAATATATACATCTAAAATAGATTGAAATTAATGTCTTTGAAGAAATATAAATATCATATACACCCAAACTATGATCTCACGTGACATCCAAATAAGTTAATTGCAAAAAGTTAAGCAGCTGTCTAAAAAGATGGATTCCACTGATATCCATTAAAAACACAAACAGGATAAAGGAAGGGTGTTAAGGCCACAAGGATAAAGACACAAAAAGATTCTCATTTTCAAAAGAAATTTGGACCACTGGCACTTACATCTTTTTCTATGTTCCCTCATTTTTTAAGGAGTTAACAAAATTTTTATAATCATACATTTTTTGTTTTTATAATTTTAATGTGCGGTAAGAACTTAACATAGAAACATATTTATTCAATTATGAATACATTTAAATAATTTTAATTAAAAAATCACTAATTTTGATTACAAGGCAAAAGGCAAACTACTGACATAAAAATATCTTTAATTATTTAAAAAAAAATGAAAAATCAGCATACAATTGTTTTAGAAATTTCTTTTTATCATTTTTAAAAATTCTAATGGAAAATTGTTGATTTTACATAAATATTGGCATCTTTGCCCTATGATAGAATGAAGATTACATATAAAGTGGTACACTCGGCATCTATGTCTCATGATAGAATGAAGATTACAAACAATTGATGTACACTCGGCATCTATGTCCCATGACAGAATACATACATTTGATGTACACTTGTTGAATAAGCGTATATCTATATCGAAGTCTTCCTTTTGGTAAGTAGCGACGATTAAGGGACATTCAATCCCTTAAATTCCCCTGGGGAATGATCCTAACTCTATCTGTTTTGACTCTTCGTGTCAAGTATCTAGAGGGATTTGTACCATGGTGGATGACTTAACAAGTGATCATCCTCACCATTAAACTACAATCCTTTCACTCTTAATTTTTTTTGTTAATAGAAAGTTAAATAAATAATATAATGGGCGGTTCCAATAGTAAAATATTTTCCTTTCTATAATAACAATTTTAATAATTATTATTTTATTTTAAATATTATTAATTTAGGAGTTTATTTTTATTTTTGTATTGAAATTATTAGCTTTGCACAAGATACCTAAGTGCAAATAATATTTCTTTCACAAAACATTTATTTAATTTAGTTTACTTCATTATTATTATTATTTATAAGGGAATTTTTTTCAAAGGGCCTCATCCTTATATGGACAACAACAAAGATATATTATTTAAATTGCGATACGAAACATGGAGAAACAATTAGACTACACCAACATCAAGAAATATTCAAAAATTTACTTAATATTATAATATGAAAAATTTCATAATATTTCAATATTTTTATAAAAATATTTAATATATTTTAAAAAAATGTAAAGTTATTTTTATTATTTATCATATTCAATTATTTATAAAATTTCGAATTGATTGTTTTAATCTATTTATTTTTATGTATGGAAGTTTTTTATTGTGAATAATGAGAATCTAAATAGATTGAAACATATTAAATAAATTAATTATTTCTTGTTGATTTCAAAGAAACAATCCTTAAAATTTTCAAGGAAAAAATTCCTTTCATAATATTTGGACTCTTCCTATATAAAGTGGCTTCTTAATTTTTGGACCTTTTCAAACACATTACATTAAAAAATAATCAAATATGACAATAAATTACATATATTTTGCTTGTAAATGTTTTAAAAAATTCAATAACCTTTTTTCAAAGGTGGTCTTAAATATTATTAGAGAAGGCACATAACAAATATTAAAACATTAGTGGAAGGAAAACCTCTTGATTATTTGTTTATTAGAAATATTTTTTTATGGGTCTTTAAAGTTTTGAAGTTCCAAATATAATTGTATAGGGTTGATTTTCCTTATAGAATTGTATAGGGTTTTCGATATGATTCGAGGTTTTCTCCATTTGTTTAATATTGATTTGTATGTTTTTTATTTTTTATTTTTGTATGTGTGTGAGGGACCTTTCAATCTTCTTTTTTAAACAAAAATTATGTTACTAAAATACTTAATATAATATTTTTATTGAAAATAATTAATTACACCTATCTTATTAATTTGATATGAATATCAATATTTATAAATCAAATATAATACAAATAAGATTGGTCATTTCAAATTATGTCTTTTTTAAAATTGTTTAAATAATTCTATTGTATAATTTATGTAAATAAAAATTATAAAATAAGAAATTTTATAATCATTTCTTAAAAATAAAGAGTAGATTTGTTTTTAATTGAAAAGTTTAAGAGGGCTTAAAAAATAAGATCTAAAATTTTAAATTTTAAATAAAAAGTGGTGTTAAAGTTTCTTACATTACTCTTATTTTTTAAGAATATACTTTTCCAAATATCAATTTATGAATACACCAACTTAATTTTTTTAATAAATAAGAATATAATAATTTGAAAAATATCTCCTAACAAATTACATTATTATGAGGTTCTTTTTTAATAATTGAAAGGTATCTAATATTAGTCAAAAGATCAAAATAAGATGGTTACAATAAAAAGGAGGCCAATACATTCATGTCAGAAAAAATAGGGTAAAAAGCTTTAAAAACATTGTAAGTGGCAACCCCATGCCATCAAAATTAAGTGAATATATTAGAAGACAAGCACAACTATAAATATTCCTAAAATTCATACACATCCACAAATATTCTTAAAATTACTTTAGAGCATAATTAACATTGTGGTCCCATGGAGCGAGACTACCTAAATTTTCTCGACAAGTGTCGCTGAGAAAATTTAGGAACCTTTTCTATACAAATGGTCACATGAATTACAACATGGTCCCATCAATTAGAAATGTGTTTACATGCTAACGTATCATATAAATAGAAAAACCTCAAACAGTAGGCGGAAATTTCTAGTGCTATGTGTTTACGTGCTAACGTATCATATGAACAAAAAAAAGCCTTAAATAGCAGACATAAATTTCTAGTGCTGTGTGTTTACATGCTAACATATTATATAAACAAAAAAACCTTAAACAATAGGCAGAAATTTCTCGTACCATGTGTTGACATGTTAACGTATCATAATGAATAGAAACAATCTTAAATAGTAAGCGGAAAAAACGTATCATATAAACAAATAAAACCTTAAACAATAGGCAGAAGTTTCTCACACCATGTATTTACATATTAACATATCATAATGAATAGAAAAAATCTTAAAAGAGTAGGCGGAAAAACATATCACATAGACAAAAAAACCGTAAACAGTAGGCAGAAATTTCTCACACCATGTATTTACATATTAACATACCATAATGAATAGAAAAAATCTTAAACAATAGGCAAAAATTTCCAGCGCTACCCACAAAGCAACCTTTGAAAATCAACGGAGGAAAACCTCAGGGCTCCTATTTTATAAAAAGGAAGATTTATTTTTACGAAGTTTTAAAAAACTTTTAACACCACCCTTCCATGCAACCACCAATTTGTTTCAATTCTTAGTGCAGGGCATTGAATGTTTAAAAAAAACCAATTTGAAGAAAGTAAAATGAATCATCTTTGATCTGAGTTCAATTTTCCCCTCAAATCCCCTAATTTATCTAAAACGCCCAAATCTAAATCTCAGAGCTGCTTCCTAGAACTATTTTGAATCTCTGAAACGACAAAAGCTGCCAAAAATTCCGCCAAAAAAGAGGAGTTCCAAAGCATCTCATGGGACTGCTCCAGACAAAGCTATAAATGGACAAAACCCACAATCTGCATAATGCAGTTTTCTCCTCGTCCCATCAATTGCCACCTTCCGTATGTACCCTAGTCCCTTATTCTCTATGAGTCGGTCACCCCAGACAAATCCCTGAGGCTCCCTTGGCTCTTCTCTTGTTTTTTTAACTCCCTTCAAATCAACTTTCACTGGGTTTTCTAGTGAAGAAAAACTTCCTGCTTCATACACACATTGAATTGAGAATCCCATAATATTTAGATGGTAACAATGAGGACAATGGAGTACTGGGCATCCACAGTTGCTGTGATTGTTTGTGGGATATACACAATCTACCATGCTCTGAGGAGATTCAACAGCTGGTGGTATGAACCCACTTTGAAGAAGGGGAGTGCCCCTCTTCCACCAGGAGACATGGGGTGGCCTCTCTTGGGCAACATGCTCAGTTTTCTCAGAGCTTTCAAGTCCACCAACCCAGAAACCTTCATTTCAGGCTTTGTTTCCAGGTTGGTGTTAGATAACAGAGCTTTATATTAAAACCAAGTTGTCTGTACCTTCTTAGGATATAACTGAAATGTGGGTATATATATCCTCCATTCCTCAAAAAAAATTCATCAACTCCAATCAGCACCTGAGTTGTTTTACACACTTGTGTTTTTGGGTATTCTAGTAATGATTTCCTCTGTTTTATGAATGCATGCCATGCTTTTTAGTTTTTAGTTATCAATGTCATCGGTGAATTCATGACTTCATTTGTTTTTTCCCCTTGTTACCTTCAGTTTTTCTAAAGCATGCCTGAGATTCACCAGTTCCATTCACTTCAGAATTCCATCTTTTCTAAATGCAGAACATCGATGTTACCAATTAAGGTGGTTTAAGAGATTTGCTGTATTATTCAATTTTTTCAAGCCACCCTATAAGAACCGGAAACTGTGATTTCTTTGGTGAAAGTGTTCAAATATTTTTTCTGGTGGCTCCGAAACTTGCATCTAAGGGCACTGTGATATTAATTCCCTTTTTTTTTCTGTAACACACCGTGATTATGATTGCCATAGGTGAAATCATGCCTTGTTTTCTAGTTTCTTATGTTATTCTCAATTCCCTGAAGGCATATCTGAAGTTCAACAGTTGCAAATTTTCTTGGATCCTGAATTTGAATTTTTCAACAGATGGCATCAAAGGGCAACATGACACTATTTTCCTGTTTTCTGAATGCATACCATGATAATGATTGGTATAGATGAAAATCCTGCCTTGTTTTCTGCTTTCTCAGGTTCAACCGGATTGGCCTGTACAAGGCATTCATGTTTGGGAATCCCACAATTTTAGCAACTACTCCAGAAGCCTGCAAGCTAGTACTGATGGATGATGCCCATTTTATTCCTGGCTGGCCGAAATCTGCAGTTGAGCTTATAGGCAGTAAATCCTTTATAGGTATCACCTTTGAGGAACACAAGCGCCTTCGCAAGCTCACTGCAGCACCTGTGACTGGAACTGAGGCCTTATCAAAGTACCTGACTTGGATTGAGGAAACTGTGATATCAGCTTTAGAGAATTGGTCCAAGTTGGATAAAATTGATTTTTTGGCACAAATTAGAAAGGCAAGACTAATGGCTTGTTTAATTTCTTACAAACATTACATTCTCTTCTGCTCAATGTTGAATAATCTATATGTGGTTCTGCAGCTGACATTCAACATAATTGTATACATATTCCTCAGTAATGAGCCAAATGAGGAAATAGGAGCTCTAGAGAGGGAGTATACTACTCTGAATTTGGGTGTCAGGGCTATGGCAATCAATCTTCCGGGGACTGCATACCATAAAGCCCTTAAGGTTGGTTTGATTGTTGAGGCTGTACTCCTTAGTCTGAATCATAGTTGCCAAATACGGTGAAATTTTACAGATTTTCCATTTTTTTCCGTATTTTTCGTTCAATCGTATTGAACTCTGTATTTTTCAGTGGTAAGAAATTAAAAGGTAGGATCTTAAAAAATTATGTTATTTTTTATTATTTTATATCATAAATATTAAAATTATGAACATATACATGATTTTATAGCCAACAGCTAAAAGGATTTTCATTTTTTCAGTATTATTTAGAAGGTTTTTAGCAGTCCCTCAAAGATTAGTGAGACCGTATTTTTTTCCGTATTTATCGTATAGTTTTGATCGACCATCGTTTTTCCATATTTGAAGATGATCACTTAATACTCTACGTACGAAAGTTGCTACCTTGGTCTGAATAAGATTTCATCTTTGTTTTGTATCTTGTTACTTTTAATTGTGTTAATTTTTTCTTGATACAAAACTCCTATATTAATCAAGAGTCAGCTCAAACAATGGTGGTGTTTTTCTTTGGATGGGGAAACAGGCACGGAGAAAGCTAGTGGCAATTATTCAGTCAATGATTGACAAAAGGAGGACAGGACAGGGTAAAACTGAAGATAAGAAGGCTGATATGTTAGATGAATTACTCAAGATGAAGGACCAACATGGCCGGCTCTTAGAAGATGAGGAGGTTATTGATTTATTGGTCATGTACCTGAATGCAGGGCATGAGTCGTCTGGGCATATGACCATGTGGGCTGTTGTTTTTCTATTGCAGAATCCTGAAATGTATGCAAAAGCCAAGGTGAGTACCAGTATATTTTACCATCTGGCTTAAATTCTAGCTGTACAAATGCTAATTGGAAAAAAAATGCTTTTTAGGCTGAACAGGAGAATATTGTCAAGAAAAGGCCAGAGGGACAAAAGAACCTCATATACTCAGAGCTTCGAGAAATGGAATACCTTCATAAGGTGATATTTCGAAAAAACTACATTATATGATGAATTTGTGGCAAACAGAGGATTGAAATGAAGCAATAATATTTTCAGTTACCAATAGAGGATACAATGACATTTCTATTCAGGTCATAAATGAAAGCCTCCGTATAGTGAGCTTTTCCTCGATGGTTTTCAGGGAGGCTTTAGATGATGTTGAAATAAATGGTAGGTATTTTATTTTCCTCTGCTATAAATTGAGGCTCTAGATTATATTGATTTTTCAATGGTATGCTTTTCATATTCCCCTTATTCAAAAAGTTAACTGTTACTTCAGGTTATACAATTCCAAAGGGATGGAAAACACAAGTTTGGATGAGAAATGTGCATCTGGACCCTGAAGTTTATCCTAATCCAAAGAAGTTTGATCCAGAAAGATGGGAGGTAAATGCCTGAAACCTCTCTAATTGTGTGATTTTCGATCCACTTTTCATTCATCAAAGTAACGGGTGTTTACTGATATAGGTTCCCTTGAACTTTTCTAATGAGACAATGTTCTCCTTTTCAGAATTTCGTTCCCAAGCCAGGGATGTTTGTGCCCTTTGGATTGGGAAACAGATTGTGTCCTGGTAATGAGCTAGCAAAGATGGAGATGTGTGTTTTCATGCATTGCATGCTTCTTCATTATGAGTAAGTGACAGGTAGATCAAATGCTTGTTTGGGGTTCATAGTATACTGTTAAAGGCAGGGTCCCAAGGAGGGGGACACTGCATCAATTTTTAATCTACAGCTGGTCACATGAGGAAATGCAAAATTTGTTATCTTCTCAAAAAGTATCGGATCACCTGGTTAAGAGTTTATAGATGCATCAGCATGGAAGCGTTTTTATGGAGGAAAAAGTTAATGAATGTTAGATAATATCATAATAATCCTAAAAATACAGAGAAGAGTTGTAATATGACATTCATGAGAGGATTTGACTGGAAACAGCTCCTAAGAAGCTCCAATTATACATGCTGAGAAAATCAAAGCAAGCCCAACCCATGGGACCTTTTTATTACAGGGTCGATTTCATTTTAAAGTCTTCTTTTATTCCATCTCTGCATGCATGAAGAGATGAATAGGCTTCCTGCTTGAATAATGTTATGATATCTCATTTACGTTTTTGGTTTGTGACTGTGAGTGCAGAGTACAGCGTTTAACACCAGACTGCAAGGTGAGATATCTGCCTCATCCTCGCCCTATTGACAATTGCCCTGTTAGAGTCAGAAAGTTAAAACTATCATCACAGTTTTGAATACCATCTACTGAAATGGACAGAGAGACTCTCTGTGAAAGTTTTGTAAGGCTGAGCCAAATATGCAAGGAATCAAATATGAGTTAGTGTGCCTAGGGAAATCCCAGGGAGGTATATCCCATTTTAGTAAACATATACTTAGGGTATTAGCTTCCTCTAGTAGCGCAAGAAAGCTTTTATGTAAATGTTCATCTATATAATGAATCAAAATAAAACCCTAAGAATCTGATTAAAGAGAAACGTCTGCTAAGCCTGGAGCCGTCATGGAAATAAATGTAATGGTCCAAGAGAAATGTAATGGGGTTCGGCATTTATATCTCATCTTGTTTGCAACATAATTTATGATGATCCAGATGGTGAGAAAAATTGAACACTTGTAGATACATGAGAGTTTGGTAGGTGTTGAAAATTCTGTTTAAAAGAAGTCAGTTGCAAAGATTAAAGGGGGTGTTTAACAAGTTACAACACAATGAGAAATGACAGTGTGAATGAATGAATTGCTCCATTGTCATCTTATTAATACAGTGTGGTATAAATTCCGTAACTTATGGGACTTGTATCATATGTTAACTGTGCTATTCATGAAACGGGTAATGTCAAATAAAACCAGAGCTGTTGCAGAGAATATTTAATTCATCAAAGCTGGCGGCAGCATGATTTAAGTGATTTTAATGCATATAATATCAATTTCAAAAGATCTTACTGTCACCATGTTTGGGATAATGGCGACTGCAAGATAATTGGGAATTTATATGCAAATGAAATTGTAGTGATGTTTGCAAATGAATCTGTTTGAGGCCACCAAGCACATGAGCGAATTACCACAATAACTGCACATAAAAAAGGTTTTGGCAGAATTCTCAATACATAGTTTATGGAAGGTATTGTCATTTGTACTTCAAGGTGACTGAGTGAAAATAATACATTCTATAACAGACTTTGTCATGGGATATTTAAATAATTGTTATTGAAGCTGAAGCCAAGATGACTCAAATACATTTGTCTGTAACATCACAGCAGGGAGTTCCACAAGTCACCACTAGATCACTGCCTAACGGAATAGAGCCTATAGGCAATCATAGATTCAAATAGAAGTTGCTTCACATCAAAATTTAAGTCCAACTCTCATTCAGGAGTAGTCCATTAAGTTGCAGTGCAAAATATGGATCAAATTTTCAGTGACCCTTGGTCTTCCTGTCAACCAAGTTACATGCAAGAGTATATTAAGATGGAAAAAAACACCTCTTGTGGGCTTCCACAAGAGGATCTCATACACCAAATTGGTGTCTTGCTAGCATTTAGCTTTTAGCGGCAGAGCGTGGGACACTGCATTTGTTTGATTTAGAGTCAAATTTAGAACATACTTCACTTGAGATTTGAGACGTAGTAGGGGCTATGCATTAGCTAATATCAGAAACATTTCTTTCATCTTATATATTTCTTATTCTCCTATATAACAGACCATATCTCTTCAATATTGTCCCCTTTAAATTAGCAGGAATAAATTTTGCCATGTTGGCATCATAGTGCCCAAACTTCCTTGCACATGCTGACTAGTCTTGTGGACATGGTCTTCAATAAGCTTCTCCACCCATTGAGGCAATGCACCAATCAGACCAGTAGCAGGTACAGGAGCATTTTCCTTAAAAGAGGAAGAAGAGATGGTACAATCAGAGTTGTATCCTCCATTCTATCTGAAATGCTTTTCCTGCCCAACTTCAACCTCATCAACATTTTGCAGTATCATATCAACATCCTCTTGCACTTGTATATGTTAAATTATTTCTAAGATTTTAATTTTGAGCAGGTGATGTTCAGGTAGAATACTTCTGCCAACTTATTCATCATCCGAGTTTACACTTCTACTGTACATGGAGTTAACCCCAAACATGTGCTAGTGACATGGTTGCATCCATCCTTCCCTACAATACCGCTGTCCGGGGATTGCACTAACACATGAACTAACGCAGGGGGCATCCATTCCTTGTGTCTAAACCATGTGCTTGTCAACACCCATATTACGGCCATCTCTACATACTTGGCAATTGGATTTTCCCTCATTCCTACCAGCCTGCAGGGTGAATCACACCTTGGCGAAAAAAACCTCTTAGGGGAAAGGACCCTACAGTTGTGCATGCACCAAAACATGTACATTTGTTTTCACCATTGGTTGTTGAAAAAAGTACCAATAGCTGTTTATTTTGTGATTAATAACACTTTTTAAGAGCCAATGAAAATGTGACACATAGGGTGATTGGTCATTGGTCCCTCTTTCAAATGCTTTATATTATTTTTCTTCGTATTAAATCAATTCAAAAACTATTTTTCCCTCAAAATAAACACACGAAATGAAAATGCTGATATGACACAATCATACACTACACGATGATATAATTTTTTTGCGCTCACGAGATACCTACATATATCTACATGCCCCTAAAGTTAGGGTGCACAACTATAGGGTCATCTACCCTAAGCATGGTATTCTCTTTGCCGTCATTGTGGGAATAACTTATCTTCCTAACTACACATTTTTCTCAAAACCTCTTATCCAACTTGGCACAATCTCTTCCCAAGTATTATCAATATCACCAAAAGACCGATTACAAGTTCAAGTCTGTTGCTCACATTTGCATGAAGTTTCCAATTAATTGCATTGTATGAACATATAAGATTTGGCCAATCATCTAGAGCAGGTGCATCTATTTGGTGTGGGAAAAGGTGAAGGCATCAAGGAATAAAGGAAGATGGACATATCTAAACAATGGGAAACCTTGAATTATATCTCATCAAATCTAAAGTAAATAGGGATTATGACACACTTGGGAGCATCTTAAAATGGTTTGTTGGAATAGTTAAGGCTACCCTTGGAGAAGAGGCTTTGGGTTAGGCCCCACGATGAAATAGATAGATATAATCATTTTGAGTGAAAAAAACAAGCATGATGGGTGCACGACACTAGATATTGAAGGGTACAAGAAGAGAACAATGTGCAATAAAACAACAAAGAACGACAAGAGAGATATGTGGGAATAATTGTGTTAGTAAAAGAAATGTGGGACAAAAGTGTCAAAATAGAAAAGCAAGATGAAAATACTTGTGGATAAGAATCACAAAAAAATACACAAATATTAGCATAGTTACATGCTATTTTGCCCCCAAGAATTCCAATTTTTGTAAGAAATGCAATGTAAACCTCAAAGACTCATACTCGTCCTTAAAGAGGGACATTTCAGGCTACTATAAGATTGGAGAGATTTTGTTAATATGGAACTTTAACACAATGACAATAAACACACAAGCTAACATTTTGGGAAGTAATGTAGATCTAGATAAGAACCCTCTTTGGATGGCAAAAGAAGAAATCCAACAATGGAATAGGACATCAAATGGCAGGGATGGGGCTATCACACACTTTGGAGAAGAGTTTCTAGGTTTATGCAACATATATAGCTTTTATTATTTGTGATGGCATGAGTAAATGAGAAAATTAGGAAATTATACGTGTAAGTCTGACAAAGGGAAGAGTGTAATTGACTACGTTATTTGCTCACAAAATTCTATTTCTAGAATTAAAGAGCTAGAAATAGAAGACTCTTTGGTGGAACTTAATTCAAATGACAACCCAATCTTTATGAAAATCCAATTGCAAAGAAACACACAACGACATGAGTGTGCATTAGGGTCAACCAAAGCAAATGGACACTCAAAGAAAACATACTCTTGAAAGAGGGAAATCAGCAAGCCTTGAGAGAAGTATTGGATGTCAAAATATAGGAAAGGGAAAGTAAGAGAGAGCATGGCAATAGAACTGATTACACTAAAAGCGATAGGTTGATGCACACCATTTAAGAGGCACTAAAATCTTGCAGAGAGCTAAAGCCAGAAATAAAGGAAGAAATAGATTCCTAAAAAATGCATACTATGATGAAGAATGCAAGGCAATACAAATATTACTAACAAAACCAATAGGTAGAACAAAGGAAAACAAAAAAAGTAGGAGCAAATGGTAAGGAAAAAAGAAGAAGATTACATAAGAACTAGTAGGAAAGAGCTTATATACCTAGGGAAAATTGAACTAAAAAGATTTTGGAGGGAACTTTGCAATAATAAATGAGATTGAGAACAACATAACACCAAGATAGTGGTTGGAGTACTCAAAACAATTATATGAGAGGGAAAGTGAGAAACGCCACCCACAATTAGTGTTAATGAAGAGTTATTCATGACATAAGACATCTTACAAGGGATTAAAATTTCAACAACATGAAAAACTTGGGGCATAGAAAATCTTCAAGCAGAACATTTGGGACGGTGAGCAACTATCTTGGCGACACCCAAATCAAAGAAATCTTCAATGAGGTCATACTAAATGGCTTTCCAACAGAGTGGGCAACCAACCTAACCATACTTCTATTTAACAGTAGAGATGTTGATAATCCCTCAACTTACTGAACTAGCATGGTCAATCCTCTAATTGTAAAGTTGTTTGGAAGTATGATAGAACATAGACTCAATAGTTGGGCATAAGAAAAAGGAAAGAGGAAAAAAGGACAAACAAGTTTTAGACCCAAACACTCCACTATCAATCCTTGTGTCATGCTTAGACACCTAATTGACAAGGTTTGAGATACAAAAGGGGATGCATATTATTGCTTTGTAGAATTCAAAAATACATTCATAGTTTGTAGGAGCAAATTATGGAACACAATGGAGGGATTGATGGTGCTAATGCACTATAGAGCAACGATTCATAGATTGTATGACCCAATCAAGGCTAAAATTAAAACAAAGGTAGGGTTATTTGAGTGTTTTGGAAGTGATATAGGCATCAAACATGGCTTTTCTCTATCCCCAACATTATTTGGGCTATACATTGATAAGCCAAAAGATTGGGAAAACATATTTGAGAGAGAGGGTGTCCATTTAGCCAAGTATGTGGTGAAGCTTTTGTTCTACACCGACGACCTAATTCTAATGACAGGAATAATACAAGATTTGAGACACCATTTTCAGGCTCTAAAGCTCTTTTGTAATGCAGTAGGGATGCACATGAACATTGATAAAACCCAAATCATGTGTTTTTTTTTTTAAATGGAGGTTCAACACCTCAATTTTTAGTTTACAGGTGAAACTCTTGAAGTGGTGTCATAATACAAGTATCTCAGCCTTGACTTTCATAATAAGCTCGACTAAGATACGTCTAAGATGAAAAGAATACAAGGTGGTTGGAGAGCCCTCTATGCACTTCAAAATAGATGCATGAATGTATGTTATGGGAGTGGAAGACCACTAAGGTCCTTTTTGGGCTACTTGTCACTCCAATGGTGTTATATTGGTGTGAGGTGTGGGCTAGTGGTACATCTAGTTTGAAATGGAGTCAAATAGAAAGTCTAAAAACATCTGATCAAAAATAATTTCAGAATTAAGGATTCAATTTTCAATGAAATAATCCTTGTTGATACATGTACTTTTCCTTTAGAGGAAATCACTATAACTAGGCTATTATGTTACTTGAAAAAAATAAAAAACATGAAGATTGAAAGATGGCCCAGGGCCACAAAAGATAGACCTTTGCACATAAGGAAGAACACTTGGATGAAGAAGACTAATAATTGGATGAGTAGATGGAATATTACTTTAAACAAAATCCGAAATTATAACAAAGAAAAATTATGCAAATTAAAGGTTTAGAACAACAATGTGGAGGAAATAAACAAACAAGAAAAGAAAACACTATATTTTAGTGTTAAACTTGACCTATGAGCACAATGAAAAGGAACATATAGGGGCTGAAATTAAATGGAGACAAAAACCCTCATTTCTCAAACGAAGATTGAATTTCTCAAAATTAGATGCGAGACATGGACAATTCCTGAGGAGTAGTGGGAAGAAAGGGTTTGTGTTTTTTGCACCATATGGGCAGTTGAAATGGAGGAGCATTTCATCCTCAAATTTCCCCAATACACAAACACATGAGCCAAGTATGTGGAAACAACAAAAGTGCACTCTGTGGTAGATATATTTGAGAAAACAACGAATAAAAGAGTTTGAGTCAATGCTAAATCAGATTAGCAAAAGAAGAAGAATCTCTATAAATAATATCACAGACATCATAAATATTTGAGTAGTAGAAGAAAATAGTGTAATTGGTGGTCCCATAGATCAGTAAGTCTCGTGGGTGTAATTAAAACCATTTCATTTCATTTCATTCTCTATCATTTTTCAAAGCTTGTTTGTTGGTGTCATAACCACCCACGATAACTTTTTATATTTTTTATACACACAGTGACACTAGTTAGTAACATGGGACAACTTAGAATGATGTTCTATGTTAGGCAAGGCTTACCGATGTATACTTCAAAAGAGTGGTCAGTTGGGTTTACCAACTACCATGTGTTGTATTGTTCCCATGTCTATCTAGAGGTCCGTATGATGTAGAAAATAAGAGGTATATAATATTCAGCGTCTTGTAATATATTTGATGAGCCTAAGAAATAGCCTATTTTATACAATATTTGACATTATTTTTACTTGCATATATAAAGTGGATCTAAGTGTAATCTATGAACTTATGGTTTATTTAGGATGAAATAAAGAGTATATATCATGTTTATTTCTTTATAATTCATTGTTATCTTTGTGTTAGCTATTTCTAATGATTATTGGGAAAAAGATGTCAATTTGTGCATATGCAGTTCATATTTTGCTATCATCATTGAATAAGAAATTTTGAGCACTAAGCACCAACTACAACCAGCCTTGGAAGATCTTCAAAATATCTCATATCATCTCCATAGATTGTTATTTCATCATTGCATTAGCTCAAGAGGTTTTTTCACTAGCTTCGAAAATGTTCAACAATTCTATGAGTGGCTCCTTAGGAATATGATTGGGAAATAGTGAAAAATAGTCATCAAGAATATACCCAAACCTAAATTTGATAGCATATTCAAATTCCTCTCAAAAAATTATGCAAGTTAAAAAAAACCATCTTGATTTGAATTCATATGTAAAAGTTATAGTCATTTTAAGAATGCTTTGGAGTCTTCCTAGGATGCTCCAACTCGCTTCGGAGTCCTCCTAGAATGATCCTACTCCGAAGCGAGTTCCTCCAACTCACTTCAGAGTCTCTTTGGAATGCTTCAGAGTCTCTTTGAGAATTCTTAGGAGTGGATTATTATAGCTTCAGAGTTGAATATTAGAGATATGAGGATGAATACTAGAGTTACAAAGATGAGCATAACTTCGAGGGTGGCATTGTTATATATTTTTGGAATTCATTCTAAAAATAGATATTTCTATAAGCACTTTATCATTTTTAAAATAAAGAAGAATCAATATTCATTTTTATTCTCAATAAAAGAGTCAGATTGTTAGATAAGCTCTCTCCATATTTTGTGGAGATCGATGTTTTTAGATAAATTAACATTTTAGTTAATAAAATTTGATAGAGATGTATGCCTTAAAATAAGGATTTGGTTGAAAGAATGTAATTATAAATGCAACCTCCCACACCTTTGAATGAAATCTCCATTTTTCTAATTAATTCAATCTAAGATTTCATTCCGTCCATTTGTAAATAGTGTAGATTAAAATCCTCTTTTGAGGAATGAGTTGGCCACTCATACCAAGTAAGATGGAGCTGTATATTTATGTTTATTTTTCCATTTTGTAATTATATTTGTTCTTGTCTTTTTCTTTGTGTCACGTAATTATTTTTGTGATGTACATTCTGTTGTAAACTTGTAGGTGTTTTATGTATTTATTTTCAATTTAGCAATTTCCCTTCTTTGCAATTTTATTTCATTTCCTGTAATGCGTGCTTTAATTTCAAGCAAGTGTGAATTTACTTTCATGAAAAGTGTGTTTCAATTCCTGGAAAGTGTGTTTCAATTTGTGCAAGTGTGCTTTTTAATTCCTACAAGTGTGGATTTTTTCTAGAAGGGGCCATTACTAGATATCTCCTTCTCCTTTTGTATATAGCCTTCAGACACCAACCCTGGATTGACATTCTTTAATGAAGAGGCTTGACGACCCTCATCAATATTATGTAATCATTTTCCCTACAATATAATGAAATTAGTTCTTTGTGCACCTTGTTATTTTATTTCTTTACAATGGCTTATATACCATATATTATGATGGGTTTTTGGTGTTTGGGATTATTCATTATGCATGAGACAATTTGAAAAGCACATATGCCTTTAGGGTCTAGTGAAACATATTTCATGCCTTAGGTGATCGAATTCTTCGAAGCTAAATTTTTGAAGAAAGTGTATGCCTAGATATGGGTAAGTGCAACAAGTTGGGAGACAATTAAGTGGACATCAAATCCTGAATTTTACATCAAAAACAGTAAAACATCAAATTTAGTCTTCCGCGAACTTGAACCATGCCAAAAATTAAAAAATATGTCATAAAAATGGTATCATCGCGTAGGGGAGACTGTTAGCTTTGTATAAATATTGATTTTAAAGTGAATAGAATAGGATAAATATCATTTTATAATTTTTTACTAATAGTAGGTCTGTAAGACACATTTTCCCGTGAATATTTATGTCTATGTTTAAGACTGCAAATTTTGTTTCACTTGTCAGAATGTGATAAAACTTATACCATCCCAACCGTGGTGAAATTATATACATTTTCAAAAAAAATAAAATTGATTTCAATATTTTTTGATGAAGTTATGGCGGGCAAATGGAAAGTGCTCTATTTTCTTTTTAGACCACTTTCACGGAAAAAATCATGAAAAATAAAATATTGCTAAAAAAAATATAAAATTAAATCTATCCCAAGATAGATAGCGACATCTAACTTCTCACTAAAGAAATATATATATATCAATTTTTGGTCATCCAAATGGCGGGCAAACACACTACAATATTATAAGCGTTTTGAAAAAAATACCAAGTCATTGAATTTTGAGTGTTTAATATAGTTAAACTTGTCTATTTTTTTTTTTAAAAAAGTAGTTTAGAAACTAGATTCTAGATGCTACGATTCATATTGATATAATTTTTTCTAATTTTGAGTGTATGCATTGCTAATAATCCCTACAAGTTGATATTATATTGTTATTTGCAATATGACGTCCACTTATGACCCCTTTTTTGTCCCCCAACTTGCTGCACTCACCCATATTGAGCCAACTTACAAAAGTGTTAGATATATCAATCAAATCAGCTCAAATTATGCTTACTAAATAAAATAGGCTTACACTTCTTCTATTGAATAAGAGAGGGACTTATTACAATTCTTTCAATTAGTATAGTAGGTTAAATCTCCAAAATTTGAATCTAAATATGCAATTCACAACACTATAGAAAAATGTTAGTTTTTTTTGTTTGATAAGGGACCTACTTTAGTCAAATCCCTAACCATTTTAAGGTAATAATATGCATATTATGAAGTGAAATGAAAAAATGAAAAATAAAAACAAATTTGCATACTTGACTGAGTCATGGGATAGTAATAGTTGCAACCGACAAAAAATCACACATAGGTCACATGTGCGACTGATACTTGTGTTGAAATTCCACCAAAATAACTCTGTTGTAGGTTGTAACAATCCTTTGTGATCTAAATTCACCTTTGTAATGAGTTGTAAAAAAAATATGAAAGCAAGGAAACAAGAACACAACAATAGGGTCTTAAGTACACAACGAATAAATATGGATGCAATGTGTATAGAGCGTTGAGATGATAAGGGTCAATTGTGCATTAGAGATGTAAATGGGTAGGTGGAGTGGTTAAGTGTATTGAGGGATACAACAAGACTAAATGTGAGTGGATAGGATGACTAAATGGACGATGAGATATCTTTTATCACCATTTTGTGAGATTTTATATTGTTTGGTTGTTTTTGAAGGATTATATGATTTTTTGTAATTATTGTTATTTTATGGAATTTTTTGTATTTTTAGCTTAGGAGACCTTATTGCAAGGAACATTTTTTGATGTCTACATTTTCCCCCTTTTGGGATGCACATTATAATAGGTAGAATAAAGATGACATGGGGTTCATCCAACCCTATAAAAATGGTTGACATGTACACATGCTTAAAAAAGTCAACTGGATAGATAGGGACATGGAAATGCAATCAATGGACAACTTTAGCTAAAGTCTATGAAGGAAAAAATAGATTGATTTCACAAGGCAAAGACTATTTTGTAGGTAGAACAAATTTATTATACCCCCTCAAGTGGCATATTTTTGACTCCCCAAGCTGCCCCAAGGGAACAAAACGATGGAAATTAATAAAGAAAAGAAAATTTGGTGTGATGGTGAGAAATGATGGAAAAAAATGAATTTAAAAGGATAATGTATCATGGGAAATGTATACAAAGAGGCTAAACAAAACACATAATGTTTTAATAGGAATCTTATGACATAAAGTACATGTAGGGGTGGATCTGGGACCACAAGGGGAAAAATAAGTGTGGGGTAGACCATGGAGAATAGGGGTGGAATGAGCATGGGAGTAGGCTGAGGAGTTTAGGGGGTGGATCATGTACAGGGAAAGACCATGGATTGCAAGGGGCAGATCACACATAGGGATAGAAAAGGGATCAAAAGGGGAAAAACACATGTGGGAAGAACATGGAGTGTGAGTGGGGTTGAATTGGAGATCATATGGGGAGATGAAGTGAATGGGGGGAAGTCTAATTAATGTGAATTGGAATGGGTTGATGGAAAAGTGTAAAATGCAAGATGCCAATTTATTCATGGGCATGATCGAGACACAATCATAGTATGGAAATGTTAAAAATTGAAAAAGGGTTGGCTAAATTGCATTCTAAAGCCTTCATTATTTTTAATATAAGGGGTCCTCCCAGCTATGGGTATGTTTGCGGTCATAGGTGCGATTAGGGGCAAGCCCTAAAGTATTGGATGGTGAAAAAGGGGTCTGGAAAAAAGCTCTTTATTTAAAAAATTGGGTTAGCCTGGTCATGTACCCTAAGACCTTAATTGAAATATATTTGGATGAACAATCACATAGTCATTGATTGAAATTTATTGGGCCAATGACTAGGATTGGACACAAAGGGTCTCCATATTAAAATTATTAGTCCAACTTGATCATGGGTATCACCTTAATATTACATTTCCTATTCTTTCACCATCTACATTAAAAATAAGAGAATTTAATGAAACTCCTTGCACTACATTGGTCACCATTTTGCTACCTTTAAATGTGGGATTTGAAAAGCTTCACTTACTCCTCTATATCATCGAGGGATAAATTTAATATAACATTTTATTGGGGAATCCTTGGATCCATGAAAGGAAGTGTATCACATCCACCCTTCATCAATGCCTTAAATATTTACATGATGGAATTACCCATTGCATCCTTGGGGATATCAATCAATTTAACTATTGTAACAATGTTACATTCTCATTTGATTGGTTTTTCCCTTCTAATTGACTCACACTGGTTGTTACATCTCCTTTGGACATCTCTATTACCTCCACTGATAGTCCATCTTATCAAATTCTAAATTATTCTAATAGAAAAATCCATTATCTTCAAATCATCACCCATATTCCTCTCCTCCATATCCTAACTCATCAAACCCACAAGATCCATCACGCCCATAATCTCATGAGAAACCAATCATTCACACAACCTAGGTGATCATTCTTCCCTACACTCCTTCGTATTTGTCATCCTCATTACCATCAGATTCAAGTTCTTCTCCTTATAGTAGCTATTTTGATACTACGGAGTCATCTTAAGACAATATAAATTCCCTTATGACTAATGGATCACACCCTACTAGGGTCAGGGAATAAATACTCCCCTATACTATTGTATCATTTCCAAATATACCTATTATTAGATAAATGGGTTGATTATCTTCAACAAAATTTGATGAAAGTTCTTTAGTCTCATTTTACATTTGTCCTAATAGTACCTAATTCATGGATGGGGGATATGATATCACTTATGGACCTCTTGTCAACATTGTTTCTATTTTGAAATCCAAGTTTGACACTAATATATCTTATCTTTCTAATCTTGACTATACGATGCATTGTTAACCTTCACAAATTATGGAGAGGTTATGGCTTGAGAAAAAATGAACAAGGTATTTCCAACCCATTACAACCTTGTTACAAACTATTTACTAAAAAATATGGATTGGTTTATATCAACTTAGATGAAAATATATATAGAGATTATGACCACCACATTCAATGTTATGAGTTTTCTTCTTAAGAGAAAAGAACTTGTCATTCACATCCACATCATTCTTAGTGACTCACTCATACCAAAAAACTCACATTTTCCTCAATGAAGCCATTTTCTTCCAATTTTTGAGTTGTTTTCATGAGCTTGGGACCATGTTTGATTGGTATTTTGATGATCTTGCCATGTATACATCAACCACACATGATAATGATGTATATGATTCCATTAGTTCTTTTCCTATCGATAGCCTCATCATGCATAATAATGTCGCCATTAATCAGGTTAAAATTTTCCTATTGATTATAATTTCGTAGATACATATGCACCTCTTGATCTCTTTCCTTCAAAACAAACCATCTTATTTGACTTAGGTTCCATAGACAAGGAATCCTAAAAATCTGACATGCCCTATACTCAACTCAATGACGAAGCTTATTTTAGAGATAGTGAAGACACTCCCGTATAAAAAAACGATGAGCTTACATACTTGTATCACTTTGATGATGTATCATTCATGATTATTGAGGAAACCATTAAATTAAATATTGGGACCGATGAAAACCACCACACCATATTACTAGGAAAATTCCTATCAGAATAGGAACACATAAATTACATGGAAATTTTATGCAAAGTCATCAACGTGTTTGCTTAGTCTTATGCTAACATGTTGGGGATGGATTCTGATACCATTGCACATAACCTTGTTCTCAAACATGATGCCAAGATAGTAAAACAAAAACTAATCAAAATGTACCCACGCATCACATTTCTTGTTAAAGATGAATTGAAAAAACTTCTTAATATGAGATTCATTTAACCCATCAATTATCTCAAATGGGTTTCTGTAGTCACAAAATCACACACTTACTACTATAATTATACTGCCAAGTATGTTGTTTTATATATGGATCTTGCGTAAGAAAAGTATTCACTAATGACCCATCCCCTAGTCCTGTTGTCAGTTCTAGTTGGTCATTGTTATTGTGTTTCTTGCATATTCGTTACTTGCTTGTCACAGTTTTGGTCATCTCTTGATGAGTCTTAGCCGTCGTTATTTACTCAGTTGTCATCTCTAGTCTTTGACTAGGGTGCCTGGGAAGGGATTAGGGCGCCCTGGGCTCCATGGTCCTCATTTCTGGGTTCCCTGGTCTTGCTCGCACTTAGTTTTAATTTAGAAGTTCGAGGTTAGTCTTTATGGTTTATTCTCCCATTCCCCTAGGCACTAGTCGGCATGTCGGGTCATTAGTGTTGAAATTTGAGCAAGAGATCCCTATATAAACACAACATACACACTATCTTAAGGAAAGACTATTATACAAAAGGGTTAGCTATCTACATAAGGCAAAGGAATACATTTGGGAACTATTCTGCATCACACACTGCATAGGAAGGGTTGTATTCATTCTATTCCATCCACCATTTGCATCTTACATCTAGCTATTTCCCACTACTTTGGCGTCATTGGCGCTAGGGCACCCTAGGCACATCATTGCACACACAAGCACATAGAACTACATCGGTCTGAGATGTAGTGCAATGTAATCAGTCATAAGTCCATCCATTTGGCAGCTAAGGACAATCTGACCCATTCATTTGCATCTTTATTTTTTTAGGGTTTGATGCTTTTGTGTGGGATTTTGTAGGAGATTATTCATTGGAGATCTACAATGACATCAGCGAATCAAGTGCGACACCAACCTAATCAAAGGTGAAGCATTACGAAGGTTTAACAACCCTATCAGGTTCAGTTTTTGATTCATTTTGTAGACCAGGGATGCCCATATTTTAGACCAAGGCACCCACAGGTGCCCCTGTACTCCTCCAGGCGTCCCAGTCTGGCCAGATCTCCCACTTCTGCAATTTTCTGAGGTTCGTCATTACATTTAGTTATGCTAGAACATCACTCTGATTACTATGAAGGTAAGTTATATTTCAGGTTAGTACCCTTTCCCTCCTATTACATTTTCATTTCATTTCATTTAAAATATCAAATAAATTATCTAGCATTTATATTGTAGTATATTCCAGTTATTACATTGTTGTACTTCTTAGATTACTACTAAAACATTCATATTTTAGTTAATCATTTTGGTGAACCCGTACTTTAGAACATTTTTTTCCCTAGGATCCACTTCAAACCCTAATGGCTAAGGATAGCTCTTCCTCCTTCTTGGCCCATCATGTCGCACTTTAGTGTTAATCCAATCTATGATGAGGATGTTATCGTTGAGCTCACAACTCTCTATAGTAATGCTATTGTTCTAGATCATATTCACCAACAACTCTTAGACGGTCAACAATATGTACCTACTCATTTTGAAGACTCTCCCATTGGCATTAGTATTGTTTCAGATCTGATAGCCTTCACTCATTGTACACCATGCTATACGGCTACTAGTGATCCTCCTGTTGACCTATCTAAGGAAATTCTAGATGATTCTCTTATTGATTACATGTTAGGTCTTGAAAATAGCTCTCATACTGATTCTCCTCCTCATCAGACCACTACTATGGCTACATCTCATGACTCTCCTACTTCTGATATTGCTTCTCCTAATCCATCACATACTAATTTGCATACTCCTTCATACTATGTCTATGATCCACTTAGTGACATACTTATATATGAGTCACTTTCTAATTCTGAGGAACCAATTGATAGTCATGATTCTACTAATTTTCATACTGCTGAGTCTGAATCTCCTACTCCACTTTCTCCTAAGGTTATATCTAGCATAATGCATGAGGCACCTCCATCTATTAGTTCTTCTACTCCTACCATTTCATCTCCTCCTAACACTTCACCTACATCTGTTACTTCATCTTCTACTATCAAGGTATCTCCATCGGTTGCTCCACCTCCTAGGGATGTTTTTGATGCTAGTCCTACTACTACTATGGATATTCCATCTCCTCCTCCATGGCACCTACCCTTAGTGTGCCTTTAGCATCGGAATCTCCTTTATCTTCTCTTGAGGTACCCATGATTACTCACAATGGAAAGTTACAACCGCTTAATACATTGTTTCCATCTTCTGTTATTCCCTCACAAGACATTTTGTCTCTCATGCATGTCATAGGTCAATTACAATCTCAGGTTCAGTCACTCACTTTAGAAAGTAGGGCTTATTATGCTTCAATTGATAACAACTCATTATATGGAAACCATATTCCTAAGAGGATCCATAACTTCACATTTCCTAAGGACTTTATCATGCCTACATTCACATGCTTTGATGGTACTAGTGACCCTCACCTACATCTCCAACATTACCACATGGCTATGGCTTCCTATTCTAATGATAGATTATTGCTTAAGGCCTTTCAACATAGTCTTATTGATGATGCATTACAATGGTACACTCATCTTCCATTTGGTTCCATTAGTACTTACTATGATATGGAAGATGCCTTCCTCCATCGTTTTATCATCAACAATGGCCCTAAAGCTACTTATGATCATATACCTACTTTACATCAAGGTGCATCTAAACCTATCAAGGATTACATTTTACGATTCAATGCTTGTATGCATCAACTAGTATTCCATCCTATCAATCTAGAGAAGCAATTTATCTTTTGTCATGGTCTCATTCCCGCTCTCAAGCAACAATTACAATATGATACATGTGATTCATTCATACTCTTGTGCTATAAATTCATTGACCTAGAACATGATCTTCTCTCAGCACATGTTATTGATCCTCCACTTCCTCCTACTACTGTGGTATTATCTAGTTCTCCTCCTTTTCCATCAGTTGAGCATCCTACACAATCTCCATCTCTGCCTCGTAATCAAGCTCACTCTACAATTACACAAAAACATCCTTCTCCTCCTCCTCCATGACAAACTACTTCTCCATCTACTCCATTTGTTTTGCATGAACCATTACACTTCTCTCATCACACTTGACCACATGATGTTTTACGTGTCTTACTTAATGAGCGTCTAATTCAATTACCCTCTAATCAACATCATCCACAACATCATCTACAGCGTCAACATGATCAACCCTATTGTAATTATCATCACATCAATGGTCATAGGGACAATGATTGCTTTTCCCTTCACGATAGATTACAATAATTAGAGGATAAGGGCATCATTTCCTTTGGATCTCACTCACGTGAGTGGTCCATCTCTCCTCTGCCTCGTCAACGTGTTTCTACCCATGTTGACTTGTCTCCTCCATCTAATGCTAAGGTTATTATATGTCCACCACCACAGGTTTTCACTCATGCGTGCTCTCCACCGCGTTCATCCATAGTTAAACCATCACATCCACCACATCCACTCCATCCATCTCATCCACCACATCATGTTATTGCTTCACATTGGCTGTCACAACCCTCCGTATTTGTCCATCCCACCGTAACTCCATATAACATTTAGTTTGGTTCATACACTCATGTTTCTTCCATCCCACATGCTTCCACTGCTTTGCGTCGCCTTGGTCTTTGGTAGGTGATTACTATCACCTTACCCCCCTTGATGACACACTTGTGTTCTTACAGTTCTTACACGACTATTGAGGGATTTTCTATAAGAACCACTCATCACGTGCTTCATTGATTCATCTAGCACACTCAATCATTTCCTGATGATGCACTCTTGCTTTACATGGTTCATTCTTGATCGTTGAGGGGTCTTAACTAAATGAACCTCATCATATATACATCGGGGGGCATCGTAATCTTCCCCCCTATGGTCACCATACTAACATGTCAGTCCTTGTATTACTACATATCAATCAATCATTTATCACAATTTTAGTTATACAACCACACCACATACATCATATATCATCGTCAACACTATATCATCACCAAATTACACATTTTTATCTATCATCATTATACTAAAAATCTCAATCAACAACCATAAACAATATCCAACACATTACATAGATTACAACAACAAATCACAGGAATCATACATCATTAATCACACTATACTAATAAGTACACATCATGAGTGACATTCAATACAATCATTCACAAATCTCAAAAGTCACATTATAGCATTCATACATAACAAATATAATCATCAAATACCACTAACATCATATATATATATATATATATATATATATATATATATATATATATATATATATATCGAGTGCAATCATAGTTACAAAAACATATCATCACTGGGGGAAATGCCCCTACATAATATACAACAATACAACTCAAATCTCATCATCAATATCGCTCTCTGGTACTACGAGAACCCTAGAACTAGATGCCTCACCACTAACTCTACATCACTGATCACAACCTCGATACCTCTCAACCTACCTCCGCAATAGTGTAACCTTGGTAGACTGCTCTGTGAACTGACGTTGTAACTCGACATAGCGTGTAAATACATCTTGTGCTAATGGACCGCCACCCGCTTGCCTCTCTGGCTCGTTGAGTCTCCTCACGAGCCTCGTCTCTCTCACTCAGCAAGACTATGCATGTGGTTGTTGCTATGGCCACCAACTCAAACAAATGGGCATGCTCACCCACGATGTCATCTATGTGCTCTAGTATCCCTCCACCCACCAATATGTCACTGGGCACATTCCACCTCAATGTGTGGATGGATGTGTCCACTATCAGGGACCAATACACATCACCTACAAAATAGTCAAATAACATACGTTAGAAAAATGATAATCATAACATAGGCAAGTGAAAAAACCTACAACACAACTATAGATACTCACGCTCAGATCTAGCCACTATAGGATCGGGGGCATCTCCTTGCCCCTCTACCCCTCCTCCATGTGCTATTCCCTCTACCTCCATGAACACAGGAAATAGGAACACCCATCTATGTGTTGTCCACCATGCTCAATATGCCTCTGTGCATCCTACATCATCTCCATCTACTGGCTCTATCACGGGATCTACCTCGTCTGGCCCTAGGGGCACTAGCTGCTCCATTGTCAGCCCCGATCTAGCTCAACTCTCTTAGGTGCTCTAATTTCCCTCAACCACACATACATCTCTGGGGGCACATCCTGAGCCATACCAAACTCGCGCGATACCCTCTCCACCTAGAATAGCTTGGTCACACCTGGAACCGATCCTCCAACCACATGGTCCTCCATATACACCATAGCTCTATAACATCCTCTGGCCATCCCCCATAGTCTCAGTATGGCCGCCATATCACTATCTCAGATCCCATGTGATCTATAAGTGCTCTATAGGTATTTGTATCCAATTTCCATCCACACACACCAATCCACCTCCTAGCATATATGTCAGGTCTAGCCCACTCTACTCTAGGACCTCCTACTTGGCCTCAACACTGCTATGTGCTCATAGGCCCACACATGCAATAATGTTGTAGCTCTTATACCACCTCCATGCTCCTCCTGGGTGAATCTGTACAAGTCTCTGTATAGGTGGGCCAACACACAACATGCCCACACATATCTAGTACCCTCCTCCTCAATCCGATGACATATGTATCACATCTTATATAAGATGCCTACACCACCTCCCTCAATGAAATAGATGATGCAATGACAACAGCTATGAACTTCCACAAGCGTGGAACCCCAGACCTCAAAATGGCATCCAAACTGATATGGGCCTCGGCAGGTACCTAGGTCCCCACAAAATACCATGTCGGGCATCTCTCATCTTCCTCTCCATGTTCTCCACCACCATGACATGTACCCTCTCCCCAACAAATGACAACCATAATATACGATACACATCCTCCAATGTAATAGTCATCTCCCCTGTAGGAAACCATAATATACAAGTATCTGAGTTCCATCTCTCGCATAGTGCTGTCAACATAGGCATATTATGGGGCACATCCCCCATCCGTGTTATATGTCATAGACCGAAACGGTCCATGACCTCCCAATCATCGTCAAACAAACCCAATCCAAGCAAAGTACTCAAATGATGACCCCCATGGAACTCCCTCGAGTGGATATCCCTCTACAAACCACAAAACAACAACAAACACAACGTTAGAACACTATATAAATCCAAACACACTCGTTTTACAACATTAATATACATCCAAAATAACATTTCTATCATTCTAGACTAAATGCACCCTCTCTGGATTGGGGCACCCAAAATCAATACTGGGGCGCCTAGGAGCAAGACACCAGCGCCCAGGTCTGGGTGCTCCTGTCCCAAGGCCATTAGCGCCTTCACCACTCTTGTCTAGGTCTAAAATGCCGAGAACATTAAAAATATCAACTTTGCAAAAATTCAATAAAACATAGCTATTACACACACATTTTCTGAAAAAACATTGCACTTACCAACTCTGTCATCGTATGTGATGCCATTGTGGTCGCCACCATCTCAAATTGGCTAGGTCATGCTGCTCTCACTTGTGACATCTTTTCTCACTTAGCGCTCACTCTCGCAATTACGTAAAAGAAAAATGAAGTGACTAATCACCTTTTCACCTTCTTACTTATAGTTACTTTACATCACAAACTTTACTATAGTCATTATTTCAAGATTATCACCTCAACTAATACACACCACATGGTTTTTGTCATAACTTGAGCGTATTTACTCCGATTCACACCCCATTTGTGGAAATCTTTTTAGAATTCCACCTACCATCGTACCATACACATGACACATGCATTATCTCTCCTTCATATTGTCCTTCAATCAATCTACACACATTTTGATGATCTTTATCAGACTTTACCTATCTCGTGCTTACTTTCGGCTTAGCATTCGTTCTTATCATCACTTCCCCTTTCCCCGAAAGGGGGGCATACAATTGGGGTCATTCTATAATTCCCCTTACAACATCATGTGATCAATCAACACTACTAATTTGGCATTTTCAAACACTTACTAATGCACTATGTGACATTTCACCATTGATTCCCCCTAATGACCTAACCTGGGGGCAACAAACACAAATTTTCTATACTACTTCACCAATTTCTAGATATTCCCCCTAATGACCTAACCTCCAAACACAATTTTCATCTATAATATATTTCATCAATTCTATCGATTCCCCCTAATGACCTAACATAGGGGAAACTAGCATAAAATATCTCTATGAGTAACCAATCAGAATCAATCATTCAATAATCAATCAATTCACCAACGCGTTCAAGTCTCTAATAATCGAAAATCACACTATTTAATCAATACAATACAATACATGCGGCCTCCCAGATGACCTAACTTGGGAGTTACATTCATTACTTTCCCAGATGACCTAACTTAGGAAGTTATTCTATATTTGGTATTTGCTTCTAGATGACCTAACTTGGAAGCCATCATACATTTCATGTTTACTTCTAAATGACCTAACTTGGAAGCCATCACATTGCAGTAACACCATGGAGTGGGGGAAAGAGTGCCTTTCCTATACCACTCCTATATGGGTCAACTTTTGATTGAAATTACTTGGATCCAAAAACCACAAAAAAAATTGATCTGAGTCCCTCTACAGCAATTAGATCTTGAGGATGTAGTTACAGGTTAGAGAATAACACACCTTTCTCCCTACACTCTTCCTCTGGTGTAAGATGCCCAAATCCTCTGGTCAATTTTTCATATATGTGCAATTGGGTTGGGAATTGATCACTCCCTACCCCATCATATCGTTATTCGTAATCATCAACCATTCAACATTACAATCATCACTCTCATTCAGTGCACTTCACCATGATATTACATTTCTCACTACAATACATGGATCAACACGTTGATCCATGGTTTGGAACACCTATATGGTTCATTCGGCACACTTTTTCTACCACATTTGCTGTTCTACTACAACATGGGCTTCTCCATATTTCTCTCAAGTACACATCTCTATCTACTTTATGTTATCGAGCTTTCCACTCACCAACATAAAGTGGGGGAAAATGTAGTCACAAAATCACACACTTACTACTATAATTATACCACCAAGTATGTTGTTTTATATATGGATCTTGCGTAAGAAAAGTATTCACTAATGACCCATCCCCTAGTCCTGTCGTCAGTCTAGTTGGTCATTGTTATTGTGTGTATTGCATAGTCATCACTTGTTTGCACAGTTTTGGTCATCTCTTGATGAGTCTTAGTTTCATTATTTACTCAGTTGTCATCTCTAGTCTTTGACTAGGGCGCCTGGGAAGGGATTAGGGTGCCCCAGGATCCCTGGTCCTCATTTTTGGTGCCCTGGTCTGGGTCACACTTAGTTTTAATTTAGAAGTTTGAAGGTCAGTCTTTATGGTTTGTTCTCCCATTCCCCTAGGCACTAGTCAGCATGTCGGGTCATTAGTGTGAAATTTGAGCAAGATATCCCTATATAAACACAACATACACACTATCTTAAGGGAAAACTATTCTACTAAAGGGTTAGCTATCTACATAAGGAAAAGGACTACATTTGGGCACTATTCTGCATCACACACTATATAGGAAGGGTTGTATTCATTCTATTCCATCCACCATTTACATCTTACATCTAGCTATTGCCCACTACTTTGGCATCATTGGCACATAGGGAACCCTAGGCACATCATTGCACACACAAGCACATAGAACTACATCATGTCTGAGATGTAGTGCAACACTAAGTCATAAGTCCATCCATTTGGTAGCTGAGGACACATCTTGACCCATTCATTTGCATCTTTCTTTTTTAGGGTTTGATGCTTTTGTGTGGGATTTTGTAGGAGATTATTCATTGGAGATCTACAATGACATCAGTGAACCAAGTGTGACACCAACTTGATCAAAGGAAAAGCATTGCGAAGGTTTAACAACCCTATCAGGTTCAGTTTCTAAGTCATTCTACAGACCAAGGCACCCATATTCTAGACCAGGGCACCCACAGGTGCCCTTGTACTCCTCCAGGCATCCCAGTCTGGACAGATTTCTTCCACTTCTACAATTTTTTGAGGTTCGTCATTATGTTCAGTTCTACTAGAACATCGCTCTGATTATTGTGAGGTAAGTTATATTTCAGGTTAGTACCCTTTCCCTCCTATTTCAATTATTTCATTTTAAAATATCAAATAAAATTAGCTAGCATTTAGATGACCACATAAATTTCCTTTACAAAATCTTTGTGCACCTATTCAAAAATAAAATACACTTGAACCCTAAGAATTGTAATTTCAGAGTCACATATGGGAAATTACTTAGCTTCATTATATCATGTTGTAGTATTAAGGTGGATCTAGTAAAGGTCAAATCCATTGAAGACACGCCTCCTCCTAAAACCATTAAACAATTACAAAAACGTTAAGGAAAAATCCAATCCATTAAATGTTTCATTGCATAACTTTATGATCGTTGTCAACATTTTAATAAACTTCTTTAGAAAGGTGTTACCTTCAATTGGGGGAGGAGTGTCATACTGTATTTGAAGAAATTAATTACCTACTCATGCCTATTTTTTTCACCACCCCAACCATATTTTATGTTCTATGCATACATCACCACTACTAATTTTTCTTTTGGGAGCATTCTCAAACAACACAATGTTCACTACCAATCGAGAATCAACCATTTATTATATTTGTTTCACACTTGTAACTTATGTGTTTAATTATGGCAACATAAATAAGATTTCTTAGCCATTTTCTTTTTTACAAAAAACTGTAACATTATATGGTCAATCATATGACTTATATCATTTCCAGGGATGACCCCATCCATTATATGATGACAAAAGCATATAAAAACAATTGCACGACTAAACGGACCCTTTTACTCATTAAAATCAATCTCAATTTTATCTCTCACTAGGAAATAAAAGTTTAGGTGATCATGGATTAGATTTCCAAGGCACCTCTTTCAGATAAACAACCCCTTAATCTTGATCTTCTCGATGAATCTATTGTCACCATTTATGAAACTGAATATATCATAGATTTCAAATAAACGTTTTAAATGGCATTCCATTTTTATGGTATAAGACAAAGAAAGGGGATAGTGTAGGTATTGTATTTATAACTCATCAAGGTATCCCAATTCCACTTCTTATGAAGGCTTAGATTTTCGTTGCAAAAACCAAAACATGGAAGAGTAAGAACCACTTATCGTCGAACTCTAATTAAATATTTCTCTTAAGATTACATGATTACATATAACTAGTGACTCAAATCGTGTTCATTCAACCAAATCCAAGGGTCATGCCATTGTCCCAACAAAAATTTACAACAATAAAAGACCCTCACAAAATCCTTACTTACACAGTTCACTCATTATGAAATCAAGTGTGCCCCACGGTCCTCTAATAAGTTTGTCGACACCATGACCTCTTTATGATCATATCCATTTGGAAAACAATAGATAGATCGACATTATCCATGTTCCTTTTTAAGTCCTTTCACAACCATCATTTGATCACACCAATACCCTTGACATTATTACTATTAACATCACACATTATCCTATCTAGTACAAGGAAATTGTTACATACCTACAGTTTAACATGCAACCACTAAACCTCACCAAATTGGGAATATCACACATTCCACCAAAATTCCACTAATTTCATCCTTGTGCGGGGATCTCCTATACAAGTGATGATACAATGGTATTATCCTATGTTGTCTTCCCCCAAGAAGGATTATTTTATGCTCACATAATCTCATGAGGGTACATGTGGTGGCCATTTTAGTGGTATATATATTGTGTTACACATTCTCTCCATGGGATATATTGGCCCTTCCTAAATCAAGAATCTTGTAATTACATTAAATTCTATGATAAGAGTTAACATTTTGTAAATCTCTTGCATGTCCCCCATGCAAGAGTTTATATACCCTTTGATCCATATGGATTTTTCACTAAATGGAGGATCAAGATTATTGTTATTTGTTTCACATTATCCTATGATAGCCACAAAGTTATCATCACCACCACTAAATATACAAAATGGGTTGAAGTTAAACCCCTAACACACACTAACAACACTCAAATCGTTAAGTTTATTATGCAAAATATCATTTATCTTTTTTGTATCCAAACTAGATCATATATGATCATGAAAAAACATTTAAAAAAACAAGACACAAGAAGATTATTTGATAAATACAAGATTTAACACAACTTTTACACACAATACTACACATTGAAAAATGGACAGGTTGAGGCTTCAATAAAATAATTAAATAAATATTACAAAAGTTAGTTAGCACGTCACATAGAGATTAGCACACCTAATTACCTTACATGATTTAGGATTATTGTAATAACATTCAAACACCTACCGGGTCCACACCATTATCACTTTTTCTATGAGCCCAAAGCTATCATTCCCCTTTAGATTAAAATACCATCAATCAAAATCACATTGTAAGAGTTCAAAATTACAAAAATATCATTGTGAGCACCTTGTGCAACTTGATCTCCTTGATGAACCATATGTTAATGTATTAATGACCTACAATTATATCATGATCATATCATGTGTGCTTATCACAAGAAGGTGAAACTATGTGAATTTAGATTAAGTGATCTTTTTGTTAAAAGAAAAAAAACAAAACTCTTCTCGAGTGCTCAAATAATAAGATTTTTTTTCTTCTAACTAGTTTGAACCCTATGTTATCATTATAAAAAATATGGTTTCAAAAAAGGCATAAAAAATCATCATCTTGATGGTAATGAACAAATTGAGCTATTAATGTTATGCATCTGTGATGGTTTCATGCCTAAAATTTCAAAAACAATATATTATTTTCAAAACTCCAAAAACAACATAAATTTTCCCAGAAATTCCAAAACCACATAGGATTTTCAAAAAGAAAAAATAGTAACATATATCCAAAAACACATAAGCAATGTAAATGTAAAGTTAATAAATATATCAATATCCATGCATATTCACTCCACTATTCATTCATATACCATGTAAATACATACATCATCTCCATCACTCCATACTAAAATTTTCATACCACCATTTACATGTGTGTGTCAATGATTTTGGGAATGTCATGACCAATTCATGAATTTTTTTTCTCTAACCATGGATAAATCTTACCTTTTGATATTTCTCTTTCCATACTTGTTTTAAATGAAAGGAAAAATTCATATTTTAGATATCCACACACTAAAAACAAGCTTAAATATTGTTGTAAACGTTACAAGGCCTTTATTTGTGTTGCACACTAAGCAAATGCCATCTTCATGTTCACTTCCACTTCCTTTGTAAAGTTAGAGAGAGAGAAAGAGAGAGAGAGAGAGAGAGAGATAAAGGAGGAGAGAGAGAAGGCGAGAGGGAGAGAGAGAGAGAGAGAGATAAAAAAGCCCCTTCCCCGGTCCCCGAGCGAGATCTCCCTTCCCTCCTCCTCTCCGTCTCTGCCTTTACCCCCTGCTTTTCTCCTCTCCCCTCTGCTTCCTCCCTTCTCCTGCCTCCCCTCCCCTTCTCTCTCTTCCTCCTCCCTCCCCCCTCTTCTCTCTCTCTTCTCCCCTCCCTCTCCCTCCCTCTCCTCCCTCTCCTCCCTCCCCCTCTTTCTCTCCCCCCTTTTCTCCCGTTTTCCTCTTACTACTTCCCCTTCTCCCTCCCCCATCGCTTTTCTCCTTCTTTCTCCTTCTCTTCTCCTTTTCCCCTTCCCCTCTTATTTTTCCCTTCCCTCCTCCGCCTACCCTCTTTTTTCCCCTTTCTTCCCGCCCTTTTTCTTTCTCTTCGTCTCCCGTCTTTTTTTTTCTTTCTGCATTTCTCTCTCTCTCTCCTCTCCCTCTCTCTCTCCTCTCTACTCCATTCTTCGCTCTCTACTCTGCTCTCTACTCACTCTATCTCCGCTTTAATGCCGTCTCTCTTCCTCTCGGCTATCGATCCTGAGTCTCTCCCCTCTGCAACTCCTCGCAGTCTTCCTACTCCGTCGGTCCTCCGTACTCTCACTCGTCCTTGAAAACGTACGTCGTCTCCGTCTCTACTCGCTCGTCTCTCTCCTACTCTAATGCCCGTCAGAGTCTCGATTCTGCCATCACTGCGGTAATGTTCGATGGAAGTACGTCCGCCCCACGTGATCTGGGTCAGGGGTGGTTGAGCTCCAGCCGTGGCGACCCCCGATCGAAAAAACGTACGAAGCGGGCTTCGGCGGAAGGTTATAGAGCAGACCCATCTTTTTCTAGCGGCACACCTGCAGCTCTCCTGACGGGGAGGGAGAAATATATTGCTAGACATAGTGCTGCATGGGCACAGGCAGTTCGGAGGTAGATCCGGGACAGACACGCCATGGGGATAAGGGGCGGGGAGGCTAAGGAGGATGTCGGCGGGGTCCGCACGATTTGTTTAGCCCATTACCCAAAAGAAGGCCCGGGAAACTATACGAGGTTGTGCGCTGAGGGAGATTGCGACCCGCTGGGCGAAGCGGCAGCGGCGAAGCGATGCGAAGCACGGGACCAGGAGGCGGGAGTACCAGGACGCCAGGTTGCACATGAACCGTAGGGGAGGAGAAGGGGTCAGGGTAAGCAAGTAGTGAGTTGATTAGAAGGAAATTAAAGATGATAACACTGAGGGTGCTTTGTCTAAATGTACAACCATGATAACAATTTTTTGATAAAAGAGTGAGATCATCATCTCATATATATATATATATATATATTCATCATTTTACATACAAAAAGTGTGTTTCTCCAAACATATAATCATATCATGGGGAAGATCCTGTATCTGTCCTTGGCCTACTATCACCAATATTGTACTTACAACACTCCTAGGAAAACTAATTTTAGTCTTGTGTGTGTGGAAGTTGGGAAAATTTTGATCTCAAAAAAGAATGAAAAAGCTACATTTAAGGGATGTACTTTATATCAAATCTTGATAGAAGCATGCTCGTGTGATCTCCATTGTTACTTCCCAACTCACACGAGATAGTGAGTACTTGTTGTGATGAAGACATCCTCACTCCTACTCATCCATTTAGGTTACTGCACCCTCTATAATTTTACTCTATCATCCTTCCATCTTAAAAAACCCAACTAAATCTTGATATAACCTCCATATTAGCTCATCTTCCTCTAGAATATCAACCACATGCCAATGCCAATAATCCTCCACAATACCCTTGTAGGGCCCATATTCAAATATATTTTGGTATTATCTCTACTGCAAAGAAAATGGAGACTTTGGAAATAATAACTCATATATAAAATATTGTAAACCCCATGGCATACTCATTAAAATGTTCTCCTATGCTCATACCTGTAAAATAAACCCCATGCTCAATCCCACTCACAATTGGCTAGCGTATGAATGTATCTCTAGATATGTCTATTCCAAAAATTTGCTTGATCCTATGTATATACCCTCCCATGCTCCACTAGCTCTATTAATACATCACCCAATCCCAATGGTAATGTATAATTTGATGAAATTTGGAGGATGATGCTATATATCACACTACACAAATAGCACATCACTCAAGTGCTTTCCCTTTATGATATCACCACTTATATTTAAAACACCCACTATTGATTGTAATCTCCTCTACTACTAGCCACAACATTGGGTCTCTCATTTTTATATCTATATCTAACCTCAAATACTCGCCCTTTATTGTATCCTGAATATACACTACATGTACTCTAGGGTGATGATCATCTCACTAGTCACCAAGTGAAAAGTGTTTGTATTGATATCCCACCTCTACAGTAGTATTTTCAATAAGCACATGTGTTGAGCAGACAAAAATGGCCTAAGTGTTGGGCGCACAAATGTAGGGCACTGGAAGAGAGCGTGACGCTATGATAGGATTGGAGCGCCCAGGATCAGGACTTAGTCATTTTTTGGATAAGGGATATTTTTGGAGTTAGTGTGCTGAGCACACAAAGACATGAAGACTTGTGTCCATGCAATGGTATTTTGGGAACAAGCAACAACTGAGTGCCATGCATAGTTTAGGCTAATAATAGGATTTCTACTCAGAGTTAACTATAGGAAGTCTATTGTTAGAGCACTTGCATGTTGTGCATCCTATTGTAAAGGCACATGGCTATTATTAGCATGTGACCTATTTTGAGAAGTGCATGGGCGGTGAAGGGAAAGTCCCCACCCCTATATATATGTATTGATTTGCATGGGTTAATGGTATGAAAACTATGGTAGAGTTATGTTGTTGGTTTTGTCATGCACATGACTCATGGAGATACTTATGTAATGTAAGAAGATTTTGTGTTTTATAGTACTTAATACAATGGTTCATATTGGCTGGATAATGGTGTTGAACATGACTGAATCTGGTTCTTGCATGGTAAATCTTGTTATAGTCATTGTTTAGTTCATTCTATATCTATTCTAAGAACTAGATCTGGTTTATGCATTGTGTGTTGTTTACTATTGATAATGAATCTGGATATCTATATGCACCATCATGCTAACATTATGTACAAGAAACTCTAAAGAGGGACCTGGTGCCTTTGCGTGCTTTGGGTGAGTGCTCAGCTCAAGCTGAGTGATGTGCCAGCGTGCCTGGGTTATTAACAGTAAATTCTAGGTTGCATCATTGGTTTCATTTCCAGGACCTCTTTTTCAGTTGTTTTTAGGATGTTGCATGATGAAGACGTACCAGTTGACCTTGGCAAGTGTTGAGGAGTGGATAATAGATCTGGAAGAAGAGTATGCTCAGAGATTCAACACTGGATCTGAGTTTGACGCACACGCGTGGGTGGAGCAGAATCTGTATGACTTGCTTATATGAGAGCTTCTTTGCTATCTTCCCAATAGAGCTATACAAGTGGTTGGTTGCTTACACATCTAAAAGGAATTGGAGGTTTCACACACTTGTCTAGATGCGAAGAAGAATTTCAGGCCCTCTATGATGCTGATTTGATTTGGATGCGTGTTGTGGACACTTGGTTCCATGGTGTTCTGAATAGATATATTTTGGAGTACTCAATTTCCACTTATTCTTTCCCAGAGGTAGTTGAGTTTCAGTTTTTACGTTATCCCAAGGGAACCTATCTACAAGGAATTCCACTGGTGATCAAAATCTTGTTGGTAACCCTAAATTTGGAAGAGAATCCAATGGCTAACTAAACCCCACCATGCACATGGGCAGGAACAGGTGTGGTGAAGGATGTGGACCTAGTGGTAGAGAGGAAAAGAGAAGAAAGGAAGATTAAGTACAATGAGGCATGTGAGAGGGATTTAGGGAAGTAGTGGGAGATTGCAGAATGGATGGCATTGAGGAGAGAGATGGCTCATGAAGGATTTGGAGCTCACGCAGAGGACATGGAGTCTAGAGCATTTGGAACTCCCCCATTTGGGAAAGCATGATAGGGAACCCTCATCAACCTCTTATGAGAGCACGCCAGTAAAGAAAACTTGGGCCACGAGCGTGCATCTGAATCTACCTGGAAACCTAGCCCTTGTGCTTGGTTTTCCAGTTTCTAGTACAACCAGTAGTCAACAAGCTAGTTTGGGTAGTAGAATAGCAAGAGGTAGAGTTGACTTATCAACAAGTTTAGGAGTGAATCAAATAGCAAGTACATTTATGGCCAGGAAAGACATCTTCCTTGTTATTTGAGGACCGGTTGGAGGAACCTTTTTAGGCGGTGTGTCATCGACACATAACACAGGTGCACAGAACTTTGGACTCACATCGGGGAGTAGCAAAACTTCAAAGACTGTAGGAGTTTAGTTTAGCACCACTGTTGGGACACAGGGAAGTGCATCCTCTGGTCCAATTCCTATGCTAAAGGTGGAGGATCAGGAGGAACAAGTAACTCAGGATCTGGTAGATCTGGTGGATCTGGAGGTAGAGGTAACACTGGAGGTTCTGGATCTGGTGGGCATGGTCCTCACCAACCCCAAAATATTTACATGGAGATGTCACTTCATCTCCTAGAGTATAGGGGAATAGAAGATGTTGCTGAGCATGTGCATATGTGTGAGATATTGTGGCACACGAAAGGAATAACAACTTCAAAGCACAAGGCTAATCAGTTTGCAACTACGTTGCAGGGACACGCACATAGCTAGTACAGAAAGTTTGACCCTGATCAGACTTGTGTGGATTATACATTATTACGGGATGCTTTTATTAAGGAATTTTATATACCTGAGTTTGAGTAGAAAAGTATAAGTGCACTCAAGGACATCAAGCAGGGCACTACTGAGAGTGTCTAGGAATATGATGCTCATTTCAAAACACTCTTGTCTAAACTATCATATGATATCCATGCAAGTCAGCATGCATAGTGGTTCCTTGGAGGCCTGATTACACCTTTTAGGAGGGTGCTCTCACATAAGACTTATATAGACCCATGCGAAGGAACTTGAAGTAGCTCTATGTGCATGAGGCAGTTTGGAGCATAGACACTGGAGTGAGCCCATTCTTGGAAGCTCAGATTGCAGCAATGGCAAAGTAGTTGGAGAAACTATCAGCCAATACAACACATGAGACACGCAGTGGAATTTGGTGCACAAATTGTGAAGTAGAGGGGCATACTAAGGATAGTTTTCCTCGCAGATCAATGCACTCCTTGTTACTGGAATGTGAGATATGTCATTTGGACCATGATGTAAGCCATGTCCATTATTGCAATGCGTGGTAAGAAAGAACATGTCCTACTACTGTAAAATTTTCCAGTCCATGACTCACAATACTGAAGATTGCAGGTTGATTGATCAGATCCATGATGCCATTGATATTGGTGTATGAAAGATGGGGGTTTCAAATAACTCTAAGGATAAAGGTGAGTGACATGATCATGATCACACTCAAGGGTGTTATGATCAAAATGAAGGGTGCTTTGAGGGAGGCCATGGTAGAGGTCGAGGATACCATGGTGGATTCAGAGGCTGAGGCCATGGTGGTGGATGAGGTGAGTTCCCTCATGGAACATGTTATACGTGTGGATCCCCTGACCATTACATGCATGAATGTCCTTAGAACATTACTTGTTATTTTTTCGGAAAGAATCATAACTATGAAGAGTGTCCAGACTTATATGAACATCTGAGCTAGAAGCACAAACAGGAGAACAAGGGCGCAGGGATGGTTAGGATACAACGTGCCATGGAAAACCAATGGATGCCAAAGTTAGCACCAGATCCTGAGGTAGTACCTGTGAAGATTACTACATGCATTGAGGTTGCACGTGCCAGAGAAATGCACTGCAACAAAAGCCTACCATCACTAAGGAGGAGGTTTTACATGCAAAATATCCAGACCCTACACATCAGAAGGAGGTTTATCAGGAAACCATGGAGGTACTCAAAAATCTGTAGGGTGAAATACAGTGTTTAAAGGAACAGTCACGGAAGTTGGAACACAAGAAGGAATCTGAGACTTTCCAGTCAGATGTTGATGATCTGAAGGAAGTATGCAAGATGTTGCATCAGGAGAACATTATTCCATTACTAGGGAGCTGGTTGAAAGGAAACACTCCGCGCACTGGTATTGAGACCGGATGAAGAAAATTTTTGCATGCTAATCTCCCTCCCCATAGCTTGGATTATGACAAGGAGATCACTCTGAATGTTGTTGTAGATGGATGGATTTTGAGCAATATTTTGATTGACACAGGTGCACAAAAGTGAATGTGCTTACCTTAGATGCATGGGTTCAGATGGGAAGACCTCCATTACAGCCATCTTCCAATGTATTGTATATGGAAAATTGGACTAAGGCCATGCCAATTGGAGTATTGAAGGATGCATCCATTACTATACAGGGGCCAAGTTCACTAGGGACTTTGAGGTATTAGCACTTATAGAAGTAGACAACTTCCCAGCTCTACTTGGGCTGCCCTTGGTGTTATGTAAATAATGTTGATCTACAGTTCAATAAGGGATATATCAGTTTTGAGAACAAAGGAAGAATGAGTTATTATCCCTTTGACAGATGGGAAATTTGTAACCTTATGTTGAGCCCTTAAGTGAAGAAGACCTGAACAGAATTTATGTGTGCACCATTCGAGATCCGGAAGCACTTGAGCCATCTAAGGAAGGAATTCTCCAGTGGGATGATGCACAGTCCATCAGTGATACTACAAGTATTGCCTATGAAAATTGGGCACATGGCACTTATGAGATGGTTGGGTGTGAAGTAAGAAGTGTAGTTGCGTGTGTAAGCAGGCCGCACTATGTTAGGAGGTTAGGCAAACAACCTGTACCTTGATACACTGGCGAAGGAAACCCTGAGGTATTCTTGTGAGCCATGGAAGTAAAGTGGAAGGATCAAGTGGATAAAAGGAATATGTTAGTGTATACCCTATGGGACAACAACACATGGTGGATGGTTCATAGGGATAATCTCATAGAATGGAGAGAAGTGAGAATTGCTCTATCAGCCTAATTTTTCAGGAGTAATGCACCTACTCAAATATGTGAATATCATGGTAATAATCCTGTTCAGCACCACGTTCAACAGTGTGAGAGACTCTGGATATAGGGGCAGGAAGCTTTACCACCTTCATTGTGGGTGCACAAACTTTATTTCACCTTGCAAGGCTACGCGCACTTGGTATGTTTATGCGGAGCTGCATAGGGAGACTGGAAATTGGCAAGACTTGACTGCAAGAATGATCTAGACTTTTGACTACTTCTCCACTAAACCTCCGGTGAAAGAGGCATTACAGGTTATGAAGTGATTGACTATGGGAGATAGTGCAAAAGGCTGAAGAAATCATTCAGGAGTTATTTGGTGAGTCATATCTAGAAGTGCGTTTTGACGAAGTAGATGAGACAGATGTAGAACTGTTTGAGCGTGCTTTCCTAGAGAAGGAGAAAGGAAATATGGTCTATATGGTGGATGATGAAGAAGTGGAATATTTGGACATAGATCATTTAGAGGGTATGCACAAGGTCTTAGATAGTGTGGATGAGAAGGCGCACACCTACCATGAACCTATGAAGATGAAGAAAGTGAACATTGGCACAGATGTTGAACCTAAGGAGGCCATAATTGGAGATTATTGGTCTGACTCTGAAGTGGCTAAGATAATTGAGTTGCTACGTGATTTCTAGGACTTGTTTCCTAGGGGCTACCATGAGTTGAAAGGGGTGCATGAATCTTTGGGTGAGATGAAAATTAAGTTAAAGGAAGGTGTGCGCCCGGTTAGGAAGAGACCTTACAGGATGAACCCTAACCTGCGCATAAAAGTTAAAGAAGAAATAGACAAGATGTTGGAATCTGGCATTATTGAGCCCATAGAGGAATCAAAGTGGGTTAGCCCTATGGTAATCGACATAAAGAAAGATGGAAGAATCAAGATTTGTGTGGACTACAGGGAGCTTGAATGTTGCATGTGTGATTGATCCTTTCCCTACACCATTCACTGAGGAAATATTGGAAGGCATTGCAGGGTGCAAAATTTACTCTTTTACAGATGGATTCTCTGGGTATCATCAGTAAGAATTGCTAAGGAGGATCAAGAGAAGACAACTTTCACCACTGAATGGGGAAGTTTTGCATACACAGTGATGCCCTTTGGATTGAAGAACACCTACAATATTTTCGCACATTGTGGTTCAAGCATTCCAGGATTTTATTCACAAATTCTTGCAGGTTTACTTGGATGATTGGACCATGTATGGGCTTATCAAGGATCATTGTGACAATTTGTGGTTAATGTTTGAGAGGTGCAGACAGTTAAACATCTCTTTAAATATCAAGAAGTGTGTATTTGCTACACCTTTTGGAACTCTGACTAGGGCATATCATCTGCAAGGAGGGTTTGTTAGTAGATCCAACTAAGGTTGCAATCATTTTAGGCTTGGAGGAACCCACCAGTCAGAGTGAGGTGCACAGATTCTTGGGCCACATAGGGTATTACAGAAAATTTATCAAAGGATATGCTAAGATTTTCACGCCCTTGGAGGAGTTATTAAAAGGTAAAGGGAAGTTCTATTGGGGAGAACTACAATAGTGCACATTCGAAGCGCTGAAGGACAGCTTACTACGATGCCTATTTTACATTTTCCTTCCTGGAATCTACCCTTTCATGTACATGTGGATGCCTTTGGCATGGCCATTGGCACAGTTTCTAGCTCAACCTAGAGAAGGTATTGTAGATCATCCTATCTGTTTTGCTAGTAGAAAGTTGACTCCTACAGAACATAATTATACAACTATGGAGCGTGAAGCTTTGTCAATGATCTACGCACTGCATAAGTTCAGATAGTACTTGCTAGTAACACCTTTTTGTTCTATACAGATCACATGGCATTGAAATACTTGGTAAATAAGCCCATTTTATAGGGGCGCATATGTCGATGGGTTCTATTATTTCAAGAGTTTGACTTTACAGTTGTGGTAAAGCCAGGTAAAAGAAATTCTGGCCCAGACCACTTATCAAGGATTCAATTAGGAGAGGATGCATAGAGTATTGAAGATACAATGCCAGATGCATAGTTATATAGGTTAAACCACATGCCCTCAGAATTAGAGGATATTGTTTTCTTTTTACACACATGTATATGCCAGAAGGAATGAAAGCCTTGAAAAGAAACAACTTGCAATTCGCACCGTTCCTTTCATGTTGATCAGTGGTGACTTATACAAACTAGGTGAGATGAAGTATTACGTCGATGTGTACTAGAGCATGAGCACATGAAAATCATGGAGGAGGCTCATGGTGGTATTATAGGTGGACACTATGCAGGTGACACCACTGCGTGCAAGATTCTACTCACTGGTTTATGGTGGGAAACCTTGTACAAGGATTACAAGGAGTATTGTAAGGTGTGTGATCACTGTCAGTGCCTTGGAAAACCTAGGCAGAGAGATGAAATGCCTTTGAGGCCTATTACTAGTGCAGAGCCTTTTGAAAAATGGGCAATAGACTTTGTTGGTCCTATTTCCCCAGCCGTGTACAAAACTGGATCACATTACATCATCACTTGTATAGATTATCTTACAAGGTGGGCGGAAGCAACACCTACAAAGGATTGTATAGTGGCTACAACAACAAGGTTCTTATGGGAAAATATTCTTACCAGGTATGGATGTCCTTTGAGTTTGACAAGTGATAGGGGCACTCATTTCCTGAATGCGACAATCAGGATATTATTGGATGAATTTATGGTTGCACACCACAAGACAACACCTTATCACCCTCAGGAAAATGGGACTGTTGAGGCTTTCAACAAGATATTGAGCCAGAATTTGACAAATATTTGTGATGTTGGAAGGACAGATTGGGATGATAAAGTTTCTGTTGTACTTTGGGCATATAGAACAACCTATAAATGGTTGAATAAGGCTACACCCTTTCAGTTGGTGTATGGCATAGAAGTAGTTCTTCCCATGGAATTCATGTTACCTTCTTTGCGTATTGCACATGTCAAAGGTCTAGCTGATGAGAAAGCATTGGAAGAAAGAATTGACAAGTTGATACAGCTGGATGAGAGGCGTGCCATAGCACGTTGGAGTCAGAAGCAAGAAAAATCTAGGCAGAAGGCATGACACGATAGGCACATCAAGGACAAGAAGCTTGAGGTTGGGAAGATGGTACTTCTTTATGATTCAAAGTTTCTGCGCCACCCAGACAAGCTTAAGGTGCATTGGTTGGGACCGTATGTTATCACTCACATACTTGAATCGGGCGCTTTCCAGTTAGAGGCACTTGATGGAACACAGGTTACCCGGTTACTTCAACGGGAGTAGGTTGAAGCCTACTATAAATAAGCCTTCTTGGTGTTTGTAATAAGGTAGTATTTCCATTTAGAATAGATTTCCCTTACTGTATTGTTTCCTTAATGTGTTTCCTTCCTCATTCGCTATGCTTTGTCAATTTAGTTCAGTGTTGTGTAATAAGCGTGTTTGTGCATGCCAAGAAGTTGATTACTATCTCAAGTGTTTTTATGCATAGAGGACTACACATACCCTTAGTGTGGGGTGGATAAAAGAAGGTTAGTCTGGTACATAAAAATAAATAAACTCATGGGTGTCCATAAAGGGAACAGGTTTTGAAAAGTGATGAAAAATTCAAGAGGATTGCTCAAAGTTAAAGACCACACATAAGGTGGTGAGCGCTCAGTATAACTCAAGGAGGCTGCAACATTTGAGACTACGTATGTTTGGGTCACATTGGATAAATACTTTGGCGTAAGGAAGCATGGGTAGAGGAGATCTGTGATAGATAAGTAGTGGCATGCTAGAAAGTTATGACTGAGGTGCCAAAGTTTGAGGTGCGAGAGATTGGGGTGGATGACAAAGAGGCACGACATGCACTCAAAGGAAATTAACACGTGTATGGTGGTAGGTGGAGTAATTAATGAAGGGTATTTTTGAAACTTGGTTTAAAGCTGGAATTTGTAATGAAATTTGTTACCTTGCAAGTTTGAAGAAAATTGAGAAGTGCGAAGAAGAGCTGGAGATGACGAGCACTCTACAAAGTGAGTAAACCTGTCACATTTCAAAGCATGTTGTGTAGCATCTAGGTACGAAAGAAGGATTCAAGTGGTGGAGTGTGTGCATGATGGGAGGGTGACTTAGGTTTCATTTGCATGGTAGCTAGGGTTTTCATTCGCACTCACAGGATCGAGAGGAACAATGGCACCATAGAGGGCTCTAGTTATGGAGAAGGAGGTTGATGACCCAACAGAGGAGTGGCTGGTCGAGATGTTATATCTAGAAGAAGTTATTGAGGGGTGGCCATGGACAAAAAATATTACATAGTGTATGGTTTCAGAGATCAACCACCGCACTGAGAAATTCCTGAAGGATGTTAGAACAAAAGTTTACAGGAGGACAAATTGGTGATTGGTGGATGACACTAGGGTCTTGGATGATTCTGTGAAGAAATTACTTGAAAACATGGGGGTCATGCAAATTATGGAGTTTCCCTATTTTGGGAATCCCAAGCAGTTGTACCAGTGGCTCATGTCACATGCCCATGAAGAATTTTTCTACTTCGCGAGAAGGAGAATGAGGATCACTGCCAAGTTGATTGGGAAGGTGATGGGGTTGCATGACTCAGGCTCAGAGATCATTGGAGACCTATCAGATGATGAGGGAATTGATGCCACAGCAACTCTACATCAGTATAAGAAGGGGGTTGAGCCTTCAAGGTCACCAATATTACATACATGGCCACCAGAGTTGCAAAAAGCTTAATGGGGAGTAAGCTGGGTGCCACTGAGCGATGGAACGAGGTGAATATGTGTTGGTTGCATATAATGCACAAAAATGGTCAACAAGACATACTACAACATTTTTGGGTATGTTGTAGAAAGCTTGGTGAATGAGGCAGCATGTCCAAGAAGATAAAGGTGAGAAGATTACCTGGGGAACAATTCTATTATTGATTGTATTTAGTGAAATTGGAGTACCCGACAGACCTAGGGAGAATATCTGGGAGTTTTTGTTGGAGAATAAGTCCCCAGCAAAGAAATATGCCAAGTACACTCTGCAAGGGGGACTACTTCCAATACATACAAGGAGTTCCTAGACAAGTGGTTTAGGAGACTGTGTAGGGCATTCGAGGGAGAATGGCACATTCCACGTGAATTGCCAAAGGTGTTGGAAGGAGAGGCTGAATTTATGGTTTACAACATTTCAGCTTGGGGCACTTCCATATGAAGTCTAGAGAGAAGGGCCCCTGGTGTAAGTTTCCCTTTGCATTTACTACAAGATACTTTAAAGATTTTGTAAACAGATTCCATGACGCATGCCAACTCCAGTTTGACGCAGACAAGGTGAACACAAAATATTCACATTCTGCACAAGACATATGTATGGCCAGGGAAAGAGGCCTCTATGTGGAAACCATGGAATCAGGAAATGTGGACATCACGCCAGAGAGTTTTTTCATGGGGAAGATTAAACCAGCCGGGGTATATATATATATATTGAACCATACATATATGTGTATGTATGTGTGTGTGTGTGTGTGTGTCTATATATATATATATACATACATACATACATACATACATATGAGGCCAAGGTTCAAGGATGGAAAAATTGTGAAGGGCACAGATATGGCAGTTCCAGGACCTCTAAAGAAGGGGAAGATAATAGGGACTTCAAGGAATTTTACATCTATGCCCCCTGCTTCAAGAGGATCTAGTGCCTATAGGACTATAAAATGTCCTCGAGCAGGAAGAACCATAAGACAACGCCGGACTTGTGCATACCAGGAGAGTTATGTGGAAAAGGCACACATCCAGAGACACTGGCACATGGACTTTCACAGCCAGTAAGGAGATCACCACGCGTGACTCCTGTGAAGGATGAGGGGGAAGAAAGGAGAAAGCACAAGAAGTATGTTCCTGTTAAAGATAGTGAGGAGGAATCCCCACAGCCAAACGTGTAGGAAGAAGAGGAAACTCCAAGTATGGGTGGGAATAGAGCAGAGGCCACCCCTAGTGTGGAAATGCAGGAAGATGAAGATATTGGTGAGTGCGTAGTCTACGAGACTATAGACCCAAGCGTAAGTATTCATGAATGACACTCTGGTGAAGGAGAGAGAAGTTCCGGTGGAGACACAAAAGTCATAGTACACCCCACGGAGAAGGAAGGAGAGGATGAAGGGGAAGTGAATCAACATTTTAGAGGCACTATACAAGAGGATGTAGGCATGGAAATAATGCAAGAAGAGGGCGCGTCTGCTCATGAGGATGTTGGTGAGCATGCATGTGGCATGATGAGGAAGAAGTAGCAGGTACTCAGAACTTGGGTTATATGGATGACCCTTCAAAAATTATTCGTGCCCACTTCCAGAGTAATCTGCCAAACAAGTCAGTTATATGGCTGGGATTGGATGGACCCATAAATGGCCAACATGCACACTCACAAATAGCTATCCTGGAGTATGCAGAACTCACATGGATGAGCCTGATTTTGATGTCTGCGAGGAGGTGCATGCAGTTCAAAGAAGATGAGGAAGGCACCTTACACACGCCATGTGACTATTAAGCCAACAAAATTTTTAGACAAATAGGTGGGTAACACGTTGGTCAAAGTGTCAATAGAAGTAGCGCTGAAATATTGATAAGGTGGAAAAAATACGGGTGCTATTAGAGGATAAGGAGGAAAAAGACAAATAGATCAAGTGCCTCACTCAGGATGAGATAATGCAGTAGCTGAGGCCTAAAATGTTAAAAATATGGCAGAGCAGATCGCAAATGAGATTTTGTAGAAGAGACCCAATTTTTAGGAGAAGGTGCCTCGGGACTTCAAGTCTGAGTTACACTATCTATGCACAACAGTTCACCTACTTCTGGAGGAAGGACCAATGCCCTCCCTAAGAAAAAGGATGTTGTGGAAGAAACATCAAGGGTCAAGGCTTCTATTACAAGAAAGATATCCATCTATGAGGAAGTTTTACAAGCCTTAAAAGATGAAATGAAGAAGGCAGATACAATATTGGTCATGTGTACAATGCCTGATAACTTAATTCAGGAAAGGAAAAAGGTAGAGGAGAATGAAGTTCTGTAGGCGGAAAAGGATGAAACAATCAGGCACACAGAATGAGTTACCTTAGTAGAAACAAAGTGTGACACATTAGATGTTGTGATGGAAACAACATATGGATCGGATCAAGGGCATCGGGAAGCTCATTTCTGTGAAGGTGGATGTCATGGAAGGGATGGTCTCAGGTATGGCCAACATCCTTAGAATTTTGAAAAGTGAAGGCAGAAGCATGACTATGGATGAGTTAGATGACATCATTGTGGACATCCCTGACAAGACCAATGCAACACTTAAGGACTGGTATGAGTTTGAGGGATAAATACAAAGTGAATATCCATAATTCATTCTGCTAGAAGATGAGAAGGTACACAATAAAATGGCTCACCATATTCTTTATTCCTTGATTCTTTCTTTCATTTATCCTATATTCTTTGGAACGACAAGGTGATTACCCATTACCGGGATGTAAATGTACTCTAGTGTGGGGTGATGTTGAGTGGAAAAAAATGGCCTAAGTGTTAGGTGAGCGAATGTAGGTCACTAGAAGAGTGCGCAATGCTATGATAGGATTGGAGTGCTCAGGATCAAGACTTAGCCATTTTTTGGATAAGGGCTATTTTTGGAGTTAGCGTGCTGAGCACACAAAGACATGAAGACTTGAGGTCCATGCAATGGTATTTTGGGAACAAGTGACAGCTGAACACCATGTATAGTTTAGGCTAATAATAGGATTTATACTTAGAGTTAACTATAAGAAGTCTATTGTTAGAGCACTTGCATGTTGTGCATCCTATTGTAAAGGCACATGGATATTATTAGCATGTGACCTATTTTGAGAAGTGCATGGGAAGTGAAGGGAAAGTCCCCATCCCTGTATATATATATATTGTATTTGTATTTATTTACACGGGTTAGGGTATGAAAACTATGGTAGAGTTATGCTGTTGGTTTTGTCACGCGCATGACTCATGGAGATACTTATGTAATGTAAGAAGCTTTTTTGTTTTACAATACTTAATACAATGGTTAATATTGGCTGGATAATGGTGTTGAACATGACTGAATTTGTTTCTTGCATGGTAAATCTTGTTATATTCATTGTTTAGTTCATTCTATATATATTCATAAGAACTAGATCTAGTTTATGCACTGTGTGTTGTTTACTATTGATAATGAATCTGGATATCTATATGCACCATCATCCTTAACATTCTATAAAAACAACTCTAACGAGGGACCTAATGCCTTTGGGCACTTTGGGTGAGTGCTCAACTTAGGCTGAGTGATGTGTCAATGCACCTGGCCTATTCAAAGTAAATTCTAGGCTGCATCAACATGTCCATCCATATCTTCATATTCCATGTAATGTAGAACGTGCCCACTTGTTGCATCAACTCCATATTGGGTTGAGTCATCTCCTGTCATATTAAGTAAATAAATAAAAAATAATCTATGAAATAATGCAACCAATGACAACCCCCATATCCATCTAAATATGCTCCCACTAGTCTCGCAACACATACAACATTCCAAAAATTACAAAATTTCATGTGGTTGTAACTTGGTCGCAACATGTTTGTGGTGAAGTTATAGGGAAGTCACAACTACCTCCATACACCGTAATACATATAAAACATTTAAAAAAATAAAAAATGATAAAAACATACTTACATATAACTAGGTGACCCTCTACCTCTGCGTCATTCTATCCTTCAGGTGAGTCATATCTCTCCACTTTACTCTCTCCATATTTTCCACATGTCCAAATGGTCCCCTATTGTGGTTGTAATAAAATCACAGTCTCAATTTGGACCATTCATAGGTGTTATCTCTTTGCCCTACCTCACTGCATATGTAGCCCCTATGCTTCCCTTTAGTTATGGTCAGAGCTCTCCACCTTACCTCATCTCTGGCCTATATACTTCCTTCTAGTCATGGACATGACCACTTTTATTCCTCCTCACACTTTGCTACATCTAACCTCACTCTCCCCTCCTTGATTGTGGTGACAACCACCTCACAGCTTCTGATCTTCTCCACACTTCCCCTACATCGCTACATAATCCTCTTCTCACATGTGAGATTGTACCATGTTAAGTCCATGCTTCCCACTCCCCCAAATCTCCCCCTCCACCTTGATTCCTCCTACCTATCTTTGGGACACCCATCTCTACCTCCTACCACCCTAATCCCCACACATCATCCATGATCCTGACAACCTTCACCTACCCAATCTAATTTCATTGAGTCATAGGTTTGAACTCCACATACCTTACAACATACTCTAGTCCCTTCATCTCCCTCTTCCTTCCCCACCCCAGCCTCCTTCTCTCTTAGTTTATTTTTTGACTACCGCCCCCAATCTCCTTCCCCTACAAATTTATTTCCCCATTGATGTTTCTCTCATAAATACCTTTTTATTCCTCCATTTTTCACTATGTCCCCTCTTCCCCTCTCCTCTCCTACAACTCACACCCTTTATTATCACTGCTGATTGAGTCATAGGAATGCCCATATAACACTCTCTCATATTCCTTATTCCAACTGAAACATCCCACTCCCTCTACACTCCTATCACCCATCGTTTTTTCTAAAATGAATCCTTACATATTGAGACACTCTAAAAAAGTGTATATATATATATATATATATATATGAATCAAATCAAACCAAATAAAACTTACTAAATAAAAAGGGATTACATTTCTTCCATGGAACAATAGAGGGACATCACATGGTTATTTCAATCAATAAAGTGGGTTACAACTCCAAAATATGAATCTAAATATGCAAATCAAAACACTGTAGTAAAATGTTAGTTTTTTTGGTTGGTTAGGGAACCTACCTAATTTTTATCCCTAATCCTTTAAGGTGATACATTTCATGAAATTAAATGAAAAAAATGATAAATGAAAACAAAGTTGTATACTTCACTGAGTCACAGGCTAGTCATGTGTGTGATTGAGACTTATGTTGAAATTCCTTCAAAATAACTATGTTGGCTGCAACAATCATTTGTGATCTAAATTTTTGTCTCCAATTACCGACAATATGTGAGAAAAGAAGAAATAACACTATAATAGGGTATCAAGTTCACAAAGAGTTAGGGGTGAAATGAGTGGGGTAAGTATTACTTTATGGTCTTGGAGTGCATAAAATATTGGAATGGATATGAGTATAATGTGTATAAAGGCTTGAGATGATAAGGGTACATTTTGCATTATATATGTACTTGTATAGGTGGATTGGTTAGTGTATAAAGGGATGTGATAAGATTAAATGTGAGTGGATGAGGATTAGTAAATGGATGATGGAGTGTATTTTATCACCTTTTTGTGGGATTTAATAATATTTAGTTATTTTTGTAAGATTATAATTTTTTTATGGATTATAGTTATTTTATGATGTTTTGTATTTTTTTCTTAGGAGAGTTTATGCACAAGGTACATTTTGTGATGTCCATATAAAGGTATTTTAAAATGGTTGGCTCTAAGGTCTTAATGTCACAATGATAAATTGAGCTAAAAATGTCTGGATTCAACATATTCAAAAATGATTTCAATACCATGTGAGATCATGTAGGAAGACCAATATGAAGGGTCTCAATATTTTTCGCCAATATTCCTATGCTCACAACTTATATGAATGAAAATACAAAATGCAAAGAAGTATTCATATGGAAAATTCAATACCACAAGGATATGATATGATCTGTTTTTTTTTCCGATTCCATTGATCCAAGGCCTGGAAATAACCTAGTTGATAACACAAATAATGATATAAAATAATTTGTAGCGAAAACATGTATAAATCGATGGAGATAAATGTAATGCCAGTTTTATAATTTCTAAGATTGTATTATAAAATAGGTTTGTACAATGTTCTAAGTGATCGAATTTGCTACAAGATGTATAACTACTAGTTACTTCTTTTTTTGTCTCTCCAAAGAATTAATTGAATACACTATTATACTAGTGCTGAAGGCAAAATATATCTTGTAAGTTACATACATGACAATGGTTCATTTTTTGACCTTTCCGATTCTTTGTTTTTTCATTTTTTGGAAATTGTGTTAGAAAATTATGAAGGAAAAGGGTGAATCCATTGAAGATATGATACATAAATTAAGAAGATTTAGATATTTTTTGGTATGATCACACATGATTTGGTATTTTTAAAAATTCAATGGAAAAAAAAACACATGATAGGAAGTCTTGTTGTTATACCATGAGTTAATCAAAGTGACAAATCCTCCTGGATCATTTGCATATTTATTTATTCTCAAACTCATTGAACCTTTTTTAAAATTTTACCATATTGGTTGATGTGAAAATATCATCATTTGGGTTATTTGTGACTATGCATGTGACTTATGGAATACTCAAGTTCTACCCAGTGAAAGAGAGTAAAAAATAATAGTGAAAAACTTCTACCTTCTCTACAAGTATGATCTTCTCAATCATTATAATGGATCATTTTATGTGGAAAAATTAAGATTGTAAGTATTGTCTAAGAAATAGTAAAAAATATTTCTCTCCATGGAAGATAGGTTCCATGTTTCTAGGTCGGTCATTATTTATGTCGATTGTCCATAGATTGTTTCCAAGAAATCAACCTCGTAGAAGAAGACCAATTTGTGATTGAGCATCACATGGATCTAGATAAGTATTCATTTTTAAAGAAATATCCATAACACTTTGAGTGTATTTCACTAAATAAATGTTGAAATAATTCCCTTAATTTTTAAGAATAACTTTCTTCCCACATAGGAATTGTTAAAAAAAATTTAAATTCCAATGGGAAACAACAATAGATTGCTAGATTTATTTAGAAGCACATGAATCCAAAGAAAAAAAATATAGAAGATCATTATTCAATCATTACAACATTATACTCATGTTTGATGTCTGAAAATACCAATGGAAAATATGGTGGATTAAAAACATAGAAAATGAAGTTAAAATTATTAAATCCTAATTTTTACTTTTTAGGAACATCAAAAGTTGAATTTTCCTTTAAACATAATTTTTTTGACATGTGAATATCAAAATGTCACATTTTTTCTATATATAGATTAGCTTGATGAAATCATATCAAATATTCTAAGCAAAAATGGTTTCTTCTCATACAAAATTTGTATTTTTGTTCCTCTATTTACAAACAACATTATCTTAATGTTTGAATCAGAGGAGGGTATTTGATGAAGTACCACATGAATTGACATAAAATATCATATCACCAAAAAAAGGTTAGTTAGAGCTTACTTTAACAAGATACAATATTTTTTGTTTATGCTTAAGAATTTTGTTTGTAAAATTCCCATATTTTTTTTTGCACCAAACTCTTACGTGATTTTGTGTAACCCATGAACACACAAACATTATAATATCCCTTTGTGCGTACATTAATAATACACCTATTTTTGTAATGTTCTATACAATATGTAACATGTGTAAGTATATGTAATGATTTATAGTTTTCTTATGGTTACATCATCTTCAAAGGAGCTTAGGAAGCTTTATGAAATATTCTAGAGTCTAGAACATCTTTTAGAAGACAGTGCAAGCATTCATTTCAATAATACAATGCATAAGATATTTGTGCAGAGAATCAACAATTTTTGCATGGTATAATGAGAACACTTTTTAGAAAACCATGTTTCCATCATGAGTTTATCTCAATAGTACATATCTACCAATAAAATTTTGAGGCCATTAAAAGTGATTTAAGATAATACATAAGGATTCATATGATATTCTAGTACAGAGTCTTATGCACAAAGGCATAGTTGGGTGTGTAACTTTTAAATTTTCTAAATACAACATTGTTTAGAAGATTTGACATAACCTTACCTAACTCGTAATTATAACCATAGATATGAATCAATTTCATTGAGTTGTGTTATAAATTACTGAGACCTATTAATTATTTCATAGAGGATTATGAAACATATAATATATGATGGGTCACTTATTGTTTTTGGGTAATACTATAAGAGGGTTCTTGTATCTATATAATAATGCAACTATCATTTTTTTAAGAATGAATTTAACATGAGCTAGAGATATAGTCTGGACTAATCAGTTAAACATGTTTAAGTATTTTAGAGATATACTTTTAAATATTTAGATTCAAAAAGAAAATATACCAGGATCTATTTGTGGAAGAACATCTCATTTTTGAGGTTGTTGTGTGTTGTTTCCATGCATTTTATTTCTATTTAATTAGTATAATTATGATTTCTAATTTTATTGTATTGTATTGTATTGCATTTCATATATATTTCTATTATGTAATCTAAATGTTGTGTGGTATAAGGTATATCTTAATATAATCCCTAACCATGACTGCATCAATTGGTATTAGAGAAACGTTTATTCCTTACATATTGATCATCACTTTCCAAATTTGTGAGTGTAGGAAGAAAAAATGAAAGCATATTCCTGAAAACGTTGGATAGGTGTATAAATAACAACAATTGGTAGCAAAAGATAACTACAAACATCTTCAAACTAGCAAGATGGATAGAAGGTATAGAGGAAATTGTTACAAGGGAAATATTTTATTAAAAACAAATTCCAAACATAGGAGAAAACAATGCAATATGAACACAAGGAGGTAATTTTGGAAGAGCGCCTATAATTTCAAATATAGATGGTTTAATGGTATACATGCAATCTCATCTAAATAATGCGTAGATAGTGCACCACTAAGGAGTTGTGGTTATTCAAAAATTAGGCAATATTAAATCCACATAGAAGTTCTTCAAATAAAATAAGAAGTTAAAGAACATGAATACAATTTTTTCATAATTGTTGGGAGGATGACAAGTAAACCTAACTTGGACCTTAGAAGTTATTATAGAAATTTGATTACTGAAAAATTCATTGATTAGATCATTAAGTTAGAGAAATATGTTAAGTATAACAATATGGAAGATCCCAAAACAATTAAGTTTTCTTGAAGTTATAAAAAATTGAAAGGCCACACATATTTATGATTGGTTAAATTACAATTAAAAAGTTTGTACAAGGAAAGAGAATATAAAGGCTTGCAATATATTCATCAAGAGATTAAAATTTAAGTTGATTACATAGGATTATTAAATAATTTTATTTGAGAAGCTTAAAAAATTTCTACGAAGGGATATGATTGTAAATTATTACATGGAGGAATTCTACAAACTAACAATTAGAGTTGGTAATGTTGAAGATGGTACTGAAAATATCTCACTATATATGAATGAAATGTGCATGGAAATTCAAGTTGATGTTGGTATGAATATATTGCATTCTATTGAGGAATGATATAAATGGGTGTTAAAGGAAGTATAAAAAATATCTTACAAACAACAAGGAGAAATGAAAAGGAAAGGAAATTTCATGTGTTGTTGTGGACAAGGAAGTGACAGAGGGAAATATACATAAGATTATGAGGGAAGTACATCATGACATAGTGATGGAATGGAAAAAGGTAGAGGAAATTTAGGAGGAATAGGTAGAGTTCATTGATGTGGATTCGTAGGTACATGTTCCAAGTGGAGAGAAGTTTGGAATAGGCCATTTGATTTTTCACATGCACATATTATAGAAAGTAAAAAGGTGAATGCACGTATTGTAAAAGTAGATAAAGAAAGTGTTACTTTGATGCATCATGTTAATGAATATTAATTGGAAAAACACTCATGATGAAGAGGGTGTTTTTGAAACCTATGAAAGAGGATAATAGTCCAACACAGGAATATTTTTTTCAAAACATCATTAAATAAGGAGGTAAAGTATGTAAAGTGATTATGGATAGTGGTAGTATATATAATATCATTTATTCACAATAGTTGTGGATAAAATTGTGTTTGAAGATAATTACACATTTGAATCCCTATAAGGTTTCTTAGTTTCTAAAAGGATAAAATATTTTGGTGAATGATAAATTCTTGGTGAATTTACATATTGGAACATACATAGATAAAGTCATGTGTGAGATAATTCTTGTGGATGGTTGCCATATCTTACTTGGAAGGCCTTAGTAGGTTGACCATAAGGTGTAATATGCTGGTTATGTGATTACTTAAAATTTGGTGAAAAAATGAAGAGAAGCACACTTTAATTCCTTTGAATGATTAAAGAAGTGAATTCAAATGATATGAAAATGAGGGTTATTTAAAATGAATCAATTTCCCACTTTCCTGGATACTTTATTTTTTTTTTCAATTTATTACTATTTACAATTAAATTGACTGAATTATGTTACAAAAAAGTGAATGAAAACATACCAAAAAATTCAACACCATAGTTGATAATGGAGTTCTTCCCAAAGTGGACTATGTCTCTGGGTTCTCTCAAAAGATGAACCAATATATAACTAATGCATAAACTAGAAAATTCTTACAGTAGTTAACTGCTCATGGTAAACAATGTCGATTGACCCAGCTCAAACTCAACACTATCTGTCTCAATGTCAACTTGGATCCGCAATACTAGCCTTGTATCAATCAGTAGTGATGATGCAATGCCTCTCTTAGATGACGGAAAAATGTCTCTGTAATGGCATTCCAGCCTATGAGACAATAATCTCGATGAACTACAAAATTTATATCACTCTGACCTCCTTTGCAATGATGTCACCAAAAAGAGTGAGATCTCTGGATCCTAACAATGATATCGACAAAAAACAACTCTCTGACTTGTCGATGGGATCCTTTGATGTTTTTTCACCACTTACAGGTTCTTTGACCTACTTGACAAACTTGTCGATCACAAAGATGATGTCTTTTTGATTGTCATTAAAATAATGCCTTAAATATGGCTCTTGACCTAATTGGTTACAAAAATCAGGCTCAAAATTGGCATCAATAAGTCATTACAAAGTTTGGGCTCCTAATCAGGGATAAAATTTAAAGGGATGGTTTGAATTTATTGTGAAGGGAAAATATTGGACCAACCCTTTAATGATGAAAATCAGTATGAATATTGTACACTTCATATGAAAACAATAAATCAAGTACACACGTCATAAAAATTAAGTATAATTTTTTAAATATAATATTTTTTAATAAAAAATCACCAATTGATTGGCACCTTAAATCAAAAGGGAAAATTCTGTAATCCAAACAAAATGACCCCTCAATCATAATGGTATAAAATTACGATGCATTTAAACTAGTGAAATAATCAAATTATGATGTAAATAAAGCCCAATTTTGTAATATTATATTTTCTTAAAAATCATCATAGCTAAAATAAGCATTAAATAAATTTTATAAATAAATATATAAACAAACAATTGAAATGAGACAAGAAGACACACATATTAGTAAACACATAAATACCATCAAATTGTGTGTGGGACACTAGATTCTCTTATCAAAATCATATAGAAAACTTGTAAATAATAAAATAAATAACTTTAACTTCTACTTGTATTTTAGTGCTAAAATTAAAACCCATTTGGATTCTTACCACTTCAATAAAAAAAATCCATTCAGATTTTAACCACTAAAATTAAAACCCATGTAAATTTAAACTAGTAAAATGCATTGAATTAGATATTTTCCCACTAAATTAAAGAAAAGTGCATCCGTACATTGAAACACACACATTAACTATGTCACCGACAAATACATCAAGATATTCTTGGTTAGATTTCAGAGCCAAGAGCTTCACCTCGTGCACAATATGGATTTAGATCTACTACACACAAATGTTGTTTACCAAATTAGACAACTCAATAAAACACACACCCTTCGAAATCCTCCCTAAATCTAATCACAACCCTCTTGATTCAACTCATTAGGCATATAGTTGAGCAACATTATCTTGAGCACAACTGTAAATATAAAATTCTTGTTGGCCTCTACATCACTACTATTGAATTCAATGGTTAGATAGAAGATACCAATGATGACTTGAAGGAATTTTTCAATGGATGAAGAACCTTATCTCTACTTGTTCTCCTCCTCAGAAATGAGCACCTCTCCTTTTCCATGCATTCTTCCATCTCGAATAGGTCCAATCAACCTTTTCATTATGAAGCAAATCGACACTTAGCTCGGTTCTTCTTTGCAAGGTTCATAATGGATGAGTTCCTCAAGTGACTCTACCTTTGTTTTTCCTAAAAGTAATCCCCATATACTTTTTCCCCAAGCTCCTTCTCCAATGCCTACAAAGAGAGCTAACTAATCATCTTGGCCCGTAGTTTGTTTACATACTGAGCTCAAACTAATCTATGTAATTTGGATCAAGACCATTATGAGATCATCATGCCCTTTGACACCAATGCGGCTCCCATAGAGATTTTTCGACACCCTACATTGCGAACCACAAATTTAAGTCACTCTTTGAAATCAATTCAACACTTTTCTCCGAGCTCTTTCTCGACCTCAGATATCCATCTCAACCCATATCAAAACTAATGGTCACTCTACATGTTGGATTTGTTCTAAATCATGTTGTGCAGACTTCCAAGTATGAAGATATTTGTGTGCAAGCTGATCATAGCTCTATTATGTCTCTCAAGGTGGCTCCTGCAACAAAGAAGTGAAAATAAGTACAAGGTGGTAGATAAAACATATGAATGAATCCAAAGAAAAGTTTAGAACAGTAAATGGTAATATTAAAACTTTAGCTTTTAGGTATTTGTGCTTAATTATTCATTGAGCTGACATCAAAAACTTCCTAGAAACTTAGGATTTGAGATTGATAGTACTATAGTAGTAGTATGTTTATTATATTAAAACTTTTGGTAATTGTAAGTATTACGCCTTTTCTAACGTATCTATGAGTCATACGCAGAGCCTTGAAAACTGGAGGTCATTGTTATTTGTAGAAGTTATCAAAAATATTTTTTAAGATTTAAAAATTTCACACAAAGTGTTGATAGGTGTTTTTTCACCAAAGCCCTTTTGTTGATAGTTTTAAAAGTAACTTGCACTTCTGTATTGTCAAATGATTTTTTACTTTTTGATTTTTTTTGACATGCAAGTTTTTACCCGACCTTTTTTGACGGGTTTGAGACCTTGGGAAGGGTTGTGATGGGCTCAATTTTGAACCATGCTCCTAATAGCCTTGAGAAAAAACTAAGGCTTTAAAAAAATATTTTACAAAAATTATAATAATTTCCTAAATATCAATTTAGATATTTTACAAAATACTTCTCACAAGCTTAAAAAAATGAATGCCTTTATTTAAAAATAAAATCCAAAGATTGAATGAATCTTGGAATAGGAATAAGGGTCTTTATATACCCATTTTGGACCGAAAGTATTGGATATAAATTATATCATTAGACTCTATTTACAAAGTAACTGTGTGGTGGAGAAGTTGGGCCACTTGAATTTCACACATCCAGTCAAATCAACTCATAACTTGCTCTACAACTTAGTTACTAGCTCTCGATGAACTACTTGGTGAGTTGGTGAGTTGGAGGGGACTCTCTCTTACACCTTTTTAGTAAGTACTTAAATATTAGAGTGCGAGAGATAAGATCGTATGATGATTTTCGTAATGTACTATAGGAGCTATCTTTCCTTTCCCCCGTGGATGTCAGTGAGGAATATTTTCTCTTGATACTTTTTGGTAGGGAGTGTGGTGGACATCGTCTATCATATTGGTAGGTGATATATCACATCAAAGAGGAATTATATGTTTTGCACTTGTGGCGAACTTCTCAGTTGTGGCATTACCTCTCTATCAGAAATATCTGAAGGGTTGGATGATGGAGGGATGTGTCATAGTTTGCCTCTTTGGGGAACTAGAGATACCTAACTACTAACAAGATGATGCATAGTCATGTAGGGTGCATCCTTATAGTCATGTGCACTTCTAGAATATTTTATCTTCCACTTGGCCCCCATTCTCAAGAATACGGGAGAGTGCCATGAGGCCTCCATATGACTAAGTGGAGAACAATGAATTTCACTAGCAGTATTCCTTGGAGAATATAACCCTAATTGGTGGGTTTAATGTCACTAGATGGTTTATGTTGCTTGATATCTTTGACAAGGAGGATCTTAAGAGATCAAGTCCCACTAGTGGTCACACTATTAGGCCTAAACTTGGAGTTGATGGATGATTACTAAATACTATGCTTGCCCCTAGCCATCCTAAACAAGGGACTCTTCTAGTTTAGGAAAACTAGGAAAAAATCACCAATTTGATGATGTCATTACAACAGCTGGCCCCCCTCGGAAACAAGAGTGGATAAAAACCAAATTTTTACTTTGTTGATATTTTTACACAATGCCATGTGTCATATTCCAAACAAACTTATTTGGGTATCTTGGAATGTGCCCTAGTGCTGCGCTCATGTGCCCTCATTTTTTTCCCATCTGCACCTATTCCCATGTGGATGAGATATCCCATGTATGGTGTCTGTTTTGACCCGTTCAAATTGTGTTATAAACTTGTCTTTGAGATATTCCATAAGTAATAAGTTTAGGGAGATTTAGGGAACATGTGCTATGTGAAATATCATCTAAATTATCTAATCCAAAGGTAATGTTGACATCAAGAAGAAGTTATTGATCAAAGCACATAAGTACATATATTTACACATGTAGTTAATCATGCACACATAAGGGTGAAACAAAGGAAAATAAGGAAGTAACACATCCGTGAGAGGTTAATTAATTGACAAATGAGTTTTTGGAGATTGTTTGAAAAATATACTAAATGGATGATCAAGTATAAGAATAATAAGTCATCAAATGGATTTTTATCGTAGGACTGAGTCTATTAAACAAAGAGGCATATATAGGTTGAAAGTTAACAAGAATGTAAAGTTGTAAAATTGTGTTTAATATTTATTGGAAAATGGATTGAGTTGAGAAATTTTGAGTCCATCAATAGTACCAAAAATATTAGTACCTCCAAAAATGGAGAATGGATAATGTGCATAGTTAACCTAGAAAAAAATGAGATTGCAATCATGTAAAAATTTCCGCTAGCAAGAGTGGATGATTTGATGGATTGATTAAATGGCGTATGATATTTTTCAAATATTGAATTAAATATAGGATGTCACTAGATTCATATAAGAGGAGGTAATAAATGGAAGAAAGCATTCAAAACTCAAGAATGACTTACTAGATGTTTGATTATGTCATTTTCTTAACAAATACACGAAATACATTCATGTATTATGTAAATGAATTTATTAAGACATATTTGAATAAGGTTGTCATGTATATTTAGATATTATTTTATTTTTAATAAGTCAAAAGAGGAACACTTGCAATAGTTGAGAAAATTGTTGACGATATTAGGAAATAATTAAAAGTTGGTCGTTGAAGAATTAAATTTCATAAAGAAATATTTGGTATAATTTAGTTTTTTGATTTCTCAAAAAGGTATGAAGATGGATCCAAAATAGGCACACACAATATTTTATTGGTCGTCACCTAGAAGTAATTTAGAGGTACCAAATTCTTAGAATCATAATATTTTTTTACAGGAAGTAAAATAGGAATATTAGTTGTATAATTTTTTTTATGTAATGCAAATGATAAAAAGGAATTTTTTTGGACAATGTAAGAAAATTGAAGTTTTTAGTAGTTGAAGAAGAAAGTAATAAAAAAAACATATGTTGGAATTATTGGATTTCGGTAAGGTATTTCAAGGTGACTAGGATGCTACTGACAAAAAAAAGAGTAGTGTTGGGTATGTTAAAAATACCTATCACATTTTTTAGTGAGGATATCAAAGACCAAAAAGGGATAATATTCAAAGTATGATAATGAATTATATGCAATAGTTAAATCAATTAAGAAGTGGATGCATTGTTCTCTACCTAAGGATTTTGATTTATATACCAATCATTAAAATTTATGATTCGTAAATAATTAAGGCAAGTTGTACCAACAAAATATGAAGTGGGTTTAAATTCCTTTAGATTTATTATTTTGTGTTGTAATATAAAAGACAATAATCAAATAGTGTTACTAATGCTTTGATTAGGAGAATTATATCAACGAATGAGTTAAGAGTTAAAGTTGTAATATTTGATTTGATAAGGTTATACTAAATATGAAGAGTTTAGTGAATTATAGAAGCTATGCACAAAAATAATCAATGTCAAAAAAAAAATTGTGGTTGGATTATCATGTACAAGAAGGAATCATTGTTATGAAGAGAACAATTATGTAAATATAGAGATTAATTGCGTGAGAAATTAGTTAAGGATATAACATAATGGCGGATTGTAGGAATATTTGGACATGAAAAAACATATCAATAGTTGGTGGAAAACTACTTTTAGATGCACATGAGTTTAGATGAGCACACATTCATTTAGGAGTGTAGATTTTGTTAGTTAGCAAAAGGGAGAAGCCATATACTAGATGATATCAACAAATATTTATTCCAAAAAAACTTGGGGAAAAAATCCATATGGAGTTTGTTTTAGGTTTTCGTAGGGAAAAAAAGTGGAAATGATTAAATATTTGTGGTTTCCAATTGATTTTTGAATATGAAACATTTTGTGGCTTGTAAAAGTACTAGTGACGAAATTAACACTGCAAATTTATTTTCAAGGAGATTGATAGGCTATATGGTTTACCATAAATTATTGTATGAGAAAAGGATGTAAGGTTTAAAGGAAATTTATTGAGTACATTGTGGAATAAATTGAACATCAAGTTATAATTTAGTTCAACTACCAATCATACACATATGGGAAGATGAAGGTAATCAACAAAAGTCTAGGTAATCTATTAAGATGTTTGATTAAAGGTAATCCATGAACACGAAAAAAATTTCTTGTACAATTTGAGTTCACATATAATATTTTAGTTAACTTGAGTACATGAAAAACACCATTTTAGATTCTCTATGGGTCAAGTCAAAGAGGAGTTGTGGAATTGTATGACACGACAAACAAAAAATAAGTGCATATGCAAAATAGTTTGTAGAACATATGAAGATGTGCATATAATAGGAGAAGAGTACAACAAAATATAAGAAACACAAAAATATGAAAATAAGAGAAGTAGAATATCAAGTGAGAGACATAGTATTAATACATTTGTAGAAGGATATATTTTGAAAAAGGGAATTATAAAAATTTAAAGATAATGAAGATAGAAGTATCCAAAGTTTTATGTAAATTTGTGAATTTTTTTTATGCATTTGAGATGTTTTAACCATATTCAATATTGAATATTTGTATCCATATCATGAAGTATAAATTAGGGAAGGAAGTGTAAATTCAAATTCAAATTCAAAGGTTGATTGGAGAGGGTAGATGCTAGAGAAGAAGCAATAAAAGGAGAAGGGACAATGAATGACAATAATATATGTTCAAAATGGAAAGGTTGAGAGATTAAGAATGTGACTTGAAAAATTGCATTCAAAGTTGGCAGAACATGAAAACAAAATTATAAGAATAACCGTAGTTAGGAGCTTATGCTTTTGTTTATTTCCTAGGATGTATGATGTAGGAACATCTAGGTTCACTTGTAATATTTCATAACCTATAAATATGTTAGCCAAAGCCAATTCTAGTAGGGTGGAATGTTTATAGTTGCACTTAAGTATATGATTTTACGCATCTTGCAAGTGCATAAATGCTATAGTAATTTTTAAAGAATTTTTTTATAGTGTGTTTATGTGTTGTAATGTTCCACACAGTTTGTGACATGCACTATTTTTTATAATGTTTTGTAATTATCTTATGGTTATGACACATTAAAATAAAGTAAACAAGGCTCATTTTATCTTCCAGAGTCAAGAACATATTTCAATAGATAATAAAAGCATGTATTTTTAGTATCACAACACACATGAGGGGATTGGCATACTAACCAATACCTTAAAATGTCCATTCATATTGAGGATTTAAATATTGATAAAAATCTCCTCAATATATTGCCTCATATTAAGGGGTATAAGGGTTTAATATATATAGTTTAAGAATAAATAGTTTTGTTAATATATGTGGGTACATTATTTTCATATACATTGTCGTAGAAGTGGATATTCCTTATGCATCCCTTTAAGTTCTACTTGGACACATCATTTTTTTGCAACAACTATTATGCTTTTTATAGCATACCAAAGGTCTCTAGTAGAATTAAAAAAGGATGATATTAGAAGGATATGAATTGAAAATATTAAACAATCATGATATGAAACTAGAAAACAAAATAATAGATATATTAATTTTGGGCTTATCGTGACCTTTTTTCAAATTCTAAGATCCATTTGAACAATAATTTAAATGATAACAATATTAAAAACTTGTAATGAATGTAAAATATTGAATTAAACATGAAAGAGGTGCAAATAATAAGGGTTATTAAAAAATGTCATAGAAAAAATGGATTCATGTGATATAGGGTAAATTAAGGGGAATTTTATAATAGGTAATGGTATATTACGGAGGGGTTATTAATAATATAAGACGAAGAGGTAGAAGTAAAATAAAATTTACTATTTAGTATCCTACAAATGAACATGATATGCCCCAATTTTATATAATGAATATTAGTGGCAACACAAAATTAGTCTATTAGTATAACTAAGAGAATTTTCATAAGATTGCATTGCTAGCATGCGTTTAGATCAATATTTGAATAGAAAGATAAGGATTCATACGACATGCCAATTCATAATCTTATACATAAGGTATTAGTTTGGCTTGTAAATTTTAAAATTTTGAATACAAAATTGTTCGAATGAATTGACACGAGTTCACCCCAATTCATGCTTGTAACAATTGATTCAATTCAATTACATTGACTTGTATTATGAACAATTTGGCCCTATTTCTTGTATAGAGGATCGAGACACATCTAATATCTTATGGGATCCTTTTTTTTTAAAGTAATATTATAAGGAGAGTCTTACATCTACATAAAAATGCCACTATAATTATGTTAGAAATAATTTTTGTAAAGGACATAGTTATAGTATGGATTATTCAATTCAACATGGATATGATATCTACGCTTAGATTATTTAAGGATGTGTTTGGAAAAGAAAAAATGGTATTGGATTTTTATTATGTTGTCTATTATGGATAGAAGGATGTTTGATGAGGGATGGTTAGACTTATTTAGTGAATTGGTTTGGTTTGATTTTAGTCTGAGATTTATAAATACGCAGGTCTCAATAAAATACAAACAATCATGTAACCCACAAGACTTAATGCTGGTATCAAAGGTGTGTATTGTGCCTAGTAACCCACCAATATACCTCACATGATGTGGTGCTATATTGGTATCCCAACCCTCACTTCACATGATACATAGTAAGTAAATTTGGGAATGTTGTCCTTCCTATAATACTAATCATTTGTAGTTGATAGGTATTAATTCTAGGCTTTATGAGGCTTTCCAAGTGCATCACTTGTATACTTTTCAATAGGTGGGTTTAAGTCTATACTGCAAGGATGTTTTATAAATCCTGGGTAATTGGGATACGAAAGCCCCTAACTTCACATTGCTGGTAAAACATGTCAATGCTTAGCTAGTAATGAGAAATTTCCTTGAATTTTTATACCCATTAGAGTTCATAGGTCATGTCTTAGTGTGTGGTGATGAAATCTACTTCACAAGATTCCTAATGACTATGAAAAGTGCGGTGGGATGAAATCTACATCATGTTTCCCCTAAAAATAAATATAAAATGGTATGTTGTCTAATTTTTTGATATCCAATATCGTCAATGATGCAAGGGGAGAACATACAAAATCTAGCCTTGGGTGATCACACACACAAAGATATACAACCAATATACAAGAAAAGTAAACAATTCAAGGTTAATAATGATCATAATGATGGCTTGATATTGATTATTTGAATAAGAAAATGTGTAAGTACACCAATAGTAGTTTAAGTTTTTTTTATAAACCTCTTACAAAGGTAGTATTTAGTATCCTACAAATGAAAATGATATACCAAAAAGTTTACTTAGTGAATGTCAGTGGCAAAACAAAAGTAGTGTGTAAAATTTGTGTGCAGGATAACTACGAGAATTTTCACAAACTTGCATTGCTAGCATGATTTTATCTCACTAGTGTTCATCTACCATTGAAACCATGTTGTAATTGGAGTTGATTTAAGATAAAACATAAATATTTATATGACATGTCAATTAATAGTCTTATACATAAGATATTTGTTTGGCTTATTAAATTTAGAAATTTGAATACAACATTGTTGGAAAGAGCCAACATGAGTTCACCTTGACAATTGATTCAAATAAATTAAATCAATTGTATTATGATTCCCAATAGATAGTTTTCCCAAATATGAATTTTTCCCACTTCATAAAATAAAAAAATATACTTTTTGACAGCTATGACATATAAACTAGGGAAAATTGGATTTATTTCTCCAAAATGTGACTAGGGTTTTGTATGCAATAACACCCAAACAACCCCAAATATTTATTACACACTTCCCAACAATAAAAAATACCTTAGAAAGGATATGGCAATTACCCTAGGGCAGATTTGAATTAATTTAGGGCAAGTCAACTAGGATTTGATAGAGAAAACCACACAAACAACTTCCAAAAATTTATCTTTCTATCTTAGATGCTTGCCACTATTTTTAGGAACCCAAACATATAAAAATAGGAACTTATGGAGCCCAAAATTACTCAGAAATCAGATCTGAAATCTGACTAATAAACTACCTAAAAACCACTGTGAAAACCCTCTAAAAATTATGAAAATGCTTTGCATCATTTCACAAAAATCAGTAGATGATTTGACAATATACCTCAGATCTAAATACCTCATAAAACATGCCAAATCTTTTCTAAACTGGGTCGATCCAATAGAAGAAATTCTGCTGCAATTTTTTCACCAAAATGCCTTTAAAAACACTATTAGAAATGACTAAAAATCTGATTACAATCAATGGGAATTTCTAATTGAAAAACCTTCACGACTCTTGGGGTTTTGTCCACAAGAGATAAAATTCACAAGGGGTTTCGTCCTTGGAATTTTACTGCAAAAGCTGAAGCTTCATGTAAGAGGAAATGTTATAAAATAATTCTGGATACCATAAGGTGGTTCTACCTTTCCTTATAAAGGAAAATGGTCACAAAATGACCTCTAAATCAGCCAATCATATTTTATGCAATCCCCTAGACCAGATCACATTTTCTAGGAAAGAGAATTTACACACTTTACTAAATTATTCACTCCGAGAGCTGGTGGAATTTTTCCATAGGAGGAATACAAAACATAAATAATATTTTATCCTTCCTAACTTCATTATTCCTCTTTGGCACAAGTTTCCATTGACCATTCTAGGAAGAATAAAATATAATAACCCCTTTACAATGATATTTTCCCCTCATATTGACCATAGGGATTATTATTTATTTTTATTAAGATAAATAAATTAATATAAGTGCTTTAATAATTTAATTTAAATTTTTATAGCACTTTATAAAATTTATTGTGACTTAAGTCACCCTTATATTTTTCCTTTGGCCGTCGGGTTGACAAAATAGGCTAAAGGTAATGTAGCCAAATTAAGAACAAACCAGATATACTGCAAATATTATGAACTCCAAAAAAAAATAGATCTCCTTCTTTGTTATTCAGTAATTAATTACAATGCTTCCTAAATAGGAAAACAACTCCCAACTCGAGTTTCCAAGTAAACTCTAGCTAACTCTGACTAAATCTACTATAGGTGGCGGAAATTACTATTTTTAGCAGTTTACTAGAACCTGCTATTCTTAGTAAGTTCGCATGCTTATTCCTACGGGCACAAAAATTTCCATGCATCTTCTACATCCATAAATTAGAGGAATTGCCAACTTTCTAACTCAAAATGAAATTAATAGACTAAAATTAACTAATTCTCAAAAATAGGAAAAAACTGAACTATAACTTAAATCCTAATTTTCGGCCTCAAGATGGCAGATTTAGGGCCTGAAAACATGTCGAAAACTTGCCCCAAATGGTAGGGATGGTTTCCGCTGTGTTTGTCTCATCGAAACACGTGGTTTAAAGAAAAACGGACTCAAACGGACACCCAGAGCTCAAGTTATGACCTTGTCAAGTTCCTGCTAATTCTGGCGCATCATTCTCCCCTGCTTGAAAAAAATGCAGCTCCTGCAAGTTGTCTTCTTCAAACTGCTTCCATTTATCTACATCCAAATTCTGAATCTTCCACTCTGTGACCCAAGTATTGTCCTCTTGTTCTAGTCCTTTCCAATGTACCAAATATTTGTTGTATTTCCCAATTTGTGTGTCCATTGTTTTCTTATCTAGAATATGATCCACTTCTTCTTTCTTCTTCACCGGAACCTGCTGCCCCCAATCTACTACTTCATCAATAGCATCCCCTTCTACACCATCCCCATGAAAAGAATACAAATATGAAACATTAAACACTGGAGAAATATCAAAATTCCCTGGCAATTCTACCTCATAAGCATTATCATTTATTTTTTTCACGATTTTGCAGGGACCAATCTTCTTGTACTTCAGCTTGTTATAGGTTCCTTTTGGAAACCTTTCCTTCTGCAGATATACCAAAACCAACTCACCAATTGTAAATACCTTTCTCTGTCTATGCACATCTCCTATTTCTTTATACTTATCATTACTATTCTACAGCTTCTTCCGCACTTCTTCCTGCAATTGTTGTATATGTTCGGAAAATGCTTTTGCATCATCACTGACTCTACCATCAACTGGTAGTTGCACCAAATCTAACACCCCATTTAGATTACTCCCATACACAATTGAAAATGGAGACTTTCCCGTGGATCTATTTATGGAACTGTTATATGCAAACTTAGCTTGTGGTAATGCTAAGTCCCATTGTTTCGGCTTTTCCCCAACAATGCACCTTAACAGGTTTCCCAAACTCCTATTTAACACCTCTATTTTCCCATCAGTCTACGGATGATAGGCACTACTAAACTGTAGTTGAGTTCCAAATTTCTTCCATAAAGTTCGCTAGAATTGACTTAAGAACCTTGTGTCCCTGTCTGAAGTAATGGTTTTTGGAACACCATGTAAATGAACAACTTCTCTGAAAAACAAATCTGCTACGCCTGTTGCATCACTTGTTTTCTTGCAGGCAATAAAATGAACCATCTTAGAAAACCTATCAACAACCAAAAAAATTGAGTTATTACCTTGTGTTTTTGGTAATCCCAAAACAAAGTCCATACTCAGATCTGTCCACGACCCTTTAGGAACAGGAAATGGCATATACAACCCTGTATTCTATGCATGGCCTTTTGAGACTTGGAAAATTTGACATCTTTCCACATATCTTACCACATCCATTTTCAACTTTGGCCAATAGTATTTGTCTACTACCAAGGCTATCGTCTTATCTTTACCAAAATGGCCAGCCAACCCTCCGCTATGCAACTCTTTCACTATATTCTCTCTCATAGACCCAACTGGAATACATAGTTGGCATCCCTTGAATAGGTAGCCATCCTGTAAAATATACTCATCCAAGACATCTCCTGCATTGTCTGACAATGGACTAATTAGTCTTTCAACAATATCCTTGAAATCAGAATCAGAAGAATACAAACCCTTTATTGCTTTAAAACCCACCACCTCATTTTCCATAGTGGTAAACAAAGTCACACGCCTACTTAATGCATCTGCAACTTGATTCTATTTTCCAAATTTATGTTTTAGAGAAAAATCATATCCCTGTAAAAATGATACCCACTTTGCATGCCTACTATTCAACTTCTTTTGGGTATTCACATACTTCAGGGCTATGTGGTCTGTAAATAACACAAACTCCTTAGGCACTAAGTAATGCCTCCAATGCCTTAATGCTTGTATAATTGCATAAAATTCCACATCATAAGTAGAGTATTTCTTTCTTACCTCATTCAGTTTCTCACTAAAGAAAGCTACTGGCTTTCCTCCTTAACTTAGAACAGCCCCAATACCCACATGTGAGGTGTCACAATCAACCTCAAACACTTTATCAAAATCTGGTAGTGCCAAAATGGGTGCCTCTATCACCTTCTTCTTCAAGAATTGAAAACTATCCTCAGTTGCCTTTGTCCACAAAAACTCCCTTCCTTTTGTGCAATCTGTTATAGGAGCTACAATACTACTAAATTTTTTAATAAATTTTCTGTAAAATGTTGCTAGACCATGAAAGCTCCTTACCTCTATTATACTCCGTGGAGTAGGCCATTCAATAATTGCCTTTATCTTTTCTGAGTCCATCTATACCCCATCTGCTGAAATAATAAAGCCCAAGAATACCAAACTCTCTTACATGAATGTGCACTTCTTCATATTTGCATAGATATTCTCTTTCCTTAACACTTCAAATACCAACCTTAGATGCCTCAAATGTTCTTCTTTAGTTTTACTAAAGATCAATATATCATCAAAAATAAACCACAACAAACTTACCATTATACTCTCATAGCACGGTGTTCATCAATCTCATAAAAGTACTAGGTGCATTGGATAACCCGAATGGCATCACCAACCACTCATATAATCCATTTCCCATCTTGAATGCTGTTTTCCACTCATCTCCTTCTCTGATCCGAATCTGATGATAACCACTTCGAAGATCAATGTTGGTGAAATACTTAGATCCAGCAAGCACATCCATCATATCATCAAGGTGAGGTATTGGGAACCGATACTTGATTGTAATTTTATTGATCGCTCAACTATCCATGCACATTCTCCATGTTCCATCCTTCTTTGGTGTTAATAAAGCTGGTGTTGCACATAGACTCATGCTCTCCTTTACGACCCCCTTTTACACGAGCCCTGCCACTTGCCTATTCAACTCTGCATTTAATGTCGGGCTCATCCTATAAGCCACTTGATTTGGGAGTGAAGACCCTGGAATCAAATCAATGTGGTGTTGAATATCTCTTTTGGGTGGTAATCCATCTGGTAGCTCATCAAGAATAACATCTGAAAATTCTTCTATTAATTCTGATGTTTCTATTGGTATTTGAGCACTTACAAGTTCATCCTTATTTGCAACTAGTGCATAACAAAAACCGGTTGCCTTTGCCTCCTTCACAAATTCCTTTGTAGAAAGCATATTTTCAGCCTTCCCCTCTTCTTTAAGAGGTAGCAAAACTATTTTTGTCCCATCCTTCCAGAAAGTACAATTATTCTTTCCCCCATCACGAATAAATTTTCTATCAAATTGCCATGGTCTTCCTAGCAGCATATGACATGCATCCATAGGGATAACATCACACCAAATCTCATCCTTATAAATGTTCCTAATAGAAAAGCTTATTAAACATCTCTTATCAATAGTAACTTCATTACCCTTCTTAAACCATGCAATATGATAAGGGTTAGGATTCTTCTCACAATGCAGACCCAATTTATCAACCATCTCATTTGAAACCATGTTCTCACAACTACCACCATCAATAATAACATTACATACCTTTCCTCCTGAAGTGCATCTTGTTATGAAAATATTTGTACGCAGCCATGCATCCCTCTTGACCTCCTTTCTTGGAGCAATCATCATCCTCTTGATCATCAGAGTTTCTCCAACATCTGATGGGATTTCCAGGTCCTGTTCATCTTCTACTTGCTCAGCTTCAACAAGATTTACTCTTGGAGCATCTCCTTGCCTTTTTTCATGTGTATAAGTATGTGGGAATTCAAAAGCTTGATGCCCTTCTTCACCACATTTGTAACAAACAAATGGTCTTCGTGGAGCCTCCCATCCTCTATCGCTAGCATATCCTCTGCCCCTAGGAAATCCTCTGCCTCTTTGTTGATTATGGAAATCTTGTCTCATATCCTCTTGCTTTTCCAATCCATGAGATGATTCTCCCCTACCTTGGCTGAAACCAGCTCATCCCCAAAAGGAAGTTGAGGCCCCCCTATTCATTCCAGGTGATCTCCAAAAACTTTGACGATTTGTTTTTTCCTCAGCCTTTAAGGCTAATTGATAGGCATCTTCCATGCTTTTAATCCTATACATACTGATCTCATCTTGAATAGAAAATTTTAATCCATTAACATACCTTATAGCCATTTGTTCCTCATTTTCTTCATGCTCTACATGAATGGACAACTTATAGAACTCATTTGTGTATTCTTGCAATGTTTGTAAGTTTTGTCTGAGATTCTGAAACCTCCTGTAAATGGTTTGTGCATAATCCACAGGGAGAAATTTATCTTTCAGCTTCTTCTCCATCTTACTCCATGTCCTAATTCTTTCTTTCCCCTTTCTTGACCTCTCATTCTGTAGGTGATCCCACCATAACATAGCATGACCTTTCAATTTTGTGCATGCAAATTTTACCTTCTTTTCTTCTGACATAGTCTTCCACTCAAAAAATTTTCCCATGCTAGTCAACCAGTCTATTAGCTCCTCTGGTTTTAGACTACCACCATACTCTAAAACATCAACTCTTATCCCATCATTCTTTCCTTCTAATGCTTGAAGCATCCTTTCTTCAAAAGTTAATGGTGGTGCTTGCATTTCCTCCTCTTCACAAACTTCTTCTTCATCTGTGTCATCTCTACCTTGATTTCCTCTCTAGGTTATCATTGCAGCAAGCGCAACAACTTGTCTCTGTAGATCTTGCATATTTCTATTCATCTGTGTAATACCACCTCCTCTTCCTCTTCCTCTTCCTGTCATTTAAAAAAAAAAAAAACTTCGAACCTTGCTCTGATACCAGATAATGTAACCAAATTAAGAACAAACCAGATATACTGCAAATATTATGAACTCCAAAAGAAAATAGATCTCCTTATTTGTTATTCAATAATGAATTACAATGCTTCCTAAATAGGAAAACAACTCCCAACTCGAGTTTCCAAGTAAAATCTAGCTAACTCTGACTAAATCTACTCTAGGTGGTGGAAATTACTATTTTTAACAGTTTACTAGAACCTGCTATTCTTGGTAAGTTCGCATGCTTATTCCTATGGGCACATAAATTGCCATGCATCTTCTACATCCCTAAATTAGAGGAATTTCCAACTTTCTAACTCATAATGCAATTAATAGACTAAAGTTAACTAATGCTCAAAAATAGGAAAAAACTTAATTATAACTTAAATCCTAATTTTTGGCCTTAAGATGGCGGATTTAGGGCCCGAAAACATGTCAAAAACTTACCCCAATGGGTAGGACGGGTTGCCACTGCATTCGTCTCATCGAAACACGTGGTTTAAAAAAAAAATAGACTCAAACGGACACCCAGAGCTCAAGTTATGACCTTGTCAAGTTCCTGCTAATTCTGGCGCATCAAAAGGTCTTCAATTGGGAAAGGGGATATTACAGTCCTCCCTTCCCAAAAATTTTCTTGCCTTGAAGAAATTCTTATCTTGTTTTGTCCAAGTGTCATGCACAAGAGACAAAACATGCTGAAATGTTCCACAAGCCTTGCTCATGTACCCGTCAAATGAAGAAAATCTTGCCACAAAATATAGATCTCCCGATGCTCATAAAGATGAGTATGGACCAATGGTTCAACATAATCTATAATGTAAACTCTTCTCTCTAATTTTTTATGCTTCTCATGGTGGAAATAAATTTGAATGTGCAACAACACATTAGACATATCATTCACTACATACCTTGGAGTATCACCATTCTCTATCTCCATGATGACTTGGATTCTCATCCAATATGTATCCCATGAAGTATGCTTCTTTTGGATTGAGTCTTCCACACTCCAATGCCTACCAAAAGCTGATGTAAATCATGAAAAATTGGAAAGTGACATGGAATTCCAAGTAGGACAGCTATTAACTCCAGACAAATCAATTAAGATTAAGTCACCAATCAACAAATAGAGAGCTGCCATATCATAGTAAATCGGTGACATGACCAAAGATGAGTTATGGGTGTCTTCAACACCCATGAAAGACAAATATTGAGTGGCTGGTCCACTATGAATGTCATCAACAAAATCATCAACTCTATGAAGGACATGATCATTAACTAAAAATTCTAAATTATCCTCCTTCATGCTTTCATTGTAATCGTCACCCAATGAATCCATGCCATTGCTATCCAAAAAACTAACATGCTCTATGTTAGCCTATAAATTTTAAGGTTCTAGTGAAACCACTTGCAAGAATGATGTAAATAAATCATCAACATGTATATCAAATTCACTATATAAATTTTTGCATACCTCATCGGAACTTGAAGACACCAAAGCAATCTCATGAAGAGTTGTATCATCCATATGTGAAGATTCAATTTTACTTCCAAGTATCAACAATTCAGAAGCTATAATGTGATATTTCTTCCTTTCCTGCTCAATCTTGTGGCCAAGATTCGGGTGTAGACACTAAAATTAGGTTACACTCCCCTTTGATCCCTCGACAAATAAGCACCCTTCATCACATTCACCTAGCCATGGCCCCCTTCACCCCACTAATATTAATTTAATTAATTTAAATTTAATTCATTATCCTCACCATATTTATTATTTAAATATCTTAATTTAAATAATATCCACACATACACTTCACTTAGACACCTCACCAAGCTAACTCACCCTAAAAACCTATTCTTAGTAAGTTGCCATAACTAACTAAGACTTACCTAAACCCTAAAAATCAATGCCTACATTCCCTCTAACCACATTCCAACATGCTTACAAGAAGCTCCCAGTCTAATCCATGGGTTAATGGCACGAGATCTGAGGAAATCAAGAGGATCTCCCTAGTTTAGTAAACCTAGGAAATCCCACCTTGACCGACGCTGGTTACCCCTAACCGTCACCGGTTAAGCTGGAACCGCCGTCGGTTACCCTTTTAACCCCAAAACAACCTTATTCTCAAGGTTGGTAGAAGGTTGGAAAAAGATTGGAAAAGTTGGCAAACATTAGCACATTCTAGAGAGATATCGCATCTTCTGAGAGTGAATTCCAGCGAGAACACACATGCAAGGAAGGAGATCAAGCATCTTTTCCTGCACAACCATCCCAACAATGATCTGATCTAACCAAGCAAAGAGGAATGTACATGCAGCCCATGTAGAAGATTTCCTTCAGTTGGTGATCACCTACAAGCCTTCAAAACCTCTCATCAGCACCTCCAGCCCTCACTCACAGGCATCCAAGACCAAAATCCAAGTAAGTAGACGTTATACTTCTCTGGTTTATTCCATTTCATCATTATATTATCATATTTTGTTTACCTAGCCACCCATTGACCTCCCCCAACACTCACTCCTCCATATACCCATTAAAACCCCACCAAATCCTACCTAAATCACCCAATACCTCATCCCGACCAACCAAAGGTCCTTTGTGTAATCACAAAGGAGACCTAAATCTCATTCTATGGCATTCCCAGAACTCCACAGTAACCATCACCAGTTACACCCAACCACTGCCGGTCACCCTTAACCAACATCGGTTACTATATTTTCCCATACAACCCAGAATAGTGACCTATCCACCTAATTCCCTTTCACCCTCATTCACCTGTGATCTACCTGAGACCTCTGTCAGACTTGCAGAGACCCAGAACCAGTTACTTGACCTTCGGATCCTATTCTAACCTAGCCTGTTAGATTAGATCTTTCTTATTGTGTTTTAAGTGAGATACCTAAATCATTTTGAACTACAATAGGATTTACTTTATTTACCGCATTAAATTGTTTAAAACAGTGGACTGACAGCCATCTAGGAAGTATCACACTTCCCGGATCTAGCATACGCTAGGCAGTTCACTGCATATATTGTTTAATTTTTTCTGGTGGTCTTGCTTTGTATTACAGGTAGTTCCTCCTAGCCAAAAGGAAGCTCTCACAATCAGTTGTGGATTCAGAAGTCATACACGCAACAACCCATCAACTAGCATTTGAACAGGTATTCCTCCTATGCCTGTTACCCTATTTGTTTCATCAATACTTCAAAGAAACATCTAGAAAATGGTGAAACATTTTGGCATGCCCAGTGGGACCCATCCGGGTTCCTTGCATTTCATTCATTCCTAGGAAAATGTTGTGTGTTTGTTTCCCTTCTGAAAAGCATACACATTAATTTTCTTCCTTGGTAACCCACCTTTTCTTTCTATTTTTCTCTAAAGGAAACCTTTCTTTTGGTGTAATTAAAAAGAACCATTTCTTCATGTTTTCTACATTGTAGTGAAAGAGCATCCCTCTTCCTCTTCATATTTTTGTGTCATCCAACTTCACACTTTGATTTGGGCTTAAAAATAAGTGCATTGCATTCTGATTTATCGCATTAGCTCACATTAATTGCGGGCAACCTATACGCTGGAGGTCATGACCAGCTGATGGTTGACAAACATGAACTGTAGAAAGCACTTTCTTTCTCTTTCTCTCTCTCTGAGTCTTACCAAACCTCACAAAAATTGAAAATACACACATTCTTAAACAACATCTTACCTGGAAGAAGTTGTAGGTGATCACACGATCATGGCACAGTGGGCACCCAGCTCGCTGCTCTGTCAAGTCATACTTCAGAGCGAGGCCCGCCCCCACCATAACATACCTGAAACCTCACCTTTTAGATCTCCTTCTTCGTAGGAAGCCATCCTCACCAAAAAATTATATTTCACAATTCATGTGTCAGTCCTTAAATAGCATAAGCTAAACAAACATAATAGAAAAGGCACTCTTAGGATCACATTTTTCTTAGTGTTTCTGTTTGGCTTGCGTTTTGAGGTGAGAGATCACATTCTTCATTTTTCTTGTTCATCCTTGCATGCTCCTCATCACAGCTGGTGTATTCCAACTTCACCTAAGTGTGCTGGGCCATATCATCATCATTCCCAGAATTCTGGGTCTGATTCTACATCATATTTTAATTCACAACCACTTTTCTTTCATCACTGTTTCAATTTCACAGTAACCGACATCAGTTACCCTCTGACCGTCATCGGTTATACCCAACCAATGTCGGTTCCAGGTCCTTTTGTTAACCTACCCAAAAGGACATTTTATTCATTTTCTTCCACTTTTCACAGTCCCTGTCACTACCATCATTCCCATTGACATTGTAAAACACCATCAGATTTGGCATACCTGTCAGATTTGACCTTCTCCCTGGTTTTTCACTCACTGACCATTTTCTACAGTGACCGGCAAGTGGTTACCCTGACCGGATCAGTTTGCCATAACCGACATCAGTTATCCTGTTTCACTTTCCAACCACCATTTGGTACCTAATCCACTTTTTACCATCAGATTCACCTATTCCTACTGTTTTCTATGTCATTTACAGAGAAGCAGACCTACCTGATCAGTACTGGTTCACATGGTGCTAACCCAAAGACAAGCAAGTGCACACTTGTGTTTCATGCCAGTTGTCAACCACTCCCACGTAGTCCTTCACCACCTTCCATTTTATCACCAGCCATGGATCCCATCCAACCTATCACTATCGCTACCGGAGATGAGGAGTTCACACGACTCCTTGACCAAAACCCTGCCACCTTGCAGTTTTACCTTTCCCACTCATCCACTCGAGATGCCTCGGGTCAGTTGATATACGACATGCCCATATCTATCCCCTCGACTCTCACTCCCACTCCTACATCAGCCCCATCTAGCTCTGTGCTTCCCACATCTACCTTACCCCCAGTCATTTCGCAGCTAGGTCCTATACCCACTATGACTGCCATCTGCCACCTCCGTTACCCCCGCCACATCCACCATACCCTCGACAACTACCCAAAACGCAACCTCATCCACCCCTAATGTCTCACACATACCCATAGCTACACTACCACCTCCCGTGTCGGTGACCCCTACCCCTTTTCAGAACATGGTCCTTTCCATTCCACAATCATTAGCCCCCATTGCCACTAGGGTTACCACAACCCTTCCACCTCCATATACATACTATCAGCCACCTCCCGTTTCATCCATTATTCACTCAGGGTACGTACCTCCTTGTTTCACTACCTTCTTCCCAATCAACCTACATGGCAACACCATACACTGGAGTGCCACCCTCGTTATATGCCCAAAACCAACCCTCTCATGCTACAGAAGGCACCCAATCATCGCAACCTACCAACGACCTAATCAAATTGATGTTGGACAAGATGCAGAACATTAGAGGCATCGGTTTCCGCTCCCACAACACTCTCACCTATGACAAGATTTGCAACGAGCCCATCCACCCATCCATTCCTATCCGCCCATACCCCATGCATTGGGAAATGCCTAAATTCAATCATTTCAATAACAAAGAAGACCCACAGTAGCATTTGCGGTCGTTCAAACACGGGTGTTATCTGATCGCTCACGATGATGCCTTGCTCTTGAGAACCTTTCCCATGTCTCTGACTGGACCTGCATTAGATTGGTATAGTGGGTTACCTAGACACTCTATATTCTCATTCAATCAGGTAGCCCAAGCCTTCTTGGATCATTTTTCTATCAATATCGTCAAGAAGGTTACCATGACCGACCTATACTCCATGCGTCAATATGAGGATGAATCTATCACAGATTTTGTCGCTCGCTGGCGTAGCTTGATCAACCAACTCACCTTCCAACTGCCACAAACAAAACTCATTGAGCTCTTCACATGGGCTTGTGCTAGACATATCTCACCGACCTTGTAGGTCCAAACCTTCCAAACATTCAATGAAGCATTCAATATGGCACGAAAGTTAGAGATTCAGGCCATCGAAGAGAAGAAAATCCAATTACGCAATAAGAATTCGACATTCAAGTCAAATGATACCTCTTCTTCTTCCAAACCACAAACCAATTATTCAAAAGCTAAGGGCACCGCTAACGCGAGTGGTACTCAAGGCCGGCCTAGCTCATCCATCAAATCAGGCTACCCCCTCATCTAATCTCTCACCCGTCCAAACTTTTCAATTCAGATGAGAGCAACAGAAATACACCCCAATTGGGGAACCTTACTCTTCTGTCTTAGAAAAGCTTATCAAAGCCGGGGCCATTACCCTTCCACCCATAAAACCACACACTGGTTTTGACCCTGCTCACCCCATGCTTGCATGGTATAAAGAACATGACTTCTATAACTATCATCGAGTAAAGGGTCATAGTGACGGCAATTACATCACTTTCAAAAATATTGTCCAAGAAATGCTCAAGAAAGGTGAGTTAACCATGGATAATCCTAATGCACCTGCCAACCAAAACCTACACATCTTCAAGAAACCATTTCCCAACCATGCCCCTTCGTCTGATCAAACCGGTGAGACCTCAACTCATGATACCCATACCCACGAGGTCCACGCTATCTTTAATGACATACCTGTCACCTCCCAATTACCTCACATTCCTTCCATAGAGGAAATCCTAGCCTGAAATCCTCCTTCCACATCATAACCAACCTCCCCTATTCCTTCACCCACAGAGGAACATCTTTCATCTCCTTCATCACCTATGAGGAGTCCCCCGCTAACATCGAGACCATCTCACCCCTGGCTTCTCCACTTAGAGAACCTTTACCCACAGTACCTCCTCCACCCATAGAGGAGCACCCATTACCTCCTCCACCCATAGAGGAGCACCCATCATCTCCTCCACCTATAGAGGAGCTCCATCATCACCTATCATAGACCCAGTTGAGATACCTTTGCCTCTTGGTGAGCATTCTCCATCAGCTACCCAAAATCCTGCAGACCTACTTTCAGCTCTCCTACCCACGGAAGCTGAAGCTAGCCAATTTCCTGTCTCTAAGACACATTTTACAGGAATTTCCATTAGGTCCTCATCAACTCCACCTACAGACATGTGTTCTCGCATTTGGCCGATCACTTGGATTATGTGGATAGAGCCTTACTATGGGGATGCCTTTTTCTTCCTGTCTCAACGCAGATGCAGAGGTCACTTGCTGATACTTCCACTATCTACCCAAAAGTATTTTGACCAATCGAACCAAACACAACCACCTCTATCACAACTCCTTCCATGACACCTGTCATAACTCAACATACACCCTTACCCATACCCAAACTACATCTAAACCCAAACCCACACCTATGACATCATCCTTGACTAAACCTATTACCACTTTAGGGGTCACCTTGACTACCAGCCTTACTCATCCACCTATCAAACTAGATTTAGCTACATCCTCCAAAGTTAACACCACACCTACTCTAACACCCAAGAAAGAAGCACCACACCCATAGAACTCATACCTCCAGTTGCACCAATCACACTTGCACCTGTCTCGTCCATCTTAGGATCTCAGCTTCCCCACATGGTCAAGAAACCTCTACCCACCAATAAACCAAAAACACAACAACCATTCCTTCCTCACAAACCTCTAACTCTACCCACATGCCCAACAAAACTTACACCCACACCTACAACATCTTTACCACCCATACCTCCAATACCCTCAGTTATTACTTCACTACCCACTACATTTCAATCTCTGTCTCTTACACCTCCTGCACGACCCGCATCCTCTACCTTCACAACACCTCCATTATCCCCATGGGTAACTCGTCCTCTTCCCCCATCTGCTTTTCCTTCTAGACCTCGTACACCCATATCACCTTTACCCAAGAAGGTGCAACCCAAAAACAAAACTCCACTACCCCACAATAAGGTAGTCAAAACAACCACACACCCTCCTACCCATCCATTTACTATACCCCTACCTAAACAAACATGACTGACACCCAAAACCATGCCAGCACCCAAACCTATAGCTCGACCCACTCCTCCTCTTCCAAAGACCTTCCTCAATAATCAACTACACCTACACCCAAACCCACGTTCACTTCCCATTGTGATCCACTAGCAGGGTCCTATGCCAAAATTTTAACCAACCTCCTTGAGACTTCTGTCATCACATTACCTCCACTCAGACCTTATGACCCCCTCAAACCCAAGCCAAAAGGGTTTGATGATACTAAAATTTTTGCTTACCATCATGTGCCAGGGCACGATGTGGAAAACTACAAGGCCTTGAAAACTATCCTTATCCAGTTGTGTCCCCCAGAAGCCAACTTTGACGACGATGACCTTCTCGATGAGGATCCTACTTCACCAACACCCATTCCCACACTTCCCACTCAATAACCACAAACTCCATCCTCACAGCTCCTAGAGACACCCCCAAGATTTGAAATTAACATGGTTCGCATCAGAGAACTTGCCACGCCACCACCCAAATGTCGTTACACCCAACTCACCTCACAGGGTTTTTCTCCTCCAGTAGGTTTTTTCCTGTCGTGTCGTTATACCACTCACCCTACACCTTCTCCATTTTCCAACTCCCCTCAGATCAACATGATACACATCACTACACATGCTCAGAAGGATAAGGGTAAAGAAAAGGCAATTGACCCACCAACCAATACTATACCCAACATACCATCTACACCCATACCTAAAATCACTATCTGTAGCCCTACGTACCCCATTTCTAATGGCATCACACATCACACCATGCTCAAACAATTACACCAGTCTCCTCCTCAAAATGTCCCTATATGACCTCATCCAAACCTCAGAATCCCATTGTCAAGCTCTCATGGAGGTTCTTCAATCTATTGAGGTTTTACCTAATGACCCTACACCCATGGCCTCCATTATCACACCCCATCATGTAGCCTCTCTCACCAAATTACCACCTTCATCTTCACCCCACCCTATTCACCAAGTGGCCTCCCTTAGCTTCTCAGAGGAAGAGATCTGCCACACCAAAATGATGACCCAGACCCAGCCCTCTTCATCTCTGTCCACATCGATGACATACAGGTATGCCATGTGATGATTGATGGGGGCACTAGCATTAACATCATTTCATCCCATGCATTCACTCAAATGCACATACCTGACAATTGCATGCATAAACATCTGGTCATGTTGCATTCATTCAATGATGCTATCACCTCTACACTAGGTACCATCATCCTCCACATTCGCGTGGGCCCCCGCACTATTCCAAAATTGTTTTACGTTTTGGAAGGGGAATTCCAATATAACCTATTGCTTGGCAGACCCTAGATTCATGTCATGGGTTGCGTTCCTTCCACTTTGCATCATTGTGTAAAGTTTGAACATGAAGGACACACCTATACCATTCTAGCTGACCCATCACCTTTTAAAACATACAACATGCTTTACCGACCCAATGATGTGCTCATACCTATTAAGCCGACTACCTCCGCAACCGTTACTTCTTCACCTACACTTCCACTTACCATGCAGCCACTGCTTCTACCACACATACCTCCTCCATTCCTACCACTGTCATAACCTCCATACGCTGACCCATCAGCTTCCCAATCCATTAACTCCACCTCCGCATCGACCTCAAACACATCATCCATTCCAGCTACCTACATACCAACCACTGATCCCTTGGAAGGTGTTTTTCAATGCCTCACTCTGGGGGAGTACCACCTATATAGTGTCAACACATTCCTTACTCCACAAGAGTACGAAAGTCTTCACCAACACCCTCATTATGATCACCATATAGGAGAATGTCTCCTATATGGTCCTCCTCACCTTCGTACTAGTCTCACCTATGGGGGACTTGATACTACCACTTACACACCCGAACCACCATCACAAACTCGCCCCTTTTCAGCTGACTTCCAATCACTTACCAATCACCATTTTACCCACACCTTCCTACACCGATGTGCATGGAAGGGTTTTGGTTTTGGATTTTATGAGCAAGGCCACCATACTGTTATTCCATGTACCACCTACAAACATAATGACCGTAGTGGTATCGGCTTTCCTGAACCACCTACCAAACAGGACCCGCATTGAACTCATTAAGGACACTAGCCCTTCTCCACCTTCTTCACACACTCCACCTTCATCACCACCTCACCGATGGAGTCGATGGATCCTAAATCTATCCCTCCTAAATTTTTTTTTCATAAACACCATTTCCTTGGGGCCTCTAACTTATCAACGCGAGGGCGAGGCCCCTTCCACTCTTCCCTTCCTGTATCCTGAAATGATCGATGACGATACACCTTCAATTAACATCGTTCAATGTCAGGATGATGAATCCATACTCACCTACCTTGGTGCAGAAGACTCATATATTCATCGGTCATTACCTTTTGAGATGCAAACCATGTTGAATGAATCGACTATCGAGATCAACATTCATACTCAAGACGATCTGCACATCCTAAAGATCAGACAATCTTTAGATGCTGCTGAACAGGAAGCCATCACTTCTTTTCTTAGAGATCATAACCACACTTTCACTTGGTCTTACACAGACATGCCTGGTATTGATCCCACCATAGTGGTCCACAATATCGTAACCGTTCCTGATGCCAAACCCATTAAACAAAAGCTGAGGAAAATACACCCTCGCATTACCCTTCTCGTCAAAGAGGAACTTCAGCTCCTTCTTTCCATTTCCTTCATCTTACCCATTGATTATCCTCGTTGGATTTCTAACATTGTCCCTATCACTAAGGCGATAGGGGGACTCCGCATTTGCATGGACTTCTGTGACCTCAACCTAGCATGTCCAAAAGATGACTTTCCCTTACCTGGTATTGACTAGCTGGTTGACCTTACCGCTGGCCATGAGATGCTATCACTCATGGATGGCTTCTCAGGTTATAACCAAATCCTACTTGCCCCAGAAGATCAACACAAAACCTCGTTCATCACCCCTTGGGGGACCTTTTGCTATCGAGTCATGCCTTTTGGCCTTAAAAACGCTGGTGCCACATATCAGCGGGCTATGACTTACATCTTCCATGACATCATGCATCACATATTAGAAGATTACGTGGATGATCTCTTGGCCAAATCTAAATGCCACTCTGAGCACCTAACCATCCTCAAAACCATCTTTGACCGTCTCATTAAATATTGCATCCACCTTCAGCCAAAGAAGTGCGTCTTTGTGGTTCTCTCAAGAAAGCTCCTAGGATTTATCGTTTCCCTCCATGGTATAGAAGTTGACCCTGCTAAAGTCAAGGCCATTCTGGAAATTCCTCCGCCCACTAACCTTAAACAACTCCATAGCCTGCAAGGTAAGTTGCAGTCTATTCACCATTTCATTTCACAATTATCTGGATCGGTGCCAACCATTTCATCATCTGCTCAAGAAGGATGTCTCCTTTAAATGGGATGATGACTACCACAAAGCTTTTGAGGCCCTAAAACAATACCTTCTCCAACCACCCATACTCATCCCACCTAAAGATGATCAACCTTTTTACCTATACATATCCACTACTGATCACTCCTTGGGAGCCATGCTCACTCATCGCAATGAACAACATAGGGAGTAGGTGGTTTATTACATAAGCCATACTCTTTTGGACTATGAAACCCAATACACCCATCCTGAAAAACTTTGCTTAGCCTTAGTTTTCATTGTTGCCACCAAACTCCGTCATTACCTACTCAACCACAAAACCTATGTTGTGACCAACACCGACCCCTTACACTTCATGTATGCCAAACCTTATCAAAATCAGCATGTGCTGCATGATGGCTTATGCTTTTAGCTGATCTTGACCTCAAATTCATTCATCAAAAGTCCATCAAGGGCCAAGCTATTGCTGACCAATTGGCCGACAACACCTATTTCTGGGGATCAACCCTCTAATTTTGACTTTCCAGATGAGTCGATTGCTACCCTTTCCCTTGGATGAACCCCCTTACCAAATGACACTCTTCTTCGAATGGTTCCAAGTGTCAGGGTGGGGGTGGGGCTAGTATTATCCTCATTCCCCTTGAGGGTGAACCCATGCCTTTGTCTTTCAAATTAGATTTTGAATGTACCAACAATATTGCCGAATATGAAGTGCTCATACTAGGTCTTTGAGTTGCCTATGCCCTAGATGTCAAATCAATCAACATCTTTGGTGATTCTCAATTGGTCGTAAACCAAGTCAATGGTATGTACCAATGTCGTAACGAGATACTTCAAAAGTATAAACATCATGTAGACATACTTTTGACCACCTTTGATCGTTACACCCTTCAAACCATCCCATGTTCAACCAACAAGTTTACAGATACCATGGTCTGCTTAGCTTCCCAAATACCCGCTTCACCCACTGATTCTAAAATATTTGTCACCATACAATGACTCTAATCACCTTCTTATTTACCTCACAATGTTTACTCGATCAGAACCACTACCCCTGACCTGAAGTGACCTTTGGTATAAACAATACTCTGACTACCTTTCTCTCTCCATCTTACCTCCTGATCTCACCTGTAACAGACAACGCCTTCCTTAAAAAGGTCTCTCATTACATCATTCTGGGGGGCCTCCTCTATAAGCATGGATTTGAAGGTATTCTCTTACGATGCCTCACAAGTTCTGAAAATTCCTTATACCATTAAGGAAGTTCATGATGGCATATGTGGAGGTCACTTTAGTGGCCTTGTTATTGCTAAGTGTATTCTTCGCCTGGGCTATTACTGGCCGACCCTTAACCATGATTGTTGTGACTACGTCAAACATTGTGTAAAATTCCAACAACATTCCAATCTTCATCATACACCCAGTCATGCCTTACAGGTCATCCGTGACCTTTAGCCCTTCTCTCAATGGGGTTTGGATCTTGTTGGAGAAATCAATCCCCATTCTTCCCAGCGACATCAATGGATCATTACCACTACCGAATACTATACAAAATGGGTGGAAGCCATACCACTCATCTCCACGAAAGCTGAGAAAATATGTGAGTTCATTAACCACCACATCATTTTTCACTTTGGTGTTCCTCATCGCCTCATCACTGAACAATGGAAAACAATTCAAAAACAAAACATTGCAAAAACTTTACAATGCCTTCGACATTCAACTTAGTTTCTAATCACCTTATTACCCACAAACAAATGGCCAAGCCAAATCCACTAACAAAACCTTAAACAAAATTCTTATGAAAGTGGTTGATGATACTAGGAAGGATTTGCATACGCACATTCCTTTTTCCCTGTGGGCATACCACACTAGTATTAACACTTCCACTATGGCCACACCTTTTTCTCTGGTCTACGGAACAGAGGCACTCTACCTCTCGAAGTCCAGATCCCCTCACTCCGCATTTCTCTCCATGACATGCTCAATGATGATGACTTTCGTCAGGACCATTTATCACAAGCTAGAGTTATTAGACGAACATCGTCTTAACACTATGGATCACCTTCAAGTTTACCAAAAATATCAAACGTGCCTACGAAAAACGTGTCCATGCACGAACCTTCCAATTTCGGTGACCTTTTCCTGAAAGAAAATCAACATGTAACCAAATTCGAAAAAAGTAAACGGGGAAAATTTGCTCCTAATTGGCTTGGACCATACATCGTGACTCATACCTATGGATCAGGTGCTTATCGTTTATCATCACTCGATGGTAAACCTGAACCTAAGCCCCTTAACGCCTTACATCTTCAACCATTATATTGTTGACTTGTAGTCCTACCTCACTTTTGTCTCTTTCCATGCTCATCCCTTGAGCACTATTCACTCCATACACCTCACTAATGATTAAACAAGAATCATGTGAGTACCCATCACTTGTTATCTTCTCTTGAATATGTGTACCACGGCACTGCACATAGCATGATTCTCATGGATACTTTTTGTCTACCTTTAGATGAGATCCCATGGTCATTTCACCTTGCCTTTTTAAACAAGAGTCTTATTCTCCACCTTGGTCTTGTCCATGACTTCAAAGACCTCACATGGGACCAAACTCCTTGAGTCAAACTTCTAATAAAAAGATGACTCCCTCAAAAGGACATCTTCCTCTCGACAACTTCTACTATAAATAGACTGCTCCCTCGAAGGAAAGCTATGCAAAGCTCTTAAAAAAAATGAGAGCAATCGAAGCTTCCCACATCGATTAGCTTCATGAAGACCTCAAGGAGTTAAATTTTCTTCATCCCATATAGACTTCCCGCATCGATCAGTCTATCCAACTATAAGTCAAAACAACAACCTTTTGTCATGGACTTGCCCATTGTGACCTAGGTTCTCTTGCCCAAAGTGTCATGATACCTCATACCATATAAAGATTACCCACTTTTCACCCTTCAAACCATGCCCACTCTCATTTCCTACTGCCTCAAGGGACTTCTTGGAACTTAGACATTTGGTGATCATGTGACTACTTTTTACCATAGGAAAGTCCATCATGCAATGTCTTTAAGGTCTTACATTCATCACCTCCACAAAGGAATGATCTACTTATGATCCTAACCAATCAGGTGGCTTTATTGCCCCATCTTGTCTTTTAACCATCTTTGTTTACGTTTTGATTACCTTATACAGGACTTGGTCCTCGATGCTTACTTTTGGGGTAATCTTCTTCTTTTGCAACAATCACCCTCACCTACATCATTTTACCTATAATCTACCCACACCTAACAAACCTAAACCCACAACATTCCTAAAAACCTACCAACTCATTTTCATACCTCCTCATATTCTTCCCTAGCTTATGGGAGAACTACATCGGCCTGAGGTCCCTTTTTCACCGACACTATGTAGGCAGACACTCCGAGGGCATGGGGCCCTTGGAGGTTAGCTCGGCCATCCTCTACCCTCAACAATTCATCTTCCATGTGCCTCACATTACATCACACCTAACTTCGTTTCCCTTTTATACCCAAAATTGGAAATTAAACCACATACATAACAAGTTGTTTCATATTTTAAACATTATCACAACATACATTTATTACGCCTACCATTTCTCTATCATCACTATGCATAGATTATACCACATCTCACATATGACCCATAGTATCATTCATTGCATAAAATAATGAATCACCACTTCACCTAATTTCAACTCAACCATGCCTAAAACCTGCCTCAACCATGCCTAAACTGACCTAACTCAACCATGCCTAAACCAACCTGACTCAATCCATGCCTATAACCTGAATCAATCCATGCCTAAACTAACTTGACTTGATCCATGCCTAAACCAACCTAACTCGATCCATGCCTATACCAACCATGCCTAAACTCCATCATGCCTAACTCACCTAATTTCCATCCATATCAACATGCCTAACAAATAAATCAAATAATACCATGTATCTCATAAACACATCAACAAATCAAATCATAGCATGTATCTCATCATATAAATCAATGTGTATCTCAAATATACATGGCTATCTCATCATGTCCATCATCTCAAAATCATCGACACACGTAGGATGATATACAATACAAAATGTCATCGGCACGTAAGCCGGTCTCATATATACAATAAAATAATGAATCAATACAAAATCTCTTCGGCACACAGGCCGGTATATGATTGAAATATACAAAATCACTCATACATCCTCACTGTCTCTTTGGCACGTAGGATGGTATGTGATCAACACTATAAATATCTCTTAGCACACAGGCTGATATATATCACACAAAATCTATCATACATCAAAAATCAGGTGACCATATTAGGCATCTCGGCGGATGTCCTCCATCTCTGTATCACCTATACCATTCGGCCTCCTAGGCCCCTATTGGTGCCTCAACTGGAGCTAGCCTCCGTGTGCTAGTAGCCTCTGCCTAATTGGGCCTCAGAGCTTGCTGACCCACTATGCTCTCCACACTGTGAGTGCGGGATCTCGTCCTCTCACTAGATGCCTGCTATTCCCTGTACTCGGCATAAGATATAAAGTCTATCCTGACCAATTGCCATCAGCTAGTCTTGATAGTACCTAGCCTCACCTAGGGCATCCCATAGCCTAGATACATGCACAGTCTGTGGTGGTCCCATAGGTCTCGCCCCCTGTACTTGTCCCTGCGAAGACCCTGTCCCGCTCCTACCTTTGAACTGGGACCCAGTCCCGATGCCTATGATGGTGGTGCCTGTGGTGGAGCCCCCTACCCCCTGTGCCTGTATCTGGGCCGGTAAGACCCCAATCTATGCCTGGGCTGTGGCCAACTGGACCTGTAAACTTACCACCTAATCCTGTAAGGCTGCCACCTAACCATCCCCCTCCTCTCCATCTCCATCTCCTCCACCAGCCATCTGGGCCTACAGACTGGCCACCTGTACACGTAGCTCTGCTACCTCTGCCTCTGAGTCCAGCTGTGTCTGCAGTATACCCAACTGGGTAATGAGCATAGCTACCTTCCCCTATAGGGCATCTCTCTACACCATGTAATGGTAGGTAGATCCGGCTGCCCCGATCTGGGTGGTATGGCTCATAACTAAGCCACCCACCACTATTTGTACCTATCTGTACACCCAACATCATCTATCCGCCGGTCCACTGGTTGCTCCTCCTGCCCTGTGGGAACTATAGGCTGTGCTAGAGGTAAGGGCCTCTCCACGTCATCTCTCCAGTACTATGGGAAGGGTAGAGGAATGTCCTGTACTAGCCCAAACTACCATCAAACTCTGTCTACCAGGATCATCTCATCCTCCCCGGCACAGAGACCCTATATCCATCTCTCTAGCTGGAGCTCAGTTAGCTCCTCATGCATATCCCTATATGAGGGGAATCCCACATATGGCCTCCATATAATGTCCACTCCGGATAACCCCTCTAGTAACTATCGGAAATGGGCCACATCATGTGTCAGCCTATCAGATCTCCAACTCTCCTATCACCAACACCCATCTCTTGTATCCCACTTGCACACGAATCATGCTAGGAATGCATCTACTCAAGGCATCCCTATAGGATGCACACAAACTATGTGCTTGTATGCCCAGACAGTGTAGTATAAATGTACAACACAGGCTAAACCTACGCAGCCACCCATATGCCCACAACTCCCTGTATAGCTACACCAAGAATGTTGGTGCCTAGGTAAAGCCATTCTCATGCACCATCATGTCATGGAGTACCCCCATCAGTGATTAGGGAAAGTGTCCACCCTCTGTATCTAGCAGTGCATAGCAGCACACTACCTCCATCAGCAAAACCACTAGCCTCGTCTCCTCCGGATGGGCTAATTACATCTCTCCATAGCTCAAATTGGTGCTATGGAATCTCAGATCGGCCATCCCCTCTCCAAAAATAGTCACAATCAGCTCCTCTGAGGCCTCAGAGGAGATAGAATAAACCTGGGCACCCAATATGGGTAACCTAATAATCTGGAACATGTCCTCCACGGTGATAGTCATCTCACCCGTCGGCAAGTGGAACATGTTGGTCACGGAGTCCCATCTATTGATGAGCATGACCATAAAGCTGGGCTACCGGACTACATGTCTATAGTAATGAACCCCACTCAAGCCCACTGCCTCCACATGTTGCAGCTCCTCCAGGGTCGTGCACTGTGCACTGTCACCAGTAGAGGTACAGAACCCTATCCAGCATATGTAGTTGCGCTCTCCCCTGCATCCAATACAAGCACACCATTAATTTACATATATCAATCCATATTCAACCATTATCATTTCCCTATACCTTATTTTCACCCTACCCATCTCACCTACCTAGCTGATATCACTTTTGGACCCTTGTGTCCAATAATCCAACCGATACCAATTCATCCTAACCAACCCTTGGTCACCCTTAAACTGACACCAGTCACCTATTTGGTGACAGATACTGGTTCATCCTAACTGATCCTGGTCACCCCTTTAAACCATCATCAGTCACTTATTTGGTGACTGATACCGGTTCACCCTAACCAACGCCCCTTAACCGGCAGCCAACCCTGACCGACACCGGTCATTGTCGTGGAAAAACCTGTGAATGCCCAAAACCCCCCTTTCTCAAAAACCTTCCCCCTGCCACTTTTACCCACCTACAATGACCAAAAATACCCTTGGACCTCCACCCACCACCCCTATCCAATTTATTACCCTCCCCATCCCTCCTTTTACCCAATATACCCCCCATTCCCATAATTTAATTTGTGCCCACCCATAAAAAATGAAAAATCAACACAACCTACAAACAAAACTAAAAAAATCCTCTAATCTATCAAATCTGCAACATAGAGTAGACCACTTACCTCATTGCGCTACTTGCCATCTCGGTGGCATGTCTGACCACTATACCAATGGGCCAACCGATCCCTCTTTAGCCTCTGCCATCACCAAATACATACTTGCAACCTCTCACCAATTGAATCCCTCACAATGATCCTGTAGACCTACTGCTCACCAATCAATCACTCATAAATCACACTTCCAGCTCACTATTCCATTTTGTTCTGGACACTTTTCTCTCTTTTCTCTCTTTTTTGTCATTTTCTCACTTCAAACAATAACAAATGAATAAAAAAATTTGGATTTTTTGTTTTTATAACAAACCCGACCTAGCTGATGTCAGTTACCCTTGACTGGCATCATTCGCGTGCCCTACCTAACCATCATTTCCCTCTACCAAGGTTATCCATGACTTGCATTGGTCACCATCAACTACACATTGCCCTACATTTTAACCTTTACCCTACCCCTACCTCCCTTTTTTCCCCACCCAACCTTCACCCTGATCATTTACCCCACCCCACCTTTACCCTACCCATTTACCTCACCTTTCCTGACCAAATAATTTACTACCTCCCTTAGTCCTCCTTTAGAGACTCGTTATTTTATCCCCTCCCTTGGCCTTACCTATGTCGTGATCTATATATTTAGACCTGGACCATCGCTAGTGACATTTGATCTCCTGTGCTTGTTATACCTTGCGGCACTGTTACCTGTGTTGTTGACCTAATGACCTTACCTAGCCTATTGCCGTGACCGTTTATCCTGACCCTACCTTTGGTGAACCAGAACATACCTAAATGTTCCTACACCTAACCTATGTCATGTTTCCTGACCATATCCTATACCTTGGATACCAGAATCACTTCAACCTCATTTGGATAAACCTATCGACCTTAGACGATGTAGATTTCACCTGACTCTTCAACCTAGTAGCGTGCTGCAATTTATACATGTGCATGCATTTAACTGTTGCTACCTTTAACCCTGACCAATTACCTAAATTACCCAAATATACCTTTAAACATTTTTCCACCGATACCCACCTTCCCCTTTCATCACATTTACCTTTTGTCAAACCACTCACCGATTCTACCGTTGGCCTCGTCAGTTCCTGGTTTGAGGGGGATCACCTTTACCCACACATGGGGAAAACACATCTTATTTTTGTTAGTGTCACTTACCAATACAAGCTACACAACAAAAAGGGGAAAAATTTAGACACTAAAATTAGGTCACACTCCCCTTTGGCTCCCTCAATAAATAAGCACCCTTCATCACATTCACCTAGCCATGGCCCCCTTCACTCCACCAATATTAATTTAATTAAATTAATTAAATTAACTCATTATCCTCACCATATTTATTATTTAAATATCTTAATTTAAATAATATCCACACATACACTTCACTTAGACACCTCACCAACCTAACTCACCCTAAAGACCTATTCTTAGTAAGTTGCCATAACTAACTAAGGCTTACCTAAACCCTACAAGTCAATGCCTACATTTCCTCTAACCACATTCCCGCATGCTTACAAGAAGCTCCCAACCTAATATGTGGGTTAACAACACGAGATCCGAGGAAATCAAGAGGATCTCCCTAGTTTAGTAAACCTAGGAAATATCAGCCTTGACCGATGTCGGTTACCCCTAACCGTCGCCAGTTACCCCTAACTATCAGCCGGTTAAGCAAGAACTGCCGTCAGTTACCCTTTTAACCCCAAAACAACCTTATTCTCAAGGTTGGTAGAAGGTTGGAAAAATATTGGAAAATTTGGGAAACATTAGCTCTTTCTAGAGAGATATCACATCTTCTGAGAGTGAATTCCAGTGAGATCACACATGCAAGGAAGGAGATCAAACATCTTTTCCTGCACAGCCATCCCAATAATGATCTGATCTAACCAAGCAAAAAGGAATGTACATGTAGCCCATGAAGAAGCTTTCCTTTCAGTTGGTGACCACCTGTAGCCTTCAAAACCACTCATCAACACCTCCATCGCTCACTCACAAGGCATCTAGGACTAGAATCCAAGTAAGTAAACATTATACTTCTCTCGTTCATTCCATTTCATCATTTTATTATCATCTATTATTTACGTAGCCACCCATTGACCTCCTCCAACACTAACCGCTCCATATACCCATTAAAACCTTGCCAAATGCCTACCTAAATCACCCAATACCTCAGCCTGACCAACCAAAGTCCATTGTGTAATCAAAAAGGAGACCCAAAACCCATTATGTGGCATTCCCAGTTTTCCATAGTAACCGGCACCAGTTATACCCAACCGTTGTCGGTCACCTTTAACCAACATCGGTCTACTGTATTTGACCCATACAACCCAGAACAGTGACCTATCCACCTAATTCCCTTTCACCCTCATTCGCATGTGATCTACCTAAGACCTCTGTCAGACTCTGTAGAGACCCAGAACTAGTTACATGACCTTTGGATCCTATTCTAGCCTAGCCTGTTATATTAAATCTATTTCTTATTGTGTTTTAAGTGAGATACCTTAATAATTTCAAATTAAAATATGATTTACCTTATTTACCACATTAAATTGTTTAAAACAGTGGACTGACAAGCCATCTAGGAAGTATCACACTTCTCGGATCTAGCACACGCTAGGCAGTTCACTGCACATATTGTTTAATTCCTTCTGGTGGTCTTACTTTGCATTACAGGTATTTCCTCCTAGCCAAAAGGAAGCTCTCACAATCAGTTATGGATTCAGAAGTCATACACACGCAATAACCCATTAACCAACACTTGAATAGGTATTCCTCCTACGCCCATTACCCTATTTGTTTCATCAATACTTAAAAGAAATGATCTAGAAAATGGTGAAACATCTAGTGCATGTCCATGTAGTCCATGAAAGGAAAATTCTCCTTAACATATTGACAAAGAATGTTATACTCTTTAAATATGCTAATCACTTCTAATTATTTGTCTTATAGTTTTGGACCTTTATGAATAGAAATTGATGATGATCTAGGCCTCCGATCATGTCTGGCCCTCAAACTGTTTCTTTTATCTCTTGGCCTATCCAATGCCAACCTGTCAAGAGTTGAGCCCATGCATTCCATGGACTGAATAAACTGTTGTTGGGTGTCTATAATTTCCCTAACAAGATATTTGTCTAGATCCCATAGAGGGATTTCTTGTCTAACTCCCATGATTCAGATCTATCACCAAACTCTCGTGGCTGCATCAAATCAAAACCCTCCAAGTGGGGGGAACATTGCTTTGATACCACTATAAGATCCCCAATAGATATTTTTCCCAAATATGAATTTTTCCCACTTCACAAAATAACAAAATATACTTTTTGACAGCTATGACAAATAAACTAGGGAAAATTGGATTTATTTCTACAAAATGTGACTAGGGTTTTGTATGCACTTGCACCAAAAAAACCCCAAATATTTATTACTCACTTCCCAACAATAAAACAAACCTTATAAAGGATATGGCGATTACCCTAGGGCAGATTTAAATTAATTTAGGGCAAGCCGACTAGGGTTTGGTAGAGAAAACCTCACAAATGACTTCAAAAAATGTATCTTTCTATCTTAGATACAGGGTTCATTTTAAGACCCCCCTCTAAAAAATTATTATAGAACAGGTGGCAAATATCCAAAATGGGCTTTCGAAACAGTGGACGAATATCTAAAAAAATGTTTTATGGAAAATATGATTTGGGAGGTCGTAGTTTTATATGGGTTTCACATAGCTGGTTGGGTGATGAGATGGTCATCTATCTATAGTCAAATTAGCAAGCTAGAATTTGATATTTTTTAAGGCCAAATGGACTAGGTTACAGGGTTGGATGATCATCTATCTTAGAACAAATAAGGTGGTTATCTCCTCTATCAGTTAGAAGGACAAAGTTGGACGACCGTCTCTGTCTATATTAAATACAAGATTGGACAACTGCCTTGTTCCCCATCATAAGTACAACATGGTATCGTTCATCTATCTATAATTAGATGGGTCAGGTTGGATGTCTATCTATTCTATATTGGATGGATTCAAGTTAGATGGTTGTATCCCTACCTCTTCTACATCCTATAACGTATGGACGATTCATCTGTTACTTTATTCCACTAAGTCTTGGTATGGAAAATATTCTCTTCTTTACTAGATAGACCATCTTCTATAACTAAGGAAATTCATCTAGATAGAGAAGGATGACAGTCTCTTAGAAACCCTTATCAACTAGCCCCAATGAGTCTCCAGACATGTGTTTCCTCTAAACTCTACTCCAATCATTTTTTACCATGTGTCCTCCGTCTGTGAGCCCTAGCACTATATATAGCCTTGCGAGGTTTATTTCATTTACTTTTTGCCATAAAATTTTATAAATCTACAGTGTTTCTGACTCCAATTTTCTACCAAAACTAATGTGCATTTTCAATATCTTACCCCTTACTGTATCCTAAAAATTTGCACTCCAATTTTTAAATATTTAAACAATGTCTAGCTCCCCAATTACTCCTGCCTCCAAATTTCAGTTACAAAAATTTCATGTACCCTAAAATTATGGTACATCGATGAAAATGAAAGATACACCTAAAGAATGGATGCACAAAACACAATTCACAGGGCTTTTCAACAGTGCCCCAGTTTGAAATATATATTACACGTCCTTGATTATCTGATCAATTCTTACAACCAGGTAGACGAAATTTTTTCCGTCCCCCCTAATGGATCGTACATTTTCATTTTTTGTGGAGCCCATGGACACCCATCGATTAACTAGTTTACCATTTCAAATACCATATGGCTGTGACTACAAAGGTTCCATCTTAACTAATGAAGAGAAAAAATATTTGTAATCTCATTATAGTGTGTAGGTTAATGGTAAGTTCAATTTTATTTTTCAATTATTTATCTTTCTTAATGTCAGTTTACTATCCTTGCATCTAACTTTTCTTTTATGTTGTTGCAAATGCACTTAATCGATTCGAGAAGAGTCCTTGTTATACAAGGTGTTACACATAATTTATTTCTTGCAATGATATCACTATTTCAATCCAGGATTGTGTTGCAGAGGTAGATACATCAGACATTCCACTTTGGGAAGTTCAATATTATATTGCAGACACTTGCAAGGCAACAATTCAATTGGTGCACGTATTTGTCCAATTGAATTGAATCAGATGTCAGCAATGTTCCTTTCCAGTATGAATGGATCTAATAAATAGAAGACTCCATTTTCTTGTACCAGTTATCTACCTGCTTTATATCAAGAATATTTCCACCAATTGCAGAATGAACAAATTTCAACAGCAATAAATAACAAATTTCTATTGATTGGTCTTTCAATTTAAGAACAATAGGTAACAAATAATTTTAACATTATAAAAATTAATTATTTTTTAATGCAATAATAATAGTAATTTTATATTTTTCAGAGAATAATTGTAGCTGTAATATCTCATAAGGAGGCTATAACTCGAGATAAAGCCCCTCTAGAGGCCTCTTGTGATTCTAATATGGATATAACGGGATCAAACCCGGTTTGATTTATGTGACAAAAAAGGCCTAGGGGGTCAATAGCTCCACCAATACCACCACCTTTCCCACCAAAATTTTCTACAGGTATTAATATTACTATTTATAACTAAGCTGCTAGTAAGAATCATTAACAAGTTATCTATTCTATAAGTGATAAAGTATTTTAATATTTCTACATTTTTTGTTTGTAGAAACTTCCAAATTTGACGATCTAGATAACACTTTGTCTCAGTCACAAGGTCGAATGGTCACATCTCTGAGCATGTAAGGTAATTTATAATGTTTAGCATTTTTTGTTTACGTGCAAATATTTTATTTAGTATTTACAAGGATATAATGTTTAATTTTTAATACTTTTCTTCTTGCAGTTAATAGATGATGACAAAATAATCCAAACAGGCCTCTGGTACCACCGCTGTGTATTGTACAAAAAAATTGTAGTGAAGAATATTACGTTTCATGCTGACTCCGCAGGAACAATTCACCCCACAACCTCAAAATTTCTAGGTTTTTCACTAGGTGGTGTATTGAGTGTAACGGGTACCTAGATTTTGAACCATATCGAGCTCAATGATGAGTATTTGGGGTTTTGACAGTGGTGATGCTGATACGAGAAACTATTTTGACACCCATGATATGATACAAAGTATTCCACCTCCTCAACCACAAGCACAAAATGATATTTTTGAAATCATATACTCTCCTCCTCAACTAAGTCAAACTCCACTCATGGGTGATCAAAAGATAGCTTTTCTTCTTGCAGTTAGTAGGAAACCACAACAGATGGGGGGCACAATTCAGAAGGTGGATATGTCTGATGTTAAATTAGTGCAAGATTGGGAGTACAGGGCCAAATTGATCAAAGAAATAAATACCCATTACCATAATAATGCTCAAAGGAATTCATTGTTCACTGTCATAGAGAGCCAACCAACAAGGCTTGACATTTTATGCTAAATAAATCTCAGTTTGAAACAATTTTGTATAATAATGATTATGTTGATGAAGTTTTAGATATAATTTTAAACATTTTTGGAGAATCTTAATGCTGAATCCTAGGTGTACTACAACAAATGGGCTAGAGACAAAAATAATGTTTTAATTGTGAATGCAGAGAAAGAGAATAGCTTGTGGTATGTTTTATTTTAGACGTGAAAAATTGTGAAATTATAAGCATTGCATTAAATTATTTATAACTTATCTAATACATTTCTTTTTTCCATGAAAAAATATGACATTTTAAAGAAAGAAGCAGCTGTATTTGAGTGCACATTTAAAGAATGCCCTGAAAAATATTGAATGCATTTATATAGTTGAAGGATAAACTTTTATTATTAAATAAGAAAAAATAATATATTGAGAAAGATAATCAAGGAGAATAAGATGGATCTAGATATCTTATTGAAAGAAAAGACAGATGTTGATCTATCACTATTGTCATTAGGAGATGTTATGCAGGGTAGGAGCACAATATTCTTTAAAATATCAATAGTAAATGGTGTAGGATTTGTAGGTATCAGGAATTTTAGCAAAAAACATTGTACAAACTGAGAAAAATCTGCCCCTTTTGCAAGAAAAAGATAAGGCTACCCCGAAACAAAAAATTGAAAAAAATATAGTTTCACCATGTGACATCTATGTGTTGTCACAACTCCTACAATGGTGTAGGAATTAAAAGTTAAAAGATAGTGGCCAACTAATTTTTACTTTTTTATTCTATGTGACAGATGTAAGGACAACTATGATTCATAATCACAGGAAGAAAATAGGATTCCCTCGTAATGTGTTCTTATATGACAGAACTTTCCTGAAACCTTTGAAAATAAATTGATAACCCATAATTTTGTAATTGTTTTGGACGAAAATGCTTTATGAAAACATGTATGTATTCATAAAGTAATTCACCTCTTGTTAGAATGAATACAAGTTTAATTGTAAATTGGAACTATATTTACTATTGTGTCAGATTTATTGAAAAATTTCAATAATTTAATATACAAACCTATTATAGGATTGATGTTTACTGTGAATGTTTTTTTATGTTACTATTTGGAGATGTAAAACATGGTTCTTAGATCATTTAGTGTGTGTTTGTTTGATTATAAAAAGGATTTATGTTTCATGCAGAGATAAAATGTTAATCACATAGATGGATCTAAATAAATCATTATCTTTATTACAATAATAAAAGAAAATATAAAAAATAAAGTTGTTACAAGTAAAACAACATAATCTATTAATACCAGTCGATAAAATTCATTAATCAATATGAAATATATCCATACATCAAGAATCTTTTTTTCAATAGTGTCAATAATGTAGACAAGAAATTATGATTCTAGTAATTGAAATAGTCCTAGAGCAACCTTTCATAAGTGTCCTCGAATTCTACTGAATTGGTAGTGTGTTTGGTAGGATTTGTTTGGGATCCCCGCATCAATCAGAATGTCACCTACTCCTCTTATTTTTATGAGTGAATTTCATAATGTAAGTGATCTCTCATAAGGAAAAGTTTCCATAGAATAACAGGATACATAAAATCTCAGACAATTTTCTAAATTTCTATCCATTATGTTACGAAATTATGATTTTATGAAGGATAATGCACTGAACACCCTCTTATCTTCAACAGATCTCAAGATCATAGTTTGACATAGTTCATATAGTCAAAATTACTTGCTCAAATCGTCTCACAAAATAATTCTTGAATAAAGCTTCTTCCAAAGTCTTCTAATGAAACCATTTTCTATTGGCTTTTCCAGAAAATGAAATTGCTCTAGCATAGTTATAGAAAAGAGGAGTTGTGACTGTGAACTTAATAACTATTTTGAAAAATACCTTCAATCACAACACCATTTATCTCTTCCACTTATAGAAATGTTTCATTAGTCTATTCATGTAATTTATAAGCATATATTACTGATGGAAGTTTAAGCAATGCCTCCAGCTGTATTCTAAAATAGTGGATTGACAACTCCCATTGCTTAAAGTAATTTATCTTTTTTGAATCATTCATGGATCTCCATAGATAAATATTTATAAATATTTTTCAATTTATTTTGCATGTCACATAATACCATTTCATATAAATATGTGTCACTCTTACTTCTTCCAATTCTAACTCAACCAAATCTTTTGTTCTCTTAAAAGTGTGAAGTGTAATCTCTTTCCCATGAGATGTTAGACACAGATGATCATTTATATTAAATTTTAAGTAGCAGCTTGGATACTTAATATTTTGTAAATGTATGAAATTTTCAAAAATAGGTTCCATCAAAACTGTCCATTTGACAAATATAAACTTTATAGATTCATGCACACATGTTTTCTCAATTGTATGAAGTTTATTATGTAGATGCAATGCTTTTGCACATGTTTCGTCAAAAATTTTACTCATTCAACATTGGAAAAATAACACATAATGTAAGTATAGTTTCAATATCTATTAAATGGTACAAATAATCTTTAGGTTTTTCTACTTCCTCGTAGTATTCATACGTAAAACATGTCAATGAAGGATATTATTTAAATTTTCTATAAGTAGGCTCATACATTGAAATGCATCTAGTATCTACATATTTAAGAAGATTTTTCCCATCTATCAATTAAATTGCAAATTTATGAAATTCTAAATATCTATTTTGGACTACTTAAATAATAAGCTTGTAAGTCACAGATAATCTCCTCCACTCTGGTAACACTTTCGAATGTGCTCACAATTTTATATGCCAAATTCATTCTCTAAGCCACGTAATGAATTACAATCATATAGGGTGAAAAAATTATCTATAGTCAGACGCAAAGACCATTTTTCCCCCCTGCATTACAACTGCACATCCAGTTCCAACACAAACTACTTCAAACTTGATAGAGGCCATTTCAAATGCCATAATCTTGAAGCACCTAGACTTGGCCCCACCTAAGCAGAAATACAAGTCAACCATGATATGCTTGGAAGACTTGACATGCATCCTCACCATGGAAAGGCAACCACTGCCATTAGAGTCAGCAGAGGAGGTGATGGCATGTCAGAAGGAGGAGGAAAAGCTGAAGATTGGGGAGATAGTGACTCAGTACTCCAAGCTCCTTTCCATAGTAAAGACTGCCGCACAGATGGTTGAAGCAGTATATGACAATTGTGCTAAAAGGGATAGGGTAACAAGCATATTGGTTACTACTCATGTGGCGTATCTAAAAGAATTTCAAGAGAAACATAAAGGAAATAAGGTGAAGCATGACAAGATCCTGACTGAAGTTGAGAAGAAATCAGAAGTAACCGAAACCTTTTGGGGTTCGATTAAGAATAAACTAAAGGAATTGTACCCCCAAGTTTCTCGCAGGATGGATGTGTTACGTGATCTTAGTAAGCAACTGGAAAGCATTGTTGATATGCTGAAAGCTAAGAGCGAGGAACTTAGTTTTGATGAAGTAAGCACATTAGTAAGTGACCTACTTCAGTAGACACATGGGAGAATATTGAGGCATCCGTGGAGAAGGAGTTCCCACTCCTCATGCATCAATAACACATTCTTCTATTCTTCCATTTCTTTCACCCTTCCATTATTTGATTTTTTCAATACCTCTATTCTTTATTATTTGAGGAAGTAAAATGTTTCTAAGGATGGCAAACATGCATAGTGTGGGGTGATGTTGGACCCTAAAATATTGGCCTGAGTACCAAGAGGTGCGCATGCACAGGATTAGTAGATAGAAGGGTGCTCAGGGAAAATCACACTAGGAAAAATGGTTTAAGAATGGTTTAAGTAAAACCAAGGCGCGCACGTGAGACAAAACAAGGGTTTTAAGGACTTATTCATATTTGACATCATGGAGTCACTTGAAGAAAATTGTGAGGGCCCGAATAAGCGTGATGAGTGGATAAGGTGCCATCCTGAAACCTTGGAGGATCAAGAAAAGGATATCCCATGTAGGAAATATTCCTAGAGACATCATTACAGTTAGTGGAAGGTTTGTAAAGAGGATAAGCATTCACTAATGGAGGACCACATCGACACTTGGCATGCAATCTGATTAGAATAGAAGTCATGGTGGTGGTCGATGATCCTATTTAACGAGATGCTTAGGATAGGTCATAGAGACACATAGAGACATAGAGATACATAAAGAGACATGGGGGGAATGCAAAGAGAATGCATAGAGAAATAAGAGAAATAGACCAGTGGAGAGTAACTAAGTGTTGCAGAAATGTTAGGAAATGCTAGGGTTTAGAGTACTTTGTGCTAGAGGGTTGTAAGGGATACCATTAAGCATATGTATGGGTACTGGGATTTGCACTAAGGGATAGAATGGGGAGAAACATAGTTAGGATCTCTAGCTCATATAGGTTTGCAGGAGTTGAGTCTCTATCATTTGATGTATATGGTCTAAGATGACCCTTTTGAATGTAATATGGCTACCAGAACTCTGTTAAATCAATATACATGGATCTATTATGTAAACCCTCATGTTATATGGCTTATCATGAGTTAGATCTAGTTTTTTTTACTTCTTACAATCATATTTAGATTTTGTGAAGCATTAATGTGTATATCTATTAGTTATATCTTTTTCCTCTCAAAGTGGATGAATGTACTTCTGTTTTTACAAATAATCATCCATTAATGACAGAAATCTCTTGAAAATATCACATAAAGGAGTGTCTCAACACCCACGCGTGCCTCGGTCAATGCCCAACGTATGTTAGATGATAGGCCGATGTGCTTGGGGTTAGAAATATTGAAGGTAAAATAATGACTACAAAGTTCATGTTGTCATCCCTGCGTATTGTACATGTAGGATGATTAGACGAGGAGAAATCTATTCAAGAATGCATTCAAAAACTAATGCAGCTCAATGAGAGGCATTCCATTACATGTTGGATTCAGAAGACCAAGAAGGTAAGACAAAATTCTTGGCATGATAGGCTCATTAAGAACAAGACATTTGCAGTTGGCAAGATGGTCGTTCTCTATGAATCCAAGTTCGTGCGCCATCTAGGGAAATTAAAGGAGTATTGGTTGGGACCTTTTTTATCAACCAACATACTTGAATCAGGTGCATGTCCATTGTAGGTGTTGATAACACCATGTTGCCTGATTAATTCATCAGGATTAGGTTGAAGCCATACTATAAATAAGCTTCTTGGTGTTTGTAATAAGGCAATATTTCCATTTAGATTAGATTTTCCTTTCATGTTTTATTTTTTCATTTTAATTAATTATTTTCCTTGTTTTTTTGTAATAAGCACATATGTGCACATGAATTTGATTACTATATATTGATTTCATGCATAGAGGACCACACATACTTTTAGTGTGGGGTGAACCAAGTACAAATGTGTACAAAAGAGACCTTGTTAGTGCTTGAAGGTGAAGTTGAAGTGGACAAAGATGTGCACACCATGGAAGAAGGTTGGTGTGTTGGTTGAAGGGTGCGCGTGTAGAAAATTGGATAAGGGTGTCATTAGAAATGAGAAGGATGGTGATAATAAAAAAAATTCTCAGATTGAAGACCACATGAGAAGAAGGATCACATAGTGTAACGTGAGGTTGGAAGCAAAATGATAATACTTGGTTGAAAGTGTAGATGAAAGCTATGGAGTAGTGCAAGGAAGCACACATGAGGAGGCCTACGACTTGGAAGTAGTAGGTGCACCAGATGGTTATGATTGCAGCATGTGGAAGAAAGCAGCAGAAAAAGAGTCAAGAAGCATAAAAAATTAGAATTAAATTTGTTGTAAGATGATAGGTGTCGAGCATTTAATGCGGTAAAAATTTGAAAATCATATAAAAGGGGCATTGGGATAAATTCATTTTTATTTTTCCTTGTGATGAACTTAGGCATTTTTAGGAGTGAATTTGTGAGATTTCAAGAAAAGTGAAGTGTGAATCACATAAATCGAGTGACCCAGATCAAGAAAACACATGGCCTGGTAGTGGAGCTCCGTTTGAGTGAAGTTGGAAGCTTAAGAAAGGTGTGTGAGTTGTTTTCTAGCTAGGGTTTGAAAAAGTTAGGGTTTGTAGAGATTTTGGAGGTAATATTGCCAAATTATGGCATAAATTCCATTGGAGCTTTTGAGAAAGAAAGGAAAGAGAGTATTTTGCACAAAAGTTTATTTTAGGCACAAAAGGATAACAATTGTAAAATTTGGGATATTTGTGTACAATGACACCTAAGAAAGTAGCAACCGTATAACCCAAGAGAAAAGGAAAGGGCAAGGTGAAGTCAATGGTTAAAGATGTACATGAAGAATGGTACTCAGAAATGTAGTACGCAAATGGAGTACTTATGGGGAAATTTTGGGTGTCGCACATGAAAAAAATGATAGTCAACGATTACAACCTTTGCTCAGATGAAAATATGGGTGAAATAGATATTGAGTTGATTAAGAAGACAAAGAAAATGAAGACAAATGATAAGCCTATTTACGACGGTAAGGGTTATTGTATTTTGCATAGTGTGGGAGTTCTTCATCTCTACGAGCTCCCTTTGGAAAACTGGAGCAATTATATCAATGTCTTATGTTGTACGTCCATACATAATTTTTCTATTTCACAGGAAGAAGGATGTACCTCACTACGCCATTGATTAGGAAATTCACTCGCCTTTGAAACATAAGAACAAAGCTTCAAGTGGACTTAGAAGATGAAGATGAAGTGAAGAAGACTGTCACCGTGATGAAGTACCAATGAGGAGGGCATATCATTTATATTTCTAAGCTCGATAATCATGTTATTAGAATGGCCACACGTCTACTTATAAAATTGAACAAGTAGGAAAGGTGGGGCTAGGTAAACAAACAATGGCTTCATGCCACAAAGAATATATTTGAAGGCACCGTGTATAACCTAGAAAGATTCATACCAGAAGAGATTCCTAAGGAAGTGCATACAGGGGACAATATTACCTTTGGAAATGTCTTGTTGTTGATAGTATTCTCTCAAAAAGGGGTACATGATGGTCCTAATGATATCATATGAAATCTCCCCAAGGAAAATACATCTCCTGCAAAACGTTTTGTTGAATACACTTGCGATGGCATCAATAATGTGTACAAGGATAGGGAGGATAGATGGTATAGAAGAATGTGTGAGGCGTTTGGAGAAGAATGGTTCATTCCCAGTGAGTTACTGGTGTAATTGGAAGGAAAGGTAGAATTTGCAGTTCGTCAACACATTTCAATTGAGATTTAATTTTAAGGATGAGTCAAAAATTCCTTGGTGTAAACTTTTGTTTGTATTTACAACATAATACTTATAGGTTGCTGTGAATAGGTTCTCTAAGGTGCATAAACTAAGATTTCACGCTGATAAGGTAAAATACGAGCATAATACATTGAGCAAAATGTATTTTTATCCTAAAAAGAGTACATATGAGGAGGGCAATGATATTAGACGATATCAATATGACCAAGTCCATTACTCTGGCAATTGCCAACCTAGAGGAAACAAAGGTTTATATTTATTTGAAGCCAATGATGGTGAATGGAAAATATGTTGAAGATGACTTGGAGATCCTGGAAACACCTACATGGAAGAAGACAATGGGAAATAAAATAATGTGTGAGGATACTCCTCTTGATGAAGATGAATAAGAAGAGGAACAAGAAAAACCAACTCCTGTGAAGAGTGCAACTATGAAGAAGGATCCCATGCTCAAGGAGTCTCAACTAGGTGCAAACACCTCCAAAGTGACCAAGTAGCCACCGAAGAAGAAGTCTCTGGTGAAGAAGAAACCAAATATAGTGTCTAGCAAACACACATTAGAGACTGAGAGGGATTAAGAGGAGGTTGTGAGGTATGAGGAGGAAGTATTGCAGAAGGACCCCTTAGTTCATGACATTGAGGACCTAGATACATAAGAGTGTGATACACATCATGAGGTTATCCCAGTCAAGGAACTAGAGGTAGAAGGCCATGAAATGCATATTACTCAAATTTTTGAGGAGAGTCAGGAGTGTACTAAGGATCATGAAATTGCATGAGAGATGAGTGTGAAATTGAGCATGAATTAAAGTGCATTGTCAAGCATGAGATATAGTGCATTGAGGAAGAAGAAAATAATATTGGTCTAAAAGAAGTAGGTGGCATAGATAATCCCCTAGCACTTGGTTTTCTGAAGGGGACCTTTGAGAATAACAAAAATCCAAGGCACACACTACAAGGCCCTATGATGCAATACATAAATAATCCTAAAAATATTTTTTGCGTGATATATCAGAGCATATTGGCCATAAAAGATATCTTCTATTGGTCATTATTTAGAAACAAAGAAGCCTTGCCGTGCACAAGAAAAACTATCTCCTAGGAATTTCAATTACACATGGAAGAGCCTAAGTTAGAGGTTAGCATGTAATCAATAACCGAGACTTGTCTTAAGTCCATACTAGGAGAAGCATATCCGATAGTCAACGCACAATTTTTAATAGATGAACAAGCAGGTAATGCACTTGACAAGTTATTAGTAGAAGTTGGGTTGAGAATTTTTGATAAGGATTGTCGCATAAATAATGTGTGCAATGAAATGGAGGATAAACATTAAGAAATAAGAAATAATAATAAATTGGTCGAGGAGAAATATAAAATCATTGCACAATTGAAGTAATAAGTAAGAGAGGATATGGGATGGATGCGCGTGGCATATGAAAAGGTGGGATACATTGCAGATGCTATTACACTCACACACCTAAATTTTTTTGATCAATTCCAACCTTCATATGAGATGTAATTGCATTTCCTATAGGACTTGGCATGCATGATCATGCCAAGGTTCATTTTAAGAAGCCTATGGTAAAATGGAGGTGGAAAATCCCTAGCGAATATACCTGGAACCAATTTCGCTAAAGGAAAATTTTCCAATTTTTTAGAAAGAAATTTTCACCTGCTACTATTTGAGCGAGAGTGAGCACCCTGAGGGGAAAAAAAATCTGCAGACACTGAAAAATAGATTTTTCATTGTTGACGCATAGTTAATTTTTGGGTCTTTTCATTATGAGCGACTAGCACCTTCCATTATTTTGAATGGATAAGTTAAAACTCTTTCATGGGTCAATAGCTCTGAGTCATGCATAAACAGCAAGAGCGTCATGCGTCAACAGTAACTCTGTTGCATGTCAAAAAATAAGGACTATGCTGTGCGTCAACAAGATAACTGTTGTGTGCAAATAAGAGCTGGGTCAGGTGTTAGTTGAGACTTGAGTCTCCTTGTCAGGTGTCAAATGAGTTGTGTGTCAGAAAATACAATAAGTCATGCATCAATAAATATCATTATCGCGCATCAGAGAAAACTCTGTCATGCGTTAACAAAATTACAGTCATGCATCAACAAGAGTACTATCAGGCATCAACAAGAAAACCCTTGTCACGCTTCAGCAATATCTCCTCTTAACCCATCCATAGAAAATATTTTTCATGCATCAATAAATGCAATAAGTCACGCATTAACAAATATCGTTGTCACACATCATAGAAAAAAATTATCATGCGTCAACAACAATATACTCAAGCATCAATAAGATTAGTTTTGGGCATCAACAATCAAAACCTTATTGTGCGTTAGTAAGATCTCCTTGTGTCCCATCCATAGAAAACCTTTATCCTACGTCAACAAATATTACTAGTCACACGTAAACAAATAACACCTATAACTGATTGCAAACTACTAAACAGTAAACAAATCTACATTGTGCTCTAGTGCTTAGAGTATGCAAATTCATGGTATTGGTAAGGTACCGGTTGTAGTATACTACTCGATGAATCACCTAGGTTTTTATAGGATATGTTTTCAAATGTAGGTGAAGCCGGCCCCTAGAAAAAGTATACTATAAAATTTAGGTGAATAGGACACTGACCTGCTCTGAAAAAAGCACCTTTTCAAATTTTCCTAAAATGAAATATTCACCATATTATGAATATTCTCTAGTAAAATTATCCTTGGTGACAAATATTTTGGATCCCAAAGGTGAGGTAGGTATTTAAGAAGCAATACAAGCCATGGTATCTACAAATTTGTTAGTGGATTATGGAGTGGTTTGAATGAAGAAGTGGTCAAACGTGGTCAAAAGTATGTCGACATGATGTTTATAATTTTGAAGGTCCTCATTACGACACTGGTATAAACCATTTACTTGGTTCACAACTAGTTGAGAGTCACCAAATATATTAATGGATTTAACATCTAGGGCAATGGTAATTTGAAGACCTAACACAAGTGCTTCATACTCGACCATATTATTAGTGTAGTCGAATTCTAAATTAAAGTATAATGGCATAGGCTCATCATCAAGAGGAATGAGGATGGCCCCTACACCTCCCCCACATTGACATTTGGATATGTCAAATAATAATGTCATTTAGTAAACGATGTCACCCAAGGAAAGAGTGACAATGGATTCGTCAGAAAAATCGAAGTTAGAAGATTGATTTCTAGGAAGAGGAGCATCTGCAAGCTGATCGGCAATGTTTTATCCCTTGAAAAAAATTTTATGAATGAATTCCATGTCTAGGTCTACAAGGAGCATGAGCCAATGCATGATGCATTGGTGTTGGTAAGGTTTAGCATAAATGTAATGTAGAGGGTCACTATTGGTGATGATGAAGGTTTTGTGGTTAAGTAGGTAGTGGCTAAGTTTAGTGGCCATGAAGACCAAGGCTAGGAAAAACATTTTAGCATGAGTATACCTAGTGTCGTAGTCTAAAAGAGTACGACTCATGTAATAACCCACTTGCTCCCTATGTTTCTCATCGTGATGAGCGAGCATGGCAACCAAGGAATGGTTAGTGCTAGATAGAGGTAAAAAAGGTTTATCATATTTAGGTGGGATGAGCACAGGTGGTTGAAGAAGGTATTTCTTTAATGCTTCAAAGGCTTTATAGAACTCATTGTTCTAATTAAAGGAGACATCCTTTTTAAGGAGATGATGAAAAGGGTGACATCGGTCAGAAAGTTGGGAAATAAAGCATCAAATGGATTGATATTTTTCTTGCAAACTACAAAGCTATTGAAGGTTATTAGGTGGAGGCATCTCGAGAATAGCCTTTATTTTGATGGGATCGAATTCAATTCCCCCTAAAGAGATGATGAAATAAAGGAGTTTTCAAAAGAGGATGGAAAATACACACTTCTTTGGTTGAAGGTGAATACATTATTAGATGAGGCAATCAAAGATGACTTTAAGATCTCCAAAGTGTTTGACATGACTTTTGGACTTACCGAGAAGGTCGTCAACATAATGTTCTAATATGTCATGCATGATATCATGAAAGATATAGGTCATAGCACGCTAATAGGTGGCACCATCATTTTTCAAGCCAAAGCGCATGACTTGATAACAAAAGGTCTCCCAAGGGCTGATGAAGGTGATTTTGTGTTGATCTTTTGGAGCGAGTAATTTTTGATTATAACATGAGAATCTATCCATAAGAGATAGCATCTCATGGCCAGTTGTAAGATCAACAATTTGGTTGATGCTAGCCAGATGAAATTCATCCTTATGGTAGGTAAGGTTAAGGTCATGGAATTTAGTGTATATGGGGAGTCCCCCTATCACTTTGGTGACAGGAACAATGTTAGAAATCCATTGTGGATAGTCAATGGGTAGAATGAAGGAAATAGAAAGAAGGCACTAGATTTCTTCTTTCACAAGAAGGGAAATGTGTGGATGCATTTTTCGCAGCTTCTATTTCATAGGTTTGATATTGTGGACCACAATATTAGGGTCAATATCGGGCATAGTCATAAGACCAAGCAAAAGCATTGCTATGATCTCGAAGGAAAGAGGTGAAGGCTTCCTATGGACTAAATATTTACCTATCTTTAGAATATTAGGGTCAATGTTGATCTCTATGGTCGATTCATTCATCATGGTTTAAGACTCAAGGTGAATGTAAGAATCATCTGCACCTTGTTATGATCCTGACATTGAACGACATTGATATAATGTGTGTTGTAATCTGTTAGAGTGAGGTATTTACCTTAGCTCATGTTCACCTAGGTACTTTATTTACCTTTATTATATTTATCTTCACCCACTTATGTGTGTGGATATTTCTATTATCTTATTTAGATATTAGGAGATATTATTTAGTTGTTAGGTATAGTTCTTTCCTTGAGGGTCTTGACTAGATCCTTGATGAATTTCTCCTATCTCTATGGTCTTGATTCATTTGATGACATGGTTTGTGTCCTTGATTTATGGCTAATAACCTTGAATGTAAGATTGTTATTCCTAAATAGGTGAGAATAGAATTCTCAATCCTTGCATTAAGTTCCATAATTGATATGAAGGTGTCTCATTTATCCAACATGTTTATGTAAAGTTATTATGGATAAAGAAGAGGAAGGGAAGAGGGTTATCGTTCCTTTCATAATCTGTCAGGATAAAGAAGAGGAAGGGAAGAGAGAACCTTGCCATCATGATGATAGGTAAGAGGTCCCAAAGAAATGGTGTTTCATGAAAAAAAAAGTTAGGAGGGATGGATTCCTAGATCCATGGACTTTGTGGGTTAAGGTGGTGTGGTAGGTGAGTTAGGTGGGGAAGGCTTATCTTCCTCTACGAGGTTGATTATAGCCTTCTTAGGAATAGGTGGAATGGAAAATATGATACCACAATGGTCTTTGTGTTTTCGGGTGGTGCAAGGTATGATGGTGTGATGAAATTTCTCATAAAGACCAAAGCCAAAGCCCTTCCAGGAACATCAATGAAGAAACGTGTGGGTGAAGCGGCGGTTGGTGAGGTATTAGAAGTCAGATGAGAAAGGCTAGGTTTGGGTAGGTGGTTCAAGAGAATAAGAAGTGTTGAGTCCCCCATATGTCAGGTTGGTGTAAAGGTGGGGAGGACCATATGGAAAAACCTCTCCTACATGATAGTCATAATGTGGGTGTTGGTGAAGGCTTCCATACTCCTGAGGAGTAAGGAAAGTGTCTATGTTGTATAGGTGGTACTCCCCCAGGGAAAGGCATTGAAAAACACCTACCAAGGGGTTTGAGGTTGGTACTTGGGTAGTGGGGATGGATGAGCTACTCAAAGCTTGAGAAGGTGGGGCATCAGTTGTTAGTGAAATAGGCGGGTTGGTAGATGGGCTAGTATGTGGAAGCTACAATAGCAGATGGGATAGATGGACTGGATATGGAAGGTGTAGCGGTAGAAGTGGTAGATGAGGCAGTGAAAGAAGATGAAATGGCAGGGGTGGTAGATACCTTGACTAGAATAAGGACATCATTTGGTTGGTAAAGCATGTTGCAGGTTTTAAAAGGTGAAGGATCTACCCTAATGGTGTAGGGGTGCCCTTCATATTCAAATTTTAGGAAACAGGTGAAGGGTTGAAGGTACACACCCCATGGCACATCCAGGGTCAGCCAAGCAGCATGTTATATTGAAATTCCCCCTCAAGAACATAGAATAGTTCAGGACTAGTGTGGGGACCCACACAGATGTGGAGGATGACGGTGCCAAGGGTAGAAGTCATGGCATCATTGAAATAATGTAGCATAACAGGGTTATTATGCATGTAGTTGGTGGTATGTGTAATTGTTCATACATGGGAAGAAATGATATTAATGCTAGCACCTCCATCAATCATAACGCATTAAACATGTGAGTATCATTGATGTAGGCAGAGATGAAGAGGGTGGGATCAGGATCATCTAATTGTAGAGGGGAAATCTCTGAGTCAGAGAAACTGACAGTGGAAACCTAAGGAGAGGTAATGGGGGTAGAATTTTGAGGTGGAGTGGTGAGGGTGGCCACATGATGAGGGGTAAAGATGGCAGCCATAGGTGTAGGATCATTTGGTGGAACCTCAATAGATTGTAGGACCTCAATGAGGGCCTGAATGAGACTCAGAGGTTTGAATTAGGTCATACAAGGACATCTTCAGAGGAGATTGATGAAGTTTTTTAATCATAGAGTGATGTGTGACTCCATTAGAAATAGGATAAGCCGGCCCATGGATGGTTACCTTGGGGGTAGGTGCAGGTGGAATGGTGGGTGAAGGTGCACTAGATGGGCTACTAGTTTTCTCTTTTCCTTTATCTTTTTGCATCGAGTGGCTACTCGGACCATATTTATTTCAAAGATCGAAGGAGGAAAAGAGGGTTGTGGAGATGCAGGTAAAGGCCACTGAATAGATATAGGGCTAGACCATGTGGCGGTGGTGAAGGGGGAATGGAATTCTCCTCCAATAGGTCATCTTCATCGAAGAGACCATCCAAAGTACAAAGTTGAAGGAGAATTTTTTTGAGGGCCTTACAACCTTTGACATCATGCCCTAGGTGAGCGATGATATGCATAGATTTTGGTGTCATCAAACCCTACTGTTTGGGTTTGAGCGGGTCATAAGGCTTAATAGGAGGCAGTGAGATAGTGGAGGTTTCTAACAACCTAGTGAGGATGTTAGAATAGGATCCTGCCAATGGATCACAGTGAGAAGTCAGAGTTGGCTTGGATGAAGGTGCAGGTGATTTTCATGGGAGAGGTGTTGTTGGAGGTGGTGTAGGTGTGACTACCTTTTTGGTAGGTAGTGAAGGTTTTTGGTTTTGGTTTAGGTTACACCTTCTTGGGTAAAGGTGTAGGAGGGGTGTGCGAGGTAGAAGGAGATGTAGAAGGTGGGGTACCCTAGAAAGCCAAGGTGAGAGTGGCAGTGTTGGCAATAGTGTGGTTGTAGGTAATGGAGAAGATGTAGGTAGAAGAGGTGATGAAGGTGAAGGTGTGGGAAAAAGAGAAGGTAAAGGTGTGGGTGTGGGTTTTGCACCTTGGATTTTCCTTGGTGAAGAGGTAACTTGACCAAGGTGGAAGGGTGTGGGCCTAAAATCGAAGGTAGAGGTGAAGGTGAAAGAGAAGGCATGGGAGAGACTAGGGGTGTGAGGCCTAGGAGGTTGGGTCTTCCTCTTAGGTGTGGGAATCAGTTTTGTGATGGGTGGTGGTTGAGTAGACAAGTCTAGTTTCACTGTGGGATGTAGTAGGCTAGGTGTTGGTAGGACCCCTAAGGAAGTGGTAGGTTTAGGTGTGGATAGGGGTTTGGGTGAAGGTGAGGCTTGAAGAAGAAGGGGCTGATATGATCAACTCAGGTGTCATGGTTTTAGTTTCCTTGAATACCTTAGGATAGATAGTTGAGGTATCCAGGGACAACATTTGCATTTGGGTGGATACTGGGAGTCAAAGGTTCCCCCAGAGTGTGGAGTAATCAACATACTCTAATCAGTCCACCAAATGTGAGAATGGTTTTGGTTTAGAAGATGAAGAACCAGTGGTGAAACCCATCCAAAAATCTGAGTCCTGTGATACAGGGAAGGTTTTCACCTCTGATTCAGTAGGTAGGAGTGATGTAAGAAGGTTGACAGGATCTTGGAAGACCTAGGAGAAGCATCACCTATAGGAAGAGGAGATAAGAGTGGCTCCTCTATGGGTCAGGAGAAGGAAAAACAAGTGATGTGGACTCCTCTTTAGGTAGAAAGGTGGATAGGGTTAGCTCCTCCTTGGGTAGAGGAATGGGTGAGATAGGTTCCTCCTTGGGTAGAGGAACAAGGAAGATAGGCTCTGTGGTAGGTAGAGAAATAGGTGGGGTAGGCTAGTGTAGAGGAGTAGGTGTGATAGGCTCCTCTATGGATAGAGGAGTAGGTGTGATAGGCTCCTCTATGGATAGAGGAGTAGGTGTGATAGGCTCCTCTGTGGGTAGAGGAGTTCATGCAAGAATTTCCTCGATAGATGCTATGGGAGGAAACTGGCTAGATGGAACAGGTACTGTGTTGAAAATGACATGAACCTCGTGCACATTGGTGTCACTAGTAGAGGTCTCTGAAGCCTGGTTTGATGAAGGGGTATGATTAGGAAAAGGTTTCTTAAACACACCCATATTGGCATTGGCAGGTGCATTAGGGTTTTCCAGGATGAGATCACCACTATCTAGCATTCCTTGGACAATGTTCTTGAAGGTTTTGCAATTTCCATCGCTATGTCCCCTAACTCGGTGATAGTTACAGAAGTCATTTTCTTTGTACCATGATGGTGTAGGATGAGAAGGATCAAAACTAGTGTTTGGTTTGATAGGTGGAAGGGTGATGGCTCCAGATTTTAAAATATTTTCCAACACAGAAAGAATATGGTTCTCCGATAGGAGTGTAAGCCCTCTGTTCATACTTGTATTGAAAGTTTTGAATAGGAGAGAGGTTGGCAGGTGGTTTTGGTTGATTAGACGATGAGAGGGGCAGATTTCAGAATCACCACATTGGCAAATCCTTTGGCCTTGGAATGGTTATTAGAATGGTTGTTTGGTGGTTTAGAAGAAGATTCATTCGATTTGAAGTTAGCATTCTTGTTACACAACTTAAGTTTCTCTTCTTCAAGGGCATGAATCTCTAGTTTCCAGGCCATGGTGAAGGCTTCATCAAACATGTGAAACATTTGAACCTAGAGAGTCAGGGAAATGTGTCTAGCACATGCCCTTGTGAACAACTCTATGAGCTCTACTTGTGGTAGCTGGAAGGTGAGTTGATTGATGAGGCCCCACCAACATGTGATGAAATCTGTGATAGATTCATCCTCATATTGGAAAATAGAGTATAATTTTTCATAGAGACCTTCTTAGAGATATTGATTGAGAAGTGATCAAGGAAGGTTTGGGCCAATTGGTTGAAGGAGAAGACCGAGTGCCTAGGAAAATCACTATACCAATCTAGGGTGGGTCCCGACAAGTGACATGGGAAACATTCGAAGGAGTAAGGCATCATTATGGCCTATCAAATAACAAGCATGTTTGAATGATCATAAATGTTGTTGAGGGTCTTCCTTGCTATTGAAATGGTTGAACTTGGGTAACTCCCATTGCGTGGGATAAGGGTGGATAGGTATGGATGGGTGGATGGGCTCATTACATATTTCATCATAAGTGAGGACATTATGAGATCCAGAAATGGAGGCCTCAAGTGTTTGCATCTTATCCATCATCATCTTGATAAGATCCATGGTAGGATTAGATTGAGGAGCCCCCTATGGTATAAGGGGGTGGATGAGATGAATAGGTCATAGATGGCATACCAAGTGTATGGTGGTGCCAAATATGTGAAATGAGAAGTAGGTACGTAGGAAGGAATAGATGATGAGGGCATGTACCCTGAATACGAGGTGGATGCTATAGGCTGTGACTGAGGTGGGGTGTAGGTGGGAGGAGCTTGTGGGAAGATCCTCATGGTAATAGGTGGAAGAGTAGGAGGAATCAAGACCACCAAATTCTGATAAGGCATATAGGATGTCGACACAACTAGTGGTTGTGAAGTAATAGGTACTGATGATGTGGGGATCCCTATACTAGGAGTTGTGGATGAGGATATGGAGATGTCAAGGCACTTGACAGAGGTTGGGGGAGTGACAGACGTCGAAGGTGTGATAGACACCAAGGTGTGATGGATGTCAAGGGTGCAGTAGGTGGCATTGATGCGGGAGTAGGTAATGCTAAAGTAGCATTCACAGATATGGTAGGGGGCATGGAGGTAGGCATACCAAACAATGGTTGGCCCGATGAGTCATGGGTAGAAGAGTGGGTGAGGTAATGTTGTAAGGCTATGACATTATGATCAAGGAATTTAGTGAATTCCTCATCACCTGTAGGTATAGTTGTAGGAACGTTGGGGTCCATTGGTGAAGAAATAGATGGCGGTGAAGGTGAAGTAGGTAATGGTATGTAACTAGCATGAAAGGAAAGTGTTCGTGCCTGTTGGCGAGTCCAAACCATAAGAAAGTTGGAAGATAGGTATTCTAGGCTCTGCAGAATTGAAAAACTCAGAAACAGATGTTTGGTGAAGTCTGGAGGATAGAAATAGGTTGTTGTTTCTGATAAAAATAAAAAACACAAAGAGACCGATACCGGTCAGTAAACCAGTGTCGGTTAGGCAGAAAGACTAATGCCACCAATGTCCAGTCGGAAGGACTATGTCTGGTTACTATGAAAATGAAAAAATTTGAATATATGGGGAAGAAAAGTGGAAAATGGGTATTTTGGGCTCTGTTAAGGGTGATAGAAACTCAGAAAAGTTAATCTTGAAAGAATCACAGGTTTGTTTGAAAGAATTGGTTGCTGTTTTTTGATAGAAAATAAAAAAAATAGAGAAACCGATACCGGTCAATTAAACTAGTGTCCAGTATGATGAAATAACCAATGGTCAGTCTAGACCAATGCCAGTTACTGATAAAAACTTGAAGAATGAAGAAAATATGATTTTTGAGTTAAATTTGATGAAAATAAGCCCCAAAAGAGGTTGTGTATGACAAAGATGATTTAACACACTCAGGAAAAACTAGAATTAACCAGTTGTGATGGTTGAGTGTGGAAAAAAAAGAAGAAAAAGTGGTGAATACATCCTCACAACTCAAACTGTAGAAGACAAGAAAGAAAGGTGACAATCAAACAAGAAAAAACTAAATAAACATGTTATCCTAGGATCATATTTTTAGTGTTTAGTTGGCTTATGCCTTAAGACTGACTGTGAATGATATAGAATGTTTGGATAATGAAGGTACCTAGAAAGCAATCTATGGATGGTTTCAGGTTTTTTTTGGTGAAGGATTCCTTGATATACCTTGTGGTACGTGAGGTCCAAGCTCTGATATGATAAACCAGCTAGAACACCAGGTGGGGCCCACCATCAACAAGTTTTTAAATCCTTGACGGCTTCTTCCTGGAAGGGAATGTTTAAGAAGTTTGTAGATTGTGTTAAGTGATTTGGATAAGGAGTGTGTGCACAAATGTGAACTACACTTTATTAATCAATCACAAAATGGTCATGACCTCCATCATATGATTGTTACTTAACTATGTGAGCTAAATATGCAGACATACAGGGATGAAATGCAAGTGTTTTAAGCCCAAATTGAAAATATGATATTCGATGTAAACAAGAGTGAATAGGAAGAAGGATGAATTTCACTAATGTAAGAACAAAAGAAAGAAGAAGGATTCTTTTTAAATGCACCAAAATAAGTGTTTCATTTAGAGTAATTAGAAAGAAGGAGTTGATTACCAAAGAAGAAGATTTAGTGAATAACGATTTAGAAAGGAAACACACAAGATGCAACCTATATGAATAGAAAGGAACCCACAAACGAGGGTCCCACCAGGCATGCCAAAATGTTTCACCACAATGTTGCGTATAAAATAAATAAGGTAAAGGTGAGGTGAGGAGGAATACCTGTGAAGTCAAAGAAGGTTGTGCACCATTGAGAAGACCAGGCTGATCATGAAGAGATCCTTTTTGGCTAGGAAGGACTACCTGTAGAAGCACAACAATACCACCAAATAGAGTTAAATAACATATGACAGTGGACTGCCTAGTGTATGCTAGATCCAGGAAGTGTGATACTTCCTAGAAAGGTCATCAATCCACTATTTAAAAACAACTTAATGTAAAGAAATGACAGTAAAAGAAAGGTCCTATTGTAACAATATGATTTAGGTATCTCATATGCTAACAATAGACTAGATTTAAGCTAAATATTGAATATACAACTAAATCTAGAGAAGGCAGGGTGTTGTCAAGGTTGACAGGTGTGGCAGAGGTGTTTAGGAAGGTCTGGGTGAGATTGGGTGAGGTTTGGGAAGGTTTTGGGTAAGTTAGGAGCTCGCTGGTCTGAGATAAATTACCAGTCACAGAGACTGGTATTGGTTGGGTGACCGATGCTGGTACCTGGTAATAGCCAACGCCGGTTGGGTGACCGATGCCGGTAGGGGAAATTGGGTGCAAAGATTAAAATGAGGTGGTTTGGAGCTCTCTGTGATTGCACAGAGAGTTGGAGAGGCTTAGGTAAGGTGGTAGGATTTTATTAAAGACTCAGAGATGAATAAATAGGTATTTGGGATGGGTACAAGAGGTCAAATGGGAAAGTGGTTGGGTGGAGGTGAGATGAAAGAGATCTGGGAAGGGTAGAAGGTGAAAGAAAGTAGATAAATGATTAACAAACTGAAATACTGAAAGAAATGACAAGGTAGAAATCACTTACTTGCAGATTGGAAGCTGGTTGTAGAAAGAATAGTTGTGGTTGAAGGAGAGACAAGTCCTGATCCATGCAGTAGTAGAAGAAGGATTCTGGAATTCCCTGTGAGTGATCCAATGCTCTGGAACACATTGTTGATGCTTGGTGGAGGTTGTGAATGCTTGGAATGATCTTTGGTTTGTCATGAGGTCACTTGGATGCCTGGATGAAGAGCTAAGAATGCCAGAAATCAAAAGCCAAGATGGAGGAACCTGGAAAAGGGTTGGAATTCCTTATTTAAAGAAACTGATGGTGGTTAGGTGACTGGTGCCGCTAAGGAATAACCGGCATTAGTTAGGGAGAAAAGGTCATATTTTTCCAAAAATAGCCTTTTCTCTCCATTTTTGGCGTTGGTCAAGATTTTTTATGGACTAGGAGTCTGGGTTGGCACTAAATGAAGTGGGAAATTGGTAGGAGGGATAATAGGTAATGAATGTTAGGGTTAGAATGAGTCTTAGTTAGTTAAGGGGAGTGGTGACTTAGTCTAGGTTAATAAATAGGCTTGGAATGGGTCCATGGTGAGGTGGAGAGGTGAGGTGGAGGGGTGAGGGAATTATTAACTTAATATGGGTAATTAAATTAATAATAATCTTCCTCAAGAGATGAATGAGTGAGTACCTTGGGGTCATAACACTAGTCTGTTTGTTTTAACTCCTCCAATTCACAAATTACCCAAAGGATTAAGAAATAAATTTCCCAAGTTCTACGGAGATGGAAAGAAACATATTTATGAGCATATTATAACATTTATCACCACCTATGATATTATTGAATGAGGACATGAAGATGTATTAATTCATCTATTCATGGAGTCATTACAAAATCTTGTTGTAGAATGGTTTGACTATTTGCCACCTCGTTTAATCATTGATTAGGAAAATATGAAATGTATGTTTAAAGCATAGTTAAAGTCAACATATGACACTCATTCCCTTCTCACTCAATTGATTCAAATGAATAAATAACATTAGGAACCCATGAGAGAATTTATGGCCAAATTTAACAAGCTGATTAACAATATCACTACTGCTGCTCATCCTACTACAAATAATCAAAAGAGGTTATTCATAAATTTCCAATTCCCAAAATTTGGGTTCATACTATAGAGAGCTCAATAAAAAAAACTGGAAAATGCTCAATAAATTTCTATTGAAGTGGAAGATTATATTATCATGTCAATGAAGATCAATAACCCTTCAACGAAAAATAAGGTCCATAGTTCAAAATATGAAGGCATTGATTCATTGCTATAGAAGTTGGTAAATGAGATGAATACAATGAAAAATAAAATGGCTCAGCGTGCTCCATATCAAAACCAAAACCAAAATCAAATTGTTGGAGCAACTGAAAGGATTTTCTTAGAAGCTCCACTTATAAATGTATTACATAGAGAAAGAAAATATGCAGAATATTAAATTGTTGAAGAAGAACATACATGAGAATAAAAATTTAGATATGTAAACATTAGGTACTTTGAATACTTATCTGATGAAGACATTGAGGAGTTCATGGATGATATGAATAAATACTATTGTGTAGTGTTTACTCACTCACAAGCACAAAAAGGTGCCTCTCCTTCCACTTCCCAAGCAAAGCACTTGGATCCTCAAAAGGTGATTCTACAGAAAACAACAACAAAAGGGTGATAACCACTTCTCACTTCCATGTAATTAACTAAGAAGAAGTATGAGAACACCTCAACCAAAGTAACATCTACTTCTCTCGGTAATTATCCTTCCTCTCCCTTGACCAAATCACCTGCTACTTTTACTTCTTATACTTCTAAGAATATAACTCTTACACCTGTCAAGGATTCCATTGTTCCCAAAGTATATAATTCTTCATCATTTGACATCATTGAGCATATCAAGAAGTCTAAAGTCAAAATTTCAGATTTTGATTACCTGAGTAATCACCCCAATAAATTTGATAAACTTATCCAGTTTATCAAAGGAAATAGTTCAAATTCTAGTCCCATAAATTTCGTTACTAAAGAACCATTTCCCACTTCTAGTATCTCTCCTTGTAAGAACATTATTTCCTCGACATCTTCCACTTCTGAGAAATTAGAACCCTTTTACATCTTTTTTCTTATCAATGGGTATAAACTAAGTAACTTTATCATTGAATTCGGTTCCTCTAAAAATATCACGTATTCCAAAGTTATTAAGCCCCTTGGTCTCACTTTCACCCCTGATATTAGTCAGTGTTACGCAATGAATACCAAATGAGTACCTCTCATTTGTTAGGTCAAAGATGATCAATTACAATTTGTATATTTTACAGACAAGAAAGTTAAGATGAAAATACTTGTAGCCAAAATTCCAGCTTCATATGGGTTGATGCTAAGCCATAGTTTATGTCAGGATGTTAGCGGATAGATACAGATGGATTGGTCGTATGATACCATAACATTCAATGGAAAAATGAAGAAGATCCTTCCTATAAGAAAGATGAAATATATTGTTTAAAAGGAATATGATCTGAGGGTAGAAATTTTGTATCGACATTCAATATATGACAACTATTTCATAACTTTAGAGGAATATGTTGAGATACCCATATTAATGGAGGAGTACCCAAATATGATTGAGCCATTTGAGAAATTTTATGATGATTTGATGGACCCTTAATTCAATACTATGCACTTCCCATTGAATATGGATATAGATTATCTTCTTGGTGATGATGAGGATAATGGATGTCTTAACCTACAACAAAACAACCTTAATATGATAAGACACGTGGATCATGAAGGAAAATTGACATCAAAGAAATTCTTTCCATGTGACTCCCAAGTTTTCAATCATATTATAAAAATACAACATGAGAACTTACCTCATGAGTATGATTATGAATATGAAGCTTTCTATTTTCTATTTGGAGAAGAGAATATTCCCAATGAGGAATAGATAGATGATAACATACTTTAATCTCTTAAAGATGATTTCACTCAAGAAGAAGATATCTTCATCATATAGATGAACCTTATAGATCAATATGACCAAGATGAGGAAAGTGATGGTCTTGATATTTCATCCCCAACATTGTGCTCGTTCTCTTTTAAGAGGATGAAGCACTATGCAAGTCACACCATAGTTGAAGAATTATGTCAATAATGAGCTTGTGTATGTGAAAGAGGACCATTTGGAGCATCATGTAAAAATATAAACTCAAAAAGGATACGATGGTGTTAGGAAAACTGAGGAATATACCAAGAACCAATTCATGGTACTAATTTTCATGCAAAACATGAAAATAAAAGAACACATTCTCATTAGAGAGCAAAAGACTAGTTGTGGACATGGTGAGCTAGGCACATTCAAGAATCAATCTAGTAATAATAATAATGTGAAAAAAGAGAAATCAAGAGCAAGATTAAATCTAAAAAATGAACTGTAAAATAGAAATGGAATTTCAAAACAACCAAGATAATAAGCTTTCTAATAGATTCTCACTTGCAGGAGGAGTCATACAAACTCTCACAAGATGAAGCATACAAGTTTCTCCTTCTCATGTGCACAGAGATCTCTCTCAGTAGCTATTTTTCCTAAAAAATTGAAGGGGTCTTACTTCATTGAATTGGTGAATGGGTTTATGGGTCAACATCATTTGGTGCTACCCATTCATGGGTAAAAATTTTATAAAGCAATGAAAGTGGGTTATTCCCGGTATGTACCATAGATGATTTAGGTTTGTTTTTTTTCCCCTTTCCTTGTTGCATGGTTTTTCCATTTATTTTTGTGTCGTGTGTTTCATTTTCTATCGTGTGTGTGTATTTTCCTTTTTCATTATGCATCCTTGTTGAGACTCTATTACCCAATGGATAAGGTACTATTCTACTAAAGCCTAAATTGAGATTGTGGAGTTTCATCTTACCTTATTTTCATGTCATGTCAAATAAATTCTGTTGGAACATAATGATTAAGTGGTCTGGCAAACCCTTAATGTATATGGGTCCATCACTAATATATAGGTTAATATTTAATAATATGAAATATTTATATTTCTATTATTAAATATGCTAACCTAGGTATATACTTTAGGTTAAATATTTAATATCATGAAATGATTATATTTCTAATATTAAATATTATAAACCTAGGTGTATGTGTCAACCATTTTAGGTTGAAAAGGTGGATAGGGAGACATACCTGATCACCTTATATAAATAGGACTTTATGTCCTCATTTGATATATCAAAGGTTTGCAAATCAAGTGATTTGGTTTTACCCTTGGTAAATAGGGTTTTAAAGGAGGAGGTGATCTTACTGGATGTAAAATATGTTCTCTGAAGGAAAATGTTATTTTCAAAGTGGTTTTTACCCTATTGGGGTTTTCCACTATAAATAATGTGTCACATGTGTTATTTATTTCCTATAAGTATTTCTTTATTTATTTATGTTATGATGTAATGTTTATTTAAATATTTATTGTAACATTATATAATAGGTGATTTGATTAAATACGTATTTATTAGAATCCTCAAATTTTAACATGGTAACAGAGCGAGGTAAATTAAATAAATTAAGATCAAATGTTTTGTATTTTATTTATTTAATTTTTATGGATTTTTTCAACCAACCCGAAAGGGTATTTAAAAGTATCCGGTCCCTTTCTTTTTTCCCCAATTTATTTTGGTAAAAATTTTAGAGTTTTTCAATTTTAAATCCCTATTTTTTGGGGGGAGATGTAATATGATATGATTCTTACTTTCATTTACACTTTGTAAATTATATGGAATTAATGTTTGTTTGGAGATTGATGTGTGCACAGGTGAAAGACGTTTCAAATATTTACTTGTATGAAAATCACATACAGAAAAGGAAATGATTTATTATTATATGAAATAATTTCTATGTTTTCTATAATTTCAAATGTGTGCAGGTTAAATATTTCGGAAGGTAAATTCATACCCGTGTTCTTTGGACCCCTAAAAAAATATTCGATTTGAAAAACCATAGTTTATAGTTAATCTATAACTATATCCTATATAATTTGAAAACTATATTATTATTTTTAAATAAAAATATATATAATATAGAATAAGGTTTATATAATAATTTATATAAACATCATATTAAAATTTATATAATTTTGGAAAAGAAAACTATATATTAAAAGCCTTAAACCATATTAAAATTACATGGGATTGAGAGAAGAGTCAACAAACCATATTCTAAGCCTAAATTTAAATCATATTTAAACTTTACTTATAAATCTCGGCATATATAGTTTAACAAAAAGAAACAAACCTAAATTTGAATCATATTTTATATATATGGTTAGTTTAAACCGCTTAAAATATAATTTTTATTAGATTTGGTTTATATATTTAAAAAAACCTAAAAAATGCTTACTAGTTCTAGTACTGGGGGCCGTATTTATTGCTTGACCATAAAGGGATTATTTTTAAAATCTTAATACTTATTAAATAAAACCTAACATGTGTCCCTAACCATTTATATTATCCATGTAAGGGGGCGGCCCCATTCATTTATATCTTATAGTTTATAAAAACTATATAAATAAACCTATTTAATGGTTTTCTTTTATATAAGAGTGGGAGTGGAGAATAAAATGAGATAATATCTCAAGTATAAATGTAGAATTCTTAGGTATAAATGGAGATTTTTTTTTTTTAAAAAAAAAACTAGTTTATTGGTGGCCCATGTGATAGTGTGGTAAATATTTATTAAAATATTGGTACTTATAGCCACATAAAAGTTTTAAAAATTTTAACTTACAAGAATTATATAAAATATTTTGTAATCTTTCCATAGTTTTAAATGTGTGCAAGGTAAAATTAAAACTAAATGAAGGGAGGAGATAAGGTTCATGAAAATTAGGAATTTCAATTTATTTTATTGTTGGTCGGGTGAAATTACTTGGCCCCTCTTTAAATATGCAGGTTAATCTATACTCTCATTAATCTACTTGCACTTGGTAAAATTCTTTTACCCTGGTCTATGTCCTTTAAACCCCTTTAATAAGGGTTATGTGTTTTTTTTATAAAAACACATATACTCTAGTTTATAATTTTTATGAACTATATGTTATTTTTTATTTACATTCTATAAACTATATACGTCTTTTTTTAAAAAGTATATATATATTTTTACATTATAAATTATAATAGGTTATTATAATGTATTATAATATATCCTTCCTAATATTATAAAGAAGAAGAAAATATGGAATTTCACATTCTAGAAATACACAGCAAGTTTTTGGTTTCATTCAATTTGACGGTCAAATGACCGTTACGGTAGACCAAACATAAGACAATATGACGGTCATTTAGACATCAAATTTAAGTTTATAAGTTCCAGGAAACTTTCAGTGTGTTAAAATTGATGGTCAAATGACCATCACGACAGACCAAAAAACAAGCCATTATGATGGTCATTTAAACGTCAAATTTAAGTTCGTAGGTTCCAGGAAACTTTCACTGTGTTAAAATTGACTGTCAAAAGATCATCATGACAGACCAAAAAATAAGCCATTATGACAGTCATTTAGACGTCAAATTTAAGTTATCCACATTTTTGTCTACATTAATTTTTTCAAAAATTTGAAGTTGTTATGCATTCTTAGGGGTCTCTTCTTCACTTCTATATGGTCGGAAATATTTTTTATATAAATGTGGGGTATAATACAGAGCCCTTTATATTGCAGGTTATTATTTTGATCATGGGAGGGTAATTAGTATGCATTATAATGACAAAATTAGTTATGATCAAATAGTTTCTTTATATCTATAAAATTTAGATATGATTCTATTAAAAATGTTGTTTTTATTATCGATAAATATGTATCTAACTCTGTGGTACATTATATATTCTAATGAGGTGTGTTTTACAAGTTTAGGAAAATAATGGCATCTAGGTATTTCTGTCTTGAACAAAACCTAGATTTCTAAATGAAACCAACTACAACATTTGGGTCAAAACAAAATTTATGGTGAGGAAACTCTAGATGATTGTTTCTGGATATGAGGTTTACTCCCACTGGTCAGTCAAGCAATTGTAAATAACAAGAATATATTCTTGCAATGAATGCATGAAGCTCTTTCTGATGATTCTACAAAATGTGAACGATGAGTACCTGTCTACAAATTGGTAATATCGAACATCTGAAAGAAGTACGGACACAACTAGAATCCATGCATGAAGGATACTTGGTATATCAAGGATAGTAATGAGAGTACAATAGCTAAAGAAATCCAAAGAAATGGTTTGTATATTTTTTGATGATTTCTCTTTTGCATCTTGTTTTATATCTCAAAGGTTGAATAATTTAAAACTGTGGCATGAAAGGTTTAGGACATGTTAATTATCAAAGCTTATATGAAATTTCTAGATATAATCTAGTGAAAGGTTTACATATGTTATCTTCCTATCTTGAAATTAATTCATTAAATTACTTCTAAATGATGGTTTTGATTCTGATTTAGTAAATAGTCATGATGATTTTTTTGATATTATAGATGTTTCTGAAATTCTTATCTTCCTAGATAAGAAATTAAATTGGGCTTACTCTATGTTAGAAAGTTCATATCCTATTAACCTTAGGAAAATGACCAAAATCTATCATATGTACTATGCATTAATTACCTTGTATGAAGCTGAGCCATGCAAAGTATTATAGGGTCTAGGTGGATATAAAAACTAAAATATAATGTTGATGGTTGTATTAAAAAACATAAAGTTAGACTTGTTGCTAAAGGTTTCACTCAGAAACTGGGTATTGATTATGTTGAGACATTTTCCCCTATAGCTAAAATGAGTAGTGTTAGGGACTTATTTACAATCACCACTCAATTTGGGTGGGGAATCTACCAAATTAATAACAAATATACTTTCTTGAATTGCGATTTTAAAAGAATAATTTTACATGTTTCAACCTAAAGGATTTGAAAAAAATGGTAAAGCATAACTATGTTTGTAAGTTGAGAAATCCTTATATGGTTAAAAATAAACTCTTACAGCTTGGTATGTAAAAATTATTTCCTTCTTTAAATTTTTAGGTTTTGTGAATTGTTCTTCTAACAATGATATGTTCACTAAGCAATAAGACTCACATATTATCATTATATGTATATATGTTGATGATTATCTTATGTCTAGTGATAATTCTGATTTAATTCATAGTATTAAAGAGAAATTGAAGTAGTACTTTGAAATGAATAAGTTAGGTCTCTCACATCATGTTATTTGTATGATTATATTTCATTCTATTGTTATTTTTCAAAACACAATATGTAACCATTGTATTAAAAAAAGTTTCTTATGATTGATTGTAAACCATTTTCTACTTCAATGGAAGTTGGAATAAATATTGATCCTTAAATCGACATTATGAAAAAATGTTGATCCTATTTTATATATGATTGTTAGTTGATAGTTTGATTTATCTAACTATAACTAGATCATATATTTCCTATATAGTAGGAATTACCTCAAGGTTTATGCAGAAACCTTTTTTAGAGATCATTAGAAATCTTGTAAAAATATTTTTTAGATATATTGAAAGGAACAATCAATTATTGGTCGCATTATACTAAAAATTAAAGATGCTATATTATATAGATTTTGTGATTCTAACCATACTAATGTTGTGTTATAAAATATAATGGATATGTGTTCAAGTTATTTTGGTGTAGGAACCATTATTTGGAACAAAAAATATAATCAACAGTCTCCATTTCTTCTACTAAGGAAGAGAAGTACAATGGAAGAAATAAAGAAGTCCATGTGGCTATGCAATGACTATTGGTATAGATACACATGGAAGTATAAAGGAAATATTTATCTTCTATGTAGCGATTAGAGTTGTATTACTCTTGATTAAGAATCTAGTTCAACATCAGAGAATGAAGAACATTGAGATACATAGACACTTCGCCCGTTAGAAGGTGCAAAGTGATGAGATAAATGTCAAGTTCATGTTGACTGAAAAGATAGGTTGCTGACATCTTCAGATAGTCCCTAAGTGTTGCAAAGTTTTATCACTTTTGTGAAAAGCTTGAATTGTCAGAGTTTCCATTGAGGGAGAGCGTGTATATGAAAATGTCATCTCCTAATGGAACTTGGTTTTTGTAAAAATACCTTCGGGACATTTGTAAAATACATTCAGGCAAGTGTAAAAAATACCTTCGGAAAAGTGTAAAAAGACATTTCGCACATGTATACCTCCTTAGCTTCTTTTTTAGAAAGAAGTGTAGAAAGATCTTAAAGGTGGTCATTTAGTAAAATCTTTAGTGCTATTAATTTTACTAGTAAACATCCAATACAAGAATATTATTAAGGAGGTCCTTGGTCGTAAAAGGACTCTTATATGCTTGGGTTCAATAACATTTTATGAGAACCTGTGAGAATATGTAAAACTCACAAATCATACTTAATCATTGATCATGGGATGATCTTTGGGATTCTAAATAATTTTGTACCAACAGGTAAATTGAGTATGATAAATGTATTATAATTCCTTCAACCGATATGCTAGTCTAAAACCTTTATTGTTTAAGGATTGTAAATCTTGTAGTGTACCACAGATAGGTAATCTATTGGTATATGTTATGTTTTCCAACTTAACATTAAGGAGGGAGTGTTGGAACATAATGATTAAGTGGTCTGGACAACCTTTAATGTATATGGGCCCATCACTAATATATAGGTTAATATTTAATAATATGAAATATTTATATTTCTATTATTAAATATGCTACCCTGGGTATATACTTTAGGTTAAATATTTAATATCATGAAATGATTATATTTCTAATATTAAATATTATAAACCCAGGTGTATATGTCAACCATTTTAGGTTGAAAATGGTGGGTTGAGAGACATACCTGATCACCTTACATAAAAAGTACTTTAGGTCCTCATTTGATATATTCGGGAAATATATCAAAGGTGTGCAAAGTCAAGTGATTTGGTTTTACCATTAGTAAATAGGGTTTTAAAGTAGGAGGTGATATTACTGGATGTAAAATAAGTCCTCTGAAGTAAAAGGTTATTTTCAAAATATTTTTTATCCCTATTGGGGGTTTTCCACTATAAATAATGTGTCACCTATATTATTTATTTCCTATAAATATTTATTTATTTATTTATGTTATGATGTAATGTTTATTTAAATATTTATTGTAACATTATATAATATATAATTTGATTAAATTTGTATTTATTGGAATTCTCAAATTTTAACAAATTCAAGTCCCCAAGTATGAGATAAATGTTAGCATATAAAATTTCACTACATTTTATTTGACAACCCCATCAAAAATTTTCCCCTTTTTTGGTCAAACCAGTCAAAATAGTCTAATTTGTCAAAATTTCTAAAATTGCTCATTTTCAAAGATCAACTTCTAGGAAGGGTTTTGGGATCCTCAAATCATTTTAGAAGTATTTTTTACAGTTAATGGAAATGCACCAAAATATTCTTAGTGATGGTATGATTTAGAAAACATTCTAGGATCTTTTGGATGGTCTTGGAAAATATTTCTTGATATACGCTTTTTGAGAAAAGGGAGTGTGCATGCTTTGTTGAAGATTCAAATTCAACGAAAGGTTTAAAGAGCCTTATGAAATGTTGGAATATCATATCTTATGCATTGGAAAGATAATAGAACTAGTCATTTTCATGTTAAATGTATAACATGTAAAATTTAAAATTTTGGTCATGACAACCAAACCCACACTTGAAATTCCCTTTCCTGATCAATGTAGACCTTTCCTCTGGAAAAAAATTCAATTGTGTCACCATCATTTGGGTCAAGAGGAACACGATAACACAGTTTTCAATTTTTTTTCTTGTGTAAATTAGTGTACCTATCTTTATTCCTGAATTTACTGAGATCTATGGAAGTACGGTGCTCTTAAAGGCTTTAAAAGGGCTATTTTTGTCATAAGAGGAAATCACTTAGAAGCTAACTGCAAGGGAACAACCCATATGGAGGTTATATGGTAAATTATTGAGATAATCCAAGGAATTTTATGAAGTTACTATGGATCCATGAGATGTCAAGAAATTTTCAAGAAAAATCGGTTCTTTTTGGCATGACACTAGGGAATGCATGTTTCAAAGAAGATAGTCACCTTGTTTAACAAGTTTCAAAATCCTCGGGAGGTCTTGGGAAGCCAGATCATAATAATTGGAAATATGAAAGAGCATAATTCATGTTGAAATAATTAATATATAATTTTGGGAATATGAAAAATGTGAAAGCATGTCCATTGATGCAATACAAGAGTATTTTACAAGGTAGAACTTTCTTGAACAAGTCAAGAAGAGTTATGAGCCTAAAAAAAATTCCAAATGGAATAAATTTGACCATACTCATGGTACAAATGTTGGATTTTTTCATACTTATTTTGAACTCTGGTGGCAACTCTGCTTACTAGCGCACACACGTAGGTAAAAATGGAAAATGGAATAAAAAGGAAAATTGAAAGTTGAATCACTTATTTAAAATATTAGTAAAAAACTCAGTGGCTCCTTTAGAGTAAAATAATATAATTTTGGTTCTCCAAAATCCATGTATTTCTCTCGATCCTGAAAAATCCACTCTTTTTTGTATTTTCACGTTGAGTTTGATGACATCAACACAACCAATCATCTTTGAGTGGGGTTTTGGAGCATAGATTCCCTTTAGTGTAAGGGAATATGGGGGACACTAAAGTGTGTTCCCCTTGTGGAAGAGTTGGTTGTGTGAGTTAAAGTGATAACTTAAGGTGGTAAGAGATGTTATATATTCATAACTTGATCTATTTCCCCCTACTAATGACAGCTACACCCATGACAGCCTTTTGGAGGCCCAATTTCCCTCTTTCCATTTTTCCCAATATCTAAGGGGACATAAGGTATACAAGTGTTCTCACCTTACGGAGGAAACTTTTTGTCACTTGAAAGTGACAACTGGGGTGTTAGGGAAGTGTTAATAACTCACCATTTTGACAAAATCTGCCCCCCTCATGAGAACCACACCCATAGTGAATTTTGGAGAGGTTGATGTCCCCTTGTCTATTTTCCCCCTTATTTTAGGGTGAAACCACACCTCTAACCTCCACTAGACTTGAGTTAGCTATTTTAAATTTAAGGTGAGTTAAATGGATCTAGTGAGAGGAAAAATGAATTTGAAAGACGTATAACTTCATACTTAGTAATTTTTGTATTTCATTATGATTTTATCTTCCCCTAATGCTATTGTAGTGTTATTATGCTTCCAAAATTTCTTCAGACATCCTTCATGCTCAAAAACCATTTTTTCTTATATCTTCCAAACCCCATGCTCATTTTTCATAAAACTTGTACTGTAGTTTCCTCTCCAAAATTCCTTTCCAATGATCCCAACCTTGCATCCAATGGTGCTCTAAATTATTTTTAATGAATGCTTTTTTTTTTCAAAATAGTAACTATTTTTTCAGATCTATGGAGTTCTAACAATTGAAATCCTTCAAACATTACAACAAAGCATCTTTTTGAATTAAGAAAACTTTTGAGACCAAATTCATTCCATTACGACACTGGGAGGACACACTTTTAAAGATAGAAAGCCTTACTAAGCATCATTCTCTATAAATAGTAAGTGTTGTAAATAGATCATTCTCAGAGCTTCCAATTCCCCTTACACATCAGGGAAACTCAAAAGTGTAAAATTAATGAACTGATAACTAAAATGGACTTCTCAAAATAGGGATTACTAAAAATAGTAAGTGAAAATATATTTATCAAAAAAAAAATGGGAGCCTTGCATGCTGAATAAAGAGCACCTCTATGAATTTGAAACATTGTAGAACACCTAAATAACCTAACATATTCATGATTTTACACTATGCATTTTCAATTGAATGAAGGATAAATTTTTTTAGAGAAGAGAACATTTTCCAATGAATAATAGATGAGAAATAAATTGTTTTAGAATCCTAGGTTTGATTCCATTAAAAAAGGAAACATTTATGTTACAAATGTGAATTTTGAATCTAAGAAGAGAAAGGTGATGATCTCTATGTTCTAACTCCAACATTGTGTTCAAAAAGGGTCACCATGTTTCCATATAAGTGTAACTCTCACAATAAATTTTCTAAACACTCATTCAATGCCTTGGAGTGTGTACACATCTCATATTAGGAGGAATTTACAATCAAAATGTTCCAACTCAACAACAGGTCAAAGGAAAGGAACTTCATTCATTGAGGATTCACTCAAGATCCATCTGAAGAAGGTTTTCTATCAACAAGATGTTTTCCCGTCTCTAGATTTTAATTTCTCTCTCTCTTATTCTCACTCCTCCCTCCCTCTCTCACTACTGATGAACTAAAAATTGACTAAACGAGGTAGTATTAAGATAATTAATCTAAGTTATGAATAGTTGTACTAAGGTAACTAAATGTACTAAAGAAATATTTTAATGATATAATAAAATATGTAAGATGAAATAATAAACCCTAATGTGCAAGAAAGAAGAGGAAAGAACTCAGAAGATAACAGATGCTTGTCGAACGGGTGTCGCTAGAAGTAAATGGATAAATCAGAAACATGAGCGACTGTGATCAGGGTCCCGCAGAGGACAAATCTGGGTGATGTGGCTAGACTGGAGCAGCCTGGGAGAGGACTATGTCATGCCCACATGTGACTCTGGTAATTAAAACAGGTCCCCTGTAGTCTAGGAAAAAGGCCTGTCAAAATTAGTCTTCATAGGTCCTGGAGATGACTGATAACCTTCGTTGTTTGTTGCACTAGTTTTCATGTATTGCGCTGAATGTTCCAAATATTCCAAGAGTAAGAAATAACCTTGCAAAATTCCCAAAAGGAAGTATCAAAACCCTAAAAAAAATAAAGATGCAAATGAATGGGTCAGAGTGACCTCAGCTGCCACAACAGTGGGCTTACTAACTAAGCGTCTACACTACATTTCGGATCACAGGATGTGGTTTCTAGTGAGTGTGTGCATGTTCATTCCCTAGGTGCTCTTGTGTTAGTCAAACTTTGTGAAATAGAAAGAAATAACTAAATGTAGAAAATGTAATAGAATGTGTGCATGGAATAGAATAAAATACCTCCCCCTATGAATTGTGATGTATATTTCCTAGCTTGTGCCTTGATGATGGAACTATGTGGATGCCAATGAAATAGATGGATGAAAATCTAGATGAAGTGATAGTAGTAGATGATGCTAGGTCCCTCATTATGGTATCATAAATTTATATTTATAGGGTTATCTTGCTCTAATTTTGTAATTAACCCTGAAAAGGGTGACCACAAGAAAGATAAAGATGTAAAATAGACTAAAAGAGGCCCAAGAAATGGTGGGAAAGTGCAAAAAGGGCCAAGGCACCTCTGGTGGGACTAGGGCACCCATGGTTCCCCAATATAAATATGTGTGCTCCAGTTGAGGCTCAAATAACGTGGAATGTCAAAAAATAACTGGGAATATGGGTGAAATAGGACACAATTTACAAAATAAAATAAACAAGATGGCCAAAGGATGAGGGTTAATTAGTACTGTCTTCACTCAAGAACATTCTAAATAGTAGTATGAGACTGGGATAAATAAATGTCTAAAGTGCATGATTTTGTGACTACATTTTCCCCCCATTTTATGTTGGTGAGTGGAAATATCAGAAACATAAAGTAGATGGAGATGTGTAATTGATGTCCATGAAGAGTGTAGTAGAAATGCGCCGAAGGACTAGACAAAAGCGTTGAATGACAAAAAGATGGAGGAGCTTGGAAACTATAGATGAAAAATAAGAAAATAAAAAGTGATGAGAGTGAACCTAGGAATAAATGTGTGTAGATGTTGCAGTGTGTAGTGTACATGCATGGTTAGTAAAGCATGTGTGCTTCCACAGAACGTTGTTGTTGTTTTTTTTGTTGCGCCAATTTGACTATTTGTTTCTCATACGGCCAGACCTGCAAGGAGAAAATGATCAAGTAGTCAAATATGTATGCATGTAAGTGTAAAAATTCTATGTAAAAGACACATGTGTGTTTAAAATGCACTAATGTAAATGGAAAATGTAAATGTAAAGGTAAATGAAACATGTGCGTTTGGATCCATGTCAAGAGAGAAAGTGTAGAAGGATATCCTATACTACAAGCTTTTGGGGATGATTTCATGCAATAGTGCCGAAGAAGTGCATGGAGGAAATGCTCTGTGTCCTCCAAGATTCTAACTGTTTCCACTGAACCATGTGTAGAGATATTTGTACTCTCATGGTTTTTTGGGTGATCCAACGCCACTAGTCTGAAGTAATGTAGAGAGGCACACCCATTATAACCTCCAAGCTTGTAACTACTTCCCAGAAAATGCTAAGGACACCATGTCCTTTAAAATCTACTGTGTATGGGGTTCGTAGAATGGTTTGAACCCACTCGTTGTATGTAACCCATAATGCCAAGGGTATAAAGTGCACTGAACTGAACTCGGTGTAAATACGTTGTGTTAGTATGTAAATCCCCCAAATGATGCCCCCCTCTTTGGGGGCGCATGTGACGTCGTTGATAGGAGACATGTTGCCCCAAAAGTTGGGCCAACTCACATGTATGTTGTAACCCTAGAAAGTGCTTGGTAGAAACCAAGGCACACACAAACAAGAAGGCTAGCCAAAGACAAGTGTAAACATACATGCATGTAGAAAACAATGTGTAAGCTACACAAACAATGTAAAAGCTACTGAATTGAAAAGTATTGTAAACACGCAAGAAGACAAGTAAGCCACACAAAGCGGGCTGCAAATATGGGACATCACTCATGATGTTCGCAAGACATGCAAGGCCATCATGGCCACAAACAACAGACAAGTGTGCACACCAAACATAGGGCAAGGCCCAAACAAACAAACAATGGAGAGACAATAATCAGACAATGTAATCAAACAAGTATGGAAATAAATATCCTTGCATAACAAATGTTACACATGAAGCACCCATTAGCATGTTAGAAAGATATCTAGTATGTCAAAAGTCATGTATAAGCAAGTAATGTAAAGTGCTAAGTATAAAATGAAACAATAACACCTAGAAGAGACGAATGTGGATGCCCCCAACAACCAGTGTAGGAAGGCTAGAAGGTGAGCATCCATGTGCTGCGTGTAAGATAATTGTATCTGTGATCACAACTAAAAGAAGGTGTGAACACACATGTGTGTATGATATAGATAAATGACATACAAGTAATTAAACTAGCATGTGTAATAAAGTGACCATGAACAAGTAAAAGTAAGCAAGAATATAAGCAACCATAATATGCAGTATGCTATGGATGGATGGAATGGAATGCAAAATGGATTGATAGGAGGCTGTGTGCCCCCTGAGTGGATGGAAGTGTATGCAGTGAGGTTCATTTTTTTTCCCCTCAACATTCAAGAATGAACCGTAAATGAGAGTGTGTCATTGAGGAAATGGTCAAGTAGTGTGTGTTGTGTCTAACGCGCATTGTGATGAATGTGTATATGTGTAGTGATGATGAGATGCAACCCAACAACGATGGTGTGTGCATGAACCTTATAGCCGAAGTGTATATCCCAAGAAGATGAATGCATATAAGTGATTATTTATCCTAAGCATATATCACTATAAGATGAATAGATTAGTGATGATTTAACCCTAAGCGTATATCACTACAAAATGAAAGGATTAGGTGTGGTGATATAACCTAAGGTGTAGACCACTAGAAAATGATAGAATAGAGTGACGATTTATCTCTAAAGTGTATGTCACTACAAGATGAATAATAGTGAGGGAGTGGTGATATCAGTAACATAAGGTGGAATGAGTACCACTACAAAATGTCACTAGCCTAGAAATAGCATGGTGAAAGGTTAGGTGAGATTTAGCTAAATGTGTATGTCCACTAGCCTAGCGATGTCTGCATGTTAAAATGGATCGAGGAACTAAAGTGTAATGTGTGAGTTCAGCATGTAAGAATCCATTTGATTTGTAAATGACCTCAGCAACAGTGAGTATGGAAATACGATGAACTAAAATGCAATGCATCAGGTAGCAATATGAGTGCAATGCATAAGATAGAATGTAGGTATGTGTAATGGCAAAAAAATCAACCATGTGATGAGTATGTAAATGGTGTAAGGATACGATATGTAGAATGCAATGAAAAAAGTGTAGAATGTGTAAAGTGATACATGTAGTATGTATGTGTATAGATAGAAAATGTAACGCTAGACTCCTATGTGATGAAGACTAATGGTGTACGATATAATGATGTGTAAATACACAAATGTTGAAAATGTTGTAGGACTAGACTATAGAATGTATACATGTGTACATGATATATGATGATGTCAATGTGTAATGCCTATAGTGTAGTGTGTGGGGTTCAGTGTAGTAGTAATCCCTCAACAGTCAAGTGTGAACCGAAGCCACAAGAGTGTGTCCTCGATTACTGGCGCTGCTAGAATGTATGATGATTATAGGACTAATGTGAGGATATGAATATATAAGGATGTAAAACATGATGATTGCTAACTATGCTAAGATGAGGTGGGAGTGAGTTTAGTGTCATGCCCCCCAAGTGTATGATAGAAAAGATGACTATGAATTGCCATGATCAAGAAGATCATCATTATCATGATCGAAACCTTCTGGGGGTAGCATCTAAAACTTGATAATCTATAGAGTGGGGATGGGCTCATAGAGGGACCCATTGCAACATAGTGTGTAAGACATTCATTGCATATTCTTCATCGGTAAAGGCGATCTGATGGGACAACCATGAGCGTGCCAATGAGAGATATTTGGAACGTAAGCATGAGAAGAATCACTAAGGATAGAGATATTGCCAAAAGGCATGGGAAATGTGAGGAAGGAGTGATTAACACTTATTGTACCACCAATATAATCAAGCCAAGATTTTCCAAGTGTGAGGGGAGAGTCACGAGGGGAGCAGTGTAACAAAAACCTGTCAAATGAAAAACATGTAATCCATAAGATGTTGTACTGTGAAAATAGCCATGATAGAGATGTGGTGAATGAAGAGGTGGTAAAATGTCATTGAGTGTTATGCCAAACCTAGCCAAATTATCATGTGTACAAATAGTTTCTAAACATGTAGAGTCAATGAGGATATGTTACCAAAAGGTCCTATTGATGAACAATGTGCATGTAAAAGGAGGTAGTGGAGCATAAATTCATGGAGGAGAAGAGGAGATAACGTCAATGATACTGTGAGCAATATCCCTTATAGAATACCATAACATTAGTAGATGGAGGAGATCTTAAATCTATATTCATCAGGGCCATCAGCCATAAAGGTTTCTTCGAAATAAGAATCGTCTACATCCTAGAGGGGTAAAGTCAAGTTGTCTTAATGCTTCATCTATAAGTTCAATAGCGTAAACTTCATTATCATAATCTTAAGAGTCATCAGTATGAACATCATCGTGTGTTATGGAATTATCAAGAATGTTGGTAGGGGGCACCGATAGGTGGAGTAGTAGAATAAGTCACAACTGGTGGAGGAGGAATACTAGAAGGGACTGTCACTGTAGGTGGAATAATAGAAGGTGTCGCGATGGTAAGAAAAGAAGGGACAATAATAGGAGCTGATATTGTAGGTGAAATAATATCCATGTTGTGTGAGTGGAAATAGCTGGGGTACTAAGAATGGTGGAGGAAGATGAAGAAGCGCTAGATTGACCAATGTCATATGTGTCAAGGCTTATTTTATAGAATGCGCTGTGAAGGTGGTATGGGCATAGAGTTGGGTAGTGGGGTCTATGTTGACAATATTTGAAGGGTTCTAGGGTATCAACATTGATAGAGTGTTCATATCCATCATGCAAGAACTTAACACATTCAGTGGATAGTAGAAGGTATCACATGCATTACTGTGAATCCAAGGCCTACCTAACAAGAGATTAAACTAGAAGGAGTCATTCGACTAACATAGAAATCAGTAAGTATGGTCTTAGGTCCAACTCGTAGATGTAAAGAGATGGTTCCTATGAAAGGTGTGAGTGGTAGAGTCATAACCGTGAATGAGGGTAGGATTTTTAGAAATGAAATTATCACTAATGCGCTAATTTCTTTAAAAGGGAATGTGCACATAGATTAACAGGCTGATCCATTATCAATGAGGACCCGTTTAATGCAAGTAGTGCTAATAATGACAGTAATGAGCAAAGGAGCACATGGATTGTTTTATAGCAAAAGGAGAGATATCCTCATCGGTGAAAGATATGGCATGTGGTAGATTATGAAGGGATTGTATGAGATGTGCAAAGGCTACCGCGGAATTATCAGTTTCAATATGAATGGCACAAAGGGTAGCTTCTAGTGTGTTGCGACAATCTGGTGCATTACCTAATAATCATAAAGAGAGATCTTAACAGGGCGTATTTTTAAGTTTCTCAATGATTTCATAGCCCTTAGAAGTAGTAGGAGTAGGTACTGAAGTAATGGGTGGAGCCGTAATGGGTGGAGGAATAGATGCAGGGTGGAGCCGTAAGTGTATTAGAACGAATTACAAATGAGTAGTAATGATATTAATTTATGGGAAGGGGTTAACGCTAGGTATGATGAAGTGAGGAGGATGATTGAGTACGCACACATGCATGAATTCAGTAGCAGTAGTAACTATACGCCTGTGAATTTAGTTGTTACAAAGGTGGGATAAGAGGATTGAGACATAACGTGCACAAGGGAGATGACATTTTCAAGAGGTAGTGGGTTCTAGGGAAAGGAAGTCTAAAAGGCGGGTTCACTAAAATCATTAACTAAAAATGGACTAAACTAGGTAGTATGAAGGATAGTTACTCTAAGCTATGACATAACTGTACTGAAAGTGAAGTAAATATAACAAAAGGAGTATAATAATTATATAAGACAAATATGTAAGATGACATGCTAAACCAAAATGTGTAAAAGAGAGTGAGGAAAGAAATTGGTTGATAACCAGATGCTTGTCGAAGACTATCGTACAAATGTAAATGGATAAATCAAAAAATAGGAGCGACTGTGTTGGGACCCCAAAGAGGATAGATATGAGTGAAATCGGCTGGAATGGAGTGCCTAGGAGAGGATTGGGGCACCCACAGGCACTCTGGTAAGCAAAACATAGGTGCCCTAGGTCTGGGTAAAAGGCCTCAGAATTAGTCTTCATAGGTCTTGAAGATGACTGATAACCTTCCCAATCTTGCCGCACTAGTTTTCATGTTACTGTGCATCAAACACTCCAAATATTACAAGAGGAAGAAATGACTTACAAAAGACCCAAAAGGGAATATTAAAACCATAAAAAAAGAAATATGCAAATGAATGGGTTAGACTGACCCCATCTACCACAACACTGGGCTTACTAATTGAGCATTTGCACTATAGTTCGAACCCAGGATGTAGGTTTTAGTGTGTGTGTGCATGTCATGCCATAGGAGCTCTTGTGTTCAGTCGTACTTTGTGGAATAGCGATAAATAACTAAATGTAAAAAATGTAATAGAATGTGTCGTATGGAATATAATAAAATCCCTCACCCTTATGAATTGTGATGCAAATGTCATAGCTTATGCCTTGATGATGGATATATGTGGATGCCAAATGTAATAGATGGATGTAACTCTAGATGGAGTGATAGTAGTAGATGATGTTAGGTCCTTGATTATGGTCTTATAACTTTGTATTTATAGGGTTATATTACTCTTATTTCATCATTATCCTCCAAAAATTTTGACCATAAGAAAGATAAAGATGTAAAATAGATAAAAGAGGCCAAAAAAGTGGTGGGAAAGTGCAAAAAGGACCGGGGCGCCCCCAAGTGGGACCAAGGCACTCATGGGTGCCCCAGTATAAATCTTGGGCGCCCTAACCAAGGCTAAAATAACACAAAATGTCAGAAAACGGCTTGGCATCTGGGTGCAATAGTTCGTGAAAATCACGAAATAAAATAAACAATATGGCCAAAGGATGGGGGTTAATTAGTACTTTCTTCACTCAAGAACCTTCTAAATAGTAGTACGAGACCAAGATAAATAAATGTCTATAGTGCATGATTTTGTGACTACAGCTACATTCTATTTATTCATTTAGAATTTAACTTTTCACTCTTTTGTCTTATTCAATTAAGTGAAGTAATGTTGCATTGTAAAATTCACTTTTCACAAATGAGAAAAGGACTTTGTTCCATTCCTAGGGAATTTGAAAAGTCACATGGTGTGAAAAGAAATATCATACGGGGGCGAGAGGAAGAGACATTTTATAAGATATAAATGGTAATGTCTTCTCCATTCCAAAGGGGTTAGTTTTTCTTGGTTGATAGCTCCCATTGTCTTATTACAAGCAAGAAACTACCATTATTCTATCTCCTTGTCTTATGTTTTTCTCTCCATCTTAACTTTACTCAATGAACATGGTTACTTGCGCAATATTATGCAAATAAACTTTGATTTACTTGTGTTTTGTTCCTCTTTCCTTGACATGGTGTCTTCTCATTGTTAACTTGGCAATATTTTGGTTTTATGTCAATAAACTTAGGTGACTATTTATTGAATAAAACCCCCTCCTCTCTTTCTACACTCTTTATAAACACACCTTTCCTCCACATCCTTTTTGCACAAGGGTTTAGTATAGTATTCATGTGATCCCTGGTTGAAAGGCCACCCACGATGGTTAGAGTAGTGTCTATATTTCTTGTTTTCAATAATTTGAGCTCCCTTATTCCTAAGTAGAAGGACCTAGTCCTAGACCGTTGGTGAAAATCCCTAATTTTCCCTTATGAAAAATTATTTCGCTAACAGGTCCTTCTCGGCTACATTGGTTTAATGATGATGTTTTGAGAAAAAAAATTAGCCAAAATCTAATGAATTTTTTTTCATAAACCATATAATCTAGTAATATCTCATCTAAACCTCAAATGGGGCATCTAATTCATCTACAAAAACCTCTATCTATTTCTCTCAACTCTTTCCCATTTTTTTGTTGTCGCATCAAATGAAATGTGGAAAAAACATTCAACGTTAGTGTTAAGGTGTATAGAGTGATTGTTTTTAATTGACACCTCATTGCACCAAAATGATGGTGCCCACATTAGGGAAAATTTAAGTGGTGAATTTTCACAAACTCGCAAATATTAGGGTTTTTAGAAATTGGAAATGGAAAATATTCAGTAGTCGGCTGCCACCCAGTTCACCAAAAATTTCGGCCAACATTTCATTTGTATGGGTCATTTTTACTACTATTTACACATATAAATTAACTTATGCTTGTATTTTTCCAATATTTAGAATCAGACTGTGTTCATATTCACCGAGGTATAATACTATGCACATTGCCAAGGAATAATACATAGACAACCGTCCAATTTTTTTTGTAATGTGTGGCTATCATCCTACTTCGATACTTCTTTCGTCCAACCTCTGTCATCCAACATCAATCTGTCCAACCTCAATCCATATAACTTCACTCCGTCCAACCTCAATCTTTCCAACCTCAATCTATCCAACCTCAATCCACCCAACTTCAATCTATCCAACCTCAATCCATCTAACCTCTGCCACCGAAACTGTTCATCTAACCCCTAGCTCGTCATGTCCCTATCAATCCAACTCATATTATGTCCTACCCTTGTTCATCCAACATATTTCCCCTCCTACCCTTGTTATCTAACTCTTTACCGTCCATCCTAGTGGCCATCTTTCAATAGTCAATATCTGTGACATATCCATGGATTTTGGAAAATAAGGTAAAAAGGTTATTATCAATTTAAAAAAGAGTATCAAGACATTGTTTGGCTATTTTGGTCACTCAAAAAATATTAGTATTGTGTCCAGATCTGCATAACATATTGGCATGTACTATCTACTAATTTGCATAATTTTATTATTATTTTTTACATATAGTATGTTTCTTGTACTCCTCTCGATTAAATTATGTATTTACTCTTTGTACTCTTTTTCATTTAGTGGTATTAATCATATAAATAAGTAATACTATATTTTTGCAACACTTTTATATGCAGAAATTTCTCAAACACATTCAAAAATTAATATTTTTCAAGATGATCCTATTGATGAAAACATTTTTTCCCTTGATGACATTGAACTACGAGAAAATTCATCAAATTCTCATCCAACACCAACATTGGAGAAATATTCTACTCCAATGTATGTTTCCAAAAAAAAGATATGTGACAATCAAGATATTCCTGAAGAGAAAGTAGATGCACAATTTGAAGTCGAAGAAAGTAATAAAAAATATGTGAGAAGAAAGAGGATAAACTGGAAAATAGGAAGGACTTTCAGGTTTGAATGGGCAACCAAATATCCTTTTATTGAACCTGTGAAGCCAAAAAAATGTAATGATATTCCAACTCAATGTCTATGTAAAATATGTAGTTGGAAACAATGGAAAGATCATACAATGTAACTCAAACTAGACACCATTGAAAAAAACTATGGGAAAATATATATTTCACAAAATCAAAAGGATGGGCGCATAGTAAGATCTCATAAATGGAAAAATGCAAAAGATTGCTTACATGTAAAGTATGCAGAAGAGTATGAAAAAGAACAAAAACATTTGAAAATTCTAAATGAAAAAGGTGGCACAATTGTAGCAAAATTAGGCAAAGCTATGGAGACTGAAATGCTTGCCAAAAGTATTCAATTTGTTACGGTATTCCATATGTTGAAAAAGGAAAGAATCATTTCAGATTTCTTAGATAATAAAATATTGTATCAGGTTATTGGCTTACAGAATGTTCCACAATCACATTGTTCAGTTAACAATGGATGGGAAATTGTAAAATGTATTTCTTTGGTGGAAAAGGAGGATTTGAAAGAGGCTAATAAAAATACAAACTTTATTTCACTTTCAATTGATGAGTTCACAACAGTAGAAAATACTTCATCGGTTTGTATTCATCTATATACTTTTGAAAATGAAGTAAGAAATCCCCATCTCTTATCTATTCATAAAATGAGTGAAAATTACAATTTTGAAAACCTTTACAAATTCATGGTGTCAAGTTTGAAAAATATAACAGGTATGGATGATTTATCCATTGCAACAAAGTTAGTTTGTGTTGGATCTAGCAGTACAACTGTAATGCAAGGGGCCAAAAATGGTCCCTGCATCAGAACACAGAAATCTGTTACACCCTATATGATACCAATTCATTTCATGGCTCAAAGAATGAATCTGACATATAAAATTGTGAGCACATTCGAAAGTATTTCCAGAGTGGAGGAGCTGGTCTATGACTTACATGCATATTATTCAACTAGTCCAAAAATATTTTTAGAATTTCATAAATTTGTAATTGGATTGACAAATGGGAAAATGCTTTTTAAATATGTGGATACTAGATGGATTTCAATGTATGAGCCTACTTGTAGAATATTTAAAGAATATCCTTCATTGACATGTTTTATGCATAAACATTGCAGGGAAATAGATAAAGCGAAATATTTTTTCTATCGTCTAACAGATATTGAAACTTTACTTACATTATGTGGAATTTTTCCAATGTTGAATGAGCTAAATGTGTTGACGAAGCAAGTGCAAGAGAATTGCATCTACATAAGCGACTTCATATGACTGAGGAAACACGTGTGCATGAGTCTAGATAGTTTATATTTTTCAGATGGAATTTTTTGGAGACCTATTTTTGAAAGTTGGAATACATTAACAGACCTTAAAAATATAGATTGGTACTTAAAATATAATATAAATGATCATCTGTGTATAACAACTTATGGGAAGAGATACCAATTCATACTTTTCAGAGAAGAGAAGATTTGGTTGGGTCATATTTGGAAGAAGTAAGAGTGACACACAATTAATATGAAACAATATTATGTGACATGCAAAATAAATTGAACAATATTTCTCAATCTTTATCTACAAAGATCCATGAACGATTCAAAAAATCTAAATTACTTGAAGAAATGGGACTTGTCAATCCACTATTTTGGAATATAGCTAGAGGTGTTACTGAAACGTCCATGACTAATATATTTATAAAATACATGAATAGTCTAATGGAACATTTTTGTAAGCGCGAAGAGATTAATGATGTTATTATTGAAGTTATTTTGCAAAAGAAGTTACTTAGTTCTCAGTCACAACATTTTTCCATGACTATGCTAAAGCAATTTTATTTTTTGGACGAGCCAAAAAAAATGGTTCCATTAGAAGACTTTGGAAGAAGCTTTAATCAAGTAGTTCTTTGCAAGATGATTTGAGAGAGTATTTTTGAATATATGAGTTTTTTAAAACAATGATCATGGGATCTGTTGAATGTGAGATGGTATTCAATACTTATCCTTCGTAAAATTAAAAAAAAAAAATTTAGAAAGTTTTTTAAGATTGTATGTATCTTGTTATTCTGTGGAAATTTTTCCTTATGAGAAAACACTTGCATTGTGGAATTCACTCATAGAAACAAGAAGAGTATGTAATATTCTTAATGATCCAAGGGATTCAAACACATCCACCAAAAACGCTACCAATTCAATAGAATTTGAGGACACTTATAAATAGGTTGCTCCAGGACTATTTCAATTTCCAGAGTCCTAATTTCTTGTCTACATTCTTGACACTATTGACAAAATGGTTTGATATATTGATATATTTTATATTTATTAATGATTACCAACACTTCTTAATAGACTATGTCGTTTTACTTGTAAAAAATTCATTTTTTATATTTTGTTTTATTATTGTAATAAAGATAGTGATTTATTTAGATCCATCTGTGTGAATAATATTTTATCTCTGCATGAAACATAAATTCTTTCTATACTCAAACAAACACACACCAAATGTCAAAAACCATGCTTTATATCTCCAAATAGTAACATAAAAAAACATTCACAGTAAACATAAATCCCATTACAAGTTTGCATATTAAATTGTTGAAAACTTTCAATAAATGAGACTTAAAAGTAAATGAAACTTCAAATGTCAGGAGATTAATCTTGTATTCATTCTAACTAAGAGGTGAAGATTACATCCATGAACTCTCGATACATGTTTTCATAAATCATTTTCGGCCAATAAGATAACCTAAGATTATTGGTTATCAATTCCTTCTAGCATATTTCATAGCAAGTTACTTTCCTATAAGAACACATTATGAGGAAAACAAATTTATTTGCGGTATCTTTTTCAGAAAAATAGTTGGAGCTTACGTATGTCATATGGAATTAAAAAGTGAAAATTGGCTGGTTACGATCTTCTAATACACTAGGCTACGAGGTCATTTTGAATTGTGATTATACATAGGAAACATGGAGAAACTGAAGGTGAATATTGTCACTTATGATTTGTTGGAGGAGCAATCTACCACCTAGTTCCCCTCAGTGGCAATGAGGATGAAGTTGGTACATCTAATATTGAAAATCCTTCTTCATCTGAGTAACCCTCATGCACCTCATTTCTTGATAAAGTCTTGTGTTGGGCTATTGATATTTTGAGGGTTATTGTACTCCTCCCTTGTTTCAGCTCCTGATGACTCAAGTGATGGATCGTCATATTTCTTTTCTTTCAGTAAGATATTTGGATCCATCTTATTTTCCTTGATTATCATTCTTAATGTATAATTATTTTGGGATTTAATGACTATAATGTTGTTCCTGTCGGAACTCTATCATATGCACTGTGAAGATTTCCTGTAGGGCATTCTTCAAATGTGCATCAAATACAACTACTTTTTTCTTTAAATTTTCATATTTTTCCTAAAAAATAGAAATGTATTAGATAATTTATAAATAATTTTATGCAATGCTCATAATTTCACAATTTTCATGTGTAAAAGATAAACTACCAAAACTTTATCTTTTTCTGCATTTTGCAATTAAAAACTATTTTTATCTCTAGCCCATTTTTTTAGTACACCCGGGCTTCAACATTAAGATTCTCCAACCTATCTAACATTATATTCTAAAAATTCATCATCATAATCATTATTATACAAAATTGTTCCAGACTGAGATTTATTTATCAAAATCTCAAGCCATGTTGGTTATCTCTATACAAAAGTGAAAAATTAATGCCTTTGAGCATGATTATGGTATCGGGTATTTATTTATTTGATCAAAACTTTGGCCATTTTCTCCCAAGTGTACACTAATTCCACATCAAACATACCCAATTCTTGAATTGTGGCCCCCATACTCTATGATACTGTATTTTCAATGGCAAAATCTGTCTTTTGATCATCCGTGAGTGGAATTTGACTTGGTGGAGGAGGAGAGATGATTTCACAGATATCTTGTTTCACTTGTGGTTGAGGAGATGGAGTACTCTGTATCATATCATGGGTGTCAAAAAGTTCCCCGTCTTAGTGTCACCCACTATAAAACCCCCAAAAAACTCATCATTAAGATTGATCTAGTTTAAAATTTGTGCACTAGTTGCACTCAAGACACCACCCCAAAAAAAAAAATGGAAATTATTAGGTTGTGAGGTGAATTGTTCTTGTGAAGTCGGAAAGAAACGTAATATTCTTCCCTAAAAAATTATTATTTTTGTATAATTCATGGCGGCAATACTAGAGGCATATTTGTATTTTTTGTGGTCGTATATTAATTGCAAGAAACAACGTATTAAAAAAAATGATAAACATTATAAATTACCTTGCATGCTAGGAGATCTGACCATTAGACCTTGTGAAAGAGACAAAGTTTGATCTAGACCGTCAAACTCAAAAGTTTCTACAAACAAAAAATATATAATATTACAATACTTTACCACTTATAGAACAGATAGCTTATTAATGATTCCTGCTAGTATCTTAATTATAAATAGTAATATTAATACCTGCAGAAAATTATGGTGGGAAAGGTGGTGGTACTGGTGGAGCTATCGACCCCTAGGTCTTTTGTGTCTAGGAAATTAAACCAAGTCAATTCTGCTAAATCCATATTATAATCACAAGAGGCCTCTAGAGGGGATTTTCCCCAAGAAATAGCCTCCTTATGAGATATTACAACTATAATTCTTAAAAGGAATGAGAAACAGATTATACCAAGCCACAAAGAACTCATATGCTAATCAAACACCACACTCAATAGTATGAAAGCAATTCACCAGCATAACTTTAATAAAACCTTTGCAAACAAATGAGCAACAATATCATATATTACTATGGAACTCATTGAAATAAAATAAGAATGGACCTTGCTTATATATGAAAGGAATATCAATGTAAGAATTATTCAAGGTCGTAGATCAAACCATAAATTAAGGAAATAACTAGTCATCAAATAACTAGTCAAGACCATAGATTTAGGAAAGAACTAGTCATCAAAGATCTAGTCAATACCATAGATCAAGGAAAACAACTATACCTAATAACTATATAATATCTTCCTAATACCTAAATAAGATAAAAGAAATATCCACACATATAAGTGGGTGAGGATAAATACAATGAAGGTAAATAAAATACCTAGGTGAACATTAGCTAAGGTAAATACCTACTCTAACACCCCCCTCGAGTGAAGCTAGGGACCTAAAATAAAAGTGGCATATCCATATTATGAGTCCCAAAAATTAGGCGTAATCAGGTACTCATGTACAATATGATCATGAAGAAATATTGAACCAAAAGTAGGAAAGAATCCTGCTATAAGGAAAGAGAAATAAGAAGAAGGAAGATGTTCTCACGAACACCCCCCAAGAACAACTTCTGGAAAACCCAAGCATGCCAAGTTACTCAAGGTAGCGAGGTGATGCAAAAGGCTTCGTAAAGATTTATGCAACATGTTGCTGAATTGGAATGTACTCCAAGAAACCGAAAATCCATCCTGAATGTGTTGATGATTGAAGTGTATGTGTATCTCAATATACTTGGTTCACTGGTGCTCAACAGGGTTACAAGAAATGTGAATTTCACTTTGGTTGTCACACCAAAGTATAGTCAATGAAAACTATGGGAATCCAAACTCTGTCAATAAATTTCCAAGCCAAAGAATCTATTGACTCGATGTAAATGCTACCTTGTACTCTTCTGCTAAAGTTGAAAGTGTAATAACATGTTTCTTTTTGCATGCCCAAGCAACTGGAGAAGAACCAAGACAAACAATATAGCCAGAAGTGGAAAAAACTATCATCAATAGAACCTTTCCAATTTGAATCTATATATTCAACCAACTAAATAGAACCCCTGATGTAGTGTAGTCAAAAGTAGGAAGTGCCGTGCAAATAGTGCAAAATCCTTTTAGCATCCTACCAATGAATACTTTGAGGAGAATGTGAAAATAGAGATACAAGCATTAATTCAAATGAAATATCAGGGCGAGTATGGGTCAAGTACATGATACTTCTAACCAACTATCTATATAATATAGGATCAAAAGTGGAGTGGTACATATGGGAATGAAAAGGAGATGGACTTGGCTTGATATCATCAATATCAAAATGCTAAAGAAGATCATGGGTGTACTTTTGCTTACTCAAATGAAATCCTTGAATATTTTTGAGATATCTGCAAATCTAAGGAAATAATGTAATAACCCAAGATCTCTCATGTCAAACTGCATAGAAAGAGCCTTCTGAATACTCTGAATGTGGGAAGAAGAGTTGTTAGTAAGTAATAGATCATCAACATACAACACAAGTATCACAATATCCTTGCCAAAATGCTGGAGATATATTGTATGATCTAAGTGGCAACGAAAAAAAATAGTAGAAAGAAGAAAAGAATCCATCTTCTCATACCAAGCCTAAGGGGATTGTTTGAGACCATAGAGAGACCTTTGGAGTCTACAAACAAGAGAAGAATCATAAACAAATCCAACAGGTTACTCCATGTATATTTACTCTTGTAAATCTCCCTGTAAGAAGGAAATCCTCACATCCATTTGGTATACAGGCTGCCACTGTGATGCAGCAATAGCAATTACAAGGGGTATTGAATCCATCTTAACAATGGGTGCAAAATTCTTTAGAGTAATCAATACCTTTAACTTGAGAAAAAAACCCTTTAATAACAAGACAAGCCTTATACTTGTCAATGGACGCATCAACTGTGTATTTGGTTCGACATACCCACTTAAACCTAACCATATTTCTTCCTTTAGGAAGAGATACCAAATCCCAAGTATGATTCTTCATCAAAGAATAATATTTAGTTGTCATCACATCATCCCACTCCTGCAACCCATGAGCATGTGAAAAAATATTGTGGATCCTCAGAAACTTCCTGAAACAAAAGTCTAGAACCTGTAGAATGTGTGTGATGATGCCTAATGGGTGGAATATACTGAATGAAATGTGTTACCTCACATACTGTAGTACAAGCCCACTTAGGCGTATTAACAACATCAGTGAGAATAGGATCCTCGTCAACATCTATAACCTCCTCAAAGAAAGGATCCTTAAGATGAGGTAAATAAGAAGAAGTAGGCATGGAAGAACCTCATCAAATTGAACATGTGTTTGAAAAATAACCTCATGAGTATCAAGATATAAAATTTGATAAGCTCACATGTCCTCACAATACCGTACAAAGATTAAGGGTTTTCTCTTCTTATCTAAGGATTTCCTTTCTTTATTAGGCACAAAGGCCTAAACATGGCTCCCACATACTCAAAACAATGAGACATCTGGCTTAGTGTTGGAACAAGCTTCCTCTAGAGTCAAATGTTCAAGTGCTTTGTATGGTGTGCGATCCTAAATATAGTTAGCACAATTAACTACTTCTACCCAGTAGATAGGAGGTAAATCTCTAGAATGCATCATGCAGTTATCCATTTCCTTCAAATTTTGATTCTTCTATTCTACTAATCCATTCTGTTGTGGAGTATAAAGAACATAATGTTGATGAATAATTCCATGAGTTGCCAAAAATTCAAAAAACTCTTTGTTGAAGTACTCCCCCCATTATCATTACGAAGGTTATTTATACAACTAGAAGATTATTTCTCAACCAAATCCATGAAGAATTTGAAGTGTGAAAAAACATCACTTTTGTACTTGAGAAAATAAGCCCAAGTACGCCTCGATAAATTATCAATAAAAATAAGTGCATACTTAGCTCCATTGAAAGAGGGGTTAGGAAAAACCATCAAGTTACTATACACAAGCTCAAGTGGTGAAGAAACTCTTTTGGAAAAATTCTTAGGAAATGGATCTTGGTTTTGTTTCCCTAATGCATAGCCAGGGAAAAATCCCTCAAGACAAGAAACTCTAGGAATACCATCAACCATGCCATGAGTTTTCAACTCCTTCAAATATTTGTACTTGACATTTCCAGATCTCTCATGCCAAAGCTTACTCTTTGAATCTACAAGATAAACCAATCTTGTCCCTATAGAGGAAGTGTCATCAAAACCCTCAAAGTGATATATTCTAAAACTATGATCAACAATACCTTGAGAAACAAGTGAATGAGGCTCTAAAAATTTTCATACTTTTGCCCCATGTGGTGTAAAATTCATTATTTTTCCTTGACCAAAATGACAAATTTGATATACAAAAAGTAAATTTGTAGTGATGTTAGGAACATATAGTGCATCTTGGATACTACCACACCATCAAGGTGTATGTCACATTTTCCTTTAATAGAAAGAAAGGAAGAATCTCTAACCTCAATTTTGGAAGTATAACTCAAACCTAGAAATACAAAAGACTCCTTGGAAGAAAAAATGTGATGAGAAGCACCATAATATATAACCCAACTATCTTCAACTGGTGAATGAGATCTCCCAAAAACATTATGTGCTTTTTCATGATGATTAGAAGGAGGTGGAGTGGAGATATGAATTTTTTTTCTTGACTACATCCTTTAAGGCCTGGATTCACTTATAACACCTATGTTCTTCATGACCAATACCCCCACAAAAAGAGCATGAAAGGCTAGAATTATTCTTAGATTTAGAAGACTCATTGGGTTTAGAGTTGTTTTCTATGGGTTTAGGAGTACTTTGAGATGGAGAAGGGGTGGGTTTTCTGGAGATATGGACAGTTAAAGGAAAACACAAAGTAATAGTAATCATTTTATTATAATATTCCACACAGTAGATAGGCTATTATATAGCCAAAAACATAACCAAACCACCTCCCTAATAAAAGGGGGGAGTCACAAAAAATAACCCAGAATATTATTCATGGGTATAACAATATAAAAATACCTAATACAACAATATATTATGAGTTGTAATATTATGACTCATAATATATTACAAAAATATAATTCATCCAAACATTAATGGAGCACTAATCAAATATATTCCTACCATTCCCCCCCCTTAGTGAAAACATGGGGGAAAACACCATCTTTAACCAAGATACATGTCACTTTATAGCCTATACATGGTCTCAATCCTCAACATTGATTGTGGGAACTACATCATCCATAAATAAGGACCGATCAACCTATTCTGGTGAATACATGAATTGGGGACCGTTCAACCATCAATTCAATCTGATCAAGAACACTTATTGCAATAGTATCAATGGCACAAATCTCCACATCATCATCATCATCACTGGGGAAACACAAATATTATACTACACACAGGAACATGGATGCTTATCTGTTCTTATTCATCACACACAACAAAAGGTTTCACTAAAGCAGTTTGCGGCCTCTAAGGTAGTGACGAACTTGAGGATGTTGATTCTCCTCCTGCCTCTGTTGTATCCATCCTCCAGTGTAGGGATTTGCTTACTCAATAAATGTGTTGATGAAGTTTAGTTGTATGAAGTTTCTAAGGATAAACCCCCCCATAAGATGGACACACTCAACATTTGACTTAGGGCGTTGAATACAAGCGATAATGCGTCCTTATACATTTAAATAATTTTGACTACGACTCTAACTCTCGACATTGACACTTTTGAGAATATTTGATGAATTTTTAACCATTGACCCAAATATTTTACAATAGACTCTAAAAATTATTTTGACACTTTATTTACACAATTGTTGTGCAAAAATGACTAAATACACAAACACTAAATTTCTACCTATAGAATAGAAAGTAATACTTTTACCAACTATAAAAATAACGACTCAAAGATTTAATATTCTAAATCTAAATGACTAACCAATGATTTTGACATAAATCTAAAAATTCTTGACTATGATAAATCAAAAACCTTTAGGAAATCTGTGGGTTTTTGTGAAAAAATGTGTAAGGATTTTTTGACCAAATGTCATGTTGAGAGGGATAATTATGAACCAATGCAAAATCTGTGAGCTCTGAATTCTCCAACTGTGTAAATTTTATTATAAATACTGTATATACTTGAAGAACCTATTTTATATTGAAAAATTGAAATATAATCCAATCTCAATGTGTATAAATTTTTTGTGCTTACTGTGGATGACTTTGCAATACGTGATCGATGTAAGGAAACAAGAGGATAAACTCCACACAATTGTTCCCAACTTTTGGCACATTTAATAGCCTACATGCCACGTAAAACTCATTGATGTTCCTGAAATCCAGTAATGATAATAATATGCATACTTGATGCATACATAGTCGCAACTCACATGACCTCATACAAATCACATAGAAATTATTCAGATGGCATGAAGACTGGCACTATGCACAGAAGGATCAGAATGAATAGCCCACTATTTAAATCAGTGTGCACGCGAGTATCTTGAACACAAAAATTATTTGAAAAAACCTCACAATTATTTTATATCTTGGCATAGACTAAATTCATATGACCACAAATGTTATTGTTCAAATCATGACACACATAGTAAGATCTTCCCCACGTAGGATCAATTCTTTCTATTGATGCTTGAAGTGTGGGGTCTTAGAAGGTGGTTATATTCCTTGAAAACTAAACCGATCTAATGTGCTTCTCACATGTATCAAACAATTTTTTGAAACGCATCTGTATCCAAGTGGAGACTGTAGATGAAACTTTGAACACAATCCTACAAATGATTTCAAAACTCCCACACAGACATAAAAGTAGAGAGTAGGACGATTCAAAGTCTTCCAATAGATCTTACAGATTCTTGTATCTAACCATTATTGCATCTCATGGAGATCTCTCTAATACCAAATCTGGAGATTTGGGATAGACGAAGGTAAACACAAAGTAACAATAATCACTGTATTATATTATTCTGCATGGTACATATGCTATTATATAGCCAAAAACATATCCAAACCATCTCGTAATAAATAGGGAGGAGTTATAACAAATAACCCGGAATATTATTCACGGGTATAACAATATAAAAATACCTAATATAAAAATATATTTTGAGTTGTAATATTACGACTCATAATATATTACAAAACATAATTCACCCCAAAAATTAATGGAGCACTAATAAAATATATTCCTAACAGAATTGGTTTTACTTTTTTAGTTTTCCCTTTCCCTTAGGATTAGATGCAACAAATTCCTTTTGAGAGGTAGAAGACTCAACGTTAAACAATTTGGATTCTTCCCTAGTAAGTCTTTCATAAAATGTTTCTAAGTCAGACATTTTGAAGGTGTCACCTAAGGCATTAATGCTAGAGAAAAAGGTACGAAGCAAAGATTTCGAATGGTCCTCTCAACTTGGATAGAATTAAGTAAACACATTCTTCATCTTTCTTATCTCTTCCACTCCCATTCAATTGCATCAAAAAATGCTTAAACTTGGTAAGATAGTCTATAATTGATGGAAAATATTTAGAATTAAGAGACATGATCTCGATTACAAGTTACATGGCTCTCATGTGATCCACCTTACCAAATAAACCCTCTAATTTCTCCCATATTTTGAAAGGAGAGTCACATTTTTCCAAATGAAATAGAAGACTATCACTTTACATAAGTTCCTATCAAATCCACACACTCATCAAATTTTCACTAGTACTAAAGTTTCTCATATTCTCTAGTGAACACTAGTTGTTCTGAAGAAGTTAAAGCCCATAATCCTTTCCGTTTGATGATTGATCATGTTATCCAGATAACTCTCCTACTTATTTGGATAACTTATATTTTATCCTAACTCTGATGTTTCACTTTTCAAGTTACACACGCTCAAGCTTGACCTCTTGGCATAATTTTCTTAGCTAAAGTTCCTTCACACGCCCTTACATGCCTTCCTGCTTCTCCCTTTGCATTTTGTTATCTCCTTCCATTTCCCCTTTGTGTCTTCCCTCCGCACATCTACTTTCATTCTAAATCATCGTGCATCCCTCACATGCACCTCTACAGACTTGCCTTCCAAAATGGCTAAGTCTTTGGTATTCCTCTTATGCGCTTGTATACAGTAAACTCCTACAAAACCATTTTCTTCATGTCTCCGTAGTTTAATACTCATTGCCCTACTTCCATACTTTCCTTCTACAAGTATGTATTCTTTCCTTCTACGCGCGTTGCATTCATGCACATGTCCTTCACGCACACCTTTACGCCTCTCAATTTCCACGCCTTGCATCTTCTACTCTAGTCACTGTGCCACATCATCAGTCAGAATTGAGTGTGCTACAGGCAACCCTATCAATGCACGCCAATAGGATGCCAAATCTGGATAACCAACTAGAGCATGACACGTGGCAGAAAAATAAAAACAAATGAGTAGTTGGCCCCATTTCCTCAGTCAATCATTGCACACCATGTGTCATTGCATGTCAGAGCGACCTGTAGACTTCTGAAAACCATAACTTTTGTTGCAGTTATCATATTGGCGCGTGCCTAGGCTTGTCAGAGAGCTATTGACACAAGCTACACATTAGACTATTCAAATTCAAATCTAGGTAGGATTTGATAGGTGGAAAATAGGGAAATGTCTTTCTGATCATCAATACACACATCTAATCGACCTCAACCATCAGATTTCAATTAAATCTTTCTTTCTTCCTTCTTCCACACGCCAAATAGACATGGGGAAGTGCATCTGATAGCCTTACAGAAAAAATTTCAAGTATTTATCACTTGCTATTGGTGGTTGCAGATTTGAATCCTAGTTTCCCTCCTTTTCTCCTTCTTTTCCCTCCTTATTTCTTCTATAAATAACAGAGTTATGCTTTGTAAAAAGGATCCTCTCTATTTTACCAGCACCCGTGCTAAAATGGTTGATGACTTACCACTGATTTCAGACCTTGACATGGTCTCTGCAATGTATTCTCGCCTCCTACCATGAATGTAAATGATTGTGCGTCTCTTCAGCAATAAAATTGTGTTTTGTGGAACTCTTTTCTTCCCTTTCTTGTTTTCATTGCATCTTGCCTCTCTATTTGAATTTTTTGGTATGTTGTGTGTATTCTCACTTGCAGTCCCCATATTCATGTATTGCGCGCACTGAAAGGCCAGGCCTATGTGTTTATTTGTGGCATGTGTCATTCGCCCTCTTCTCCTACACCCCTCTATTTCCTTCGCCACTCGTAGAGAGTGATCAACCCTTTCCTTAGTGTTAGCACCTTCCTTTTAGCTTAGGATTTCCCCTTTCCACACATCCTTCTATCCTGTGTCCCTTAGCATTGCTTAATTTAGGATTTGATTTATGCATTAGTAGTAGCAGTAGTGTTAGAGATAGGTTGAGGAACCAGCCTTCTTTGGAGGTCCGTATTTTCTCGCAGGGTCCCACAACCTGGAGATAGTTCCCATTGTTGACATGAAATTCCAGATCCATCATGATCACATCAAGGGAAAATTTTTGACCACCAACAGGTTCTAGCACACCTGGTGGGACATGTTTGAAAAGCTATACATCTTCATCTCAGCAAGTTTGGTGTATTATTGTTGAGATCTAGCCTTTGGAGTCATTTTTCAATACATTTGGCAACCCCACTTATTCAAATGCACCCATTTTCTGATTCACAGACCAGTATCCCCTTTCTTCCGATCCATTTCTCCTTTTCCATCATTCCACCTTCCCCTTTTGAAGTCATGCAGTCATGACTTCTTTTCCTACTTGGAATTTCCATTCGCAGCAGCAGAGATATTTCCCTCCATCCCCACAGTTCCAAAGTCCTTCTCCAAATTAGTTTTATGATCCCTGTCATCCTGAATATGCATATAACCCACCTCCCACTGATATGTATGGGTTATTTTTCTAACCATAATGTTTATAAAGAACATGTTTATGTAGATGATGGCAGAAACTCTATGGTAGAATTTGATTTTGAGGCAGGTTCAAAATATGGAGAATGGACATGATGTAACTTAGAGTCAAGTGCTCCATAAAGGAAGCTAGATTTGGATACAAGGTCAATTTTCCATGGGTATGCCCTGTACTAGGTTGGTTTAGTGCCCCAAAAAAGTTGTGCTTTATCACTGAGATGCTACCTTAGATTACAGAATGGGTTGAAGAAATGGAGGCTCACAAACCTAGTGTTGATTAACCCTATCAATGGGGGAACCCTACACTACCATCTCAAAACCCTCCCATTCCTCATGATAACTTAGACCATCTCATCCTACTTCCCATGTTCCCAGCTTTCTGCACACTACCCCCCATTGAGAATTCCATTCCTTCACATTATTCCCTTCATTTTTCTACTAGCATCCCTCCCATGTGCGCTTCCAATCCTCTTGCACATGTGTCTTCCATGCCTTATGTGCTCATCCTTCCACCTTCTTCTGAGTCCCCTCTGTTTGATTGTGCTAAAAATGAACAACCCCTTACTTATGCACCATACCTAACCAATGTCGCCATGTTTGACGAATGTAGAACAGTTGGAGAATGGTGTGACTCTGATTAGGATGATGAAATCATCAGGAAACTTGTTTTAAAAGAGGATTAGTTAGTTTTAGAGGATGTAGTATTGAAGGAGACCGAGTTACTTGTAGAAGCAAAACCATACGCGATCCAACCTGTAAGTAAGCACCCAAAGAAGAGTCTGTAAGATAATTTCATCTGCGGGATTGAGCTTCAAAATAATGGGTAAAACACAAGGATCAGACCATGCCTAATCAAATACTTGGCTATCATAGAGCTAAAGACAAAGTTTCCACCAGTCATGCTCACCATAAATCATGAGGTAGAGATTGAGCATGCCAAAGGTCAGTAGTAGCGCCTCCCGGATCCAAGTGCAAACCAATTTAAGGAGGTATATGTTCTTTTTTTTATACTTTGAGGGGCATGAAACACCATCTGCAAGTCATTTTTTCACTCTTGTTTCCAACCATGTTCAACGCCAAATAAATTACATGGTCACAATTTGTGAGGAAGGGAAGCTACTTCTCCCTACCTATTGCAGGTTTTACTTAAGCACCCTCTCCCTCTGGTTAGTTTAGGTTATAATAGGTTTTTTTTTGTGTGCATGTATACTTTTCTTAATGCTAAATCAAATGAAGCAAGAACTACCACCTAAAATAGTTCTACAATTTAGCTAAAACAAAGCATAAACACCATCATGATAAGAATTAAACAAGGGTTAGATGTTCGCATTCATCAATACAAACTTTGAGACTAACAATGCTAAATATCTAAACTCCTCTATTCTCTAACAACAAATAAATGAATGGACCTAAGTAAGCTCCATGGCTATCAAAATAGTTGTCCTTAATGTTCCAAGAACCTACGAATGGGGGCTAATCAAAGTTGGGCTACAAGACCCTTTTGACACCTCCCATATGACCCAAGCACTTTAAGAAAGAGGCTTAACTCTTCAAGATGATGAACTCTCAAAAGGGAAAGGTGCAAGCTCTTAGTCTCTTTGCTATATGCTTTTCATTTGCTCTCTTAGAAAGTTTAGGTGTAAGTAAAAAGGTAGGTGGAGGGCTCTTTATATAGCCCAAAGGATAAAGGATTCAACACATTCTCATGAATGTGGGATAAAGGTAAAACATGATTAGGAATGGATAAGATTGCTTTATTAAAGGTAACCTTACTTTAGAAGAGTTTAATACATGTTTAGCAAGTCATGGGAGTTGGGGGGTGTTTTGATTAATCAAAGGTGATTAACTAATAGGTAGATGTAAGCTTATAGAAGCCAATTAGAAGAATATTAGTGCAATTTAGGCTATTATAAGGGGATTAAATAAATTAAATATTGATTTATTGGTTAAATGGAAGGGAAAGCTAATTAATTAATAATAATTAATTGGTCTAGGTAGAAGGGTGATTTATTAACGGAAGGTCGTTAATTAGGGTATTTGTTGGATAGGCAACTTAATTAATTAGCTTAGTGTAATTAATTAATGATGATATGAGGGAAAATGAGTGCTTTTGATGATATGTCGTTGATTTGAGAGAAAGGGGATAATTAGCACAATTTAAGTATTTAAATTGCTTGGGCGTAATTATAGGTGTCTACATTTGCCCCTCTTTGGGGTGGCATAAGTGATGCCACTTCAAAAATAGTAGACATAAGATATTTTGAAGGAATAGAAGAAAAATTAGTAGGAGGGAGAGATGCCCCCTCGAGTGTCGATGGGGTGATGAAGAAAGCCGATTGACGATCGAAAAATATGAGAAGTAGGTAGAAGAATGGGGACGAGGCAGGATGCCTCGAGGAGAGGGAGAATTAGGGGTGAATGGGAAGTCGTGTAGAAGAAATATGGATGAGGGGAGAGAAGAGCTTAACCTCTAGCCACTTATTTGTTTGGAACAAATTTGATGTCATCATATTGCCGTAGGAACTACATCATCGGTCCTTATGAAAAATATAAGCATATGACAAAGGTAGAATGACATGAAAAGCCATACTATGAACAATTGTCCATTGCTGAAAGTACCAACTCCACGCAACATATAATAATGCAATGCAATACGAGAAGGAAACAAGCTCATATAACAGGGAAAACAAGTACGAACGCACATATCTAACCCAACAATGGTCAAGACAGTTGTAAAAATGTTTTGTTATCAGTGCTGAAGAGATCCACAACTTCGTGATTGATGACAAGGGTTAAAAATGATGCCCCAAGCAAGGATACATGCAAGGGGAAATAAAAATGGACATAGGGTCCATGAAAAGTATTTGTGCGCAACGAAACAGCACTAGGCAACCAAAAGTGCCCCAGAGTACAGACGAAAGAAGCAGCTAGCTTTTGTGAATGGTTATGAATCCAGTGATCCGTGAGTTGTATTAATCGGGGAAGATGTGAGACAAACCAACATGATATGGAGTAAATACTATGCGCAAGACACAAGTTTCAGCCGTAAGAAGCAAGTTACCATTTTGTACGGTGTTTTACTTTTTAGGAATTTTTTGAAAATTTTTGCCTTGTTTTTAGATTTTATATATATATATATATATATATATTGTTTTTGTGGTTTTCCTCGAAACAATGTTCTATTGTTTTTGTGTTTTTCTTGAAACAATTTTCTATTGTTTTTGTGTTGTCTGAAACAATTTTCTATTGTTTTTGTGTTTTGTGAAACAATTTTCTATTGTTTTTTGTGGTTTGTCAAACAATTTTCTATTGTTGTTGTGTTTTCTCATAACAATGTTTCTATTGTTTTTGTGTTTTGTGAAAATATTTTCTATTGTTTTTGTGTTTTCTCAAAACAATGTTCTATTGTTTTTTTGTTTTCTCGAAACAATTTTCTATTGTTTTTGTGTTTTGTGAAACAATTTTCTATTGTTTTTGTGTTTTTAACAGTTTTCCAAAGCTATGTGCAGGTAACCAAGAAAGCATGGATGCCCCCCAGCGTTAGGTGGGGAATATATAAGGGCAGAAGCCACGCGCTTATGAACAAGAAGGTGAATACATTGAGTTGCCCCCCAGTGTAAGATGGGAAATAATGAAAGACCACGTACCTTACAGATGAATAGAAGAAGGCAAAGCCGGATCAAGGCTGGACTAGATGGTGTGCACAAGGAAACTCGAAGGTAGAAACAGGTCCAGGATAAAGATAACTACCCTTCTAATACAGAATGTTTGTGAACAACGAATCCTCCCGAGGCGCCGGAAACCGGTTTTCACCCAAGGACTTGTCCAAAGTGCCACAATTACGTGGTTTTCACTAGTGGACGACCTGTTTTCTCTTTTTCGTTTTCTGATTTTTTTTTGATGTTTTTCTATTTTTTAATTTTTGTGCCATGTTCAAGCATAGAACTTCTTAAGATGCATGGCGTTCATTGGCTCTCGAAGCACATCACCATTGGGGTGAGCCAGTTTGTATGCCTCGGTGCCGTACTTGGCAACTATGACATAGGGTCCTAACCAGTGTGGTTCGAACTTCCCTTTCTTTTCTCACTCTGCTCTAGTGTTAAACTGGTTCTCCTTTATAACTAAATCACCCACCTCAAACTGGCGAGGGATGATTCTCTTGTTGTAGTTACGGGAGATTCTGTGGTGATATACCTTCAGGTGATTAAGAGCACGAATGCGCCTCTCATCCAGGAGCTCTAACTCAGCCAATCTTGCCACTCGATAATCTTCATCCTTATCCAAATAGTCCCGAAGAGAAATTCGCAGGGATGGGAGTTCAATCTCTAAAGGGATGATAGATTCTGTCCCGAACACTAGGGAATATGGCGTGGCACTCGTAGGAGTGTGAATTGATGTTTGGTAGGCCCAGAGAGCTGGGTGGATTTGTAGGTGCCAGTTTCAACCGGTTTTGCTAACCATCTTCTCCATTATCCTTACCAAAGTCTTGTTTGTTTCCTCAGATTGTCCATTACCCTGAGGGTAATATGGCGTGGACCATTTCAATCTGATTTGGAACAGTTGGAAAAGACCTTTCACAATTTTTTTCTTAAATGACTTCCCATTATCTATGACAATGGCTGCAGGGATACAATATCGGCAAATAATGTGATTCATGATGAATTTAGAAATCTGTGCTCCTGTGACATAGGTTAAAGGGACAGCCTCCACCCATTTTGTAAAGTATTATGTAGCTGTGATGATATGTGTATGACCATCAGATGAGGTAGGAGTAATCTTCCCTATTAGATCAAGTCCCCACTTGGAGAATGGCCATGGGGTAGTGATTGGTTGCAATGGTTGCGATGGAGCATGGATGAAATTTCCATACTTTTGGCAAAGCACACATTTTCTAACATAATTACAACAATTATTTTCCATGGTAGGCCAATAGTAACCTACTCTCAGCAATTTCTTAGCCAAGACCATTCCATTTGTATGTGCTCAGCATACTCCTTCGTGTACTTCCTTGATTGCCTAGATTGACTCCGTCACATCCAGACAACGTAACAGATTCCCGTCGTAGCCATGACAATAAAGTGTACCTCCTAAAAGGGTGTAATGGGCTATCTGGTGAATCAAGCTTTGCTTTTCAGAACGGGAGATATTGGGAGGGAAAGTATTGTCCTTAAGATAGGTGAAAATGGGTTCGTACCATGGGGAATAGGGACCAACAACCTCACAAGCTAGGCAAGATTTCGGTACGTCATACGCGGGCTGGTGTAGATTTTCTACGAAAAAATGGCATATCATTATTCCCTGGTGGAATACGAAGCATAGATCCCACCGTTTCCATAGCATCTGCCGATCTGTTTTGTGCTCTTGGGATTTGCTCAAAGGTAATGCGCACAAAATACTCCTTCAGAGTTTCCACCAACTTCTTGTAAGGTATGAGCTTGTCATCCTTAACTTTATACTCGTCATTAACATGTTTGATGATTAGCTGTGAATCACCTACAACCTTAACATGTTGAATATTCCACTTGATGGCTAGCTTCATCCCTGCAATGAGTGCTTCATATTCCGTAATGTTGTTCGTGCAAGGGAAGGCCAAGCAGAAAGCCTGTGGTATAGGATAACTCGAAGGAGTAATAAGGACCACTCCTGCACCTGAACCATGAAATGTAAAAGATCCATCAAAATGTATCTGCCATATGATAGATTCTTCAATGTAGAGCAAAGATGCATCTGGCAGATCCAGACTCAAAGGTTCTGTGCTTTGCAAAGGTGCTTCCGCTAGCTAGTCAGCAAGTACTTGTCCTTTAATTGATTTTTTATGGAAAAATTCTATATCAAAATCATTGAGTAGAATGATCCAATTAGCCATTCTACCTATGAGGGTGGGTTTGGACAACAAATACTTGAGTGGGTCGACCCTGGATATGAGCTTGGTCTTAGTATTTAGCAGGTAATGGCGAAGTTTTTTGAAAGGTAAAAACAACGGCCAAGCAAGCCTTTTCAATCTGAGGATAATTACGTTCATAGGCAATGAGGGTGTGACTTAGATAGTACACTGCTTTCTCATTATGGCTAAGGTCATATTGGGTGAGCAGTGCACTAATAGTGTATTGCGTAGCGGAAATATAGAGCAAAAGTGGTTCTCCCGGAGTGGGAGGCATGAGGACAGGTGGATTAGCCAGGTACTGTTTAAGCAAAGCAAAGGCTTGTTGTTGCTCAGGTCCCCAGATGAAAGCGATGTCCTTCTTAAGCAAATGAGTGAATGAGTGACATTTATCTGCAAGCTGGGAGATAAAGTGGCGAATGGCTTGAATTTTCCCTTGCAAGATACATAGTTGCCTGATATTCTCAGGTGGAGGCATTTCTGTGATGGCAGACACTTTAGCAGGGTCTACCTCAATACCTCGTCTTGACATGATGAAGCCTAATAGTTTCCCAAATAGCACACCAAAGACACACTTCTTTAGATTTAGCCTGACTTTATATTCACGCAGGCGTTCAAAGATACGCCACAAAATGATAGGATGATCCTCTCTTGTTTTGGACTTTCCCAGGATGTCATCTACGTAGTCTTCCATGATGTCATGAATCATAACGTGAAATATTACTGTCATGGCCCGTTGATAAGTTGCTCCTGCATTCTTATGGCCAAATGGCATCACCTGATAATAGAAGGTGCCCTAAGGAGTTGTGAAAGTTGTTTTGTGTTGGTCTTCTTCAACGATCTTAATTTGATTATAACCTGAAAAACCATCCATAAGTGATAGCATTTCGTACCCTGTGGTTGAGTCAACAATCATGTCAATGTTGGGCAACGGAAAGTCATCTTTAGGGAAAGATTTATTGATGTCCCTAAAATCTGTGTAAATTCGGATACCAATAGGTTTCTTCTGGATAGGAACAATGTTTGATATCCATTCAGAATAATCAATTGGCCTAATGAATCATGTTGCAAGCAACCTTTCCAACTCTTCTTTAACTAACAAGGCCACTCTTGGGTGCAATCTTTCGAAGCTTCCGTTTGATAGGCTTAGCGTCTGCATGCACAACCACGTTATGCACGACCAAAGTTGGATCTAAGCCGGGCATGTCTTTGTAAGACCATGCGAACACATCAATAAACTCTCGCAGTAGCATAGTGAACATATTTTGTTCTTTGGCTGAGAGTGATGCTCCCAATTTTACTATCTTGGGATCTTCTTCGGTACCAATATTGACATCAATGGTTTCTTCAACTAACAATTTTGATAAATCCTCCATACGTGTAGGATCGGGAGGTAGGTTGAGATCTTCATCCAAGGATGTCTCTACGAGATTTTCATCCTTGGAGTGGTCACTTTGTTTGTCCTTTGATTTTCTTATTTGTTTGTCATCCAATGCCTCAAAGAGGTTTTCACTGTGTGACTTGGACTTCGATTTTTTCCGAGGCTTTTCTTTAGAACTCTTGCCCTCAGTTTTCTTTAAATTTTGCTGACCACGAAGTTCAGCCTCCTCGCCGAAGTAGGCACAGGTGTCTAAGTCAATAAAGAAACCCTTCTTGTGATCTCCAATGGGAATTATATCCCTTATGCCCATGAACTCTGCAATAGCCTCGTCGTTCTCGAATAAATCTAGTGGCACGTGACATTGTTGGTCCCATTCAACAAAGGAGGGGTATACAAGGTCAGGGGTTGGTTCAGTGGGGGTGATGGTTAGGACAGCGTTATTCATGAAAAGGTTCGTGGAGGCCAGATCCTCATATTGGCTACAATAGGAATCCGTATCGCTGTCTAGATAATCGGAGCTATCCTCATGCTCAGAAAAAGTTGCATCTTGATTGTTGGGGTGTGCTCCATAAGGTCGAATCCCAATGCCATATCTTTCTGTTTTGAAATGTGGAAGAGGGACTGGTTCTCTTTGTCCTTGTTCATTCCTCCCACATCCTAGGCCTTTGTAGCCCATGGAGTACATCATTCTGCTAGATTTTTCATATTCTGGGGTTTGATAACAAGATGGCTGAGTGTCCTCAAGGACCCAAGTAGTAGGTGGATCAAGTAATTTTTCCTCAGCTAACAAGCCTCCAAGTAGGAACGACCCAATAGTGTGTTCCTCTCTAGGTCTCTTGAAGCGGTAGTTGGGTCGACCTCTAGTCTTGGGCGACAAGGAGAGGTCAGAAACCAAGAGTGCTTGTTGTAAATTATACTCCCCACAGCCATATTCCATAATTTTCATCTCCCATGAATTAAATGGAGATGTTGAAGTAGATGCCCCATGAGTGCAAGAACTAAGAGAATTTGAATCTACTCGAGATTCCATGGCCTTAGAATGAAGAGGGACAGCTATATCTATGGAGGGACATGCATATGTACCCATCCGTGCAAAGCTATTAAGAGCTCTACAATGAGCAAAGGGCTCTGAGTCTCCTAGTATTGTTACTATATGTCCCTCATGCTTCAGCTTGATGCATTGATGAAATGTTGATGGCACTGCTTGCATGGCATGGATCCATGGTCGGCCTAGAAGCATATTATATGGAAGTTCCAAGTCTAAGACGTGAAACTTTGTCTGATGGCAAGTGGGGCCCACCTCCATTGGTAGCATAATGGTGCCTGCTGACTCTCTTTCCGCATTGTCGTATGCGGTGATAGTGATGATATGGGACTCAAGATCTTCTTCTGTATGTCCCAATTGTTTGACTAATTTAAGCGTGCAGATGTTCAATCCAGATCCGTTATCCACAAGCACCCATTTGATTTTCTTGCAGGTAACAACTACCTCAATGTATAAGGGAAGATTATGTGTAGGATTATCTGTAGGGACCTCCCTATGGTTGAAAATGAGATGCTCACTTGGTGCAATATTTGCCACCGTGGTTTGAAGGTACGCAGGATCGACTTCTAAAGGCACTCTCGACCCTTGAAGAGTTTGATACAGGATGTCCTTATGTACATTGGAAATCTTGAGAAGGTCTAAGATCGAAATCTTAGCAGACGTCTTCTCAAGTTGTTCTATAAGGTTATACTTACCAATATGCGAGGTCGACGGAGAGGGGTCCGGAATTACGAGGCGGGCGCACCTTGTTACCACAACACAGTCCTTTCCCTTAATCCGGGTGGTGTTGACGCGGTCAGCAGGGGAGTGAATACATCTGATAAGTGAATCGTAATGATTGTTATCTCTCTTGGTATATAAGTAATTCACGGCTTTATAGGTTTGGGATGACTCTCCCTGATCCGGTTTTGCCTTTTCCAACTTATCATGCTTGGGGAATGGTTCCTTATAAATCCCCATCTTCTCGTTAGGTGTTTGCATGTGGCTAGGGTTATCCACCTCTATCTCCCCGTTGTCAATGAGGTCTTGAATATAGTGGCAAAGTCGCAAACATTTATTTGTTGTATGACCTTTAACGCGATGCATTTCGTAGTATTCATGCTCCTTATACCATGAAGGTTTAGGAGCGTTGTCATCAAACGGTTGCATTGTAGGATAGGTCATCATGTGGGCCGCATCCAACTGTTTTAGTATGACAGACAATGGCTCATTGAGGGAGGTGAATGTTCGTCGCTTTGGTGGTGGTTGAATTGGGCCCTTGGTCAGTTTAAAAGGTTGACTGGTTTGGACTATTTGAACACGTTTGGAATCAGTGATTCCATCTCCCACCATGTTTTTGTTTTTGTTAAAGATCTTCGGCTTTTCAGCGGGTTTGACACTTTGGTTATCTTTAGATTGGGTTTTGAGGGTGCCTTTGGCAATGAGAGCCTTTTCTATTTGAATCCCTTTCTCGATAACCTCCTCAAAGGTGCGGACATAATGCATTTGGAGGTGGAAAGCTATATCTGGGTTGATATTAGGGATGAAAATACTGACCAGCTGCTTCTCAAGGAAAGCGCAAGGGAAGCGACTAGCTATCCCTCTCCATCGTTGGAGGAAGCTAGCAAAGGTCTCATTTGGGCGTTGTTTTGTGCCACACAAGTCTGCCATGGTGATGTCACTCTCTATGTTATACGAGAAATGACACACGAATCTTTTCGCCAATTCTGGCTAGGTAAAAATTGATCCTCGTGGTAAGCGTGTAAACCATTCCAATGCTTGACCTCCGAGACTCTTAGGAAAATGTCTAATGAGGTAATTATCACTATAAGACACCTCTTGACATGCCATGTAGAAATATTTAACATGATCCCTTGGGTCTCCCTTTCCTTTGTATTTGTCAAACTTTGGCATATCAAATTTCTTTGGAAAGGGTTGAAGGGTCATTGTCTTGTCAAAAGGATAGGGGTATAGTTCTTCGTATTGGTATTTCCTAATACTCCCTATATTTCTTTCTTGTATGCTTACAAGTGTTTCTTTCATAGATTTCACTTATTGTGCGAGCAATTGTTATTTAGTGGGAGGAGCGGGGATGTGTACACGATGATACCCTGTGTCTTCTTCTCCTTGGTTTTCTCGATGGAGTTCTTGGATCCTAAACTTAGGCTTTGACTTTTGAACATTCTTTTTTGTGTCTTTCTGTACCTGGAAAGTAAGCAAAGCTAGTTGTCAGCTTAGGTTACTAAGTTGTTGTTGGATTGTGACTTGGTTTGTGTTTTCTTCTTCTAAAGGTTCTTCCTCTTCGTATTGTGGAGGTTCTTCCCCTATCTCATGTTCTATCTTGTTTCTTTGTGGCACTTTGATGAGGGGTATTCTTTGCCCTACCACTTTATCATTTTCTACGTAAGAAGTGGAAGCATGCCCACCTGTTAAAATATCTTCCATATTGATAAGGGGGCATTCTTCCTTAGTAGTGTCATTTGTAGGTAATATTGGTTCATTCTCGGTGGGCAATTTGGCCCCTAATTCCATGACCCGTGCCAAAAATCTATCTTTATTTTTGAGAAACTCATCTAGTAGAGTGGGGTCAAAATCAAAGTCTGCGTGTGGTGATTCTAATTCGTTTCCACTATGGTCGACCATTTCTTCTATTTCCTTTTCTGCAGAAAATAGTGGTCCTAGATCGTGTCCGATAAATGGGTTTGACCCTTGTTTGTTAGAGGTTTCCCAAGCTTGCACCTATTGTTCCTCATATGTTTGTTTCTTTAAACCTAGACGTGTCTTGGGAGCCATGTTTTCGTGATAAGTTTCACTAAGGTAAGTTGTAGATTTGTTCAAAATTCAATGACTAACCCTAAGTGAAACACAAGCAGTACGTGTTAAGAGTAAATTAACAGTGTGAGAATACCAATGTGATAGAATGATAAAGTCACCAATGAAACAATCGTTTGGTATCAAAACTTAATCAAATGAAGTACCTCCTAGACTACGTTTTAAAGTAATTTACGATGCCAGATGATTAACAAGATGTCTCCACTTATGCCAAGTTCAAAGGAATGAACAAGACGTAAGTAAATACATGAAGTTAAATGCGATCTCCCAATCAAGATATACGATGAGCAAGCTCAAGTCTGATTAAGACCTATATCTCAAAAAGTTTCAATTACGATTTGTGAATGACACAATAATATCACCAAGATATGTTAACCCACTTTGCAAGAAAGTGAAGTATTGATATCGAGGTGTTATTGATATAACATGCACAAATGGTAGTGCCTATCACCTTTTGAAATTGAGGTAATAATAAAACCAAACTAAAAATCTCAAAGTATAGCCAGGAATAGTTAAGAATGTGTGAAGTGTAACCGTACAATATAGGTATTTATGTCGAGTTTACAAGAAACAAGACGTAAATATCGAAATTGTAATGATACGAGACAAACAAGCTAACTCCTCTATGGAAGTCCATAGTGATGAACCATGCCTAACTACAATGACGATCTTGACGTGGGTATCAAGATCACAATGGCTACCAAATGACGTGAAAACACCTCCACTCACTTTAGACATTTAACTAACCCAGCCGCAAACATGGATGGGCGTAAACAGACATAAAAGTGAGAGAAACAGTCGAATGGCAACACAAAGGTAATCACACCTCTTTTGATCAACAAAGTGTCAAAATAATATGAAGGAAATAAATCAAGAAAAAAATGAAAAAAAATGCTAGCCTCACTTCGGCAGAGTTTCACCTCGCCCTAAGGCAAGTAAAAACTAGGCGAAAGTAATACGTCACACATTTCTCAAAAAGAAGGTTCACAACTCAACACTGTTTTAAAATGGTCAAAGTGGGCTCCTGGCCAAAGTATATTCTCCTAGGTGGTTCTCTCGCCCTATGTGTTACAAAGTTGCCACGAGTGAGCGCGATTTACCCAAAAAGTCACACTAACTAGTTTGGGTGTATCTCGGCTGTACTTTACCCCCTTCAAGAACAGTAGGCAACTAGTGCGTCTACGTGTACTATCACTGGGGTCGCCACAACGGACAAATTGTAACGCTATCTCACAAAGAAATCACTAGTCAAGTAGGTAGTGCGGAGCACTTCCCATTTCGTCCACAAGGTTCCCTCTTGCGTGGACTACTTTGGGGTTCCTGGAACCACCCCCATTGTTGTAGCTTAAGGTGTTATGCCAAAGGGGTTATGTTCCAGTTGAGCGGAGAGGGACATACCCTTTTCCGAAACCTGCAATACAGTGTTTCGAATATGTTGTTCTTTTTATCTTGTTTAATTAGGTGTGGTTTGATTGAACACCTTTTGGCAACCTGTATAACAATTGTATTAGTAGTTTTTGATTTCATTTTGATTCCTCCTTTCTTTGACAAGCGTTTTTAGGTCCTACACTTAAGCGTTAGTAGTTCTCCAAGAAAATCACATTATTTAAAAGAGGATTAAGAGTTGTTTTTGATTCTCAAGATCATCCAAGGATGCAAGAGAAGAGCATACACAACAAATAATCCAACTAAAAAGTAAATAAAATCTTTTCAATCAATGAACCATACAAAATTCTCGATAAATGTTCATTCCTTGAAGCCAAAAGTGAAAGATGAAGTTTCTAATTTACCAAATGTTATAAAATGAAAACTAAAGTTGCTTTGATTCTCAAGATCACCCTAAGGTACAAGAGAAGAGCATACACAAACTTTATCCCAACTATATAGAAATGGAAAACTTCAAATCAAAGGACCATTGAAAAATGCTTTGTAAAAGGTTCATTCCCTTAAGCAAAATGAATAATCAAGTTTCCAAGTTTAATCCCAATGTTAACGAGATAGAGATTAAAGTTGTTTTTGATTCTCAAGATCACCAAAATGTGCAAGAGAAGATCATACACACGCTTTGGTCTAAATCGAGTAAGCATGGAAATACAACATTCATCAAAACATTAGACATGTTAGAAAATGACCAGTTTTAAAATAATAGAAAAACATGTAATTTTTGTAAGTATAATATTTAATTTATATTTTCATTGCATATTTAACTTCAATACCTTTCCAACGCAAAAAAAATGAAGTCATTTCGAGTTTGGGAGCAAAATTTATGGCCTTCGGAAGATGGGTTACGCATATGCTCTTATGCTCATGGGTGTGCACTTGAGATGCACTCAAAAAATGTCAAAAAAAAAACGTCCCTTAATCTACAAAATGGAAAAAAAATTCCAACCAAGATTCAATTTTGACAACAACTCATCACATTAATATACGAATAGAAGACTCAATGCTATCAAACATTAACATACATGCTCAAGAATTTAAGATTTTCAAGAAATTGACAAAACTAGCATGTAGAATGATGAAAAAGTAAGCTCTAAAAATGAAAACATGATGAAATCTTGAAATTTTCTCATCAAGATTTAAATTTTGACAGCAACCCACCACATTAATATGTAAATAGAAGACTCAGCACTATCAAACACTAACCTATATGCTCAAGAATTGAAAATTTTCAAGAAATTGACAAAACTAGCATGTAAAATGTTGAAAAAATAAGCTCTAAAAATGAAAACATGGAGAAATCTTGAAATTTTCCCCTCAATTCCAATTTTGACCGCACTTCACCTCCTTCATACCTACAAGGAAGACCCAACACATGCAAACTCAACAAAACATGTTAAGAAAAACAAGCTAGATCAACATGTGTAAAAGAGGGTTAGTAACCAAAAATAAAACTTAACTACAAAAACTTGAAATTAAGTGCAAAGGACAATGGAGTATGTCCCACCGGGTGTGCCAAATGTGTGCATGTATACTTTACTTAATGCTAAATCAAATGAAACAAGAACTACCACCTAAAATAGTTCTACAATTTAGCTAAAACAAAGCATAAACACCATCATGATAAGAATTAAACAAGGGTTAGATGTTCGCATTCATCAATACAAACTTTGAGACTAACAATGCTAAATATCTAAACTCCTCTATTCTCTAACAACAAATAAATGAATGGACCTAAGTAAGCTCCATGGCTATCAAAATAGTTGTCCTTAATGTTCCAAGAACCTACGAATGGGGGCTAATCAAAGTTGGGCTACAAGACCCTTTTGACACCTCCCATATGACCCAAGCACTTTAAGAAAGAGGCTTAACTTTTCAAGATGATGAACTCTCAAAAGAGAAAGGTGCAAACTCTTAGTCTCTTTGCTATATGCTTTGCATTTGCTCTCTTAGAAAGTTTAGGTGTAAGTAAAAAGGTAGGTGGATGGCTCTTTATATAGCCCAAAGGATAAAGGATTCATCACATTCTCATGAATGTGGGATAAAGGTAAAACATGATTAAGAATGGATAAGGTTGCTTTATTAAAGGTAACCTTACTTTAGAAGAGTTTAATACATGTTTAGCAAGTCATGGGAGTTGGGGGGTGTTTTTGATTAATCAAAGGTGATTAACTAATAGGTAGATGTAAGCTTATAGAAGCCAATTAGAAGAATATTAGTGTGATTTAGGCTATTATAAGGGGATTAAATCAATTAAATATTGATTTATTGGTTAAATGGAAGGGAAAGCTAATTAATTAATAATAATTAATTAGTCTAGGTAGAAGGGTGATTTATTAACGGAAGGTCGTTAATTAGGGTATTTGTTGGATAGGCAACTTAATTAATTAGCTTAGTGTAATTAATTAATGATGATATGAGGGAAAATGAGTGCTTTTGACGATATGTCGTTGATTTGAGAGAAAGGGGATAATTAGCACAATTTAAGTATTTAAATTGCTTGAGCGTAATTATAGGTGTCTACAGTTTTTAGTAACACAAGTGCTTTTGCACACTCTACATGTTACCTTTGGGACTTGTATGATTTTCATATTTTGTATATAGTGTTGTGCTTCTATTTTAACATGCTTCCTCTGGCATATTTCCTTTCCTGTTGCACTCGCGTGCCCCTTTTTGTTGCTTCCTAGTATGACAGTTAAATTTTGGCAAAGGAAGTTCCAATAGTCAATGCATAGCTTTCAATCTCTTCAATCCAATTTAGAATATCTTCATATGAGAGAAACAGTTTTGTTCAGAGTTCAGAATGATCTTTAAGTGACTCGATGGCATTCTTCAAGTTGCAGATAAGATATTTAAGTCTAGGGCTTGAATCCATGCCTAATGGATGCTTCTAAGGCTATTGGTCTCTTCATTTAGTAGTATGATGGCCCCAAAAGTTTCCAAAACTATTATCTAAATAACTCCCCTAGTTATTTAGATAACTTAGATTTTATCCTGACTCTAATGTTTCACTTTTCAGGTTGCGTACACTCAAGCTTGACCCCTTGGCACAATTTTCTTGGCTGAAGTTCCTCCACACACCCTTACACACCTTCCTGCTTCTCCCTGTGTATTCTTTTATATCCTTATATTTCCCCTTTGCACCTTCCCTTTACACAACTGTGCTTTCATTCTAAATCATCGTGCACCCCTCACACGCACCTCTGCAGACTTGCCTTCAAAAATGACTAAGCCCCTGGTATTCTCTTGCGTGCTTGCATACACTAAACTCATGCACACCCATTTTCTTCTTGTCTCTGCAGTTGGATGCTCACACCCTACTTCCATACTTTCCTTTTGCAAGTATGTCTTCTTTCCTGCCATGTGTGTTGCATTCATGTGTCTGTCCTTCGCATGCACACCTTTACGCCTCTCACTTTTATGCCTTGCGCCTTCTGTGCCAGTCATTGTGCCACATCATCTGTTAGAATTGAGTGTGTTACATATAACCTATTAAAGTGTGCCAATAGGGCGCCAAATCTGGAAAACCAACTGGTGCATGACACATGGAAAAAAAGACAAAAAAGATGAATAGTTGGTCGATTTCCTCAATCAATCAGCACGTGCCATGTGTCATTATGTGTTAGAGTGACATGTAGACTTCTAACAGCCATAAATTCTGCTACATTGCTCATATCGAAGCACCTGGGCTTGTCAGAGAGCTGCTGACATAGGCTATACGTTGGACTATTCAAATTCAAATCTAGGTAGGATTTGGTAGTTGGAAAATAGGGAGACATCTTTCTAATCATCAATGCACACATATAATTGACCTCAACCACCAGATTTCAATAAGAACTTACTTTCTTCCTTCTTCCAAATGCCAAACGGACATGGGGAAGCACATATGACAGCCTCGCAGGTAGATTTGTAGGCATTTATCACTTGTTAGTGGTTGCATATTTCAATCCAATTTCCCTCTTTTTCTCTCATTATTCTTCTATAAATAGTAGAGTTCTGCTTTGTAAAAAGGATCTTATCTATTGTACCAGCACCATGCCAAAATGGTGGCCGAATTCCCATGGGTTTTATACCTTGACATGGTCTCTGAAATGTATTATCACCTCCTACCATGAATGTAATTGATTGTGTGTCCCTGAAGCAATAAAATCATGTTTTTGTGGAACTCTTGTCTTCCCTTTCTCATTTTCATTACATCTCACCTCTTTGTTTGTGTTTTTTTGTGTACTATGTGTATTCTCACTTGCAGTCCCCATGTTCATGTGTTACACGCACTGGAAGGTCGAGCCTTCGTGCTGATCTATGGCATGCACCATTCACCCTCTTCTCCTGTGCCCCTTTATTTCCTTCATCTCTCATAGAGAGTGATCGACCATTTCCTTAACACTATCACCTTCCTTTTAGCTTAGGATTTCCCCTTTCTACACATCCTTTTATTCTTGGTCCTTTAGCATTACTATGTTTAAGATTTAATTTTTGCATTAGGAGTAGCAGTATTGTTAGAGATAGGTTGAGGAACAGGCCTTCTCCGGAGGTTTGTCTCAACGCGTAGGGTCCCATAATCTGGAGACAGTTCTCATTGTTGACTCAGAATTCCAAATCCATCATGATCACATCGAGGGCACAATTTCAAGCACCAACAGTTTCCATTCTTTGTTTCCATGTGTGGTAATTATGTGTTGTTAATGGCTCAACATGATCTAATTTAGAAGTAGATAAAGATGTCATTCTCAAAAAACACCAAAAAAATGCAAGAACCAAACAATGCAACAAGACCCCCCCCAGATTTTGGTACTTTATAATTGAGTGTCTGTTACAGTATGGAAATTTATATTTATAGTTTTTTTCTCAAAATAAATAGTTCCAATAGAATAAGCATGAAAATATAATCACTTTTGCAAAAAAGGGCACTCAAATCTAAGTTACCGATCAAAAGAGACATGATTTTCAATTTTATGCTCTACTATTTATTTTAGTTGCCACTAAACAAAATAAAATGCTCTTTCCTTCACCACACAAATAAAATGAAACGGGGCTGGAGTTAAGCACATATTAGAAGGAATCAAAAACTTAAGCCTTCATATGACCATACCATATAACCAGAGGCTAAGGATTTCAATGGGCTTTTGCACTTCTTACTCTTTTGGGGTGTGTCACTTTTATTTTTAGAAAGTCACATCCAATTGCTTCTTCTGGAGAAACTTTCTATTTCTGGACTATGTTGAAAATGACCTGCACGCCCAAAATAGTTATGTACGGATTTTCCCGAAATGGCAAAACGTGTGGATCTGTACGTGTTGCAAAAATAAAAAAGCATGAAAAAACAACTTCCTCCAGTACTAGTCGAGTTTATAGCCGTTCTTAGGGTATTTCCACCTTCCAAATCCAATGGAAGACTCTGTTTTTCATATAAATGCACACAACAATACAAAAAAACCTTACAAACATACGTCAACAACAATCTCCTTCTCTGATACCATAAAAGGAACGATAAACAAATCATACCAAGCCATAAAGAACTCATATGTTAATCAAACACCACACTCAATAAGATGAAATCAATTTTTCATAATAACTTTAATAAAACCTTTGCAAACAAATGAGCAGTAATATCATATATTATTATGGAATTCAATGAAATACAATGAGAATGGGCCTTGCTTATATAGGAAATAAATATCAATGTAAGAACCATTCAAGGTCATAGATCAAGCCATAAATCAACGAAAGAACTAGTCATCAAATAACTAGTCAAGATAATAGAATTAGGAAAGAACTAGTCATCAAATATCTAGTCAATACCGTAGATCAAGAAAAGAACTATACATAACAACTAGATAATGTCTTCCTAATATCTAAATAAGATAAAAGAAATATCCACACATATAAGGTGGTGAGGATAAATACAATACAGGTAAATAAAGTACCTAGGTGAACATGAGCTAAGGTAAATACCTAATCTAACAATTCTTCTCTACATAATATCAAATGACTATTATTATTGCATTTAAAAATAATTAATTTTTATAATGTTAAAATTAATTGTTACCTATTATTATTCAACTAAAATACCAATCAATAACAATTTGTCATTTTTTGCAGTCGGAATTTGTCTGTTCTATAATTGGTGGAAAGCTTCTTGATAGAATTAAATTAGATACTTAGTACAAGAAAAAATAGTTTTCGATTTATCAGATGCATTAATACTAGCAAGGGTGTTTTTGACATTTCTTTTAATTTGATTGGACAAATATGTACACCAATCAAATGGTTTCCCTGTCAGTATTTGCATTAAATACTAAACTTCCCAAAATAGAATGTTCATGGATCTACCCTGCAACATAATCCTAGATTGAAATAGTGATATCATTACAACACAGAAATTATTTGTAACACCTTTATAACAAGCCCTATTTTAGAACGACTAACTGCATATGCAACAAGATATATGAAAAGTTAGATGCTTGGGTATTCAAGTAATATTAAGAAAATGAATAACTGAAAAATGAAATTGAACTAACCATCAACCTGCACATTGTAATGAGACTCCAAATTTTTTTTTCTTCATCAGTTAAGACAACCTTTATACTCAAAGACAAGTGGTTTTGAAAAGGTAACCTAGTTAATCGATGGACGTCAGTGGGGTCCACGTGGAATGAAAATGTATGATCCATCTGAGGGATGGAAAAATTTCTACCTTGTTGTAATAATTGATTAGGTGATCGAGGATGATAGTATCTTTGTCTAATTGGGGTATGTTGACAAGCCCCATGAATTGTGTTTTGTGCATCCAGTCTTTAGGTGTATCTTTTAGTTTCATCAATTCCCTAATCTGAGGGCACATGAGATTTTTGTATTGGAATTTGGAGGCAAGAGTAACTGTGGAACTAGCCATTGTTGAAATATTTGGAAATTGGTGTAAAATTATAGAAGAGGGAGGGGAAATATTACATGTGCACATTGGTTTAATAGAAAATTAGAGAGAATGATGTATATTTGTAAAAGTTTATGGAAAAAAGTAAATAAATAAGCTTCATAGGGATATATAGGGCTCGGATTCACGGGGAGGACACATGGTGAAAAACGATAGGTGGAGAGTTTCAAGGCAACACATGTTTTAAGTCTCATTAATTTCAAAAGATACAGATAGTTAAGAGATGAATGTGTTTCTTTGTCAAATGGATGACTTAGATATGAATACAGTTGTCTAATAGAGAAGAGACGATTGTGCATACTAGTCCATTCAATAGGTAATAGATGGTCGTATATCATGGTCCCTTTAACAGGTAAATGATGGTTGTCCATCTTGAACCATAAAATAGGGAAGAGTGGTCATCCAATCTAACCCATCCATTAGGGAAGAGATGACAGTCTAATATGGAAGAGATAGATGTCCAACCTTCCTTCCAATAGGAAAGAGGAAATCATCCAACTTGACTTGTACGATAGGGAAGAGACGGTTGTATAATAGTGAAAAGACAAACATCCAACATTGTTCCCATTTAATAATAGATTGACGTTCATCCAACATCTATCCAACTATGTGAAAATGCATAAAACTGCAACCTTATGAATCATCTTTGCCACAAAATGGTTTTCTGCATATTTATCATTTTTCTGAAAGTCCATTTTGGATATTCACCACCCATTCTATAATATTTTTTAGAGGGGGGGTCTTAAAATAAACCCTGGCCCACATGTCTGGGTGGGCCATTAGATGTTATTAGATGTCTCATTCCAGTGCTAAACTATCCCAATCCTTCCCAACTCCATTTTTTTGACGATGTCCTTTAAGTATGACGAGAGTGAAAAATAGCCAAATTTGACAAGTGATTTATATAAAACCTTTGCACCTAGGATTGTATCATCTGAACCTATAGCTGGGAATCTAGTTTTTATATAAAAAAATCATGGTTTCTCCCATATCCCACATATTTTATTGCAATTGCAGTGAATGAAATTTGGCTAAAAACTTCACTTAACATCAGTTCTAGAGCATCGAGGGTGATATTTTATAATCAAAACCTCGTGGTATTGAAATTATGGTGCCCACATGTCTGGATGGGATGTTAGACACTATCAAAGGTTTCATTATACTACCCAACCATCCCAGTCTTTCCTGGATACATCAATTTGGTGATGTCTCTTAAGCACCTTGAGAGTGAAAAGTATCCAAACTTTAACAGGCAATTTCTTGTAAACTGTGGCATCTGGGAACATCTCGTCAGAACCTACAATTGGTAATTTAGTCTGTCTATAAAAACATATCTTGGTTTTTTACATCTCTTGACCATTTGATCGTAGTTTTAGATAATGAAATGTGGCAAAAAACTTCAATTAGCATCAGTGTTAGGGTATCTAGGGTGATATTTTGCAATTGGCACCTTGTGGCACTGAACAAATGACACCAACACATCTAGGTGGGATGACACTATAAGAGGTTTCACTTTTATACCCAATCATCCTGGTCCTTCTTGACTACATAAGTAATGAAATGAGAATGAATTCTTGTTGTTAAAAAGAATGCTAAAAGAGATAATTCATATACTATAGGTGTTGAAATGAGAATGTGTAATTTTTGTTAAAAATAATGTTAAAAAGATAATTTTCATATAATATAAGTGGTGAAATGAGAATGTGTTCTTATTGTTGGTTTCCAATTAATTTTTATCATCCCCCTTTCCTCCTCTCTTCATCAATCTCTCTTCCCTCCTCTCTCCATCACTCTCTTCCCCTCTTCTCCATCTCTCTTCCCTCCTCTCTCTCTCTCTCTCTCTCTCTCTCTCTCTCTCTCTATATATATATATATATATATATATTTCCCCTTTTCTCTCAAACTAACTTCCCTCCCCATCCCCCTCTCTCACTATATCTTATTTATATGGATATATAATGTATATGCCTCTACTAATACAATAAGATCAATTTTGATGAGGATAAAAGGGACAAGGATTTAGTGTGTGATCGATGAAATGGATTAAAAATGATCCCTGACCTAACGACCACCCCACAATTTCAGGTAGTTTTCATTCAATAATGGGATCCTCCCCATACCCAAGAAGGAGGGATTAGCCCCATGGCCATTGGTGAAAACCAATAATTTGCAATGTGATAAATTATTTCACCAATATGATCAATATATAGAGCTTCTCGTGGAAAAAGAGAAAATAAAGAAATAAATTGAATACTTGAAGTAAAAAAAGGGTATAATGTAAGAGAAGAAGGCAAAGAGAATTTTTGGAAGAGAATGAAAGGAATAAAAGAATACTAAAAAGGAAATTAGAAGGAAATAAAAATATCACCAAAATATAATGCAAAGGCAAGAAAACAAGATGAGAGGAAATAAAATGAGATGAAGGAGCATGAAATGATCCAACGATATAAGGAAAGAAAGGAGAAAGAGTTTGATAAGGAGATAAGGGATTTGGAAAGGAAAAGGTAACTAAATACTCCATAAAATACTTTTCCTGAAGAACACCCATTGTTAAGTGGATTATTTACCATACATTTCCCTAATTATTTTTCAATGCACAATGTTCAACTTAGGGTAAATGGTCCTTCATATTCTATTCCATTCTTAACTACACCTATGTAGGAAGATAACACGGGAAATCAACCACTGAAATACATAAAATTGAGTTCAAACATGGTTGTGGATTCACTACCACCATTTATTGGTTTTTTGAATCATGGATCATAAAAAAAATAATATTGTTTAGGAGGCTTGCTAGGGCATTTTGATTATAGAATAACATAAATATATTTTGATAATTTTTTGGGCCAAGGATATTTGTAATATTTGTAAGTGTCATTTCTATTTTTTATTGATATACTCGTATACACATATAACATAAGTAATGTATGACCTCAATTTGTCTTTCTGTGTATAGTTGTTTCAAATATGTAATTAAAATAAATGTGTGTTTCATAATGATCCAGTAACATGGAAACAATGAAAAACACAACAAATATTCAAATATTTGATGTAACTACATTTAATTTAAATGTTATTCTCTTTCCAAGAAAAAGATGCAATAGAATTGATTAAAATTTACCCAAAACAAACATACACTACTACATTTAGTGAAAATAATGTAATGAATTGTGTCAATTTCACATATTTTTGTGTGTGATAATCGATTTCCATTGTAAAAATGACGCCAAATTATGGCACAAATGTGGTGCAATGTTTACTCCACATTTACACAACATACGCAATAAAAAGGTGCCTCGCATTTATTGTTTCCATTTAATACTAGCTTATCTCACATCTCTTTTCTTCCCTTATTGTAAAATTCTTCTAATATGAAATTAAAGGATATTTATGAACATAATAAGAGATTAGGGTTTTTGGAGATCAATTTTGTTACTAAGTCAAACTTTACATTTTTATAGAGGAAATATAATGTTGAGATTCAACTTGGAAAGTGGAAGGCTATTTTTTTGAAAACAAGGTGAGGAATTTATTGTTTTAACATGATTTCTTACAGAAAATATTCTTTAAAGATTACAAATTAGTTCTTCCAGGCCTTTTTTCTAAATTGTGCATAAAATTTTAAGGTTATTAGATTATTTGTATACAAAACGAATTCCTTAGGTTCATGATGTATGAAATTGGAAATATTTTGGAAAAGAATGCAAACCATAGAAAATGTTAGGCACATAGACTTGTATGCATATCCCATTGTAACCAAACAATACATGCAAATCATGAAGATAGGGTTCGATGTTCTCCCTTGGCAACTGTTTTAACAATTTTCTCTTATTTTCAGATTCACATTTAATTTTAAATTATGGCACATCCATTTTTAATTACAAAATAAAAAAATAAAAAAAGTAAAGGATCTTTAACTACATAATTAGAAATAAGGGTTTGTAGAAAACTCAATTTTGTTATTGTTATCACACTTTGTATTTTTTCATAACCCAGTGGTTTACTATTTTGTAGATATTATGTCATCATCTAGTAGGTATAAATCATCCCCTATATAGATGTCTACTTCGGTATATCTAATATATTCAATTATATTGAGATGTACTTCCCCATAACATAGTTCTTCATCAACAAATATGGATATTGTGTATGAGTTGGTAAAGAATTGTAATTTTGCATTAAAAATAATAATTTTGTGTTAATATAAGTTATTTTTTATTTTTTGTTATTATAATTTTATGTTAATATAAGTTATTTTATTTTAACTTTATGTATAGGGAGAGTCGTCACAACCTCGTTGTTGAGGTAGGGATCAAAATAAAAGAAGCGGAAGAAGAGGGGATGTATTGGCCAAGTGATTATGAAGCAACACAATTATTTTTTTAGGTAAATTTAGTTTGTTATATGCTGAATTCAAATGAAACTATCATAATATTGGTGCATTCTATATGAATATTGCACTAATTAAGTTAATACGTAGATATCTTAGACTCAAAATTCAATTAGAGACTCATATATTAAATAGGTTTGACCAAAGAAAAATTCAAAGTAAAGATTCCCATTGTGTCAACTTGATGATGAAATGCATCCTAAAAAAAACACAAGTGCTCATAAATATCGTCTAAAAATACATTACTCAAAGGAAATGATGGCATGCTGGGAAAAACAAACACCTTCTCCTAAGACTTATGATGAAGATGTTGATCTAATGGAAGAGAGAATTGAGATACAAAACATGGTTCACCATTTATTTGATCATGACCATGCCTATCATGATCATGAGGATGATGAAGAATAATAATACGATGATGATGATGAAGAGCAGGAATAGGAACAAGAGATGATGATTTTGAAATTTGTAAAAAATCATTTGTTTGAGAAAGGAGAGTCCATAACATCATTGTTAAGTTCTATATTGGTGTTGATGGACTTGAAATCAATGTATGGTTGGTCAAACATCAGTGTGAATGTGTTATTGAGGTTACATAACAATTTAAAAAACTATATTTGACGTTTGTATATATTTCATATGTTTTATAATAGATTTTTATTTTCTTTTTCTTTGTTTTTTATTACAACATGTTGAAAAATATTTTGTTTCCTCAAAATAACACACTTCCCTCCTCATATAGAGAGGCAAAAAATATATCATAAAATATAGGGGTTGTCTATATCAACTATGATGTATTGATGTGAATCCAGCTGCAAGAGGTTGAAATACCTCCAAAAACACACATAAACACCTTTGCAAATAAAACCAGGAGTTTCACAATAGCTTACTTCTCATTCTGGAATTCACACTGATCTATTACATCATTACCATTCTCCTTTTATTTCAAGACTACTCTAAAACCCTAAAATGCCAAAAACCCTAAAATGCCAAAAAATCCTAAAATGCAAAACAACTCAGATTGACCCCAAAATTTGCGTGCCAAATATGCATTCCTCAATTAGGGCTCACGCGAAATTTGGACTTATTCTGAAAAGCACAAAAAAAGTTATTAAAGTTCCAAGGCCTAGAGAAAAGCAGAAAAAACATTCGGAGCCAATTTTAGACCACTAGATGACGGAATCCGAGCCCGAAAACGTGCCAAAATGAGCACAACCTTGCAAGCAAAGTTGTCCCCAGCATAGTACTAATGTATATCTACCACCCTGTAAAATTTCTGGACGATCCAACGGTCGGATCAAAAGTTATGGCCTCTGCAAGTTATGCTCCCGCATCATTCTCCCCTGGTTGAAAAGAATTCAGCTCCTGCAAATTCTGTTGACGGAACTCATCTAATTTTGCACTGTCAATTTTCCTCAGCTCCCACTCAGGAATCCAAGTGTTTTCTTCTTGTTGAAAACCTTCCCACTGTACCAAATATCTGTTGTAGCTCCCATGTCTAGTAGTGATTGTCTTTTGGTCCAAGACACGCATTACCCTCTCCTTTTTCTCCTTCGGCATCTGTTTCTTCCAGTTTATTTCTTCCTCCTCTGCAACATTTTCATCATGACCTGGAAACTTATATAAATCAGAAACATTAAAAACTGGTGAGACAGCAAAGTTTTCAGGTAACTCCACCTTGTAGGCATTATCACTCATTTTCTTCAGAATCCTACATGGCCCAATCTTCTTATACTTGAGTTTATTATATGTTCCCTTTGGAAACCTCTCTTTTCTAAGATGAACCATCACCATATCTCCTTCTTCAAATACACTTACTCTCCTACTGGCATCTGCAGCCATTTTATATTGTGCATTACTCACTTTCAGCTTTTCCCTCACTTCATCTTGTAGCTGTAGAATGTGTTCTGCAAATGCTTCTGCATCATCACTAGTTTCATCTTCACCTGGTAGAACAATTAGATCAAGGACCCCCTTTGGATTCCTACCATATACAATCTGGAAAGGAGACCTCCCTGTTGACCTGTTTATCGAGCTATTATATGCAAACTCAGCTTGAGGTAAAGCTAAGTCCCATTGTTTTGGCTTTTCTCCAACTATACAACGTAGGAGATTTCCCAAGCTTCTATTCACTACTTCAGTCTGCCCATCAGTCTGGGGGTGATATGCACTACTGAACTGTAGTTGTGTCCCCAATTTCTTCCACAGAGTCCTCCAAAAGTGACTCAAAAACTTCGTGTCCCGATCTGAAGTGATTGTTTTTGGAATTCCATGCAATCGAACCACTTCTGAAAAAAACAAATCTGCAATTCTGGAAGCATCATTAGTTTTTTTACAAGAAATAAAATGTGCCATCTTAGAGAATCTATCAACCACAACAAAGATAGAATCATTCCCTCGTTGTGTGTTAGGAAGCCCTAACACAAAATCCATACTCAAATCAACCCATGGCCCTGTAGGGATAGGCAATGGCATATACAACCCAGTATTCTGTGCATGACCCTTAGCCATTTGACACACTCTACATCTTGCTACAACCCTACTGATGTCCCTCTTTACCTTTGGCCAATAATACTTTTCTACGACAAGAGAAATTGTCTTACTTATACCAAAGTGTCCAGCCAACCCTCCACTATGCAATTCTCTTATAATATTTTCTCTCATTGAACCAGCAGGGATGCACAATTGTTTCCCCCTAAACAAATAACCATCCTGTATCAAATAATCAAAAGAATCACTACCTACTGTAGGCTCCTTAAGCTTTCTGACAACATTACCAAAATCAAGATCACCTTCATACAATTCCTTAACTGCCTCAAACCCTAGGACTTTATTTTCCATTGTTGTCAAAAGGGCTACACGCCTACTCAAGGCATCAGCAACTTGATTCTGCTTACCTGACTTATGCTTTAAAACAAAAGTGTATTCTTGCAAAAATGAAACCCATTTTGCATGCCTACTATTTAGTTTCTTCTGTGTGTTTACATACCTCAAGGCTTCATGGTCAGTGAAGAGTACAAATTCCTTTGCTACCAAGTAATGTCTCCAGTTCCTTAGTGCCTGAACAATAGCATAAAATTCCACATCATAAGTAGAATATTTCCTCCTAGCTTCATTTAGCTTTTCACTGAAGAATGCCACTGGTCGTCCTTCTTGACTCAACACAGCTCCAATCCCAACATGTGAGGCATCACAGTCAACCTCAAAGACCTTGCTAAAATCTGGCAATACCAAAACAGGTGCTTCTGATACTTTCTTCTTCAACAATTCAAAACTATCTGTTGCTGCCTTAGTCCATACAAACTCCCTCCCTTTTGTACACTCTGTTATGGGTGCAACAATGCTACTGAAATTCCTGATGAACTTCCTATAAAAAGTTGCCAATCCATGAAAACTACGAACCTCTGTCACATTCCTTGGAATAGGCCATTCCAGAATTGCCTTTACCTTTTCCTCATCCATCCTCACTCCATCCCCTGATATGACAAATCCCAAAAAAACAAGACTCTTTTGAAGGAATCTACACTTCTTTAAGTTTGCATATAGACTCTCTTTACGTAACAAGTCTAGCACCAATTTCAGATGTAACAAGTGTTCTTCCACTGTCTTACTAAATATCAAAATATCATCAAAATAGACAACAACAAACTTACCATTGTATTCTCGGAGTACTCTGTTCATCAACCTCATGAATGTACTGGGTGCATTAGATAGCCCAAATGGCATCACCATCCACTCGTATAATCCATCTTTTGTTTTAAAAGTAGTTTTCCATTCATCCCCTTCACGGATTCGGATCTGGTAGTAGCCACTCCGTAGGTCAATCTTGCTAAAATATCGGGCTCCTGCTAGCACATCCATCATATCATCCAATCGCGGAATTGGAAACCGATACTTAATCGTGATCTTGTTTATGGCTCTACTGTCTCACACATTCTCCAGTCTCCATCTTTTTTGGGAGTCAATAATGCTGGAGTTACACATGGACTCATGCTTTCTCTCACTAACCCTTTCTGTATTAGATCTGTCACTTGTCTGTTCAACTCTTCACTCTGTGTCGGACTCATCCGATAGGCTGCCTGGTTTGGAAGGGCCGATCCTGGGATCAAATCAATATGGTGTTGAATATCTCGCTTTGGGGGTAACCCATCTGGTAGCTCATCTGGTATGACATCTTTGTATTCTTTTAGTATCTTTTCTGCTGCAATAGGTATATTAAAGCCTTCTTTCTCCAGCTTCTTTGACATTAGTGCATAACAACATCCAGCTTCTTCCATTTCTATAACAAACTCTTTTGTAGCCAACAAGCCCTCACTCTTCTCTTCTTCCTTGAAGGGTAATAAGACCACCTTTACACCATCCTTCCAAAAGGTATATGTATTTTTCCCTCCATCATGTGTAACCTTTCTATCGTATTGCCAAGGCCTACCCAGTAATATATGACATGCATCCATTGGGATAACATCACACCACACCTCATCCCTGTAGGTATTCCCAATTGAAAACTTTACAAGGCATCTTTTATCTATGGTTACTTCATTTCCTTTCTTGAACCATGATATACGATAGGGATATGGGTGCTTGTCACAGCTCAGATTCAGTTTATCAACCATTACAGTTGAAACCATATTTTCACAACTACCACCATCAATAATAATTTTACATACCTTTCCTCCAGAGGTGCATCTTGTTCGAAATATATTTGTTCGAAGCCATGAATCAGCTCCAGCAACATCACATTCTTTCTCCTTCCTTGGGACAATCATCGTCCTCCTTATCATGAGGGTTTCACCCAAGTCTGCAGCAACCTCCATTTCTTCTTCCTCTTCAGCCTCAACCAGATTTACTCGTGGTTTTTCTCCTTGCCATCTATCTTGTGTAGGATAGTGCGGACACTCAAAAGCTCTGTGCCCCTCTTCACCACATCTGTAACATGTATATTGCCTTTGGGGGCTATTCCAGCCCCGTCCTCCATTATAACCTCTTCCCCTCTGAAATCCCCTACCTCTTTGGTAGTTACCATGGCTTTGACCAGAATCTTCATGCCCTTCTGTATTAGAGGATTCACCTTTTGTAGATTCAAATCTACCCCTACCCCTCATTGGAGATGATGATGGACCTCTCTTCACTCCTCTTCTAAAATTACTCCTCTTGTTCTTTTCCTCTGCTTTTAATGCAAGTTGATAAGCATCATCTAGGCTATGGATCCGGAGCATACTCAGCTCATCTTGTATGGTGTAACTCAACCCATTTATGTACCGTGTAGCCTTTTGTTCTTCAGACTCTCCCTGTTCCACCCTGATTGATAACTTGTAAAATTCATTAGTATACTCCTCAATGCTGAGATCCTTCTGCCTTAGGTTTTGGAACCTTCGAAAGAGTGTCTGAGCATAGTCTACAGGAAGAAACTTTTCTTTCAGCTTCTTTACCATTTTATTCCAGTTTCGGATCTTGCCCTTTCCATTCCTTTGTCTTTCATTTTGTAGGTGATCCCACCAGATCAATGCATGTCCAGCTAACTTAGTGCATGCAAACTTAACCTTCTTCTCCTCTGAAAGGGTTTTCCACTCAAAGAATTTTTCCATGCGATTTAACCAGTCAATCAACTCCTCTGGTCGTAACCCTCCACCATAATCAGAAACATTAATCTTGATGTCGTCATTCTTTCCCTCTAAAGCCTTGATCAATCTCTCCTCAAATGGTCTCTCATTCAAGGTTTCTTCGTCTCTCTCATTTTCTTCTTCATCTCCTCCTTCATTCATTAATGGAGTCTCTTCTTCAATATCACTATCTGGGTTTGCATCCCCATTTGCATGTCTCCTTCTAAGGCGGGTAACTTCCCCCGTGAGCTCAGCAATTTGTCTCTGTAGCTCCTGCATATGCCTATTCATCTGGGCATAACCTCCCCTCCCGCGTCTAGCCATGGTTATATAAAACAGAGGTAAAAACTACACATAAAATGTAATATGTTACCTTAATTATTTCTGCAAGATCAAAATCCAGCTCTGATACCAATTGATGTGAATCCAGCTGCAAGAGGTTGAAATACCTCCAAAAACACACATAAACACCTTTGCAAATAAAACCAGGAGTTTCACAATAGCTTACTTCTCATTCTGGAATTCACACTGATCTATTACATCATTACCATTCTCCTTTTATTTCAAGACTACTCTAAAACCCTAAAATGCCAAAAACCCTAAAATGCAAAACAACTCAGATTGACCCCAAAATTTGCGTGCCAAATATGCATTCCTCAATTAGGGCTCACGCGAAATTTGGACTTATTCTGAAAAGCACAAAAAAAGTTATTAAAGTTCCAAGGCCTAGAGAAAAGCAGAAAAAACATTCGGAGCCAATTTTAGACCACTAGATGACGGAATCCGAGCCCGAAAACGTGCCAAAATGAGCACAACCTTACAAGCAAAGTTGTCCCCAGCATAGTACTAATGTATATCTACCACCCTGTAAAATTTCTGGACGATCCAACGGTCGGATCAAAAGTTATGGCCTCTGCAAGTTATGCTCCCGCATCATGTATGCATAAATGATTACATTCTATTTAATAAGGAATATGAAAATGAGGTCAATTTCCCCAATTGCAGGGCACCATGATTTCAACAAAGAGTGAGAGGGATCACCATTCCAAATAAGGTATTGAGACATTTTCTAATAATTCCTAATCTTGGGAATATTTTCTGTTGCAAGTCACTTGCAAAGTTAATGTCATGGTATCATAATAATATAAGTAGTGATGGATTTTGTTTTGTTCCTTCTTATACAAATGAAATGAGACGCATTGAGAAAATGTGGCCTGGAAAATTCATAGAGAATTCATTCAGTGTATAGTTTGGTTTGGTAATGTATGGTGTTAACCAATTTTATAAAATGTCAACTAACTAGTATGTGTGGCATGTACTGTTGATAAACTATAATATTCCTCCACGGTTGATGATTCATAAGGAGCCTTTAATGTTTTCATTATTGGTACCTAGTAAGCACCAAGTAAAAATATATGAATGAGTAACTAGAACCCTTAATTGATGAGTTGTAATCATTACAGGATGACATTATAATGTATGACCTTCCAAAGCCTTTGGTCAGAGGAATTTCACTTATCACGGTATATTATGCGAGACTATCCATGATTTTCTTGGGATAGTTGTTTATTCAGGTATTTCTCATATGTTAAAATTCATAAATAAATGATCATATGTATATTTATGTGTCTATTTTTGCATTATACAATGAGTTTATTGATCACTTTTATATGTAGGTATCTCAACAACAGGAGAATATGTTTGTTCAAGGTGTGAAGATCAACTATTTGGAAGGTGGTCCGAATATCCAAAAAATGTTATATATGAAGGGAATTGAAGGTTCGTGTTGATGGAGCATGAGTATTGTGTTAAAAAGAAAAATAAATTTTATGGAAAACTTGATATTAGATAACTTGCAAAACTTATGTTACCTAGGGATTGGTATAAATCCTTCACACAAGAATACATAATATCAATTGTGAATATTCCTCCATATTGGTGTAGAGATTGGGTATTGTTGTCAAAAATTAGCTACAGAGTTGAAATTCCTGTAATAATGAAGAAACTATTTATATTCTATAGTCTCCCATATTGGGATAATTTATTAGTTGGGCATCTCTTAGATCCAATGCATATATTTAAAAATGTAGCGGTTTCTATATAGAATCACATCTCTAGGAAAAATAAAGACATTTCAAGTTTTAGAAATGATTTGAAATTAAGTGGGACAATAAAATTTCTAAAAAATGAAGAATGTTATTTATGTATAGTATGTAAAGAGCAAGTCCATTTGATGAATAAAAAAAGGCAAGATATTTGCACACCGAATGGCTATGGCTCCTCCATAAAATGTGTATTTACTATTGATGGGCACATCACATGCCTAAAGCACATGATTGACATAAATTTTTGAAGGTAATTCACGTCTCTTTTTTCTTAAATTATGCAACATATTCTTCTCTTCATATTTAACCGTTATAACGTATTTTTGCAACATATATATATATATATATATATATATATATATATATATATATATATATATATATATATATATATATATATATATCTTGGATTTAAAGGGGTCATTTTGTAATCTTCCACCCAACATAAAAAATACAATATACTGACTTTCAATTTTTTTTAAGTAAAATGATTTTGTTTACAACTAAAATGCATCCATTTGTATGAAAAATATTGTTATATTGCCAAACATAACTACCATTTTTGTAAAATAGGTGGTTATCTTCAAAAAAGATATCATAATCAAGGAATGAGTGGGAGAAATAAAATATTGTAGATATTGTTTGAAAATTGGAAAAGTAGCTACCTGCCTCTTTCATGAATTCTCAAACTCATCTATTAATGCATTTGGTTGATGATCTTCAAATAGTAGGTATAGTTAACACATGATGGATGTTTTGGCCAAAGAGGTACATGAAGACCCTAAAGAGATTTTTAAAAAACTTAGCACATCCATAGGGTTGTATGGATGAAGGATATATTACTCAATAAACATTTTTCTACATGTTAGAATATATTGGGGAGGAATTTCCACAAATGCCATTCATTTGGTATGTTGAACATGGAAATGAAAAATTGGAAGAGAACCTTCTTAGAACAATAAAATTTATGAAACTTAATATGTCTTGAAATTCATGTCAAACATATATGATGTATTTTTTTATTTTTTTTATTTGTGTGTGTGTGTGTGTGTGTGTGTGTGTGTGTGTGTGTGTGGCCATTAATTAATTATTTACATGTTTAATTTCAGGGCCTATTGAAAAATATTTCATTGATAATTTCGTATTATTGAATACATCAGAGAAGCTTGTGTGGCTTCAAAATATGAATAAGAAAATAATAACCATGAGAGATAAAGAATTGATTAAATATAAAAACATCCATGCAAGCCACTCCTAACCAATATGCAAGCCACTCCTAACGAATTTGCAAATACCATTGCGAAACCAACCTACTCTTGAATCAGGGAAATTTTTATTGGTGAATATTTGTTAATTCATGAATATGATGGATTTCAAAATTTTGTTTTGGTGAATTTTTAGGGGTCGGAAACTTGCTATTTCATGTAATTTTTATGAATATAAGTTATTTTTTGGGGTCAGTTTGCCAAAAATTTAAACTAATAACCAACTATTTATATTAAAATCGCCATTACCAAGACAGAAAAATTTACCACATTGTGTTATATATATATATATATATATATATATATATATATATATATATTTAGTGTGGACGTTGATGATCGATAGAAAATTACATACAAGACACTAGGTATTGTAAATTATAGTTGTTCCATTGATTATAGAATATGCTACCAATCGATAGCATATATGCTTCAACCTTTCCTATAAGGCTAGAGGCAACGTATATGCCACTTGCCATTAGCATATATTCATGTTACTAGCCGATAGCATATATTTGTGCTATCAGTCAATAGCATGTGGTGCAGATATGTAACTAGTTTTATAGTTTACATTTGTATCATCCATGATTCCATACTTAAATTACATTTTGATTGTCATTGGTCTTAGGTAAAATGGCCTCTGTTAATAATAACAAGAAGACAAATCGATTAAAAAGGAAAAGCATCATATTTAATTATTTCGAGCAGCCAAAAAATCACGTGCATAGATTGTATCCACTTCAAACACAAGTAAGAGATTATTTTAATGCATTTGTTAGTTTAATTTAACATTTCAAGATCACAGTCAAACACTTGTCCCTTTTGAATGTAAAAACCCCCACTTATAATTTTACTCCACATGAAACAATTAATGAGGAAAACATATCACCAAAAACACCACGTGGAACGATTAATCTTAATAACATGTCACACATGGAACAATTAATAAAAATAACATGTCAACCCATGAAGATATTATTGATGATGACATGCCAAATCTCAAAGATAATCCTCATTATAAAATGTCTCCTATGGAAGACATTCCTAATGATGAGATTCAACTAGTACAAGGTAATTTCAATTCTCAATCTCATGAAACAAAGACTTAAGTTGAAAATTATAAGTAGAAATTTATTCAAACGAAGAAAACTAGTTGGAGAATTGGGAGTTCATTTAAGGTAAATTGGGCATCTAGAAATATCCATTCATTGAACCTATATAGCTAGAGAATGGTACAATGATACTCTAAAATAATGTAGTGTACAATATGTAGTTGGAAACTAAAAACAGACCACATAATACAAATGAAGTTGGACACAATTGATAAACATTGAGGAAAAATATATGTGATAGTCATGCAAAAGGATGGAAAAAATAAAAACACATAAATGGAAAAGTAAAAAAAAATATCTTGCATGTAATGCATGTAATTGAGTATTAAGATGAGCTGAAACGTCAATAACAACTTGTTGAAAAAGGGGAAATAATTAACGCACAATTTTGAAATTTTATGAATACCAATTCATAGGACAAATATTTACAGTTCTCTACTATATTCCACATTCTTAAAAATGGCAGACCAATTTCAGATTTTGTAGATTATAAGGTTTTGTTTCAATATAATGGTTTTATCAACATTCCACAATCACATTGGTTGGAGATTAGTACTCGTGAAATGAAAAAGTGTCTAGCAATAATTGAAATGGAAGATTTGAAAGAAAAAGTAAAAAAAATGTTTATCTCATTGTCCATCGATGAGGTCACAACAATTGAAAACACATCATGGGTTTACATGCACGTCTACACTTTTGAGAATCATTCAAGGAAAACTCATTTGTTAGCTATCAAGAAAATGTTTTAAAACTGTAATGCTAAAAACCTTTATGAATTGGTTATTTCTAATTTGAGTAATTTAGCTAGGATGGATGACTACGCAACTGCTACTAGGTGGGTGTGTGTTGGTACCGAAGGTGCATCAGTAATGTGGGATTATAGAAGTAGACTTTATGTTCACATACAAAAAACATTTTCCCCATATATGATTCCAATTCATTGCATGACTCATATAATGAACCTTGCATACAAAATTGTTAGCACATTTGAAAATGGCCCTAAAGTAGAAGATCTCATAGGTGACTTGTACACTGATATGGAGAGTAGTCCAAAAACATTTTGGGTTTCAGAAATTTACAATTGGAGCTACTGATGGCAAAAATCTACTTAAAGATGTTAATACAAGATGGATTTCCATGTATGAGCCTCTATCCAGGATTTTTGAAGAATATTCATCTTTAGCAGGGTTCATGTTTAAATATTGTAGAGAAGTTGAGAAAGCAAAAGATTTGTTGTATTGTTTAAAATATTTAGAAACATTATTGAAACTATGCGGTATTCTCCCTATGTTGAAGGAAAGCAACATTACTTAATTAAACATGCTCAAGAAAGATCCATATTCATAAGGCTAAGAAAATATGTTTATCTATCTCTTGATATGTCTTACAACTCTAAAGAAAGTTTTACAGGGCCAATTTTCAGTAGTTGGAAAACTTTAACAGATATAAAGGATCGAAAAATCTATTTTAAATTCAATATCAATGACCATCTTTGTATCATTGTTAATGGGATGGAGATTTCAATGTGCACTTTCCAACAAAATAAAGATATCACAATAGCAGATCTTGAAGAAGTACCTGTAACACAATCTATACAACAAGGTTATATATGACATGTGAATAAAATTTATAAAAAAAATTAGAAAGATTATCCCATGAGATCAGAGAATGTTTTAAAATGGATGACATGCTTGAGGCCATGGAAGTGGTGTATCCTAATTTTTGGAATTATGATAGAGGTAAAGAAGGCATACAAAATTTATTTTATAAATTAATGGAAGGTCTCATTAAGAATTTCAATAAATATGTAGAGTTCCATGGATTTGAAATTACATATATTCTGCAGAAGGAATTATTGGCATTTCAGTCATCTCATTTGGCATTCACAATGATTGATCAATATAATTTTCTTATTGAACCAATAGAAAATGGTTTTATTACACGGCTATGGAAAAAGTTGTATCCTAGTAGAATCCGGAAGGAAAGTATTAGTGAATATTTTTGATTATATGAATTGTTTCAAACAATGATATTGGGCTCAGTGGAAGATGAAAGGGTTTTTAGTGCATTAACATTTGCTATTTCAAATATCCGAAATAGATTGGATAAAAATGTAGAGAATTGTTTGAAATTGTATGTTTCACGATATTTGTGGGACACATTATAGTATGAAAGAGCACTGGAAATATGGATTTCTCTTATAGATAGGATAGGGGTCTTTAATACAGCCACAAGAAGAGAAAATATGCCTCTGATATGTTCAATACGATTGTGATTTATGAAGAATGAGTTAGTGAAGGTCTAGGAATGTTTCAACTACCTGATTTTGACTAATGATTTAAGAACATTGTATTTCTAGAACTAAAAGTTCATATAACATTGTTACGTAGTTGACGTGTTGTGTTCTTTATTAAAAGACAATTTTAGTATCGTTGTCTACTTCTTTTTATTTACAAATCTATGAGGTATTTAATTTTTTCCATTGTCCTTATTTAAGTTTTGACTCTTACAACTTACTATACAATTTTTTGAATTTTGAGGTGTGGTAAAAATAGTAACCTATCATAGCACTCATTGGTGGACACAAGAAATATTAAAATGTCACTATATAAATAACTAAATCATAATGATCACAAAAATAGTTTTTCCGTAAATCTTAAGCATGGAAAGGATAAGAAACATAATATTTGTAGAAACTTACAATTTATGTATACAATCAAATACAAAGAAAATAAAAGAACAATTTCTCAACGTACAAAAGAAACCATTTTCCCAATATAATTTCTTAACAAAAAAATTCTGCAAAATTTTCTCCAGGTTACAAAATAAATCGTTTTTCTCAATTTATATCAATAGTATTAGTTTATGCTCCCTTCTCTTTTGCAAAAGTTACCTCCTTTCCTTGGGCTTGAAAGGAATCTTCACTTAATATTCCTGGTTGAATCAAATCCATTGCAGCAACATTTATATTGGAAAGTATTTCACGTTCTATTCTTTATGCATCCCTTGGTGAAGCTAAACAAGTATTTGAATCGGTTTTCTACTTCAATAATATATAGGGATGCATTCCATGCTCCTTTATGATTCTTCATAAAGTATTTTTTCAATTCAAAATCACAACCTTTTCTTACAAACCAATAAATACATTCAAACTTTTATTCGCATTTTTCAAGTGCACATTAAGCACTTGTAACTCATTCTTCAAATTCTAATACTTGGGTTGCATTTAAAAAATAAACAATAGTAAGACAAAAAATTAAAAATAACCATAATGAATTATTAGTAACTTTCTAAATATTATTATAACTTACCACAACCTTTTTTTTCTCTGCATTCACAATCACAACAAGGCTCTTGTCTCTAGATCATTGATTATAGTAGTATGTGTATGTATTATTGTAGTTGGCTCAGGATTCTGCCCTTATTGAAACAGAACCATGAGGACCAACTCATGGTTAACCATAAAATTAATCAGTAACCTGATTTAAAAATAAATGAAACTAATATATATTGAAATGTACAAGGTAATTGGAACATATTTTGGGATTGATGAGGAGACACATTTTGTATAGATTGCACATCTTCAAGTTGATATACATATCTTTAGGGAATTGGATCGGAACGAGGTCGATGGTGGCATGCGCTACTGGAGGAGGTTTCAAAATTGAATGAGTACATCAAAAAAAGTTTAAAACTAACATTTCTAAAAAATATATATAACATTGTTACAAATTGAAATGTAAGAAACCTACAAATGTGTCAATTTTTTTGAGGTGTTAGATAACTCCTCATGCATTTACTACATCTTCCCGATGGGCTGTTGGTGAATTCATCTGGCAAACTGTCCCCAATACTATCTATGGTTCCCTCATGTGGTAAGAGTCTTATTATAGTTGTGTCTCTTCAAGCGACAATTGCAACCACAATGCCCTGTTAAAATAAAATAAAATTTTAATATTTAATATAACACTATAACAAAATAGGAGAATTATTAACGTAAAAAATTAATTTGAATTAAAGAAAGGTAAAATTTAAAATCATCTCACCTCTAAATTTTCAATGGACAAAGAAAATGTCTTCAAATTTTTGTGGCATGCACTTGGAACAAGGGTGTTGCATAAATTGTGATAAGTATCAAAATATAACAAAAGTATATAATTTCCAGTTGTAATTACAACATACTCTTTCCTAAGAGCATTATTGATGTCATTCATTATCTTGGTAGATAAGTAGGTGCACCAGTCATATTGGTGATTACCAAGGGTATGTATAATGTAAACCAATGCCCATGAAGGAATGTCAGTATATATACCCTGTAAAACAATCCTGCTTAGGAAAAATTCCACCATGGTATGTAGAAACATGTGTGTGACATCCTAAAGTGAAATTCCCCCCTTTTGAAGGATTTTAAGCTTGTGGATTAACCATCACGCCAAATTCAAACTCCAAGTACTTGAAATCTTCGTCAATCAAGGTCTTTGATGTGACATGATCAACATTTTTATGTGGAAGTCATGTTAAATGATGAATATTTTCAAGGGATGTTCCAAATGAAAGTTTGTGTGGTGTCAGTTTTACTTGAAAAGTATAGTCCTCACTCTTGATATTCAATACCAAGTAGTTAAGTAAATTGTAGTATGTTTCAAATTGTGTATTATAGATGAGGTCAGTAAAAATTCTCTCCTTAATCCACACATAAAAACAATATGGATCTTCTAGTATCCTCGGGAGTTAAGGAAAAACCAAGATCATGTATGTGAATTTGGGAACAAGTGGTGTCTGTTTTTTTTTGCTCTGGTTTTTAGGTCGACCCATGGTAGTGGATTTGACTTTGTAGACAGATTTAAACAAGAGAGATTGTTGGATTTGAATCTGTAAATGTATGGTGAGTTCCAGAGATGAGAAGGGCTTGTTCTCATTTTCTTACATTTGTTGGTGAGAGGGATTGCTAAAAGTGACAAAAATAGCACAATTGTTCTATTTATAGAGGAAGGGATCACATGGCACACATTGGTTGGCAAAATAACATGCTACATATGACTGGCCAGTAGTATTTAGAAATGCTACCGGTCGGTTTCCTTCAGAAATGTTACCAGCCTTCAACATTATGAAATAATTCACCAACCGTTTGAAACCCATATTGTTCCAATTCACCATGATTTCGAAATCCTTTTTCACATATTCGTTGCATGCTACTGGCCGGTAGCATATTGAATGCTACTGGCCATTAGCATTTAGAAATGATACCAAATGGTTGCCTTTAGAGATGCTATCGACCTTCAACATTATGAAGTAATTCTCCAACCATTTGAAACTCATTTTGTTTCGATTCTCCATGATTTCGAAAGTCTCTTTCACATGTTCGCCGAGTGTTATCTAATGTTATTTTGGGGGGGATCTTAAAATTTTCACTATCTTGAATGGATGAGTTCATATTTATAAAATCTTCATGATATCACTTGAATGAAAGTGACATAAAAACATTAGACATGGTGTGAGGATGTGAAAAATTGGTTTAGTTGTTGCAATATTTTTTTTTACATACTTGTTTTATATTTTTTTAGAAATCTATTAATACTAGATCTTGAATTGTTTGACATAATGAAGGTGAGTAAGAATTCAGCAATGTGGTTTGAAAGAAAATATCTCTGTGTGGAAAATGTTGACAAGAGAAAGGTCACTTATTGTGGAGTAGTTGTTCCTTTTGAGTAGGCTATCTAAGCTAGTGTCAATGACAATAATTTGGTCCAAGAGGAATTGGATTATGTTAGAATATAGAAGAAATAATAAAACTTGATTATAAATTTTTTGAAGTTATCATATTTATGTGTACTTGGTACCCTTCTATTGATAACATTTTTTTTAAAGTGAACAATGAAAATGGATTCTACTCAATTGACTTTTGTAGAGAATTACTAAGGAAAATAGCCAACATTATGATCAGGTACTAATTTTTTATAGTTTTTCTTATGTACATGTTCTCCTTTTTCATGCACATAATTTCTATATGTAGGTATCCTTTTTTCATGAAGAATTATTTTTAAATTATGTATATATATATATATATATATATATATATATATATATATATATATAGAGAGAGAGAGAGAGAGAGAGAGAGAGAGAGAGAGAGAGAGAGAGAGAGAGAGAGAGAGAGAGAGAGGGTAATTGGAACTCATATTGCATTATGAGCTAAGGATGAGACATGTTGATGACAACAATGTTATAATATGAGCATCATGGGGAACAATTGATGTTGTTAATAGAGATGATGAACATGACTCTAGTGATGATAATAACCCTACCAATAATGAAGAAGGTCATCATATTGATCAAGTCAATGATTAAGGTGAAGCTGATTTTGAAGAAGATAATGATGATGAAAGTGATAGTGATGAACTTCACGGAACTGCAGATAATGAAGATGATTAGGAAATGAATATCCCAATTAGTAGATATTTGGACAATGAATGGAATATTCTCATAGATACATATATAGAGAGAAAGGAAGAATAAGGGAACATTAGTTATGACTACAAATCTAAGTCATGTAATGAACGAGGAGTTTGTGGAAATACAAGAAGATGAAACTAAATAGTTAAAATATTCATAAGCCTATTTCTTGTGCTATTTCTTTAATTCCAAATGTTTTCATTTTATCAAAGTCTCATTACATAGTTTTTATTTTACTTTGTTGAGATAAAATACATTTTTCCATTTATGGAATTTGAGTTCAACTAAATTAATTTGTAAATGTAATTGAATTTTTAAAGTCTACTCCAATTTGGCATATCACTAATTTGCTATATATGAAGTAAGATGTGGATAATTTCTTATTTTGATCAACATCAAATAGGAAATAATTTGGTCTATGAAACTTGCTCTATTAGCATATTTAAATGACACTGATCTTGGTCCACTTTTCATGAATAGACGCATGCTTTGGAAAAGTATAAGGAATGTTAGTTTCAGGATTTGAATTTGACGGTGGACATTTTCTGTCAAGAAATTTTTGTATGAATGCCATCCCATTAACATTGTTATTCAAAACCATTTTAATGTTCTTGGTAAAAATAAAAACATTTCAAAATTAACCACATCTTAAAACTATTTTCTCACATAATACTGTAATATACATAATTTATATTATATTATGTTATTGTATTATATACATATATAATATTTCTATATAACTGTATATATCATAAGTATTATATTTAATATACCTATATACCTAGTTATATATACTTATATATGATATTAAAAAAATACGTGTGTGATGTAAATGTGGTGCAAATTTGTGTCACATTTATGCCACGATTGCACCACATAATTGCCAAGAAACATAAAAAATAAATACTCAACTACCCAAACCCCAAATGCATTTTATTTTATTTTCCCTTGGAGAAAATGAGAGAAATCAATGGCAAGAAGAGGTAAACTAGAAATGAGACGAGGAGAGAATGAGAGGATTTGCTTAAAATTTTCAAGTAGAAGAGAAGTATGGCAAAGGAAAGTAGAAGAGGAGCGAAATAAAAAACCTCAATTTACTCTATGAACCAATAACAATAAATGAGGGGGAAAAGGAAGAAGAAGAATATGGGGAACCTCTTTACATATGACTGGGGAAAGAGGTGAGTTAATTTTCTATTTAAATCATACATTTTTTCTATAATTGTAAAAAATTCATTACAAATTAAAAAACCCGTAGCAGGTTTTTTCGAAACCCTAGTCCAAACTACTTATAAAATCCAATTTTGAAACCATTTGGCCATCAAGACCCTGTAAGAGATGCAATCCCAATTGGTATTAACTGCCAAAAAGGCACCCCAGACATGCAAATATGTTTCCACAATTGTAAAAATTCGCCATAAATTCCTTAAATCGCAAAAAAATCTAACGACAACACTGTAATGATCTCCAATTTCTTAGCTTTACCCCATTCACTACACAACTAGAGTGATAAAGTGTATCATAAGATTTTCCCACTCACTAAAACCCTATCACTATCCTCAAATTCACATAAATCAAGTTTCCCCATACAAAACCAATCTTAATATCTCCACAAGCTATAGTAATTCGATATTCCAAAAATATTTGATAGCAACTTGGTCACTATAACAACTTGTAGCAACCCTATTCACTATAACAACTGAATCATTTGTCTATGACATCCCTGCTACATGTTCTCCTTTAACACACATGCCAAATTTTTAGACCAATTTACTATACAAATTTACCATGGACACATCATTATTCAAAATCACACAAATCACCCATTCTTTCTATGAACTTTTTATTTCAAATCACACTATCCTTTTAACCATTCGTTATAAGCATGATTACAAATTAAAAAATACACAAAAAGATAGTGGATTTTTATGGGGAATCAATTACTTTCTATGGAAGCCTCAACAACCATACAATAGTCACGCCCGATACAACACTATCTTGCTACCACTATACTTGCTTTACAGAATTAATCACTCGAATCCCCTATATAGGTAGGTTGGAATTCACGAACATAACACTTCAAACACATCTCTTTACGAACACCTAAATTTTCATAAAAACCTATAGAAAATGCTCGAGGGTGATTTCACATGTTTTCAACCCCCACTCTAATGTCATCTAATGTACCCATTCACTATGTACAACAAAGGGTGGGTGATTGGGGCTTGTTTGTAATGGGAGGGAGAGTGAGGGAGGTTTGATCTAATTTTGACCTAGTTTTCCCTATTGTGAAAATAATTCAAACAATTTCACCTTAATTTCCCTAATTTCATGAAATTTACCTAATTATCTTAAACATAGAAACATTTAGAAGAATTAACCTAATTTGATAAGAATTTACCTTATTTGATGTAATTGAACAAATTCAAACCTAAAGTTCCATATTTTTTTGTAATTCACAATTTTTTCTATAATTTGACTTAAATTGATGTTTCAAAAGCCCTAAAAGTTGCCTGATGTGAAAATAAACACACACCCGAAGACCCCATCCATTTCAATCCATGTCAATCTTCGTAGACAATAAGCAAAAATAAATGAACCTCTTATCATCAACAAGAATGAATTAATTGATAAAAATCATTCAAGTCATTGTAGTAAAAATCATTCAAGTCATTGTAAGAAAAATGATGTAATAAATTAATTCACTTTTTGAATTAATTAAATATTGTAATTGTGCAAATGTATAATTTAAATGTTCTGAAACATTATAATCGTATTAGAAGTGTTGTATATTTCCAATCTCATTGTTCTTATTTTGATTTTTTTTGCATGTTTTTTGATTTAGAGATATTATGGGTTGTTGGCTCTCCCAAGATTCTAGATAGATCATGGCCCATATAGTTAAATGGGGACACTTCGATAATTGACATGTTTATGTGTGGAGGCTCTAGCATTCATGTGCTTCAACATGAAGTGATATGGAAGAGGAGTTGGATGACCTAACACGACGACCTTCCACGTTTGCATGTCCATCGACCTCCATGCACCCACCATGAAGGTATTGGTTTACATTTTATTTTCTAATTAAAGAGTATTTTTCCATATTTACACATGCTAATCACACAACTTTATAATGACATGTCTACTAGTATTTGAGAATGTCTTCATAGCAGTGGTCGTCCCTCAACATCCAGGGACCAACCATGGAGGTATGATTTTATAGTTTTTTAATTACAATTTTATTTCATTTGATTGATTAAATTTATTGTATTTTTAACTATTTATTGTCATTAAAAATTAATAACACTTCATTATGATAGATCTACTTTGCTTATAGACTTGGAGGAGGATGAGGGCAATAGGAGTACACACCCTTCATTTGCTAGTGAGGGAGTCACCGCCTTAGAGGTATAATTATTTTATTTTGTTATCAAATTAATTTTATTTAATTCAATAATGAGCAACCTATGAATTTTATTGCAAATCCACTTTGGGTGTAGGACCCTCTCAACCTACTTGAGCTAAAACAAGAAAACGAAGATGAAAAAATGTTCCTCCATCTAGCCTCAACAACATACTCCCCAATTCACTAAGGGGTATGACAATGAGGAGACGCGTTAACCCCACTAACTTCAGATGATGAGAGACCCTATTTCCTTATCCGTGATAGGTATTGACACAAAGTTAGAGGGGCCTTAGAAATGACTTTGTATGTAAATAACACTGGTGAAATACTACAAATGTTCGGGGAAAGTATGTATTTTAATATATTTTTATTTAAATGTCTTAATTAATTTTTATCAACTTATATTTTTACTAGTTTTTGTTAATGTCAACTTATTCATTTTTTATTTTATTAATATTGAAAAAATATGATATTTTTAACCTTTTTAATTTTTGGGTTTGATGTCTTTTGAAAAAAGAATTGTTGATCGAGTGTGCAATATATCCAAAACATATTGTCACAGAGAGTGAATGAAATCCCAAAAGAAAATACAAGAGGCTAATTGAGTTAACTCAACGTAATTTTGGGACTTTGCATTATAAAACATGGTTAATAAAAAAAATTGCAGCATAGGGGTTTATGAGAATTAAGAGGCATATTAAGGTAATTTTATTGTGTAAATAACACATTTTTAAAAAATTATTCATACTCTTTTAATAATTATTTTATATCTATACTATGCAGCTAAAATATGAAGGAAACACTAATGTGGAGAGGAGACTTCTTTGACCGCCCAATGTAGACCCATGGGAAGCTTAGAATGACCTTGGGACAAATGGCTCCGAGATGAGAATAATAAGGTTACAGGTTAGTTAACTCAATTTATGATATCTAAAATTTATTTTTATATTAATTAAATATTGAACAATATTTTAATTAACATAAGGAAGAAAAGTAGCCAGCTATTAGGTTACAAAGCACAAGTAAGAAAAGGACAATGACCCATCAAATGAGACAACATTGTTTAGTAGAGTTAAGTGGAAAATTTTGTAAGTTCAATATGAGTTATTCTATAATTTTATTTCATTATAGAAATTCTCTTATATACATTATTAATACTTTTTTTTTTCATTTCATCATTTTTGCAGGAAACCCACTTTAATAGACTTGCAACAAAATAGGTGCAAGCAACATTAAAATCAATGGGTTAGGAGTCAACTGAATTTAATCAATTCGGTCAATGAGAATGACTATGAGTCAATAAGACATGTTTAATTATTTATGAGTTACATAAATTTTAAATTCAAACAATTGTAATTTTTTTATCATTATGTATTTGTAGGTTGATAAACAAACAGAGTTGGAAGAGGAATAAGGTGCACAAATTCAGTCACAAGAGAATCATATAGAGGATGAGGATGACGGCGAGTACGAGTACTAGTGCCTAGGCACATAATAATTTGCTTTATAATTTAAAAAGGAATTGGTCTCTTTTTGTAATCCTCCAATGTAATATATTGTATGTTATTGTATAAACAAATTCACAATACAAATATTGTGTTTTCCAACTATGTGTAATATGTGTTTATTGTACTTTTTTATATGCAAACCCTATTATGATACTTTATGCTAAGTTTGTAATAAACTCATTTCATTTTATATAAGGAATCTTCAGTACAATATACAATATTAAGAATCTTGAATATAATATTCAATATATAAAATAGGAATCTTCAATTCAATTTCAAATAATAAATTCACATCAAAACAAATAAAAATCTATAAACAAACAATATTATATAATAATTTGTAAAATTTAATTATTTAAAAAAAAATTGTCGAGCCGATGTTTACATCATATTTGTACCACATAAAAAGTGATTGCAAATGTGGCGCAAAGTAGATGCTAATGTGGCGGAAGAACTGACAGAAATTCGACGCATTTAAAAAATGTCTAGTCAGCATCATTATTGCGTCACATTTGCAACACAATATTTGATACAAAATCTCAATGGAAACATATCCAAAAAGCCCTTAAAATGTCAAATTTCGACAAAAAATTGACCCAAATAGCGGTGTTATGTGCACATTGTGTAGCACTAATGTTAGTGACACAATTTATCAAAATTGAGCACAACAATCATACTCGATGATTCTATCGTTTCCTTAATAAGGGTAATAACCTCACCACATTTTTCACAACAAACTTTTCTTTGTCCATATCCCTGCAAATGAAATAAAAAGTATGCCAAACCACATATGTATATTCAAATTGTAGAATTAATCTTTAAATCCCTATTTGGATTGTAAATCATAGGGGCAACAAAATATTTACCATGATAATTATTATGTTCATAAACACAATTCACTTAGATTGGGGGCTAAGACTAATTGGTTCAAGTAGCTCAATTGTGGTCAAGTGGTCAAGAGGTCGAATCCTCCCATCCTCGTGGAATAGGAGGTTGTGTCGGGCCAGCACCACCGGTCACATTGAAAAGTTTACTAGGTGCACTTGGAGTTTATAGGGGCTCTCACCGATTCCTCAAGGCATAAAAAAACACAATTCACTTGTCACCAGATTTTGTAAAACACCCATATGTTGTAATATGATGTCGTTAAAGGGATTCCAACCTGCAAAAGTGTTCAACTGTTGCATTTCAAAAAAGGTTCCACTTGCAGTGATGTGATTATCTTTATGTGCAGCTCCATGTTTTTAGTTGGCTCCCCATCCTTACATGCCATAATTTCATTTTGGAGCAATTTTAGAGCTAAAATTGCTCATCTAAGGAACATTAACATGCACATAACAACTCATGTAGAACATCCAATCTAATCTTCCAAATTCAAGAAAGCAAAAACCAAAAACAAGAGAAACCAATGAATGATTGCTTACTTTTTCCACATGAGTTTTGTCAAAATACCCATCTCAAAACTAATTGATTAAGGCCTCCTAGTTCCACTATGTAACATATTTCCTCCTCTATCATACCTTTCACATACATGGTGTAAGGGGGGAAGTTGCACTTAAGCAACATATCCACCACACAGCTAAATAAAATATAGACCTGCACATCATTAGACCCATACACAAACGTTCCACCATTGCTCATGCTAGCCCATATTCCCTCGCCAATCTTGCCTCCATGGAGTTAATCATTGCACACAAATGCTTGAAAAACTGACCAAAATGTTCTAAAAAGTTAATTTTTTTGTGAGATTTGATGCCATTAGGTCCATTATCGACTATTAGTATGGCTACGTTCAACATTTGTGTTTCCTCATTTGAACTTGCCATATTGCTTTCGACATTTTCTAGTTGGGTTTCTTGGAATGAGAATGAATCCCGAAAGAATTTGTATACTCACACTTGCATACCCATTTTTTTTGCATGTGAATGGTGTTGGAGGGGAAACAAATTAAATACATGTGGTGTTGGGAATAAATCATGTTAGCAATAACAACTTACACATGTTGCACCAGAATAGTTGGCATCCCCCATTAAAACAACAGGCACAAAAGCAAACGAGCAATGAATGTCAATCACATAATAGTTGTTAATCCTTGTAACATTAAAGTGAGGATGCCAATTTTATTGACAAGTGTTACACTCAACGTTAGATCCAATATTAGGTGTAATGGTAGTTAAATCGATTATTAATACGATTATTTTGTATTGGCCATTGGGTGTTTAAATATCAATGGTTAGTGCATAGTTATTTAATGCACAACTTTGACACCCTCAAAAAACTACCTTTGAAAACAGGGGTGGGGCAGTCACTCCAACTTGAAACGAAATTGGTAACAAAGAGACATGTCAATGTATTAAAGGGTATTTTTAAAAAATTAAAATTTGATGTATACATGGTTACATACAGACCGCAAATTTCAATCCACAATCACTGACTCCTCTCCCCTAGGTGATTCTAGGCAATTAAAAAACATGAATTTTTCGAAAAAAATTTGTCTACAACATCTCATACACGATCCAAGTAATGCATGTTATAAACACCATGTTCATTACTAGTTTTTTTGGATTCTCTTTATCTATACTAAAAGTCTTGATCAATATATTCATAAATGATGATGTCTTCTAATCATTCTTAAGAACAAGAGAAGCCTAACCCCTCCTTTTTTTTTTTTTTTATCATTTCTCATCTTAAAATATTTAATTAAGTTTGATTTGTTAGTTTACATCTATTTAAATTAATACTTGTTTTATAAATATTTGTTTACATGTTCATTTACTCATAATACATTTGAATACACCTCACTAACATAAATACATAAATACATAAATATTGGCATATGTAGCAAAGTGGGTTCCTAGGTTGTCTTGCAATTGCGCAAGTAGGAGTGCCATACCTACCTAACCTAAGATCAAATCTCATCGATGCATAAGATTTCCACCTCAATTTTTTAAAATCAAATAGAAAATAAGATCCAATTATAAGAATGAATTGTATGTGTGTGTTGTATAAAACCTAACTCACCCAAATAAAATACAGACAATTTAATTTATTTATTTTTTAAAACGGAATTCTTCAATCCTATATATATAATGGCATATACCATCCTTACAACCAATTAGAATTAATGATAAAATTAAAATAACAATTAGTCATAAACTAATGCACACTTTCCGACCAAGTCCTACTTTTCAAATCATATACTTTGATACTTTTATTAGCTGGAAAATGGAACCATGTTCTTTAGATCTGAAAAGCCCTTAACGTATACAGCTTTCTTAGGGAATTAAGGCAAAGATGTTTGGCTTGTGACCATTGGGCCCCTTTCTTTTTCTTTGGTATTAAAATGACCGTTATCCAACGTGAAGGTTTCACACGATCTTCCTCCAAAATCATTCCAATATATAACAAGCTTTCTTTTGAAAAGTAATGAAAGAAGCAAGATTTCCAATCATGATTTGTATTTTTGGAATGCTTCTTTCCATGTTTATGTTCATATTCCAATATATGGTTATCGCATTAGTGGTTTCGATGGTAACACATTTTGGTTTTTTGGTCACGCCATCTATCAAAGTATAAATTTCACGAGATGTGAAGAAAATATGAGGTTAGATTCCTGTCCCAAAAAAAATAGTACTTTAGTCCTCCACATAGATATTCTAATCAAGTACACCGGCATCTTGAAAATTGACTACAACTTTGTTATTATGATTTATCTGTTTGGTCCCACAGGCTGCTTGGTCCTGCAAATGTTATCAAAAGCATTCAACGCAATTCATTCAACAAGGCGCCGAAAAAAGTTGGCACCTCTCAACCCTTAACACTCCCCTATAATATCTAAGCTTTAGGCTAACCCTAGGCCCTAGATCAGTCCTTGGAAACCTCATTATTTTAATTGCTAATGGATTACTTTTGTCACCCTCATTGTACCGTTGTTTTACATTTTTGTTGGCTTAATGATGCTTTTGGTCCAACTTTGTCTTTGTCCTTGCATGGTGTTCATAATCACATCCCACTGGGAGAGGAAGAAAATGCTCTCTTCCTTATTGTCATCAACTAAGACCATTTGTGGGTTTTGCTTTTAGTTTCAATAAATAAGCTCATTCATGGAGCTTGTGTCCATCTATATTGTTGGGTTGGAAACCTAATAGAAACTAGTCTGTTAAAAAAATTTCCCCTTCTTTCTTAAGGTTGTTATTGCTTATACAAGTTGGTTTGTTTAGTTTTGGATTACAGAGTTCTGTGAAATTCATCAGTGTGGTTGTTGGCTTATATAACTTAACTTTCACTGTCATCTTGAAGTTCTGGTGAGGTCGTTGTACAGAGCTCTGGCAGACATGGCAGATGTAAAAGAAAAAATAGCCGAGTTCAAGAAGTCCTTGCCCAAGAGATTGAAGAAAATGAAACATGTAATCAAGAATGGGTGGGAGAAGATCAAACATCTGGGTAAAAAGAAGGAAGGTGTTGTTGGAAGGTGAAGCAAATGCAGAAAGAGTTTAGTAGCGTTTGATCAGATTTGAGCTTCATTCTTTCAGTTTAATTAGAATCCACTCTAGACAAGTACTTAGTGCTCTGAGGGGGCTAAGCTGACAAACTTCGGAACTTGATTTTTAAAAGAAAAATAGTTTTTGTTTATTCTTTTGCAGTTTTGTGTCGTCCTAGATTCAAATATGTCCATTTACTCTATGATGCAATGTGATATGAAATCTGGGTGTAAATTTGTGTGGATCTGCTTTTAGCAGTTTGAGTTCCTAAATAAAATAGTGGGTGATTGATTCTTATTTTATTGCTATCCTTTTTACATTTACCTGGCAAGATCAAAATCTCTGCTATGCAGTTTGTTTCTGGTAGAGGCAAAATTTTATAAATGGTTAGTTGTAGTGCTCCTTTGATTTCATATCATTTTTCCTTGGCAAGAGTTTATAAATTCACTGTCAATCTCTTTATGGAATCGTTCAAAATTATTCAAACATTGCAGATGTTTCATAGAGGAGCTTTAAAAAATCGTTGCATCTGTTCATAGTATACTTGATATCTCCCAGAACTAGTCCTCGTCTTTAGCTGCCTAATACATCATTATAGATTCCATTACTGGTGGCTGTGACAGCATGGGAAGCTGGGTTCTTTGGCAATTTTATTCCCGTGCTCAAGGTCTTTTGTTATTTTGGGGCATCTAATTCACATCTAATGTTCTAATATATAAATCTCGCGTAGGCTCATTCCTGTTGAATGTAAGTTTTTTATGTTTGCATAAATGCTTTTGGATTTGAATTTTGGTGTAACTAGTAAGCTACAACTAAAATAGAAAATTCCTATTGCATTTTAAAATAAGCAAATATGAATGTGGATCATTAATCTACTAATATTTTGGATCAATGACAATGGCATTACATAAATGCTTTTGGATTTTAATTTTGGTGTGAATTAATAAGCTACATCATTTTCAAATTTTTTTTTTCTAATAATGAAATACAGCATATTCCATTTGAATCAATAAAAAAAAAATCCCCTTGCATTTTAAAATAAGCAAAGATGAAAGTGGATCAGAAATCTACTGAAAATTTGGATTAATGACAATGGCATTGCATATTTGCTGATTCAAAGAAAGACACAATCGAAACTTGGTTTCTCCTGTGAGTTCAAAGCTATCAATATTGCTTCTGTGTTGATCATCCATATACATTTTTCTCTAGAAGCTTATTCAACTACAACCAAATGAAGTATTATTGCTGCCAAAACTGCTCTGTCTCAAATAATATTTTTACAAATTATTTTTCAAGTTGACCAGATAAAATACCAGGGTCCAGTAGATATGATCTGCATGCTGAAGATTCACCTAAGTCTTATATCTAATCTTTCTGATCGGTAAGATATTGCATTTCCTAAGTGATCTGTATAGGGTAGAATTAAATGACCTCTTTTTCCTAAAGAGACATAATAATTCATAAATTTGAACTTGTAATTCATAATACCCCATTTCAAAAGTTATGATTTCTCATCTCCAATTCTCTCTAATCAAAGTGATCTAAAAGAATATTTAATTCATGAAAAGGCCTCTTTAGGAAGACAATCTCTTAAACACTAGTTAAGTTCACCCTTAGAACTTGGATTTGATGCATGGATTCTGAGCGCCAGATAGCATGCTTCCCGCTCCGAACAATGGCAACATCTTCACCTGCTTTTAGCATGCCCCATTCCTGTGTCCAGCACATGTGATTATTAAATTATCATTTATGTTACATGTAGTTACATATTCTGAACCAGGATGTTAGTATCATGAAGAGTGGAGTAAAACAAAATGCCGCACTTCATTAGACTGAAATCTTTACAAACTTTATCTTTAAACCTGTAATGCACATGCTAGAGTTGACAATGGTAGAATATGTCTTCCCATCACTTGCAGTAAATTTTCATGAAAATAACAAATGAAAAGTTCCATGCATTTGAAACAGTTTGCTTCACCTGTAACAACAAAATAGCTTTTGAAATTGTCTCTTCAGCGTTGTTGGAGAAGGTAATGTATATTGGCCGTACCCCATGATAAATAGAAAGCCTTTGTTGCACACTTTTTCTGGCTCCAGCATAAAATGATTAATTTTAGTCAGATCCCATATTGTGATCAAATATCACTTTAGAAATTGGAGATCAGACACCAAAGAAACAAAAACCAGCAAGTTCTCATTGTGCATTAGAAAACGGTGAACTTCCAAAAAAACAACGAAGTTATGGTCAAGAAGAATACTCATTTGTAAAAGCAAATATGGTGCCATAAGGGCGATAGTGGCTAAGGAGGATAGCCATAGAAGCTGTTCTGGTAAATACCACAACTGAGGTGCCAAGTGTTTTTGACATCAGTGTTGCATGGAATGCAAACATCTCGCTCATAAGATCCTGGAAAGTGAGGATGGCTACAGTAAGAAATTAGCATGTGTTCAAATAGAAAATAATCATCAAACTGGTGTCTTGGAGTGCTTTGTAAATCTACAGATCTGTTGGATATAAAGAGAATCATGTGAAGTACAATCCAAGAAAGAAAATACAAACCTTGAAAGTACGACCAAGCTTAGTAGTTGGTTGTTCATCTAGCATTGTTGCTTCAGTGTGTATTGCAACTTTATGCATCATTTTCACAGCTTTAAGAGGATATCTGCAACACAATTCCAGTAATTGTTTTCTTCTTTCCTACTTGTTCACTTAAAAGAGAGATAAAGTGAAACTTGTGCTGTAAATGCAGATCCTAATTTATTGCCAACACTAATATAGCACTTTTGAAAACAACTGTTTCCAAAGGAAAAATCATAGTTATAGGAAGAGTGTGTACTTTCCGTGTGCACTTTCCCCTGAAAGCATGATTGCATCAGCTCCTTCTCGTACTGCAATGGCAATATCTGAAACCTCTGCCCGAGTTGGTGTTGGGTGATTGATCATGCTCTCCAACATATTAGTTGCTACTATAACTGGCTTTCCCATACTTCGACACAATTTGACAATCTCTTCCTGACATGTTTAAATACACATAAAATAACCAAATGCCTCTTGAAATTCATTCCCAGCAGCTATTAAACATATTTACATGCAATGCTCTCAGTCGAGAGAAAAATAAGTCAATTTATTTTAGCTGAGAATTTTGCAGGCTACAAAGGAAGGTTCAAATCCGAGGCATATAGCAGTAGAGATTATATGATTGCAAATTGAATTCCTATTTGATATGCTTTTATTGTTGTTGTTGCAAGGTGCTTGTCCTATCTCTTGTAAACCTTTGATTAGTTATTACTGCACAAGAATCCACGGACTATCAGATGAACAGAGTCATAGTGGAAACGATGAGCATTATAGTAACACTGATCGATGCACCATTTGAAAGTAACCCGTTTTCAGATTGAAAAAATAATAGCGAAGAAATTTTCAATGAAACAATTCAAGTTCATGTTGCAGACAAAACATGCAGGATGGAGTTCTTTTATTTTTGAAATGCACGGTTTGTACAATATGCATAAAAGAAAAGGAGGCAGCTGTTTTTTAAGTGTTGTTTTGTGCCCCTTATGTTTGCTTCAAACCATGCAAATAAGATCATGAAAGCTGTTGCCAGTTAACAAAGCTTTCTTAAAATTGACTATTCTAAGCTCCAACTCAGGATTCAGAAACCAGGAAATGCAAATGCTGAAGCATGCGAGTCAAAATATGATGTCAAAACCCAAATCCTGGGCAAAACTGGGAAAATTGGCCGATTCCCCAGTAAAATTATTCAAAATTCAGGATTTAACAAATATACTTGACAGGATACAAGGTAAAATGTATGATGTGGGTGAAATTGAGAACCCCAAACAAAGTGGAGAATTGGCTAAAACCTGAACAAAGATGGGAAGGGGTTGAAGAAAAATGTTATTCTTGGGGGGATGATACCTGTTGGTACTGGATACAACCATTTGAGACAATGGAACAAAAATGGCTAATTCCTAGTAAAGTCATTTAAAATTCGGGAATTGTTAAATACACAATAGGATACATGGTAGAATTTATGATGTCGGTCTGAAATTGAGAACACTCAATGAGGTGAAGAATTGGCCGAGTCTGATTCAGGTGGAGTTCAGGATATACAAGTGAGAAAAAATACACATAACTGTCCATGGTCATATGGAAATCTCAAAAGACAACCTAAAACTCGAAGGAGAAGGAAAAGTTCACCAAGTCCCAATAAAAGTTTAAAATTCAAGATATGCGAGTGACAAGCTACATAGACAATATACTACAACTTGGAAATCACAAAGCTCGAAACCCAAAGGAAAAGGAAAATTCACCAAGTCCTTATCGAAATCTGGCATTCAAGATAATCAGTGACAGGATACGAAGATACAAGAGATACAAGCTATGGGATAGATGGCATGTTGGGGACCCCCTAACCTGAAAAAAGGAACGGGTGAACAAATGGGAGAATATTTGGGCTGTCTGGTCCACATGGACATGATCAAACCAGAAAAAAAATGTAACACTCAAGTAGCATCACAAAATAACTATCCAATCTTCAAATATACTGTCAAGATGCAATTCAGTAAAGAGAAATTAGAAACATACTAATGGTTCAAGTAGTTTGAATCAGTCTTTGCAAAACTTGCAGAGTCCGAGCTGAGCAAGGGCCTGTGAATTTTGTAGCCTCAACTTGGCCGACTCAATTCGACCTCTTTTTTACAAATTTGGCTGGGTTTTTTATTCCTTAAATAAATTAGATTTTCTGTTATAATCATGCTTTTATCATTTACTCCAACGTACCCTCTTGGCACAAGTGCAGGTCCATCCTGGTTCTGCGCATGGTGTTCAGAGTTGTTTGGGTTATTTTTCGAGGATCTAAAATGGCTAGTAAATGCCTAAATTGGAAATACTCTAGTATCTCAAAGCTTTTTGGTCAGTATACATGCAAATTAAGTCAAAGGATTTCTAAATTTTCTGTGGGTTGTCCCTAATCAAACATTTGGCATGGGACACCTCAAAGAGGAAATCAACTGGCATATATCTATGGACTGAAAAATACACTTCAGCATTTTGCAGGAACTACAAAAGACCTGCATTTTTTCTTTGGAAAGGAACATTTTAATTTTGAAACCTTAATTTTCTCTGAATTGCATGGAATATATGTCAGTTATATTGCGCGACAATCTTGAAATATATCTGTATGCACTTCAAGCCACCATGAAACATTGAACTTCTTATTGAAAATATCAATTACACGCTTCTATAGTTTAAGAGAAAGTCATCTGGAAAATTGAAACATCCGGCTTGAAAACAGAATGGAAGTAAGACATGGATGCTATTACTATGTCTGCAGTTCTTTTCATAAAATGAAAAACTTACAGCTAGAAATGTTAAATGTTGCAATATTGGTTTCCGTATTTTCTAAAATTGATTTTACTTCTTATGATTACTACGTACTATGTGGTATGTATTTGTATAAGTTACATTAATTTCAACAACAGCATTTATGGTTAATTATATTTATTATTGATGTTATTCTTCTTTGTGTTGCATAAGAATTAATTTGGTCAATACATTTTTTTTGATAAGTCAAAAAAAGAGGCCCCTGGCCTCACTATTTATAATATTTATAACAAAAAACCTGGAAAACCAGGCAAAAGTTCGAGTACAGAAGCCACCTAAAGGTGGCAGAAACATGCCATGATTATACTATAACTAAATACATGGTAGAGGCACACCAGATATTAGTTAACCTCCTCATCAAAGGAGCTGGAAATCATTATAGTGGGCATTTCAGCATCCCTGATTTCCTCCTCCACCATCAGAGCAACCATTGATTCAACAAGCTTGGATTTTTCAAATTTATCAGATAGGATATTCAGCACTGTGCAGATTGCATCCAATTTCTTACCTTGTGAAATGCTTTCCAGAGCGTGGGCCTTGGACAACTGCCAACTCTGATCCATGCGGAGTCCAATGTCAAACCCCAACTGCTCCATGTCCTCATGAATTGCGTAGGAGTTACTGGCACCAAAGAAGCACAGTCTGTACACCAATGATTTGGGCCACTTTCAGTGTGTCCAACCTGGCAGTGGACTGACCTGGGTTGTTCATCACTTTTACCACTTCCTCCAAAGCTGCAATCTACCCAAGTCCGGTTGATAGTCGAGCCCTTAGGAGGTTTGTAGCCATCCACCTAAGCAATTTGGGGTCCTTGACACCTACAACCAAAGCTTGCTGTATGAAATCCATGGTCTCTTTAGCAGTGACTCGGGTCCCTTTATCCAAGAGACAACCAACATTTAACAATTGCCTAAGCTTGAGGTTGTTTACCAGCCCCAAAAATGAGTGATGGACATCATCGATATAGAATTTGTGCAATAGATTTTCCTGCATTTCATTCACTGTGTTACTCGTTGTCACTTTCCCCTTACCAGACCCGGTGCGCATAGCTGCTCCAACCATATTTTTCCCTTTCTCCATAGTCTTACTGCAGAAGAGGAAACACTTTCGATCAAATGAGGTGTGTAGAAAGTGGACAGGGGTAATAAAACCATTCGTGCATGCATGAGATCTGTCCGCCCACTGTGGGAAGATATGGCTATAATTCCAATGCACGGGGGATGTGACGTGGGAGTGCCTAGTCATAATGACTGAGATAGTTGTACAGGATCCGCTCGTACCACTTCTAATAATGTGATAGGGCCATCCTGCTTGATTAATTCACCAATTTCCTTAATAATATCATTTGATTGAAGAATGATTATTTTTCATTTTTAATATTGAGCTCAGCCCCCAAATTGGTGAGGCTGTCCACAGCTTTATTCGTACATCTGGGAATGTGGAGGACACACCCATAGTCGTTCAAGTGGTGCAATCATCCACAATGTGATATAGGTTCCAATGTTCCATTTTCCCCTTATTTACCACATTAATAACTATTTGAGAGTCACCTTCAATGACGACGTTATTCCAACCCTTTTCAGCTGCAATTTTGAGACCACACCATAAATCCTTAGCCTCCGCAAGGTTATTGGAGCAATGTCCAATAGCCTCAGCAAAGCCAAGGAGGGGTTTATCCAAGGAGTTACGGAAGATACCGCTCGTGTCGCCCCTTCCAGGATTCTATTTAGCTGCTCCGTCAAAGTTGAATTTGATGAAGTTATATGGTGGTGGTTTCAAATTAGCTCTGACTTTTACTTTACTTTTCTTCCCAACCCCTTTCTCAGGGGAAATTTGGTCAATACATTAATGTTAGAATTTACAATTTTTTATTCTATCAAATCATGCTGATATTTCAACAAAGTCTCGGTCCAATTCTAAAATGTGCTTTCTGAGTCACATCCTAGTTCAAGTCTCAAGATTATGGTTAGAATAACTTCTATTTGTAAAGTGTTCAAATATTTCAACAGAGGGGGGGGCTAGCTTCTAGTCAACTACAATGTACTTTCAACTAAACATATAGGATTTATTGCCACGAGGACATTTCCTAAAAACAATTGCATCCCTATTGCATGAGCATATTTTTCTTTCTTGTAAATGTTGATTTCATGGAATTGACATGTTTTTTTCCATGAAGAAAAACGGCATAGCCACTCAAAGATAATCAAATCTGCAGAATTCAAAATTTCCAATGCATAGGTTGATTATTTAACAATTATAAAAATAATTAGTTGTATTAGAAATTTCACTTCCTTGCAGTCATACGGATAATCCCACACACACACACACATCCTATCTATAATAATTGTAGATAGGATTGTGGAACCTTGACTAATGATTGCGGCAATACGGATAATCCCACTCAGAGCCAAGGCCTCTCCAAAGTGCTGTCAAAATATTGGTTCTTAAGAAAACTTGTGAACTATAAAACCAATGAGAGACAACTGAAGAGGAAAAGATGCAGTAAGTTATCAGCAAGTATTGTTTTGTCCACTGAGTTTTGTTCTACTCTCCAACCAAACAATTAAGGAAACTCAAACCTGTCAAGAGAGTTCGATTTGGTTGAACTGGAAGCAGCTATGAGGGAAATGAAGAATGAGAAGTCCCCAGGGCCAGAGGATCTTCCACTAGGAGTTCCATAAGAAAAGTTGGCATGAGATTGAACTAGATTATTTTACAATGAGTGAGAAAACAATCAAATGGGTATGATCCGCTACATTGGCGGAATAAAAATTGAATTATAAAGCCCAGTGAAAATTGTAAGGTGTTTGGGCAATTCATTTGGTATTCTTCTAGCTATTGGAGAACAATGGAGGTGGATCATGACCAAAATTGAAAAGAAGATCCAAGTGCGGAATATAGTCAATATGGTGGCAAAATCACAATCCTGGATAAAATTCTAGCAGTGCAACTCATTTATTACTCTTCTTATCTTTTCCACTCGTGGAAAAGGTACAAAAGGATAGAGATAGTGCTATGAAGTTTTCTTTGGGGCAAGCAAGAGGGGTGAAAGGCCTTCCTTTGGTGGCTTAGGGAATTTGCACTCGACTAAATCATAAAGGAGGCCTATGCATCACCAACATTAAAATCCAAGGTGCAATTCCTGCAGGAAAATCAGTTTTCAAGGAAGTCGTCAGAGAAGCTCCATGGGAAATACTAATCCAACACTGATTCCCAATATATCCACACATCTAAGGAATGGACCCATTCAAAATATGTAATATAATTGTGAATGCAAAGGCATTCATATTCTCCAATTCAGCATTGCTTAAGAGAATTTCAAATCCCTGGCAATTGGTAACAATATTCAATGGAGTTATGGGGGGCCGCACTATGTATAAAGGCCTGTTTGTACTCTCTTCCTGCAAGAACAGCTTGATCTCTCACCTTATTGTGCCTGAAAAATATTGGCACAAGAAGCTTTTTTTCTTAGGAGATTTGTGGAATAAATATCTAAAGCAATGACACACATGGAAAGAGTTAAACTGTGGTAGAAGGTTTAAGTGGTGCAGACAAACCTATCTTCTAGTAACTGTTTGAAATGACCCCTGAAATCTGTCTTTAAAAGCATCAAATTTAAAATTGAGGATTTTTCAGGAGAGAGTACAAGTGAATTCATAGAAAGAAGTTTTATAATTATGACACAGAGATCTATATGATAGACTTTACTCCCTATTGCATCTCCCTTGAATCAAAGATGGGATGATTCTCACCTTGAAAAAAGATGGCAAAAGAAATGTCAACTCTTTGAAAATTAGGAAGCTTTTTTAAACAGTGTTTTGGCACATATTTTTACCAAGGTTTGGCAATCCAAAAAAAATACTAGGTAAGGCCAGAAAATCAGACTTTACTCTATTCGATGTGGGAGAGAAGAATCAATAGGCCATGTGTTTTTGGAAATGTCCAGCTGTAAAGGCATTTTGGACCTGGTTGCAGGCAGAATTTACATTTTATAATAGCCCTCGCTTCTGGCTGGGTGCTCTTTTAGCGGACACATGATCAAAGATGTGCAAAGCATTACGCTAAGTGGTAAGGCTCTCTAATATCAATTTCCTTCAGAAACTAAGACACAAGGAGACTTTACATGAGGATAATTCTCGACATAGCTTAGAAGAATTGAATAAATTTAAAAGGAACCTGAAGATGCACATTAAAACCAGAATTCACTGTTTCCAAAAGGATATTGACTCTCTCCCTCCAGGGGAAAAGGCCTAAACGTTAGATTTTGCAGCCTTCACAAGTCAAGGCTTTGGCTCTCCACACAATTTTGATGCTCAACTCATGTAGCTATTATTGCATTGGTGTAATATAAGATGCATTTTTCTTATAAAAGAGAAGAGTGGAAGGAAACTAATAATTGTATACCAATGTCCCTGGGGATGTGCATCCCTCAAAGAGGGTCTTTGGGATGTTCTCTATGAACAGGGCATTTTTAAAAATATTTTTATTGTGTTTACCTCATGGAAAACACATAACGAAATGCCAAAATCAAATGGTCACAAACCATGACTATGAGCCAACAACAATCAAACAACCGCAAGTCACAAGAGATGCTCTTATTGCCACCTGTAGTTTACCAAGTTGAGATGGGGTAAAATATGACAGGAATTACATATTCAGAAATATATAATATTAGAAAATTTACATAGAAGGGCATTGAATAGGATGATAGGTTATAGTTTATAGTTACAAACGAAGGGACATGAGCGATAGGTTATGTCCCTAGGAGATGATAGGTTGGGTCTATAGATAGCAAACCTTGATAGCTAATGGTGTTTACTTAGGTTCATAATTGTGCACCTTTAAAAGGAACATGGTTCAAAAAGTTCCAATCTTAAACATAATCAACAAAAATTATGCAGGATTATATTAGTTTCTTAGGATGTTACAGGGCAAGAATATTTGTTGAGCCTCAAGATATGCAAGAAATTCAAAGATAAACTCCTACGGAATCAATGTTATTGATAATTTACCTAAATTCCAAAAATAAACTTTATTCTCTATGAAAAAGTAGAAGCACTAAACTGGTTAAATCACATGATGATAAAGGAAGTTCAGACAAGGACCAAGGAGAATAGTACAAACAATTGTCTTAGCAAGGCGGACTAGTCAGCTCTAGAAAAGCATTTAGAATCCTCCAAACACAACTAGTCAGCTCATGCAGAGCATTGAACATCCTCCAAACACCACATACATATGGAAGAGGCCAAGTTCATGCCAAACATCACGACTTTAAGACCCGGTTGAGAGAGGTTGTGGATATTGACAAGCATCTATTAGAATATAAGGCTTACCTTTTATTATTAAGTCACTATTAGTTATGTATTAATTGATGTTCAGTTTGTAACCTCCTCAACCATTTTGTAACTATTTTTTGCATAGTAAAATGACGGACACAATCTACGATGTGTGAATTTCTCTTCCTCTTCATTATTTCTTTGTCCACATCTAATATTGGTATCAAAGCCATTTGTGATTGGTAGGGCTCGCAATGTAAGGAGAAGGGTGTGATGGAGGAAGTCGTGAGGAGATATTTCAAGGTAGTTGTTCATGAGATTCTAAGTAAAATTTGCAATTTATGGCTTTGCAGAGGTTGTCCCGACATTTCTAAAGGGCCTTCTCACCTATTTCAGTTGTGGTTAGTCTTAAAAACACCAAAAAATGTGAGTAAAATCGAAAGAAGAGCTGTTGGGGCAAAATCATGAGTCACTACAAAGTTGCGAGGTAGGAATCTAATAGGAAATATAATTTCTGGGGAAATAGAACATTTGCAAACATGAGAATACAATATTTGAAGGGTGTAAAATGCAAAATTGTGAGAAAAGTGAAAACACAAGATTTAGGGCACAAAAATAAGAATTCGCATTTTTTGAAGGATTTTTTAGGATTGTTCATGTAGTTAGGGCACAAAAATAAGAGGTTTTTAGGACAAGACATGACAGGCAAAAAGTAGAAGTGAAAAACGTGATTTAGGGCACATTTTTAACATAAAATTGTCCAAAATCATGAGGAAGAGGAAAAATGTGATTTTTGAAGGTATCCAAGGCAAAACAAAGAAAATAAAATCATGCACTTTGAGATTTGCAATTTTTTGAGGGTCATTTTTTGCTAGGGCACAAAGGCAATTTTTCAATCCCACCCATTTGTCTAGGGCACATGTAAAATTTGACCAAGTATTTTTGTTTTGTGAGGCATTAAACTTCCAATAGAATTGTCATTATTTCCCTAGTTATTTCTCTATATGGTACTGTTTGTCAATTTAATTGTTGTTGTCAAGACTGCATCTATTAGACAAACATTTTGGCCTCAATTTTCAACATGAGAGTACATTATACTCGAGAAACTATTATAGAAGATAAGATAAAAATAAAGTGAAGATTGAAGGCCAAACAGCAAGAAAAGAGGCCACACAACATGAAATTGTAGAATTTGAGCCAATGATGTTCTCAAGGGAAAGTTCAAAAACAAACCAAATGAAGTTTATATAGCCATTGTTGAAGATCTGCCGGATGTTGAAAGTAGCGAAGAATTCACTGACGAAGAATACGTATTTTAAGAAGCCTCACTTTGAAGATATGTTGGCTAGATTTTCTACACAGCTGAAAACCTAGGCAATCATGAGATAAATCTCCCTCATTTACCGGTGAGGCTCCCGTGTAAGATTTTGTCAGTTTATATGTCCTAATATTTATCTGTTGGTGTTACTTTAACTGTGTAACTCATGAACCATAGCTATACAGTTTTGCAACAAGTAAGCAGTTGTAAAAGAAAGGAAAAAAATCTGCAGAAGAGGAAAATAATAGGAAACGGAAGAAAGTAGAGAGGATGTGCAACCCAAGCAATAGTTTACAGAGTTGATTGTATGCACATGGATTAAAACAAATAGATCATCAAGCACAGAATTCAAAGCAAAGGAAACTTTCAAATCTAGATCTATAATAACACAAAGTTTATGAGCAGATCTAGAAAGAAAGTAAGAAGTAAAATGCACCGTTGACACAAAGTTCTCCAGAAATCTCTTCTATATTCCTCTACTTGCAGAAATCAGGGGTTTCAACTCAAAGTCTGGAACACAAGAATGCTGATTACAAATTCCGATCTTTTTTAACTCGTAGTTTCTTCTTCTATTTATAGTGTATCAAGGGCAATTACAAATAGGAAGCTTTAAATGAATTCCCACATGCGGAAGCTATGAAAAGGGAAATAGCTAGCAATCTTCCTCCTAGAATTCCTCTTTGCATGACATGCATGATTTATAACTGAAAATAGAACTCTCTATTTTGCATGTCTGCCACTTATCTCCAAGTAATTGACTTCTTCAAATAACAGTTTTTAAACCAATCATTTAAGTTTTATAATTTAATTGATTACTCAATTACTTTGTCGGAGAAAATAAGAGAAAGAAAAAGAAAAAAGAAAAGAAATTATAAGAAAGCTGCAACACTTCCAGTCTTGTTCTTTTTCAATATTCCGCATGTAGTTGACTCTTTTGCCTTTGATTCTCACCAAACTGGATCCGGAAGCAGCTGACTGTGATTTTCTTATGGGTATTGCCTTTGACTTGTCTTCCCTCTTATCCTTGAAGTTTTTGCAATTCTTCTCCAGTACATGCATCAGTGAAATGTTTGCCGTAAATAATTCAGACAAGACTCATTATTTTTATTTTTAATTGTATATGAGCAATTAAAAATTCTGGAAAGCACTCCGGGTGAATGCAAATACAAGTAAATTCAATGAAGGCTTCAACTGGAAGATTAGGAGCACATGCACAAGATCCTGGAAGGAATTCTCCATGCACTGACTTCTACACGGGCTACGTCAGAAACAAAAGGATGAATTTTTGCTGGAAGCCTTTGCAATTATGACATCTAGATCTGTCAATTAAATCGGTGATAGGTTTAGGGGAAGCTATCAATGTCTGTATTATTGACTTCAGCAAATCTGGAAGCTATGCATGATTCTGCTATTCCTTTTCTTTCATCATGCTTCATCATGGCTGGGACAATCTTTGTCTGAGCTCTTTTTCCTTTAATTCTGCCAAAATTCCGGGCTGCAATCCTTTGCAATAAGAATTAATTACATCTTCACTATGACAGCCCATGCTTATATAACCCTCAGCATTCTATTTCTAATAATTGTCTACCCTATTCCTGGCAATTAATTAATAAACAATGATGTTTATTCACCCAAATTGGGCGCCTATTTTTGCATGTTGTTGGCTGTCATTAAATAAATTTAATTTATTTATTTTTAGCATGCTACCTTCAATTCACTTTAGCTTATCCTCATGCATTAACTTTCTATTCATCCTGGGCGCCAAAATTAGGCAAAGCAGCTATTAATAAATACCATTAATATCATTGTTTAATCACCAAATGGGTCGCACTTTTTGACATGGGTGAATTCTAAATTTAAGAAGTCAACTTCTGATGGGAATTTTCACCCTGCACCATAGCTCTAAAAATCCCTTCCACCTCCAATTTTCCACTTAAGTGATTTGACTTTCATCATGGAAATTTTTAGCCTACAAGACAGGTAAGAAATTCCCACCTGCCTGCTGCCTCTAATTTTCCCATCGCAGCTTAAGTGACTTTGACTTCATGGGAATTTTTACCCTGCAAGGCAGGTAAAAAAAATTCCCACCTGCCTGCTACTACCAAAAATCCCACTGCAACTTAAACCTATTCATTCCCAAAAAGTGTGACTTGCCTGAAAGAGGCTTTTTGTGCATGACTTCATCATTTTTAGTTAGAAGCTTGCATTTTGAGGCTGATTCCTTCTGGCGGTGTATTGGTAGATGATCTCCAGATGTTTCGGGCAATTAAACAAACTATACTAGCGAAAGAATTGACCTAGGGGAATTTCACAAAGAAACTGAGGAGAAAAACTGGAGAAAAACGTAAAAGAAATAAATAAAAGCAAAAAACGTTGCCAGAAGTTGCAGACAATGCCCTGAATTCATCCCTGATGAAAACCCTATTGAAATGAGTCAATACCGGCATGCAAAACTTCAACAAGATTCAACCAAAGCACAATTTACTTCAAACGGAGCTTTATTTATTTAATAAATAATTATAATAAAAAATTCCCGCAGACAAAACTTGGCAAAGGGATAAAATGAGTTTGGGCATTTGCGTATTCATCGAAATTGACTCATATGATTCACTGGGAATATCCTAACACAATACAGACATCTTCTGGCAATAAAAAACGCAAAAAGAACCGTTATTCTAAAAAAGAATAAAATCTTTTCAAATGGGTAGTCCCAGATTTCAGGGTGAAATTTGGGGACACAAAGATAAGAAGGGATCTAGTGTAGATGAAGTTTTACATGGATGCCTACCCAAATAGTTTGAGAGTTTGTGGATCTTGGGAATTATACTCTTTTGAGGGTCGTGAGACAACTTGATGGAGCGTTGTGGATGTAGCTCAACATGGATGGTTGTCCAATAATTTAAGAGGTTTGTACTTTAGGAATTTGGGGAGGTGGAATTAGAGAATTAGGAATTCAGCTCAGGAGCTACACCTTTACGAAGGTTATGAGGCATCCTAATGGAGTTCCACTTGGTTCAAAAACTGTTTTCAAATATATGGATCTATTTAGTTCCAATGTTTTTAGTTTTCAGTCAGGGTGTTAGTATGTTTTGCTTTTAGTATAGTAAGCCTTAAGTGGGGTTATTAGACTATCAGGCTTACCTTTTATTATGAAGTCGCTATTATTTATGTATTAACTAATGTTCAGTTTGTAACCTCCTCAACTATTTTGTACCTATCTCTTGCATGATAAAATGATGGACACAAAATCTACAATGTGTGCATTCCGATTCCTCTTCCTTATTTCTCTATTCACATCTTCTAAAAACATCCACAGAATTATTAGAGTATATTAGTTAATGTTTAACGAACTCTTAATTATCAACTAATTAATGTTCAATCATGAACTTTCCCAACTACAGTGTAACCTCTTTCAATATAATAAATACAAGCACCACACACCTCTCAATGTGTGCCATGTGCCTTTCTCATTTCTCTTCATTCTTTTTTGCGTTCACATCTTCTTACATTGGTATCAGAACCACTATTCAAGGAAGGAATAGAGAGTACGGACAACAAGGCTTGAAGTTCAAGGAAGCTCTAAAACAGGTATAAATTGCAAGAGAGAATTTGCAGAGTTCAATGGGAAAAACAAAACCTGAAAAAAACAGTCACTGCTAGGGCACGTGAGGAGGTCAAAATAAAGTTGAATCATAGACACCATTTTTCAAGCAGATAACAATTTTGAGGGGAAAAAACATCATTAATTTTATAGTCACTATTTTTTGAAATCGGCATTTTTTTGTTGTTTGAGTGAACACATATAAGAGTGAATAACTGAACAGCATGTTAGGGGTTCATGATTTCGAGGGTAAAGTGCCAACACGAGATTTCACAGAGCAAAAAGCAAGCATGATTTTGATAGTCATGAGACTTTCAGACGTTAAAGGAAAATCACAAGTTACAATCTGACTTTGAGGGAAAAGAAGACGCATTTGGAAATCACAAGTTGCAGTTAGGGAAAGGTGAGGGAGTAAGAGAAATAACCTATTGCGGGAGAAGACTCATAGTTCAAGAGTGAAAATTGATCAAAAGCAAATGTATTTTTCAGACCCCAAAAATTTGTGGGTGCTGTTCGGAGAAGACGTGAGGGCACAAATATCAAACAATAGATGTTCTGATCTATTAAAAAAGACGTGTTTTCTGAATTGCTGGGAACTTTTTCAGCAGCGATAAAACCAGAAACATCATTGTTTTTCTGAATTGAGGGCACACAGTTTGAATGATTTTTCGGTCATTGATACAGTCATTTTCAAGAGCAAGTTTCATACAATTTTTTTAAATTTTTGCTGCAATCAGTTATTTCCACTTGCATTGATTCGCATGTCAGCAGTCAGAATTTCAGAATATAGATTTTACTTTCATTTATTGCATTGATTTGCAGGTCAAAATTCATAAACTCATATTATAGATTGTACTTTTTTCTTTTTGCATTGGTTTTTGGGTCAAAAAATAAAGTATTGCATGGCCCAAGAATCTTGTTCTATTGGAGTTGTAGAAATTGACTGGCCAGGTTTATAATGTCTAGAGTCACAAGATTCTAACGATCGCAAAATATCAAGATTGCAATGGAATAATCCTACGCATTGAAGGCATGCCTATTGTGGATTTTGTGAATTATGACAAGTGTCATAAGGAGGCATTCCTGTTGAAGTTGTTGGTGTCATATGATCTGATACCTAAGGTCTAGAATGTCACTAAGGAAAGTATGCTATGGACAAGTCTGAACAGCAAGTACATGACTTTTGAGAAGAGTCGGGTTTTATATCTTTTTATTTTGTTTTCAACAAGGATGATGGAGGACTAGTCCCTATCAGAACACCTTCGGATGAAAGATCTCTGAGACCAATGCAGTTCCATCAATAAAAAGGTAGATGATGACAACTTGGTGGCACTTGATCTAAATAGTTTACCACCCTTCTATGAAACATTTGTGGAGGCTCTACATTTGATGGTGGAAATTGAAATCACAACGTTTGATCAAGTTGCTGCAAAAGGAATGCACAAGCAATTGAATCTAGCTCTGGACACTTAAAGAGTGCATTGACTGCTTAAGCAAAGGGAAAGTGGAAACAAATTCTTGGTGAATCATCTTCCAGATACCAAGTGAATTGCCATTATTGTCATAAGGTTGGGCATTTCAAAAAGGATTGCCAGAAGCAACAGTTTAATCTTTCCCAACACAACAAAAAGCCACAGGATGACAAATGTGGAAACAGTTGCAGATGAATGGATTTTAAGGAAGAGTATGTTCTTTATGTTCTCACGGCAACATGCTTGAAGGACAATGCTACCAATTGTTGGATCATTGACTCCGTGACAGGACTGGTATGTATCATTTCGTGCAAATACAAATTGCTTTGATTCAAATGTATTAGTTGATGGAGAGTCACTTGCAGTAGAGGGGGTAGGAGATATATGCATTATATTGGATAATGCCAAAAACATCTTAGCAAGGAATGTTATGTATGTTCCCGCCATGCATAAAAATCCATTATCTATTCATTGGTTAGCAAAAAATCCCAAAATTGATGTAAATTTTTCTAGAAAAAAGTGTATTGTGTTGGATGTGAAACATGGATGGGTAATTGTCTGAGGCATTGGGAAAGGTGGCCAATATAGGTTTTTTGACTCTAGTACAGTCAATTCAAAAGCATGCATGGAGAGGGACTCCACCACTCAGAATGTGTTTGAGGATGAAATTCCTTATAGGCTTGTTGATCCTACTTCGGTAAACTTACATGCACTCATTGTGGAGGGAATATACACTATACAAAATGTGCAAGAGGGTGCAATGCCTTGGGAGGATGGAATTCCTCACTCAATATAGAATGTGAGGGGGGCTGAAATGCCTTGGGAGGATGGGCTTCCTCACTCAAATGCATAATTAATTGTGGACGGAGACTCCACTATCCAAGGTGCACTAGCAACGCATGGTGAGATGGAAGGACATGCTACTCAATCACAATGAATAGCTCAAAGGTCAACATAACATGGACACTTTCCTCATCTTGTTCCAAAAAGTTTTTTCGCTACAAGGGGAATAGATGACCAACAAGAGGAGATGGTATTTATCCTACTATTGTGGAGTTGGTTTTTACTCGTACCCTGGATACTATAGAAATGGTCACATTGTAGTTTCGATTTCTTCTCTCCAAAAATTTGGATGAGGAAATCTATATAGTGTTTCCTGAAAAATTTTGGGTACCTAAATATGCTCATTTGGGTTGCAAATTGATTGAGTCCCTGTGCGGACTTGAGCATGATCCATGAGACTAGTACACTCTCTTTGATCAACATCTCCAAGATTTTGAAATTAGAATTATTGAGGTCAGGCTGAAATTATCAGCTATTGATGATTCATCACTAATCAGTGAATCATTCTATGAACTGGTGGACCACCTGTCATACTTTATGTCCACACGATTGGATCATGGCTATGCTATTAGTTGTCCTTTTCAGCTGCTATCTGTTGGTCCGAAAATCTGTCGCATGGGCAGATCTATGGATAGACGAGCCAACAGTGTGCAGGGCATAGCCCCTCTTTGAGTCAGCAAAGCGAAACTGGTTTATTGCTATTCTACCAGTAGGAATCTGTGCAAGTCTCACAATATTCTGCCTTCGAGGGTTTGGGATCTCATCCCAGTAGGATGTTTTCGACTGCGAAAAGAAAGGAATGAAAGAGAGGATGGAGAAAGATCAGATCCGAAAAAAGAAAAGAAATGAATTCCAAAGCAGAAAGGTCAGAGGGTTTATGTTTTGGGATTGGTAGTAAACAGAGCCAAACCTACTTGCATAAACGAGCAAAGCAATACTGATGAATAAATGACAATAAAACAGAAGTGGATCCAACAGAACAAGCAGACAAATCTAACGTAAGAGAGATCCAATGCAAATAACACACGTATTCAGCACAAAGTCTCAATATTGTATTAATAATTCTTTCTGTTACAAAAAGCTCAAAGTCTTTTCTCCTCACTTCTATTTTTCATCCGAAAGATATCCACTCATGCACACCACAACAAGTATTGGGGTATTTATAGAAGAAGGAGAGAAAAGAAAGCAAAAAGGAGCCAACCACCTATTTACAAAGATATTTACAAAATATCTCAAAGTCATGTTGACTTTTGACAACTTGATGGATGACATCATCCCATGGTGCAACATGGATGATGTCATCGTTTGTGCTAACATACTTTATATATTTACAAAAAGAAATTCGAAGAAGAGAGAGAAGAAGAAGAAGAAGCCACTATTCATCATCGTCATCCTGCGGCCGAAAGGGGGTAGCCTGTTTTTTTGTTCTTCAGATAGACTTCGTTCATCAGCTGCATGCACTGATCTACATTGTCGTCCCATGCCTTGATGTAATCGTCTTGGCTGACGGCCACAAAGTGCCGGTGATGAGGAATGCCAAGGATTATCTCAAAGTGGCGGGCGGTGAGGTTGATTACGACCTCGCCCTTCTCATTTACGACGCATCTTGTGTCTTTGTTGTAGCACCGGGCAACCACCATCATGAATTCATTATTAACGGCGCTGACTGGGATTCCTCCAGCAAAGTGCAGGGCACTGCCTATCAGCTTGTCCATCCATGGACTTCTTGTGACTTTCTGAGTCCTGACGCAGAATTCTTCCATATCAATATGCCCCAACTCTGAGTCTCTAATGTCCAGGTCACACTTGGCCTGGGAGTCGGGCATTCTGACCCTCTGATATTTATATTTCATTTCTTCCTCTGTAAGCTTGGCCTTGCCTTTGGATTTGGTAGGTCTCTTGCTTGATGTTGACATATGTTCTTCTGAGTTTAATTGTTGATTTGCAAGAATAAGACGTGAAACCCAATCGAAGAAAGCCGTGTCAGCTGCTTGATTTCCATTGAAATGCTGACAGAAGAAAGAGTTAGCAATTTTGAGGCTTCGGGGCGCATGGCACACAGATATTGCAGATTGCAGAGCTAAATAGGTAAGGCGCACAGGAAAAGGGTGTTGCAAGGGAACAGGATGCGCCCGTGGCGCATGGAGGGTCTGCACGACATGATGTTGCTGCGATAAGGAACGCGCCTGCGCCTTTATAGCTTAGTACTTGGCGCATATGAAAGGGCTGTTACATGAACGTTGGATGCGCCAAAGGGCGCAGGAATCTTTATGTTGCATCCAAGTTTGATGCGCCAAGGGGCGCATGGGAAGCATTTGCAGCATGCGAGGGAAGTGCGCCACGAGGGCGCATCTTTTTATGATGTAGCAGGCGGGGAAAGCGTGCCATTGGCGCGGCTGCTCTTTGTGGAACAGGGGCGACAGATGCGCCAAGGGCGCAACTGTCTTTGATGTTGCATGGCGAGCACAGTTTCTTTTTTAGGTTTGATTCCCCTGAAAAATTACTGAGGGGTTGGCATATGGCTAAGCTCTCTTTCTGCAAGGTTCATTGTGGGATGAAATGGCTTTAAACCAAGGGGTCCCAAGCTATATATATTTTTAGGAAAGAGCTTCCTCTACCAGCAGATCTGGAAAGAGGAGGAAGAAATGTGGAAGGACAGCAGGGGGGGAAAAGCAAAATCATGAATTTTATTCTTTTTCCAATTCAATCCTACCCACAAACAGCCAAAAACCACAAACATGAAGCAGAAAGGAAAGAGGACCTCTTACCCGGCTTTTATAACGAAGAAATGCACGAAAGGGGTCCACAAAGCGATTCGAAAGCGACGGGGCTGGTGCGTTGACAAGCTTAGAGAAAAATCACGTGTTTTGCATTGGTGACAATGAGAGCGCAGACGCGCCTATATATAGGCGAGGCAGCAATAAATGCGCCACCAACTTTTTAAAGGGGCGCACCAAATGAGCTGTCGACAGGAGAAAACATGCGCCCTTTGGCGCACCGAAAGACTTGTCAACATGAAGATATGTGCGCCTATGGTGCACCGGAAGTGGTGCTGACAGAGGAAAATGTGCGCCTTTGGCGCACCAAAAAGAGGCGCAACAAATGATCTGTCGACAGGAAGGCGCATGCGCCTCGGCGCACGCAGGGAAGCCTTAACAGGCAAAGGCGCACCAAAACGCCTTCTGACACAAGAAAACATGCGCCAAAGGTTTTAAAGGGGGCGCATCAAAAGTTGATGTTGCATAGTCATTCTATGCGCCCGGCCAAAAAGACCAAAAAACGACTAAGTTCGAAAATCCAGATTTCCCGGGAAGGGATTTTGCAACGTTCCGAACGCAAGGAGTCCCTAATGAGGGATCGGAACAAAATTTCGGTACGGTTATCTGTAAAATTGCCCTTGCCAATTTTACGGGATAACAGCTAGCTCTTTCTGGGGACTATCCCTGAGCAAACTCGGGGTTAGAGAATCCCAGATCTCATGTGCCTATCCATTGGGTAACAGAGTCAAAACAAGGGCGACCGGAGGGAGAACAAAGGAAACACACAACAAACCGAAAGCAAACACACGACGAAAACAAACACACAACTAAAGCAAAATGTACAAAGAAGAGAGCAAGCTCTACTTCCTGAAAATTTTCAGATGCTGCCCGCTGTAGGGAAGCGGGAGTTTGGTTCCATCCAGATATGAGAGATAGAAACTATTCTCTCCGTTGAGCTGCTTTATCTTGAAAGGCCCTCTCCATAGGGAATCAAACTTTCTGTGCATGCCTTTTGGCTCTCTTCGCTTGTCCCATAGAAGGACGAGGTCTCCCACCTGGAAATTTCTTTGCTTAGCTTTTTTATCGAACAGTCTCTTGACTTGATTCTGATGCTCGGTGATCTTGTCGACCACTCCTAGTCTCTTTTCTTCGAGCTCTGTCAGATACATGATCCTCTTCTCAAGAGAATTTTGGAAAGTTTCATCTTCAATAGCTCGTGCCAAGCGCAGAGCAGGGATTTCAGCAGAAATGGGAAGCTCAGCATCAGTGCCATATAACACTTGAAAAGGTGACTTACCGAGAGACCTCTTGGGAGTAATGTGATCTGCCCACAAAGCGTTGTATAAGGACTTGTGCCACATTCGTTGATTCTCATCCACTAGTTTTCGTATGATGGTCACCAAGTTCTTGTTACTGGATTCTGCCTGACCATTACCCTGAGGGTAATAATCCGAGGCGTGAGCCAAAGTTATCCCATATTCATAGCAAAAACTAATAATTTCTCGTGAGGAGAAGTTAGAAGCATTATCAGCAACAATTTTGTTTGGGACGCCAAACCTGACAATGATGTTTTCTTTGATGAAACTGCAAACAACCTCAGAAGTGGCATTCTTAACAGGTATGGCCTCCACCCATTTGGTGAAGTAATCTGTTGCTGTCAGGACATAACTATGTCCGGCACTCGATTGGGGATTGAGTGCACCGATAAAATCAATTCCCCACTACCTGAATGGTTCGTTGACAACGACCGGCCTGAGGGGAAAAGCAGCCATCTTGGGCTTGCCGACGAACTGCTGGCAAGGTTCACACTTTGCTACCCAGGTAGCTGTATCTTGGAAAAGTGTCGGCCAATAGTACCTGGCTCGGATGATCTTGTGTGCTGTCACGGAAGAGGAAAAATCGCCTCCACAGGCCGAATTATGAAAACTTTCAAGCAACTTCACCTGCTGTGGCTTGTCAACACATCGCAAGAAGACACCATCTATCCCGCGTTTGTATAAACCGTCATCCCAAATGACATATTTCGCTGCTCTGAGCTTTATAGTGTGCTTCTCCTTTGCAGTTAGGTGAGCTGGGCATTCGCCGTAGGTGAGGAAGAAAACAATATCGGAATACCACTCATCGCTGGTTGCGACAAATAGGACCAGAGGCAGAGAATGGGCTTTCTCCAGCTGACTTTGCGCTTCGTTGGTACAACCATCCTTTTCCTCAGGACTTTCTGAATCTTTGTTTTCAGCCATAAGCTGACATAGGCCCTTGCCTCTTACCAGCTTGGTTGGTTTTATATCCAGGTCATACTCCTGGACCTTTGCAATCCAATTTCCTCGCAAGCTTCCTAACTCCTGTTGAGTTAGAATTGATTTGACTGCCGTGTCAGGGACCAGCACCACTGTATGAGAATTTAGAATGTAATACCTGAAATTTTTTACTGCTTTGACAACGGCGAAGGCATGCTTTTCCAATTGAGACATTTTTAGTTCGTGAGGCTTAAGGGGAGAGCTCATGAACGCAATCGGAGATTCAACATTCTCCGAATTCTTTTGCATCAAGATGGCAGACACAGTATGCTCAGATGCATAACTATACATGATAAAGTCCTTGGAGAAATTGGGACATACCAAAACTGGCGCATGAGCAACGGAAACTTTTATTTCCTCAAACGATCTTTTTCCTTCCTCGCTCCACCGGAAAGTTGGTGACCCCTTCATCATGTCCAATATATGACGAGTCTTCTCAGCAAAGTCAGGAACAAAACGCCTGAGAAAGTTCACATTTCCGAAGAAAGAATGAACGCCAGTCTTACTTGTAGGCAGAGTAAGGCTCTGAATAGCCTTGACTCTTTCGGCATCTATCTTCGTTCCTTCTTTGCTAACAACGTGCCCTAGCAACTTTCCTTCCGTGACTCCAAAAACGGACTTTTTCGGGTTCAGGGAAATCCCATGTTCTCGGCATCTGGCCAATACTTGCTCCAAATGATCACAATGATCATTTCGTTTTTTAGAGAACACAGTTAAGTCATCCAGATAAACGACAATGACTTTCCCCATTATACCTTTGAATGCCAGGTCCATGGCCCGCTGAAAAGTGGCGCTAGCATTGGTTAGGCCAAAAGGCATCCTGCTATAGGCAAATGTACCCCAGGGAGTAGTGAATGCTGTTTTAAATTGATCTTTAGGCGAAACTCCAATCTGATTGTAGCCTGAAAAACCATCAAGCATGGACAACATTTCCGATCCAGTGACTGCTTGCAGAACTTGATTCATTATAGGAAGGGGGTAGTTGTCTTTCAAGGAAGCCTGATTCAGGTTTCGAAAATCTACGCATATGCGTATTTCACCGTTCTTCTTGCGCACTGGCACAATATTTGCTACCCAAGTACTGTGATGGATAGGAAAAATGATTCTCGCATCCAGCATTTTCTGAATTTCAGCCTGGATAGTACCTGAGATCTTAGGATTATAATGCCTCTGCTTCTGGCGAAAGGCTTTAACGTCTTCTTTCAACGGGATGTCATGCTAGACGTCCTTTGGCTTAAAAGTTTTTAGATCGGCGTAGGACCATGCCAATACATCCATGTATTTCTTCAGCAGTTTGACAAACTTCCGCTTCTCTTCAGGCGTGCAACATTTTTCAATGTTCACAAACTGCGGGTGCTCTACCGAACCTAAATTGACCAGTTCGGTTTCTGGGGATGAGTCAGGATCATCTCGCCTCTTCTTTTTCACAAAACAATCATGCCTGTCGAACAACCACTCCAGAGAAACCAAGCCCTTTGGAATTTTATTTCCTTTGAGCTGACATATGCCGTCGTTCCCTTCGGATTCATTGTCCAAATTGGTGACTGATTCACGACAAGTGGAAGTAGATCCTTCGAAATGCAATTCCTTAAAATTTTCCGCCTTCTCTAGAAAGGCAATAAGTTGATTATCATCGTTGAACACTTGCCAATGCTGAGAATTGTCTGGCACGCTCGGGCGGAAAACCACCTCAATGGTGTATTTGTTTGTTTTCAACCCTGGGTGAGGGAGCATGAGGGATGCTGAAATAGCCAATGAATCAGCCATGTCATTTTGAGCTCTTGGAATGGATTCAATTGAAAAAGCATCAAACTCTTCAATGTTGTCCCACACTGTGTTACGGTAATGCCTGAGCCTCTCATTCTTCACTTGATATATCCTCCTAACTTGATTCACGACTAGCTCTGCATCACCTTGTACTCTCAGATTTTTGATCCCTCTCTCTCTTGCTGCCTGCATGCCGAGTAACAAAGATTCATACTCAGCAGTATTATTCGTGTTGAAAAACTGCAACTTGAAAGAGAGAGGAACAATCTCCCCTTCAGGAGATACTAGCACGGCTCCGGCACCACATCCACTGGTTGCGCAGCTGCCATCGAACTGCAAGGTCCAGATCTTATTAAGATCTCCTTCTTGAACGAGAACAACCATTTTGTCGGACTCGGTAGACAAGAAATAGTTCCCCATCCCTGATGATTCAAAAAGGATTTGAGCTTTGGGGTCCTCAGAGTTAGTGACCAAGTACTTCTTTTGTGATTCTGCCTCCAAGGTCTGCATTACACCTTTGACGGGGATTCTAGCCTTAGACCAGTCCATATGAATTTCCCCACCAACTTCGCTGCAAAAACTTCTTCCCAGCGAAATTCCGTAAGCTGCTGGAATATCAGCAACAAGGACGGTCATCTTTACTCTTTTCTCTGGGAATGCCGCAAATGCAAATTGTGCGTCTTTGATTTGACCAATCAACGGAACCTGCTTGGTTTCCAAGGAATAACATCTGCCAAAAGGCTTGGTAAGGGTGAGGCCCAAAGCATGGGCGACTTTTGCCGGCATGACGTTATCAGAAGCTCCGGAATCAATTATGCAGTTACTCAACTTGTGACCATTGATTAGGAGGGAGAGATAGAAAGGTTCTATCTTGCCTGATGCAGATGTTGAGGCAACATTTATGTGGGATTCAGGAGTGGAAAAGATTCCTTTTGGGGAAACCTGATTAGATATAATAGTTTGGCTTTGAATATACTTGGTCAATCTTACCAGCTGTTCGGGATTTGACTGGAGGTACTCGGCTTTAGACATTTGGATCTTGGTCTTTTTAGCGTGATCTATGATATCAAATGCGGCCAAGGGTTGCGCTGGTGAAGGAATGAGTCCCTCACTTCGCGATGGTGGAGTAGGATTACTGGTCTTGATAGGAATATGAGAGGGCTGATTTGGAGGAGAGATGGGGGGAAAAGATTTCCTTGTAAAAGACTTAACAGGGGGTTGAGTAGGGAGAGGATTACCTCTTTTAGCAATGGTTGGAGGCACATTTGACACGGCCTTCTCCTTCTGCACATGGGCAGCGACCTCTGCTTCATTTCCTTGCGAACGGGTAAAAACAGCATATGATTGTCCGCTTGCATAACCCTGGGTACCCTCTTCTTCATCAGATTCCTCCTCATCAAATTCCATATACCTGATAGTAGAGTCACCAGTCGGCTCACCGACGTCTTGATCATCTTCACCCTGAGACGAAGGTTCTTCATAATCTTGTTCCTCTTCTTCGATTTCGGCTAGAGCGTTGACCGGAGGAGCCTCAAGCACCAACCGCGGAGTAGTTGCGGGTAAGTGCGGCCTTTGAGGAACATTGTTGGAAACGAAGTTCCTCCGTGGAATATCCCGGTACGAGGAACTGGGAGAAGCTTGGGCCAACTGCTTCTTTAATGCAAGTAAGTCGTTCGCCATCTTTTGAAATACCGGATCAGACGAAGTAGTGGGAGAAGGGTCCGAAGATTTAGGCTTGGATGATTCCTTTTTCAATTCGCCAGATATTATCAAATTATCTTCTATTCGAATGGCAGCGGCCTGGGCGAGAATCAAGGTAGCCACTCGCTCTTGAAGGAGCAAGAAACTAACTTTCGAGCTCATAGCGTTCACGAAAAAACACTTTTGATTTTCCGGTGTTGGAAGCATGGCAACAGGGACACGGTTGATTAATGCATTGAACCTGGCGATAAAATCGTGCATGGTCTCATTGGCCTCCTTCAGGTGAGTGATCTGTGATAATAATGGAATTGCATCTTCTGAAGGCTTGTACCTGTCTTCAAAAGCATCCCGCAAGGTGGCCCAACTGGTAATAGATCCGGCCGGCAAGTGCTGAAACCATTCAGCTGTAGGTCCTTGTAGAGTTTCCAGAAAAAGGCGAACCGACACATCTTCGTGAGTTACATCCAAGATACTGCACGACATGATGAATGCAGATATGTGCGAATCCGTGCTTTGGTTTCCGCTCCCGTCGAATTTGGAAAAATTCTTTCGGTTTCCGTGAGGGAGCGCGTGAACAGGATGTGGTAATGCGAGAGGACCCATAGCATTTCCTCATGGCACTGCCATCTGGACAGCTGGAAAAAGAACGCGGGCTGGGAGTGCAGTTCCACTGAGCAATAAAGCACTGCAAAGGGATGTAGAGGCTCCTTGTGAAAACCGGCTCTTCCGTGGGGGTGAGGCGCTTCTGGTTGACTGATCAGCGGAACTTAGTGATGAAAAGCACGCCGGTGCTACACTGAAATTGTGCCTTTGAAGCCGATCGAAAGTAGGATCGACTTCTCCACGAGCTCCCCTGCCACGCGTAAATGGCTCACCTGCCAGCATACCTTCCAGATCTGGAACGCTGTGGTGCAGATTTAAAAAAAAAATTTGGTTGTACTTGCTGATTTTCTGGTTTTTCTGACAAAAACCAGCAGCATGTACTTTTCTAAATATTTAAAAACTATCCTCTTCTAAAAACCGATTGCGGTTAATGACAAATAATAGCGAGGATAAAATGACAGTGAAGATTAGCAAGCTGATTTTCGGATCTAAATTTGACTTTTTCAAAGAGTATGAAATTTTTCATAAACAGTCAAAAACTTAGATCTACGGAAAAACACAAATTTGTGTAAGAACTCAGTGAACTAAAGATCTCCAACTAGGCCAGATCTATGGATCTCAGAAGAAAAATTTTCAATTCGGGTTACCTTTGCAAAATTTTGGATTTTTAACAAAAAGTTCAAGTTTGCAAACAGGCAGTGATTTTTCTGATTTCTCTGATTTTCTATCCTACCACCATCATAGATCTGATAGATCTGTTCGATCCCCAGCGGAGTCGCCAAAAACTATTGGTCCGAAAATCTGTCGCTTGGGCAGATCTATGGATAGACGAGCCAACAGTGTGCAGGGCATAGCCCCTCTTTGAGTCAGCAAAGCGAAACTGGTTTATTGCTATTCTAGCAGCATGAATCTGTGCAAGTCTCACAATATTCTGCCTTCAAGGGTTTGGGATCTCATCCCAGTAGGATGTTTCCGACTGCGAAAAGAAAGGAATGAAAGAGAGGATGGAGAAAGATCAGATCCGAAGAAAGAAAAGAAATGAATTCCAAAGCAGAAAGGTCAGAGGGTTTATGTTTTGGGATTGGTTGTAAACAGAGCCAAACCTACTTGCATAAAGAGCAAAGCAATACTGATGAATAAATGACAATAAAACAGAAGTGGATCCAACAGAACAAGCAGACAGATCTAACGTAAGAGAGATCCAATGCAAATAACACACGTATTCAGCACAAAGTCTCAATATTGTATTAATAATTCTTTCTGTTACAAAAAGCTCAAAGTCTTTTCTCCTCACTTCTATTTTTCATCCGAAAGATATCCACTCATGCACACCACAACAAGTATTGGGGTATTTATAGAAGAAGGAGAGAAAAGAAAGCAAAAAGGAGCCAACCACCTATTGACAAAGATATTTACAAAATATCTCAAAGTCATGTTGACTTTTGACAACTTGATGGATGACATCATCCCATGGTGCAACATGGATGATGTCATCGTTTGTGCCAACATACTTTAGATATTTACAAAAAGAAAGTCGAAGAAGAGAGAGAAGAAGAAGAAGAAGCCACTATTCATCATCATCATCCTGCGGCCGAAAGGGGGTAGCCTGCGTTTTTGTTCTTCAGATAGACTTCGTTCATCAGCTGCATGCACTGATCTTCATTGTCGTCCCATGCCTTGATGGGATCGTCTTGGCTGACGGCCACAAAGTGCCGGTGATGAGGAATGCCAAGGATTATCTCAAAGTGGTGGGCGGTGAGGTTGATTACGACCTCGCCCTTCTCATTTACGACGCATCTTGTGTCTTTGTTGTAGCACCGGGCAACCACCATCATGAATTCATTATTAACGGCGCTGACTGGGATTCCTCCAGCAAAGTGCAGGGCACTGCCTATCAGCTTGTCCATCCATGGACTTCTTGTGACTTTCTGAGTCCTGACGCAGAATTCTTCCATATCAATATGCCCCAACTCTGAGTCTCTAATGTCCAGGTCACACTCGGCCTGGGAGTCGGGCATTCTGACCCTCTGATATTTATATTTCATTTCTTCCTCTGTAAGCTTGGCCTTGCCTTTGGATTTGGTAGGTCTCTTGCTTGATGTTGACATATGTTATTTTGAGTTTAATTGCTGATCTGCAAAAATAAGACGTAAAACCCAATCGAAGAAAGCCGTGTCAGCTGCTTGATTTTCCATTGAAATGCTGACAGAAGAAAGAGTTAGCAATTTTGAGGCCTTGGGGCGCATGGCGCACAGATATTGCAGATTGCAGAGCTAAATAGGTAAGGCGCACAGGAAAAGGGTGTTGCAAGGGAACAGGATGCGCCCGTGGCGCATGGAGGGTCTGCACGACATGATGTTGCTGCGATAAGGAACGCGCCTGCGCCTTCATAGCTTAGTACTTGGCGCATATGAAAGGGCTGTTACATGAATGTTGGATGCGCCAAAGGGCGTAGGAATCTTTATGTTGCATCCAAGTTTGATGCGCCAAGGGGCGCATGGGAAGCATTTGCAGCATGCGAGGGAAGTGCGCCACGAGGGCGCATCTTTTTATGATGTAGCAGGCAGGGAAAGCGCGCCATTGGCGCGGCTGCTCTTTGTGGAACAGGGGCGACAGATGCGCCAAGGACGCAACTGTCTTTGATGTTGCATGGCGAGCTCATGCGCCAAAGGAGAAAACAGTGTCTTTTTTAGGTTTGATTCCCCTGAAAAATTACTGAGGGGTTGGCATATGGCTAAGCTCTCTTTCTGCAAGGTTCATTGTGGGATGAAATGGCTTTAAACCAAGGGGTCCCAAGCTATATATATATTTTTAGGAAAGAGCTTCCTCTACCAGCAGATCTGGAAAGAGGAGGAAGAAATGTGGAAGGACAGCAGGGGGGGAAAAGCAAAATCATGAATTTTATTCTTTTTCCAATTCAATCCTACCCACAAACAGCCAAAAACCACAAACATGAAGCAGAAAGGAAAGAGGACCTCTTACCCGACTTTTATAACGAAGAAATGCACGAAAGGGGTCCACAAAGCGATTCGAAAGCGACGGGGCTGGTGCGCTGACAAGCTCAGAGAAAAATCACGTGTTTTGTATTGGTGACAATGAGAGCGCATACGCGCCTATATATAGGCGAGGCAGCAATAAATGCGAAACCAACTTTTTAAAGGGGCGCACCAAATGAGCTGTCGACAAGAGAAAACATGCGCCCTTTGGCGCACCGAAAGACTTGTCAACATGAAGATATGTGCGCCTATGGCGCACCGAAAGTGGTGCTGACAGAGGAAAATGTGCGCCTTTGGCACACCAAAAAGAGGCGCAACAAATGATCTGTCGACAGGAAGGCGCATGCGCCTCGGCACACGCAGGGAAGCCTTAACAGGCAGAGGCGCACCAAAACGCCTTCTGACACAAGAAAACATGCGCCAAAGGTTTTAAAGGGGGCGCATCAAAAGTTGATGTTGCATAGTCATTCTATGCGCCCGGCCAAAAAGACCAAAAAACGACTAAGTTCGAAAAACCAGATTTGCCGGGAAGGGATTTTGCAATGTTCCGAACACGAGTCCCTAACGAGGGATCGGAACAAAATTTCGGTACGGTTATCTGTAAAATTGCCCTTGCCAATTTTATAGGATAACACTATCTACGGCAAAGCTCATACATTGGATGGTAACAAAACATTAGATAACTGCTGCAAATTTCAGAGTAATATCTAAGGAGCAGCCTATAGTGTCAATGACGAAAATTCTTGGTTTTATTGTGTTTGTAAAATTTCGGGACAAACATGTCTCTGGTTTAGTCATTAAGGGTGGGTACTAAAGTATATTAGTAAATGTTTAATGAATTATATTAGATATCAACTACCTAATTTTCAATTATGAACTTCTCCAACTATATTTTAACCTCTTTTAGCATAATAAAAGCGTACCACGTGCCTGTCAATGTGTGTCATGTGCCTTTCCCATTTCTCTTCATTCTTTCTATGCTCACATCTTCTAACAACAAATTGATCAAAGATGTGGACTTCTGGATAAGCCACTGATGGATACCCATCAACAAATGAGAAAGGATCCCAACATGAGGGAATCACATGATTAATATATAGTAACCAACCACTGCAATGGCTAGTTTCTAACGGCTAATTGAATATTTAAATATTTTCCTATTGTGGGGCCTACTTGGCATCATGGAATTTGATTGGAGTTATCTCTATATAAGGATCTCTAAATTACAATCTTAACACATCTTTCATCCTGATGATAGATCATGCAGCCCAATGTGAAACATCCATTTAAACATTGTTTACAGTTTTTTGTAGAAATCTCTTTTCCATAAAGGAAGTTGTTTTGAAATCAACCTCTACACACTTTTAGCCTGAATGCATTGTGTACGTATGTTTCTTGTCGTGGATATTGTTTTTTTATTGATTTTGACTCGATCATTTGATTAAGGACCGTTCCTCTCTAAACAAGGCAATGTTCAGACCTTTGTAGATCAACAGAAAAATTCTTGATGTGAGTGCCAAAGCTATAGAAGTGAACAAAAGAACTAAAATCGCATGAAGGAAAAAGAGGAACAAACAAGTGGAAAAGAAAGCTATAATCACACATCATTCAAGGGGAAAATGGGTGCCTAAGACGAAGTGGACAACCAAGACATAAAACTCCTCTAGCTTAGCAAGAGATTCCATATATGTGCCAAATGCATATTTGAGATAAGACACTAGAAATAGCCTCAAAATAGATTCTAATAACAGCCCACTATATCACATGACAACAATTGGACATATCTTAACTAGTCCTTCCAATTCATTAATAGCCATAATTATAGTTAGTGATATGACTAGTTTTTCAGTCCTCGAGTATGCACTTAATAAAGGTTGCATGTGTAGTTAAAATTAATGGCCTGAAATGCTAGATAAGCATTTGGAAGTTACTGGAGAGGATGACATAAACTACCTATTGCAACACTTTGGAAGAAAAGATGGGGAACTTGTGAAACCTAAAGAACAACCACGCAAGAGATAACAAACCCTTTGGAAATCAAGTTCATTTTTTTATAAGCATAATTATATTAATAATGTCAAAAGGTGTGTACAATAAGAAAACATCTGAGAGACCTAGTAACGTCAGTTGTAAGTCAAATTATGAAAACTACACAAATATTGAAAAAGCAAAAACAACACCCAACCTTCCAAATTCAAAACAGAAAAACCTAAGAAATCCACCCTGTTTTCTTAATCAACTGCTATGATTACTTAATAAGATAAAAAAGGATACTAATCAATGAATACCTACAGCAGATACAAGGCATGGCCAACTATATCTAACAATATTGTTAGTATATTCAATATTGTTAGCCTAGAATTAGCTAGTTGCTAGTTTGTTACACTAGGCTATTTCTAGGGTTTGAGATGTTCCCCGTGACGTAATAAATGCCTGGTTATAAATATAAGCCATTGTAATGTAATGAATACAACTCACAGTTTTATCTTATATGGTACCAGAGCAGGTATCAGGCTTCGAGGCTTGATGCCTCAAAGGCCTTGAAGTATGGGTTTGAACCAGTGTTTTAAAAACCGACCGAACCGGAACCGGAAACCGGCCGGTTCCATCAGTTCAATAGTAAAGGGAAGGAACTGGTAGAAAAAACCGGATCGGTGACTGGTTCCATACTGAACTGGTACCGCCTAGAACTGGTCTAAAAACCAGCCTAAACTGGTCTATGCCAAAATTAACCCAAAAAAATTGACATTTAACAACACTTATTTTTTCTTAAATCCAACTTTCTAGTTGGTTTTTATTCTAGTTTTGATCATTGATATCAAACATGTCGTAACTTGTAGCATATTGTTTTTTTCGACTCTAGGAGTCTAGAGGTCATTTAGAACCCCATTGTTTATGTATTTTGTTTCAGATATGTATTGCATTTGGTGTCATTTTGTTATATTTACACTTACATGGTATATACATGAGCAAACTTTGCATATTTTGTCTCTAATGGTTTTGTAAATCATGGTTTGGAATCTTGATTCTTTTAAAATCCATTTATTTCATTAAAATTGTAATATTTTTATCTATTATTAGTAAACTGGTTCAAAAATTTTTAAACCAGTCCTAGTTCCAGTTCGATTATGGTCCGACCCTCGACCCGGTTTCCGATTTTTTAAACCATTGGTTTGAACATGCGCTTGTTGAAAAGAGGGACTATGGGGCTGTAGATGATGGATTAGAGATTTTCTAAGTTATGTATTGATGTGGACAATGTTAATTCACTTCTACAAAGGAAGCTATGGCCCCATGGAAGTTTTCAATTCGCAAATGAGGCAGTATGGAGAACCTCTTATGTGTTTTACTAATTTTTCTGATATATGGAAGCATTGGTATGACACAGCGTTTGTTTTCGGAGCGCCTATATGAAGGAGTGGGAAGAAGTGGCACAAAAATCGATCCAATAAAAAATACGTTTCAGCCATTTATCTAGGTTGTGAGATGAAGCATAACATATAAGGTGTGTTTGAGGAGTGGAGAGAAGAAAATACAAAAAGTGGCAATAGTGTACAATGGTATGTTTGAAAGGTGGAGTTGATCTGAAAGGAGGAACATGATGTAATATCCCTTTCAAAGGGCTGAAACTGAAAAATGAAGGAAACCACACAAGCCCAAGTGAAGCAAAATCTAATTTTATAACAGCAATTGTAATATACTTTAAAATCTTAGCAACAAACTATATAGGGACTCAAATGCACCCTAAAACCATGCACAATAACTTGAAATTACTTTTAAATAATTACTTCAATCACGGCAACCAATATTCCCATCCAATTTGCAACAAAATAAATGGATAAAATCAGTGAAGATACACTGCTGTAATTAAATATGTGACGGTAGCAGGGCAGCCACAAACAAGGGCTGAAATCAATAGATAAACCTCTCCAAAAATAGCCAAATTATGGATTCCGACCTTATAAATTATGCCAAACAAGAATATCAAAGAATGAATGAGTTATGTGCCCTAGAAGAGCACCAAAACCAACACAAAACCCTAGTTGTTCCCCTAAGGAAGAACTCTAAAACTCATGCAAGCTTTTGTAATCCTTCTTTTTGATGTCTCTAATCCAAATCAGCAAGCAAGTCTTCAAGAAATGTCTTCAATGCACCTCCACCACGAAGCGTTTTTGTTCTTCATCAAGCCACAAGGAAGGTTTCCATCCTCCTTGGATGCCACACGAGGGTTTTTCATCCTCAAAATGGAATGGTATTGAGCAAATAGCCCAACAAACCAAATGTAGATATAAAAATGCGCCAAAGATGATTTGCAAATGAAGTCATACAATCCATTTTATATACTCCTTGCTTGGCCGCCAAAGGCCAATTAGAAGAGGACCGACCTCTTAAAGCTTCACTTTATCTTTTGATTGCCTCTTTAATAAACTCCAAAACCCCAGCCGACCTGCCTCCTAAAGGAAAAAACACTGAAAAAAACATTAAAGCTGATACAAGAAAACTGAAACGAAGTGCAATTCCTTCCCTTGTTCACTTAATTCTTCTTTCACCATGAAAAAGTGAATAGCAAGAAGTCTTCATTAGGTCCCAATTCGAAAAAAGGGGACATTACACATGAGGACTTTTCAATGCGTTCGCAGCATCTAAGGAAGCTGCATTGGATTCAAGTTTCAACTATGCAGTTCCTTGTTTGAACAATGGAGAGAAACATGTGCCACCCTGGGAACCTAGTTAAGAAAGTTTCAATTGATCTACCATTTGAGGAAGATGCTTGCCACTGTGATTTTGCTTTTTGTAGATCATAGCATGTGTGATGAAGACGCTAGTTTGTTGATGGAGCAGAGGTTGGAACAAGATGGCAAGATTTTGACAAGGAAAGGTGATGCCCACACGCCTCAATCAAAAGGTAGGGTATTTTTCCCTCGGAGATCCAGGGTTCAATCCCACCAAAGGAGAAGGCTTGTTCTATTGATCCAGTTACTCTAGCACCCATAGCAGCAGTTGGACATGTTTCAGAAGTCATCAAATTATATGGTTCAAGTGCCAAGTAAAAGAGTTTGAATCATTCAATACATGGCTGTATTTTCTCAGCAGTGATATAGATTTTGAGTAAAAGAACAAGGCCATGTCACTATCAGAATCTGATCTCGTGGGCCGTGAGTTTATGACACATAGCACAGGTGGTCATTATTAATGATGGGCACTAATATACAAAAGCCTTTGGTTGCCTACTAAAAGTACACAAGAAGAAGACAGAATATAAAGGTCACGGTGCTTGTAAATTGGGAAAGAGTTACTTTGGTATCAGTATCGTTTGCATATGAGGTGAAAGATAGGTGACCCTATGTGCTGCCCAGGCATTTTTGTCATTAAAATATTTTTGGCATTTGTATGTTCAAGTTGTCTAATAGGGACGTGTAATTTAACATAGGGCTGTGGTAGATAGGTTACATTTACTGTAATGTTTACATTATGACAGATTTAAGGGTCCAGTTGCATTTATTGCTAGACTTTTGCTCAAGCTAAGGAACAAAGGTATAAAATATTGTGGGACCCATGCTCATTAGAAAGGAATATGTATGAAGTAAAATGTGAATTTTTAATATATAATGTGGTATAGGATGGTACCTTTAATCTCACATACCTTATGCCTACAAAGTTGATGGCATATGAGCATGGATTTAATACGGTGTTATTACCAAAGCTTTTGGACAGGTATACTTTTGGAGTGGGCAGAGAAACGTTTGGATCAGGAAGAGCAACATTTGGACTGGGGAATTCAGTACATGAGAATTGCAGAGGATTATGAAATCGCTTTAAAGATTGCAATGGAACATTCATATCCTATTCCTCAAAAGTTTAAGTTTAGTCTCAACAACATGGAATATCTTGTACAGACATGTATGACCACAATCTCTTCAAAAATGGATAATTGAACAAATGCATGCTACTGAGGTTTTTATTAAAGCAGTTGTTGTAGTTGACAGTTGTGTGCATAAAATCAGGAAGGGCACAGATAGTGAGGAGGCCAGAAACTGTGAAGTGTGAACACGGTGGTCTACAATCTTGATCGATGTCCATGTAAAGCATTGCACGATGCCACTCCCAAGAAAAATGGTCAGGAAACAGACCATCCATAACTGTCTTGTATGTTTTTGGTTCTGTTTCATTAATTTTTGACAAGAAGAAAAGTATATTAGATGCAAAGAGAAAAGCATATAGTTTGTTGTTTATAATGAGCAGCCAATTTGTCTCTACAAGAAAATTTGTGGTTGAGCAAAATTGTGTTTAGTAGAGATGCGGTCATAGATGAGAAGATATTTTTCTTCAGTAAGTCCACAAATAATATTGCATGGGTAAATGTTGCTGATAATTTTGGAATAAGTTACTGGTGTTAAGAACAACGCTCAGAACCGGTAACATCAGAGGAGTCAAGTTCCAGATAGAAAATCAGCAGAGCCAGCAACAAAGACCGAAGTGATAGTTTACAACTTTACCATAGTAAAAGATGGCCTTAAGGATGAATTGTCATTAGTAATGGAATGCCAATCAGGGAAACAAATGGTGCAAGGTGGTGAGCAGGTAACGGCTATTCTCTTTTACTGTTTCGCAGATATTCGAACCTAGCACATTTGAAGAGGCCAGAGTAAATCTTAACAGGAAGCTGCGAAACATGACTTGGGCTAAAAAAGAAAAGAAGGGCCACAAGATTGTTGCAATTGGAAGGCTACAGGTTCCAATGAGAGTATGTAGCCAACAGTATAGATAAAACTGTAGCATTGCATAGTAAATATGTAAGGCTAAGCATGGAATATGGACAATGTAGGAGAAAGTGTATGATTATTGTAAAGCTATGCTTCAGAGGGTTTGTGACTGTAATTTACTGTAGATCTCTGAAGTTGTATTTCAATATCAAGTTGTCTACATAATAGATAGTCCAGATCGATGGACAACTTTTCTTGACAAATAATGTATGTCCTTGCAAACTCATAATAGTTTCCTGGCAAAATGATGCATTTATCTCAAGTAGAAAAAAAGGAAAGTATCACATCCATGGAAATGGATTATACCAGGTCAAGGTCAAGAAGCCAAAGGAGGATTCTTCGAGAGTAAGGTGCATCAATCAAAGTGTTCCAGTGACAAGGTTCTTTTATGTGAAAGGGGTTAATCACACTAAGCGTTCAAGTGACGAGTTATTCTGATGTCAAACAAGTGCATCAGATGAAGTGTTCAAGTGATAAGGTGTTACGATGTGGTAGCTCACTACAATCAATGGAGGCTAGTGGCATTCAATAATGGACATGGAACTGAAGAGTGTCTTTGAAAGTGACACAAGTAATGAGCACTTAAGTGATATTTGTCAAGTAATTAGTGATGGGACTCCCATCACTGGAAATGTTTTTGAGGCTGATCATGTTGCAAAATGGGGAATGGTAGAACCGTTAAGGACATATTGTCCCATCCAGAGAAGATAGGACGCCATAGCCATGGTGATGGTCATTAAAGGTGTATCTCTAGGCATTCAAGGTTGGAGATGGTAGGGAATGTGTTGTCATGCAAATGTGCAACATGAAAATTTCAAATTTTCAAGCATGACAACGAACCCCATTGTCAAAAAATTTGACCAAAGCCCCTCCTAAGTCATCCTCCGGGTCAACCTTCCTTCTATGTCATACCCTCCCCATCACTGAGAGACCTCATAATGTGATAAACAAACTTCCCAAGTGTATGAAATATGGTCATGATGTCATCCAGCCCCTTTCAGTGAAGTGTTGTCAAGAGGTGAAATCTTTACTAGGTCTAGAAAAGGTGTGCATCCTCTGAAGCTGATCAAGAGGCCTAAAGTCATCTGAGGATGTTGTTGAAGAGCTTAGAGTGCAATGGAACAGGTTTAGGGAAGTTTGGGAATGCTTCAGAGGTTTTGGGATCGGAACAGTAAAAGTGAGTCTTAGAGGCTTGAGGAGCTTGCAGTGCAAAAAAGCACTTGACCTTCAATTGAAGATTCCGGGAGCTCCAGGATGAGTCAAGAGGCAACCAAGATACCATTGGAAAGCTATTTCAATGCCCTACATGGTCAAAAAATCAAATTCTTCTCAAGGCATAGGCGCTTCTCAGGGAAGAGAAATTTGTGTAGACTCACCTTGCAGTCCCGAATGGAAAAGCACCATTTTTGGAGGAGGCAGAATCATGTCTTGAAAACCATCCCACTAATCTCTAAAAGGTATTTGGAGTCAAAATCATATAAAATTTCACCTAAAAAGACCTACAACTCCGGGAAAGTTCGTTTCAAGATTCTGGGAGTCAGTCAAATTTGCAGTTGGAAGCCTGGCGCATTTTGTTGTCCGGACTATCCCAAATGTCCCAACTATTCCATTTGTCCAGGACAATTGGCACAATGGGGATAATAGGCACAACAAAATGCACCCTACCCCATTTTTGAAGCCCTTGTGTGACCCTAAACCTTCCTAGTAGGTGTTAAATGATTAAATTTGCAATTTTGGCTAGGTTTTTGACCTCCTAGGCCCTGGGCACATTTTTCTACCCCTATTGTCCGAACTGTCTGGGACAGTTGGGATAGTAAATTGTGTCCCACCCCTATCCCCCTCTCTGGTTCATCATGTGACCTCCAATCTTGCTCATCGAGTGCTGAAACCTTTCTCTCTCCTCCTCCATCCTCACCCACTCATTTCCCGCCACTTGTTAGACTCTGAGAGCAGGGCGCATTTTACTGCCCCAGCTATCTCGGGACAGTGGGGACAGTTGGATCACAAAAATAGGCCCCACCCACCAAGTTGGTTGAAAACTCAAAAATAAACTAACTGTTTATACACTGCCGCTTCTTACCTCTTCTTCGCGTGAGGTGAAAGTGTTGTTGGAAAGTTTTAAACATAAAATAAACCTCTACCCACTTCATTATTTCCCTGTAACTCTGTAAGCCTTCCATTAAACCTGCAAAATATAGAGAAACCCTATCAAAATTCATTCATGGCTGTTGTATGCACCAAAATTTTGAAAAAAAATCATATCTTCTGAACTTGTGAACGGAATCAAGTGAAACTTTCTAAGTTGCTTCTCATTCAAGGAGCCTTCAAGAATGTTGTAGTAGTAGACCAAATGATGCTTTGAATATTTAATCGGAATCAAACCCTAGTTTGATGCCCTAGCATCTGCTTTTTCAATTTATGGCATTATAATGTAGCCAACTTTAACACAAACTCATTACACTGCAAATATCTTGAACTCAAAGAAAATAAATCTTCTTCTTCGTTATCGAATCATGAATTGCAATGCTTCAAAAATAGGAAAACAACTCCCAACTCGAGTTTGCCAAGCAAAACTCTAACTTTGACTAAATCTACTCTACATGGCGGAATTAACTATTTTTAGCAGTTTACTAGAACCTGCTATTCTTACTAAGTTCGCATGCTTATTCGTACGGGCACAGAAATTGCCACGCATCTTCTGCATGCCTAAATTAGAGGAATTGCCAAACTTTCTAACCTACTTTGCATTTAAGAGGCTAAAATTTTATTAATGCCCTAAAATAGGAAAAAAACCAAATTACAACTTGGATCCTAATTTTCGGTATTCAGATGGCGGATTTTGGGCCCCGAAAACGTGTCGAAACGTGCTCCAACTGGCAGGGCAGGTTGACAAGTGCATTCGTCTCATCGAAACAAGTAAATGGACTCAAAAGGACACTTGGAGCACAAGTTATGACCTTTTCAAGTTCCTGCTAAAATAGTGCATCACATTACCACGTCCGGAAATCCAAATCTGTTTGGGAGGAAAAAAAATCCTAAATCCAGAGTTCTTGAAAAAGTTCAGAAAAATCCGGGTCCCAAATACATGAGTTGAATTTTATAAATATGAAAATTTGATAAGTATAATGAAAAAAATTTAATAATGCAATGTAAAATGTTATATTTTTTTAATATATAAGGTTGATAGTTGCCTGTTTTTTTTCTAGAAAACTACAAAAAAAAATTAAAAAATTGATTTTTTTTCCTAAATTAAGGCCGACTCGAGCATAATTTTATCCGGATCAACTGAAAAATACGGCTCCGGCCAGATTTGGTAACTATGGTTTTTGGGAAATCTGCCAAGTAGATTGGGCTGAAATTCAGAGCACGAGATCGTAACGAGGAACCTAATCTAGTGATGTCATTTTCATTGTAACCTGAGGTGGAAAATGCAGTTTCTAAAAATATAAGTATTTGGCATCCTCACTTTCTAAAAATAGTAACTTACTAAAAATAGTGAGTCCCCTCATAACACTGCACTCAGGAAACATTGAAAACAATAAACTAGGCAATCTTTCCAAAAATAGCAAAAAGAGCATAATAAAGCAAAAAGCAAAAAAACAACCTGTTAAAAATAGAAAGTGCTCAAAAATGAAAAAGCATTGTCAGCGGAGTAGAACTAAGTATGTCAGATGATGAAGAAGTTCATATTTGTGCAAAACAGTGAAATTTCCCAAAATAGCAAGTCTTGGTTCCTACCTGCTAAAAATATAAAGTCTTTGTTTCGAGTGCAGAAAGTTGTAGTAGGCTTAGTTTTCATTCATCTTGTTGATTTTCAACATCTCCACAGAGTTTTAGGATAGTTTTCTTGTTCAAACAAGTCAATTCACCCTTCACAGAAGGCCTAAGGCATCATTTTGGTCACAGTAGCAAAGAAGAACATCGCATGGCGCAGCAGGCAAAATCCAGGGGCATTGTACAGTCAGTCAAAGTAGATTAAAAAAAGAGTCAAAGCTCCGTTGAAAATTCAAGCCAGGTAGGGCATCATAACTCATCAATAAGTTTTAAGCCATCCACATCCCCTCAGTGAACTAGCTAAATGCGCTTGATGAGCTAAGTAAACCTAGGTTAGCTAGAAGAGTTGGCCAAAGTGAGTTGGATGAGGCAAACCATTGCAAGCATGAAGTGAAGCTAATGAATAAAGAGCACAGAGGATTTTCATACTCTAGGAGAGCTCGTAAACAAGCAAGGCCCATTGTAGATCTCACAAAACCTCTCAAGTCAGGTAAGAGTGATTCACTACCGCATCCTTCTCTTCAAAAGTACCCAAGTACGTCTTCCCGAAGGTCAAAGCTTCCTCGTAGTGATCAAGAATTAGTTCCACAACAGGATTCTAAAAGTGCTCCGATGACCGACATTGTGTCAACTCCTGAAGAGCCATTTCCACGGATCCAAGAAATGCTCGAAAGTGGGCCAAAGACAAGGCAGCTTTGCTATCATGCTCAGTCTCGAAGTAATCTCAGAAATATTGAAGCCCAAGTGAATAAAGAAGGCCCAGACAACTTCCCACTTCTTCAATGACATCTCAAGTAACCCGTAAGTTGAAGTTGTTAGGCCTAAGAGTGATAAGCTTATGGAGGAGATGACTCCTTCAGACTATGAGTTGACCCGCATCTCATTGGGTCAAGCTTCACACGAGGGTGACTCTTATTTGTTCAAGGAATCCGCTTCCCACCTCCTCGCTCGGAATGAAGAATACAAGCAAACAATTGTGTAATTGAAGGAACGGGTAAAAGTTCTCGAGGCTTACATTCAACCCTTATTGGAAACTGAATCAGCATCCTCTCTTCCGATTGAAAACATTCCTCCAATCAGTAGTGTTGATCCAGAGGCAGTCAAGAAGGCCCCACGAATACATGATGCGGGGGGAAGGCTAGCGAGAAATGGGTTGAGAAAATCATCGTGTAGGGAAAGGTATTGTTTCTAGATGTCATTTCTCTTATCAAGTACGTTCTTGCAACATTGTCAAAAGTGAACAAAGCAAAGAGAGAGATTTGCGAAAGAGGTCAACCATTTGGATGAGATGTTTCCACTAGTATCCAAGATGATCTCCTTCGACTCTCACACCGCTCATGAGCAAGAACGTGGTCGCATCTGCTGCAGAGAACTTGTCTCAAGTTTGGATCTACATCATGGACATGAAATATGCAATTCTCAAGAACGCAATATCCGAGTTGGACTCTTGTGGACAGCATGCTTTGGATTCATCTTCAGAGGAATTCATTTTCTTCCTTCTAAGAGCTGGTCAAGAAAGAGGCATGTGATTCTCTCTCCTTCAATGAAGATAACTTAGAGTCTCTGGCCCATATCAGAAGTTGCATTGCTGCAATTGCAATGGATCACGAAGAATGTCTTCATCAATGCAAGAAGATCAGTGATGTCCCCGAGACCTGGACCAAGGTGTTGAGCTGTGTGTGCACTCTACAGGACGATGAGTTGACAGCTACGATAGCTTGATTCAACAAGGAATTCAAGGAACAGGAGCATGCTCCAAAAACTCATCATCAGGAGGCATGAATCAGCAAAGTTCTTCATTGCGGGGAGCTTCTTCATCAAATTTGGCAACCTCCTCTTTTCTTCTCTCTTTCTCCCCCTCTTCCTTCTCTCTCCCCTTCCTAATTCTTTGTTGGGTGTAATCATTGTATCTTGTCTCATTCACTCAAGTGACTTTATAAAGTTACATTGTAAAAGTCCCTTTAATTTATAAAAAGGGAAATTATTTCTCACATCCTAGGAAGGTGAAAAGTCACAAGTTGAATGAGGCCACGAAGATTCGTGTCGGGGGGTAGGCGAAGAGTCAATTCACGTTGCTATAAATTGGGATATTTTCTCCATTCCAAAAGATCCTGAAAATGCTAGATTTTGATAACATCTATGTTGTAGCAATTGTGGATTGTTGTTGTTGGGCTTTGTATCATCAATGCACACGAAATAAAAGCTACATTTCTTCCATTCCTCTTTTCTTAAGTATTCCTCTATTTTCTCTCTTATATGCACTTTGTAAGTATAGGGATAAAAAAAAGCTTTGTATCTTCGATGAATGGGCCTCAGAGAACTGTGTCTGTGTGGGTTTTTGTTTGTCTCACTAATAGCTTCATTGTTGCTTTCCTCTATATTGAATGTCGAACTACTTCTGTTATTGGGTGTGAACTCTACAATTGGCTTATTTATAGCGATAACCTTCCTTTCCTAATTTCTCTCCTTCACCCCTCATCGTTGTAATTTTCTCCCTTGTACCCCGTACAACCACTTTGCCCACATGTTTAAGGAAGTGTTCCCTCTGTGATCCCCTTGCCTATTTGGCCAACCCCCACAGCACTTAAGTAGGAATAGATTAGTTTACCCTGAATAATGGGAGCTGCATCATTCAATGCAGAGGGGCGTAGCCTTACACGCATTGGTGTAAACACTTAATTTGTCATATCGACAAATTTTCTCACCAACAGGTTGATAATAGGCCACCATGGTTATGGTATTTGGGAGATATCCCAAGTTACTTCAAAGAATTGAAGGTAAGAGTTTCCCACCATTGCTATGGTCAATAATAGGGGCATGCAAGTAGCACACCATAGTTATGGTGTGGGGTCGATGTCCTAGAAAACTTCAAGATTGGAGAATGTCAAGCATCACACATTCATAAGATCAACAAAAGCATTACCTTTGAAAGGTATATCAAGACAATACATATTTGTTTAGTCTTAGGATTATAATCAATTAGTTATATTGAGAGTCGCTACCTCAATATGATATAGTTTTTTGTTGAGATCAACTACCTCAACACATAAATGAAGAACCAACTATTTAAGACAGGTCAACATAGATTGCACTTGGAAATCAAAACTAAGTTAGCCTAGTATTCAACACCACATCCTAGTTTACTCAGGAGTTCTCAGTGGCTAGTTACACAAGTACTCCAGTGAGATGGAATGGCGACCATAGGGACACTTGGCACTACCTAACTGCATTGGTAGAAGGGTTACCGTTTGATTAAGTTCATGTCTGGACTTAATCATACTATTTATCTATATTCTACACAAGATCAAGTTACTGATGTAATGACTAAATCATTTAGAATGTAATCGATTTAGTGATTAAGGAGAGATGTTAGATAAATTATATACTATACAATATTGTCATTATTGTTTGCATATTGTTACCTAAGTATTTTCTAGTTGTTAGTTTGTTATAACTAGGCTATTCTAGGATTTGGTTGTCCATGTGATGTACTTTTTGCCTAGTTATAAAAACAAGCCATTGTAATGTAATAGTTATGGCCCACGGTTTATTCTTATCCCAGCTGCATTTAGTGCAAGGGGTTGTGGTTAAACAACATCATTCTATTCTAGTTTCCAAAAATAGGAAAATCTGTAGATGCGTCTTCGATGTAGGTGTTGAATGCCATTAGGAGCCAACAAATTCTTTTTGAGAAGTCGATTGAAAAAGGAGGCCTTGAAAATCCCCAAAGGGCCTTGGTGGAGGTTCCATTGGTAAGGAAATGTGACATAGATCGTCATTGGTAAGGAAACATGAGGGAGGCCTATTCCATGGGACTCTAGTAATCCTTCAAATCCCTAGAAGTGGGTGCATGTTGTTGGAATGTGTGGATGGTTTTTTCCAAGTCAATAAACATGCAAATGAGTAAGTCCTTTGTAAGGCTATTGGCCTAAAGGGCATAGTTCACTGCCTACGAGGCACAGATTGGGGGTAGTCAAGAAGTTCTTCTAAAAGCGAAGTATGGTGGCTTGTGCCTCGGCCCTCACCAATGTCTAGTAATTTAAATAGGGATAAGGTGAGGCTCGGCATGTTTGACTTTGTATTTTTGTTGAGGGTGAAAAGAATCAATAATGCATGTCATTTGGAAATGTTCATCTGCTAGGCTGGTTTGGGGCTGCAAGGGAAACATCAGTTACTTGTTCATCACCCCTCTTACAAAGCAAGTTCCTATTTTAGCGGAGACCTGGATGATAAAAAAACAATTGCAAAGAGTTATGCCATATAATGGTTGTCTAGTATTATTTTCCTTTGGAAGATGAGATGTAGGGTAAGTTTCTCACAAGGATAATTCCAAGCTCCATTTAGGGAAGTCAAATACTTGAGAAACAAAATAGCTATGCATGTTCCAGCCAAAATCATGGTTTCAAAAGGGTGTATCAAAAGGGTGTAGATTATTTTCCCCCATCAGGACAAAGGCATAGATGTCAGCCTTTTCTTACATAGGAAGAACATTCCACATAACTTTGAAGCTTAGAATAGCCAACTTTGTTTCTTTTCTGTGTAATATAAGGCAGGTTTCTTACAAAAAAGTAGTTGTCAAGAAATGAGCTATCTTTATTCCAAGAGAAGAACTGACATTATAATAAGAATGGAAACTGTCTACTCGCACTATAACAACTAACATTAACATGCAAAAAAAATGGCAATGACGATGGTTGTAATAGAAGCCCACCTCACAATCATTGTGCAAATTGATCTATACAGTCTGGTCTAGTTTTGATGCACAAACCCCTCTAACACAGAATTTTTTTTCCAAATGCTCTAGATCTCAACTCTTTACCTAGCATCAACAAAGACAACTTCAAAATAATATTGAAGATTTATTATTCTTTATCCACTTGGTTTGTTCACTATTGCAAGGCAAGTTGATTAGTAACATTGTGAAATGATTTATAAAATTAAAGGTAGATCAGGACTTGGAATCTAATTTAGACATTCAATATGGCTATTTTTCCAAAGAACATGCTCATGTATGTTAGGAAGTGGTTTCCACCTAAAATTCAAGATAATATTTGACAAGCAATTAGTCAGTTTCATAGCTTATTTTATAAGTTCCTATGAGATGAGAAATGAACAATCTCGATCAACCACCCCAATTAGACAAAAAAATTGAAGAGTTGGACTAAGAATGTATATGACAAAATTTTATGAACATGCTGTATGGGGTGGAGACTTCAAATGATTAACGACAAATATCAGTACTACTAATTTCTGTCGTGCACCTAGCTCCCCCAAGGAAGCATGGGGGACAAGAAAATAATATAAACTATGCAATGGCCATTAACAAACATGGTTGAATGAATACATTTCTCAATATATTTGTTGGAAATAAAAGAACATCACACAATAGAGATATAAAATAGTTTTACTTACACATCCATGAAAGATATCAAATCTGCAGGAATATGTAAATTAAACTAAAGGGAAATCCTCCAGCCCTTCACAAGCTTGCTTTCCAGATAGAGTTCCCTTGGAACCCACTTCCCATGTTGAGACCATGACATGGAAAGGACAATTATCCAATTATGGCTGAAATGAGAAAATAATACATTCACAATAGGTCACCTATTGAAAATAATACTTGTGACAAATTGACAATAGGTGACTTATTGACAAAGCATTCCATAACTCACGAACGCTCTCATTGCTTCCAGACAAGACATTAGCCCAAACATGAAGCATAGAATGGGCACAACACCTAACATCGGCTGATGGGGAGAGCAAACGGAAGATGAAATGAAACTCATAATCAAGCCCCCAGGTAAGGTGACCAAGCAATTGATCCTATGTTCCCGACAATGAACCTAGCTCGACAACTAATAGTTGTGAATATAAAGTTTTAAAACATGAATTTGACAAACACCATTGTTGAAAATGGTTCTAGTGTGAATATTCTTCCAAAGGATACTTGGAAGAGCCTTGGGAAGCCAACTATATGACACCCACAATGCCACCAAGGAACTACCGAAGATAGAATACTAGTGGTGATGGAAGTTAGATTCAATATAATTGTTAAGGAAAACCAATTATACAATATTGGGAATGCAATGAGTTGGGCCTTTTTCGCAAGAGATTGGCTTAACCAAAATGACACTAGATTTTTTTAATATATGTTGTGGCCCCAGTAACCATAATGATGGTAGTTGTCCAAAGCAAGCCAACATCAATATGATTGGCGTAGCAGAGGGAAAGGAAGTTGTGGAAATTACCAAAGCACAAGAGAAGAAATTCAACTACCCTGACCCATGTAACGGAGAAGAAAAGCTTGGCCGAAGCAAGGGTGGAAGTTGAGAGGGCCTTGGTCGAAGAATGACATTAGTGGAATGAACATACAAGCATAACAATGAGAAAAATTGAGTTTTGACAAAGCTATTGCATAGCAGGTCTTTCAGACCACTATACTTGTGACAATAGATGACTTATTGCAAAGCATTCCATAACTCAAGAACGCTCTCATTGCTTTTATACAAGACATTAGCCCAAACATGAAGCATACAAGGGCACACCTAACATCAGGTGATGGGGAGAGAAAAACAACAAAAGAATGAACTCAAAGTCAAGCCCCCCCTAATTAGGTGACCAAGCAATTTATCCTATGCTCCGATGATGAACCTAGCTTGATGACTAATATTTTGTGCATATGGAAGTTTTGGGCATGAATTTGACAAACACCATTATTGAAAAATGGTTCTAGTGTGAATGTTCTTCCAAGGGACACTTGGAAGAGTCTTGGGAAGCCGACTATATGACCTCCGACATTCCAACAGGTCAGAGAAGATCAACAAGTTATTGAGAAATTGGGTGTGCTAATGCGTCAAAAAGTTAATTATTGGAACCCAACCCTGATTGGTGAATTATGTAGTCATCTCATTGAAGGAGGCCCATGATGCACTATTGGGTGTGGATTGGATAGAAGCCGAAGTTGATCATAACTAGAAAAAGAATTCAATATCCATTGAAAACAAAGGACAGAAGTATGTCATGGATATGAAGAATCAAACAGTCAGTGAGGAAGTTGCCTCATCATGCTCATCGGGTTCAGACTCTAAAGAAGAATGATCGGTTGATGAAAAGAGAGGTACGTTGAAGTTGAATGATGAAGGAAGCTTGGAGTTGTAGTCATGTTCCGAAGATGAGAAAAACTCCCTCGATGGTTTTTCCCATTGACAGATGGAAGACTACGAAGTGTTCCAGCCTAATTAGAAGCGCATTCAGATTATGGAGATTGATGAAGGTCTGGACTTGCAGCAAGATGACTGAAAGAAAATGTCAGTAATGCTAAGTATTTCTTGACCGTCACACAGGGAGTTCAAAGAATGTCAAGGGTGCGAAGTTCGATGCTATGTTGGCCCACCAGTTTGCACGAGTAGAAGACATGCAGTCCAAACATTCACCCCTTGTTGAACACCCAACCCCCGAATGCAGCCAATCTGACAAGAAACTATACATCCTTTTGAATGCATTGTATGGTGTGGTTAATGTCAGCGAAGAGTCACATGGCCTGGTAAAACTTATACCTCAAATCTGCAAGTATCATTTTTCACTAGAGCTGCTAAGTGATAAGCATTCTTTACAAGAAGAGGATATGTTGAAACACATTCATATTTTTTTCTTTCAAGAGTAGAAGACTGATTGGCTACTTAGTATACACAGATACAGTGAAGCAGTTTCACGTACTTGCACCAAAAAGTGTTTTTTTCAAAGGAAATTGGTTATCATCATGACTTTTCAAGGGTTGCAGAAGGTCTAGATCCCCACTTTAATTTAGAAATTAAAAACAAAGTGGTTGAGAATCGCGTTGGGTGAAACATGATTTTTCTTGACTCCAGAGCCCAATGGATGCTGGGAATTCTGGTTTGGTGCATAGCAGGCAAGCTTCCTCGAGAGCCACCAAAAATGTTGCAACATTTCTACATCAACAACTCCCTCAGAATGTCTACTATCTTCTCTCCCCCCGTTTCCATTTCTATCTTGTTGAATATGAATTGTGCCAGAAGGTACTCCCAATTGTGCATAAGGGGAGGGGGTGATATAATGTAGACCATCATATTAGTATTCTTTTGGTCATCAGTGCAATTAGATATTTTAGCAGCCGACACACCATGTGGTTAAGGATTGTATTGTCAAATATAGGTAATTTTATAATGACTCATTTGTATGTTCGGTTGTCAACGGTTGTATTAACTGATAACCCAATGCAACTTCTTGTCATATAAATAGAATGATGTACGTGGGAGAAAGGGGGCTTGTATCAGTTCCCCCTTTAATGTGTCAATTGTAATGAGACTCGTCCTTTATGAATACAAGCTGTTATTGTTTAGATGCTTTACCAATGGTTTGTTATGCAATTACTATTTTTTGGATATTTTTATTGATAGTCTAATATCTCAGTAGACTATATCTATACTACAAAAACGGCATATAAAATTATTTTTAGGAAATATCCCAGAGGATGTAGAGCTTCATATAGAATTTTTGATTTGGGGTCAATTACGGTTAGTGAGAGGTTGGGTTAACATTGAACCACTCTCCAAAAAAAGGCATCTTATATGCATGGCCAAAAGACAGTTTTTTTTTCATTTGGAAGTTTTATGCTACTATGCAGATAAATTGATCACTAAAGAAATAAGCTTCATTGCCTCACAACTGCAACTGAAACTGGCTGCCCCTCCCATTCCATGTCAAAGGACCTCTAGCTCTACATTGAGTTGGATAACAGTGGTAGGCCACTAAAACTACGTCAACCCAAGATTTGGAACACCCTTCTCAATTACACTCACACAGTCAGAAAACCTAAGACTCTTGGAGAGTTGATGGGTGCGGGCCATGGAATCTTCATAAAGATGCAATCTTGAGTTGCGGGTTTCTTTCCTTTTATTTTTTTGAGATCCAAAAATGGGAAAAATCCCTAGCCATGAGTATCTCAACTTTTATCTGCAAGCTTCATCCAAGAAAACATGTTTGCATGTACTAAAATCAGCGCTCATGCAAGGGGTGGTTTGAATTAGAGACAATTGGCGACATCCTTTTCCTTAACTTGTAATAGTCTACCATCAAATTCTCAAGTCTTTGGGTTTCTCTTTAATTTAACATAATTTTATTTTATCATCACCATCACAGTTTATATCAAGGTTTTAGCCTTACAACATAATTTATATAGTACTAACATAAGCTTCCTAGGTTAAGTGCCATGACATGGAAAAAAACAATACCTTTTCCAACTAATTATTCTTTTCAAGGAGCTCAAAATGGAGATATTACATAATGTGTTTGGGTGCTATAAGTAACAAAAAGCTCCACTGAACTTCTCAAAATAAATCTGATTGAAAGAAGAAAAGAAATCATCAATGCATTCAATATGTTCATCTTATTTTGGTGGGCCATAACAAATACCAAGCTCCCTGTAATGTCCCCAATTCCGAGAAGTTGGCCTAACGGCCCTATTTTGGTCTTAGCCCTGGTCATTCCCAAGGGACTAACGACTTTGGAGGTTATTGGGGATGGTTGTCTGATTTCCTACTATGTTTTTGTTATATTTTGGGCGTTGGGAGGGTCTAATGGGCCCTTTGTGTTCTATGTTGTCGTTGGGATCACTTAAGTGGACACTTTTGGCATTTAATGTTATGTTTCTTCGTTGGGGCCACTTAAAGTACCTTTTGGTGACGTGAGGGGATATGTATTGCATTTAATATTATATTTCTTCGTTGGGGCTCATAAAAAGCTATATAAGGAGATGGAGGGTGTAGTGGGGGATCATTCATGCATACACTTATATTTCTTTCATGTGCAACTGTTGTTTGCAATTATTTAGCTTGTGGAGTAAGATCCCACGGGAACCCTAGCTTCCGTGGTGAGAGATCCATCCCTAGCTAGCAGGGCATTCTTCGGTAGTGAGAGATCTACCCTAGCTTGTCATTTGGAGCTGATTTTAGGGCTGTTTTACAGAGATATTTTCAGGGTTTTCAGAGATAGGGTTTTGGTGAGTTTTGGTGGAGATTTTCAGTTGGTTTTCGGATCAGACCTACGGAAGCAATAGAGGAAGGGTTTGGCATCATCTACAGAGAGTTTCACAAGGGTTTTGGCCATCTACCAAAGAGGGCGACTTGTTTGGGAGATTGCAGCCCTAATTTCTAGGGTTTTCAGTTGGCCGTTTTCAGATCTGAAGGTTGGAAAATCATCTTCTATATTTGTATATGTTATTTCCCAAGTTTCATAATTTTTGCACTTGTATTCAAGAAGATATTAATTTTCAAAGTTTTCCAGTTGTTTTAGGCACGCTATAATTTCCTGGTAGCGTTATATTGACTGAAAAATTCCAAAAATATTTCCCTTGTGTTCTTTATATTATTATCTAGTTCCATTTAAAATTTCAAGTGTTTTGAACGGATATTTTGGGAGTTATTCATATTTTACTGTTCGCTTGCCCTAGCTTGTAATTTTCTGCATAAAATCTGCAAAAATCAGATTCTAGTATTTGCTGCAAATTGTCTGTATTTTGTCAAGTTTTTGAGTAAGATCCCAACAAGGGATATTTCAGTGGTATCCATTTCTCTTGTTGTTCATACTAGCCTGTTTAAAGTCCTGAAAGATGGCACAACACCTAGACTGGTCTTACTACCAAGGGAAGGACAGTGGCAGTAGATCTAATGTTGTTATATTACTGTGTACCAACATGGTGCCATTGTTGCTGGAGTGATTTCTACTTACCTCCATTTGATTCATTGCTTACTGAGAGTTTTTTACATTGTTGGTTCATTGATAAAGCATGCGCTCATACGTTGAACAAGAGGAGAAGCCATTGCAATGAGTGTGAAATACATAGTAGTGGCATGGTGAGAGCTAAGGACTAATTCAGTACAACTAGTTTCCTGATTGGCATGGTACCATGTATAAGCTTGGGACTCCACGAGTTTCATTCTTATAAGCATTTAGGGAAGCAAATATTTTAAGTTTATTGCTTTAAACTTAGGAAACAGACTATTAAATTTCTACGCTTAAAAGTTTTCCTGAAAAACAATTAACTTCAGTTCTGGAGAAGTACTTTAGGACATAGAAGCATGAAACTTTCCGGGATCAACATTGTCTATATTGAAGGGTCCTTGTCCACAAACAAAACGAGTTTTTAGAAGGCCCAAGAGAGATGTAAATCATGAGATTTTAATTTTTCCATAATTTTCAGAGGCAGATTTTGCGGACAAATCTCTATTCCACACTTAAATGGCTCATAAGACGTGTACCGCACAGAGTCTTGTTGATTAAAAAGTTGGCAGACATTACTTCGACTTTTAATCCCATGAGCGATCAGATGATGCAAAATATTTTTTTTCCTAAAAGCCCTTCGAGGTAGATTTTCCCATGTAATTATTTTATCATGAAAAAGTAAGTCCCACAATGGCTACAGTTTACATATCACCTACTTATTGTCATATTCTACAAAGAGCTTGACAAGCAAAAACGTTAGTTTATGGAGTCATGATATAACCACCATATCGTGGAGTTGATCGCAACCTTGAGGCAGACATAGTACTCTAGTTAAGGACATTGCATGATATTCAATGACTATGACAGTTATGGTCATCAAGAAAGCTTTCAGAGATGAGGTTGACTTAAACTCTTCATGGCAGGGTTGACTGACGCATTTAATTCCAGAAGTTAGTGAATGCAATGGTAGCCTTCAAACTTTGCATGAGGCTATTAGGAGTTCTCGAGACTTTAAAGTTATCTAGGCTTCAGAAGCCGATAGGGTTCCACCTCGTATTCAGAAGAATATGTTATTTTCCATCTAAAATGCAGACGAAGGTCAGCAGAGTCGAGCTTCCACCGAGGCTTTTTGTTGCTAGTTGAAGCCATATCATATCCCGATGAGGACTGAAATGCAATTGAGGCAAACATGCAGATGAGCTAGGATTTCGGTTGGCCGAGTACTACAGAACTTGGGTACCAAGACTTTTGACTGCATTTGTTGAGTCATTGCCCAATTCATCGAGGTCTTCGAGGAGACATGAGAATGATCAGATTATGAGCCAGTCTGGACACTTCTCACAAGATGAAAGAAAGGCGGCTAGAGTTGCGATGGATCAGTGCTGATGCGGAGCAGAAAGAAAGGTGGCCTCGGGAGATTATATCCACATTGCCTAGTACACCAATTGCTACAAAAAATGCTTTCTTCACAACTTCAGATGGAGTTACGCAGGGTTAACAATGGAATGCCAGTGGTTCTTCAAAAGACAGTGGGGCTAACAACAACGTAAGTACTTCTAAGCATCATTGGTAAATGAGACAATGTTTTTATCGTTAGGAGCCTGGTCATTTGAAGGCTTCAACATTTTTGTCAAAACAAACAATATGATTCGGAAAATACAAGATGCACACGAAAAGTTCCACAATTGAGCTATAAATATGGTTGAGGACTGAACAAAGTTACAGCAAGTGAGTTTGCATATTGTTGGTATGACAGTGACCAATCAGCAGAGTCAATAATACGGTATTTTGACTCAAAAGCATCAATACATTCGCACTAACTGTCACAAACGACTAGTATGCTAAAATTTAAGTCTGAAGGCATGAATAGTTGACAATGAATATGATTATCCGCAGGTGCACCTAGGTTGGGTTGCATTATGCTGAAAGGATATGAGAGGACTGTTCAGTATTTCAATGAGGGGTTTTGTTATTGCGTATCGACTTTTTAGAATGTTTGGTTTGTACCTAACATGTACAAAAAGTCTTCCTTCCATAAGTGAAATAACTACAGAGATCCTAATTACAGGTTTAGATCATCCGAGTTTAAAGGAAACATTATGCATGGTTTGTGCTGAGGTTTCGGTGAGACTAAAGATCTCATAGTTGTCGGTCTTGAGTACTCCATAGAACTGACACACGTGTGAGATTCTAGATGGTCGAAATACTAGAGCATGACAACTAGCAGTAGTGGAAAGCACCAGATGAATCTGTGGCTATCAAGACAGTATGGTCACCTTGTGTTGGATCAACATTTGTATGAGGATTAAGTCAAACTGCGACATGGTGAATGGAATGTTTTCTATGTCTGGAAACTTGAGCTTTGAATTTATGACCTCAAGACTGTCAGATAGGATAAGCAAGTTTCACATTGACTTGACACTAGGTTGAGGAATAGTGAACTAAGAATGCATCGGACTTTGTGCAAGGATGTGTAGTTTGTCATGGTCCCATGCAAACACCTTCGTTAGCTAGAGCATGTTCCTTATTATCTGGAGTTGCTTAGGGGATATGACTTCTAGGAAAATGTGGGTGTACTTTCTGCATGAGAAAGTCAAGCATATTTCAGCTAATTTTGTTACTTGGAAAGTCTATGGTAGAGAAACAGGGAGGGAAACATATAAAAGCTCCAAGATTAATGCAATTGAAGAAGAGTTTGTCAGATCTGACAAATTCAAGGAATGGGTGCAAGAAGAGAAGTCGATATGGGCATTATTCTACTTCAGCAAAATGCATGTCTTGGCAAGACAGAATATGAGAATCATATAGATGGCACTATATGTGGTGGTTTGGATCAGCTTAGAATCACACCATATCAATATTGGTTGACAGAAGTTGTAAGATACAACTGTGTACACTCTCAACCAAGTGGTATCACAAGCCTTGCAAAATGTAACACCAAAAGGAGCAATGGTCTGAAAATCACAGCATGATTCGTAAGGGGAGGATTTTCATGTTTTCGGATCCACTACTTCCGAGCAGTTGGGAAAATTGTACATGTTTGTTGGTTATTGTGAGCCCTAGGAATGCATGCCCAAGTTAATAGATGTCTACACATACAGGATTGTGGTGTGTAAAGATGTTGTTGTCGATGAGTGAGTACCATGTCATTTCTGATATATTTTGGTCAATTGGGAGGGTCTAATAGGCCCTATTGTAATGCTACCTTGTCGATGGGATCACTTACGTGGAACAAGTAATGGTACTAAAATTGAACAGGTTTCAAAGGTGGAAAGACCACTTAAAGTACCTATCTGGCTAGAAGTGAAGAGATATGTTTCTGCACTCTTCACATGTCATGATTCAAACGTTGGGGCCAACAGAAGAGGCCTAAGTTGGCACCATACCACTATGAAGGGATGTAAGGAAAGCATTAAATCGCCTATATTTATTAGAAGGGGCAATCATACAAGGCTATAGGAAGGAGACGGAAGGTGCAGTGGTGAGATCATTCAGGTATACACTTATATTCTCTTACATGCTTTGCAACTGATATTTGAAACTATTTAGCATCGTTTCAAGGACAAAGTCAAGATCCCAAATGGAAGTTTTCCATGAAGGTTCCGTGAAAAAGTGAGAGAGGCATCCCTAGTTCAAAAGGGCATTCATGGGTGTTGTGAAAGATCTAAACGTTCCAAAATTATACAACAGTGGAAAGCTGATTTTAGGGCTGTTGGGTCATCAGACAAATTTTCAGGGTTTTCAGAAATAGGGTCTTGGTGAGTTTTGGTGGATATTCTCAGTTGGTTGTTCGGATCAGACTTGATGTATATTCAATAGAGGAATGTTTTTGTACCTGATCACTCTAACAGAGAGTTTCACAAGCATTGATTTGTTGCCATCTACCCAATGAGGGCAACTTGTTCAAAGGAACAATAGAATCCAATGAATTTCTAGGGTTTTCAGCTGCCCTTTTTCAGTCTTCCGAAGGTTGGATGGCAAATCTTCATATATTTTGTATATTTTATTTCTGCAAGTTTCAGAATTCAATGCAGGTTGAATTCTGGATAGTTATGAAGTTTTGAAATTTTTCAGCTGTTTAGGGCTTGCTGAAAATTACTGGCAGTTATTTGTTATTCAGAAAAATTCCAAAAATAGTTCTAGTAATATCTATTATTGTATTAGCAAGCTCCATTTAAAATTTCAAGAGGATTTGAGCAAGTATTTTTGGAACGTTATCCATTATTTTCTGTTCGCTGCCTTAGATTTAATTTTCTGCAAAAATCAGATTAATCTGTTTGGCTGTCAATTTGTCTGTATTTTGCATATTTAAAGTTGGGATTGCCTAAAATCCGTTCTAGGGGCTAAAATAATGTCCATTGGGGACTTTACACTTATGTCTTAGATCAAGTGGTGTATAAGAAGGTACTCACCAGTCGTATTCGATTTCCCTTACAACCTGATTTGTAAAGGCTATTTATCCTTTATGATAACATACAGTTTGCACAAGGTTTCAAATGCTATGACATGGTCAAATAAAACAAAATACAGCTTTCTAACCTGATGATTCTTTTGATCGCAATCAAAATGGGGATAGTACATATAATGATGTTATACTTGGAAGTGTAACAAAAAGCTCCACTGATTTCAGTACAAATTTGATCCTGAAAGATATTAAAATATATACCTTCATCCACTGCATATCAAGATGTTCCGATGTTACCTCTAGGTGGTGCCATTTAACTTGTGAGTACCATAGCATTCTTAGAGTCATAGGTATAGGAAGTCTACAAAGTCATTTCCAAGATCTGCCTGAATTTGTCAAGCTGTTTATCAGCATGTGCCATTCTTACATTGGTATGATCAATCCTCATGTAGTTCTTTTGAAACACTAGGGATTAGATGGGGTTTCCCTGACATTTTTGTGATTTTAAGGATCCGGAGAGTGATGATACAAATTCCTATAATGCATGTCATAATGTGGCATGTTGTTAAATCCTTTAGAGTTCCACTCCAAGAAGTTGTATGGCCTGTTTCTTCATCTTTTATTGACTAAATACTGAATATGGCATTTGTTACACTCGGACTAAGCATTTTTTGGCATCTCCCACAAAGAGTTCCTTATTATTTTGTTAGCTCATTTAGTTCAAATTGCATCAATCCCCATACCTTCTGTTCTGGGAAGCAAGTTCTTCATTGGTAAATCCAGTTAAAATCCTTCTTTAAAGACTCAATTCCTTCCTATTCCACTAGTCAATCAGATCTTTGTGAAGCTCATCAATAGAGACTCATTGCAAAGCTGCCCTATTATTTTATGCATGATTTGCATTTCAACTGCTATCAGGCAAAATAAATGTTTCACTAATGAACCCCCTTGGAAATCACCGGCATACAAAACTGACTCTGCATTCACTACGAAACAGACAATAGCTGGATTTGACAACCTATAAGCGGAATGTAGGTGCACTTGACAGATTTTGCTCTGATTTGTGACCATCAAATCTTTGGGCATGTCCTTGCTAGCGTCGTCACCAGTACTAAGACAGGGTCAAATGAAGATGTATGAAGTTTCTGGAACAATGGATACAATCTTCCGGGCAACGATTCTTCAGCAATGGATTAGTGTGCAGATTATATTCTTGCATAGTTATGATCTCCATAGGTAAGTTTTGATTGAGTTGTGGTAACTCCACTATTCTTTAGTTGTACCAAAAGTAACTCACAGTATCAAGTTAGTTGTCTTAGGAAAGAAATTTAATGAGAATAGCTTATATCTACAAAATCAACAGATTCTATAAATTCATGTATGTCATTTCATGGCGCTCAAAACATTTCAACAAGATTTATTTTGATCTATTAATCACATGTTTGCAAAGCCTCAGATCAATACAGCTTGATAGTTGCTCCATCTTCTCGGGTTTGACAAGGGGGGATTATCATAAAGCATGCACTTTGCATAGATTGTACGAGAGGATTAGATCCAGAAGGTAGACTTTCAAACATGTGACCTTAGTGTATTGCCCAGTGACAAACCACACAGTACTCTAATATAAATAAAATCGTTCCATAACATCTTCGTCTTTTCATTGTTGGTGAACATTGTTTATCATTTCTGAATTTACAAAAATGCCCTTCAATAGCTTGGTTTTCACTCACAGATCCCATCATTGAACTCATTTACATCTTTTTATGGCCTTGCATACCTCATCCTTGTATTCGGAGTCACTTCATTGTGATTCAAGTTTCTGAAGCAATGCTTGGAAATGATAATTGGAAATGAGCACGTCCATTGCAACCCCTTAAATTGTGCATTGAATAGTGTAGAGTGCATTTTTTTCACTATAAGTGGTTGCTGTGAAATTGCATATTTCTGCAACAGGGTATTTGCAGTTTGCCATCTGAAATAGATGAATAATGTCTCATTTCGCATTAAAGTATGATGCGATTGCTTTTTGCTCATTGATAGTTTTCACATGTTAAGCATTATAACAAAATCGTCCAATTGTCAATCCATTTCAAGCCAGCGATGATATTCATTTCTGTAGAGAGATTCCATGGGATACAACAGAAATCACTAGCCTACTGCTTAATTCTGATAGTACTTGGATCTGGAGTTTCTTGTATGTATTTAGCTGATGTAAGTGCAAGAGTATTATTAGTCAGTCAAGCTTCGACTAAATTGTAGCATTAGTAGCTAGCTTGGTGAAATATGGGACCAATTTTTTATGACCTCTTGCTGAAGTATAGAAAGCTACCTGCCAGAATCACTAGCTTAGAGTCACGCTATCTCCTGTATAGACTTCATTTCTTGAGAATTTGCTGACCTTTGCAAACAAGGAGGTTCTGCTTACCATTATTAAAGGAACTTCTTGTTCAACCTTGAGTAGTTTGTGTCTCCAGTGATCATTTGAGCAACCATAGCTACTGAAAGAAAACAGCAAAACAAACATCAAGTATAATACAGAATTTAATTCTCACAGAATCTCTTTATTGCGACAATGATCAAGTACTGATGTTCAAGTGCAATCTGAGAAGCATAGGTACTTATTGTGCATATAGAGATTCAGAGGCTTCTGAAACGTGCTTTGTAATGGGTATCATGTTTAGGAGTCAGTACTTCAGATCAAGCTGCATATGGTACATGATACATAAGACTATTGTAAGTTATTGGTCATGCTTCAATGGTTATCTATATTATGTCTAATGCACATTATTATATCTATTAATGTATCTATCTTAGATCACGTTCTAATTTCTAGTTCATTATAGATTTGTAGAAACGATTTGTTTTTTAGTATGCTGACTGATTGTGTAATCCAGTTTTGCTCCAAACATGATTAGAAATAAGTCCATTGCACTAGGAAAGGCTAACAGTATAGTGAAGGCAGCCTGTAGTGATTCTGCGTTTAAAAGCAACTTAATGTCATCCGGATTCATTTCCCCTCTTGTGATTAGGTCTTGATTCTTGTTCAAGTCTATCAAGTAGTGAATGTTTCCACTTTTCGCAATAGTCTCAATCCAAAGCTGAATTAAATTTTCAGATGACTGAAATAGCAAATGTTTTAAACTTAAAGATGCCTCATGGTAAACCATTGATGCAGTACATCTAAGGAAGAACAATTTATCACTGGCTGTCATTATTAAGCAGGTAGAAAGTGAGTTCAACTTACCAACTTCTTAGAAAGATGTGCAGTTATGTTTCTTGGTTGCACAATTTCTTGCTCTTCAAGCAAATTATCTTTCCTCACTATAGAAACATCCTACAGCTATATATATCCTGTATATATTTTTCATTAATATTGCTTTAGGCTAGGTACTTGATGTTGACGTTTATGGAGATCTATAGCATTGTTGGAAATGTGAACAAAGAAATGAATGAAGAGAATTCAGAATACACACATTGTATTGTGTGTCCATGATTTTATCATGCAAGATGCATAGTTACAAAATGGTTGAGGTGGTTACAACTGAAAAGCATTAGTTAAACTATATAAATAGTGACTCTAATTACATAAGAAGAGCTTAGTCTTATATTCTAATACCCCTCTTAAGGCTTACAGGTATGAATATGCACGAACTGACTCATTATGACGAAAGATTAAAACAACAAAACCAAACAAGACAACACATTCTTCAGAAGATTTCCCTTTGAAAAAATTTTTTGACCATGTAGAACTCCATCAAGCATTGCCTCCCTGACGCTTTGTAAAGGTGTAGTACATCCCGAGGTTGAATTCATACAAGTTCCTAGATTCCACCTCCATGGTTGTTTCTCCTAAATTACAGAATCTCTCCCAAAATAGTTGGACAATCATCCATACTAAGCTACATCACATAGTGCTCCATCAAGTTGTCATCATGACCAGAATCATAAGGATATAATTCCCAAGATCCACATACTACCTGAACTATTTGGCAAGGGCATGACATGCCGAGTTTTACCTACATTGGATCCCAGACCTATTGTTTCAAAGTTTGAGGCTTCTTTTAAAATATGTAAATTGTATTAGTGATTCTTCACTTTCAACATTTGGTGGATTTTCAACAATGGCTACATTAACTTCATTTGATTTGTCTTTCAACTTTTAAGCTTGCTAAGTACTGAAATTTGACGATAACATTTGTCTCATGGAATCACTTAGACAATTTAACTCCAAATGTAACACCTCATCACCTAAATATAGATGTGACCTGGCAAATTAATTGTCTAGCATAGACATTTGAAAAACTGATTTCATTAGATTTTTTAAAGCAAAGGAAGCTATACCATTTTGTTTATACTAATGATTGGATGTTGGAAATTGACAAATGTGTGCACTAGGAGGCAAATGCCCCCTGAAAAATGCAAATTTAGAAATGCACGTCCTGAATTATCTTTGTTCGTGCGACTTGCCTTCGAAAATCATGATTTCTTCTAGAATGTGATTTTTTATTGTGTTTTATGCAAAAAACTTTCCCTAAAAGTTTTTCTGAACTGCATTTTGCCTGTCACATTTTCTAAATTAAAAATGTGTTATTTTTTCCCTAATTAGGGCACAGAACAACCCCAATTCTTTATTTTGACAAGCTTCCTATTATTATTAAACATAGTTTAAATGCCCTTAAATTCGTCATAAAATACACAATAAAATTGTGCCCTTGAGTGGTATTCAATGTATTTTTCAATTATTTTTTTAATAATTTTGCTCTGTTACCAGGAAACGTATTTTGTCCTAGGGCCCCCTCCGTTCGTTCCGAAATGTTCGGAAATTTTGAAACTCCTTCGAAACGTCTTAGTCTCCTAGAAGATTGAGTATACATGATAATAATGTATAATTTCAATGAATACAAAATATTTTGAGTGTTTTAGCCTAGATAACTCTCTATTTATGGGCAACTTATGGTAATATGGATTACTAAGCATAAAATGGGTATTTTTAAATGCAAAATCAGAAAGAAGACCCTTAGCCTATTTTCATTATTTTCAATCGGCTAAACACAGGGGGAAAGAAAGGAATATATTAATAATATATTGTACAGACGTTTCCCGTAACGTTTCGTATCCAAGGTTTTTTGAAAATTGCCGTTTCCCGCGTTTCATACACGTTTCCGTTTCCGTTTCCGTTTCCGTTTCCTGGCAACATAGGGGAAAAGTAAATATTAAAAATAAGAAATAAAGAGGCCTGCATGGAGCCCTCCACAAAGAAAGAAAAGTTAAGGCTATAAAAGCAAATGTTGGGGCTCATTTGTGGGATCATCTTGTGAATTATATACTTCTCTTTTGGAAATTGGAGCAGTGAGCTCTCATTTTCACCCTTTGAGAATGAAAACCCTCATTGGATCCCATTGGGGACAAAAACCCTCAATAGTCGCAACATTGAGGACAAAAACCCTCATTTGTTGAATTGGTGACTTCATCCGGGAGTCACATTGGAGCTTCAAAATTCAGAATTTTACAAGGGCAAGGATTTCTATCAGTGCTAGGGCACACTTTTGGGGGTTGTCACATCCATTTTCAATTTGATCTACCCATTTGGAGATTTCAAGATCACTTTTCAATGGGTTTTCATGGTTGGAAAATTGTGATTTCACTTTCATTGGATAGTTGGTCTCTTCAAGATCATTTTGAGCATTGGTTTGTGTTGAAACTCCAAGTATTGATGGAGTTATTAATTTTAGAAGTTTCAGTTGTATTTGCACTTGAAATAAATTTATAAAATACAAATTTGCTCCAGATTTCATCTTGCTGGATTTATTGAGTCTTTGCGACATTTCTATCTTAATTTCCAGCCCATATTGCATGAGAATGAATGCCATTTAGTGCTGCTATAGTTCGCTGCATTAGGAAGACTTGTTTATTTACTTTCAATTGCTTTTAATGATGTATGATGCCCTAAAAGTGTAATTTCATGTTCGCTGCTAGGGTTTCTAATTTTGTTGGATCTACTGTTATAAAAATTAGATTACTTTCAGTTAGGGTTTGTGTAAATTCCTTGTTGGCATGGTTCAGCCCTAAAATGGGACATTGCACTCTTCCAAGTGGTCAATGTTTAGCATCATCATTTTGCTACCTTCCCAACCGCTGTAGCTAGGCATGTTCCCTTGTAATTGGGCAGTATTAGTGACTGCAATTAATTTTAGGAGAGCTGGGCAGACCTCTTTAGGAAAATTGGGTTGAGTGTCTACCATCCCAACCATTGGAATTTCACCTTGCAAAAATGAGTGGAAGGCTGAAAGAGTAGTATGCACTAGACACATAAATGTCGTAGTTGCTTCCTTTTTTGAGGTTCTTTTTGAGTGACAGCCCTCTATTGCTTGTGACTAAACATATATTAACAAGGAGAACTCCCATAACAGCCCTGCATATTCTAATTTCCCTTTTCTATCTCTTCATGATGTTGTTTGCCAAATTTTTCCTTGCACTCTTATAGCTATGATCAGTCCTTTCCGAACTGCTAGTAAGGAAATAAAATCAGTCTTTCCTCAGTCAACATGCCTACCTTTCCCATTCCTAATTCCTTGAATTCTGACTTCTTCATTCTGTAAGCAGAACTTCAACCCCCTCTTGTCAATTTTGAGGGTAAATTCCCCTAAAGTTTGAAGCCCTTGACCCCCAAGAACAATATATGCCTCAGGTGAACTTAAAACAAAGAAGTCGATACAAAATTCATACCTTTCCATGGAAATAGTGAGTTGGGGTATCTTTCGTGTGCAAAGGAGAGATCTTCCCATAGGTTATGGTGACCATGTAGCCTTTGAAACCAGCCTTACTTGGCCGCATCCTTCTTGCCAATTCTTCTTCAATAAATTGATGTGTATCACCACTCTACAAGCATGGTGACCCTTTGGTCATGAAGACCCTTCACCCGGGATGGGTGATAAGTATGTGTGCCACACATTATAGTAAGAGCGTTGTCCTTCCTTCCATATTCATGGAACCATGGGTTAACCACATGTGAAACAGAAAATCAAAACCACCATCATGCCTTTGATACCCCAAACACATCATGATAGAACTTCCCTCCATATTGATTTTGAAATCAGATATTCCTCTTTTTGTAGAACTCAACGTAGCACCTATATTCCACATGCGGAAACAACCTTGAAATTGAGCCCAAGTATCCATATGCTCTTTACTACAAGAAGTACTTCTTACCTCATCATCCCATGAAGTATGAAGTGCATGATAATATTCAATCAGCGGTAACATAAGAGGACACAACACACATGAAATATGATTACTCTTCCAAACCAATTGTCCATGGTGACAACAAATCCGAAATTACATATTGGCAAAAACTGAGATATCCTCATACCATGTGCTGCCCGTGACATCCTTGTGATTCAAAATTTCTAAGTTTAAATAAGCACTCTTCATTGGCATGGTTTCCTCATCGGATGGGAGCTTTTCTTTCTTGCATTCTTTCCAACTTTGTTGATGCTTGTCTTGGGTAACCTCCGGCTTCTTGTTAAGGCTGTGAACTCCATCAAATAACCTCCTTTTGACTGCTGTTTGGAATAGTCCAGCCCCCTCATCAAGTGCTTTCCCGGAATCTTGTCCTTCATGGTGATTTTCTTCCCATCTTGACCTCATAAGACTTGTTGAGATACCGCCAACACCACCATCAGTGTGACCCCAAATTCTTCCCTCAAACACATGTATATCAGATGGATTACAAACCAAATGGAGGAAGTAGTTACTTTTGCATGCATACCGTGGGCCTTGGGAAGAGGGTCACCTCTTATTAATCCACTTTCACTCCTTGTGCATAAAGCGACCTTTGTCTTGATGCATGCATAACTCGGAGGTTGCCTGAAAGGGTGTAAGTACCCCTTGGTACTCAATGTGCTTGGGTTGTCTTTGTGGCTCTTACCAAAGCCTTACTCTTCAACATTATATTCTTCATTGACTGTTGTTATGGACAGCTCAGCAGGCTGAAAATGCTCAATTTCAGTTTGTAATTGGGTGTTATTTACCCAATCCCTCTTACCAAACGGAAATTTAGATTTTTCCTCTCCTTCTAAATGCAGACCTGATTTTTCTCCATCATGTCTATGACCATTAGGGCTCAAAAACTTGTCATGGGAACTTAAGAAATGTCTACCTTCAAACCCTTCTTCATATGTAGTGTCGAGACCCTTGAGCGTGGTGTCCTTATGGAGCACTAACCTCTTTCTTGTTGCTTGGGTTTTTGACCTTGTGCCAATTCCAACTCTCATAGTTTCCAACTCCACGAACACTGCAAAAGGGAGGGCATCCCAGAGCTTCTTCAGAAGAACTTTATAGCAAAACATCAAATTTGGAGCCTTGGAAGACTTTGGAGTGGCTTCTTCTTTAATTTCCCTAGTTCCAACAAGTTTCTCCACAGTTAGGGCGAGGGTCTTTTGACCTTGCTAATTTCCCTTGCATCTTCTCGAACCTTTCTAACTTGTCTTCCATGTTTCACATGCTAGGAGGATGATACTCTGATACCACTATAATGTCTCTTTTTAGGAGGACTCAAGAAATGACCAAAATCTGAGATGTAAACTTGAAAATCAGATTAGGGAGCTGCTGTAGATGGTTGATATAACCCTGCATTCTGCGAATTAGGCCCTTCCTAGGGCAGCGACTTCTTTGGAGAAGTAAAACCCCTCAAAGGTGGGTTAAACCTTGCTGACACCCTTCGATTCTTATGCCAAAATTATTACAAAACCCTCAGCGAGCACAATCAGCTGTTAGAATCAGAAATGAGCTTGAAAATAATTAATTTTGGAACTCTCAACCAGCGAACTTCAACAAGCTTAGAAAAATAGTAAAACACCTCCCAAATTCACAAAGCTCAAGATCTTGGCTTTTAAAAATATGGAGAACAAGATAATTAATTCAGATTTGCCAAATTATCATCACACATACCAAATAACACTCCCAAGTGGGTTGCTCCACTCCAAATTAATAGATTATTTGAACCAAAGAGATAAATCATGCAAAGACATGATAATTTATTGCCTTTCAAACTAGCTTGCATACATAAATCCTTACGGAAGGGTTTTCGTCCTCCACAAGTCCTCGCCCAAGGGTTTCTATCTTTGAGAAAGGTCCTCAATCAAGGGGTTTCATTCTTGAGAAAGGTAGATAAGGTGCTTCACAAGAAAACTTTAACCAAGATATGAATATTCACCAAGACATAATTCAATAATGGCCAAGCAACCTCCTTATACAACCACAAGGAGTGTTTTACGATATTAAAATGACCGCTGAACCCTTAAGGTAAGTGCTTTTAAATATTCAAATGGTATTTGGAGCCTACATGTTCATAATACCTTTATGTCCTAACTACTTAAATCCTTCTATGGGAGTGCTAGGCTTCCCAATAGGAGACATGATAATAAATAAAACAACTACCTAAACAACAATAAAAATATAATTCAGATCTTCCCTTTGCTTTCCTCCTTAAACCAACAGGGAGGAGAATGGGTTAAGGTCTTCGAAAATCAGCCTTCAAAAAGGGACATGACAGATGAGTATTGCATTGCTATCACATAGAATTTTAAGATTCACAATGAGGGGGAGCACATAATAATGAGACAAGTAAACACGCATGTAGAATAGGAAAAGGATTTAAAGTGGGAAAACCTCTAAGGAAAAAAAAACATTTAATGTCTTATGTTACTCATCGTTACTGTCTTCGTCATTGCTTTTTGTACAAAGTGAAAGTGGTTGGGAATCCCTATCTTCTACAAGGACATGTCCCCCTGGTCTTATCCTCTTCCCCATATCCCTGTGCTATTTTCCTACTCAAATATTATTTCTATGATCATGGGAGTACTTATGGCATTGTGCACGCAAGCACTAGCATAGACAAGGTTGTTTTCTCTTTTATTGTTGTGTGTAGATATCTTGGTGGGATCCTTTGTAACATGTTCAATGGACATTTGTTGGTTTTGTATATCTATTAATTATGTCTTATAAATTATAAGCTAGAAGAGTGCTTCCTCAACCAGAGTTCTTAGATCCTAAAAATCGCATTTATGAGTTCTAACCAATGATTGAGTATTAAAATTAAATGAAAAGGACACCACATAAAAAACCAGCATATGCCTTAGCTTTAAGAAATGAGAATACCTCTCAATTGAAGTCAATCTTAGAATGCTGGAGACTACTTACTCCATCAGATGCAGAAATAATTGATTGAAGATTTGGAATTGAATCTGCACTTTCAATCTTGGGTATTATTTGTATTTCCGCACCACAATCTATCAATGATATCAAATAATTAAGTTAAGCCTAAGCAAATAAACACCATTTATATTTTTCATTGTTGAATTTAAAATGTAACAATTTTTCATCAAAATAAAGATTGCTCACTGGTCAAACCATTAAACATCTAGGAAAGGTACTCCCACTGATGAACCCTAAGGAAAAGTTTGCTTTGAGGAAATTACTTTTAAGATAGTTTTTCAATTCATGAACAACCTTAGCATCCTTCACAAAGGAAACGGCAAAAAAATCCACTTTGTTCTCCACGCCAAATTTTATGTCCTCCCAGTCTTTCTCTGCAGTAATCAAAAGGGAAATGGAAAGTAGCCATGATCAACAGATTTTCATTAAGCCATATCAGACTATGAATTGAACATAAATAAAGGAACGATCTTGAACAGGTTTTGAAAATCATAGGAATTATGCTTCTAAACTGAAACATGTTTTCCATAAGTATGAATGGGGAAATTCTACCAATAAGTGCAAGGCATATGTGTATGAGGTTGAAAATTCAGAGGCTGAGAGATCTCAACTTCTAAACCAGGAATATTTTCATTCTTATTATGAAACACACTTAAAATTATAGACACAATTTCTCAGAGAATAGCTTTAATGCAAAAATATAAGCCCAAAATTGCTGCTTAAGTTCCATTATATTACCCTGTAATAGACGGCAATGTTGCACTTTTGCCACGAACATTCAAATGACGCCGAGATTTAAGCTCTCCTCCATCTTTGACTTCACAAATTACAGAGTTTAACGTTTTCGACTTCACCAGAAAAGACATCATTCCTCCTGTATTTCACCAACTTCAGAAAAATTGCAAGCATGTTCAAAGAACAAGTTTATAATGTTCACTTTTTGCCAAGGAAATCCACTTCAAGACAGGCTGTATACTCATGGAAGAACAAAATGATCTGTATTGAAATCAAAACTAACTTGCAAGTTCAATGTTATCAGACAGAATGTATAAACCATAAAAATTCAAAGAAAGCAAAGTCAAATATGTGAGGATATGTTCGAGATAAACAGAATACAACCTTCAAGGACCGGGACAGCTTATGACTCAGCTAAATAAGTGATCTAGGATTGTGCGAAGGTACTCATTAAATACATAAATAAAATATTTGGATAACATGAAACAGGACAAGTTAGAAGTCGTTGTTGTGGACAACATTTAAATTAAAAAGTAGAAACGCATCAGATTGGCACATTTTATCACCGCATAGGAATTGGGTCCAGGGAAAACATATGCTGAGAATTTTAAAAGAGGGTAACTAGCAATTTCCATCGTCGCACTGTGAGACAAATATAACACCCTTTTCAAAGTTATGGATATAGACATATTTAAGGAGATTACTGTGTCAAGGTTTTATAACATATGAATCTACTCAAGGAGGGACTACTAAAGAGCCCTGTAAGAGGGTTGGACAGAAGCAGTGGAATGGCACATCTGTAGTGTAAAGGCATCATATTTCTATATTTCCTATTAAGAAAGAGATAAAATGGCTAAGGTAATCTAATCTAGTTTTGAGTTGTAATATAGCAAGTAAGCCATAGCTTTTGAAAACACTCAATAGTTTATTTCTATTTTCGATATGTTGGCAATATCTATAAGATATCACGAAAATATAAAATCATATCACATTCATAACCTCCTAGATGGTCTTTACTGCATATATAAAATGAAAAAGTTGTTGTCGTTTCCTTTATAAAATCCTGATTCATTTGTACCGAACCTTTCTTTTTGTGTTTCTTTAAGAAAGCAGAATACGACTTTGTAGTTTAAACTAAAATTGCAAAAGATTAATACAAGCAGAAGATACCATCCACCAGGATAATGTCTCCATCTTCCACGTCATTAACAAAACCATCATAATTTACACTAACACAGCTTTCAGAGCTCACTCCTCGCTTGGTAGTAAAAGTGAATGCTTGACCCTTCACAAGTTTGATGGGCCTTGGTATATCTCCACTTCTAACTTCAGGACCCTGTAAAAATTTATTTAAGAATCAACAATAATATGTGATATTGGAGATAGCTGAAACGTTTTTTGAATGCAAATTTTTTTAGAAGATTTAGTCAAGTCCAACACAAATTAAATACAATGGAACATCAATCGAGAAGAAGGTTTTTACCATGAAACACCTAGAAAGGCATTGATAAAAGATCTAAGGGCATAATGTTGGTACGATCTAAATAATATTTAAGTAAAAACATATTATTATCAAACCCAATAATATTTGTTCCATTCCAAAAAGTTGCAACTACAACAACTTCACTTTAGAGTTAATGAAACATGTCAAAACAAAGTTTTTTGGATCCTTCTTCCCAAGATGATACTTGTCTTAACAAGAGGCTAGCAATGGTCTTCTTTCCATTTTCTATCTTTTCAGATACTGATGTCTGTCATTGTTAAAGTTTTAATAAGCATAAAAGATGGTTCATACTAATGTTTTATTTGAAAACAAATTCTATGCACCAATATCTTATTATAATAACCAATATAGAAGTAGCATTGAATTATTCTAAATAAATGAACATGCATATCGAATATTCCAAATAAAGTTACCAAGGCTGGCCATGATTCATAACTATAAAGGGTTTAAGAAATAAAACTTCAATTAGAATAAGCTATGAAACAATCAAAATGCATAACATGTTGACTATATTGAGTACCTATCTCCCAAACACTCAAAATTTTCTGTTGATAAATTTTATCAGGGGAATGATGCTGAAAAAAGAGAAATTACTTAAAATAAACTTTTTGGTGTTTTCCTATGTCAACAGTGTAATGAAACAAAAACCAGTTTCCATACCACAAACCTTGGTATCCAGCATAATGGCAATGACATTATTTGCCGACTGTACATTGTACTCTTTCACAAGATCAATAACCTTTTTGTGAGATCTGTGGTCTCCATGGGACATATTCATACGAGCAACATTCATCCCTTCTTCGGCAAGCTTCCAAATCATTTCACGTGTGCTTGTGGAAGGACCAATTGTACACACAAGTTTTGTCTTCCGTAATACACTTGGAATTGTCCACATACCAATTGAATTATCTTCACTGTGCTCTTGGATGTCCCTGTGTGGGAAGCTTTCTTGTTCCTGTTAGAGATACAAATCCAATTGTAAATACAAATATATGAAAGCTAAACAATAAAATTATTCCTGGTAGAGACACCAATCCAATTGCAAATACAAGTATATGAATATTGAACAGTAATTGAATGAAAAACAATGGAGATTGGAGATTTTTTCTTCTAACAGTAGTGATATATATTCAACATGGACAACTATCTTCATGATGATCAATAACAGAAGATCTGACAGTTATTGGGGTAGTTCTTAAGATGTATGAACACAACAAAGAAAAAGGGGCATAAATCTGATACATGGATATCTCAATGTGAACAAAATATCATAAATATAAAAATCCAAATGAGTATTTGCTTCTGATATGAGTCACCAATTTCATGAAATATTTTATATTTATCATGTCACAAAAAACACTATTTTAGCTGATACTTCCCAACTGATTGCTCATTGTACTGCCCCTTTTAAATTTATACACCAAAAAGCGTTCACCTTGGTAATGGAGATATTGTCCTTGAAGTAGCTCGCATAAGTGAGAAGGTAAGGAAAAAGATATGCAGGCTTGACCCAGAAATGGTTATCCATATTTAGGATTTTTTTTTGATGAAATAGATCTATATTACTCAAAATACAAATCGTATAGACTCTTCAAAAAAAAAGAAGGCGGTATGGAAGCACACCATGAGAGTCATGCTAGGCCCAAATAGGCCTAGGAGCAAAGTTTACAAACCAAGATGAAACAAAGTCGAATAAAAACAAGACATTAGCATCAAGTACAAATAGTAAAGAGGCTAGCCGAAGGACAATCTTTGTCATCTTGGCTTCACAAGCTGCCATCTGGAAGGTCCTCCTAGCCAATGACAGCCAAATTTTCCAGTGCCAACTATGTCCGTATTGTCCACCTAGACTTGAGTGGGGAGGAGAAATGACGAGAGCTAGGTGAAGGGACTTGACAGACTGGGAAGGAGTCCACTTGTCTTGACAAGGAGGTGGGGAAGAAGCCCAACCATCCTGGAAAGGAAGCGGGGAACACCAACCACCATGTTGTGCATATAGCGGAGAGTGGCGGTGCAACAGAGACCACCCAAAATGGCTCTAAGAATGGCGGCAAAAGCAACTTCTGTGACACCCTCTTCCTCTCGAAATGCCATCCCTGGATGGTGAAGAGGGACGAACACGAGTAATGGTGCAAGGGGTGTTGCCTCAATAATCCAAAAGGGTCTATCCATACAGGGTCCACATGGAGAGCCCCATACATTTTTAAGATTCATTACCTTCTTATCATTGTTGTAGCTAAGTCGAACTGACATCATGGTAGATTTCATGGGCCTATCTTTGTTATCCTTTGTGAATCTACAATGATGTAATGTCTCCCATTGATGGAGATTATTTTACCCCTAAACGGAGGGCCATTTTAGGAAATCCCAACTTTAAATATGCAAAATACAGACAAATTGCAGCCAAACAGAAAATTTGATTTTTGCATAAAATTAAATCTAGGGCAGCCTGTACAGAAAATAATGGATAACTCCAAAAATACTTGTTCAAATCTCTTGAAATTTTAAATGGAGCTTGCTAATACATTAACAGATATTATAGAACTATTTTTGGATTCTTTTGAATAACAGAATGTTGTCAGAAATTTACATCGTGCCCTAAACAACTGAAAAACTTCTAAAATTAATATCTTTTGCTAGAGAAGTCCAAATGAGCTGAAACTTTGCATCTTGGGCCACAAAAATATTTGAAGAATAATATTCCAAAAAAAAGTTTTCCCACAGAAAACATGAAACCCTAATTTTTCCCTAAAAAGTAGGTCTACCCAACACATTTAGGGCATCAATTCAGCCCCAAGACATGACAAGCTAGGGTAGATCTCTCACTACTTGAAGAATGCCCTGCTAGCTAGGGATGGATCTCTCACCACCGAAGCTAGGGTTCCTGTGGGATCTTACTCCACAAGTCTGGATATTTGCAAACAACAGTTGCACATGAAAGAATATGCATAAGCTACAAGCTTAAGACACAAATTAGAAAATATCAAATGGTTATGGAATATCTTTCCTTCAAGTCAACTTCTCCTTATAAAGGAAGAAGAGACCCAAAACAACCTCTACATTATCCAATTAGTTCCCAAGGATTTTCCCTATGCAAGCATTTAATATTTTCCCATATTAAATGTTTTTTTCCAACAACTTTTTCCCTCCTAATGCAAGTCACATTTTTCTAGGGGAAATACATAGTAAAATGGGCATTTATCCTTTCTATGTTCCCATTCCCCCTTCTAAGGCAAGTCACCTTTTCACCTAGGATGGATAACAATTTATATTTGGGCCTTTTCCATCCTTGATTTAATAATTATTAAGTCATATAAATTATTATAAGTGCTCTATATATTTTTTTTCTTTTATTAATGGCACTTTATAATAATTAAATATAACTTAAGCCACCCTTATATTTTTCCTTTGGCCGTCGGGTTGACAAAATAGGCCAAAGGTCTTCGAATGGGAAGGGGATATTACAATTTCTCCCTTCCCAAAATTGTCTTGCCCTCAAGAATTCTGATCTTGGCACTACATTTGTCCAAGTTGACTCATGCACAAGAGACAAAACTTGCTGAAGTGATCCGCAAGCCTGACACATGTTCCTGTCAGGTGAACTAAAACTTGCCACCATGATTCATCATCCTAGTTTCAAGATGCTCACATACATATACTTGGAGCAATGGTTCATCAAAATCCATAATGTAAACTTTGGCATGCATCTCATGATGAAGAATAAATAGGCAGCAATAAATAAGGCACCATTAGTATGCTCTTGGATATCCTTGGAATATCACCAACATCCTGGTACAATCTTGGTCTTCAAAATGTGCAGCTTATTACTTTGCAATGCCCCAAAATCTGAGTATTCGTGTCTACAATGGGCTGAAATTCTTCATGAAATCATGCTGCTGCAATTTTACATGAGATGGCATACTTTCTTCCACACCATATTTAATCTGTGCAATCAGCCCTCCTGGGAAAGGTATTTCCATGCTCTCAGGCTGCCCTCTCTTGGAGCAACATGACATTCCTCATACCCTGCTGCCCACTAAGTGAAGACATATTTTCACTTGAACTCAACGTAGGTGATGTCTTGCTTGAGCGGCTATCAATTTAGCAGCTCTAGCTCTGTTATTCCACTCCTCACACCTTTTTAGAGTTTCCATTACATCCTCCTTACTTGCATATACAAATTTCTTCTCTTGAACTGGAATAATTTCTCTAACAAGCAAAGTTTCATTAATGCAATTATTTTTCTCAATGGAAATCATACCTTTTTCTCTATAAGTTTCTTCTTCTTCAAATGAGTTCTTTTGTAATTCAGGTACCGGCATATGATGACCTCGCTTGGGCTTGCTACCAATCTTCATCATGCAATAATCTGGAAATGGCATATTATCTCTGAAACCCTTACTCAAAGATTGGTATTTCCTCCAACAAGAATCCTCATCAATCACCTCTATTGGATGCCCTTTATCCGATTGTTCTCACCATTTTCCTTATTTTCCCAAGACCTGCTTTGATTTAAATTCTGAGTGAGCTGGCTCAAATAAAGGTTAGTATGTTTCCTGTTGTTTCACCATGTTGGTGAACATTTCCTTCATAAAACCCACATTGAAATCTTTCCAATTTGCCATATTTAACCCACACAGGCTGGAGGAACAACAATCTCTGATACCATTTGTAATGTCCCCAATGGACATTATTTTACCCCTAAACGGATTTTAGGCAATCCCAACTTTAAATATGCAAAATACAGACAAATTGCAGCCAAACAGAAATTTGATTTTTGCAGAAAATTAAATCTAGGGCAACGAACAGAAAATAATGGATAACTCCAAAAATACTTGCTCAAATCTCTTGAAATTTTAAATGGAGCTTGCTAATACAATAACAATATTATAGAACTATTTTTGGAATTTTTCAAATAACAGAATGCTGCCAGAAATTTACAGCGTGCCCTAAACAACTGAAAACTTCTAAAATTAATATCTTTTGCTAGAGAAGTCCAAATGAGCTGAAACTTTGGATCTTGGGCCACAAAAATATGAAGAATAATATTCCAAAAATATTTTTCACACAGAAAACACGAAACCCTAATTTTTCCCTAAAAATTAGGTCACCCAGCACATTTAGGGCATCAATTCAGCTCCAAAATTGACAAGCTAGGGTAGATCTCTCACTACCGAAGAATGCCCTGCTAGCTAGGGATGGATCTCTCACCACCGAAGCTAGGGTTCCCGTGGGATCTTACTCCACAAGCTGGATATTTGCAAACAACAGTTGCACATGAAAGAATATGCATAAGCTACAAGCTTAAGACACAAATTAGAAAATATCAAATGGTATGGAATATCTTCCCCTTCAAGTCGACTTCTCCTTATAAAGGAAGAAGAGACCCAAAACAACCTCTACAATATCCAATTAGTTCCCAAGGATTTTCCCTATGCAAGCATTTAATATTTTCCCATATTAAATGTTTTTTCCAACAACTTTTTCCCTCCTAATGCAAGTCACATTTTTCTAGGGGAAATACATAGTAAAATGGGCATTTATCCTTTCTATGTTCCCATTCCCCCTTCTAAGGCAAGTTGCCTTTTCACCTAGGATGGATAACAATTTATATTTGGGCCTTTTCCATCCTTGATTTAATAATTATTAAGTCATATAAATTATTATAAGTGCTCTATATATTTTTTTCTTTTATTAATGGCACTTTATAATAATTAAATATAACTTAAGCCACCCTTATATTTTTCCTTTGGCCGTCGGGTTGACAAAATAGGCCAAAGGTCTTCAAATGGGAAGGGGATATTACAGACCCATATTGTTAGACACAAAATCAATGCATCTTTTGCTTTCCGGTAGCTTCACCTAAATTCCGCTAAATTGCAATCTTATTGCCAAACAACACACGCAAATCACTCTCATTCTTCCCAATTCCATTATAATTAGTCCCATCTTTTACTAATTAACTAACGTTTCTTACCACTTTAGCCAATTAACAATGCACTTCATTGATTGCTTAAACCTCTTTCACATTCAGGATGCCACTTTACGGCGAGTCATAAGCCAAAATCCTCTTCAAAACAGACAATTTGGGTTTATTGAGCTAATTAATCCTATTTTGCACTTGATTTGGTCAATATGCCCTTACTATTGGCTCAAACCCCTCTTCCAACCACTCAAAGTCACCCCATTCACCTCCACAATGTTTCAACAAGCTTCAAAAGCTTATCATTAAAGCCTCACTAATTGACCCTAAGCGGTTGATTAGAGGCTTCATACCTCTTAATCACTTAGTAATTCACTAATTGTGATTAACAAGGCCATAATCATGATTAGTAATTCTAATCTAATTTGGGGCTTTTAGTCCCACATGCACCAAAATACAAGTTTCTCCTCAAAAGGAAAACTATAAAAAGAGTGCACCTCATTACCTTTATACTTTACACCATGCTTCAGTGACTTGCATCTCATATAATAAATATGATCCTCTATAGCCAAGTTCAATCCTTGCCTAAAGCCTTCAACAAGGAGGTTAGTAGATGAATATCCAAAGTGACCTAGCAAGTCATTTGGAGAGGTTCATTTCATCCTTGTTTGGAGTATCAACCATAACCATTTGATTGCCCTCTTAGTCTATTTAGGCCCATGTTAGGTAATTCAAGCTTCTTAGTAAGCATGTTTAATCATAAAATTTGTATTGTTTTCAATACTCCCCTAAGCATTATCTGACCTGAGACATTTTAACTTAAGACCTGTTTCATTCCTCGACTTAAGGCTTTAGCTATTTAACCGGTAATAGTCAAATAGCATTCATTGTTTAGTTTTGCTAATACAATAAACCCAAACTTTAGGGTTGTTGCATCATCAATATAAAGTAACATAATTTCCACTCTGAAAGTATGCCAAATCTAGATGATACCTAGAAGGAAATAAAGGCCAATCTCCACACATCAGGATATGTACCAGCTCTAACTTAAGGGCTCTGGTCTTCGTAGGTTTGAAAGATTCGAGAAACCAAGTACTCGGCTTTTGTTTCCGAGCATATATGCAGTAAACTCACAACAAATGCTAAACATGTTTCTTTAGTGTCCAGGCAAATTCTTAACTGAGTTGATGATGTTCATGCCCTTAATGGCTCATATGACCGAGCCTATAGTGCCATACATGTTGTATCTGCATCTGAAGCCACAAGATTACAAACATTAGTACTATCAGTGGTCTAGAATGGCAAGGTTCCAACCTTCTGTGACCTCTTTGGCTCTACCTACAAGAGCACCCTTGAATGCAAGGACCATTGGGCAAAAGTTAAGCTTGTAAATATCACAGTACAACCATCAGGTTCCCAATTGCCCTAGGTCTGACTAGGCAAATAGTCTCCTTGGAATGTAGGCACATGTCTGACATGCCACTTCAATAGTCCATGTATTCCCATTCTAGCATCTTAACCTGAATAGAACCTTTTGGGGGAACTATACTGCAAGGCTCATCGTCAGCCAAAGAAAAACAATGCCCAAAATCCCCTTGAACATAATGGTAACCACCAAAGTAATGCCTATGATGGAAAATTCGTTCATGAAAAGAAGCCCCATGAATCTGAGCCAAGGTTTGAGCTTTTCCCGAGATTTCCAGTAATACTTATGTAAAGTAAACGAGCCAATCACCTTGATAGGATATTTGAGAATGACCAAATTGTGGAAGTCAAGCCCTTTCCAAGTTTTTCGGGCCATGCAGTGCTTCAACAATACAGTTACGCAAAAGATATTTCCAAGCTTCTTGTCCTACACCAGCTCAAATGATCCATTTACCAAATAGGGCACTGCCTTGTGTCCAATGTCTAACAAACCAAGTATTCCCGCCTCTTTTAAAAGACCACAAAATTTCCAAACAACTCTATGAAAGCCCTTCCCATGCTCAAAAACTAGCCCATAGAAAGTCCTCTGCGTAACTTTTCAAGATTTTTGTAATAATCTTGTAAAGCCACCTAACAAGATGAATAGTAGACATGAGTAGCTATATAAAACTTATGAACAAATTTGAAATTTACCAGAAAGAGCAGAGGGGCTTAATGATCCAATAGGAAAGCTTCTTCTCCACATGTTCAACAACAAATTGCCACATTAAGGATGGAGAAGCATGGAATGCAAATGGTATACCCAAGAAACAAGACTTCTCCATGTTGGATCCATTGCCATTTGTAGTTGTTTAATGAAGGAGGTGTGGGGAAGAAAGATTGTCTGTAGCATTTGAGTTTCCCTCTATTGTATGCTCAAACTAGAAGCAGGGCAATAAGTATTTAGACACTTCATAGCATTTTATATTTTTCTTTCCTCTTCAATAAGGGTGAGAAAAGAATCAACTGCAAAATGACCATTGACAAGTTGTGCAAGATCAGAGGCAGGTAAGGAGATGCCTTTGACAAGCCCCTAGCTTTCAACACTCACCAAAAGATAAACCAAAGTCCTCAGCAACTAGCACATATAACACAGCAGTTAAGGGCAGCCTTGCCAAATTGAGCGAAATAGACAAAATTGCGCCGAGGGTGACTCTATTGATTGAGAGGTAAGCCAAAGCATCTAGAAAAGCATTTGAACATCCTGAGTAAAGTGGGGGACCAAATTCTAACTCTATTAGCATAGCTAGAGTGAATGGTCCCTGTTAGGAAATAAGAGATAAAATATGTGGAATAATCCCTTACAGAATCGCAACAGTAGAAACTAATATGTTATTACAGATCTCAAATAAAAGTGCAGAATAAATAACACAACACAGAGAGACAAGATTTAACGTGGTTCACCCAATTTGGGCTACGTCCACCAAGAATCAGTTGCTCAGATTTTATTACAAGCCTCCACTCTCTCAATACATTACCCAGATCCGTTTGGAGCTATGCTCAACAAACTCTACATAATTCACACCCGAATTCAAAACACATCTGCAATACATTTGTTTGTTATTCTATCATATGCATAAGACCATATAAATAGACAACTGCTTAAGCAGTTTTACAAAACCATGGGTATCAAACAATGGGCCAAAAACAAAACCGTCCCATAAACCTATGGGTAGCCGAAGAGGCGGTTTTACAAAACAATGGGTACCAAAAAACCATGGGCCCAAAAACAGCCCATAACGGTTACCCATTACCCATGGGTTAATAAACCACCCATGAAAATTTGCTTCGCCCCCAAACCCCCCTGACCCGCTCACCGGCGAGAGGGACCTCCATAAAAATACCCGAGTGTAACACATAGAAGGTGTACCACACTCTAACATGAAAATAGGCTCCACAAAAATAACAATCTCCCACTTGGAGACTGATTTCCACTAAGCAAGCTTCTCAACCCTTCCACTGTCATCCGCGAAGGCCAACCAAAGCTGAACATAGCTTTAGTTTATCCCTTATGACCACCTTGGTCATCATGTCTGCAGGATTCTGACTGGTATGAATCTTCTCCAACTTCAACTTATCTTCCTCCAAGGTTGTCCTGATGAAGTGATATCTCAACTGTATATGCTTCGTCCTGGAGTGAAAAACAGAGTTCTTAGCTAGGTGTATAGCACTCTGACTATCACTATGCAACTTACATTCCTCCTGCTTATGCCCCAACTCCTCAAGCAATTGTTGTACACCCAATCATCTCTTTGCTTGCCTCTGTGGCAGCAACATTCTCAGCCTCTGTGGTTGACAAAGCCACCAGCTTCTGTAGTCGTGAAATCCAGCTCACTGTTGTCCCACCTACAGTATAAATATAACCTGTCGTGCTCCTCCTACTGTCTACATCTCCAGCCATGTTTGAATCTACATAACCACGTAAAGTGGTGTCTGATCCATTGTAGCACAAAATTGTCCCCATGGTTCCTTTCAAATACCGAAGGATCCACTTTACTGCTTGCCAATGCTCTTTACCTGGATCACTCATAAATCTACTCACAGCGCCCACTGCATGGGCAATATCAAGCCTAGTGCACACCATAACATACATCAAACTGCCAACTGCTGATGAGTAAGGTACCTTGGACATCAGGTTTCTTTCCTGCTCTATCTTGGGACACTACTCCTTTGATAACTTAAAATGGCCTGCCAAAGGAGTCCCAACCGGTTTAGCATCCTGCATATTAAACCTATCCAATACCTTCTTAATGTACTCTTCCTGAGATAAAGTCAACTTCCGTTCCTTCTTATCCTGAGTTATCCTCATACCAAAGATTTGTCTAGCTGCCCCCCAAATCCTTCATATCAAAGGATTCACTTATCTGTTTCTTGAGTACTTTTATTTCCTGCATGTTTTTACCTGCAAACCAACATGTCATCAACATACAAACACAGGATAATATAACTTCCATCCTCAAATTTCTTTGTATACACGCAATGGTCAGAATGACATCTGATATAACCTTGCTCCATGGTGTCACTCAGATTTCACCCTGAAATCTGTGACTACCATATCCGAAAATTTTTAGTACTTTTAGAATAATGGGTCGTTTTGTGTTTTTATTGCCTGAAAGTTTTTGTATTGCGTCAAGATAATCCTAAAGAGCCATATTAGCCTTTTTTCGCCAAATACCCAGATGCCCAAAATTGTTTTCATTCTGTCGTCGGGATTTGTCAGTGGGAAATTTGTATTTAATTATTTTGAGCCCCGTATGAGGCTATTTGCGCTCTGTTTTAACTCTATTATGAGCGAATATGTTATTATTCCTATGTGCCAGAAGGGTTTAAACTTATTTTAAGTTTTGGGCTTTATTTGCAACTTTTGGCAATTTTTCGTGTTTTTGTGGTGTCCCGTTTCGTTTTCTGTGAAATTTCGCTTGAAGCAATTCCTTTGTCGAGTAAGCCCGATTTTTGGCATGGAGCAGCTGGAAAACATATACGCCACATTATGGCCGGAGGAAGTCGTCATCGGAGGTCTGGATCACTGGGAAAAAGCGAAGTCGTGCACAAAAAAGCCCCTGCGGGGATGGACGCATTTTTGGAAAACAAAGGATTCAAGCTGCGATGGGAAAAATATAAGCCGCAGGCAGGGTGGGAATTTTATACCTACCTGGCAGGGTACTTTTTCCCGTGTTATAAAAGTCACTTAAGCTGCAGTGGGAAAAATAGAGGCTGCAGGCAGGTGGGAATTTATTGCCTGCCTAACAGGGTAAAAATTCCCATGATATAATAAAAGGAAAGTGACTTAAGTGAAATCATGTGGAATTTTAGTGCCTGCCTTGCAGGGTAAATAATCCCATTGTCAAAGTCAAATCACTTAAGTGGATCACGGGATTTTGGTGCCCTGCCTTGCAGGTTAAAGAATCCCATTGTTGAAAAATTTCTTAAAAATAGAATTACATGTGCAAAAATGTGCGCCCCCTTTGGTGAGAGAATAAAAAGATTAAATTGATTATTTTAATTAATCTTTCCTCTCAAAAAGTGCGCCCAAGCTTGGAAGGAGGTCAACAAGTCAGAGCTGGAATAAAAGAAAGGAATTAAATTTATTAAATTTAATTTATTTAGTGGCTGCCCTCTTCCTCTCAAAGAGTGCGCCCCATTTGGGAATTGTTTAATGTTTTTTAAGGCATTAAAAACATTAAATTAATTTCTATTTTCAGTGGCTATGGTCAAAGCACACTGTGAAGCTTAAGTGAAGTGCTGTGTGAAGGATTAAATTGGATTAATTTTAATTAATTGGATGGCTGTCCTTAAACATGCTATTTTAAAAAGAGAAAAACATGATTTTTAATTAGTTAATTGCCTTTAATTGTTAAGGCAATTATTCATTATAGAATTATGAAAGATTATATAAGCACTGGGCAGCCATATGGGTGAATTATTTAATGTCACAAGGTAAAGAATTGCAGCCAAGAGGAAAAGTGCGCCCCCATTAAAGGCAGGATTTTGTTCAGACAAAGTGCTAACAAGGCTAAAAGCTTCCAGATTTGGCGCATGCTTTGGAGGAGGTTGATCCTTGTCTGCATAATTGTTTTCACAGGTGTTACAGGAGCTCAGGTGGTTGATTGAAAGGATTCATGCTCTCTTTATGTGCCAAATTAAACACCCAATTATTGGGGTAGCAGGCTTGAAAAGTGCAAGATTTTTATAATTTAAATTCACTATTCATGCTCCGGTGGCCATTTTTGTCTGAATAAATTGTAGGAATTCATTACAGGTGCTTTACAAAAGAAAATGAGTTTTTATCAATGTCCAATACATTGCAAATATCCTCTGAATCTGAAGAATTGTCCAAATCTGCACCAGTATTAAAGAAATCCGGCCCAAGTAAGAAGAAAAAGACATTATTCAGACGAAGATAGACAAAGCCATGGCGAAGGGAGATGAAAAAGAAAGCAAGATGGAGTCATGCATTGCTTCCAAACTTGCAGACATAGGAGACACAGATCTAGGCCCCAGAACCTCTTGCTGATTTGATTGATAGATCCAGAGCGGAAAGACTTCACTCATGCGTGTGGTCAAAAGCAGTGGAATTATCCGAGCTGCAGCTTTCCCATGTGCATCCCAATCGCCAGCGTTTGTGATGGAGTGTGCTAGATCTTATCATCCTTCATCCCAGATCAGTGCGTGATGCTTCGGGAAAAACAATAATTCCGTTTGGATGCAGAGTTCATCAATTATTGTTTGAAGATTCCAGTGCGAAAGGTGGTGACTTCTATTAGCATTCAGGATGCTGACAGTAGGTGGGAGAAGCATAGAGCTGATTGTGTGAGCATCATGAATAGCCGGTTCAAGAAGAAGCCTAGATCTCCTTCAAAGTTCCCGAGAACTCTTCCACGGTCCAATTTGGTGCAGGAGGCAGATGATGTCGTCAAATTGCTATGCAGGATGAATGGCGAAGCGAATGCCTACACTTTCCGTACATGGATGTATACTTTCATCAGGACCATTGAAATCAACAAGGTTGATTCTATAATCAATTGGTCGGGAAATTATTAGCAGCAACATCGGTGAGCAACTTTGGAACGTGAAGCGTACTTTCAGCTTCAAAATGACTTCATACTTGGTGTATGCTGCAGCTTCACAAGGTGTCTTTTCCAAGCTGGATAGATGTGGTGTTCTTTCCAAGGACCCCATTTTCAAGTGCTACCCGCAGCTTACTGCACCTACAGGCGAGAAAGACTTCAAAGTGATCAACGATGACGACTTCTATGATTTCATCTGCAGGCTTGACAAAGACTTGAAGGCCAACAGGGTAAGCAAGGAAGTGTGGGAAGCCGTGTCAAAGATTGGAAGTCTATTCATTCAATTTGTAGATTTCACATACCTCAGGGTTACAGGCTTTTCTAGAGAACCAATAAAGATGCCCAGGTATCCGAATGATAGATAGATCGCCATGGAGCTAAGCAGGGCAACTTGTGGAGTTACATGACCTTCAGTCAAAGCAGCACAAGTCTACGGGCTTCTTCCCAATCACTGTGGGATATTACAACCGCATTAGCGTTCACAGAGCTCGAGGGATGGAAGCACAAATGTTATCCGAGTATGAGCAAGAGGTTCTTCCCTGCACAGCTGAACTTCGATCCATTTGGAGTAGCCAGGAAGACAATCTCCCAGCAGTCACGCACATGTGCCTTTGTTAGAAGATTTCTGGATGAAGTGCGGAAGTGAGTACGAGGTTAGAAAGAGATATTTCAGCAGGCTGTCAGCAAAGCAAGTGTTCGACTTTGGACTAGCGCGGATACCTGCGGATCTTAAAAGATGATGGGAATGTGGTACTTGAGACTTACCATCAAATGGGAGGAGATAAAGCCATGCTGCAGAATAACATGGGAGGCTGCAACACCAATTGAAGAAAGGTCGAGAGCTGTGTTGGTGAATACTTCAAACTGGTTGCTAACGAAGGGATATTGCTTTGATGAAGCATTGATGAATCAAATCATGGGCAACTTCGGCACAGGAGATTCCCTCAAGCGAAAGCGTGAAGGAGAAAGCAGCAGAAGGTCCGAGAAGTTGAAAGTACAATAGAAGATCTCAAGAGAAAGAGAAGATCACTTCTACGACCATAGCTTTGACTCCGGCTTCTCCAGTACCCAGTACTTCACCAACTATTGCACCGCAGCAGCAGGGCGTTTTCCATGCCTTCATTGAATCCGGCGACGTTCGTCTTCTCTCCTCAGCCACTTCGTTCATCACCCGTTCCAGAGGAGATGTTGAAGCTGCAGATGGTAGAGTTCGAAAGAGCTTTATCCTTGGATGTTTCAGAGGATGGCAGCCATGACACTGTGGCACTTTCTGACAGAGAGGATGCAGAGCAGGGAGATGGTAGTGCACTCAGCGACTTCTCACTCTCCGAGAAGTAATTTCTCGGAATGGTTGGCTTTACAGTTGGTTCCAGAAGCGAGAATGGAGATGAACTTAGAGGAGCACGACTTGCAGCTACTCCAGGATCTGAGCAGAAGAGACAGAGGCCTAAAGTTGCTAAAGCAACTTCTAGGTTGATCATTGCGAATTCGGGAGAGAAGTTTGCTGAACTATCAATTCCAGCAGAAGGAAAGATAGAGGAAGAGCTAACGGCGGAAGATGTGACAGTGCCCCAAAGTATCACTCGATCAACGCCACCACTGAAGGATTGAAGCAGGACACGCAAACATTGATAGACGCTTTTATTCCTTAGGTTTGACAGTGAAAAGGCGGAGAAAGAAGAGTTTGTAGAAGCAAGTATCTCAATTATGTGAGATCATAGCCAAGGTTGCTAAACCTTCCATTCAGCCCATTTCAGAGCAGGTGAGTGATCATCTTATGCAGGAAATGGAGGACGCAAGCAATCAAGTAAAGGCTATTGACGAATGGAAGGATCTGATTATTTGTCAAGCTTCTGTACAACTTGGGGAAGTGCCAGCCCGCCTAAAGGTTATGAACAATGCAGCAAATCAACTAAAGCAAACTGATGGAAAACGTAGAAGGCATGAATATAGGTTGCAGAGAGTAACCTGAGTATTTTGGCCGAGATCAACAAGCTGCAGAGAGATGTATTGATTGCGAAACAGATTGTACCAGACGGATCAGTCGAGAAGGGGAAGCAGTTAGAGTTTGCAGTATCTTTCCGCTTAAAAAATCTGCAGAGTTTTGCTAAAGAGGATGCAGGCACTTAAGAGTAGAACATCAGATTTACCAGACAATATCATTTTCTTTCATTGAGGAAAGAGTGGACGGAGGTGTTACTTCATACATGCGGATTGTTTTCTAACGAAGTGCCTAATTCCCTGGAAGGTTCTCTTCTGATGGTACAAAAGAGAATTGATAAAGCTACCAAGCCTTTTCACGATGAAATTCTATCAGTAGACTGGTGGCGCTGCAGGCAGACATTGCGAGGTTTGGGCCGAGTTTGGAAGAGGTGGAAGCATGCAGCAGTGTGTTGAATGAAGGGTTGCTGCAATTCAGGACAGAGAAGGAAGCAGTGGCTAAAACAGATGGAAAGATGCTGAATTACATGTTCGACAAGTACATCCGATATCAGAACAAGAAGACATAAATGTTTACAGCTGGCAATGATTTCTTCTATTCTTTCTTCTTATTTTTTTCTATGTTCCCAGATGAAATTGTAAAACTTCTAAGTTATTGGTTTGACAACCATTACTTGAAGTCATGTGGAACCATTCTATTAGTTAAGTGATACATGTGTCACTTAAGAAGAAGTTAGTTGAGGATGATTGTCAAATGTCATCTTTACTTATTGTTCATGCTTTAGTTCAGTTTGAGTCTTCTATTTGTACTTTCCCTCCTACATTCTATAAGTAGGAGAAGAACCTCCGGGTTAATGATCGAATCAGGATTTGTAAGCAGCCAATCTTGTGTTCTAGACTTTGTGCTGAACCCCTGAGAGCAACTTGGAGCAAAGGAATACAAAGGAGCAGGTTTCCGGAGAATTTTTGTGTCACGGTGTACTGTGTTTCTTGATTTTTAATCTTAGATCTCTTAATAGACTTTGTGTTATTTTAGATCTAGATCTAGAGCTGCCTTTGTTTTATAATTATGTGTGTTCATATCTATTAAGTTTCTTCTATGTGCATGCAATTAGCTCTGCTATCTACTAATTGGGATGCACATCTTCCCCCATTTCTTCTCTGTATTTCCTTTACTTCCTTCTTCTATAAAATACTTCCTTTCTTAAATAGCTGCTTACTTGCTGCAGAACTTCTTAGTTATGGTTCATGAACTAAGTGGTTAAAGTAAAACCCCTGATAGATAATAAACAAATTTTTATTGACAAATCTGACATGGGAGCCTCACTGGTTAAAATGAGGGAGATTTATCTCATGACTGCCTAGGTTTGATGCTATGCAGAAAATCTAGCCAACACTCCATCATGAAGCTATCAAACTTCTTATACCATTGACGTGGAGCTTGTTTCAAGCTATACAAGCTCTTCTTTAGTTTACACACCATCTCCTCTTTACCTTTGACTTCATAGCCCTCTGGTTGCTGCATATATAGTTCCTCCTCCAAATCACCATGGAGAAATGCAGTCTTTACATCTAACTGTTCTAAGTGCAAAGTCTTCTGCTGCCACTATTCCCAAGAACAGTTCTAATAGAAGTCATTTGTACTACAGGAGAAAATATCTCATCAAAATCTATACCTTGTTTCTGTGCAAACCCCTTGACCACCAACCGGAGCTTATATCTTTTCTTTCCTCCTTCGTCTTTAACTCTGTACACTCACTTGTTCTGCAATGCTCTTTTGCCTTCCGGTAGCTTCATCAAATCCCAAGTCTAGTTCTCCTTGAGAGACTTATGCTCCTCATCCATGGCTTGCTCCCACTTCTTACTGGCATCTACCTGCATTTGCTTCATCAAAGCCTCTCTAGCTCTCCACTATCAGTGAGTAATAAATAATAAAGAGAAGGAGAAAAATGTTCAGGTTCTTTCTTACCCTAGAAGACCTCCTCACTGTAGGAGTTTGGGGTTCTTGTTGAGTAGGTTCCTGAACTGATTCATGGGTCACTTTCCCATCTGAAAGATCATCTACCACTGCATATTTTTTTCTTGGATTCTTCCCTGTTTTTCCTGCAACTGTTGCTTATACATGACTTTCTCATTAAAGACCACATCCCTAGACCGAATGATTTTCTTGTCCTTAATACTCCAACATTTTAAACCCAAAGTCATCACCACCATAACCAATTGAAAGCACATTTTTCTGATTTAGCCTCTAGCTTGGTCCTATCATCCTTCTCTATATGAACAAAACACCTCACATCCAAAGACTTTAAGAAATGAATAATCAACTTTTCTTACCATACCATGCCTCCTCAGGTATGCTTCCATCCAAGGCACTTCAGGGTCCTCTGTTTATCAAGTACACAGCTGTGCTCACCGCTTCTGCCCAAAAAGAAAGAGGCAGTCCTGCATGTAACCTCATGCTCCTAGCACGTTCCATTATTGTTCTGTTCATCCTTTCTAATACCCCATTCTGCTGTGGAGTTCCTGGAACCGTCTTTTTGCCTGCGGATTTCCATTCTTAGAACAATAATCATTAAATTCATTGTTGCAATACTCCCCCTCCATTATCTGACATGAGACATTTTAGCTTAAGACCTGTTTCATTTCTCTACCAAGGCTTTCCATTTAACAAAAGTGTCAAATACATCATATTTGTTTCTAATACAAATTAAACCCAAACTTTTCCTTGTTGCATCATCAATAAAAGTAACATAATAACTTGAACGCCCAAGAGATGATACCTGAGCCGGCCCCCACACATCAGAATGTACCAGCTCTAACTTACTCTCTTTCTTCATAGGGTCCAACCTTGAGAAACCTTACTCGCTTTTATTTCCCATATATGCAGTTCTCACAAAAATCCAAACCTGTTTCTGTATATCTAGGCAAAATTCTTCTTTATGATGTTCATACCCTTATGGCTTCATATGACCGAGCCTATAGTGCCATAATGTTGTATCTGCATCTGAAGCCACAAGGTTACAATCCATTAGTACTATCAGTGGTTAAATACAAGGTTTCCAACCTTCTTACCTCTTGCCACCACAAGAGCACCCTTGGTAACCTTCCAAGAGTTAGCTGAAAATATCACAGTACAACCATCTCACTTCCCAATTTTCCCTGCCGATATCAAAATTTCTCCTTAATGTAGGCACATGTCTGACATCCTTTAATAGCCATGTATTCTCATTTCTGCATCTTAACCTGAACAAAACATTTTTCCAACTATACTGCAAGGCTCATCATCACCAAGAAAAAACATGCCCAAAAATCCCCTTGAACATAATCAACAAAATAATGCCTATGTGGAGTAGCATGAAAAGAAGCCCCTGAATCTAAAACCCAAGATTCAGTAATATTATGCAAAGAAAGAATCAAAGCATCCCTGACATACATTACCCAATGCGACATTTGTCTCCCTTATTTTCTTCTTGTTGTTTCTTCTTGTCCCGAAGCTCTCAACAATCCTTCTTTGCATGCCCAGACTTTCCACAGTTCCAACATACATTCTTGCTCTTGGATTTTGACCTTGCCCGATCTTTCGATTTTCCACGGTTTCCTCTATTCTTCTGTCTCCCTCTAGTTTCCACTATCAAAGCATTCCCTAAAGTAGAAGATTCCCCCGGAGCTTTTTCTTCGCATTTCCTCGCTTAGAATCACCCCTACAACATCCTCAAACTTCAACTTCGAGTTAGTTGGAAACCGAGTTGCTTACCGCCATTACCAGGCTATTCCAACTTTCAGGTAAAGAGCACAGAATTAATAAAAGCCCTAACTTCTTCATCAAATTTCTATTGTAACAGAAGCTAGCATATTCACAACCGTATTGAAATCATTTAAATGATCTGCTATTGAACTATTCTCAGACATCTTCATATTAAACAACTTTTTCATTAAAAATATCTCATTAGAGGCAGAGGGTTTTTCATACAACTTCCCTAATGCATCCATTAGATCTTTTGTATTTTTTTCCTTTGAAACATTAAATAATACCGAAGATGCAAGACACGGCCGGATCGTTCCAAGTGCCTTCCGATCCAACAAAATCTCATTCCGCATATGTCATACTCGAGGGTTTGTTCACCTTCTCAGACAACGGAGTATAAAGATCCTTCTGATAAAGGTAATCTTCCATCTGCATCTTCCAAAGACTGAAATTCTGCCCGTTGAATTTATCAACCCTAGATCTTCCATCATCTGCCATAGCTCCCACTCAAGATAAAACTTTCCCTGCGATTCAACACTTCAGCAAATCAAACTAAGCTCTGATACCAATTATTAGGAAATAAGAGATAAAATATGCGGAATAATCCCTTATAGAATCGCAAGAGTAGAAACTAATATGCTATTACAGATCTCAAATAAAAGTGCAGAATAAATAACACAACCTAGAAAGACAAGATTTAACGTGGTTCACCCAATTTGGGCTACGTCCACCAAGAATCACTTGCTCAGATTTTATTACAAGCCTCCACTCTCTCAATACAATACCCAGATCCGTTTAGAGCTATGCTCAACAAACTCTACAGAATTCACACCCGAATTCAAAACACATGCAATACATTTGCTTGTTATTCTATCATATGCATAAGACCATATAAATAGACAACTGCTTAAGCAGTTTTACAAAACCATGGGTATCAAACAATGGGCAAAAACAAAACCGTCCCATAAACCTATGGGTAGCCGAAGAGGCGGTTTTACAAAACAATGGGTACCGAAAAACCATGGGCCCAAAAACAGCCCATAACGGTTACCCATTACCCATGGGTTAATAAACTACCCATGAAAATTTGCTTCGGGGGCTTCGCCCCCAAACCCCCCTGACTCACTCACCGGCGAGCGGGACCGCCATAAAAAATACCCGAGTGTAACTCATAGAAGGTGTACCACACTCTAACATGAAAATAGGCTCCACAAACATAACAGGTCCTTCAATTCGGTCAGGATTTCCCAAAGTCTATCTTGATGAACATGGCTTGTTGATTGGTTTAGCGAGTCCATTCCATGTCTTCCTAGATAAGAATTATGTTGTCAAGCATTACCTATTTTTCATGAAACCTTTTTTCTCCAAACTAACAATTGAAAGCAAGATAAGGTAGATGCGTAGAGCAAGGGTTTTGGCTATAATCTTGTAAGAAACATTGTGCAAATTGATTGACTACCAATTGTATATAAGCTTGGGATCCACCATCCTGCGTATGAACTTGATGCATCTTCTATACCTGGCCAAGGGATTTGGTTCTAAAGGCTTCTAGATACACTTGGTAGAGGTCTTCTCCCATTGTATCCCACATAACCTTATAAAATTCAAATGGAAGGTTGTCACAGCCAAGGGATTTTTCATTGATCATTTGGGTGACTACTTTGTGAAAATCTTCAATGGACAGGATCTTATCACAGGAAACTCTTTGTGCTTGGGATAGTTTGCACAGAACCAGCAACAAGCATTGCAAAAGAGCTAGTTGTCACTCATGGGAAGGATTCGGGGATTTGAAAACTTGTTGGTAATGATGAACAAAAGCTTGCACAATAGTTGGCACCTCTATGAGCCAATGGTTAGCCTCGCAAATGACTTTGATCTACTCAGAAGAATGTTGAGCTTTAAGCATTTGGAAGAACTAATTAGACACTTTGTCACTAATTTTTAACGAATGTAACTTGGCCTTAATTTCCACCCCAAGAACATTGTATGCATCTAAACTTTGGAGGCATTGCCTGAGGGCTGCTGCTAGACGTTACATAGGCTCAAGAAAATGGGATTTCTCTAAGGAAGCCAACGAGACACTCAACTCCGAAGTGGTGATGGAGTAAAGACAATTGGAAAATGTGAGTAGGTTGCCAACCGTAAGTGCAAAGGACCCGAGCAAGCCGAGTGAGGACGACCGACCACTAGTCAATCCAGCTAGAGTTTCGTTCCAGCCAAGGGGCTAAGTTCTAAACCCGCTTAATGTTAGACAAAGCGGGCCTATGCTAAAAAGTGCAGTGTTGATAAATAATTATGTTTTCTGAATTTTGGGGTGCTGAAATAGCCATTCAATATGGAACCATATTGGCAAGTGGTCGGAAAGAACAATTTCTAGTAAATCCTTGATCGATAACTAAAAACAAATGGTGAAGGAAAGTATGTCTAAGTGGAGATCATGGCCCGATCTAGTCACTTAAAGACACTTTCTAGGCATTGATGGAGATTTGACCATGTGTACCAAACAATAGAATCAAAATGACGTGAGCGATTGGGATCATAAAATTCAAATTTATTTTGCACGTACATCCATGTTTCTCTCGCCAATTATCCATCTTATAGAGAGGTAGCCAAGTTTGTCAAATGGAAACTCCAACATACTGAAGTCACCAAACATCACCCAATACAAGTTTGGAATTTCATCCACTAACAAATGCCAAAGTGCTTCCCTTTTAGCAAGATCGTTAGATGCATAAACATTGATGACCCCAAAAGAGTGCTTTTCAATGCTAAAAAGCACCCAATAGACACGATTGGTCGGGTCACATCCACAATAAACATTATGAGACTACCATTTCAAAGAAACAAATGTAGCAATTCCTCCACGCCTTGGCCCATGATTATTAGTCAGGGCTAAACTATCAGCCCATATAACTTTAGTGACAGTTGTAAGAAAAAATCCTACCACCTTGATTTCTTGTATACAAAGAATTTCCATATTTGGAAATCGCTTCCAAAAGTCTCGCAATATGTATTTGTGAGGAGGGTCTATGGGACCCCACACATTTCATGAGAAGCAATTTGTGGAGCACCTATATCAAGGGTCATAACCTCTAAGACTAACCATCAAAGGCTTCATAGTTATTATGTAAAAAATGTTGTTGGTTAGTTTGTAAAAGATGATTAAGTTTAAACGTCCGCTGAGACTTGAGAACAATTTCTCCTTCAAGCTAACGAAGACTACAAGAAGTCCTAAAGGAAAACTTGAAGGCTCGATTTTTAAACTTGAAGAGTTATCTTGAGTAGCAGTTTGAAGTATCAAGAAATGAGTAGCAGCTAAAGGTATGCTGGAAAACTTGGCTTTTTCAACTTCTTTGAATGTAACCGCTAAAATTTAAGTTTTTTCCTAAGTAGCCGAAACATTTTGGATACGGGAGTGGGTACGGAGTATCCGATATGCAGAAATGGCAAAAAAAAAATTGACCCCGGATACGGCATAGGATATAGCAGTACAAAAACTATATAAAAATTAAAAAATATATAAATTTCAGCCTTCTAAATAGAAATGTAATTATTAACCACATATTATACATATGAAAGACAAGTTATGTGAATAACCACAACAAACAAGCTAGGATACCGATAAAACTTAGAAACATGAAAAAAAAATAGATGGCAGAAGGTCTGTCTATGCAATTTAGATTTTTTTTCCTTGTATGTTAGTTTTGATATGCTCTCGTTGCTACATCTAACTATGCATGTGCAAAACAGCTCCACTTGTTTGAAAAGAACGGTCAGCTTTTAAGGTGAGAAGGAACTTTGTTCTGTCATTTAAACATCTTTTAACAATGAACAACATTGCTGATTTTGGGTAATGATTATGTTATTTCAGGATAAAAAATAAAATCATGAAAATCTGAATCTTCGATAATGTGGGTCTTCTGGTCAGTAGATATAGGCATAGGTATATTTGGTTATGGATTCATGGCAGACTTTCTGGTATATATTATTAGTTTCTATAACATAGTATCTTCCCTTCACAAATGATATTCATCTCTATAATTTACTTTGAATAGAAAATGGCTTTTGCATTTTATTAAAAAAACATCAATTAATTTTTTTTATGTTATCTTAAATTAGAAGAATAATTAATTTTTTTTATGTTATTAGGCTTTTAAAACATGAAAAAAAATTAAAAAAACCATTTTTTGGCGGCAGGAGCAGGCAGGGAGCGGCAAGGGGCCTGCAGAAAACGACTGGGTACGACACAAGTCCCTCGCCGCTCCCTGCTCACTCCCACACTGCTCCTATACCCGCTCCCAGTGCCCTGGGGTGATGTTTCAGCAACGCAAGTTTTTTCTCGTAGGGGCAATGCAGTCAACCATTGATTTGGGTGAATCCTGCGAGATAGAATGAAAAACTAGGGTTTCATCTTGGTATTCTTGGAAGTGGACACGCCCACAGTCGGGTTGTTGGCCAAGTTGTTACAACAGTTTTTACAACCACTTACGGTGGTCCAGCCATTGCCACCATTAGAGTGAGGATACTTGGTTTCTGGATTTGCAACAACCCTATTGCGAGCAATTAGCAGGGGGCATACCTTGATTTTATGTTTAGGGGGACTAGCAATAAAAAAACAAATGTTAGGCAAGTCAATGTATAAAAACCCTTCTATGTAATCAAGAATTCGACATGGATGTCAATCGACTCCTTAAGGTCACAAAGAGGTTAACCTATACACAAAACACGCTTCTGAGGCTTGGTTGAGTAAAAATTTTGATGTTTCTTTGCAAATAATATGGCCTATCATAGAGACAATTTGGTCTAGGAAGTTGTGAGTATGGTATGGAAAGGACCAAGGAATCCTACTCAAACTAAGACCTTGAGGGCGGTATGTTCAGAGACAACAAAATCTTGTATCTATTGGGAAAAAACACAAGTAGAGAGATCTACACTGCCCGTTGGAGGAATTTTGTAAAATAATTGAGGTGTGTGACAAATCGACAAAATGGAAAAGAAAAAAATCCTTTGGTCATATTTTTGGATTGCGTCTAGCCTTATTCCATGCTAGGTCTAAGAGGTTTGAACTCAGGGGTTGAGCATAATTTTAGAGGGAATTCTCCCGACAAAATAAACCTATTAAGCAAAATTGTTCAAGCCAATGATATCAAAATGTAACATCAAACTTAGGAACAAGAACAATAATATTAAGAGAGGGAATTATTACCTCGTGGAAATACCCTTCGGCAGAAACTTGTGTGGTTGCTACCCTAGAGGTGTTATTCTGGACAGGTTCACAATTTATCGTAGTTGTAACAACTAGACTTGGGTAGTGAGAAGGACAATTGAATAAGCCACTCTAAAGCAAGGCATCCTAAAGGAGGGGAATAGATGCTAAGCATGCAAAGGAAACCTTGCAGCTTTCGAAAAAAGGCAGTATGAATATGCAACGCTGAACAATAATCAATGATGGAGGCTCATAAAAAAAAAAAACGTGTTTCTAACTCCGTCCTCAACCGGTGGATATTCTCCCTTCACATTCAAATTTCAAAACTACGCAAAATTCATTTTTATAACACAAATGTGAACTTTAAAATTTTTCATGTGACCTTTTTTATCTGGTAGAGATATTGAATCAATCACTTGTTGGTTCGAGTCACATTCAAGCAAATATTACAGAAAACAAACCATTAAAACTAAAGGCATAATTATAAGAAAAAATCAATTAATGATCAATTACTTCTCATGCAGGAAGAGGCAAGAACTCTTATAAAGCTTGCATATGTGATCAATGCAAATAAAGTGGATGCATCGTTTGGTGATTTGCTCTAGGAATGTGATATACTACTTTTTCCAAATAATACATACCTTTAAGTGACTTGCTCTAGGAACGTCAGCTATATGTAGATATATAGCAATGATTTACACAATGTTTTAAGTCATCCTATATGGTTTTCGTCCAGTGCTAACAATTACAATGGCACTTAAACTAGAGGAAGCTGGCCTTATGTGATTTGGAGATTCATTTTTTGGGGCTCAAAACTTATATTGTTTCAAATTTACTTGACTCCCTATAGGATTAGTTATTTGATATAATAGATACATACAAAATGCTTGGATTATGGTCTTTTTTTCTTTTCCTAAGATTATTGAATGTCTTAAGGGATGTTAAATTTACAAAGTGCTTTACAATCCATAGTAGTGGCCTTTTTGACCACTGTTTATCATTTTGCTAAGTTTAAAATATATTGATAGTTTTATGGTACTAGTATTAGTTCCTAGTTCACAAAAACTAATCGTTGTTCTACTTTTTTTTCAGCTTTTTGCAAGGAATTTCCTTTCCTTTCCATAATGGAAAGTATCATCTCAATTGCTGCTCTATTAGGATTTAGAAAAGTTTGTGAGAATAAAAAATGAAGCTTTACCTAGCTTTCATCTCTAATTTTGCAATCTTGAATCTTCAACTACTTTTCATCTTTGAAATTTCAATGCAATCATCTTGTTTTGGAGGTTTCCTATTATATCTTGAATCTTCAGCTACTTTTTCATCTTTGAAAGGTCCAATGCAATCATCTTGTTTTGGAGGTTCTGTTAGTGCAAATTCACAACACCCTCAAATCGACCCTTAGATTTGCTATAGACAAAATGGTCAATTTGGTGTGAATGCACAACATGTAGTTTTCCCTAAGTGTGGGACCTTGCAAATTGGGAAAAACTCTCTAGATTGAGGCTGGTTCCTACTCCTCTGTTTAGGTGTATGCATGTAATTTTTGCAGAGGTTTGATTCAAAATCCTACTCTAAAAACTACCAAGGAGACAGGGTTAAGAAGAAGCATGGAAATGGAAAATAAAACTAAGCAAAAAAACAGAACGGTGATACACCAAAGGAGTGTTGAACTTCTTGTTTTGCAAAATTAGACACAGATCATGAGGATGCAGCATCAAAACATGCACAAATTGCCAAAATGCAATGAAAGATCAGAAGGAAACAAAACAACAAAAAAAGAGGATTGAAAACTCATTCACAGAGCATGCATTGTCAGTTCCAGATTTAATACGATACATTGCAATTAGCAAGGAGGTAAAAAACGTGTTGCAATCTTCATGGGAGGTCTGAAACTCCTTCAAATCCGCCTCCTAAGGAGAAAAAGAAGAGCTTCCAAGAGCAAGGAATGTCCAACTTTTACAAAATTGGGCCAAAAATTGGCTTATTAACGATGAAGCAGAACGAAGAAAGGTGAAAAAACGCGGGCAAATTGATTCGACATCTCCAACCACCGATAAGATTCATTAAAACAGCAAGGGCACCCTCACAAATCCATTTTTCGATACATTCGGCCATGCTGGAAAAAAAAACAGACGCCATACTTCATCAATTTTGGTGGTTGGGGGTCGGTTCTGCATTTTTTCCCGTGCCAGAGGACGTTTCTTCAATTTTCTCCCTCCAACTGTTGGCCAAAACTCAAAATTGAAGCTTCCATGGTGTAGAGGGGCGTTGATAGCTTTCCAATGGTACCAAATTTGATGAATTTCGACCACTAGATCGAAAGATATGACCTTTTGAAAATTCTTACGGCCAAATCAGGGCAAAAAATGGTGAAAAACGGGTTCGCGGGGCAAAATCCTGATTTTTCCCTCTTTTTTTCAAAATTGGGAAAAATTTTCCCAAAAAACTCTTTGTGCCCCGCTCCTCTGATGACACGTGGCGCCCTTCTGATTCAGCGCGAAGGTGCGGCCCAACATGTAACCCTTCTCCTTCGCGGGGCTTGCAGGCCGATTCTGGACTTTGAGTTTTTTAGCCAAAAAAAGGCTAAGTGTCGCCACTTTTCCTCCCTGGCCCCGCGAGTCTACTTCCTTTGTCGCGCCCGCGGGCCAAAACTGTTCCTTTGCGCCCCTTTTTCCGCAAAAAGGGCTAAGTGCCCAAATTTTCTCCCCGTCTCTGCCGACCTGCCAATTTCCTTGGCATATTTTTCCAACTTAGCTCCGCGGACCCGAGACTCCTTGGCAAATTTTCCTCACCTCCGCGGGCCCGCCCAGGGCAAATTTTCCCTCCAAACTCCGCCGAGCCATAACTCAAAAAATACAAGGAGTTAGGAGGGCTTCTTTACCTTTCTGGAAAGGTGAGAAAATCCTCTATCTGATGAAAACATACCTAGAAAATTTTGGAGTCCCTAAAGCGCGCAAAAAATATCATTTTAAGTACCAGCAAAGGAAAAGGAGGAGGAGTTAGCCAAAAATAAGCATGAGCTTATTTTTGATAACAAGTTCCTATTAAGATCTTTCAGATTTTGTCCAAAGTTCTATTAAATGCACCAACCAATTTTTTTAATTTCGAAGGCAATTTCCTAGGGTGCTCCATATTTATCTAAAAGCATCATTAACATGCAAAGGAATGACAACATGAAGCTAGCAATAGTGGGCGCCAAGACAACAAAACACGTTATTGCAACAAATATGATGTATGTGTCTTCGTCATGTACTCAAGTGTTCTCTTTTTGGTAGTGTGAATAAGGTGTCCAAGAAAGTTGTTAGAGAGGAGCATCAAGAATTCAACAAACATCATGGAGCAAGGAGTTAGTTTCAGTCATCAAACATGGATAAAACTGATTAATCCCTGGCAAATGACGAAACTGTCAGTTAATGCAGGGGCAGATACACAATTGTCAGTCTGCATTAACCTATGATTGTGAAACTGCACCTAGGGTTATGAAATCGCCGGTGTGTCTTGAGCAATGGTTGCATAACCACCTTGGCAGTTTCACAACTGTCAGTTTGCCTTTACCAGCAGTTTTGCCCATGGCAGTTGCAGAAACTCAATATCAAAACAAAACACTTGCTATTTTAATTCCGAATATTTTTCAAGATTTGGGGAATTTGAAGAGGTAATCCACAAGTGAGAAGACTAGGAAAAAGATACAGCATCATTTACTTGAGCCTAATGTAAGAGAAAAGGGATGTCGATTCAGCGTTAGAGAGAGCTAAGAGAAGTAGAATCAAGTCCAGGAGAGACTGTCATTGTAAGGTTCTTCGCATTTGTGGTACAAATCAGGAAGAGTGAGGTGTGTTTAAGTCACTTTTGTAACTCCATCAAAAACTAAATTTAGTTGTATGTAAACTTCTCGTTTTTGAGTGAGTTTGTTAGTGTGTGCATACTCAAGTGCTTGGAATCCAGGGCTGCATGGAGAAGGTTATTGCTCATTAAATTCTCTATCTGCGACTACATCATTCAGTATCAAAGAGGATTGTATGCTGCCTAGTGAGAGTTGAGAGCAAGTTGTATCCTGCATGGTTAAGTGTGTGAGGTTAAAGTAGAGTTTGTTGCAGGTTGAGAAGAGTTTTGCATTGTTTAGTTGAGAACTATTGAGAATACAAAATGACATACAAAGGAGTGCCTCTTGAAAGAGGAGGACGAGCACCAAGAGTTGCAACCCTAGTAAAGATGTTGAGTGGAATACAATCCAGATTGAATGCAATGGAAGTTTCACAAGAGTTGTTCACATGAGTGAAGACAATGAATAAGTCCCAAAAATTCATCTACAAGAGTTGAACAAAGAACTAGAGGATAGATTGTTAAGAGCTATCGCCAAAATGGGAGGCAAACCAAATTCAGACACCCTTAGCTACTCAGACACTTTGTGCTCTAAGATCTAATTGATTGAATCACGGAGTTGGAGGAATACTTCGATTATAAGAAAATAGAGGACCTCAATAGAGTGAAGTTTTCTTGCACCAATTTGAAGGGACATGCATCCATAGGGTGGGATCATGTGCAATTGGTAACGATAAAATCAAGACTTTAGATAGACCATAGAGTTGAAGGGTAAGTTTATGCCATTTGATTATCAGCAAAGTTTGTTCAAGAGGTTGCAGAAAGACACGAGTGTACAAGATTAAACTAAGGCATACTACAAAGTGAAAATCAAAGCGGGTCATGTAGAAGATGATGAAGAGAAGATCTCAAGGTATGTGAATGGTCTCTATCTTTCCATACAAAATGAGTTTCAAATGATAAGGTTGTGTTCAGTAGAAGAGGCCTACCAATGTGCTTTGAAGCCTAAGCAAAAGTTGTCAAGGAAACAATGAAATAAAACAAGAGGTAAAGGCATATTTTCAAGGGGAAGAGGTCAAGAAAATGCTGGAAGAGGACAGCACAACCATGATGGAGAAGCTAGCACTTCTCACAAACACAATTATGCATCGGAAGACCATATCCTTAGAGGACAAGGGCATTGTGGTAGAGGAAAAAGATTCGTGTGAACATGTTCTAGGTGTGGACAAGCTGGTCACCAAGCTTTATCCACAAGCACAAAACAACAGCAGTAGGAGAAATGAGATCAGCACTCATATTGTACAATTGGATGAACCAAAAAATGGAGTTGCTCTCATGATGAAGAGAGCGTTTCTAAAGCCCAAAAAGGTGTACAAAGGAAAAAAAATTGCGAACCATTTGCAAATCGGAAGGTAAGTGCTACAAGGAACCACTGATAGTGGCAGCACCAACAATTTGGTGTCAAATGAAATAGTCGATAAGCTTGAGTTGAAACTAATCACACCTCGAAATCTGTACAAAGTGTCTTGGTTGCAAAAAGGGCATCAAATCTTTGTAAATGAATAATGTTTGGTCAATTTTCAAATCGGATCTTATAGAGAAGTTTTGTGTGAAATCATGCCCATGGGCATGTCATGTGTTGTTGGGAAGACCGTGATAATTTGATAGGAAGGCCACACATGAATGTAGATAAAATACCTACACTCTTGAGAAGAACGGAAATATTGAGCCCATTGAAGGGAAAAGAGGAGGAAGTGAACAAAAATCTTAGAATTTTGGTTATTCCTAGAAAACAATTCTTGAAAGAGGTAAAGAAGGAGAAAGCATTGGTTTCTTTCATTCTCAAACCATGCAAGTCAGGACGATGGGTAAGGCAAGTGATTTGCCAAGAGAAATGAAGGATTTGTTGGAGGAATATGTGGAGATTATTTCCAATGACTTACCGGATGGTTAACACATGAGAAGCATTAGCTATCATATGGATTTGATTCCCGGATTTGGTTTTCCAAACAAGGTAGCCCATAGATTAACACCCACAGGGCATGAAGATATGAAAAAGCAAATGCAAGAGTTGTTGGAAAGAGGTTTGATAAGGGAAAGCTTAGGCCATGCGTCGTTCCAACTGTGTTAGCAAAAGATTCAGTGGCCTCATCCCATTCAATGACATTTGAATCGATAAGATCTTGAATGACATGATGAAGCTTGATATGTTCATCACTGAGATAACCAATACATCTATGATAATCACAGTAAGCATTGACATCAAAACTCTTACTTTCAATCTTTCTTGTATTAACCTCAAACCAAGTAAGGTGGAGAATGGCGTATGTGCACATATTATAGAGCTATAAACAAAATAACAATCAAATACAAATTCCCATTACCTCGAATGGATGACTTGACATATTGTTTGAGTAGAGGTAAGTACTTCACAATGACTGATTTGAAGAGTGGATATCATGAAATCAAAATTTGGAAAGGTGATGAATGGGAGACCCATGTTCCAAACAAAGGGAGGTTTGTATAAGTGGTTAGTTATGCCATTTGGGTTGACAAATGCACTGAGTATATTCATAAAACTCGTGGATGAAGTATTAAAGCCATACCCTGGTGAGTTTGTCATTTTTTATTTGGATGCCATTCTGATTTTTAGTAAGACAAAAGAGGATCATTGAATGCATTTGAGACAAGTGTTCCAAAGGTTTAGAGAAGAGAAATCGTTGCTCAACTTGAAAAAGTGCAATTTTATGAAGACCGAGGTGGTTTATTTGGGTTTTGTGATCTCTAAGGATGGATTGAGGATGGACCGAGAAAAGGTAAAAACCATTTTGTAGAGGCCAAAGTATGTGTGAAGCTAAACAATTCCATGGATTAGTTATATTTTACAGGAAGTTCATTAGAAACTCTGATGGGATATGTGTGCCTATCACCAAAACAATGAGAGGTGATAAAAAAGAATTCCCATGGACAATTGCAGCTGACAAGATATTTGAGTTGTTGAAGGTCACCAAAAAGTCCATATTAGCATTGTCAGATTTCAACAAGGTGTTCCAAGTGGACTGTGATACTAGTGGGACAGCGATAGGTGCTGTTTTAAGTCAAGAGGGCAGACCCATTGTATTTCAAAGAGAGGTAGAATGATGCCAAGAGGAAATATTCAGTTTATGATCAAGAGTTCCATGCAATTGTACAAGAACTTAAGAAATGGAGCCATTATTTGCATCCGGAGTTTGTTTTATATTGAAGCATAGAAGTGGCAAATCCAATAGAGTTGCAAATGAATTGGGTAGAAGATGTCTCTTGTTGAATGAGATGAGAGTAGATGTGATTGGGTTTGATTCCTCAAGGGAATTATGCCAAGACGATGAGGATTTCAAAGATGCATGGACAGCATGGAAGGATCCAGTAAGCATGAATATAGCTCCATGGTTGGATTTCTTTTTGCAAGATGGATTATAGTTCCAAGGACAATAGTTGGGCATGCCGCAAGGATCAATGCAGAAAAATTTAATACAAGAGAAGCAGAGTCGTGGAATGGCTAGACATCTTAGTATTGATAACATTGGCTCAAACGAATGAGAGGTACTATTGGCCCATGATGAGTGCGGTTGTACAGAAGTTTGTGCAAGCATTGTAGAGTTTGCCAACATTCCAAGGAAAAAAGTCAGAATACAGGATTGTATCAACCACTTCCAATACCAGAAATGCCATAGGATGACATTAGCATGGTCTTTGCGCTTGGATTGCCAAGGATACAAGAGGGTAATGAACCTATCATTGATGTTGTTGATAGATTTTTTAAAAATGCACATTACATTGTATGTAAGAAGGCTAGTGATGTCAAAAATATTGCAAATTTATTTTTCAATGTGGTAGTTAGATTGCATGGATTACCTCAAAGTATAATTTTAGATAAAGATACCAATTTTGCCAGTTATTTTTGGAGAAATTTGTGGAAGAAATCAGGTACTGAGTTGACTTTCAATTCAGCTTACCATCCACAAATAGATGGGGAACCAAAGGTGGTGAAAAGGAGTCTTGGAAATTTGTTGAGGTGTTCAGTGGTAGACAAGCCTAAACTGTGGGATTTGATCTGGGTACAAGTTGAGTTTTCCTAAAACAATTCAGTCAATAGGAGTATGAGGAAGACTCTACTCCAATAGTGCATGGTTGCAACCAAGAGGTAGTACTTAGTTGCTGAATACCAGTGATTTGAGTGGGAAGTGTATTATAGCAAAATATTTTTCTGAGCATATGCAAGAGATACATCAGACAGTGAAAGAAAAGTTGGAGCAAAGTATCATGGGGTACAAACAACATGCTAATCTCAAGCGAAGGGAAAAGAAATTTAAGGTTGGATATTTTATTTTGGAAAATCTTAGAAAGGAAAGTTTCCCAACGAGAGCATACTATAAATTGAAGTGGATGATGACAGATCCATACAAAATTCTGAGAAGATTTTCAGCGAATTTCTGTAATATTGAGCTACCTCATAGGATTGATATCTCACCCATATTCAATGTAGCAGATTGGTATCCCTTTCATGAGGGACAATCACTTGATGATGTTGGAGATTGGAGACAATAGTTTCTTGAGAAAGAGGAGGAAATAGAGGCCATTATAGACTCTTAAGTTGTTGATCCCAAAGGTAAAGAATACGTGGAGTATTTGATCAAGTTGAAGGATAGGTAGAGGAAGACTCAACTTGGGTGAATGCATCCAAGATGGACAAGTACATCAAACCATCGGAAGAGCTCACTCAAATTTCATAAGCAGGAGCTTACAAGTTTTTCACTTACCCAGGTTGTCTAATGCAGGAGCATACCAGGTGGTCATCAATCGTGCATCAACCCAAAAACGTATGGTAGCATGATTTTGTAAACAAGTCAAACATTCTCTTTGCTGCAGTGTGAATTTGATCAAAAAGTGTTTAGGAGGGGCATAAGGATTTCAAAAAACATCATGGAACAAGAAGAAGTCGGTTTTAGTCATCATACAAGGATCAAACTAATTACTCCCTAGAAGATGTTGAAATTGTCGATCAATGCAAATGCAGTTAGGACACCCCTGGTCAGCATTAAGCGGCGATTGTGAAACCACCAATCTATCTTAAGCGAAGGTTGCATATCTTCCCCGGAAGTTTTTTGCCTTAAGCATTGGTTTCACCCACAGCAGTTGTGAAAAGATAGTAACTCAAAAAAAACACTTGGTTTTTCGGATTCCAGGTGTTTTTCAAGATTAGGGAAATTCTAAGAGGTAATCCACGTGTTAGAGAAGACAAAGAAAATATTTGACATCTATTAGTTGATGTTGCTGTAATTTAGGTAGCTGATCTGGTATGGGTAGGGGATTCAATATGGTGATTTTATGGCTCCCAAGTGGGGCTGTACAAAAAATATTTATAAATGTAGTAAAATAGGCAAAATTAACCATCTAATATGCATAGAGTAAACAAACTACGTTAAATAACCACAAAACATACTAATAAAACAATGCCAAATGTCATGATATTATTGGTCAAACTTAGAACAAGTACATTGTGCAAATGTTATAATGTATACACAAATCAAGATAGATCAGCATATTCATTATCATGTTGCTCTCCAATGTCTTCATCAAGAGCATCAACACCATTTTGTCGTGTAGTAGCAGTGCCGCTCCCACTAGCTCTGTTATGTAGGTCATGCAAATTACCCTCTAGCTTCAGGTCCAACAATGAAAGGTGGCCAACATAAGCTTTGGAGTCTTTGGGTCTTCATCTAAACACTTTGTTGCCTCTTCCTTGTATTCATCTTCCTTGTGTGTTAGAAGGCGCAGGTTGGAATGCATGAAGACCAAATCCTCCGCCTTTTTCACTCCCAACTTCTCATGGTTAACTGAGTAGATAAAGGAATATGTACCCTAAGCAATTGAAAATATGAAGGTGAGAAAGAAAATGTGCAATGCAAGGTAAGTATGCAATGAGGGGTAAATGTGTTGTTTAAAAAGAGTTTGGGAGTGTCTTTTAGAGTTTAGCATGTTTTTTTAATATTATTTGAAGTCCATTTTTTACAATTTTAACATAAAACTAAAAAAATTACAACCTGCTTTTATTGACCATGTATGTCTAGGGTATGCAAAAATAGACCCAGGTTCACCTCAGTCCATCCCGGGATGAAACCAATCATACCTGGGTCTGCTTTGTCATAGGTTGTGCATACCCGCAGAGGAACCGAACCCATACCAAGAACGCATCATACATGAACCCAGGGCATACCCAAAACTAATTTTCCATACACTAGGCAGACTTGTAGAGGAACCAAACCCGTACCGGTACCCAAAACATACCATGCCGAGAAGGTGCCCCTACAGCAGTGGCGTACTCAGCTATGTAGGTTGGCATGAGAGAAAGGTGGTGTTGGTTAAGAGTTCAAAGAGAGCTAAGAAGAGCATAATCAAATCTAGTAGGGACTTCCATTGTAAGGTTTTTTTTCATGTTTGTAGAATAGAATAGGAAGAGTGATGTGTTTAAGTTCACTTGTATAACTCCATCAAAAACCGAATAAAGTTGTGGGTGTTAACTTCTTGTCTAGCATTTGGTTGTGTGTGTGTCCATTGTTGAGTGTTTGGAATCCAAGGTTGCATGGAAAATATGATTGTTCATTCAACTCCCTATCCATGATCGCATCACAAATCACCACAACAAAAGAGCATAACATGGAAACATAACCTGCCATGAAATCAACTCTGAAGATTGTCACATTGTCACCATGCACAAAGAACATGAACTGCTAAAATACAACTTCTCCCCTAAGAAACTGAAATAGATAGTTATTCAACTGTAGAATTCAAATAGCAGTTTAGGCATCTATAGACTCAAAGCAATGTTGCATGGGGACTCATCTCCTACCACAATAATGTGTCTCCGAGACTTGAATTTCAGTGTGTTTTAAATATATTTTATACTCTTGACCCTAGAAATGATGAGATATCAAAGATAAATATCAATATAATTATTCTCATCTTTGGTCAACATTTAATATCTTTACTTTAAAAATTTATTCATATTTTTCTTAGGTTGTATAATATTATTTTCTCTAAATTTTACATACATACTTTATATGTGTGTGTGTGTGTATTCACGTCTCCAAGTAACCATCTCCTATTTTTCTGAAAAATAGTATACCCATCCCTCTCTCCTTGTAACGGAACCGGTCGCTATCTCTGTTTCTTAGTAACTATGCCTCAAAGTTGTTCAACGAGAAGAACAGGCAGGATATGTCCCATGTATACCTTCCCACATGGTGTGCTGTATACATCAGTTGGTATAAGTAACAAATCAGTATAAGTTGTTATATTCCTCTTCAAACATCCCATATCCGAGCATTTTTATTTGCAATGTTTGCATTAGTGGTATTTCTTAGATAGCCATAGAGTATACACTTAAACCAACTTTGCAGGCATAGACACGGAGTCCACAAGTCATTTTACTATAACATTCTGATATTTCCCCCAAGAAACTAATTCCGCTGATCTCTTACAATTATGTCACAATATGATTCAATTCAATACATCAGATAAAGACACTTATACTATATGTGACGGAACCCTCAACTGCAAGATCAAAGTGATCCTCACCATAATTGGGCATGTGATGGATCATAGAGAGCCAACTCAATAACGATACTTGAACATTGTGCATGTGTACAATGATCTCCAATACTTTCGAATTTACTCTGCTGAACTGATATACTTTTATCTAGAAGTATATGGCCTAAGTATTTTTGTTTGTGGCAACGGTCGTAATTTGAGTTTCATTTAAGGTTTGACATTTTGTATGGGGTTTTTGTACCAAATCTAATTGGCCCTTATGTTCTTGTTTCTTTTTTATCATAAATCATAATGTAGTCTCAGAAAGCCATCACAATTTTTCAAGAAAAGAATGGAATAAAATACATGCCGTTCTAATAGTGAAAATGGGAAGTTTTCAGGAAGAAAGTGCAAAACTAAGAGCCCAATTTGGTCATGAAATGTAAGCAGCTTTTGATATATCTATTTTGTTTTTAACAAGTAAATATTTAGATTGAGGACAATGTCACTCTTTAAACTGTCAAAAGAGTCGTGAATCCTGAGATGGAATTTTCATCTTTAATTCATGACGACTCCTTTGGGAGTTTCCAAGGATATGAGCTTAAGTGCGGAAATTTTAAATGATAGGTTGGGGATTTTCCTAAAAGTTCTTTAATCTACCTTTCGGATATATAGAAGGAAGAAGATAGCTGTCAATAAATATTATATATATACTATTCAGAAATAAGTACAATGATGATACAGAAAAAAGGGCATCCTTATATAGATGTTACAAAGGTATATGTGTCATAGAGCACATCTTTAGGATTAGTTAAGATGATTAATAAAGAGTTCCATCAAACTTCATATCAGTCTTTTTATGTGTAGCTATGGTGTCCCCATAAATCAATAATTTGTTTTCCTATGTCAAGATAACCATACAATAAGGGTATGCGCTAGGTTAATGACCTAAGCAACAATGTTGCTGACAAATAAAAGACCAAAACGAATTTTGAGTATGACTACAGTCCTGCAGAATGTTTTAGTCATCACCAAGGGTCATTCCAATGAGGAATGCATTTCCCTTAAAACAGGAAAACCTATGAAGAGCTCTCCTCTTGAAGACTCGCTGCTCGTGATGCCCAAGCAAAAGTTGGATGTCTTCAAAGAGGCTCTTCTTGACCACAACAAGGAGAAGAAAAAGAAGAATAAATCAAAGGGCAACACCAAGCATTCTTCTTCCCATTCTATTTCTTTTGCCTCGGGTCGCTCTTCTTCGGGTTCATCAGATGGTGAACCCCAACATCGTGGTGGCAAGTTAGTTGCAGCAATTGACATTGTCGATAGTGCGAGCTACAAGCGTTTTTTGAGATGCACTTGGGTCGGTCTACTAATCAACCTAGAGATACATTGGGTACTTCGCCTTTGGGTCAATCCTCAGGGCAGCTAACCCCAAAGGTATGACTTTCGGTGGGATATCCTGCCTCAGGTGAGGTCTCGATCCTATTCGTTCATTGAGGAGCTCTGGTCCCTCTCCACCAGTATCTCCATTTGGGATCTTCTATGCCTTTCCCTCAAGCAAAGGTCTCTTATTTTTTGGAGTTGTCTCCCCAGTGAAATGAAGCTACCAAATGCGGATGAGGTCCTCTATACCTCACCCACTCCGAGCAGCAACTCCATGTTTTCCTCTAATCCAACATCACTTCTTGAGCCCATATCCTCACAAAAAAGTCTCGATTTCCTCTCTATATTGAGACTTCCATTAGAAAACATCATGTCAAGCAATCGTTGTTGACAAAGAAGCTTCCATGAACATCTTTCCTTTGCAAGTGTTTGAAGCATTGGGGATAAGTCATATGAAGCTTTACAAATCCCACCACAATTGTGTCAGTTTCAACGAGACATTGTTGCTCCTGTGGGAAATGTAAAGCTTCAGATTTGTTTCAAACCCAAAACGGTCATGATAGAGTTTTATGTGTTAAATCTCACTTTATTATACAACATGATCCTTGGCCTTCTTTGGAATGCCACTATGCAAGCAATTTCCTCAACTACTTTTTGATTTGTTGAATTTAAGCATGAGGGAAAGGTTTATGTCATGAAAATTGATCCCAACCCCTAGGCAAGGGTGTATGCAAAGATGAAGCCTTTCAAAGAGGCTTTAGCAATGACCATCGATCACCCTATCGACAAGTCTTGCCTCGTCAAGGATGAAAAACACGATCCTATTGAGTACAGGATGGCTTTCATCCCATGTGCTTCCTCGCAGAAAACATGTAGACATTCCTACACTATCTCTCCCAGCACTTCACTTTAAATCACTGCCACTTGAAGCTAATTCAAGTTCTAGCAGTAAGCAGTGTTTTATGATCTGCATTTAATTTCCAACATATAAATTTTTAGCGGAAATTACAGGGTCATGTGATGTCAGAGCAGTTCATTCCTTGTGGCTTGTAGAGGATTTAAACTTTTTCTAACAAATTAGATCTGTGTGTAATAGCAAGATTCTACACAAAAAAATTGACAAAATGTAGTAGAGGTTTGTGGTTGCATGGACCAGCCATGACCAAGTCTTTGAGAAGAAGTCTTGACGAGCTCCAAAATCACAATGTGCATATAAAAGAGTAGAACAAACAATAGAGGAAGATGGTGCAGAACTTGAAAAAAGAAAATCAAGAGTTGCAAGATACATAGTCCCTGCCATTGAGGATTCCTCATTAGTATAATTGAAGACTTGTGACAAGAGTTGTTTGCAAAAGAACAAATGTTGGCAAAGCTCCAAGAAGATGGGCAAGGAGTGAATAGGGAAAACGAGTCTTACCCAACAAAGGTGGCCAACCTCTATGAACGATGCACAAACCATGAGAGAAGTATTATGCTTGGTAAACACTCCACCACATGCTCTTTCTTCTAATGAAGCATTGAATGAGTCGTTTGGTACATTTGAGAAGCATGCCACAGGAATTGGTTCTGAGATGTTGGGAAAGATGGGATTTAATGGAAATGGTATTGGCATGAATGGCCAAGGAATTCTCTATCCCATTGTAGTTGAGGAAAGACCACAATATGTACTCCCAAGATTTGATGGTGGCAAAATGAAGGTTGGAGAGTTCTCTAGTGAAGCACAATAAAGAGTAGCTTCCATGGGCAAGGATGTCAGGTAACATCTATATTAAAATCAGCCCAAAGAAGGTAGTTGCATTCTTAATATATTTTTTTGTAAACCCTCTAGATGGTTGTAGGGAATCACCAAAGTATGGACAAGAACAAGAAGAAGAAGAGGGAGGCAAGTTGCCACCTCAAGAAGCCAAGGAAGCACTTCCACAAAGAGGGCATCCTTCAAGCCGTGCAGGAGAAAATACTGCATCATTACACCATCCACGTGATGCAAATGCGAAGAAGAAATGGGGAGACTACACTCCACCAATTTCACCACTTGGAAGTTCAAGAGGAGAAGGAAACAAACACAAGGGCAGCCAAAGACAGTATGCACAAGAAAATTCTTCCATCACTTGTTTCCATTGTAGAAAGGAAGGTCATGCAGCCCAAGAATGTAGGAATCTTATAACGAATAATTTTTGTAGGAAGAGTAACCATTGGACAGATATATGCAAGAAGAAACAATCTGTCACTTAGGTGCCCAAGCTCTTTAGGAAAAGTGGGAAAGAAAGAATCCACTCTTCAAGAAAACAATAAAAGGAAGCCAAGTCACACTCCAAGGAGGTAAAATGCCACCTGATATGAGTATGTGCAAATCTAATCATTTTTCTAGTTATTTCATGGTTAGTGGGAATTGGGATGCAAAGTGTTGGAAGCTTCATCCACATCTTCACCCAAAAATGGCAAATGCAAGCATGGTATCCACAAGCAAAAGGGAAAGAAGAGCCTACAAAAAACACAGGAATCAAGAATGGTAGAACAGCCCTTACATGTATCTCCTCACCATTGGAAGAAAGTAGAAATGTTCTTTGATTTTTGGATTGATGATTTGTATAATTTGCAAAGAAGAATCTTGTAAGATATATGAAAAACAATCAGATTGAGTAGCTTTACAGAAGCATTTTCTTGTTTTATGGTTACATTTGTTGGTGGAGGCAAGTAAGGAACTAACTATATAGTTCTATAGAGGCCTTTATTCCCAAATTCATGTAGTCTATAAAGCTCTAATATCGACTAAGAAACTAACTCTTTCAATTATCATCATGTATTCACTAGGGATCAGGAAATCTTGTCCTACAAACACCACTTCCGTCAAAAACAATACCAAATCAGCTGGACAATGACAAATCTGGTATTTTGTATGGGTAATTTGATCCACAACATGGAAACATTCCGCATTCATCACAAAAGAAGAAACCACAATTGCATTTCTGACTAGTTCGCAAAGGCAGCAATTGAGCACCAATTTTATTCTACACTTAATATGTTTGAAGGATTTGCTAAACTGCCTTCACATATTCAATATCTTGTAGACTTAGAGTGGACACTAAACACCAACCACCATGATTAGGGCCCACTCTCAAAGCCTTGCAGATTATACTCTTGGTAGTACAAAGCACACAACTCCTCCGCTTATCTCCTTCGTTTCTAATTTGAAGTTACTTTTTATTGCCCATCCATTTTTTTAGTTTTCTACCACCTCCATTTATTATCACCACAAACTTTGTGGTATTTAATCCCATTTACCTAGCACCCCCACTCTCCCATATCTTTTTCAAAGACATTTTCTACCCTACACCATTGCTCCCTCTTCTCTCTTAACCCTTTCGATTATTTTATTATCACTCACTTTGAACTTTGTTGGTCCCATCCACTTTCTAACCATCACATGATTTTGTTATGATGATAGATTTTTCATTTATTTCCTGACCTCCCTCCCCACTGCTCTCATATGCCCACTTCCCTCCTCTAGCACTTTTAGGTCTCTTCTCTGGAATTTTTCTCCTTGTAAACCCAAGTAGATGCCAACCTCTCAGTTTAATTCGTCCGACTTAAGAGTTTTAATTTGATAGATGTATCCCTATGTGTTACATGTGGATGCACATCCCACCCCTAGGCCTTTGTACTCGGCTAGATCTATGTACAAGTTTCAGTATTACTCTCTCTGTCCACTATCACTCCAAAACACCTCCGCAACCTTTTCTCTCTCCAACAAAGCACTGTCTCATCCAGTCACCAACATCTCAACCCCTTCTGATCTCTACAATTTAGCCATGAGGCAGTTTGGACACAAGAGTAAGAAGAAAAAGGAGAAAAACAACAACATTCAGGGTGTTTGGTTACCCACTAATTCTACAAATGATGATTTGTTCATATTAGAGCACACAATGGATGTTGTCTAGACAAAAGACAGTTCAACTCACTCTGTTTTCTTCATTCCTCCCCTTGTTATTTCTAAACCCCACCCAATCAAGGCCATTGCAGCTAATGATGAAGATATGAAAAGTAAATCTACCCCTAACCTTAATATGAATGCCTTGAATCCAATAAAGATTATGCTTGCAACTTGTCTAATCGAGATGAAGGGAAACTATAGCACACCACTCCCAATCATCATAGATTTCTCTCTCCCTTCATCCCTTTAAGAAGTATTAGACTTCAAGGATTTTCTATGAATCAATTCAACCAAGGACACAAATGCATTTGTTCCTCTTCAAGGAAAACAACAACCAGGGTCTACAAACACCAGCCAGAAAGAATGTCTACCTACCAAGCAATGAGGAGCTGATGACAAATATTGCAGAGGGAAAACAGACTTCAGAATGGGAGTACCCTCAAATGTTGGAGCTAATCGAAGCTCTCAGTGCAAGACAAATAGTACATAGCCACCCGACTCGTCAGGACTTTCATGGTAAAAAAGGGAAGCAACAGCACAAGGTAATGTGCTCCCTTCCTTCCCTTTATTTCTCCCTAAGGTATGCAGAGTAGTGAGATTCGAAAACAATGACCACCCTATTTGGGTTACTTGTTACGCTGGCGATACTCTATGGATATGAAGTCTGGAGCAGTAACGCATCAGATTTGAAATGAAGACATAGAGATAATCCAAGAGTTTCTAATCACATGCAGTCTGAAAATTAAAGCATAAATTGATATGAGATATTATTGGCTGAAACAGGGACGTTCCTTTGGAGGTGGACGCTATCATTTGTATGATAAGCTATCTAAAGAAGACAAATAGAATGGAGATTCATCGTTGGTCCAAAACAGTAGTGAGAGAAGAGGACTTAAATGAAGCAGAACAACAAATGGATGAGTAACTGTGATCTTAGGCTTCATGAATGTCCATACACCAATCAGAAAATAAAGAGATACGCGAAACAAAAAAAAAAAAAGACAAAACATATGGGCAAAGCAACTTGGGAGAATGAAAGAATTTTACATCAATGATTTCAACCCTGCCTATGAATATGATCAGAAATAAAGTGTAAAGTAAGTAAAACATGTTAGTTTGCACCATTTCAAGTGGGAAACTAATAGATGGAAACGCTTAAGGAAGAACACGACAATAAAATTTGTTTATTTTAGGCATTAGCAATGGTGGAGACAGAGTGACGCCCAAGCCAATTACGCCAACCCGGCCAATTACAACATTCAGCATTTTTTAATAATTTATTTTGGGTTTTTAAATATTTAGTCTGAACAGGTTTGGGATTCGAAACTCACCGGCTCCACTAGGTTTTGAGAAGACACAGGAAGTAGCTCCTGCTGCTGACCTGAATCTTTGCTGGTCCTCGAGCTGTTAGCAGCAACAACAGCCCTCTTACTTCTCTTACACCACCCTTCTCTTGTGCAACTCATTTGCCCAATTGTATTCATCCCGATGTCATGAACACCATAATTCCCATCCTTGCCGCTACAGGGAGACCAAATTGGTCTGTTCAAAACCAGCCGCGCCATTGCTATTGTTTTGACAGTTATAATTTTACCAGATATTCGAACGCCTTACGATCCGGCTGCTTTTCCCGAGAATCAAAAACATAGGCGGCCCGAAAAATTATTTGGGATGAAGTACGGAAGATCTGATACTGATTTTTAAGGTCTGAATTCTTCCAATAATTAGAGGTGGGCTACTGGGTATTATTTCTTATTTCTTACCACCTTAGGTGATCGCGATCGTGTAGTTTGTCCCGTTACTGCACGTAATATGAAACGTCCACCTCAACAGTGCATCTGTGAGCAGAGAAATTGGGAATCATCTTTGCTATTTTAAAGCTGACGTCTTAGGATACAAGGCTACTGCTTTTTAAATTTAAAAAAAAAAAAATTCAATTGGGAGGATTCTAACCATGATGTTGAATGTGTCAATAAAGGCAACTACACTGTATTTGCATAGGGGTTGCAAATTATTTCACATAGAATTCAAATATTTATATATTTATTTTGGTATAATAATATTATTAAAAAAAGTCTATTTGGAAAATATTGTCAAATTTTGACACTTTTCAGCGAAAGCAACTTCAAAGGTAGACCCTTACCGGTGAAAAATGCTTGAATAATATTTTTGTGTATATATGTAAATATATTTGTTGTTGAATGAATTTGAAATAATAGGTAGATTACAACTTACAATGGTTTCAAAAAAAAAGGGTAGTAATAAGGATACAAAAAATATTAAATCAATATTAATAATATTTTTATATTTCACGATGAATATTAAGATATATCATGTATACAAAATTAATAAGTTTTTAAATCTTTTATTTTTTTAATAAATTTTATTGGGGTTAGTGTAACTCGTTTAAGTATAAAATGATGAAAGGAAAGAATTTAATTATGTCTCTGAGACCAAATATTATATGAGATTGTGCTAACATGTTCAAACTCAACCACTTACCACAGGGCCACCTTTAGAATCATGCAGAACTTCTAATCCATTTTTAGGTTGGATTTTCTATTGTGGATCTTGATCAAAATACTTGTTGTTTTGTCTGGTTTCGTTTTATCAAATAAGTCGGTTAGACCGGCCATTTTGAATGCCCAGCTCAACCGACCAACTCGACCATCCAGCTTGACAGGCCATCTCGACAGGCTAACTCAATAGGCCAACTTGACAGGCCAACTCATCCACCTAGAGAGGAGTCTGAAACATGCATGACACGGTCATTTTTAAATGCATCCTTTTATAACTATGGAGAATAACAACTATGCAAGTCTTACAATGAAAATATTGAAGTGATATTCTTAAAACCCATATCAAAAATTAAAAAAAATCTAAAATACAACATGATTTTATACCCAAAAATTTGGAATACAACAGAGAAGAGTTAGAAGTATCTCTAAAAGTTATCTTTAATTTTGAAAAAAAGTAAAAGAGTAAATTCTTCTTTTAATAATGAGTCATTCTCGGCCTGCGAAACTCGACCGCATAGCTCAGCAAATAAGCAATGCTTGTTATGTCACCCAGGGGGTAAGACCACTTTGTACTTTGGTAAAATCATAACATATAACTCCTTGTATTATAAACTATGATTAGGTCAACAACTACGCATGTCTTTCAAAACATTAAAGTGATATTATTAATACCATGATAAAAAATACAGAAGATCAAAAATAGGGCATTATCATTAAACCCATAACATAATAGAAGGGAAAGAAAACCAAATGATATTCTTTGTCTCATAATAATTCAACATAGAAGAGTTAGAATAATTCATGCCTAAAATTTTGTTCAAATCTTGTGCTTTAAAATTTGAAATATTCTTACGAAATAGAGGGAGGCCAAAGCGGAAAGGGTAAACAAAAATTTAGTGGAGAGAACAAACAATATATCTGAAATATTCTTCAAATCTTATGCTTAATAGGACGAAACAATGTAACAAAACACAAATATTCTGTTTCTCGGTCGAAACGCTATAACGAAATACTTGCAGCCCAAAGTGGAAGGATGAAAAAAAGCCGAAATTGGATGAAAAAGAAAGCGGAAATGACAAACAAGAAAGAGATAACTTCACCGAGCGCGATTAACCTTGCAAATTCCAAAATCTCTACCGTCATCAAAAATAGTAACTACCCTCATTCTTTCTACCATGTCATGGAAGAATTAATTTCCATTAATTTTGTCAATTTCCCTCCAACGGGTGCTTGAAGACGTGTTTGACAAACAAGTATCTTCATTTAATAAAAGGTGGTAAACATTGTATTTGCAAATTAATAGTCTCGCTATGCGAAATTAATAGTAATAACATTAATTAATAATATTATAATTAATTAACATTAGTGCTAATTTAAATAATAAATCAATAATATTATAATTAATTTCAAAAAAATATCACATCAATTAATATTAACTACCGGAATTAATATTACTAATAAACTTCAATTAATATATTAAAAATGACATCTAATTATATTTTCAAACAAATAAAAAATAATTTTATAATAATTAAATAATATTATAAAAATATAATTAAACTTTATAAAAGTAATTAACAACTTAATCGCCATTATTTTTAATACTTAATTAATTATTGTGCATTTTTAAAATAATTATAAAAAATATAGTACAACTTTATAAAACTAATTAACCACATAAACTCCATTAATATTTATAATGTTTCATTAATTACAATGCTTAGAATGGGCCAATACAAATATTTAAACTTTAATCATCAAAAAATTAGAAATCAAAGAATATGTATTTAACATATCATATTAGGACTAATACAAATTAATTAATAAACAACATTAATTAATAATACTAATAATTAAATATAAGAAATAATATTGTATCATTTAATAATACCTATAAATTTCAATCATTATTTTATGTTACGAAAAATAAAATGATTGTTGCAATACACATGGACAAAATGGGCATATGTCCATTCTCATACAAACAAACATATTGTATCTTGTATTAAAAGGGTATATGTCCATTCTCATATAAAAATCATAGAAGAAAAATACACATAAACAGAGTGGACATTTGTTCATTCTCGTACAAACACACATTTTTATCTTGTATTGAATGGGCATATGCCCATTCTCATATAAGAATCATAGAAGAGAAATAAAGGTGTATATATATAAGGGCCAAACATCCGATCCTAGCAACCGACCCCTATCTAGTATTATCACTATGGAGGCCCCATGGGTGATGGGTGAAATAGTTCCATTTTATTTATCTATTCATTCCCTTTTTTCTAAGTTTGTTTATATATATATATATATATATATATATATATATATATATATATATATATATATAATGGACAGTTGCCCATTATCACATTCTTTATAGCGATATAAAAATGATTAAGTTCATTATTGCTTCAATGAGGTAGAATGGTTAGAATAGGCATATGCCTATTCTCATACAAACAAAGAGTTTTATGACTGTGATGAGAATGAGCATATGTCGTTTTTCATATAAATAAATATTTTTATCATTGTGATGAGAATGGACGCATGCCCATTCTCATAAAATCAATATAGAAATAAATAAAAATTCTCCTAAGCGAAACATAAAGAATGAATACCAGTTACATCCTTTTATGAGAATTTTTAAAATGGACAGATGCCCATTCTCATAGTTAGGGAAAAAGTAATATATGTTATGTTAAAATGATGAAGATATTTAGATGAAACATTTAGCAATCAAGTTTCTAATTAACTTCTATTTAACCACTATTTATTTATTTATCATCGTTTAAATTCAACCTTGTCTATTTAACCTCTATCTGGATGAAGCTGTTAGCAAATGGAAATGTAACCTATATTTATTTCTCATCATTTAAATTCAATTGATTTAAGTTCAATCATAGTTTAGAAATTGTGTTAAAAATATTTCCAAATTATATGAATAATTTTGAAGTATTTCCAAACCTTACTGAATTATAGAAGTTTGTATCTCATGTGTTATGTGTATTCAATATACTTATGGTTGTACATACATGATAATTTTTAATTTATTTTATGCAATGCTTTAAGATATTTTCCATCATCTCACAAACTTTGTATTTTATGTTGTTACAACAACAAAGTCTTTTGCATTTGTAGAGGATGATCATGTGGATTTGTTTTCAAAGGGAATTAAAGTTGTAGAAGGAAGAGTATATCCAAGTAGAAAGACACTACATTGCAAAGATGCGAGAAGAGGATTTGTGGTTGTTAGTGTTAACATAATATTAGATGGAAGAGTAAAATTTCCTTTCTCAGTTGATGAATTTGAAACGTTGACAGATGTCGGGAATAAATGATACTACATTGTTTTGGAAGCGAGTGAATTAACAAAACATGCAAATTCATCCATTCCCCTCAATTTGGAAAGTGAAAACATTTGTAGTGGTTCATAGGATTACAATGCAAAGAGTGATGAAGATCGTAGTGATGACAATGAAAGAACCATCAATATAGGTCCTAAAGATAGAAAATATTTTGTCACAGACAATGTCATTCTCAAACAAATTAATCTTGTAGCAGAGACAATGACATAGCCATGGGTTATGTAACTCATGTGCTACAAGTTCATGATATTGATGGAGAGAGGTTGAGTCCTTTGAATTTTGGTGTATCCATAGAGAATGTGGCAAATATGTGTTCATAATACTCAAACTCACTAGAATCTAATGAATCAATTATTTGGCCAATAAAATATTTGATTTTTAATGAAACAAGAAGTTCCCTTATGATTAAGAAAGGGAGTGCTCAACTGCTTAGTCTGCACCTTATACATAGTGATAAACTAGATATTTACGTTGGGCCTATTTGTGGAAGATCTAACTAAGAATTCAATCCATTGAAGGATGTGTTAAAGGGAAAAATGTTACTTATATGACCACGAAATGATAATGAAAAGATATGGATGGGGAGAGCAGATGAGGATATTTTCTTTCAACAGGAAAGCAATGATGTAAATTAAAAGTTGAGAATTCAATATTAGAAACCTGCAGGGAGAGGATAAGGTACACTATTGTATTGGGATTGTTTAAATTTAAATAAAACATGGACCATATCAGACGAACCTAAAGCAGATATTGGTGTGGATAGTATCATCTAGGCATGAACACCAAACAAAAAAAGGAAAAGTGGATACATAAAGATACCTGATAAAGGACACATGACCATTAAATCATACTTTGAACTACTAGAAAAAGATAATGAATGTTGAGTTGGAGAAACTATTGAAGTTTATAAATTTATATGTGAAATCATCTTGGCCTCGGATGTGGGTTTTTTTAAAAAATATTCCAAACCTTGGTCTTATAAAACTTTACAGTTGTACTATTATTTGATAATTAAATTAAAGACTGAGTATTTTATTACTTTGGAAGATTTTTCCATAGTATAATTCTATAAAACATTGTGTTGCTTATGGAACTCTTGAATCTTATTAATGTATTATTAATAATATGATTTCCACAATACAATTAATTTAATTTGAAAAAAAAATCCTTAATTATGCTCTAAGTTTACAAGGAGTTGGATCTTGTGATTTAAAGGGACATAGATGTGATTTATAAGGAACTCATTTCAAAAATCCATGTTATGTAATGAATTGATTTATGCATTCATTACAACCACAAAATTATATGGTCTTTTCCTATAACAATGTGCATAAGTCTAGATAACGTATTTTTAAATTATTTTAATAACTTTATAAAATGTAAAACTTTTTGAAGTCTAGATACTAAATTATATGCATAGAATCCCCTAATTCTTGAATAAAAACTATAGTATTTAGATTGCCAAAATATATTATTTAATGATCTTAATAAAAGTGTTTGGAAATGCTCCATGACTTAACCTACTATCTACCAAGATATAAATTTTTAAAAGAGGTCAAAATCCCTCATATACGAATTATAGAAGAAAAATAAATATAAAGTTGATACACATAAAAAGAATTAGGAACATACTTGTACCATGGGTGTGATGAGAATGAGCATATGTCCATTCTTATAGACTCAATAGTTTTTTCTTAGTTCATACAACATGTACCCATATCACATTAGTTTAATTTTCAAAATGGATCAAAATGACTCATATAGGAATCATAGAAAAAGAATTGAGATAAAGTAGATACACAAAAATAATTAGGAACATAGTTGTATTATAAGTGTGTTTAGAATAGGCATATTCCCATTCTCATAAACTCAATATAGAATTAGGAACATACATGTATGGTATAGTGTAAATATTAGAATCCAATATTAAAATAATTAAATTCCAATAATAAACATATTGGAATCCAATATCACACTAAATAAAAACCAATAATGGCAATTTAGGAATCCAATTTCAGCAATTATAAAACCAAAAATAATAATACTATAAATCTAGATTCTTAGTAAAATGTTCATATTTAATGAAATTATGGTTCATAGTAAAAGTCAAATTTATTTCAAATGGTGAAAGTTCTAGAAAAAAGGGAGGTTTTTGTTAAAATAATTGTTATGAGTAAAAAAATCTTTTAGGATATTCATTTAAACTTTTTAGTTTAATTTATGCAAGACTTTGTAGTTAGACCTACAGACTCCGAAGCTAGGCCTATAGCCTCCAAAGTAAAGTCATATTTCTTTAAAATGGTAAAATAGGTTGTTTTACAAGATGTGTGTGCTTCCTACTTCAGGTTAGTGAAGACTAAACTAGAAACCAAGAAACCTCAAAATATGGGAGGGTTTATTGAACCTCCTAATGTGGATAGTGATAAAATGGTACAAGCACACAAGAAATAATCATCCTCACCGCAAGTCTTCAATCTGCACAACAATGAAGACTCAAACACGAAAAATGGTTAGTAAGGTATATGGTGAGATGCTCAACGAAGTCAGTTATGGGAAGGGAAAGCTTCCTAGAAAGTCTGTCAGCCCACGTGATAATAATAAAAGGATAATAGTGATGGATAGAGATATACTGGTAACAGAAATCTAAAACAGTGACCTAATAAATATAGATGAACTGAAATGATGACTGATAATACAATTACTAAAAAAATATGAACAAACTAGAGTGGTTTAGCGGTGACCCAAAAGAAGACAGTACAATCGACAATGACCAGAGTAGAACTGATCTGAGATGTGTAACAATAAGCGCATATACTGGTTATGTGGTGTCATTACAACTGACAAAATGTTGAGAGCCCTGCAAAAGATCCTCAACAAGGAGAAATAGAAAGAATGCAAGGAAATTGAATGGATATGGGAAATCATAAGGACATAGAATGATATTAATGGAATAAGAGTACCAGAGTTTTGATATGATTTCCATCTTGTTCGAAAGAGGGGGAAGCCTCTTATTTACAACCTAAGGGTGAGATTAATTTGGGGGTTTTTGGATAATCAAGATTTAGAAAAATAAAACTGGATTAGGTCAGTTGGGGGACATGATTTGAATATTAAATTCATGATTGGATTGAATATGGATTAAATTTGAATTTTAAATGCATAAGTGGATTGCATATGGAATAAATTTGAATATTAAATTCATAAATGGATTGCATATGGATTAAATTATAATATTAAATTCACAAGTGGCGTGGCATGGATTAAATTCAACTATTAATTTCACAAGTGGATTGACATGGATCATATTAACATTTAATGAGGATTAAGGATTTAAAAGAGATCAATTAATTAATTAATATTGATTAATTATATATGTATTTTTAGTGGGAAATGAAATATATTAAATTTAATAATGAAAAGGAATTCAAATAGGAAATCATAATGAAAGAGAGAAAATGTGGGTTGAATTAAAATAACGATACCAAAAATTGGTGTCTATATTTGTCCATTTTTATGACTGGTTTGCATTGGGCAAGCCGAGAGACAAAAATGAGAAAGTGATGAAAAGATGATTTATTAGGTGCTCCCCCTCAAACATGGGATTGACAACATAAATGAATTCGATCAAAAGTTTGAATAAGGATGAGAAAATAATATGAAGGGATAAGATATCCCAGACAAGGACAAACAAAAAAGGAAAAGATGGTAGTGATTATGATATCATGTCGGTAGGGAACAAAGGACAGTTTCAATGGAGATGAAGGTAATGTCCTACAAACCTATGAGTGGTCAAAAATCACTACACTATGGATGTGAAAACCATGGGACCAATGAGTCAAAAGTCGACATCAAAAATATGTGCAAACAAATGAAAATTAATGTCTAGACAAGGGTCTAACAAGTTATAAGGAAAAAAAAGAGGATGTGATTTCCTTCATACATTAGGGATCAAGAAAATATTCTTCTGAGTACTATGAAATTAGTGTTCTTTCACATAAACTAGATGGAATGGGTAAATATTCCCTAAAAAATATATTTATGGTTTTGAAGAGATATCTCTTGAGGAAGGTGTTCCTTCGATAAGAAATTATTAGAGGAAGAAAAGAGAAAGAATTCTCTAAACAAAAAGTAGAACCAACTTTTGCTCATGAGAATGGGGAAGAATTCAATCTACTTTTGCTAAGAAAAAAGAAGAGTAGAAGTTTGTTAGGGTAAATATAAGGTGGTAGGTGATGAATGTTATGGTATCCTCCAAGAGAAAAAAAATGCCATGAGATGTGATTAGGGATAGATGTATTGATGCCCCCTCGAGACGGCTGACAAGAATAGATGAGATGACATATATTTTGAAAAGAGGAGAGATCAACTATGTAGAGAGGAGGATAAGAATAGGGTGTAATGGAATGGATCGGATGTGGTGCACAAATTGAGAAATACTCCAATCAGCCTTAAATGTTAAGTTTGAAGATGTGTTGAAGGACATAACGATTGAGAATGAAAAAAGAGAAAAATATATATGGATAGGAGGAGTGTTTGATTATGGATAGGTGAAGAACGAGGAAAGAAATATCAGAGGTGAAGAAGACAAGGGTATGGAATAGAGAAGACGTGGTGGAGGAGAAAAATGAATGAAAGAGGTAAAAGATAATGGTAGAGTAGGATGATAGGGGAATAAAGGACTGAGGAAAAATGAATAAGAAGAAGACAAGATGAAAAGAGAGAATATGACATAGCAAAGGGCGAAATCATAAAAAAAGGAGAGATGTGCAATATGAAGGTAGTGGAAGAGAAAAGACACGGTGAAGAGATATGGATGAGATGAAGGGAGAAAAATGATGAAAGAATGGAGATGAGGAAAATGAAGGGAGAGTAATGATGGAAAAAGGGAGGAGATGAGGAAGATGGAGGGAGAGAAAGAATGGGAAAATGGAGGAGATGAGGAAGTTTTAAAGAAGATGAAAGAGATGATATAGTGGAGAAAAGAAAGAAACTATAAAAGTAGTTGGTAAAGAAGAAAGGGTATGGAATAGAGCAGACATGGTGGAGGAAGAGAAAAATAAATGGAAGAGAATAACAGAGAAGGATGGTAGGAGAAAGGGATGAGGAAGAACATGTTGGAACATAATGATTAAGTGGTATGGCCAACCCTTAATGTATATGGGTCCATCACTAATATATAGGTTAATATTTAATAATATGAAATATTTATATTTCTATTATTAAATATACTAACTTAGGTATATACTTTAAGTCAAATATTTAATATCATGAAATGATTATATTTCTAATATTAAATATTATAAACCTAGGTGTATATGTCAATCATTTTAGGTTGAAAAGGTGGGTCGGGAGACATACTCGATCACCGTATATAAAAAGGACTTTAGGTCCTTATTTGATATATTCATGAAATATATCAAAGGTGTGTAAATCAAGTGATTTAGTTTTACCCTTGGTAAATAGGGTTTCAAAGGAATAGGTGATCTTATTGGATGTAAAATAAGTTATTTGAAGTAAAAGATTATTTTCAAAGTGGTTTTTATCCTATTGTGGTTCACCTGTTATTTCCTGTAAGTATTTTTTTATTTACTTATGTTATGATGTAATCTTTATTTAAATATTTATTGTAACATTACGTAATATGCAAGTTGATTAAATCTATATTTATTAGAATCCTCAAATTCTAACATTGTTTTAATTTGTACGGGTTTTTTCAACCAACCCGAAAGGGTATTTAAAAGTATCTAATCCCCTTCTTTTTTTTCCTAATTTATTTTGGCATTACATTTGTGTAATTAAACTCTCAGTAAAAAATTTAGAATTTTTCACTTTTAAATCCCTATTTTTTTGGGGGAGAGATGTAATATGATATGATTCTTAATTTCATTTACATTTTGTAAATTATATAGAATTAATGTTTGTTTGGAGATTAATGTGTGCACAGGTGAAAGGGGCTTCAAATATTTACCCACGTGAAAGTCACATACAGAAAAAGAAAGGATTTATTACTATATGAAATAATTTTCATGTTTTATATAATTTCAAATGTTTGCAGGTTAAATATTTTGGAAAGTAAATTCATATTCGTGTTCTTTGGTCCCTTCTAAAAGGATTTGACTTGAAAAACTACAGTTTATAGTTAATCTATAACTATATCTTATATAATTTCAAAACTATATTATTATTTTTAAATAAAAATATATATAATATAGAACAAGGTTTATATAATAATTTATATAAACAGCATATTAAAATTTATATAGTTTTAAAAAAAATATATATTAAAAGCCTTAAACCATATTAAAATTACATGGGATTGAGGGAAGAGTCAACAGGCAATATTGTATGCCTGATTTTAAATCATATTTAAACTTAACTTATAAATCTAGGCATATATAATTTTTTAAAAGGAAACAAACCTAAGTTTGAATCATATTTTATATATGGTTATTTTAAACCGCTTAAAATATAAATTTTATTAGATTTAGTTTATATATGTTTTAAAAAAATCAAAGTGCTTACTTTTTTAGTAAGGGGGCCCGTGTTTATTTCTTGGCCATGAAGGGATTACTTTTTAAATCTTAATACTTATTAAATAAAACCTAACATGTGTCCCTAACCATTTATATTATTCATATAAGGGGGCGGCTCCATTCATTTAGATCTTATAGTTTATAAAAATTATATAAATAAACTTATTTAAAGGTTTTCTTTTATATAAGAGTGAGAGTGGAGAATAAAATGAGAAAATATCTCAGGTATATTTATTAAAATATTGGTAGTTATAGCCACATAAAAGTTTTAAAAATTTTAACTTGCAGGAATTATATAAAATATTTTACAATATTTCCATAATTTTAAATGTGTGCGGAGTAAAATTAAGAGTAAATGAAAGGAGGAGACAAGGTTCATGAAAATAGGGATTTCAATTTATTTCATTGGTCGGGTGAAATTACGTGTCCCCTATGTACAATATGCAGGTTAATCTATACTCTCATAAATTTACTTGCACCTGGTAAAATTCTTTTAACCTGGTCTATGTCCTTTAAACCCCTTTAATAACGGTTATGTGTTTTTAATATAAAAACAATATACTATAGTTTATAATTTTTATGAACTATATGTTGTTTTTTATTTTCATTCTATAAATTATATACATTTTTTAATAAAAAAGTGTATATATTTTTACATTATAAATTATAATAGGTTATTATAATGTGTTAAAATATAACCTCCTTAATATTATACAAAAGAAGAAATTCTAGAATTTCACATTCTAGAAATATACAACAAGTTTTAGTTTCATTAAATTTGAAGATCAAATGACCGTCATGGTAGACCAAACATAAGACAATATGACAACCATTTAGACGTCAAATTTAATCTTGTAGGTTCTAGGAAACTTTAATTGTGTTAAAATTGACGGTCATTTAGACGTAAAATTTAAGTTGACTAGATTTTTGTCTACATTAATTTTTTTTCAGAAATTTAAAGTCATGCATTCTTAAGGGTCTCTTCTTCACTTCTATATGGTCGGAAATAGTTTTTTATATAAATCTGGGGTATAATGCAGAGCCCTTTATAATGTGGGTTATTATTTTGATCATGGGAGGTTAATTAGTATGTATTGTAATAACATAATTAGTTATGATCAAATAGTTTCTTTAGATCTGATTCTATTAAAAGTGTTATTTTTATCAATAAATATGTATCTAACTCTGTGGTACATTGTATATTTAATAGGGTGTGTTTTACAGGTTTAGGAAAATAATGACGTCCAACTATTTCTGTCTTGACAAAACCTAGATTCTGAATGAAACCAACTACAACATTTGGGTCAAAATATAATTTATGGTGAGGAAACTCTAGATGATTGTTTATAGATCTAAGGTTGCTCCCATTGTTCATCAAGCAACTGTAGATAACATGAATGCATTCTTGCAACGAATGTAAGATGTTCTTTCTATGCAATGTGAACGATGAGTACTTTCTACACATTGGTAATATCGAACATCCGAAAGAGGTATGGACACAACTAGAATCCATGTATGAAGGATAATTGGTATATATCAAGGATAGTAATTATAGTATAATAGCTAAAAGAATTCAAAGAAATGATCTATATATTTTTGATGATTTCTCTTTTGCATCTTGTTTTATATCTTAGAGTTTGAATAATTCAAAACTATGACATGAAAGGTTAGGACATGTTAATTATCGAAGCTTATATGAAATATATAGATATAGTCTAGTGAAAGGTTTACATGTGTTGTCTTCTTCTCTTGAAGTTACTTCATTAAATGCTTATAAATGATGGTTTTGATTCTGATTTAGTAAATGGTCATGATGATGTTTTGATGCTATAGATGTTTCTGAAACTCTTATCTTCCTAGATAAGAAATTAAATTGGGCTCAATCTATGTTAAAAACTCAAATCCTATTAACCTTAGGAAAATGACCAGAAGCCATCATATATACCATGCATTAATTACCTTGTATAAAACTGAGTTGTGAAGTATTATAGGGTCTAGGTGGATATACAAAGTAAAATATAATAGTGATGTTAGTATTAACAAATATAAAGTTAGACTTATTGTTAGAGGTTTCACTCAGAAAGTTGGTATTGATTATGTTGAGACATTTCTTGTAGCTAAAATGAGTATTTTTAGGGCCTTATTTGTAATTTCCACTCAATTTTGGTGGGAAATCCACCAAATGGATAAGAAAAATATTTTTTTAAATTACGATAATTAAAAGAAGAACTTACATGTTTTAACCTAAAGGATTTGAAGAAATTGGTAAAGAAAACTATGTTTGTAAGTTGATAAATCCTTGTATGGTTTAAAATAAGCTCTTAGAGTTTCGTATGCAAAAATTGTTTCCTTCTTTAAATTGTTAGGTTTTGTTAATTGTTCTTCTAATAATGATATATTCATTAAGTAATAAGGCTCACATATTATCATATGTATATATGTTGATGATTTACTTATGTCTGGTGACAATTTTGATTTAATTTGTACGATTAAAGAGAAATTGAAGTAGTACTTTGAAATGAATGAGTTAGGTCTCTCACAACATGTTATTTGTATGATTGTATTTCATTCTATTTTTATTTTTCAAAACACAATATGCAACTATTATATTGAAAAAGTTTCTTATGATTGATTGTAAAAAATTTTCTACTTCAATGGAAGTTGGAATAAATATTGATCATAAATCTGCATATGAAAAAGGTTGATCCTATTTTATATACGTTGTTAATTGATAGTTTAATTTATCTAACTATAACTAGATCAGATATTTCTTATACAAAAGGAATTACTTCAAGGTTTATGAAAGAACCTTTTTTAGAGATCATTGGAAACTTGCAAAAAAAATTAGATATTTGAAAGGAACAATCAATTATGAGTTGCATTATAATAAGAATGAAAATGCTATCTTATATGGATTTCGTGATTCTAACCATATTGATGTTGTGTTATAAAATATACTGGATATATGTTCAAGTTTTTTAGTGTAGGAACCATTATTTGGAACAACAAATACAATCAACAGTATCTATTTTTTCTATTGAGGTAGAAAAGTAAAATGGAAGAAGTAAAAAAACCATGTGACTGCAACGGATGTTGGTAGAGATACACATGAAAGCTAAAGAAAGTATTTATCTTCTATGTGGTTGTCAGAGTTGTATTACTCTTTATTAAGAATCTAGTTCAACATTAGAGGACAAAGAACATTGAGATACATATACGTGTTACCTATGATAAGGTGCAAAGTGATGAGATAAATCTCAAATTCATGTTGACTGAAGAGCATGTTGCTGACATCTTCACAAAGTCCTTGAGTGCTACAAAGTTTTGTCACTTTCATGAAAATATTGGATTGTCAGAGTTTCCATTGAGGGGGAGTGTGCATGACAATGCCACCTCCTAATGGAACTTGATTTTTATAAAAAGACCTTCGGGTATTTGTAAAAGACCTTCGGGCAAGTGTAAAGACCTTCGAGCATTATACCTCCTCGACTTCTTTTTTAGAAAGAAGTGTAGAAAGATCTTAAAGGCAGGTTTTTAATAAACTCTTTAGTGCTATTGAGTTTATTGGTAAATATCCAGTACAAACATATTGTTAAGGAGGTCCTTGGATGTGAAAGACTCCTATATGCTTGGGTTCAATAACTTTTTATGAGAACTTGTGAGAATATGTAAATCTCACAAATCATACTTAGCCATTGATCATGGGATGATCTTTGGGATTCTAAATCTTTTTTTACCAAAAGGTAAATTGAGTATGAAGAATATGTTATAATTCTTTCAACTGATATGCTAGTCCAAAACCTTTATGGTTTAAGGATTGTAAATCCTGTAGTGTAATATGGGCATGTAATCTATCAGTATATATTATGTTATCCCACTTAACATTAAGGGGGAGTGTTGGAACATAATGATTAAGTGGTCTGACCAACCCTTAATGTATATGGGTCCATCACTAATATATAGGTTAATATTTAATAATATGAAATATTTCCATTTCTATTATTAAATATGTTAACCTAGGTATATACTTTAGGTTAAAGATTTAATATCATGAAATGATTATATTTCTAATATTAAATATTATAAACTTAGGTGTATGTGTCAACTATTTTAGGTTGAAAAGGTGGGTCGGGAGACATACTCGATCACCTTATATAAAAAGGACTTTAGGTCCTTATTTGATATATTCAGGAAATATATCAAAGGTGTGCAAATCAAGTGATTTGGTTTTACCCGTGGTAAATAGGGTTTCAAAGGATGAGGTGGTCTTACTAGATGTAAAATAAGTTATCTGAAGTAAAAAGTTATTTTTAAAGTGGTTTTTACCATATTGGGGTTTTCCACTATAAATACTGTGTCACTTGTGTTATTTATTTCATGTAAGTATTTTATTTATTTACTTATGTTATGATGTAATCTTTATTTAAATATTTATTGTAACATTATGTAATATGCAAGTTGATTAAATCCGTATTTATTAGAATCCTCAAATTCTAACAGAACAAACAAGGAGGAGGATACAAGATGATAAAAGATGACAGAGTAGAGGGTGAAATCAGGAAAAAGGGAGAGAGGATAATAAAAAAGATATAGTTAAGGAGATGAAAAGATCAATGGAGATAAATGATGGAAAATGAAGGAGATGAGGAAGAATAAGATTTTAAAGAAGATGAAATATATTATAGAATAGAGAAAAGAAAGAAACTAGAGAAGATATCAGGAAGGTATGGATAATAAATGAGAAAAGAAGGGGAGGGGAATATTGTACAGACTGAATGGAAATACATATAGAAGGTGGGAGGATAAAAAATATGGAATAGTGAGGAAGAAACAGGGTAACAATACGGAAGTAAGAAGAAGGCACAAGGAAAAAAGGAGAAGAAGATGTAAAGAAAGAGAGAGATAAGAATGAAGATTTCAAAGGAAGAGAGGACAACAGAGGAAATGATGTAGAAGGAAGGGAATGAAGAATGAAGATATGATGTGGAGAGTGGGTAACATAAGAAAAGTAGTGAGGAGAAAGAGAGTAGGAATGACACAGAGTTGAAAAGTTGTAGAAATGCGTGAGATGAGGATAAGAGGGTTGTCTGATGTGGACAGTAAAAATATTGAAAAGGGAAAAGGGAAGATGGAGAGGTGGCAAAGAAGTGACAAGAAATGGTGGAGGTGGAGATAAGGAAGGTGAGGAAAGAGAGAATGGATGATGGAGGAGGCAATGCTAGTCAAACAATGTTAGGAGAATACCAAAAATAATTATTGTTAATGAAGGATGAGAGGAAAAGTGAAGAAAGTTAAAAACTGAATGGGGGATGGAAGAGGCAATGCCAGTGAAAGGACATTAGGGGAAGACCAACAATAATGATGGTTGGTGCAATATGGAGGAAGGAGTGGAAAATAAATGGATAAGGATGAAGAGAGTGATAAGGGCAAAGAAAAATCATATAGAGTGGTTTTTAGGGGTCGAAGAACAATAATTATTAGCGTGGAAATCAAATATGATCATGAAATAATTTTAGGGGGAGACCAATAACAATGATAGTTAGATATGAGAGTGGATATGTGGGAGAATTTTAAAAGATAGAATGGAAAGAGTAAATAAAGGAGGAATGATGATCTGTGAAAAGATGAAAGCGAGGAGAGGATGAACAAGGTGAAGGTGAAGAAAGAAGACATGAAAAGAATGGTAGGAAGTGGTATGAAGGATGATGGATCAAGAGGAAGAAAATAGGGGAAAGGAGTATAATTTCAAGGTGGAGATGGTGGACGTACTCCGTGATTGGATAGGTTGAGAAATGGTAATCATAGGAGGAAATTTTGGTTAGTGGGGGAGACCGGGAGGAAGGAACGGTCAATAGATTAAATAGTGAGTGAGAAGAAGATGTAGTTTATAATGATATGTCTACTTTAAAGGAAATCCTTAAGTAAGAAAGTCACACGGAAGAAGTGATTAAGTAAGATTTCAAACAAGAAGACGTCAACATAGGTTGTAAGAATATGTGATGATGGGGAATGCTACAATAAGGTGAAGGGTGAGGATGTGTATTAAAGGGTGGGGATTTGTATAAATATTAGGTAAAATTATGAAGTTGAAAGCGGAAGAATGGAAGGAAAAGACACAAAGTAGTGGAAGGGGATGAGAATGGTGAGAAGGATGATGTGGGGATAAATGATGGGTGAATAAAAGTGATGAGTGATGATGAATGGATCAAAGACATGTTGACCATGGTGGGGGATGATGAGTTATAGAATAGTGATCTCTCCTTGAGAAATATCATCAAGTAAGATTCACAATCTGCAATGGTGATCAAGTAGAATTCCCAAACCGAAAGGTGTATTATAGATGATATTAATAGATTCTAACAAAATCATTGAGTTATTGATGATGTTAACAGATGTTAACATAATCATGGAATTATGGATGATGTTAATAGATGTTATCCTTAAAAGTAAACATATGGATATAGATAACATGGTTTGAAATTAGATATATAAGGATGTAGCCTCAATAAAAGGTGACTGTAATGAAATAAATGACACATAATCGTAGCAAGGAATGCATGAGGAAATGATGCTTCAAACTAGATTGTAGGTAAACAAGAAGGGGAACCACTCGAGGCATTGCACTTGTAGCCAATAGCAGGTGTTAACACATAGCCAACCATAGTTAGTTATATCAAGGATCATGTCTAAAAGATGCAGAGTGGACTCATAAACCTAAAGTTGACATGAAAGAGGGGCATAGATGTGAATTGTATGTGGGGATATATGTTCTCCATAGGTGGGTTTTCCTAGGTCTATACACCAGCTCTATGTCAAGGGAAATGCAAATTGATCAGTGCGGGAATTTTGTTATAGATGAGAAAGCCAATCGACGTGGGAAGATTTCTTTGGATGATTACTTTGGATGTTTTATGCTTTTGCTTTATGAGATGAAAGGCTGATCAATTTGGGAAGCCTTCAATTCCATGATATATAGGGAGTATCCATCCTTCGAGGGAGTGGTCTACTTAGTGCTTATATATATTATTTTTCTTTTGACAAATGGCAAGGATGATACATGCATGATAATTGTCCTTCGATGGATCAGTCTATCATATGAAATTATGTGATTTCATAAACAACTTTCCTTCAAGGGATCAATTTGTTTACTTTTGAATTTTGACAATGAGTATCCATATATTTTTAACATGGGGAAGATTTGGATATAGTCAGATAGACCACTTAGGAGAGGACAATGAATGCACAAGTGACACCTATGGACCCTTAGTGTGTTTTCAATAGGTAAGTAAGAGGGCGATGGATGTAATTATCATGGAGTTATCACCAAATGGAAGAACCTATTCATAAGGAATATGCTATGAGCAAAGTTGTGGTGCCCATATTTGAGGTCACAACTAGGAAAGAAACGATAGACCACATAATTTCATATCATTACAAGGAGAAATGGAAATGGATGATTGTGGATGGATTATTATGGATGTAACTAAGTTTACATTAGTAAGTATGTTAACAATAGAATGGCCGCAAGTGCAATGTATTAAGAGGTTTTGTTTCCGGTTTACCATCAAGAGAATTGAAATGATATGCTCATGACCTATACATATGCATGATAATGTAAGGTCCAATCTAGTTTGGAAAAAAATTTCCATGTTGGATCCTTTCTAGAGTAGTAAAATTTTGATTTTATTTAAGGACAAGGTCACTGATGTTAAATTTGTGTTCCTTGAGATGTTTTTTGTAAACATGATTGATGTGCTCTTGATATACTTGGTGATGTTCAAAAGCAAGAAGGTGGATTTCATCTAACAATTCGAGTTGTGTGAAACATTATTTGAGATAATATTCATAAGAGATGAAGTCGCGAAGAGAAATGCGCTAGGATTTTGGACTTTGAGAGGAATAATGGATTCAGATCTATAAATAAGAGAGAAGGGAGTAGTGCCTGTAGATGTGCGGATGCTAGTCCTATAAGCATGGAGAGATAATGGAAGATGAAGATGTCAATTACGACTTGATTTATCAATAGTCTTGGCAAGGATGTTGTAGAGTTTTTTATTAGTTGTTGTGGTTTGGCCATTAGCTTGAGGATAGTGTGGAGAAGAGAAGCTAAGATTAATGTTAAATGAGTAGTAAATCTTCATGAGGTATTTGTTTTTGAAGGACATTTCGTTATCCGTGATGATTTTATGGTGGATGCTGAAATGAAAACTGATGTGATGATTGATAAAGTTGATAATTTGGTTAGATTTAGTGGATGTAAGTGGAATAACTTCTACCCATTTAGTGAATTACTCAGTATTGGTGATAGTAGAATGATGGCACTAAGAAGAATGTAGATTGATGGTGCCAATGAGGTCGAGCCTCCATTGTGAGAAGGACCATAAAACCTGGGACGACTGTAGATCCCGACTAGGGATGTAGATATGATTAGAATGCTGCTGACATTTAACACACTTTTTAACATACTCACAACAATCTTGGTTGAGGGTAAGCCAATAATAATCCATGCGAAGAACACACTTGACGATAGCTAAACCACTAAAGTGGGGTACTACAGATACCGTCGTGTACTTCTTGGATTACAAGAGTGGATTCATGAGACTTAAGGTAATGAAGAAAAATGCCTTCAAATCCACGCTTATAAAGAATGCTGCCAAGGATGACATAACAGTTAGCACATTGAAGAAAGGACCTCTTACCATTTTTAGACAAGTCGGAGGGAATGATGGATTGAAATAGATAATCGAATATCTGAGAATACAAAAGGTCATTTGGATTAAGGTCAACATGGTTGAAACATGGAAGATCATGAATGTGAGCAAACTTGTCCTAATGTCGAACAACAATAGAGAGACGTTCTTCTTCAGCTATTAAGGGAATGAGAGAAGCGATGGAAGCCATAGTGTCTACGAAGTGATTAGATGATTGAGGGATAATTTGAATTGTATAGAAATAAAATACCCCAAGAAGAAAGTTGATGATATCCTTATACTTTTTCAAGATAATATTTTTACACTGATAGAAACCTTTTACTTGATTGATGATGAGTTAAGAGTCCCCATAGATATCAAATATTTGGACACCTAGCAAGATAGTTGTTTTGAGACCTAGGATATGAGCTTCATACTCAACCATATTATTCATACACTCAAAATTAAGCTTTTTTGTGATGGGGATAGGAGTGTCCTAAGGAGGAATGATGATGACATAAGTGCCCCCCCCCCCCCCCCCGCCCCCGCCCCCTTGCTGACACTTAGAACCATCAAAGAAGAGAGTTATATTAAGCGGGTGGAATTCATGTTGGAAATTGAAGATAGCCTCATCAGGGAAGTACTCGCAAGGAAGATTATTATCTTGAAGAGGGACATTGGATAACTTGTTGGTGATAGCTTTCCCCTTAATTGCCTTTTGAGAGATAAAATCTAGGTCAAAATCTATCATGAGCATGAACCATTGAGTCATACAATCATTGTGATATGACTTAGATTTCATGGTTTTGAGAAGACGAAAGCTAGTGACAACATGCGTCTTATGATTGAGAAGATAATGAAGAAGTTTATAAGTGGTGAAGAAAAGAGTGAAATAGAGATTTTCAGCTTCAGTGTAGCGAGTCTCAAAATCATGAAGAGTGCGATTGATGTAGTAGATGGCTTACACATGACCGTGCTCATCATGATGCACCAACATAGATCCTACAACATGATCAGAGGCAAAGACATAGAGATAGAAGGGATTCCCCTCATGTGGATGTATAAGCATTGACGAAGGTAAGAGATATTGCTTAATATTATCAAAGGTTTGCTGACAATCATGATCCCAATTGAAATCAAAGTCGTTATGAAGAAGATGGTGGAAAGGCTAGCAATAATTAGATAACTGCGAGATGAAGCGATGGATGGATTGAAGACAACCTTGAAGACTACGAAGTTGCTTCAAATTTGACAGAGGAGGCATCTTGAGGATGTTCGTAATCTTGGTGGGGTTAACTTTAATACCCCTAATAGAAATGATGAAGCCAAGGAGCTTACCGGTAAGGACTCCAAACACGGACTTAGATGGAATAAGGTGAAGGAATAAATGAATAAGGTGCTCAAAGAGGACTTAAAGAATGGTGATATGATTATGTTGATGTATATATTTTCCCAAAAGGTAATTGACGTAGTCCTCAATAATTTTGTGGATGAGATCACAGAAGATATAAGTCATAGCCCACTGATAAGTGACTCTGGAATTCTTCAAACCAAACGGTATGACACGATAGAAAAAGGTCCCCCAAGGAGTGATGAAAGAAGTCTTATGTTGGTCTTCTGGTGTGATAAGGATCTGATTGTAACCATAAAAACAACGTGTAAGAGACACCATCTCATGGCCAGTAGTAAGGTCTACAAGTTGATCGATGGTAGGAAGGGGGAAATCTTCTTTAGGGAAAGTGAGATTTAAATCTCAAAATTCTGTGTAGCTACGAAGTTTTCTATATGCTTTTGTGATAGGTATGATATTAGAAACCCATTGGGTATAGTCAATGGGGATGATGAATTTGGTGGAAATAAGGCATTGCAACTCTTCTTTAATAAGGAGCGCAACTCGAGGATGCATGCGATGAAGCTTCTGCTTAATTGGCTTAGCATTGCGAAAGGTGAAGATATTGTGGACAACTATGGATTGATCGAGGCCTAAAATGTTAGAGTATGAACCTACGAAGGCTTGGATATTGCGGGAAAGTATCGTGGTGAAGTATTCAAGCTCCCGCAGATCAAAGGATTGACCAAATTTTAGAATACGAGGCTCCTGAGGAGTCTCGATATTGATACCAAAGGTGGCTTCATTTAGAAGAGTAGATGTGTCAGATGGTAAGGTCTTATGAAGATAACAATATTTCACCGCCATGTGGGAAAGAATGACGTCTTCATTAGTGCACTGGAGAATGTCAATGACAGAAGAGTCTTCTTCTATTCATTTCTAGATGTTGAAGAGAAAGGGACATAGCCTGATTTTCACATTGATAAATAACCGGTTCTAAGGTGATGGTAGAGACTAAAAAAAGATAGAATCGATAGACATAGTTTCATCGATATCCATAGCCTTATAGGACAGAGATGATGGATATGACATGTCCATGATCATTGTAGATGGTGGAATGGAATTGATGGATTGTTATTTATAACCTAGCCCAAAATTTTCATGGGGTTTGTGAGATTTATTATTAACCAGGTCATGTAGACCATGTTCATAACATCCCAGGCCAAATCCCTTCCATTCATAATGTTGAAGATACATGTGGGTGAAGGATGGTTTGTTGAGGAAACCAATACCATCGGTATATGGTCAGGCGTGAGGATGGTCATCGATGTGATAAGAATGGGAATCGACACCACCATAGACAAGATTTGTACCTAGATTTGGTGGGCCAAAAGGAACGATATCCTTGACATCAGGTTGGTATATTGGAGCTTTGTCGGGTCTACAAAGGAAATGAGGCATGGGGAATGTGTTGAGCATGAGAAGATGATACTCCCCCAACATAAGGTTGTCCATGACCTTATATAAGGAATCATTATTTAGGAGCTTGGATGAAGAGATGGATGAACTAGTGGATGGTTGAGATGGGTCATTTTTGGGAATGAGGACATCATTGGGTCAATAAGTCATGTTGCATTCTTGAAAGGGAGAAGCATTAGCGGGGAGAATCAAGATATTTCCATCATGTCCATATTTGATGTAACGATTAAGTGTGGAAGGGACATAATGCATGACAAGAATCTAAGGTCATCCAAGAAGGACATTGTATTGAAAATCCCCTTTTATGATATAGAAGAATTCATTGAGGATATTCTCATCAATGTGGATAGGAAGGACAAATGTCCCCAAGGCAGGGGCGATAACATCATTGAATACATGAAGGACCACAGGTGTTTGGGTGATAGTGAATTTAGGGATCTTGAGATGATAAAAGTTATGTGATGGAATAATGTTTATACTTGCCCCATTGTCAATCATGGATCATCGAATGAAGGTTTCGTTGATTCTAACTGTGATGGAAAAGTGAAGGTCATGGTCCTCAGGTGGGATGTTTGGTATCTCAGCATCATCAAAGGAGATGGAAGTAAAAGTCGTAATTTCTCCTACGAGAGATGTAAAAGGATGAGTCTCATCGCTAGATGTCGGGATACGTGTTAAGGCTTTAGTGAGAGCATGTCTATTGTCTGGAGAAATTAGGATAAACTCATAAAGTGTCATTTTAACTAGGGAATGATGATTTTTTTGAAAATGCTTTATTCAATAGGTCGAGGGGAAACTTTTGATGCATAATCACAACACCCTTGATTTTTTGCAACTCGATAGATTGAAACTGTGAGTGTGATTGCATAACATGGAGCTTTTCCCAAAGTGCGGGAATTTGTAATCGAGAAATCTCTTCGGATGAAGGTCAGTTCCTATTCCTCTATTTTGATACACACACTCAAATTGTAAAATATCTATCCTAAAATCTACTCTAACTTTCCAAGGAGACATGGTAGGAAAGATTGCAAGAAATTAAACCTAAGCTGATGGAGGTGATGCACCAAGAGGAATGCTAGACACCGGCTTTGCATGGAGATGAAAACCAATAAGTTTGAAGGGGGATGAATACACACCACAAGTTAAATAATTTTTATGAATTCATTCACCATTAAAGATAGATCATTAAATATGCAACAAAATTTAACATGCATAGTTAATGATGAGGCCATAAATTGGCCATAAATTACCATTATTTTGTCCTTCCAAGTTACCTTTGAAAGTGGATTTAAATGTAATCTTGGAACTTATAGTTTGTTTAAGATAGAATATAGGATATATGTCTTGTTCATTCTTTAGAAGTATTTTTTAATCTATTTTTTTGACTAATCCTGTTGATTATTTAGGAAAGATGCAAAGTCTTATGTATGCAGGCCATAAAGGAAAGATAATGCCAGTTCTGAGAAAAGTGGAATTGATAATGGATTGTATATCTAAACTCAAATATTATTTCATATCCAGATTTATATTAGAAAATTATGCAAGTTCAAAAAAATAATCATATCATTCCGAGATCGTGTGCAAAAGTTATATATGTTTTTAGTTAGCTTAAGAACAATTGGAGTTAGCTCCGGAACTTTCACTTTTAGTTCCAGAACTTGCATATTTAGTTCTGGAACTTGTAGATTTAGTTCTGAAACTTGTAAATTTAGTTCAGGAACAATTGGAGTTAGCTTTGGAATAATGGGAGTTAGCTTCAGAACAATTGGAGTTAGCTCCAAAACTTTCAGTTTTAGTTCCGGAACTTAAAAATTTAGTTCTGGAACTTGAAGTTTTAGTTTCGGAACTTGCATAAAATGAGGAATTATGAATAATCAAATAATCAAATGGGAAATTAGAGAGAGGGTTTTTGTTTAAAGAATTTTTTTTAACAAAAACCTCATTCATATTTTCTACAAGTTTTACCAGTAAGGAGAAATCTAACTTTTAGTGAGCTGCAGTCTAAGGAAAAGTGTATTAGACAAGCACCAAAAGTTCCACAGCCAGAAACATAAAAATCAAATACAAACTCTGAGAGAGGTTTTTTGTTCATAGATATGTTTTTAAAAAAAAAAATCATTCAGATTTGCTACAGGTTTTACCAATGAAAAGTAATATAACTTTTAGTGAGATGCAGTCCGAAGAAAAGTGTATTAGACAAGCACCAAAAATTCTACATCCACAAACAAAAAAGTCAAATGGAAAATATGAGAGAGGTTTTTTGTTCATAGAATTTTTTTAACAAAAACATCATTCATAGTTGTTACAAGTTTTACCAATTAAAAGGAATATAACTTTTAGTGAGTTGCATTCCAAGGAAAAAGTGTATTAGACGAGCACCAAAAGTTCCATAGTTAGAAATAGAAAAGTCAAATGAAAAAATCCGGGAGAGGTATTTAGTCAAAGTAATATTTTGAGTAAAAACCTCTTTCCAATAAAGTAGGAGAATAAAATCAATGTGATTCTTGTCATAAAAAAACAAGGGGGAATATTTTGGAGTAAATATTCCTAAAATAAGTGAGATAAGACTTCGACTCCAATAATATATCTCTCTCCATATTTTGTGGAGATGGAGATCTTAGTTGTGAGGACCGGAATAAAAATAAAATTAGATTGTATTTCCCAAAATAAGGAGTTGGTTGGATGCATGAATTATAAATGCAACCTCCCACACTCTTATATGTAATTTTCACTACCAATAATAATATATTTGTTCTTCCTCATTAATATTCTGAGAGAAATTGTTATGAAGGTTTTGAATTAAATTTAAATGTATGAATTAAGTCCTCTTCCAAGGAATGATCTGACCACTCATTCCAAGGAAAAAAGGATCAATGTTTTTATGTTCAGTTCTTTATTTTGTAGTTTTCCTTTTGTTGTAAATTTCTGATTTCATGTTATATGATCTTTCTTTCCGTACAAATTCTGTTGTGAACCTGCATGTGTCTGATTTATCTTTTGTTCATTTTGATTTGAAAATTTCATTTGTGCAAGTGTCTTTCCTTGATGCAAACTTTATTTATGTAAGTGTGCCTTTACATTTTTGCATGAGTGATTTATTTTATGCAAGTTTGGATTGTGTTTAACGGAGTTGTTTTCCAAATATCTTTTTTCTCTTAATGCATACAACCATCATACACCAGCCATAGATTGACATTATTAATGGAGAGGATTGACAACTCTCATCAATTAACAAAAATTACAATGAGAGATTAGGAGAATGCAATGAACACAAGAGAGGGTTGAACTTCATCCACAGACTTATATTATTGATCCACATATTTGATACAGTGCATTACAATGGTGAAGAGGCACTAATTTTCATTATAACTTTAATGGGAGGTTTGAACTCCATAAATTCACTTATAGACAAGAGAAGAAGGGAGGGTGCAAAGGAAATATTATCTGACCTTTTGAAATGAGACCCTTCTTACAATATATATGAAGAATGAGAGAAGGGAGAGAGAAGGAATTCGAAATCTTGCTTCAACAACCCACAAATGCATTAAAATCACTTGCAACAATGATGGGTGCCACTGCAAAACCCATGCCTCTATGTACTTTGCCTTGTTGCAAAAGAAAAGAAACCCATACCTCATAATTATGGTAGGTGAGAAATTTAGAAACCCCTCTTCTAAAATGGAGGACTTTATTTCCCCTAATTTGAAATACAAGACACTGAGGGCTTTCCAAAAAGTCCTATTTTGTGCAAATCCGAGCTTCCAGTCAAAAGTTATGGCCATCTGAAGATGAGGGTACCATACTGCAATAAATGTCAATGGTAATCTCTTCCTTTTTAGACTCCAAATTGCATCGCATCCTCTGAAATTTGAAATTTCATATTTTTGGGATTCTAAGCTTCGAGCATTTTGATTTTGGAGTTTGGGTTATTGTTCATGGCTCAATTTGGCTCAAGAGTTATGAAATGCCAAAACTCCAAACTCTAAAATTTGGAATTCAAAGTTTGGACTCTGAAACCATGTCGTGTGACACTATTCATCACTTAATTTAAAATTCCTGAAATTTTGAAACTTCAAAGTTTGAAATTAAGACTTTGGGTTTCAGACCTTTGCATTTTTCAGGGTTTTGGGACTTTAGGTTTCAGGGATTTAGGACTTCGGGTTTCGGGGTTTCAGGGTTTCCTGACTTTGGATTTCGGGGTTAGATTATCTGTTTAACACATAAAACCTTCGAAATCCTAAAATCCCGAAGTTTGGATTTCAAACATTGGGTTTCAGGATTTTCTTTTCCCCACGTAACACTGTTCACCATGAGCTCATGAAACCTTTGAAACTCTGAAACCCCCGAAGTCTTAATTTCAGACTTTAAGTTTCAGACTTCCTGCTCCTTTTTTGCGCTTCTTTCCACCGATTCCCCAATTTATTCTTCTTCCTACCACTGAATGACCATGACTTTGAAGTCTCAATTGAGGCTTCAGAATTTCTTCATTTCTTGAAGTAGCTCAAACTCTTGAGCTCCTTTGTAATTTGCTCGACTTGCCTAACCTATTTAGCTAATCCCAAAGTGTGATTTCCCATTTCCAAATCGATCCCTCATTTTTTCTCCATGGGGTCATGTTTGTCCAATTTCTCCCAAGGGGCAAAATCAGATAACATTAGCTAATATGGAAACTTTGGGTCTTGATGATGATGGGGATGGGGATGGAGATGAAGTGGGCTCACTAGACGGAGTGGAAACCATAACCATAGGTTTTGATGGGGGTGTGGATTAGGTAAGCTCCTTAGGAGGAGGGATAGAAATAAAGGTCCTTAATTTTGATTGGGCGGTTGGTTTGGAGTCATGTGGTCCCGAACAAGTAGTTATTCTAACAACATTGATGAATAAGGGGGGACCATCCTTAAAAGGACCTTCATTTGGTAGTGGGATTGAAAACAAATTCCGTGATGAATGAGGTGACTTGGATATTCTAGTATATGAATTTTGAGATGGAGATGTTGATACGATTGGTGGAAGGATTGGCTCCCCCTCATCAAGGAGGTCATTTTTGTTGATAATTTTATTGATGATTGCTTGAGGAGATCTACACTTTTTGGTGTTGTGACCTGGTGCACGATGGTATGCACAAGTAAGGTTAGAGTAAAACCATGAGGGTCTTAGTACATTTGGATCAAAGGTTTTTTATTGATGGTAGAGTGATTTCCAAAGCTTGGAGTAATTGGTAAAATATTGTCATATAATACCCCAAGGGAATAGGTGATGATTTGGCTATATATGAAGGGGTTTGTGATGAAGGTTTGATTTGAGGTGATTTTATGGGAGAACTTAATTTTGACTTAGATTTGGAGGAGGATGGAAATGGTTTTGTTTGATTTTGAATCTTATTTGATGATGTGGATGGCTTAGATTCAGTTTTGGGAGTAAGAGTGGTAGATGGTGTAGAAGAAGGTTGTTGTTCTATTGTCTTACTAGTGGTGGGAGTTTTGAATGAAAGGGGTGGTCCCAAAATGGAAGAGGATGTCACTAAGGATGTTGATGGTGTGACTTTAAGGGAATTGGTCTTAAGGGAAGGAATATCTAGTTTCTTATATGGATGTGTAAGAGACTTCTGAATAGGGACAAAAAGACTCTTAGCATTTTCTTGTGGAGATTTATCCTTGGTGAAAGTAGTAGCATATTTAGTTAGAGCATCTATGGTGATTGGTCTTGGTAGAAGTTTCGGTAATATTTATGGTGGAAGAGGTTTCTGCATGATGTGTTTAACAATGTCCAAAGGGGAGATTGATTGCATGGATTTAGGATGAATGGATGTAGATATTGTGGGTGTTGTTGATGTGATATAACTATCATTTTTATTTGTATTGATTATGGGAGTAGGCGATGGGGTAGTCATAGGTGTAATTTTGGTTGTTGGTGTAGAGATGATTGGTTTTGTAGATGGGGCATGAATATCATTTGTGGTTGTTTTAGGTGGGGGCAGTTATGTCATAAATGTTTCAAGGGGTACCATAGTTATATTTGAAAATTGAGATGTAGACTTATGTGTGATTACATCAGAGGATGTGATTGATGTGGAAATTGGTGAAGAAAGGGGTAAAAGGGATGAAGTTATAGATGATGAGGATGACAAAGTTGGTGTAATAAAATCCAATGAAGTTTTGGTTGCCATGATGGTTAGAGAGGGGTTGGAATTAGGTGTAGGTGTCGTAGATGATGATGTTGTAGATGATGTCAATATTTGGTCCACATTTTTATTGATGTGTGCATTAGGTGCTTGAGATGTAGAAGGTTAAGTCTAATTATCAGGTGGATGGTTATTAAAAGGTTGTTTAAAACATCCAAGGGTTAATTAGGTGGCACATTAGGGTTGTGCACTTGTAGTTTTCCCAAGTCTATGAGTTTTTGAACCATATCATTAAACATATGATAACTTTCAATATCATGGTCGTGGACTTGGTGATATTTACAATAGTGCTCTTCACGATACCATTACAATTTAGGTCGTGTCTTGTTGAATGGTCTAATGGGTGGAAATCGAATGATCTTAACTGCCAGTAATTTTTACAAAATTGAATTGTATGACTCCACAAGAGGGGTGTTATTAAGGGTTGGTCTAAGAGATATTTGTGGATGCTCCATGTGATAGGTTGATGTGGATGAGGACTTAACCATGAATACATTGATAACATTCTTAGTTTGATCACAATGCGTGGAAGGTTTGGTGAACTCTGTTTTAGGTTTTTTCGATCGAAGCTTAAGGTGACATTTCTCAAGGGCACAAAGTTCAAGTTTGTGAGTCATAGTGAACGCCTCTTCAAAGGTTTGGAAAGATTGAATTTGAAGAGTTGAGGAGATGTGCTTCACACAAGAGCATGAAAATAGTTCAATAAGTTCAGTTTATGGAAGGGGAAATGATAATTGGTCAATGATGTTGTGCCATTGTGCGACAAAATCTGCAATAGATTCATCATCATATTGTCAAATGTCATAAAAGTCGGTGATGGTAATTTTATGTGTAATGTTGATCGAGAAATGTTTAAAAAATAATTTTTCCAGATGGGTGAATGTGAAGAGTGAGTGTTGTGGAATAATGTTGTACCAATCTAATGCGAGACCAACCAATGACATGGGAAATATGTGAAGCATGAGATCTTGATCATGGACTATAAGATAACATGCATATATAAAATCCCATAGATGTTGTTGTGGATCCTCTTTGTTATTGAACTTGGAGAATTTTGGCAATTCCCAATGAGGAGAATATGGTTTCACGAGGATAGATGGGTTAATAGGTTCATTATAGATTTATACGTATGAAAATGTGGTCTTTGATTTTTGGCCTCAAGTTAGCCATTCTTCTGAATAATGCTTGCAAGGGATCGTTAGATGGTTGATATGTTGATGGATGAATTTGATATAAATACGAGGTGGATGGGTTAGATTTTTGGTATGTTTGGTAAGTTTGGGGATGTGTTGGTGTTAGTGGAGGTGGTTGATAAATGGGGATATAATTAAGTGGTTACGATTAAACAGGTTGTGATAAGGCTTGATGTTGAAATATAGGGATATGGTAAAATTGGTTTGATTAGGTTGGTAGTTGTGAAATAGGAACGTTTGATTGATTTTCTAAGGGGTTGGTTGGGATGTCATTGGTAGGTGGTTGGGAGATTTGAGTTAGTTGAGAGGGGAGTATATATTTTTAAGTATTATGAGGGGGTCTTTGATAAGTTTGCAAGGTGATTACATTGGCATGGACACATGAGGTAGAAATAAAAGGAATGGTAGTGTGATTTCATTTGGATATAGGAGGAAGCAAGGATGAATCTTAAGATAGTTGAATAGGATGAGAAGTGATTATGGTTAAGAGTTAAGTGACATGGATGGAAGAAGGGATGGTGGTGTTGACACGAGGTAGATTGGGTGGAATAGGAACCACCAATTGATTAGTTTGGTGGTTATTTGGATAGGAAGAAGATGACTGATTAGGGTCAAATTCATGTTGGGCCATAACAAGCTCAACCATCGTTCTAGGGAAAAATACCGCAAGTTGCAAAGAAAGAAATTTGGTTGTTTTGGGATTGGAGCGATAATCATAGATTTGTTAGATAGGTAGCCTATCTATAGGGATTTGGGTTTAATTCATAAGAAGGTAATCATGGAGGGCCACAAGATTAGCATCGAGGAGCTCTAAGACCTCCACACATCCATAAGGGATAAAGGGAGGCCAAAAATCTTGAACTGAAGTGCTGAAGATGGTGTGGCAGGTTGGGAAGGGATCAAATTGTAATAAATGTAGGGATTGGTCTCAGCATGATCATGAAACATAGGCAGTTAATTAGAAGAGATGTTAGGGGTAATAGATTGAGTGATTTTGGAGGAGGGGATAACAAGAGGGATTGATGTCTATGTGAGAGAAAATGTAGAGGCGGGAATGTTGGATGGAGATGCTTGTTCCATTTTTCTTTTTTGTGATTGAGTAAGAACGGGCATAAAATAAGAAATAAAAACCTATGATGATTAGTTAGCACAAAAAGAAATACACAAAACACATTTTATTTTGATCTTGATTACATAGAAAAGATGTGAAAAATAATGAAAAAGGATTAGAAGGGACCTAGGAAATGGTCAATCTAAGTCTGGTTTCAAAACATTGTGGCTGTGGAATCCTCGATCTACCCGAAGGTATGTGAGGCTTGATTTTGTGATAAAATTTGTAACATGTCTGGAACACCATGGTGGATTTATTATCAGGTGATGAAAACCCAATAGTTCCCACCTAGAAGGAATGCTTAGATGTGTGAATTGATACGTTCTGTTTGGATGTGTGTGGAAAGGAGTGAATGCAAAAATATTACCCCTAGTCACACTATGTGAGCAATGAGGGTCTTATTTTTAATATCTGAAAATGAAGTGTGAAGCTTTGATGAAAATAATAGATAAGATATTCAGTTTATTGGGGTTAGCACATTAGTTGTAAATATATATAAATAAGATCTAATCATACTAACAATGAATACAGAAATAACCAGAAGATACAAAACACAATATTTAACGTGGTTCACCCAATGTGGGCTACGTCCACTAAGAAATAGCAAATCTATTATTACAGAGGAAATACAATGATGATTTACAATCTTCCACACCTTCTTGGATGTCTTGTCCTTTCTTTCTCTACAAGTTTCTCTTCTTCTCTACAAAAGGAAACTTCTTTACAATTCATGTCAATCTTAGCTTCTAACCCTAGCTTTATGCTTATATAATTATATAAGAACTTAGGGAACTTTAGCTATGAAATTATAACCAATAGATTCACTTTACAACTAAAGATAGATCTAATTCTCGTGACTTAATTAAAGTAGTCACTCACAGAAAACTGATATTAGTTATCCTTAACCGATGTCGGTTCCTCCTTTCCTAACTGATACCAGTCCCTGGGTCACCGAATGCAGTTTGTAAACTGACGCCGGTTACTATATATTCCAAAAAGTTTGTAAAAGCATGCTAGTGAAACAATTAAGCTCCACAACTCAACAATCTCCCACTTGGAGATAAATTGGTGCACTGTACCATACAACCCCTTCATATGTTCCTTTCCTTGCCCTGTTTCTCCCTCTTCAAGTATCGAACTCGAAGACCAATGGAATTGGAGTGTAGCTCTAACTTCTCCTTTGTTAATGGCTTTATTAGCATATCCACAGGGTTCTTCTTCATATGAATTTTCTCCAACTTCAGCTGCCCATTAATGTAGCCAAAATCTGAACACACTCAATATAGTGCAAATAATTTGAACTCTAAAAGAAAATAGATCTCCTTATTCATTATTGAATCATTAATTACAATATTTCTTAAATAGGAAAACAAATCCCAGCTCGAGTTACCAAGCAAACTCTAACTAACTTTGACTACATCTACTCTAGGTGGCGGAAATTACTATTTTTACCAGTTTACTAGAACATGCTATTCTTAGTAAGTTCACATGATTGTTCGTATGGGCACAGAAACTCCCACACATATTCTACATGCCTAAATTAGAGGAATTTCCAACTTTCCAACTCACAATGCATCTAAGAGACTAACATTAACCGATTCCCTAAAATAGGGAAAAAATTGAATTACAAATTAAATCCTAATTTTAGGCCCTCAGATGGTGGAATTCAGGCCTAAAAATGTGTGAAATCATGCTCTAACTAGAAATGAAGATTGATCGGTGCATTCTTCTTATCGAAATAGGTGGTTTCAAAAAAAAATGGACCCAATCAGATACCCAGAGCACAATTCATGTCCTTGTCAAGTTCCTGCTAATTTTAGCGCATCATTCTCCCTTACTAGAAAAAAACGTAGCTCCTGTAAGTTTTCTTCTTCAAATTTATACCATTTATCTGCATCCATCTTCTTAATCTCCCATTATGCGACCCATGTATTTTCCTCTTGTTCAAATCCTTTCCAATGTACCAAATATTTGGTATATTTCCCATGTCGCATGTGCACTCTTTTCTTGTCTAGAATTTGATCCACTTCTTCTTTCTTCTTCACTGGAACCTATTTCCTCCAATCTACTACTTCGTTAATAACATCCCCTTCTGCACCATTCCCATGAAAAGAATATAACTATGAAACATTAAACACTAGAGAAATAGCAAAATTCCCTAACAATTCTACATCATAAGCATTACCGTTTATTTATTTTTCATGATTTTGTAGGGACCAATCTTTTTATACTTCAGCTTGTTATAGGTTCCTTTTGGAAACCTTTCCTTCTGTAGGCATACCATAAAAAACTCACCCACTCTAAATATCTTTTTCCGGTTATGCACATCTTCTATTTCCTTATACTTATCATTACTATTCTACAACTTCTTCAGCACTTCTTCCTGCAATTGTTGTATATGTTCGACAAATCCTTCTGCATCATTACTGACTTTGTCATCAACTGGGAGCTGTACCAATCTAACACCCCATTTGGAATTACTCCCATACTCAATAGAAAATGGATAGTTTCCTATGGATCTATTTACGAAGCTGTTATAAGAAAACTCAGCTTGTGGTAATGCTAAGTTCCATTGTTTTGGCTTTTCCCCAACTATGCACCTTAACAGGTTTCCTAAATTCCTATTTACCACCTCTGTTTTCCCATCGGTCTGAGGATGATAGGCACTTATTAAATTTACTTTAGTTCCCAACTTATTCCATAAAGTCCTCTAGAAGTGACTTAGGAACCTTGTGTCCCTATCTGAAGTAATGGTTTTTGGAACACCATGCAAACGAACAACTTCTTTGAAAAACAAATCTGCTACTCTTGTCGCATCACTAGTTTTCTTGTAGGAAATAAAATGAACCATCTTTGAAAACCTATCAACAACAAAAAAATTGAGTCAATACCTTGTTGTGTTTTTGGTAATCCCAAAATAAAATCCATACTCAAATCTATCCATGGCCCTTTGGGAATAAGAAATGACATATACAACCTTGTATTCTATGCATGGCCTTGCGAGACTTGAAAAATTCGACACCTCTCCACATATCTTATCACATCTCTTTTAATCTTTGGCTAATAGTATTTTTTTGCTACCAATGCTATCATCTTATCCTTACCAAAATGCCTGGCCAATCCTTTGTGATGCAAATCTTGTTGACATTTTTTACACCCTGTGTGAAAAAGGTCAACTCAAAACTTTTAATTTTCTTAGATTGGTCGGGTTACAGGTTTAAGATATGTTTTGATCAGCCATCCTAGAAAGGGATAAAATTTTAATTACTTGGTTTTGGACAAGATCAGAATGCCATGCATCAAATTAGTAGTTGAAAGTTTTTTCCTAGAAGGCAACACTCTGCGTATACCACCTCTCCAATTTATCATCTCCAGAAAGATAGTGCAGTAGCTTTGGAAGACTGTTGTAAGGCCTTGGTGAAGGAGGGAAATATGGCATATGTGGGGTTTTACGTTCTGAAGAAACATTCTCAGTTGCAGGTTTGGAGCATGGAAAGGTGTAGTGTTGTAAGCAGTTTGCATTCTCAATGAGCATAAAAAAGGCACACTTGATTTTATTTTATTTCTATGATTAAGTGAATTACTTAAGTGTTATGAGTTGTATAAGTTCATTTACTATCCATAAAAATGAAGAAAGTATAGAAAATAAAATATATACATCTCACTACATGAAAATAGTTCATTTATTCATGAGGAATAATAGAATGGTAAATCCACACAAGCCGTGGGAGAAACTCTGATAACGAGTGCAATCAATGAAAGAACATATACGTAAAGTTGTGAACAAATAAAGGATAGAATCCATCATTGACTGGATTCCCATGATTATGGTGTGAGTTTTTGTCCTTGCTGCTCCCTCTTCACCACTTTTCAACTGCTTCCATTGTACCTGAAAAGGGGAAAATGAATGATTGTCAAGGCTCCAAATTTCATGCTTGATGTATTCACAACTTTAAGTAGGTGCACTTTCATAAATGATCTTGAAATAAATACAGAATGACTAAAGAATAATTTACAAGACATATAACTTAGAATTAGTGACAAAGAAGGATTCAAAAACATTACTCATCTATTTTTCTCATTCCAAGAAAGTAAAGCTGTGATTATGATGATGAAAAGGAAGTTTAAAAGGTTCAAGTATAGAAAGTACAAGCATGCTAAAAGGGATAAGTAGATTGTTATTCAAAGCAGAAATGGAAACAAATCATCATGTTTTCAAACTATAGTGGCCATAGTCCATTGACATGATGAGTACAAACATTGATACATGATCACTTTAAGTACAAATCTACAAACCATATTTGCTAAGTATTGGACCATCATTAAGAAAAAAAATCAGGTAGTTACACACATATTCTATCAACACTGATATCATGAAATAAATATTTAGAAAGAGATACCTTCTCTAATGATGATATCAAATGAAGCTAACAGTGGAAGTTTGAATTTTTTTATGATAACAATGGAAAAAGTACAACCTGATGAACAAATAAAGGAAAAATTATGTAATACAGGTATAGATTTTATCAGAATTAGGATAACTAGCTCCAAAGGTTGAAACCAAATCAAAAGGAACATCTCATAGTGCTATTTTCATAATTAGGTACAAGAAATGATGTTATTATCCTCAGATTTGAAAGAGTAAAGAAAATATTCTCACATCAGTACTATTGTACAAATAGGTACAAATTTATATCAGAATAGATTCAATAGGTGCAAGAACAAGAAGATTTTACAAATCTATTGCAGTCTATAGGGAAGTTTATTAGAAAAAATTTGGAATTAGGCTCAAGTAATAAGCCATAATTTACAATGGGAACTCAAGCTACAACAGGATCAAGTATCAACAATTACAACTACAGAAGAAAGAATTTTTCAATTCAAAATGCATATTAAAAGTTAGAGATTCAACATTACATCAAGAAACCAATGGTGAGATCAAAGTACATAGGTTTTGATAGCTTCAACAAATCACATGTCAAGGCATCCAAATGAAATAAAAATATATTGAATGCATTTTCTAGAGTTATTTAATTCAAATATCTTCAAGTTGAAGGAACAAGTACAAATGCCATCATTTTTATGAGAAGATGATTGATATGCTTGCAGGAAAGACTATGAAACAAATGAATCTAGGAAGGATACATATTGAAAGAAAGTAAGGAAATAAAATATGTAATCATAGTATTCATCTCAGGGTGGCAAGAAGCAATATACATTCTACTTTAGAAACTAACTTGAAAGATAATTGACCGAGTATGGCAAATGAGAAGCAGTGGTTCAAGAAATCATAGTGAGAGGATTTCATCATCATTGTTAACACACATAAAGAGATTGGAAATCATATCAGGTTGACCTTCCATACAACGCAAGTTAGGTAGCACCAAATTTACATTTTAGTTTATGCAGACTTAAAACCAAAAAGCTTCATCAGATGCAATTTACATACATGATCGACATAGATTGTAAGTTACAGAATTTCTAATGCCATTATAGCCAGAAAGGGTACAATGTTCTTCAAAGCTTCAAAAGCTTGATCTAAAATCAAATGAAAGATTCATAAAAGAAAACATCAATTGATCAACAACATAAATTATAACAATCACACATGCATCCAAAAATTATGAATTTTTAAAGCAGTTATTCAACAATTGAGCACAAATACTAAGTATGAAGTTCACATAACTCATTTTCAACATGGCAAATAGTATATTGCAAAGATCCAACATATACAGTCATTAGGATAATTTGAGGAGAAGCAATACATTTTTTAGTTATTGAGATCCTTGAGAAGGCTAGTAAGTGCCAAAAAAACAAAGACAAAAGTCACAAATATGAGATAAACATTGCTTACCAAAAGCATTGAAAACCACACACCAACTCAAAAAGAGACCCAGATCCAATGTAAACATGAAAAGGGAAAATAAGTCACGAGAAATTTTTACAGTGGTAAGAGCTTATAAAAGTTCGTAAAGAAGATCTCTAAAGCACAAAATGGCTTCCATTTGAGAACTAACAGGCCAAGTTTCAGGTAAATCCATAACTCGAAACAAAAGTGAAGTACCCAAAACGGAAGTATGAAAACATGGTTAAATGGAGCTCAAGTCATGAGTACCCATAACTCACAAGCATTTAGATCTCAAGCAGAAGTAGAATTGAAAGAATTATAGTCAAATCCTTCTATCAGACCAACATGGGGGTTTCAAATTTATCCTATTAAACAAAGGAACAATGCCCATTTCAGATTTTGACGAACCAGTTCTATAATACAAAAGGAACAAGTGGAGTAGAAAAATTACCAAGTTTCATTCAAATTCATTGAAGTCCTCAGTAAGGATAAAGTGCAGAGTAAGATGACGAAAACCGGAAGTGTTTTTGAGCTCGAAAGATTTCCACAGAGGTGAAACTGAAAAACCAAAAATTTTCCCAAAATTTTTAGTACCGAATGGATTCATAAATCCAAAAACAAGCAAGTTATAGTCAAGAAAACCAAAGCTCTACCTTCAAACTAACAACTCATACAAAGTAAATCAGAGCTTCACAGCATCAAAGATGCCCAAATCTACAATTACCAATAAAGATATTTCTATGGCGTCATGCATACGAGCAATGGTTAGAGATTTGTGAATTTACCAGAGATCAATGGAGATGGTCATGGCTCCAAGTCTAAAGTAATTATACAAAAAAAACCTAGATTAGATCATAGAATCATCGAGCTTGAAGTATCAAGTCATGGCCGAGTTGTTCAAAATCTTTCAGCGAATGTAAGGAAACAAAGATACAACCAAAGCCTCAAACCCTCCCTCATGGATTTGAAAATGTAAGGCTTCTAGAAAGATTAAAGACTCAAAAATGGGGGAGTGAAAATTTTGAGCAGAGGTTCTCCAGCTTGTTCGATCTCAAAAATGCAAATACAAAATGACTAGGGTTGCAATACTTTTGCAGGCTTAACTTGAGTCCCGGTTCATCAAATTCAACTGTGGTTAGAAAGTACAATATGTGGCAGTATTTCATATTCATATTCAAAAACCATAACTCCATCATGGTTAGGCATCATCACTGATAAATTACAAAGGGTAAAAGTAACATGGAGGAGGGGACAAAATTCCCATTTAAATGATTATGTTCGACCGAAACCATACAAATATCATATGAAATGATCAATTCAAAAGGGGCGGTTGACCACATAGAGGTTTATGCTTGTTAATCAATGTTTTAGTTTCTAAACCATGGAACTATATACATGCCAATAATCCATAAAGGGGGGGGGGGGGGTCAAAGATTAATACATACCATTGACCAAAAAATGGTCATCATCCTTTGAATCAAGTAGATACATGCCTCAATAAGATAAACCAAAGCAATACATGCAGAGGGGTCAATATACAGGTGGTCCCCACATGGGTGTCACATTAAAAGGAGTATCATTCTTGCATATATAAAGGTGGTCCCCACAATGGTTAAACATTTTGTTAAGGATGGGATAAGGAATATTTTTGTTGCAAGAATATTATTATGTAGATAAAGATATCATTATCAATATGAAAAGTTGAGCATATGCACAAATGTCAAGATCAGAGTTTGAAGGTGGTCCCCACATATTATGTGAAATTTTGCACAGTTTGGAAAATAAAACAATTATTTTGCTCACACACAGAGAGGATTATTTTTGCATGTGCACCCAAGGGGTAGTATTAAAGTGCTAATTTTGCAATTGCAAGTAGATCAAATTATAAGTGTCACATCAAGCGCTAGAAGACAGAAGTTGCATGCATTGGAGCAAACTTACTCAACAAGCAAGGGATATTATTAGCCAAGTTATTTATCCAACTTGTTTTAAAATAGAACAATCAACTGCAGTTTGACTGAGATACATTTTTGTAATCAAGGGTATTAATGCCTCATTGTATTAGCATGTTAATTTTATTCAAATAAAAATAGGATGCATGGGCAAGTAAAAATTTTAGTCTATTTTTAGGATGGTTTGGGTGAGTAAACTTGCTATATATTATGTGTAATTACAAGGCATAGAGGAGGAATTTTAGACACATGAGTGCTGAAGCTGTTTTGTCAGTTTTCCCTTTGGATGAGAATTGATTTCTACCTTTCCAATTGTTTGCAGTTCTGTGTATACCTTATTATTTCTTATGGATGTCAAATTCCCTGATTAATCATCTTACCTTGCTGAAAAATTTAGTAAATTGTGCATAATATTAGTGTGCATGTTTATCTTAACAGTATTGTTGTGAATCATTCCCTCAATACATCAAGTGTTTTTCCTTAACATTATGCTGAAAACTATTGGTTTGTGCATCCAAAATCCATTCTCAAATTATTTGTGCATGTACTCAGTCAAATCCCTCAACAAGTTTGGTGTATCACCCCAATTTCAATTCATTTACAATCATCTTTTTACCCTCAAAACTCCTTAAAATTAGTTTAGGATACATCAAGAAGGAACTGGCCTTGATACCAGAGACTCACCTTAATAATAGGTATACCCACAGACCTGAGTTGTTTCCATTGTATCGACGAAAGAGAGAGAGAGAGAGAGAGAGAGAGAGAGAGAGAGAGAGAGAGAGAGAGAGAGAGAGAGAGAGAGAGAGAGAGAGAGAGAGAGAGAGATTTAGAGCAAGCCTAGAACACCCTACAGTCATCTCTCTATAGGGTGCACTTTCGAGAGATAACAAATATTTCATAATATTATCTCTCATAGACCCAACTGGAATACATAGTTGGCCTCCCCTTGAATAGATAGCCATCTTATAAAAGGTACTCATCCTAGAAATCACCTGCATTGTCTAAAAATGGATGACTTAACCTTTCAAAAATATTATTGAAATTAGGATAAGAAGAATACAAATCCTTTATTTCTTCAAAACCAACCACCTCATTTTCCATAGTTGTTTAAATAGAGTCACATGCCTACTCAATGCATCTGTAACTCGATTCTATTTTGCTGATTTATGCTTTAGAGAAAAAGTATAACCCTGCAAAAATGATACCCACTTTGCATGCCTAATAATCCCACTTCTTTTGTGTATTCACATATTTTAGCGCTATGTGGTACGTAAATAACACAAACTCCTTAGGAACTAAGTAATGCCTCCAATACCTCAATGCTTGTACAATTGCATAAAATTCCACATCATAAGTAGAGTAGTTCTTTCTTACCTCATTCAATTTATCACTAAATAAATCTACTGTCTTTGCGCCTTGACTTAGGACACACACCAATACCCACATGTGAGGCATCACAATCAACCTCAAACACTATCAAAATATGGTAGTGCCAAAATTGGTGCCTATATCACCTTCTTCTTCAAGAACTGAAAGCTATCATCAATTGCCTTTGTCCACAAAAACTACCTTCCTTTTGTGCAATCCATTACAGGTACTACAATATTGTTGAAATTTTTAATAAACTTTCTGTAAAATGTTGTTAAACCATGAAAGCTTCTTACCTCTGTTATACTCCGTGGAGTAGGCCATTCAATAATTGCTTTTATCTTCTTAAAGTCCATCTGTACCCCATATGCTGAAATAATAAAACCCAAAAATACCAAACTCTCTTACATAAATGTGCACTTATTCATATTTACATAGAGCTTCTCTTTCCTTAACACTTCAAATATCACCCTTAGATTCCTCAAATTCTCTTCTTTAGTTTTAATGAAAATCAAGATATCATCAAAATAAACCGCAACAAACTTACCATTTTATTCCAGCAGTATTGTGTTCATTAACCTCATAAAAGTGCTAGGTGCATTAGATAACCCGAATGACATCACCATCCACTCATATCATCCATTACCTATCTTGAATGTTGTTTTCCACTCATCTCCCTCTTTGATCTGAATCTGATGGTAACCACTTCGAAGATCAATTTGTGTGAAATACCTAAATCTAGAAAGCACATCCATCATACCATCAAGGCAAGGTATTGGGAACCTATACTTGATTGCTATTTTATTGATTTTTATGTTATCTGTGCACATTCTCCATGTTCCATCCTTCTTTGGAGTTATTAAAGTAGGGGTTGCACAAGGACTCATGCTCTCCCTTACTACCTCCTTTCTCATGAGCTCTATCACTTGCTTATTCAATTCTGCATGCAATGTCGAGCTCATCCTATAAGCCACTTGATTTGGGAGTGAAGACCCTGGGATCAAATCAATATGGTGTTGAATATTTCTTTTGGGTGGTAATCCATCTGGTAGCTCATCAGGAATAACATCATAAAATTTTTCTATTAATTCTGCTACTTCTACTGGTATTCATGCACTTACATGTTCATCCTTATTTGTGACCAGTGCATAAAAAAACCTGGGTACCTTTGTTTCCTTCATAAATTATTTTGTAGAAAGCATATTTTCAGCCTTCCCATCTTCCTTAAGAGGTAGAAAAACTATTTTTGTGCCAACCTTCTAGAAAGTATAAGTATTATTTCCCCCATCATGAATAACTTTCCTATGAAATTACCATGGTCTTCCTAACAACATATGACATGAATCCATAGGAATAACATCACACCAAATCCAATCCTTATAAATTTTCCCAATAGAAAAACTTATTAAACATCTCTTATCAACAATAATTTCATTTCCCTTCTTAAACCATGCAATACAGTAAGGGTTAGGATTCTTCTCACAATGCAGACCTAGTTTCTCAACCATCTCATTTGAGACCATGTTCTCACAACTACCACCATAAATAATAACATTACATACCTTTCCTCCTGAAGTGATTATTGTTTTAAAGATATTTGTACGCAGCCATGCATCCCCCTTGATATCCTTTCTTGGAGAAATCACCATCCTTTTGATCATTATATTTTCTCCCACATCTGGTGGAATTTCTAGGTCCTATTCATCTTCTTCTTGTTCAGTTTCAATAAGATTTACCCTTAGAGATTCTTCTTATCTCTTTTCATGTGCATAATAATTAAGGCATTCCAAATCCCTATCTCCCTATTCACCACATCTGTAACAAACAAATGGTCTTCGTGGAGCCTCCCATCCTCTACCGCCAAAATATACTCTGCCCCCTAGGAAATCCTCTACCTCTTTGGTGATTTGGGGAATATTTTCTTGTATCTTCTTGATTTTCCACTCCACGAGGTGGTTCTCCCCTAGCTTGACTGAAACCAGCTCATCCCCAAAAGGAGGATGAGGCTCCCCTATTCATCCCAGGTGATCTCCTAAAAATTTGACATATTTGTTTTTCCTTGGATTTTAATGCTAGCTAATAGGCATCCTCCATGCTCTTAATCATGTGCATGCTTATTTCATCTTTAATAAAAAAATTTAATCCATTTACATACCTTGCAGCCATTTGTTCCTCATTTTATTCATGTTATACATGAATGGACAACTTGTAGAACTCATCTGTGTATTCTTGCACCGTTTGTATCTTCTGTCTGAGATCTTGTAACCTCTTGAAAGGGTTTGTGCATAATCCATAGGGAGAAATTTATATTTTAGCTTCTTCTACATCTTACTACAGGTCTTAATCCTTTCTTTCCCCATTCTTGGCCGCTCTTTTTGTAGGCAATCCCACCATAACATAGCATGACAGTTTAATTTCGTGCATGAAAAATTTACCTTCTTTTATTTTGACATAACCTTCCACTCAAAAATGTTTCCCATGCTAGTTAACCAGTCTATCAACTCCTATGGTTTTAAACTACCTCCATACTCTGAAACATCAACTCTTATCCTGTCATTCTTTCCTTCTAATGCTCGAAGAATCCTTTGTTCACAAGCTAAGGGTGGTGCTTGCATCTCCTCCTCTTCACAAAGTTCTTCTTCATCAGTGTCATCTCCACCTTGATTTCCTCTATGGGTTATTATTACAGCAAGCAAAACAACTTACCTCTGTAGATCCTGCATGTTTCTATTTATCTGGGAAATACCACTTCCTCTTCCTCTTCCTACCATTTTTTCCCAAAATTCGAACTTGATCTGATACCAGATAATGTAGCCAAAATCTAAACATAATCAATATAGTGCAAATAATTTGAACTCCAAAAGAAAATAGATCTCCTTCTTCGTTATTGAAACATGAATTACAATATTTCTTGAATAGGAAAACAAATCCCAAATCAAGTTTCTAAGAAAACTCTTACTAACTTTGACTACATCTACTCTAGGTGTCAGAAATAACTATTTTGAGTAGTTTACTGGAACCTTCTATTCTTAGTAAGTTCACATGCTTATTCTTATGGGAACAAAAATTTCCAGACATTTTCTACATGAGTAAATTAGAGGAATTACCAAATTTCCAAATCATAATGCATCTAAGAGACTAACATTAACTAATGCCCTAAAATAGGAAAAAAATGAATTACAAATTAAATCCTGATTTTCATCCCTTAGATGGTGGAATTTGGGCCCGAAAATGTGCCAAAAAATTCTCCAATCAGAAGCGCGGGTTGACTAGTGCATTCATCTCATCAAAACAGATGGTTTTAAAACAAAACAGACCCAATCAGACACATAGAGCACAAGTTATGACCTTGTCAAGTTCCTACTAATTTTAGCACATCACCCATCCTCCAACACCTATCGTACGAAGTGATACCTCAACTGAATGTGTTTCATCCTTGAATGAAATGTTGAGTTCTTTACTAGATGAATCAAACTTTGACTATCACTGTACAATCTGTAATCCTCTTGTTCCTTTCTCAACTCTTCCTTGAACCTAGTCATCCATATCATTTCCTTAGCTTCTCTAGCTACAACATTCTCAGCCTCTGTAGTAGAAAATGCCACAACCTTCTGCAATCTCAAAATCTAGCTAACTATCATCCCACCTATTTTGAAAACATATACAATTCTACTCCTACTATCAAAATCTCCAACAATGTTTGAATCAACATAGCCACATATAGAAATGTATGACCCTCCATAGCATAACTGCATGCCATATGTCCCTCTCAAATACATGAGAATCCATTGGAATAATTTCCAATGTTCTTTACCTGGATTGGCCATAAATCTACTCACGACTCCCACTACCTGTGTAATGTATGGTCTGGTACAAACCACAACATACATCAAGATATCAACTGCTAAAGCATACAAAACATGTGTTATGTACTTAACCTCCTAATGTGATGTAGGAAACTGATCTTTGCTCAATTTGAAGTGTCCAACCATAGGTGTACTTACAAGTTTTGTATTTTGCAAATTAAACCTTGCTAACACCTTATTGATATAATGCTCCTGAGACAAATGTAACTTCTTGTTCTTCCTATCTCTATGAATTTACATGCCAAGGATTCTCTTTGCAGCTCCTAAATCCTTCATTGCAAATGTGTGAGATAATTTTTATTTAAGCTCACTAATTTCCTACATACTAGATCCTACAATAAACATATCATCCACATATAGTAGTAAAATAATATAGCTCCCATTTTCAAGCCTTTTGAAATAAACACAATGGTCTGATTCACATCTCAAATAACCATGCTCATGCAAGAAAATATTAAACCTCATGTACCATTACCTTGGGGCTTTCTTGAGCCCATACAAGCTCTTTTTTAATTTGCACATAAATTTCTGCTTACCATTGACTTCATACCCAAGTGGATGTTGGATATAAATCTCTTCCTCCAAATCACCATGAAGGAATGCCATCTTGACATCGAGTTGCTATAAATGTAAATCTTCTATTGCAAATAAACTCAATACAATATGAATGGAAGTCATCTTAACAACAGGAGAATTTTTTTCACAAAAGTCAATACCTACCTTTTGTGCAAATCCCTTTCCTACAAGCCTTGCCTTGTACCTTTTCTGTCCACCCTCTTCTTCCTTGATCCTATAAACCCCCTTGTTCTATAATGCTCTTTTACCTACTGGAAATCCAACTAAATCCCAAGTTTGATTTTGTTCCAAAGATTCCATCTCTTCATTCATGCCATGATCCCACTACTTGTGGGCTTTATCCTGCATTGCTTCTTCAAAGCTTTTTGGGTCACCCATATCAGTCAATAATAAATAAGACAAGGAAGGTGAAAATATTTTTGGAGGTTTACTTACCCTTTATGACCTTCTCACTGAGATTTGGGGTGTTTGAGCCTCAATTTGATCATCTTATAGATTTATATCTACATCTAACAGTGACTAAAGCCTGTCACCTTCTACTAACATTGATTCTCCTAACTAACGCCAGTCCTGTTCTTCTGTAACTAATGCTGATATAGGTGACCGATGTCGGTCAAGGGTCAACCAACACCGGTTACTGTGTAAACTTGTAAGTGTCAATTTAAAATCTAAGAATTCATTTTCATACACAAAATTTTCAATTGGTTTGTCGTTGGGTACAAAAACTTGGTCAATGTACATTGTCTTTTCATTCCAATCAATTTCACGACTTATAATTATCTTAGAACCTTCTAAATCCAAAAAACGGAATCCAAAATCACCAGATCCATAACCAATGAAAGTACATATTTTGGATTTTACATCCAACTTCTTTGTATTTTATTTATCAATATGCGTAAAAGCTTATGAACTAAATACTCTAAGAAAATAAAGATTTACCTCTTTTCTAGTCCAGTCTTCTTCTGGTATTCCACCATCAAGTGCACTTGAAGGTGCACTATTAATTAAATAAACTGACGTGTCTACTGCTTCCACCCAAAACTGTAAGGGAAATCTAACATGTATCCTCATGCTTCTAGCACATTTCATGATTTCCTTGTTCATTCTTTTTATAACACCATTCTCCTGTGGTGTTCTAAGAACCATTCTTTCTCTACGTATTCAATTCATTGAACAATAATCATTGAAATCCTTACTGCAATACTCAAAACCATTGTCAGATCTAAGAAATTTTAACTTTGAATTTGATTCATTTTCCATAAGAGCTTTCCATCTTTTAAAAGTCTCAAAAACATAAAATTTACATTTAATAAAATAAACCCATACCTTTCTTGTGGCATCATCAATGAAAGTAACATAGTATTGGGATCCTCCATGAGAAGCTAATTGGGCTAGTCCCCACACACTTGAGTGTACAAGCTCTAATTTATGCTTCTTCTTTGTTGCCCCAACTTTGAGAAATATCACTCTCTTTTTCTTTCCAAAAATATAATGCTCATAAAAATCAAGATCTACATCTTTCAAATCTAATAACTTACCCTTAGCCTTTAAGATCTACATTCCTTTTTAACTCATATGGCCTAGCCGATTATGCCACATGCTTGCATCTAACTATTAAGTAGATAGAATGGAAAAGGAATTAGTAATACATGTAGAATAATAAAAATGTTCCTACCTTCTTACCTCTTTCTACAACAAGAGATCCCTTGGCAACTTTCCAAGAATTGGCTATGAATGCAACCATGGAACTAGATTCGCTCAGTTGTCTTGTATAAATAATATTTCTCCTGAGGCTTGGCACATGTCTCACATATTTCAATGTCCATATATTTCCCTTCTACAATTTTATATGAACTTCCCCTTTACGAATAATATTGCACGGTTTATCATCTCCTAAATAAGCATGCCCAAAATTACCCTAGATATAATTTCTAAAATATCCCTTATTAGGGGTTACATGGAAAGAAGCTCCTGAATTTAAAACCTAAATTCAATTTTATTATATAAGGAGATAATAAGGGCATCTTGCATTACCTCAGATGGAGAAACGTTTGCTTGTTTACCTTTCTCAGGTACATTCTATTTTTTTTCCTTGAACCAACAATCCTTCTTTGCATGATCTTTCTTTCCACAATTCCAACAGATTATTCCTTTGCCTCTGGATTTAGATCTATCATTCCTCAACTTTTATTTCCCATTATTCTTACTCTTGGATCTCTCCTTCTAACTTACCCTACTTTCTACATTCAAAGCATTCCCATTTGATTATTCTCTTGTACTTTTCCTGCGTATTTCTTCACTCAGGATTATACTAACCACATCATCAAACTTCAAAACATTAATAATAGATGTTGTATTACAAACAACCATGAAAAAATTATCCCAACTATCTAGAAAAGAGAATAACAATAAAAGTGTTTTCACTTCATTCTCAAATGGAATTCTAACTTATTTTAATTGATTTATAATAGACTGGAAATCATTCAAATGACTTGATGTGGATCCACCTTCTTGCATCTTTAAATTAAACATTTTTTTCATCAAATAAAATTTATTTGAAGCACTAGGTTTTTCATATAAATTTTCTAAAGATCTCATGAATTCTACCATTGTTCCTGCTTCGATAATATTCAAAGTCACAAATGCTTCTAGACTCAATATTATAGACCCAGAGCCTTTCTATAAATAATTTTCCATTCTTCATTAGTCATCTTTGCAGGACTCGCCTTTTCATCCAACGGTAAGTATAGATATTTCTAATACAAATAATCCTCCACCTACATCTTCCATAATAAATAATCACGAGCGTCAAAATCCCAACTTTGAACTTTCTATCTTCTCTCATTTCTTTTCTCCCACTCAATTAGAAATCCCTCTGTGAGTATATATCTGTCAACACACAAAACCCTCAAATAAAACATCTTTGATACCATTTGTCTGGGTTAGCACACTGGTTGTACAGATAAATAAATCATATCTAAGCATACAAACAATGAATATAGAAATAACTAGAAGATACAAAAAATAATATTTAATGTGGTTCACCCAATGTGGGCTATGTCCACCAAGAAACAACCAATCTATTATCACAGAGGAAGTACAATGAAGATTTTCAATCTTCCACACCTTCTTGGATGTCATGTACTTTCTTTCTCTACAAGTTTCTCTTCTTCTCTACAAAAGGAAACTCCTTTACAATTCTTGTCAATCTTAACTTCTAACCCTAGCTTTATGCTTATATATGCATCTACAAACTTAGGAACTTTAGCTATGCAATTATAACCATTAGATTCATTTTACAACTAAAGATAGATCTAATTCTTGTGACTTAATTAAAGTAGTAATGCACGTGCAACCAATGTCGGTTAGCCTTAACCGATGTTGGTTCCTCCTTGCATGACTGATACTGGTCCCTGGGTGACCAACGCCCATTACTATGTATTCCAGCAAGTCTGTAAAAGCATGCCAGTGAAGCAATTAAGCTTCAAAAATAAAAAAATGTGATGAAATAAAATGAGAAGGAATAAAGAAAAGGAATACCTGGTATTCACTTTTCCTTTTTATCTGATCACACTTCAAAATAAATTCATAAGAAAAATCCAATCAAAATAACCCATAACGCGAGAAAGCAAGTAACATAAATGCTATTTGTACGAGCATCCTTCAAAATATGTTAGCGGTTTCGCATGATAATATTTCAAATGATATGCTCCTACACAAAAGAGGTTAGTAGTTTACCTTGTAGACAAAAGATTAGATAACTGGATAGTAAATGATCATGGATGTTTTTTATTTTCAAGATTTCCCGAAAGCACAAGAGAAGAGCATAAACATACACGATCAAAATAGTTATTTTAAAATAGAGGTAAATCTAATAATTAGTCATGATTACTGAAAATGAATTAGAATCTAATAAAATACAGTGGTTAATAAGTTAATTGCAATTGACTGCTTAGCTAGCACAAGATATCAACACCAGTTAGAACAATTTTTTTTGGCAATGGATAGGGAAACGTATTCTAACACACGTTCAATAATGGTGATTTGGGATTTGGGCTAGAATAAGGGGTGAAAAAGCACAATTATTGGTCTTGGGAGGCTCTCTAGAGGACTAGGGTAAAGGAAGGGAAATTTCAGGATTTAAATGGCAAAACAGGGAAATTGAATGTAGAGAGTGAAAGTAGCATAATTATGAAACAAACAATGTTTAAAATTTTTGGAGTTGTGTGATGGAAAATAAGGAAGTTATCTCCAACCCTAAAAAAGGGGAAATTACAATTTTAGGCCGAGGGGTGTTAAATGGGGTTAGGAGGTACCAATGAAGAAATTGTGTGAAACATGCTTATAAGTGTGCCAGAGAAATTTGAGTATCCACATAGATGAAACAGAAAAGATATGCCAAAAATAAAATTTTTTTTACTCTAAATATTAAAAAAAATTATGGCGATAGAGATGACCAGAAACCAAAAAAACATGATTTAAAAAAAATTAAAATGTCAACCAAAATCAAATTAGAAATTATCTAACATTTTTGCGATAGAGGCGACCAAAAACAGAAATTCTGTTTAAATTAAAATGCTAACCAAAATCTAAATATAATTTAAATTATGTAACTATTCTAAAACTGTGGCGGCAGAGCCAACATGAACAAAATAATTTCAATGATAATAATTTATTTGTTTTGTTTTTTATAGGGATAAACATAATACATAATACATAATAACAAAATAATGGAATAACAAGGCGAAACAAACACCTACATCCTAACTGATATACAATGTAAAATTAAAACAATTTAGAAAAGTAACCCAATTATCACAAAGGTGATTGGATTATGTGGCGCATGAGAGATGAGGGAAGTATAAGTATGGATGCAAAAGGTAGGTAGCTCAATAAGGTGGGTTGTAGAGAGTGACAGTTGACTTCGGTGGGGATACAAATGTTGTGCAGAGAGCCGAGGTCGGATATGGCAAGCTTGAGCAACTATAAGGAGATTTGAGTAATGTGGGATGGGAGTTAGAATGAGCGGGGAGAGCACGGCGTATGATTTACAAATGAAATAGATAAGACTTTCCAACTTAGTAATGGACGTAAAGTAAATCAAGAAGCTTATGAGTTTGGTGTAAAGTAGTTTAGTCTATATACCCACGACTAAGTTTGGCTTTGTAAATTAATTCTTTTAGGGTTAAAAAATGTGAGGCCGTGGATGGTTTAGTGGAGCAGGGGTCAATGAAATTGCAATCCATCTGAGGAATTCACAAGAAAGAAAAATATTTTGAACACACAAGTTGATCCAGGATGTGGTAATCTAAGTTACTGCAACAAGCTTGTTCTTGCAACCACACAAAAAATGACAAAAACAACGAACACTGAATATTCCTGCTGATGAATTAGATCAGTTTTTTTTCATTTTTTTACCAAGATAAAATCATGTAAACAATGTAAAATGATGAATAATAATCAAGCAACACTGTGTATTCAAAATGCAACTGAATAAAATGAAACATCTACCATGTACAAGTTAGGCAAATTATGATATTTTTATGGGAAAAAATCATCATAATAACATAGAAATGATATACAAGATGAAATATTTGAAAATACAATATCAGTAACAAAGGATGTGGGTGTCCCACTAGACGTTCCAAAATGTTTGACACAATTTCCGCACTTCCTTCTTCAGGTTAGTGAAGAATAAACTAGAAATCAAGAAACCTCAAAATATGGGAGGGTTTATTGAACCTCATGATGTGGATGGTGATAAAAAGTTACGGGTTCACAAGAAATGATCATCCTCACTGTGAGTATTAAACCTACACAACAATGAAGACTCAAACACAACAAATGACTATTAAGGTATATGGTGGGTTTACTGATGAAGATGGTTCCAAGAAGCGAAAGCTTCCTATAAATGATGTCATCCCACATTATAATAAAAAAGGATAATAAATGATGGATAGAGATATACTAGTAACAAAAAATATAAAAAAGTGACCTGATAAACAGAGATGAATTGAAGTGATAACTGATCATACAAATGCTAAAAAATATGAACAAACCAGAGTGGGTTGGCAATGACCCAAAAGAAGATAGTACATTCGACAGTGACCGGAGTAGAAATGGTCAAAGATGCACATAAACAAGGGAAGATAATAGTTATGCGGTGTCATAACAGATGGAAGAATAATGAGAGCCCTGTAAAAGATCCTCAACAAGGATAAATAGATAGAATGCAAGGAAATTGGATGGATGAGGGAATCATAAGGACATTGGGATGATATTAGTGGAATAAGAATGCCAAAGTTTTGATATGATTTCCATCTTGTTTGAAAGAGGGGGAAGGCTCTTATTTATAGCCTAAGGGTGAGATTAATATGGGTTTTTGGGTAATCAAGATTTAGAAAAGTAAAACTAATTAGGTGAGTCGGGGGATATGATTTGAATATTAAATTCATGAGTGGATTGAATATGGATTAAATTTAAATTTTAAATTCATAAGTGGATTGCATATGGATTAAATTTGAATATTAAATTCATAAGTGGATTGCATATGGATTAAATTTGAATATTAAATTCACAAGTGGATTGACATGGAGCTTATTAGCATGTAATGAGGATTAGGGATTTAAAAGGGATCAATTAATCAATTACATTGATTAATTGGATAGGTATTTTTGGTGGGAAATGGAATTAATTAAGTTTGGGAGGGAAAAATAATTCCAATGGGAAAGCCTAATGAAAGAGAGAAAACGTGAGGTAAAGGGGAGGAATGATACCAAAAATTGGTGTCTATAATTGTAGAAAAATGGAAGGAGGTTTTTGTTAAACTGATTATTATGACCAAAAACCTCTCTCAGTATATTTATTTGACTTTTGTGGATTAAGTTATATTGACTCTAATGAATTATGGGAAGACTCCATAGTAATAATAAAATGACTATAACCTCAACATATGAACTCGAATCAAGATGATTTTTTTGAACATGCATAAATTTTTGAAAGAAATCTGAACATGTACTCAGATTTAGGTTTGAAGAAATTTATGATAACTATTTTTCACTTTTTCCCAAACATATGCTCAAGGATCCACTTATAGAATTACTGAACATTTTTAGAGCTAGTGAAGGAACCTCCAGAGATAATGCAGTGATGATTTAACAATATATGGAGATAATATGAGATATTTTAGAGATTTGTAGTTGGTGCTTAGTGCTTAAAATCCCTTATTCAACAATGATAGAAAAGTATAGACTTGTTGGTCTGAAAATCTATCGGGAGGGCAGATCTATGGATATACGAGCCAATAGTGTGCAGGGCATAGCCCCTATTTGAGACAACAAAGTGAAATTAGTTTATTACTATTCTACTAGCAAGAATCTGCGCAAGTCCTATAGTATTCTACCTTCATGGGTTTGGGATCTTGTCCTAGTAGGGGTGTTTCCAACTGTGAGAAGAAAGGAACGAAGGGAGGAGAGGAGATATGATAGTTCCTAAGGGAGAAAAGAAATGAATTCCAAAGCAGAAAGGTCAGAGGGTTTATGTTTTGGACTGGTAGTAAATAGAGCCAAACCTACTTGCATAAACAAACAAAGCAATACTGATGAGCAAATGATGAAAAAGTAGAGATAGATCTAACAAAAAAGTAGCATAGATCTAACTTAAGAAATATCTAATACACATAACACATCCATTGAGCATAAAGTTTTAATTTTTGTATTAATATTTTCTGTTTGCAAAAAGTACAAAGCCTTTTCCTTCTCACTTCTATTTTTCATCTAAAAAATGTCCAGCCCTGAATATAACAAGTATCCAAGTATATATAGAAGGATAAGAAGAAAGAAGGCAAAAAGAAACCAACAACTAATTACAAAATATCTGAAAGTCAACTGTTGACTTTGGGCAATTTGGTGGATGACAACATCTCATGGTGCAACATGGATGATGTCATCATTTGTGCCAACAAACTTTTAAATATTACAAAAAAGGGGACAACCCTAGGAGGAAGGAGCCTATTCGTCATCGTCTCGCGACTGGAAAGGAGTATCCTGCTTTTGCTTAGGAGAGGAAATATGAAATTGAGCACGATACTCCAAGAATTTTCTAATCATCAGTTAAAGTTGATCTTGAGCAAGACCCTTGGTGTGATCGTCGATGAATTCACAAGTCTCCCACTCATATCTGAGTCTCTCTGGGAGCTTGAAGTATTCATTACCTGCCTCCATCAGGTATCCAACAAAATCACTGCAGGCCAAAAGGTTGTTGATAGATTCCACATCAAAAGTGGCTTCTGACCTTAACCCTTGTGACGTGATCTCCTTAAAGAGCTTAATAGTGTCATTTTCCTTCCTCAAGGCATATGATGGGGTGAGAAAGCCCGAAGACATCCTTAGGATGATTTGCTCCATTTGATGCATTACATCCAAGGCTTCCTCCTTGATTTTATCAATATTCTCCAAGACAAATTCCATCTGGTCAACCCCGATAGTTCAAAGTAGCAAGGACTTTGTTGGGTGCTCTTGGGTGGTCGAAGATGTCGAATTTTACTAAATCATCAAATGAGCAGTTGAGCATCTTCTGGAATGTCTCATGTTGTAACCTAGCATGGTCCAAATCTTCAGGAGATAGTTCCCGTAATCACCTGGAGTTCCTTATTAGCTTGATCAATATTCTGATATAGCTCTGTGAACTTTATGATTACTTCCTCACTATTCTTGAGGATCTGGTCTCTCTAGGTGGATACTTCCATACCTTGCTCAGCCAATCTTAGCGTATTTGTTTATATTTTCTTGAATAAGGGTTTCAGGAGTTTCAGTGGCAGTTGTAGGAGGTGCACTACCCATTTTTTACAGGGATTGGAGAAGATGTATGTTCTACTCTTTCAATATCCTCTTCTCTTCCTTAACCTCCTAAAGCTTTTTGTAAAGGGCTTCCACTATAGATAAGGCCTCTTCTTGTAAGCTTTCTGAGGACGTTCCCATCATGACTTATTTCATTATATAATTTGTAGGAGACAAATCCTTTTTATCTCTTTGTGGGATCAGGGTATACAATCTCCATAACCCTTTCATCTGAAGCGCTCTGCGAGAAGTGGGTTATTGGCTTTTTCTTCTTAGCTCCTTTAGTGGGGATGGTGGAGAAGTCCATAGGTGCAATGGGGAATTTCCTATTATGCTGGCTCAGGTACTTGGAGATCCATTATGGACTTAAGGGAGTGGGAGAAGAGGGAACGGAGGTAGAAGAAGGAGTAACTACAGTGAACAAGGGGAAATGTGTCGAGAGATGTCTGGTGGTGGCATTGCTAAAGAAGCTCGAATCTCCAATGCTCACAGGGGTAGGAGTCACTATATGAGAGAAAAACTGTGGGGGTGGAAGGGATCTGAGAGATGAGGGAAGAAATGCTGGGGCATAGATTTGCGAGGGAAGAGAAGATGGAGGAAGAGGAAGGGGTAACAATAAAAGGACAGGGGATAAGACACAACTAGAGGAGTGGTTGTTTGAGTGACGTGAGAAGGGGAAGGAGGAGCAGGGAGACTGGATGGTGGGAGACTTCACTAGCAATTACAGTAGTGGCAACATCTTGAGTGGATGTGCCCGTTGGAACACTTACCACCTCTTCTTTTTCTGGGGAGACCAGGCTTACTACCTATCCTGGGCGGTCGAAGGAGGACTCTCGGGAGCTTGCTCCTGAGCAGCACTTGATTCTCCTTCTTTGTCTTTCCCTTTGCCCTTTGGCAAGTGTTTTGGTCTAGCAGGTGCATCACCCAAAGGAGACGTGGTGAAGTCTACCCCAAGGTAGATGAGGCCATTTTTCCTACACCAATGCTCTGTGCACTGTAAAGTGCCTTTAACCCTTTCCTCAATAGTCTGAGGTGCCTTTGTTCTGTCAATTTCGGCAAATGGCCAATTGTCCCCGTCTGTATCTAGATAGACCTGATCAACTTCTTGATCGGTCATTTGGAAACCTTTCGGGACAATGGCCACACCATATTGGATGATCTCTACCAGGGCCAGGCGGGAGTGATCCTTTCTTCTGAGCTTGACCTCATGATAGAGGTTGATGTAGATATCCTTGATCTGTGGGACATGGATTGGATCAAGCTTTGCCCTTGGAAGGAAATTGTGAGGATCAAAGGTTGGCCTTGCCAGGAAATTGTGTTTCAAGTTGAGCAACTCTAGCTCCGCAAACATTTCCCGGGCTTTGGTATGAGAAGTGCAGGTGTACCTGCCCACTGTGAGGGGGAATGGAGTTCCACCCTTCTTTCTTTTCAAACACTTCTCGTGGTATGTGATAAGTTGTCTGGACAACTCCAATAGGATCAATTTGGTCCTGCATACCTCGGTAACTTGGTGGGCTCCCCCAAGAAGTTGGCAGCTCCTAAGATAAGTGAAAGTGGGGAATTGTGTAAATAATACTCCCCACTTCTCTGTGGTAGTCACTATGCTCTTGGTCATCCGACCATGAGTCATATTGGGCCTCAATAGGCAGATGATGCCGTAGAAGAAGGCATCGTTGATCTTGCTGAATTATGCGATGCTATTTTCCAGTCTCAACTCTGGATAATATTCATATATTTTTACTTGGGCCACACCCCACATCAACTTAGTGCACTGGGTAGTCTCTTTCGGAGGCAGCAACATATACCATGTAGGAGTTCATGTAGAACCTCCCCGTTGTTGAGAGTTGTTGAAGCTGCTCAGAGATAGTGCTGCTGATGATCTCCACCCATTCAAAACGTTGATCAGGAATGTTTTTGCTCATTGTTTCCAGATACCTGAGCATCCATTTGTGAAAATAATGGGCATCAGGAAGCCCAAATACCCTACTCAGGAAGGTGATGGTGTCGCTCAGCTCCTCTGAGAAGTCGCTGCAATGAATAACCTGCGGCCACCTAGTTATCACCTTCTTGTTTTTCAGATACACTTCGTTCATGAGCTGCATGCATTTGTCCTCATTCTCATTCCATGATTTTATGCAGTCTTCTTGGCTTATTGCCACAAAATGCTGGTGGTGGGGGATACCCAACATGATTTCAAAGTGCCGGGTAGTGAGGTTGATTATTACCTCGCCCTTCTCATTCTCGACACACCTTGTGTCTTTATTGTAGCAGTGAGCCACCACCATCATAAACTCATTGTTTACTATGCTCACGGGAATTCCCCCAGTGAAATGTAAACCACTGCCGACCAATTTGTCCATCCACAGGACTACTTGTGACCTTCTTGGTTCTGGCCCAGAAGTCCTCCATATCAATGTGGCCAAGTTCTGAATCCCTGATGTCTAAGTCACACTCTGCAAGGGACTTCGGGCATCCTGACCCTTTGGTATTTGTACTTCATTTCTTCTTCTGTGAGTTTGGCCTTACCCTTAGACTTGGTTGGCTTCTTACTTGATGAAGACATATGTGAATCTGGGTTCAGCTGCTGATCTGCAAGAAGAAGCAGGGAAGTCCATCGCAGAAGAGCCATGTTAGCTGTTAAATCATCCATCAAAGCTTTACAGAATGAAAACTTATCAATTTACAAGCCTCTGGGTGCAAGGCACAATTCTATTACAGGCTGCAGGATCAGAAAAGCAAGGTGCACATTGCTGGAGAGTGTTGCATGGAAGAAAACAACTGCAAAGGGGCACAGGGCGCAGGAAATACTACACACAACATTCAGTGTTGGTGTCAAAGGATGTGTGCCTGTGCCATATGAAGGGTTTTTTTAAACAGGGGCGCAGATTATTTTTGTGTTACAAGGGTTGTAAGATGCGCCATTAGGCGCAAATATGGAACATGTTGCAAATAGTTATGGTGCACCAAAGGGGCGCAGGTTCAAATGATGCATCATTGAGTTAAGGTGCGCCAGTTCTTAGCTTTTGGCGCGGCGCAGGAAGAGTCTGCATGACATAAAATGCTGGTGTAGCTGGAGTTGTGCTTAGTGCCTGCGTTAGGGTTTTGAGAATTTTTATAAGGTGTGCAGGGGAGATGCATGTGCTGCAGGCGGGGATAGTGCGCCCCTTGGCATGACTGTGTTTTATGTAACAACGATATTGTTTGCGCCAAAGAAAAAGCCATGGCTTTGGATTGTAATAACTTTAGATTTTTTACCCTTTTGGACAAGTTTGTGGTTTTTGGCCTCTTTCAACACAGATTTGGTCAGTGAGGGGAACAGAGCAAAGAGGGTTCAGGGATTCATTCTGAGGCAAGGCCTTCCAGGTTAGCAGATCTGGAAGGAGGGTAAAAACCGGTTTGGGGGGGAGAGTGATTTGGAAAAACAGGCTGGAGGTTGTGTTTATTTCATAGGTTCATTTTCTTGGTTTTTAAAAACCTCTAAAAACAATACAAAAATCCCACAAACAATCAACACAAGAAGAGCAAGGACCACTTACCAGGAATATATAAGATGGAAGAAACGAAGTGGGGTCCATGAATGTGACGTAAAGTGACATGGGGATGACAGGAGCACTGACAGGTGTAGAGGAATTAAATTTTTCACATATGTTTTCAATTGTGAAAATGACAGGTCAGATGTGCCTATATATAGCAAAAGGTGCAATAAATGTGCCACCAACTTTTTTGCAAGGCGCACTCAAAATAGATGCCAACATGAAAATGATTTGTGCCATTGGTGCGGATTTGGGACTGTCGACATTACCTTTTCAGCGCCTTAGCACACCATTCAGGGGCGCAACATTTGTAATGTCAACAAGATGGCACATGCGCCTTGGCGTAGGCGAGAAGGGCACATCATGGGAAGGTGCAACATTTGTTATGTCGACACTCCAAAGGATGCACCAAAGGAATAGAAGGGGGCACAAATTCATTTGATGTTGCATGAATAAAATCTGTGCCCAGCCAAAAAAGGACCAAATGACTAAGTTTGAAAAACTAGATTCTCCCGGAAAGGGATTTTATGCCATTCTGAATGCTAAGGGACCTCGGTGGGGAACCAAAACAAAAATTTGGTATGGTTACTTGCAAAATTGCCCTTGTCAATTTTACAGGATAACAACTAGCTCTTTCTGGGGACTATCTTTGAGCGAAGCTTAAGGGTAGAGAATCCCAGATCAACATGTGCCTATCCATTGGGTTACAAAGTCAAAAACAAGGGCGATGAAAAAAGGAAAAACACACAACCAACAAAAGCAGAACACATGACAAAAACAAACACACAACTTAAAGCAAACTGTACAAAGAAGAGAGCAAGCTCTACTTCCTGAATATTTTGAGATGTTACCCGCTATAGGGAAGTGGGAGCTCAGTTCTATCTAGATACGAGAGATAGAAGTTATTCTCTCCATTGAGCTGCTTGATCTTAAAAGGCCCTCTCCATAGAGAATCGAATTTTCCGTGCATGCCCTTTGGCTCTCTTTGCTTGTCCCACAAAAGGATGAGATCTCCCACCTAAAAATATCTCTGCTTAGCCTTTTTATCGAATAGTCTCTTGACTTGATTCTGATGTTCGGTGATCCTATTGACCACTCTTACTCTCTTTTCTTCAAGCTCTGTTAGATACATGACCCTCTTTTCAAGAGAATTCTAGAAAGTCTCATCTTCGATTGCTCGTGCCAAGCGCAGAGCAGGAAGTTCCACAGAAATGGGAAGCTTAGCGTCGATTCCATATAATACTTGAAAAGGTGACATACCAAGAGACCTCTTTGGAGTAATGTGGTCTGCCCACAAAGCATCATACAATGACTTGTGCCATGACCGCTGATTCTCATCAACTAGCTTCCGTATGATGGTCACTAAGTTCTTATTACTGGATTCTACCTGACCATTTCCCTGGGGGTAATAATCCAAGGCATGGGCCAAGGTTATCCCGTATTCATAGCAAAAACCGATAACTTCCCGTGAGGAGAAGTTGGAAGCATTATCAACAATGATCTTGTGTGGGATGCCAAACCTTACAATGATACTTTCTTTGATGAAGTTGCAAACAATTTCAGAGGTGGCATTCTTAACAGGTATGGCTTCCACCCATTTGGTGAAGTAATCTGTTGTTGTTAGGACATAACTATGTCTGACACTTGATTGGGGATGTAGTGCTCCGATAAAGTCAATTCCCCATTGCCTGAATGGTTTGTCAATAATGACTGGCCTGAGGGGAAAATGCAGCCAATTTTGGTTTGCCAACAAACTGTTGGCAGAGCTCACATTTTGCTACCCAGGTGGTTGTATCCCGAAATAGCATTGGCCAATAGTACCTAGCCCGGATGATCTTGTGGGCTGTGATGGAAGAGGAAAAGTGACCACCATAGGCTGAATCATGAAAGATTTCTAGTAACTTTACCTGCTTGCAGCTTGTCAACACATCGCAAGAAGACGCCATCAATACCGCATTTGTATAAACCGTCATCCCATATGACATATCTGGCTGCCCTGAGCTTTACAGTACGCTTCTCCTTTGAAGTTAGATGAGCTGGACACTCACCGTAAGTGAGAAAGAAAGCAATATCAGAATACCACTCATCGTTAGTCGCAACAAATAGAACCATAAGTAGAGAATCAACTTTCTCTAGCTAGCCTTGCGTTCCATCGATGCAATCATCTTTTTCTTTAGGGACCTCTGAATCTTTGTTTTCAGCCATAAGCTAACATAGGCCCTTGCCTCTTACCAGCTTGGTTGGTTTTATGTCTAGATCGTACTCTTGGACCTTTACGATCCAATTCCCTCATAAGCTTCCTAGCTCTTGTTGAGTTAAGATTGACTTGACTGCCGTGTTAGGAACTAGCACTACTGTATGAGAGTTTAGGATGTAATACTGAAAGTTCTTGACTGCTTTGACAACGGTGAAGGCATGATTTTCCAACTGAGACATCTTCAATTCATGAGGTTTGAGAGGAGAGCTCATGAATGCGATTGGAGATTCAACATCCTCAGAATTCTTTTGCATTAAGATGGCTGATACAGTATGCTCAGATGCATAGCTGTACATGATAAAATCCTTGGAGAAGTCAGGACATACCAGGATGGGTGCATGGGTGACAGAGGCTTTTATATCCTCGAATGATGTCTTTCCTTCTTCACTCCACAAGAAATTTTGCGACCCTTTCATCATATTTGATATGTGGCGAGTCTTTTTTCAGCAAAGTCGGGAACAAAGCGCCTAAGAAAATTCACTTTTCCGAAGAAGGAGTGAACACCGGTCTTACTTGTGGGTAAGGTAAGGCTCTGAATAGCCTTAACCCTTTCAACATCTATCTTTGTCCCTTCCTTGCTGACAATGTGTCCCAACAAATTTCCTTCAGTGACCCCAAAAACAGACTTTTTCAGATTTAGGGAGATCCCGTGTTCTTGGCATCTAATCAATACTTGCTCCAAATGATCACAATGATCATTTCGTTGTTTAGAGAACATAGTTAAGTCATCTAAATAAACTACGATAACCTTTCCCATCATACCTTTGAATGCGAAGTCCATTGCTCGCTAAAAGGTGGCACCAGCATTGGTCAAGCCAAAAGGCATCATGCTATAGGTGAATGTGCCCCAGGGAGTAGTGAATGTTGTTTTGAATTGGTCTTCAGGTGAGACTTCAATCTGATTATAGCCCAAAAAACCATCAAGCATGGACAACATTTCTGAACCGGTTATTGCCTGCAAAACTTGATCCATTATGGGTAGCGGGTAGTTGTCCTTCAAGGATGCCTGATTCAGGTTGCGAAAATCTATGCATATGCATATCTCACCATTCTTCTTTCGTACTGGCATGATGTTTGCGACCCAGGTACTGTGATGGATAGGAAAAATGATCCTTGCATCCAACATCTTCTGTATTTCCACCTGGATGGTACCCAAGATCTTGGGATTGTAGTGCCTCTATTTCTGGTGAAAAGGTTTGACATCTTCTTTCAATGGGATGTCATGCTAAACGTCCTTCAGCTTGAAAGACTTTAGATCGGCATAAGACCATGCTAACACAGTCTATATATTTCTTCAGCAATTTGACAAACTTCCGCTTTTCTTCGGGTGTGCAACATTTTCTGATGTTCACAAACTACGGATGTTCCGTAGTACCCAGATTGACCAGTTCGGTCTCTGGAGAGGAGTTAGGATCATCTTGTCATTTCTTCCTGACAAAATGATCATGTTTGTCAAACAATCATTCCAGAGAGACTAAACCTTTTGGGATTTTATTTCCTTTGAGCTGATATATGCCATCACCTCCTTTTGATTCGTTTGCTTGATCAGTGATAGATTTATGGCATGCAAAGTAGATCCTTCAAAATGAAGCTCACTAAAATTATCTGCCTTCTCCAGAAAGGCAATAAGTTGATTGTCATTGTTGAATACCTACCAGTGCTGAGAATTGTCTGGCACGCTTGGGCGAAAGACTACCTCAATAGTATATGTGTCTGTTTTCAACCCTGGGTGAGGGAGCATGAGAGACGTTGAGATGGCCAGTGAATCGGCCATGTCATTCTGAGCTCTTGGAACTGACTTTTATTGAGAAGGTGTCAAATTCCTCAATGTTATCCCATACTGCGTTGCGGTAATGCCTGAGCCTTTCATTCTTTACTTGGTATATTCTTTTTACTTGATTTATGACTAGCTTGGCATCACCCTGTACTTTTAGGTTCTTGATTCCCCTTTCTTTTACAGCTTGCATGCCAAGTAGCAAAGATTCATATTCAGCAAGTATTATTTGTATTGAAAAACTGCAACTTGAAAGAGAGAGGAAAAATCTCCTCCTCAGGAGATATTAACACAGCTCCAGCACCGCATCCACTAGTTGCACAACTGCCATCAAACTACAATGTCCAAACCTTGTTAAGGTCCTCTTCCTGGACGAGAACATCCATTTTATCAGACTCAGTAGATAAGAAGTAGTTCCCCATCCCTGATGATTCGAAGAGAATTTGGGCTTTGGGGTCATCAGAATTGGTGACCAAGTACTTCTTTTGTGATTCAGGCTCTAATGTCTGCATTACATCCTTGACGGGGATTCTGGCTTTGGACCAGTCCATATAAATCTCTCCACCAACTTCTCTGCAAAAGCTTCTTCCTAGTAGAATTCCATATGCCACTGGGATATCAGCAACGAGGATGGTCATCTTTACTCTTTTCTCTGGGAATGCCGCAAAGGCGAACTGTGCATCTTTGATCTGACCAATCAATGGAACTTGTTTGGTTTCCATGGAGTAACATCTGCCGAAAGGCTTGGTAAGAGTGAGGCCCAAAGCATGGGTGACCTTTGTCGGCATGACATTATCGGAAGCCCCAGAATCAATTATGCAGTTACTTAGCTTGTGACCATTGATTAGGAGGGAGAGATAAAAAGGTTCAATTTTTCCTGACACGGAAGTCGAGGCCACATTTATGTGAGATGCAGGAGGAGTGGAAAGGATTCCTTTTAGGGAGACATGGGAAGTTACGGTAGCTTGGCTTTGGATATATTCAGTCAATCTTACAAGTTGCTCAGGGTTTGACTGAAGATATTCAGCCTTAGACATTTGAATCTTGGTCTTTTTAGCATGGTCAATTATGTTGAATGTGACCAAGGGTTGTGTTGATGAGGGAATGAGTCCCTCACTTTTCGGCGGAGGGGTAGGATTACTGGTTTTTATGGGAATAGAAGAAGGCTGATTTGGAGGAGAGATGGGGGGAAAAGATTTTTTCGTAAAAGACTTAATAGGAGGTTGAGCAGGAAGAGGATTACCTCTTTTAGCAATGGTTGGAGGCGTGTTTGACATAACCTTCTCTTTTTGTATCCTGGTAGCAACTTCTGATTCTTTTCCTTGAGAGTGGGTGAAAACAACATATGACTGTCCGCTTATGTACCCTTGGGTACCCTCTTCTTCATCAGATTCCTCATCTTCAAATTCCATATACCCAATTGTAGATTCATTAGTCAGTTCACCGACATCTTGATCATCTCTTCCTGGGGATGAAGGTTCTTCATAATTTTGCTCCTCTTCTTCGACCTCGACCAGGGCATTGATCGGAGGGGCCTCAAGTGCCAACCGTGGAGTAGTTGCAGGCAAACGTGGCCTTTGTGGGGTGTTGTTGGAAGTGAAATTTCTCCGTGGGATATCCCAGTATGAAGTGCTAGGAGAAGCTTGAGCTAATTGCTTCTTCAACGCGAGCAAGTCATTCGCCATCTTCTGGAATGCCGGATCTGATGAAGTGGCTTGAGAAGGAGTTGAAGCTTTGGGCTTGGATGACTCTCATTTTAATTCACCAGATATAAGTAGGTTGTCCTCTATCTAAATGGTAGTAACCTGAGTGAGAACCAGGGTGGTAATTTGTTCTTGTAAGAGTAAGAAACTTACTCTTGAGCTCATGGCATTCACAAAGAAACACTTTTGATTTTCTGGCGTTGGCAGCATGGCAGGTGGCACACGGTTAATTAGTGAATTGAAACAAGTGATAAAATCACGCATGGTTTCATTGAACTTCCTTCTTTAGGTGAGTGATCTTTGATAGTAACGCAAACGCGTCTTCTGAAGGCTTATACCTGTCTTCAAATGTAGTTCGTAACGTGGCCAAACTAGTGATAGATCAGGCCGACAAATGTTGGAACCACTCTGTTGCGGGTCCTTGCAAGGTCTCTAGAAAGAGGTGTACTGATACATCTTCATGGGTCACATCCAGGATGCTGCATGACATGATGAATGCAGATATATGTGAATCAGTGCTTTGGTTTCCACTCCCATCAAATCTTGGGAAATTCTTTCAGTTTCCATGAGGGAGTGCGTGAACAGGATGTGGCAATGCAAGAGGGCCCATAGTGTTTCCCCATGGTACTGCCATTTGAAAAGTTGGAAAGAGGACAAGCCAGAAGCACGGTTCCACTAAGCAACAAAGCACTGCAAAGGGATGTGGAGGCTCCTTGCGAAAAATGGTTCCTTCATGGAGGCGAGACACTTCTGGCTGACCGATCAGCTAAACTCAGCGATGAGAAGCATGCTGGTGTAATACTGAAGTTGTGCCTTTGAAGTAGATCAAAAATAGGATCAATTTCTCCATGAGCTCTCCTGCTATGGGTAAATGGTTCACTTGCCAGTGTATCTTTCAGATCTGCAATGTTTTTAGAGTAGATTTAAAAAACTCTTTTTGGTTGTACTTGTTGATTTTCTGATTTTTCTGACAAAAATCAATAGCATGTACTTTTCTAAATATTTAATTTTATCCCTCTTTTGAAAACCGATTGCGGTTTAATGACAAAGATCAATGAGGATAAAATGATGGTTTAACTTAGCAAGCTGATTTTCGGATCTTAGAGTTGACTTTTTGCAAGGGTTTGAATTTTTTTGTAAAACTGTCAGAAACTCAGATCTACGAAAATATACGGGTTTTTGTAAAAACTCAGTGAACTAAAGATCTCTAACTAGCCCAGATCTATGGATCTCTAAAGAAATTTTTTAGTTTGGATCACTTTTGTAAAAATTTTGGATTTTAAGCAAAAAGTTAAGATTTGCAAACAGGTAGTGATTTTTGCAGTTTTATCTATTTTCTTAGTTACTTTAACAACCTATTAGTGTCCTTTAACTGACACAACACTCACATAAGATCTGTTTCTTCCCCAGTAGAGTCGCCAAAAACTGTTGGTCTGAAAATCTGTCAGGAGGGCAGATCTATGGATAGATGAGCCAACAGTGTGCAGGGCATAGCCCCTCTTTGAGACAATAAAGCGAAACTAGTTTATTGCTATTCTACTAGCAGGAATCTGTGCAAGTCCTACAGTATTCTTCCTTCAGGGGTTTGGGATCTTGTCCCAGTAGGGGTATTTCCGACTGTGAGCAGAAAGGAACGAAGGGAGGAGAGGAGATAGGATAGATCTGAAGGGAGAAAATAAATGAATTCCAAAGCAGAAAGGTCAGAGGGTTTATGTTTTGGGCTGGTAGTAAACAGAGCCAAACCTACTTGCATAAAAAAACAAAGCAATACTGATGAACAAATGATGAAAAAGTAGAGATAGATCTGACAGAAAAGTAGCATAGATCTAACTTAAGAAAGATCTAATACACATAACACATCCATTGAGCACAAAGTCTTAATTTCTGTATTAATATTTTCTGTTTACAAAAAGTACAAAGCCTTTTCCTTCTCACTTCTATTTTTCATCTAAAAAATGTCCACCCCTGAATACAACAAGTATCCAAGTATATATAGAAGGAGAAGAAGAAAGAAGGCAAAAAGAAACCAACAACTAATTACAAAATATCTAAAAGTCAACTGTTGACTTTGGGGCAATTTGGTGGATGACAACATCTCATGGTGCAACATGGATGATGTCATCATTTGTGCCAACAAACTTTTAAATATTACAAAAAAGGGAAACCCTAGGAGGAAGGAGCCTATTCATCATCATCCCACGGCTGGAAAGGAGTATCCTGCTTCTGCTCAGGAGAGGAAATATGAAATTGAGCACGATACTCCAAGAATTTTCTAATCATCGGTTGAAGTTGATCCTAAGCAGGACCCTTGGTGTGATTGCTGATGACTTCACAAGTCTCCCGTTCATCTCTGAGTCTCTCTGGGAGCTTGAAGTACTCATTACCTGCCTCCATCAGGTATCCAACAAAATCATGGCAGGCTAGAAGGTTGTTGATAGATTCCGTGTCAAAAGTGGCTTCTAACCCTAACCCTTCAACACGATCTCCTTAAAGAGATGAATAGTGTCATCTACCTTCCTCAAGGTGTATGATGGAGTGAGCAATCCTGGAGACATCCTTAGGACGATCTACTCCATTTGATGCATTACATCTAAGGCTTCCTCCTTGATTTTGTCAATTTTCTCCAAGATGAATTCCATTTGATCAACCTGATAGTCGAAAGCAGCAAGGACTTTGTTGGGTGCTCTTGGGTGATTGAAGACGCCAAATTTCACTAAGTCATCGACTAGGCAGTTGAGCATCTTCTGGAATGTCTCATGTTGTAACCTAGCATGGTCCAACTCTTTGGAGATGGGTCCCAGAATCACCTGGAGGTCCTTGTTAGCCTGATCAATATTCTGATATAGCTCTGTGAACTTTACGATTACTTCCTCACTATCTTTGAGGATCTGGTCTCTCCAGGTGGATACTACCATGCCTTATTCATAGATCTTGGTGTACTCATTTATATTTTCCTGACTAAGGGCCTCAGGAGTTTCAATGGCAGTCATAGGAGGTGCACTACCCATTTTCTGTAGGGCTTGGAGAAGATGTTTATTTTGTTCTTTCAGTATCCTCTTCTCTTCTTTTTCCTCCTGAAGCTTTTTGCAAAGGGCATCCACTACAGATAGGGCCTCTCCTTGTAGGATTTTAGAGGATGTTCCCATCATGACCTGTGTCACTGTATATTCTATAGGAGACATCCTTTTTATCTTTTGTGGGATCAGGATATGCGATCTCCATAACCCTTTCACCTGAAGCACTCTGAGAGAAGCGGGTTATCGTCTTTTGCTTCTTAGCTCCTTTTGTTGGAATGATGAAGAAGTCCATAGGTGCAATGGGGACTTTCCTCTTATGCTGGCTTAGGTATTTGGAGATCCATTATGGACTTAAGGGAGTGGGACCAGAGGGAGAAGAGGGAACGAAGGCAAAAGAAGTGGCAGCTACAGTGAACAAGGGGAAATGTGTCAAGACACTTGGCAGGGACATTGATAAAGAAGCTAAATCTCCAACGATCATGGGAGTAGGAGTCACTGTAGGAGAGGAAACCAGGGGGTTCGAAGGGATCTGAGAGATGAGGGAAGAAATGTTGGGGGACAGCTCTGCTTGGGAAGAGAAGATGAAGGAAGAGGAAGGGGGAACAATAGAAGATAGGGGAGAAGAGACAACTAAAGGAGTGGTTGCTTGAGTGACATGAGGAGGGGAAGGAGGAGCGGAAGATGGGACAGTGGGAACTTCAGCAGTTATGGTAGTGGCAACATCCTGAGTGGATGTGCCCGTTGGAACACTTACCGCCTATTCTTTTTCTGGGCAGACCAGGCTTACTACCTACTCTTGGGTGGCGAAAGGAGGACTCTTGGGAGCTTTCTCCTGAGAAACACTTGATTCTCCCTCTTTGTCTTTCCCTTTTCCCTTTGGTAAGTGTTTTGGTTTGGCAGGTGCATCACCCAAAGGGGACGTGGAGAAGTCTAACCCAAGGTAGATGAGACCATTATAACTACACCAATGTTCTATGAGTTATAGAGTGCCTTTAACCCTTTCCTCAATGGTTTGAGGTGCCTTTGTTCTATCAATTTCGGTAAATGGCCAATTGTCCCTTTTCGTATCTAGATAGACCTAATCAACTTCTTGATTAGTCGTTTGGAAGCCTTTCGGGACAATGGCCACGCCATATTGGATAATTTCTGCTAGGGCCAGGCGAGAGTGATCCTTTCTTCTGAGATTGACCTTGTGATACAGATCGATGTAAATATCCTTGATCTTTGGGACATGGATTGGATCGAGCTTAGCCCTCAGGAGGTAATTGCGCGGATCAAAGGGCAGCCTTGCCAGGAAATTGTGTTTCAAGTTGAGCAACTCCAGCTCCGCAAACATTTCCTGAGCTTTGGTGTGAGAAGTGCAGGTGTATCTACCCACTATGAGGGGGAATGGAGTTCCACCCTTCTTTCTCTTTAGGAACTTCTCCTAGTATGTGATAAGCTACCTGGACAACTCCAATAGGATCAATTTTGGTCCCGCATACCTCGGTAACTTAGTGGGCTCCCCCAAGAAGTTGGTGGCTCTGAGATAAGAGAAAGTGGGGAATTGCGTAAACAACGCTCCCCACTTCTCTGTGGTAGTCACTATGCTCTTGGTCATCTGGTCGTGAGTCATATTGGGCCTCAACAGGCAGATGATACTATAGAAGAAGGCTTCATTGATCTTACTGAATTGTGTGATGTTGTTTTCCAGTCTTAACTCTGGATAATATTCATATATTTTTACTTGAGGCCATACCCTGCATCGACTTAGCGCTGGATAGTCTCTTTCTGAGGCAGCAACGTAAACCATGTAGGAGTTCATGTAGAACCTCCCCATTTTTGAGAGTTGTTGAAGCTGCTCGGAGATAGTGCTGCTGATGATCTCCGCCCATTCAAAATGTTGATTAGGAACATTTTTGCTCATGATTTCCAAATACCTGAGCATCCATTTGTGGAAGTAATGGGCATCAGGAAGCCCGAACATCCTACTCAGGAAGGTAATGGTGTCGCTCAACTCCTCCGAGAAGTCACTGCGATGAATAACCTGTGGCCACTTGGTTATCACCTTCTTTTTTTTCAGATACACTTCGTTCATGAGCTGCATGCATTTTTCCTCATCCTCATTCCACATTTTTATTCAGTCTTCTTGGCTTATTTTTCACAAAGTGCCGATGGTGGGGGATACCCAACATGAGTTCAAAGTGCCGATCAGTGAGGTTGATTATAACCTTTCCCTTTTCATTCTCGACACATCTTGTGTCTTAATTATAGTAGCGGGCCACCACCATCATGAATTCATTGTTCACTGCGCTCACGGGAATTCCCCCAGCGAAATGCAAACCACTGCCGACCAATTTGTCCATCCACGGACTGCCTATGACCTTCTTGGTTTTGGCGCAGAAATCCTCCATATCAATGTGGGCAAGTTCTGAATCCCTGATGTCTAAGTCACATTCAGTAAGGGATTCGGTTATCCTGACCCTTTGGTATTTGTACTTCATTTCTTCCTATGTGAGTTTGGTCTTACCCTTAGACTTGGTTGGCTTCTTGCTTGATGAAGACATGCAAATTTGGGTTCAGCTGCTGATTTGTAAGAAGAAGGAGAAGTCCCATCACAGAAGAGCCATGTTAGCTATTAAATCGTCCATCAAAGCTTTACAGAATGAAAATTTATCAATTTACAAGGCTCTGGGTGCAAGACACAATTTTGTTGCAGGCTGCAGGATTAGAAAAGCAAGGCGCACTGTTGAAGAGTGTTGTATGGATAAAAATAGCGCAAAAGGGCACAGGGCGTAGAAAACTACACACAACATTCAATGTTGGTGTTAAATAATGTGCGCCTGTGCCATATGAAGGGTTTAAACTAGGCGCAGATTATTTTGGTGTTGCAAGGCTGCAGGATGCGCCAATGGCGCAGATATGGTACATGTTGCAGAATAGTTATAGTGCACCAAAGGGGCGCAGGTTTAAATGATGCATCATTGAGTTAAGGTGCGCCAATTCTTAGCTTTTGCGCATGGCGGTTTAGGAAGAGTCTGCATGACATCAAATGCTGGTGTAGCTAGAGTTGTGCTTGCATGCCTGCGTTAGGGTTTTGAGAGTTTTATATGGCGCAGGGAGATGCATGTTACAGACGGGGACAGTGTGCCCCTTGGTGTGACTGTGTTTCATGCAACAACGATGATGGTTTTGCGCCAAAGAAAAAGCCGTGGATTTCAGGATTGTAATAACTTTAGATTTTCTCTCTTTTGATTGTTTTGTGGCTTTTTGGCCTCCTTTAACATAGATTTGACATATGAGGGGAAAAAGGGGAAAAGAGGATCCTGGATTCATTTTGAGACAAAATCCCTCCAGGCCAGTAGATCTAGAAGGAGGGTAAAACCGGTTTGGGGGGAGAGTGATTTATTAGGTTCATTTTCTTATGTTTTTTATTTTTTACAACCTCTAAAAACAATACAAAAAACCCATAAACAATCAACACAAGAAGAGCAAGGACCACTTACCAGGAATATATAGGATGGAAGAAATGATGTGGGGTCCATGAATGTGACGTAAAGTGACACAGGGATGATAGGAGCGTTGACAGGTGCAGAGGAATTAACTTTTTCACATGTTTTCAATCGTGAAAATGACAGGTCGGATGCGCCTATATATAGCAAAAGGTGCAATAAATGTGCCACCAACTTTTTTGTAAGGTGCACCAAAACAGATGCCAACATGAAAATTTGCACCTTTGGCGCATGATTATGGGACTATCGACATTGACCTTTTTCAGCACCTTGGCGCACCATTCAGGGGCACAACAATTTATAATTTCAACAATATGGCGCATGCGCCTTGGCACAGGTTTGAGAAGGGTGCATCATAGGAAGGCGCAACATTTGTTATATCAACACTCCAAAGGATGCGCCAAAGGAAAAGAAGGGGGCACAATTCATTTGATGTTGCATGAATAAAATCTGCGCCCAACCAAAAAAGGACCAAATGACTAAGTTTGAAAAACTAGATTCTCTGGAAAGGGATTTTATGCCATTCCAAATGCTAAGGGACCTCGGCGGGGAACCAAAACAAAATTTTGGTATGGTTACCTACAAAATTTCCCTTTATTAATTTTACAGGATAACAAGACTGCAAATGCAAAAATTGACATTTTTTTCCCAATAATAATTAGAAATAGCTAACAAAAAGATAAAAATAAATTCTAAAGAAATAACCATGATATATAATCTCTATTTTGTCCTAAATAAACCATTAGTTTAGAAATTACATTTAGATCCACTTTATGCTAGGAAAATGAATATCAAATATTGTATGAAATGGGTTATTTCTTTGGGCTCATCAGTCACCCATGCTAATAGAGGACTAAATAGTGGCTCTTAGATAAAGATGATCTAGGCCATGAGATTATTAAGAAACACTAATGTTTCACTAATTTCTTAACGAAAGGATACAAGGGACCAAAACATCCTACGCTACTTCCATCTACAAGTTTTGGCAAGGAGGATGAAGAATATAGAGATATAAGATTTCATGGATATATTAACATGCTAGAGATTGAGATATCCTCTCACTTGAATGGGTGGATTTATTTTTGAATATATTCATTGTTTTTATTTTATCTTTCTATTATTTGCAATAGTTATGGAAGTTTTTTAGATCCACCCAAGAGTGGAATGATAATTTATTTATTTTAGGTTCATTGTTTCCTCTTCAAATCTCAAGTTAAATCTTGTTGTGTTAACCTAGGTATTAATTTTGAGATAAATGTATATATACACCTTTATATATAAATAGATATTTTCTTAGTTTTTCTAAGAATGACATATTTTCATTTATTGCAGAGCTTTTTTTAACAATGGTGGAGTATACAATTTATATAGAAAAGAGAATTTATTTAGGGAAGGGTTCGACCACCACCACATCATGTTTTTTTCATTGAGAACACTGAGGGGGTGATATGGTTGCTCCTACCTCATGCTATGGGTATGGGACACCCATGACATCCCCTCCCTTAATATACAATGGGTAGGGTATGACATGGCCATCTTACTCCCATACTGTGTATTGGGATGGGGTGGCCATGTCATTCCTTCCAACTAATACAAACAACTAAACGAGTCAAGAGTAACTAAACCTTATGCCAAATATATATATTTATATATATATATGAACACATACAAATAATATCCTAAATTCACAATTATTTTACAAGGTTCTTTAATGGAATCATATTTCAATATAATGATGCATATAAATACACAAAAATGTAAATATAATAGCACTCGTAGTTTCATAGTTTTGTATAACATATAAATTGTGCGCGCGTGTTTGTGCGTGCGTGAAAATGCGCGTGCGTGTGTGCGTGTGCGTGCACGTGCGTGTGCGTGCGTGTGCGTGTGCGTGTGTGCATGTGGGTGCGTGCGTGTGCGTGCGTGTGCGGGTGCGTGTGCGTGTGCGTGTGCGTGTGCGTGTGCGTGCGTGCGTGCGTGCGTGCGTGCGTGCGTGCGTGCGTGCGTGCGTGCGTGCGTGCGTGCGTGTGTGTGTGGTGTGTGTGTGTGTGTGTGTGTGTGTGTGTGTGTGTGTGTGTGTGTGTGTGTGTGTGTGTGTGTGTGTGTGTGTGTGTGTGTGTGTGTGTGTGTGTGTGTTTAATCACACAACAATGAAGGAAGACTTCTATGTTTAAAAACACATGTTTTATTAATTAAATTTGAATGATAAGATTATCAAATAACAAGTTAAGAGGAATTGAGAAATAGAACTTGTTCACAACTCATTCTAGTTCATTTCAAGTTTAATTTTTAGTTTATTATTGTTTAAGTTTCCTAATCCTTTGATTCATTTGCAAGAAAATATATATTTTAGTGTATACATTCTAGTATACCTAGGTATATTGCAATTATAATCTCATATTCTAATTAATTAATTTTTATAACAATGAAGTAATAAGTAAAACAACATATTTAATTTATTGTACACACCAATTAAAATTTGGGAATAGTAAATACTAGAAAAGTTAAAAAAATATTTCCACAAAAACATACCTTTCCAAGATAACACAACTAAATTTATCATTTCTTTTAAGAAATAAAAATAGAGAGGATATAATCATTTTCACATTATGAATTGAATTGAAAAATTACTATAATAATTGTAATGAGACATACAAATTCTACTTCCAAATAGGAACAAGACATTCACATACAACACCCATAATGGAAAATGATCCCTTACATAAACACATAATCATATTCCAATACTAATAAAATTTTACACATCCAAATATCCAACCATTCCTTCCTTTTATTCATTCACCTCCTAACCGCATAATATGAGAATGATCTCTTCCATAATGTCCCATAGAATCCCTAATCGAAGAGAAAAATCACTCAATATATTTTAGGTTTATACAACATAGGGATAAAAAATACTTCACCGTAAAATCACAAAACTTTCAACACTAAGACAATCACACACAACATTACTTGGACAATAACTAGAAAAATTAAGAATTCATTTTTTTTTGAAACCAATACACAAATTGTATAAATTTAATAATACTGCTCAATGGGTATGAATACCCAAGAGAAATAAAATCCTTGGGTCCCTATATCCATACAGTCATGGGCTACCTCAAGGTGCAACATAAATATGCCTCAATGACCCCCTGCATTCATTACTTATATGAGTTATTGGAATTCTCCTTTGAGGTACATTCTATACAATTAATTTAATATCAATCACAACTATAATTTTCCCTCCTTATTCAACATAGTAAAAAACCGTAGGCCCCTACATCTTCCTCCCCCCATAGATACATTACAACCACAATGGTACTACCTTATATTAAACAATGGATTTATTTTTAAAACATAGCACAACTTGAAGGAGCATAAAAATGATACCACAAAGGGAATATCAAGTACAAGAGAAGTTCAAAAGAATAATAAGTAATATAATTCAAAACTAGACCTACATCCTACTACTCATGTTTAAGAATGAAGCATAAGATTGATAATAAATTTCATCAAACACTCCTTTCCATGATTCAACACATAGTCCATAATTTTCTTGCAACACTCTTCAAATTACAGAATTTAATATCCTTTAACCTCTCTTACATCTTAACTTTAAAATGACTCTAACCAACATAAGAAGAAATCACCAAATAACCACATGAAAAATTACTCAACTATCAACACCTCCACCTCATTCATAACCAATCCAAGATTGTAAACCCACAAGTAAAATCCACAATTCAAGAATATATAATGGTGAATAATATTTGTTTCTTTCATATGTACTATCCAAATCTGCATGCCCAAGAAGGTTAAATCTCAAAGAAACATTTCTATTACCTCTCAGGTTAACCTTAAAAGTTTGAATTTATTTACTCAATTTTAAGAGTTCTAATTCAAGAATTTTTTTCCCCAAGGGTGTAAGAATCCTAAAAAAAGAATCATATTATATGGGTAGTGAATAGGAATAAGTTTGGGATTAAAAACAAAAATTTATTTCCCTATACTCAACTATTAATCTGCCTCCAAAATAGAAATTTGGATTTCCAAAACTAGTTAAGGATAAAAGGGGTTTACACATATATATACTCAATTAAATGATTAAAAAATCCAATACACATTCAAAAAAGGAGGTCTAATATACATAAGGTCACATTTCAAATAAAAAATATTAAGAACAACAAAAAGGTCACATTTTCAAATTAAAAAAGAGTAAGAATAACACGAAGGACCCTATGGACACTAACACATATCCACATCCTATGAGCTAGTAGGTATGAGTGATGTTCCTGATGGGTTGGATTCCTTTCCTTTGCAATTTTTGAACACCCATTAGTATTTCAAATAAAAATTCCATGCACACTTGACTCAAGCAACATATGTGTCAAAAACCATGGTATCAATAACTAGGTACATCTCAATTAATAATAATACACATAATTACATTTTACATCATAATAAACACATTCAAAATCAATAATAATCTTCCAAAAATGTTTTATTCATCATATTTTAACTATGCATTTGGTTCACCATGTTAGCTTAGTCTCATGTCATGAATACCATAGTAAAAAATAATAATAAACAACTAATATCAATCCTTATTTTCCTTTCATAATCATCATAATCATATAAGAATAATAAGTGACCAAATCAAACTGATATTGCATAATAACATCATCATCAAAATAAATATAATAAAATAAAGATAGTGTATTATTCATCATGTTCTACTCCTAACATTAATCAGAAAACATATTTTAAACCACATATATTGTCAACGATATAAATGTATAAAAATAAAAATTATTACATAAAAATATATAGAGGGGAAGGATGAAAATGGGAATGACATACTCCCCCCTTATACACGAATTCCTTCTATAAGTCACTAAAATAGGTGAGGATACTGAAGTCTCATAGTTTTTGTGTCTTTCTAGGGGGTTACATGATTGAAATATATATTCTACTACACCCCAACTTTATCCAACTCGTGACATCTATAGCCTAGGGTATTAAGTATGTTGTAAAATGTGTTTGGGATTGATGCAGGAGCATCAGGGAATGAAAAACATAAAAGTGATGATTACCCTTTTATCATGATCCTAAGGTTGTTATGAGGTCTTAGGGCTAAATTTGAGTCATGTTAAGGTGTTGTTAATGTTAAAATTTGAATTTGCCTCATTGTTCTACTTTCCGTCTAAAAAGGGGATTTAAATTTGTAAAAGTGTGGAAGTAAAGAAATGTGGTTGTCATAGGAGGTTTTTATGTTGAAAAGGGAATATAAGGTTTCTAAACATGAAAATAGATCCTAGGAATTGTAGGCAAGTCATTGAAATGTTTATAAATAGTGTTAAAATGGCAGTGATGAATCAAAAAGGCATATGGAAGCACAAGGGTCACAAAAGGCAGTTATGAATCATGAAGTAGGTGCATGCAAGGAGATATTTTTGAATCTAGAGATTAAGAGAGGAAGTTAGATATAATTCCTCGGATGGAGGATGAAGAAAATATGGATCGAAGGATAACTAAGTAGTACACACATTTTTGTGACATTTTACACACAGTACACACACATACTTGTATTTATGTCATGATATAGTGTGTGTTACACACACAGCAGCACACACACATACATATTTTCAATGGTAGTTCTGATTTTGTTGTAAGAATAAAAAATTTCACCTTAGAACTTCATGGAATATTCACTGGTATAGTTGTTTATGAGACCCTACATAATGTTGGTAGGAATATCTAATATTCTATCTTGATGGATTGCACGAGCACTTGATTAATAGACAACTTGTGGTGACTATAAATGGTATTTTTTAAGTATTATTATTGTTTTTTATCAAGTTTATATATTAGCATGGAAATATATTTAAAAAGTTAACCCATGATTCTTATATAGTTTAAAGGGATGAAGCCTCTAGGTATTCTATTTGCATGTTAGAAACTTCATTGACAAGAATGTGACAATTTACTCATTCAAACATGGAATTATTTGGCATAATGAAGGTGTATGGAGTGAATAAAGTAAATAAGATGGTCTATGTTAATGCATTAAATCATGATGGAGGTCTATACGAGGTAAGCAAGTCTTAGTTCTCTTAAAAATTGACAATGAGGGTTTGTATCTCTTGTCTCTAACGTGCATGAAGGAAATATTTTGCTAGGTTGAAGGTAATATATTTATCGTCATGGATCAGTAGTAGAATAGAACTAGGAATAGGGATAATATAGATCCTAGGGTCAAATTTAGGACTTTGAATCCACGTACCATAAGTTTTATGACTAAATCTTACCTCTTGGGATACTCTGTGTTTCACAGTTAGGAAAATGTTGGGGTTTGTTGTTTGAAACAATTAATAAAGGTATTTTGATTTGAATTTCTCAAGTTATCATGATAATAGCTCAAAGAAGGGGATTATGTAAGAAAATTGAAGAAATAAGGGTTAAAAGATGAGATTTCTATAACAGTTGAGAAGAATTGGTTGTGCACACTCACCAGGGCTAATTAGTGGGGAAACTTATCGAAGGAAGTTGGTTTTTACTTTAGAGTTCAAGATTGATACTTTATAAAATGGTAGAAGATAAAAATGGGTATCTAAAAACTCTTGGTTTGGATTGTGGAACCTTATGGAGAAGAAGATATGCTTGCCAGTTGGCTGTCTCAGAGCTAGTAAACCTTGTAGTGATTGAAATGAAAAATGAGTGATTGCTAGAAGGATGTTTTTAGTTGAGGTTTGAGACTTATGGAACACCTTAGGATTGATATAGGTACCTTGAATTTTTTTCATCTTATTGTGGGTGCCTTTAAATTCCCCCATCCATGAATGTTACAAGTCACCTTATCTTAAGGGCATCTAGTAGGCAGATTGGGAAAAGAAGAGTTGGTTAGTGTTGTTGATTAGTTTGAGTCAATTGAATTATGGATCTAAGTTTTTTTGAAGCATGTGGACAAGGTGAAGGAGATAATAATATTTGAAGAGGATAGAAATATAAAATTATTTACATTCAGGGACTATAAACTTGTGAAGTAAGAAGCTGGACAATTTTGTCAAATTGGGTAAACAGCTTGTTTATTTCATTTTGAATAATTGTGAAGGGATCCGTAGTAGTGTAATGAGATTTTGAAAAAAATAAAGGAGTTTAGTAAGAACATATAGGGTGAAATACCTCATATTTGTAATTGTAATCCATTTTAGGATTATTTGTTGATCCTCAATGCAAAGATAGGGTGTAGTTTATGTTTGAAAATTCTTGAAAGGTGACTGTATATTTTATTACTTTTTATTTTTATTTACATCATTTGGTATCAAAGCATGTCTCTTGTTTTTTTTTTTGATATTTGACATAATTCTTTTGTGACTAACAATGTTGTGTGAGTGTGTATAGTGAAGAAGGAGACAAGTGAAGAGTGAGAAGAATAAAAGTATGATGGCAAAAAAGAAGAGAGTGAAGACATTAAAATACTCGGAGAGGCCAAGATGAGGTGTGGGAGAAAAGACGAAAGGTAAAAAATATTGGTTAGAGAGAAGATGCATCAAGAAGAAGCAATAAGAGAGTTGTGGAAGTTGCTGAGCCATAAGAGAAGACAAGAAGAATTAGAGAAGAAGAAAAGAGATGAAGCCAAGAAGTAAAAAGAGGAGAGAAAGAAAGAGAGATGGATAAGAGCAGAGTTGAAAAAATTAAGAGAAGATATAGAGAGGTTAATTAATTTGATGATGAAACCAAGTTATGGGCTCGAGTTTGTCATGAAGAAGAAATCCAAATGGCTTATAGAGAATATTGTGAGAATAAATCAAAGATTCCAGTTTCAAATAAGGATCAATAGTGAAGAGGAAAAGATGAGACAAGAATAAAAGAAATATGATAAGGTTGATAAGAAGAAGAATGAAGATGAAATTCAAGAGAAGACCCCGAGACTATTTCAAAACCATGGTTACATAATGCCTAAGTGGTGGAAGAAACTAGCAGTAGAGAGTAAAGAAGAAAATCCAAAACAACATGATGAAGGAACAAGTGATTTGAAGACACAAACAATGCAAAATCAGTCAAAGATGATATGGAAAAGAAAAGAAACAAGAAAAGAGCAGGTAAAAAAAGATGAACTCATGAAAAATAATTAGATTTCGAAAATCAAGGAAGTAAAGGAAATAAATAATGCAGACAAGGTAAGAAAGATGGATGATTTTTTGATGGATACTAGTTATTTTATGGATGAATTCATTGAAATTGTCCAAAATGAATTCAATTGTGCATTTGAAAATGAAAAGAATAATGATGAGTGAGAATGTAATGAAGCTTTTATGAATTATGTTGATGATATATTGTAAAATTTGTTAGATGAGTTAGATGGACAAGAAAAAAATGTATGTGTAGTTGAGGAAGAGTTAGTTTCATGGGCATGTGATGGTCAAAATGAATAAAATAAAGGTGAAAATACAGAGTTGGAGCAACTTGGTATAGTGAAGAATATGAGTGTGTAATAAAATGAACAATAATATGAATATTTTGACAAAACTAGGGATGGGAACAAGTTGAATATGAGTGACGTAGTGATGGAGGAGCTTATAAAATATAAAGAACAAACTAATTTTGTTGTTTTTAAATTTTATATGCAGGTACAAAGAGAGAAGACATGAAGATGATACAAGTGAAGATAAATATCACAAAGAAAATAAGTAAGGTGGGAGAAAATGTAAGGCAAAATACTATTGTGTGGGACCTAGGTGGACATGGATCAAGAAATGAAAAAGGGAGCAAGGAAAGAAGATTAAAGACAAGATGATGCAGCCTATAATTTACCAGTAATAACCCAGGTGCATTAGCACATCACTCAGCCTAGACCGAGCACTCACATGAAGCGTGTAAAGGTACCATGGCCCTCTTTAGGGTTGTTGTTACAAGATGTTAGCATGATGAAGACTTAATACATTCAGATCCTTAATTGATATAACATTCTATAGAGCATGTTCCAGATCTAGATCTAAAGAGTAATAGATTTAAATAATAACCATAATGCAGTCAACCATGCAAGAACCAATTATACTCACGATTAATACATTATTCAACCAATACACTCCATTATATTAAACACAATAAATACACATAAACTTATTATAATAAGTAATACCATAATCTCATGCGCACACCAGATCTGACAATAGAACCTCACAATAATTCAGTTCTCACATAGTCCTCATATTCTATGCATATCACCACATATTTATAAGGGTGGGGACTCTCCCTTCACCACTTGCATAATTCCCAAAATAGGTCACATGCTGAAAATAGCCATGCGCCTTTACAATAATAGCCACATATGCAAGTACGTTAACAATAGATCTCTTCTGGTTAACTGACAGTAACAATTCTATTATTAGCCCAAACCCATGCAAATTGATTAGTAGCCACTCCTCCAATAATAGCCCATGTGTGTCATGTAAGTCTTTATCCAGTTTGTGTGCTCTGCACATCATCTCCAAAAATAGCCCATACATGTGCAAACGGCTAAGTCCCGAATATGCCCTTGTCTTTTGCGCACATGTCCTTCCCTATCCTTCCATGCCTTTGACTATGCTTTACTATTGCATGTGAATCTCCTGTGCACCCTCTCCTTTGTATCATACTCTTGACTGCTCAACATTATCCCACACTAAACTACATTGCCTCCCCGCCAATGGCTACTCTTTGAATAATAAAGAATAAATAATCGAAAGTAATGAAAGAATTTATGCAAAAAGAATGAACTCTCACTGTAAAACATCCTCTGTCTCAACCGGAAGAATTAATTTTGGATATTCTTCTTTTATCTCCACTTCCAATGTCTTCCCCTTGGTTAGCACAACTTCTTTCTTCTCTGGGATATCCGCTGCAATAGTTTCCAACTCATATTGGGAAATTTCTCCCTTCTCGTTTTGTAGCACCAAAACAATATTGGACATAACAGACATTCTTCCCTCTAATAGATCCATATTTTGCGCTATATGTTTCCCAATATCATCCAATTTTTCCTTATGGGGGTCTTGTATTACTGCAAGGGCCTTGCACTTTTGCTTGACTAACGCCAATCTTTCCACACATCCAAAATTCTCATCCTTTATTTCTTTCAGGACTTCATTGTATTCTACTATTGTCCTAACCCTTATTACTACCTTTAGGGCTGCACATATGTTTAGTGCCTGGTAAAATTTCTTTAGATCCTCCTGTAAGGTTTGAAGAAATGCCTCATATGATGAAATATTTATAACTACTACAACCTTTTCCCTTTCTGCTTACTGCTCAGGGTCCTTTGGTGATGGCATCTAAACTGGTCCATCCTCAAGCACCAGATCAACTAAGGTATGCACATAGTTTATAGCCGAAGGGAAATTTTTGGGTACCTTGGACTCTAAGTGTGGTCTTACTTAGAGGACATGATCCCTGATCTCCTTTACCATGCCAATAAGGACCCCATTCTTATTTTGCTTCAGGTCCTTCTCTCCTTTCAAAGATGATATTTCTACATCTTTGGCCTTGATATCTTCCCTTAGCACTTTGATAGTGGCAGCTTTATCTACATTCCTACGCACCACATCTATAGACACCTTCACTAAGGCATTACTCACCTATTCATCAGACATAACAGTGGGTTTGATGGTTATGTACTTGTTCTGTGGTGCCTTTCTCATCGTCCTTGACACATAGGAATCTTCAGAAACATCAAAATCAGGCTCATCCATGTGAGTTTGCATGGACCATGACAATTTTTTCCTTGTGTGCGTGGTTGCCATGTCAGGGTTCATCAAATCTCATCCATATAAGTCCTTAAGGACCACTATATTCTGAAATTGCACATAAAAAATTTTTACTTGTGTATTCTTCATAACCCATAACTAGCGCAACATACTCTCCACTTTCCCTTCTTGATCTTGGCCCCTTGGGAACTTGAGCGCCAAGGTTTGGAGTTGGATCCTCTATGTCCTAAGTAGTATCTTTCTATATCTTCTAGCTTATGTAACCCTTATTTCTCAACCTTCATTTCTTTGTCCTTGGAATCTTCCATATCCTCTGGTTGTATAGGCAATCCAGGATTGCTCTCTTCATACTCTTCCACCTCCTCATTTAGCTTCAGTTTTCTCCTTCTCTTCTCAGGTATCTCCTTCTATGGAGAAAGTCATGGTGATCTTCATACTGATTTTGGAGTAGCACCTTGAGTTCTTGTTCTTCTGAACACCCTCTTAAAGTGATGTTCTTCGGGGTCTAATCCTACTTCCAATTCTTCATCTCCTTCTTCTTGTGCCTGGGGTGGAGTACTTGCACGCTCAAATTCTACCTTTTCTGAGGGTTTCCTCCATCATCTATGTACCAAGCCACCATTGTCTTCATGCTCTTCCTCCTCATCATATACCTCTATAGGTTTAGTGGGCTTCAGAGTTGGTACATTCTCCACTATATGCTTACCCTTAGGAGGCCCTGGGAGTGCAAACTCATTCTACACATATTTTTTACCCTCCAACTTAGGCTTAAGCTGAAGGTATATAAGCATAGCTCCATTGTCTCCAATTACCAAACTCATAGGCTTCATGATTATCATGTCTTAAATTAGCCTCTCAATGTAGGTAGTCTGACATGGATATACATATGTCTTTCAAAACCTGTGGTAGTCGCAGTCAACCTTGTCTACAACAAAATTTAGGCATTGCGCATTTGTAAAATGATGGATTGATGACTGGAAGTAGTGCACTGTGAAGGCATACGATAATTTACACTAAGGGATCCAAGTCCCACCCTTCATTGCAAATCATGCAATGAAAAAGTACTGATACATCACGAATTGCACTACCTTGCCCACCACTGAGGGTAACTCCTTAGGGATGTGCCACTCCTCCTCGAATGCTACACTGAGCTTGTCATACCACATCTCCACCCTTTGCTTGAATGGCCCACTCATTGATCCTTCACACAAGTACTTGTCAAATATTTCCACAAGGGACTTGTTTTGCATGGGGTACTCTTAGATCTTGTTCTTTGATCCATTGGGCACTTCGATCTCCATAAATACTAGGGACAATAGAACAACGCTGAAACTAATTTTCTCACCTGTTCTTGCTTCCTCAATGATATTATCTACAATGTAGCCTGATATGTTGTAAATTATTCCCCATGACATTCTCCTTGTAATGTGTAGCCACATTGTATTCACCTGGGACCATCTCTCTTCATCATTCAATTTGGTCACTAAATGTGCAGCTTCCTGTACCACTGGGTACTTCTTTAGTTTGTCGATATCCATTTCATGTGGACCCTTGGTATACCCTAAATCCTTCCATGTCTCCAGGATGGATGCTTTATCTATCAAGTCACTATTCAGATCCACTCCTATGCCCCTTAATCTTGTTATAGTTGAAATCAAAGTAGCTGTAATCCTTATCCTATGTTTGGTGAAATATAAAAATTCTTCATGTACCCTGCTCATCAACCACTGGTACAAAGGTTCATATTTACCGAAATATGGGAGCTCATACAACTGGTAAACTCCAATCTTATTTAGTAATTTCTCTCCAATGTCATCATACATTGGCATGTCCTTTGCTGTGTGCTTTTTTGTCTTTGTACTCAACAATGCATCTAATTCCTTTTTTATTATCTGATGTGCGGTGGTTGTAATCAATTATCTTGCACTTCCAGACATGAGAATCCCATTCTTGTCCCACTATCACACCTTCTAGGTATTACATCTTTGAGAAATTACTCTCAAGGAGAAATTTCAACCTCTGCTTCCACTTTCTTCTTCCCTTTGGCTCCTACGACATGTGATTTCTTTGGTGCCATCTATAAATCACAACTTTCTATCTTCTGTAGTGTGCAAAATATTTCTTTCTACCTTCTATAATGAGAAAGTCCAAAACCCTAGCTCGAATCTATGTGCCCTAGTTGAAATTGCGTGCCCTAGCTCTTTCGCAATGCTATTCTTTGCTCAAACCTTTCATCAATGGGGATGTAAGCTTATCTTGCACACAAATATGCTCTCCATGTCTAGTTTCACACTCTTCACACCTCAACATGACTCACTCAACTCGTTTTAACACTTAGCTCATTCAATTGTTTTGATTTACAATGGTAAAAATGAACTCGTATCCCTTATATAGATTTTGAAAAAGTTAGTGCATTTATTGCTCCTTCACCTACCAACAATCCTCATTTATTGACCCTTTTCACATTTTTCCATGCAGTACATATTCGTGCCTCAGCTATAACCTTTTAGCATGCCTTTCTACCTTCTAGCTATAGACTTCTCTTCAATACGCTTCCATGCACCTGCGTACCTCATCACTGTGCCTTCTCCTAGTAGTCTCCACAACTGTTGCTTACCTTGCGTTATACTATTCCTTCTTTTATCTCCATATATGGTCCTTATTTGGAAGCAATCTTCTATCCACCAACTCTTCAAACTTGAATAGCATCTGTAGCAGTTTGTTCTTTTATGTGTACCCATTTTTCATTAACCACCCCACACAAATGGCATGTGCAGTCCTCTGCACATAAAAACTACTACAAATGTTAATTAGCTTCTGGCATGCAAACATGCTTATTTCACAAAACACCAACTAAATTGACAAAGCATAACGACGAAGAAGGTAATACATTAAGGGAATACATAATTGAAAACCTAATCTAAATGACAACACTACCTTATTACAAACACCAAGAAGAATTATTTATAGTAGGGCTTCAACCTACTCCCGTTGAAGTAACCAGGTAACTGTATTCCATCAAGCATTTCTAACTAACAAGCCCCTGTTCCAAGTATGTAAGTGATAAGATATGGTCCTAACCAATGTAGTTTGAGTTTTCCTAGATGACGTAGAAACTTAGAATCATAAAGAAGCACCATCTACCCTATCTCAAGTTTTTTGTCCCTAATGTGCCTATCATGCCATACTTTATTCTTGGTTTTTTCTTGCTTCTAACTCCAGCATGCTATTGCTTGTCACTCATCCAACTTAATCAACTTGTCAATTCATTCTTCTAATGCTTTCTGATCAACTAGATCTCAGTGTGCACAATACACAAATAAGGTAACATGAATTCCATAGGAAGAAATGCTTCTATTCTAAACACCAATTGAAAGGGTGTTGCCTTATTTAACCACTTGTATGTTGTTTTATATACCCAAAGCACTACAAAATTTTTATCATCCCAATCCTTTCTTCCAACATCACAATTTTTTGTCAATGTCTGGCTCAAAATCTTGTTGAAAAACTCAGCAGTACCATTTTCCTGAGGATGATATGGTGTCATCTTATGTTGTGCAATCATGAATTCATCCAATAGAATTCTGATTGTCTCATTTAGAAAATGTGTTCTCATATCACTGGTCAAACTCAACGGGCATCCATATCTTGTCATAATATTTTCCCATAAAAACTTGGCTATTATAGCTATTGTATAATCCTTTGTAGGTGCTACTTCTGCCCACCTTGTCATATAATCTATGCAAGTGATGATATATCGTGATCTAGTCTTGTGTGTGGCTGGTGAAATAGGACCCACAAAATCTATAGCCCATTTTTCAAATGGTTTTGCACTAGTAATAGGTCTTAGAGGCATTTCATCTCTTTGACCCGGTTTTCTAAGGTGCTGATAGTGATCACAAGCCTTGCAATATGCCTTACAATCTTTATGCAGGGTCTCCCACCATAATCCAATGAGGAGAATCTTGCACGCAGTGGCATCACCTGCATAGTACCCACCTGCAATACCACCATGATCCTCCTCCATGATATCTGTGCACTCATGTTCTAGTACATAGTGGCACAATACTTCATCCTGACTTAACTTGTACAAGTCATTGCTCATCAATATAAATGGTGCCATGTGAATAGAAAGTTGTTTCTTCTCTAAGGATTTCATCCCTTTTGAAGACAAAAGTTTCCTTTAATTATGATGGCATGCATTGTAACTTGTATAACTATGCATTGGACATGGTATCTTCAATTACCTGCACTTCTTCTCCTGACTTTATTCTTGATAAATGATCTGGTCTAGAATTACTTTTCCCTAGTTTTACCACAATTGTGAAATCAAGTTCTTGGAATAAGAGTACCCATCGGCATATGCACCCCTATAAAATGAGCTTATTTACCAAATACTTCAATGCCATGTGATCGGTATAGAATACAAATCGTGTTGCTAGTAGGTAATGTCTAAATTTATGTAGCACATAGCTCATTGACAAAGATTCGCGCTCTATAGTTGTATAATTCTGCTCTAGAGGAGTCAAATTTCTACTAGAAAAAAAAAGGATGATCTATAATACCTTCTCTAGGATGAGCCAACACCGCGCCAATGGCCATGCCAGAGGCATCCAAATGTACATGAAATGGTTGGTCCCATGAAGGAAAGCGCAAAATAGGCGCAGTAGTAAGTTTCCTTCAATGTCTCGAATGCATGCTACTGCAATTCTCCCCAGTAGAATGTCCCTTTTCCTTTTAGTAAATCCTCCAAGGGTGCGACAACCTTAACATACCCCTATATAAATTTTCTATAATACCCGGTGTGACCCAAGAATCTGCACACTTCACTTTGACTGGCAGGATCTTCCAGGCCGATAATGACTGCAACCTTAGCTGGATCAACCAAAAAACCTTCCTTATAGATGATGTGCCCTAAAAATGTTCCAAATAGTGTAACAAATACACATTTCTTAATGTTCAAAGAGATGCTTAACTGCTGACATCTTTCAAACATTAGGCATAATTTTTCACAATGATCCGTAACAAGTCCATACACCATCTAGTCATTTAAATAAACCTGCAAGAAGTTGTGAATAAAATCTTTGAATGTTTGAACAACTATGCACGAAAATACAACAAGTGCATTTTTAGACCAAAAGGCATCACAGTATAGGATAATATGCCCCATTTAGAATTGAAAGTAGTATTTTCTTGATCCTCCCGTGAAATCCTAACCTGGTGATACACAAAGAATTAATCTGTAAATGAATATATTTCGTGCCCTACAACGCCTTCTAGTATTTCCTTGGTGAATGGAGTAGGAAAGGGATTAGTAACACATGCAACATTCAAATCCCTGTAGTCCACACAGATCCTAATCTGACCATCCTTCTTGATACTGATTACCATTGGGCTAACACATTTTGACTCGTCCAGGGGCTTGATGATTCTAGACTTCAACATTTTGTCAGTTTATTCTTTGACCTTTTCACACAAGTTGGGGTTCATCCTGTAGGGTCTCTTTCTAACTGGGTGCACACCTTCCTTAATATTTATCTTCATTTCTATTAATGATTCATGCACGCCTTTGAGTTCTATTGGTCAAAGAATACTTGTCAAAGATCACACAAGGAGTCCGCGTCGGATAGAAGGTCTGAAACCAAGGGCGTGGAAGGACATGGAGGACCCGCACGCGGAAGGTAAGTTTAGATTTTAGGACTTAGTTTATCTTTGAGTATGAATACCTATTTTTAGGAGATAGTGTGTGGAACACATCAATAATGCAGAGATGTGCGTGCCATGCATCGTGTATCTTTGGAGAAGCGGTTCGAAGCATTTATGCATGAAGACAAGCTAAGAATAGAATTGACAGTTTAGTTCACTGTAAGAGGACTATAGATAACACACTTGCATGTGTGGCTATGATTGTAAAATAATTTGTGGCTATCAATAGCATGGAGCCTATTTTTGGAATAGACAAAAAGTGAAGGAAAAGTCCCCATGCTATATATATAATGTTAGGTGTATAGTAGAAAGAGATATATATATTTTTACAGAGAGCTGGAAGTATGTAGGTATTACTGAGAACTGCATGTATGTAGGTGTGTAACAGAGAATCTACACATATGATTAAACTACTATATCAATTCCATATGTGCATTGGTATAGATTTACAATACTGTAAGGATCTTTTGTATTTATTAATAGATGGAAGATATTCGCTGAATCTAAGTATCATTGTGTGTAGTTGAGTAGTGCATGTTAATGGTTAAATCATGATTACTATTTAAATCTTGTTCTTTCATAGATCTGAGTGTAACATGCATTGTGGAATGATGGATTAGTTATGAATCTATATGTTACTTCCTTCATCATGTTAGCATCTTGTTATAGTAACCCTAAAGAGGGACCTGGTACCTTTACGCACTTCGAGTGAGTGCTCAGTCTAGGCTGAGTGATGTGTCAGCGCGACTAAGTTGTTATCTGGTAAATTTTAGGCTGCATCATTGGTTCCATTGCTGGGACCTCTTTTCCAGGTTTTTTTAGGATGGTTCACGATGAAATGTATTGGTGAACTCTAGCAAGTATTGAGGAATGGATACACGACCTAGAGGAAGAATATGCACGACCATTCATAAGTGGATTTGAGTTTAATGCACACACTTGGGTAGAACAGAACATGTATGACAACTTGTATGAGATATTTTTTCACTATTTTTCCAGTAGAACTATATGAGTGACTTATTGCTTATGCATCTCAGCAGAATTGGAGGTATCATGCACTTATCTAGACATAGGAATAATTTCAGGCCATCTATGATGCTGATTTGATCTGGACTCATGTGGTGGATACGTGGTTTCACGGTGTTCTAAATAGTTATATCCTAGAATATTCAATTTTGATGTACTCTTGCCCAGAGGTAGCTGAGTTCTTATTTTTGTGGAATCCAAGAGGAACATATTTGCAAGGTATTCCACTAGCGATTAAGATCTTAATGGTAACTTTGAACCTGGAGAGTAAACCAATGGATAACTAAGCTTTGCCACGCGTGGGGGTAGGAACAAGTTTGGTTTAAGATGGCAGACCTAGTGGTAGAGAAGCAAAGAGAGGAAAGGTAGTTTAAGTATAATGAGGCACACGAGAGGGAGATAGAGAAGTAGTGTTCCATTGCAGAGAGTATGGCATGGAGGATAGAGATGGCTCGTGAAGGATTTACAACTCACGTAGAAGACGTGGAGCTAGAGCATCAGGAACTCCCCCATCTTGGAAAGCATGATAGAGATCCCCCCTCGGACTCACATAGAGGTGCGCTAAAAAAGATGACCTGGACCATGGGCACGCATCTTAATCCACCTGGTGACCTAGCCCTTGCACTTGGTTTTTTAGTATCTAGTACAAGTGACCAATAAAACTAACTTGGGAAGTAGGAGAGTAGGAGTAAGTCAGGGATCAAGTACATCAATGGTAGGACAGACACCTTCAATGTCATTTACAGGAGAATTCATTGGCGCATCATCTACACAGAATGTGATTACACAAAATGTTGGATTCACCTCTGGAAGTGGAACTACCTCATAAACTGTAGGGGTTTAGTATAGTACTACTATCAGAGCACATGGGAGTACGTCTACAAGCCCTATTCTAACTACAGGTGGTAGATCAGGAGGTATACATGGTTCTAGTTCTGGTGGATCTAGTGGTTATGGAGGCAAAGGGAACACAAGAGGTTCCAGATCAGGTAGACAAGGTTCATAACAACCGCAGAATATCCACATGGAGATGTTTCTTTATCTTTTGAAATATAGAGGTATAGAGGATACTACCAAACATGTGTATATGTGTGAAATATTATGGTGCGCTAAAGGGATCATGGCTGCTAAGTGAAAGGAAAGTAAATTCAACACTACATTACAAGGGTACGTAAACAACTGGTATAGGAAATTTGACCGTGATCAAACATGTGTGGATTATGCAGCATTGAGAGATGCTTTCTTAAAAGAGTTCCATATACCTGAGTTTGAGAAGAAGAGTATAAGTGCACTCAAGGATATCAAGCAAGGCACTACTGAGAGTGTATATGAGTATGATGCTCATTTTAAGACACTTCTATCTAAGCTATCTTATGATATTCATGCTAGCCAACATGCACAATGGTTCATTGGAGGATTAATTACACCATTTATAAGAGTGCTGTCACATAAGACATACACTGATCCGCGCAAAGCACTAGAAGCAAATTTACATGCTGAGGGAGTTGGGAGCATTAACACTGGAATTAGTCCATTCTTAGAGGCATAGATTGCAGCTATGGAAAAGCAGTTAGAGAAGCTATCAGTAAATTCAGCCCATAAAACACACTCAAAAATTTGGTGTACAAATTGTGAAGTGGAAGGTCACACCAAGGATAGTTTTCCTCACCGATCTGTACGCTCATTACTATTGGACTATGAAATTTTTCATTTGAATCATGATGCTAGTAATTTCCCTTTGTTATAGCATGGGATAAGGAAGAATGTATCTTGCTTTTACAAGATTTATAGGTCCATGACCCATGATATTGAGGATTATCAGTTGATCGGTCAGATCTAGGATGCTATAGACCTTGGAGTATGACAAACAAGTATAATAGATAGTTCTAAGGGTAAGAATGAGCACCAGGATTAGGATCATAATCAAGCATGCTATGACGGGAATAAGGGGTGCTTTAAAGGAAGTCGTGGAAGGGGAGGTGGATATTGTGGTGGATATAGAGGACGAGGCCATGGTGGAGGAAGAGGTGAGTTCCCTCATGGAACCTGTTATACATGCAGATCTGCTGACCACTATAGGCTCGAATGTCCTCAGAATATTGCATGTTATTTTTGTGGAAATAACCTTAGCTATGAAGAGTGCCCAAATTTATATGAGAATCCGAGTAAGCAACATAAGCATGAGAACAGAGGCACCGAGATGGTTAGAATCCAACGCATGGTAAAGGCTCATTGGATGCCCAAGATAACTGAAGGACCTGAGGCATCGAAAATGAAGATTACTACACGTACTGAAGCAACACGTGTGATAGAGGTATTGTATAAGAAGCCTATGATCACCAAGGAGGAGGTTTTGCATGCGAGGTACCTATATCCTACTCATTAGAAGGATGTTTACTAGGATACCATGGAAGTGCTAAGGAATCTTCAGGGTGAGATACAGTATCTCAAAGAGAAAAATAAAGCATCAGAGAAGGTCCAAAATGATATCGATGATCTACGAGAGGTGTGTAAGATGTTGCGCCAATAGAACATTATTCCGCTATTAGGAAGTTGGTTAAAAGGGAACACTCCATGCATAGGTCTTGAGATCGGACGACAGGTTCTCCATGCAAATATTCCCCCTGATAGCATTGACTATGACAAAGAAATTACTCTGAATGTTGTTGTAGATGGGTGAATGTTGAGAAATATATTGATTGATACAGGTGTGGAGGTAAATGTGCTTACATTAGATGCATGGGTACAAATGGGGAGGCCTCCATTGTAGCCATCATCTAATGTGTTGTTTATGGAAAATTAGACTAAGGTCACTCCCATAGGAGTTTTGAAAGATGCATCTATAACTATACAAGGGGCCAAGTTCACTGTGGATTTTGAGGTATTAGCACTTGCAGAAGCTGAAAATTTTCCAGCTCTACTTAGACACCCTTGGTGTTATGTAAATAATGATGACTTGAGATTCAATAAGGGGTATATTAGCTTTGAAAACAAGGAGGAAAGGGTTGTGATACCTTTGACAGATGGAAAGTCTACACCATATGTTGAACCTCTAAGTGAGGAGGATTTAAACAGAGTCTATGTACATGCTATTCAGGACCTCGAGGTCAATGAGCGATCAAATAAAGGCATCCTACAGTGGGAGGATTCTCATTCTATTAGTGATACTATGAGTATTTCTTGTGACAATTGGGATCATGGTGCATATGAATTAGTAGGACACAAGGTGAAAAGCATGGTTGTGCACAAGAATGGACTTTGTTCAATTCAACAGATAGGTGTTATCACTAAATCACCGCAGCCTTATGTTTACACAAGTGCATATACTTGAGCTCACAGTGTGATTGGATAACATGGGTACTATCTCTAAGTTGTGTGACTTGCTACTTGAAATAGACCTTTAGAGAAAGTTGGTTCTTACTCCTAAACAACCTGCCACAATCTACTCTAATGCAGGAAAAAATTATCTTTCCTAATCTAACTTTCCAAGGGACCAAGGAGAGAGAATGCATAAAATGAAAACCTACACTAAAGTGGTGATACACCAGAAAAGGAGGGGTGTGCGAGTAGTCTTCTAATGTGTGAAATATAGAAGTAAAATGCATACTAGAAGGGGTGATAACAATTCTCCACAATCTAGAAAATGCATTCACAACAATATTTCATACATGCAAAATAATAATGAGTCCTTGCAAGAGCATAAAAATAGACACAATATTTTTGTAATGAAGGTTGAAAGGGCAAGAAGAGTGCAAACAAACACAGCAGGGGAAGATGTATCCATAAACTTGTATTTTATTGCTTCATGATATGCACAGTTCAATCTATTACAAGATAAGGGTCTGGATCACCATGTAAGGAGTCCAATACAAGGGCTTGCAGTACATATGCTTCATAAAGAAATTTTGATAGAGCTTTGCTACAACAAAACTACCTCTTCTTACAATGAGCTTGACACTCCAATTATAGAAGAAGAGAAGAGAGAGAGAAGGGGAAAATGGAAATCCTAAAATCTATCCTTCAACCACTTGTAAGAGGCATTGAATCGAGTGAAATGATTATATGTTACTTGTAAAAGGCTCCCCATGCTATCCCAAGTGCTGTAGCAGAGAAAGAATGATGACCATGCCTCTTAATTGCACTCCTAACTACCTAATAAAACACTGTCATGAACCTAGCCAAGTTTTATGAAAAATATCCATTGATTTCTCATCAAATCCCAAATTTCTTGATTGTTGTGCATTTATATTGGAGCCACGATTCTAACGGTACCAATTTTGTGTGATTTTTTTGAGAAATGCAAAACTTATGGCCTTCTAAGTGTGAGCAGCTATTTTGGGTCTGCCAGGCATTGTCTGTCATTTGACGGGAATGAGCATTAATTGACTGGAGCTGAACATGTTTATTTTATTTTAATATATCTACCCTCATCAAAATTAAGAAATCCACATGATGTCATGCTCATTCCAAAAAGTCCAATTTTATGAAAATTGCAGCTTAGAGTCAAAAGTTATGGCTGTTTGAAGTTTAGGAGGTCAAACATTGACTTTTCTCTTCATTGTGGCTATTTCAGCAAAATTGGGTCTGCATGTCCTGGCTTTCTTGACACAAATCTCCACATCACCTAATTCAGGCTTCCTTATCCCCACACGTCTGTTATTGACTGGGCCATGAGGGCCGTTGACCTTTGCATTTGCCACAACGTATGGTTCCTTTTGTGGCTTTTTCGCCTTTGCGCATGCCGCGCGTACTTTTGTCCCGAATGTCCCAGACATATTTCTCCGTGCCACCAGCAATGCACTGTCTTGCAGAAAAATATAATTTTCACATCCCACACGTACCTGTGTTCTAGATGTCCCGTAGGACAAAAACTTCCACTTTTTCTAATTTTTACTACATGTGGCCATTTCAGCTTTGCGCATCCCGTGTGTACTTTTGTCCCTGTTGAACTTGTGCGGTCTAGGACACAGAAAGCCAATTTAGCCGATTATTTTGTATTTCGGCTCCAAACCTGGTACAATGAACCTTGGTACGATCTACATTGGTATGATCCATGGCCTCCAAACCTGTAATGCATTAAAACAAGCCTACGACTTCAACTTTTGGTTTTTTTCAATTTTTTCTAACTTGTTGGATTTTTCCCTTAGATGGGGGAGTTAGAGAGAAGCCAAAGGGACCCCCAAAACATGATTTTTGGCCTTGAATCAATTCTAATTTCTCGAGACTGAAGAATTTGATGTATGTTATCAAAATTACCTTGAGGGGTGAATTTTGGATAATAATAGTTAGCACAATATCTTGGTATATAGGGACATACAATCTTCTTGCCTTTTTGAGGGCCATGGAAACACATTGGACAGATCAAGTTAAAAGAAGAGATATGTTAGTATATAGACTACGTGGGATAGTAGCACATTGGTGGGTAGTCCATAGAGATAATCTTATAAATTGGGAAGAGATTGGAGTTGCTTTGTCTACTAGGTTTATAAGGAACAATGCACCTACACAAATTTGCACTTATCATGGTGATCAACCTGTTCAGCATCACATTCAGAAGTGTGAGAGACTCTGGATAGTAGGACAGGAAGCATTACCACCTTCACTCTGGGTGCATAGATTATATTCTATGCTACATGGATGTGCACACTCTAGGTATGTATAGGTAAAACTACATCGAGAAACTGGGAACTTGCAAGATTTGACTGTAGGAATGATACATATTTTTGACTACTTCTCGACTAAACCTCATGTAGCAGAGGCATTAAAATTTTTCTAGCGCTTAATTATGGGAGATAGTACAAAATATGAGGAGCATATACAATAATTATTTAGTGGGATAGAGTTCAGAGCATGTTTTGAAAAGGAAGAAGAAATGGACTCCATACTACTTGAACGCGCTTTCCTTGAGAAAGAGAATAGAAAGATGGTTTATGTCGTGGATGATGAGGAAGTTGAGATCTTGGATATTGAACATTCACATGGGGTGCATGAGGTCTTGGATAGTATAGAAAAGGATGCGCAAACCTACCATGAACACATGAAGACAAAGAAGGTGAATATAGGTTCAGAGGCTGAGCCTAAGGAGTCCATAATTGGGGATTATTGGTCAGACTCAGAGGTAGCAAAGATCATTGAGTTACTTAGGGATTATCAGGATTTATTCCCTCAAGGATATCATGAACTTAAGGGTGTGCGTGAATCACTTGGGGAAATGAAGATCAAAATTAAGAGTGGTGTACAGCCAGTTAGAAAGAGACCTTACAGAATGAATCCTAATTTTTATGAAAAGGTAAAAGAAGAAATTGATAAAATGTTGAAATTTGAAATTATCAAGTTCCTTGATGAGTTAGAATGGGTTAGCCCAATGGTGATCAATATCAAGAAGGATGGACGGATTAGGATATGTGTGGACTACAAGAAGCTGAATCCTACATGTGTCACAGATCCATTCCCTAAGCTTTTCATTGAGGAAATATTAGGAGTTGTAGGGAGAAAAATATATTCCTTCATGAATGGATTTTCTGGGTATCATCAGGTTAGGATTGCTTAGGAGGATCAAGAAAAGACAAAATTTACTACTGAATGGGGCAATTTTATGTATACTGTGATGCCCTTTGGATTGAAAAACGTGCCTACTGTATTCTCGTGCATGGTTGTTCAGGAATTTAAGGATTTTATTCATAACTTATTATAGGTATACCTAGATGATTGGACAATATATGGGCTTGTGAAAGATCATTGTGACAATCTGCACTTAATGTTTGGACAATGCAGATAATTGAGTATCTCTTTGAACATCAAGAAGTGCATATTTGCTATGCCATTTTGGATATTGTTAGGACATATAATCTGCAAGGAAGGTTTGCTCATTGGTCTAGCCAAGGTTGCAGGCATTTTAGGCCTAGAAGGGCCTACTACTCAGAGTGAGGTGCACAATTTTTTTAGGTCATACAGGGTATTATAGAAAATTCATAAAAGGGTATGCCAAATTTGCCGCACCCTTGTAAGAATTATTAAAGGGGAAAGGTACATTTTAGTGGGGAGAACCACGACAGTGTGTGTTTGAGATATTAAAAGAGAAACTTACTACCGCACCCATTCTGCACTTTCCCTCATGGGATAAACCATTTCATGTGCATGTGGATGCTTCTGGTATGGCCATTGGCATTGTGTTAGCTCATCCTGGTGAAGGTATTATAGATCATCCAATCTGTTTTGCTAGTAAGAAGCTGACTCCTGCAGAACAGAATTATGCAACTACAGAGTGTGAAGCTTTGTCAATGATCTATACATTTTACAAGTTTCGACAGTACTTGTTAACAACCTCATTTGTGTTTTATACAGAACACATGACATTGAAGTACTTGGTAAACAAGCCTATCTTACAAGGGTGCATATGCAGATGGGTTTTCCTATTTCAAGAGTTTGACTTCATAGTTATGGTGAAGCCAGGGAAAAGCAATTATGGATCAGATCATTTATCTAGAATCAATTCAGGACAAGATGCACAGATAATTGAAGAAACAATGCAAGATGCACAGTTATATAGGTTACAATGCACACCCATAGATTTAGAAGACATTGGTGTCTTTCTATGAACATGTATGACACCAGAAGGAATGAAAGCATAGAAAAGACACATCTTGCTATACATGCAGTACCATTTATGTTAATCAGTGGTGACCTCTACAAGCTAGGCAGAGATGAAGTATTACAATGTTGTGTATTAGAACATGAGCGTCAATATATTATGGAAGAAGCTCATGGTGGTATTGCAGGAGGCGATTATGCAAGTGATATGACTACCTGGAAGATCCTACTTTTTGGATTATGGTGGGAGACATTGTATAAGGACTATAAAGAGTATTATAAGGTGTGTGATCATTGTCAGTGCCTAGGAAAACTAGGGCAAATAGATAAGATGCCTTTAAGACCAATCATTAGTGCCGAACCATTTGAGAAATGGGCCATTGATTTTGTAGGACCTATTTCACTAGCCGTGCGTAGGATTGGGTCGCGCTATGTTATTACTTGCATAGATTATCTCACACGGTGGGCAGAAGTAGCACCTACTAAGGACTGTATGATAGCTACAATAACTAGATTTCTATGGGAGAATGTACTTACAAGATATGGATGTCCCTTAAGCTTGACAAGTGATCGAGGTACACACTTTTTGAATGAGACAATCATGATCCTATTAGATAAGTTTATGGTTGCACACCATAAAACTACACCTTATCATCCTCAGGAAAACGGAACTGCTGAAGCCTTCAACAAGATTTTGAGCTAGACTTTGACAAAAAATTGTGATGTCAGAAGAAAGGATTGGGATGAAAAAGTATCAACTGTTCTTTGGGCATATAGAACTATAACAGATTGAACAAAGCCACACTATTTTAGTTGGTGTTTAGCACAGAAGTTGTTCTCCCTATAGAATTTATGTTACCTTCTTTGTGCATTACATGCGCTAGAGGTCTAGCTAATGAGTAGGCTCTAGAAGAGCGTATCAAAAATATGATTCAACTGAATGAGCATTGAACCATATCAAGATGGATTCAGAAGCAGGAAAAGTCTAGGCAGAAGGCATGGCATGATAGGAACATAAGGGATAAGAAATTTGAGATTAGACAAATGGTACTTCTTTATGACTCAAAGTTTTGCACCATATAGGCAAGCTCAAAGTACATTGGTTGGGGTCATATGTTATCATTTCTATACTTGAATCAGGTGCTTTCCAGTTAGAATTACTTGATGGAACACGACTACCTGATTACTTTAACGGGAGTAGGCTGAAGCCCTACTATAAATAAGTCTTCTTGGTGTTTGTAATAAGGTAGTATTGCCATTTATTTTAGGTTTTCAATTTAGGTATTTCCTTCATTGTCGATATGCTTTGTCAATTTAGTTTTTTTTTGCTATGTAATAAGCATGCTTGCACACCTAGAGCTAATTACTGTATGAAGACTGTTTATGCGCAAAGAACTACACATACTTTTACTTTGGGGTGGTTGTAGTTATCCAAGAAAAAGATTGTGGGAATTGAAAGGTGAAAGGAATAAGTTGCTATGGGTGTGCTTTAAGTTAAAATAATATTACTTCTCAAAAGTGACCAAGGATGGAGATGAATGAAAGAACAATATAACGTGAGGTAAGCGGAGGCCATGTTAGCTACCAGGAGAAGGTACAGTGATGAGTTACTTGGGTACAGGAGCATGCATTGAAGAGAAGTCTGTGACCAAAGGGTAGGAAGGTGTGCTAGAAGGTTATAGCTGGGTGTGAAGATGTACCGCGTGGAATGAACATATTTGGTCAATGAATAAAGGGATATTTGGTAGGTTAAGGAGTAATAAATGCATTGAAATTTGAATTTTTTTGAAAAAATTATGTAAGGATGGGATGTGGATTCATTTTTATTGTTGCAACTAAGAGAATTTGAAGAGAGAGCCAAGTGCAAAGATCCGAGTGATCGAGTTAAGGTGCGAAGGGTGTGAAACCATGCATGGCAACTAGATCTGTGTGACAAGAAGCTTGGGTCCCTAGTAGTGAAGGGTTTAAGCGAAGTAGGGAGATAGAAAAGGGTTTGGTTATGAAGTTTCCACCTTGGGCATGATTGAATCAAGCTAGGGTTTTATTCGTAAAGTTACAGAGTTTAAGAGGAAACATTTACAAGGTAAAAATGGCACCGAAGAAGGAATTTGTAGTAGCAGTAAAAGGAAAGAAGAAGGTAGTCATTGAGGAGGATTAAATGGCACCCGAAAGCCATTTTTCAGACATGCAATATCTAGAAGGAGTCATTTTCGGGAAAGAATGGGATTCACTTGTCAGAAATAGAAAAGTAAGTGAATATAATCACAGGACTTTAGAAAACAAGAAGGACCTCGATTCCTTACTCACTGCTAGAACAAGCAAGTGCATGGTGGAGGATATGACAGTGTATGATGATGCGGGTGAAAATCTCTTGAAGATAATTGGGGTCTACCAGTTGTATGAGCTTCTATATTTCAGGAAGTATGAGCCCTTGCATCAATGGCTCATGAGCAGGGTGCATGAAGACTTCTTCTACTTTACAGGACGTAGAGTTAGTATCTCATCTACACTTGTCTCATTAGTTATAGGTCTGAAGGCCACAGGAGAAGATATAAAATGTGATCTTGTAGATAAATACGTGATTGTAAATACCAAACATGAGTTAGGATACTTGAAGGGTATGCACAGAATGGACATAGATAAATTGAAGAACTCTCTAGTTGTATAGGCTACAACCCACCTTGTTACCAAATTGAATGATCAGGAGTGGTGGTATTAGGTAAATACTATGTGGTTACATGTGGCACGTAAGATGTCAGAGGGGACAATCTATAACATTGCAGGCTATATTGCAAAGTAAATAGTTGAAGAAGCATGCACAGGAGGGAAGATCAGCTTTAGGGATATTGTATTATCACTGGCATTTATGGAAATCGGAGTACCAAATGGACCAAAGGAAAATGTATGGGAATACCCCATGGAGAATAAGTCCCCAGCTGAAAGATTTAGCAAGTACCTATGCAAGGGGGCTATACCAAATGATCTAAAGCAAAGGGTGGAGAAGTGGTATGACAGGCTCTGCATGACATTTGGGGAAGAGTGGCACATTTCAAAGGAATTACTAGTATTGGTAGGGAAACAAGTTCAATTTGCTATATATCAACATTTTTGCATCGTACGCTTCCTAATGAAAGATGGATTCTGGAGCCCTTGGTGCAAGTTACCTTACACATTCAGTGCAAGGTATTTTCAAGAGTCTGTTCATAAATTTAGAGACATGTGCCAACTGATCTTCAATGAAGATAAGGTATAATGCAACTACCATACATTAAGGAAGAAGTATGTATATCCTGGCAGAAGTGCTTATACAGAGAGAATCATTTCAGAGGTTCTGAATATTAAAATAATAAGTTTGGCCATAGTAGATGTGGGGGAAACATTGGTGTATCTCCAGTTGAAGCCAAAAATGGAGAATAAAAAATACGTGGAAGGTGAGTTCACACTTCCATCACCACCAAAGGGAAAGCATATAATGGAGAACATCCTAGCACCTAAGCCCACAGAACAAGTTGAAGTGCAAGATGAGGAGAAAGAGCACAAAGATAGTGGTGGTTTAGAGTATAGGGGTAGGAGACATCCTATAAATAAAGGTGAAGCTGAGCATGCCATTACCCCACCTCAGCCACAAGGTGGGGATGAAGAGGATGTGAAAGTAGGCCAAGGGGAGCATAGGTTTAAAAAGTTATTTAGGAGGACAAGGACCCAAGGTGTTACTCCACTCATTGTGCATAAATCACCCAGAATCTCTCCACTGAAGGAGGTGACCACTCAGAGAAGCAGGAAGCTGAAGTTGAGTGAGGAGGTGGAAGAGTCAGAAGAGAGTGCACCTAATTCTCTTATACTTCCAGAGCACACAGAAAAATAGGGTGAGGCATCGAAGGAAAATGAAGAGGAAGAGAAAAAGAGACAACTGCAGAAGGTGTTTAGGATATAGAGACACAAGTCCCAAATTTGGAGGCTAAAGTTCCTAAGCAACAAAGGTCTAGAAGAACAAGTGGAGAGCACATTCCACCAGCCATGGGGTATGCAGAGGACATAGGAAAAATTGTCTACGCCTGCTTCCAGAGAACAATAGTGCAAAAGGATTTATTCATATGGGAGTTAATGGATGAAGATATGGCAACAATGCGCACTCAAAAGAAACTATCGTGGTCGATGCACACCCACATGGATGAGCCTGACTTTGATGTGTGCGAAGATTCATGTGTTTCGAGAAGACTGAAGAAGGAACCTCAAGCCAGACACATGAAAGTAAATTCTACTATCATGTCAGATGAGCAAGTCAGCAATGCACTGGTGAAAGTTTCTGCCAAGGTGGCTAGAAGAAACATGGACAAAGCTGCCATGATCAGAGCGCTGCATGAGGAGTTGAAGAAAAAGGGTGTAGAGATAGCGCATGTAACACATGAGAGGGAATTTTAGCAAAAAAAGAATGAAGTGTTCATAAGCATCGCAGAGGAGATTGGGGACAATGTAGTCAAAGCAAGGCCACACTTAGAAACCAATATACCATAGACATTTCTTTCAGTGATACACTATGTGGAGAAGTTAGTGGACTTAGTACTTGAAGATGGAACTCTACATATGCAAGTGCCAAAATTCTCTAAACAAGATGCCAAATTAGAGAAAGCATCTGTGATGAGAAAAATTACATCTTATGAATGGATGTCGCAAGCATTACACAAAGTATTGAAGAAAGTGGACTAGGATTTAAATATATGCGTAGCTCCAGAGATGCTTATCAAAATTAAGACCCTCGAAGAGAATGACAAGGTCCAAAAAGTGATGAAAGATGAGATATTGGGTTGTGCAGAAAGATTGTCAATGGTTAAACAGAAGCGTAAGGACCTAGTAGCAGCACAAGAATCAGCTAGAAGAGCTTGGAAAGCTGATTGCACAGAAGATGGACATTTTAGAAGGAAGAATGACATTAATGTCCAGTGTTGTGTTGGTTCTGTGAAATGAGAAGGGATAAATTGTGAGGGATGAGTTGGAATCCATTATTGTGGACATCCCGGAAAAAGTAGAGCAAGCACTCACTGACTAATAGATATTAGAGGCTGAAATAAAGGAAGAGTATCCAAAGTTGATATTACAAACTGATACAGAAGAGGTCTCCTAATAACCTTATAAAAATTCTTTATTTATCCACATTCTTTTATTCTTAATCTTTCAATTCTTTTTTTCTTTCCTTCAATTTTTGGACATACCCATTGTTGAGATGATAATGAGATTAGTGTGGGGTAATGTTGGTCAAAAAATACTTGTCAAAGATCATATAAGGAGTCCGCGTGGGATAGAAGGTCCGAAACCAAGGGCACGAAAGGATAGGAAGGACCCATGTGCGGAAGGCAAGTTCATATTTTAGGAGTTAGCTGATCTTCGGGCATGAAGACCTATTTTTAGGAGATAGTGTGCGGAACACATCAATGATGTAGAGATGTGCGTGCCATGGATTGTCTATCTTTGGAGAAGCGGTTTGAAGTGTTTATGCATGAAGACAATTTAATAATAGAATTGACACTTCAGTTCACTGCAAGAGGACTATAGATAATGCACTTGCATGTGTGGCTATGATTGTAAAACAAAGTGTGGCTATCAATAGCATACAACCTATTTTTTGAATAGACAAGAAGTGAAGGGAAAGTCCCCACCATATATATACGATGTTATGTGCATAGTAGAGATATATATATATATATATATATATATATATATATATATTTACAGAGAGCTAGAAGTATGTAGGTATTACTGAGAACTACATGTATATAGGTGTGTAACAGAGAATATACGCATATGATTAAACTACTGTATCAGTTCCATATACGCGTTGGTATAGATTGAAAATATTGTTAGGAGCTTCTGTATTTATTAATAGATGGAAGATATTGGCTGAATCTAAGTATCATTTTGTGTGTAGTTGAGTAGTGCATGTTAATGGTGAAATCATGATTACTATTTAAAGCTTGTTCTTTCATAGATCTAAGTGTAGCATGCATTGTGGAATGATGGATTAGTTATGAATCTATATGTTACTTCATCATGTTAGCATCTTGTTATAGCAACCCTAAAGAGGGACCTGGTACCTTTGCGCACTTCGGGTGAGTGCTTATTCTAGGCTGAGTGATGCGCCAATGCGACTAAGGTGTTATTTGGTAAATTCTAGGCTACATCAAGTTCATGGTATCCCAAGGAAATAAGTCCTGATAATCTCGTAGTAAATCAATGATTTTTTCCTCTTCAGAGTCAGACCAATAGTCCCCAATTATGGCCTCCTTAGCCTCAACATCTGATCCAATATTCAATTTCTTTGTTTTCATAGGTTCATGATAGGCGCGCGTGGTCTTATCCATACTGTCTAAAACTTCATGCCTACCTGTTGAATGATCCACATCCAGATTTTCTACTTCTTCACCATCTACCAAGCTGACTATATTTCCTTTTTCCTTCTCAAGGTAAGTGCACCTAAGTAGTGTGGCATCTATGGTTGCTTCTTCAACAAAACATGCCCCTAAGTCTTCTTCATCAAATAAATATTGAATGAGTTCTTCTGCCTTGACACTATCTCCCATATTTAAGCACTTTATAACCCTTAATGGCTCTTCAACTAGAGGTTTAGTAGAGAAATAGTTAAACGTTTGGATCATTCATGCAATCAAATCCTACCAATTTCTAGTCTCTCTATGGATTTCCACATATACATACCAAACATGTGTGCAACCTTGTAAAGTGGAATAAAATTTGTGCACCCAAAGTGATGGTGGTAAAGCCTCTTGCCCCTCTTTCTAGAGTCTCTTGCACTGCTGAACGTGGTGTTGAACAAGTTGATTACCATGATAACTGTAGATTTGAGTAGGTGCATTACTCCTGAAGACCCTAGTAGAAAGAGCAACCCTAATTTCATTCCATCCTACAATATTATCCTTTTGAACCACCCACTAGCGTGCTCCTATCCCATGCAGGGTATATGCTAGCATATTCCGTCTCTCCAACTAGTCTATCCACTGTTCCTCCATGGCGCACATAAATACCATAGGATCCCCTTCTCTAGTGTAACGAGGTACCGAGTTGTTACTTATTCTCTTGATACAACAAGGTATGCTATCCCACGCAAATGTGGTCTTTAGTTTGATCCCTACCAACTCATAAGTACTATGAGCCTAATTATCACAAGCAACATTTGTAGTATCGCTAATAGACTGTGCATATTCCCACTGAAGGATTCCTTCTTTAGATGGCTCAAGTACCTTTGGGTCCCAGACAACATGTACATAAATCCTATTCATATCTTCCTCACTCAAAGGTTCAACATAGGGCACAGATCTTCCATCTGTTAAAGGGATAATAACTCTTTCCTCATTGTTTTCAAAACTGATATAACCCTTGTTGAACCAAAGATCAACATTATTTGCATAACACCAAGGAAACCCAAGTAGAGATGGGAAGCTATCTACCTCTGCTAGTGCTAAAACCTCAAAATCCCCAGTGAACTTGAATCCCTATGTGGTAATGGATGCATATTTTAAAACTTCGATGGGAGTGGCCTTAGTTCAGTTAGCCATGAATAGTACATTCGAAGATGGCTACAATGGAGGTATCCCCATTTGTACCCATGTATCTAAAGTAAGAACATTGAATTCCATGCCTGTATCAATCAATATATTACTCAAAAACCACCCATCCACAACAACATTCAAAGTGATTTCCTTGTCATAGTCTAAACTATGAGGGGGAAGGTTTGCATGCAGGATATGCCGTCTAATATCAATACTTACACGCTGAGTGTTTCCATTTAACCAATTCCCTTACAGTGGAATGATATTCTCCTAGCACAACATCTTGCACACATCTTTTAAGTCATCCATATTAGATTGGATTGTTTTTGTTGCTTTATTTTTCTCTATCTTCTGTGATTGCCCCTATAAACACAGTATTTGACCTTGAAGATTTCTGAGTACCTCCATGGTTTCATGATAAACCTCCTTCTGATGGAAAGGATCTAGGTACCGTGCATGTAGAACCTCCTCCTTAGTGATGGTAGGCTTTTGTTACAATGCTTCTTTGGCACACACTACTTTAGTGTGGGTAGTGATATTTATAGGTAATGCCTCGGATTCTCATTCTAACTTGGGCATCCACTAATTTTCCATAGGGAGCTATATCCTAACCATCAATGTGCCCTTTTTTTCTTGCTTATGTTGCTTACTAAGATGCTCATATAAGTTTGGGAATTCCTCATAACTATGATTCTTTGCATAGAAAGAACATGTAATATTCTGAGGACATTCACGCCTGTAGTGGTTAGGATATCCACATGTATAACATGTTCTGCAAGGAAACCTATCTCATCCACCACCACGGCCTCATCCTTCGAATCCACCATGGTATCCTTGACCTATGCCACGACCTCCTTTAAAATGCCCTTCATTCTGATCATAGCATGCTTGATTGTGATCATGATCTTGATGCTCATTCTTACCTTTAGAGTTATTTGATACTCCTGTTTGTCATACACCAATATCTATAGCATCATGGATTTGACCAATTCGCTGAAAATATTCTATATCGTGAGTTATGGACCTAAAAATTTTACAGTAGTAAGAGACGTTCTTCCTTATTGCACGTTGTAATAATGGGTAGTAGCTAGCATCATGGTTTAAATGACATATCTCACAGTCTAATAGTAATGAGTATACTGATCTATGGGGAAAACTATCCTTGGTGTGACCTTCCACTTCAAAATCCATGCACCAAATCCCCATACGCATCTCATGTGTTGAATTTTTTGATAGCTTCTCCAACTGCTTCACCATGGATGTGATCTGTGCTTCTTAAAATGGGCTCACCCCAGTGTTTATACTTTTTACTACCTCAGTGCGTAAAGCTACTTCAAGTACTTCACGCAGATCAGTGTATGTCTTATGTGATAACGCCTTTCTAAAAGGTGTAATCAGACCTCCAACGAACCATTGCGTATGCTTTCTTGCATGAATATCATAAGAAATATTAGATAAAAAATGTTTTGAAATGGGCATCATACTCTCTGACACTCTCAGTAGTGCCTTGCTTAATATCCTTGAGTGCACTTATACTCTTCTACTTGAACTTAAGGATGTGAAACTCTTTAAGGAAAACATCTTCTAAAGCTACATAGTCTACGCAAGTCTGATTAGGGTAAATTTTTTTGTACCAGCTATGTGCATGCGCTTGTAACATAGTGACAAATTAACTTGCCCTGTGCTTAAAAGCTGCGATTCCTTTTACACGCCATAGGATTTCACACATGTGCACATGTTCAACAACATCTTCTATACCCCTATACTCTGGAAGATGAAGAGACATCTCCATGTGAATATTCTGGGGTTGGTGTGGACCTTTCCCACCTGATCTAGAGAACCTCTTGTGTTTCCTTTGCCTCTAGAACCACCAGCTCCACCAAAACTAGAACCACCCATACCTCCTGATCCTCCACCTATAGCTGGAGATGGACCAGAAGATGTACTTCCTTGTGTCCTAATAGTAGTACTGAACTGCACCCCTACAGTCTGCAAAGTGTTACCACTCCCAAAAGTGAGTATAAAATTTTGTGCGCTTGAATTCTGTACAGATGATGAACCTGTAAAGGTACCTCCAAACAAAAATGAAGATGTTTTCCCTGACATTGATGTACTTTCTATATGACTTAATCCTGATCTCCCACTACCTAAATTAGTTTGTTGACTGGTTGTCGTACTAGATACTGGAAAACCAAGTGCAAGGGCAAGGTTTCTAGGTATATTCATATGTGTGCCTGCAGTCTAGGTTGTCTCTACTGGTGTGCTTCCACTTGAGGCAAAGGAGGGTTACCTGTCATACTTTCCCAAATGGGGGAGTTCTTGATGCTCTAGCTCAAAGCCTTCTACGTGAGTTCCAAATCCTTCATAAGCCATCTCTCTCCTTAACGCCATTCACTCTGCAACATCCCACTTCTTCTCCATCTCCCTCTTACGCACCTCATTATACTTAAGCCTTCTTTATTTCTCTATGCCTTTTTACTGCTAGGTCTTCCATATTTCACCAAACCTGCTCCTGCCCCTGTACATGGTGGGGTTTATTTAGCCATTGGTTTGATTTCCAAGTTCAGGGTTACCATCAAGATTTTGATTACCAGTGGAATGCCTTGTAGGTACGTTCCCCTGGGATACTGTAAAAAATTGAATTTTGCAACCTCTGGGCAAGAATAAGTGGAAATTGAGTACTCAAGAATACAACTATTTAGAAAACCACAAAACCAAGTATCCACAAAATTAGATTAGTATCATAGAGGGCTTGAAATTCTTCTTACATCCAAACAAGTGCACAATATCTCCAATACCTTTTACATGCATAAGAAACCAACCACTCATATAGTTCTACTAGAAAAATAACGAAGAAGCTCTCATACAAACTATTATACAGATTCTGTTCCACCCATGTGCGTGCGTTAAAATCCGATTTGGTGTTGAACCTCCATGTGTATTCTTCTTCTATATCATGTATCCACTCCTCAACACTTACCAAGCTCAACCAGTATTCCTTCATTGTGAACCATCCTGAAAAAAACTAAAAAAGAGGTCCCAAAAATGGAACCAATGATGCAGCCTAGATTTTACAAGTAATAACCTAGGCGTGCTGGCACATCTTTTAGCCTAGACCAAGCTCTCAACCGAAGCTCGCAAAGGTACCATGCCCCTCTTTAGGGTTGTTGTTGCAGGATGTTAGCATGATGAAGACTTAATGCATTCATATCCTTAATTGATATAACATTCTACAGAGCATGTTCCATATCTAGATCTAAAGAGTAATAGATTTAAATAATAACCATAATGAAGTCAATCATGCAAGAACCAATTATACTCATGATTAATACCTTGATTCAGCCAATACACTCCATTATATTAAACACAATAAATACACAAAAGCTTATTAAAAGAAGTAATACCATAATATTATGTGCCCATCAGATCTGGTAGCATAACCTCATAGTAATTCAGTTCTCACATAGTCCTCCTATTCTACACATATCACCACATATTTATAAGGGTGGCGACTTGCCCTTCACCACTTGCATAATTCCCAAAATAGGTCACATGCTGAAAATAGGCATGTGCCTTTACAATAATAGCCACACATGCAAGTGTATTAACAATAGATCTCTTCTGGTTAACTGGTAGTAGCAATTCTATTATTATCCTAAACCCATTCAAAGCGCTCAGTAGCCTCTCCTCCAATAATATCCCACGTGTGTCACGTAAATCTTTATCCGGTTTGTGTGCTCTACACACCATCTCATAAAATACCCCATACATGTGAAAACGGCTAAGTCCCAAATCTACCCTTGTCTTTTACACTTGTGTCCTTTCCTATCCTTCCGCACCTTTGACTGTGCTTTACTCCTGCATGTGAATCTTCTATGCACCCTCTCCTTCGTATCATACTCTTTCCGCTCAACACAAGCAAGTACGATGAAGATATGGGAAAAAGAGAAAAATTACATGAAGGCTTTCTCAACCTTAGGAGTATGATGTAGGAGCATCAAGGAATGAAGAGAATGCAAGTGATTATTATCCTTTTATTATGATCCTTGGTTGTTATGAGGTCTTAGGGAGAAAAGTGAGAATGTTAAAATTTGAATTTACCTCATTGTTGTAATTTCCCTCCAAAAGGGGATTTAAAATTGTAAAAGCTTAGAAATAAGGAAATATAGTTGTCTTAGGACGTTTTGATGTTGGAAAGGGAATTTATGGTGTCGAAGCATGAAAATAGATCCTAGGAAGTGTAGGTGAGTCATAAAAATGCTTTAAAATATTGTGAAAATGGACGTTATGAATCAGAAGGCATATGAAAGCCTGAGGGTCACAAAAAGGGAGTTATGAATCATCAAGTGGGTGCATGTAAGAAGATATTTTCGAATATAGGGATTAAGAGAGGTAGTTTGACATCATTCCTTGGATGGAGGATGAAGAAAATATGGAGCGAAGGATAGCTAAGTGGTTTTGTATGTAGAATCACAATGTTTATATATACATACATATATATATATATATATCTGTGTGTGTGTTTATTTGATTTAGTTTTGTATGCACATCTTATAATTTCAAGGGAATTTATGAGTTTTTAGTAAGAATCAACACTTTATCCTTACATTGCAAGGAGGATTCAATGGTATAGTTGTTAATGAGACCCTGCATGTGTTGTTAGGAAGATCTAATACTCTATCTTGATTGATTGCATGACGATTGATCGATAGACAACCTGTGGTGATTGTAAATGGTCTTTGTTGAGTATTATTATTGTGTTTGTTAGTTGATACATGTGTGGAAGCATATTTGAAAGGTTAACCCTTGATTCTTGTATAGTTAAAAGGGACGAATCCTTTAGGTATTCTATTTACATGTTGGGAACTTCTGAAACAAGACTATGACAATTTACTCATTCAAACATTGATTTATTTGGCTTAATGAAGGTGTACGGAGTGAATAAAGTCAAGAAGAAGGTATATCTGAATTCATTCAAGCATGATGGAGGTTTATACAAGGTAAAAAAGTCTTAGTTCTATTCAAAATTGATAATGACAGTTTGTATCACCTATCTCTAATGTGCATGATGGAAACTTTTGTTGGGTTGAAGGTAATATATTTATTGTCATGTATCACTACTAGTAAAAATATAGGTACAAGGATAATACATATCCCAGGGTCAAATTTAGGAATTTTAATCGAAGTACCATGAGTGTTATGACCAAATCTTACCTCTTGGGCTGCTTTATGTTGCATAGTTAGGACAATATTAGGGTTTATTGTTTAAAGAACTTAATCAAGGTATTTTGCTATGAATCTCTCAAGTTATCATGCTAAAATCTCAAAGAAGGGGATTATGCAATAAAATTTAAGAACCAAGTGTTAAAATTTGAGATTTCTTTGACAGTCTAGAAGAAGTGGTTGTGCATAATCACTAGGGCTAATTAGAGAGGGCTCTTAACAAAAGAAGTTGCCTTTTCCTTTAGAATTAAATCTTGAGAATTTATACAGTGGGAGTAGATCAAAATAGGTATCCATAAACTATTGGATTGGGTTGTGGAACCTTTTCGATAAAAATATATGCTTGACAATTGACTATCCCATGGCTAGTAAGCCTAATAGCGAGTGAAATGAGAAATGAGTGATTTCTAGAAGTATGTTGTGAGTTGAGGTATAAGACTTATATCACACCTTAGGATTGTTACAAGGACCTTAAAAATTCTTTTATCTTGTTTTGGGTGTCTTTAGATTCTCCCATCCATGAGTGTTACAGGTTACCTTGTCTTAAGGGCATCTAGTAGGTAGATTGGGAAAAGAAGAGTTGGTTAGTATTGTTGATTATTTTGAATCATTTGCATGGTGGATCTAAGTTTTTTTCAAGCATGTGGACATGATGAAGGAGATAAGAAAATTTTAATAGGATAAAAATTAAAAAATATTTGCATTTTTGGACTATAAACTTGTGAAGCAAGAAGTTGGACATATTGGTGAAATTGGGTAAGAAGATTGTTTCTTTCATTTTGAATCATTGTGAAGGGATCCTTAGTATTGTAATGAGATGTTGAAACACATCATGGAGGTTTGTAATAACATTTAGGGTGAAATACCTCATATTTTAAGTTGTAATCCATTTGATGCTTATTTGTTGATCCTCAATGCAGAGATAAGGTGTAGTTCATGTTTAAAAATTATTGAAAGCTGAATGCATGTTTGATTGTTATTATTTTTCTCAACATCAAGGATATAGTGTCACTCACACATCCTTATGTACATAAAGTTTAAACCAATCCAAAACATGAGAGGGATTCATAATATATATCCAAATTAGAGACACCTGAAATAAATCATGAATACAAGACACGCTTGGTGGAAAGTCTAAGCATTATGTAATTGGTCATATCCAATACAAAATCTCAAAAGGTATAACGAAACATGGGAAAATATTAGAACCATTCCCATAATAGATTGGATCTTATGCTCTTTCATTTTCAAGAAGAACCTAGTGCCCAGATCCAAACTATTGTCAATCTTTTTCGCATCAACATAATTTTTTTACCACTCTCATGACTCTTGAAGATGCTCCCAAATGATTACATGCTAATGCTCTATATCTTAAAAAATTAGAATCCTAACAACAACCCAACGTTATAATCTATCCCATCTTAGGGAAATCCTACACTCCTTACCATATAATACCTTGTAAGTCACCATGTTGATGGAACCGTGATAAATATTATTATAAGTAAAATCTACCAAATATAAATAATCCTCCAAACGAGACTACTTGTCCATCACATACATGTGGAGAATATCGTCCAAAATATTATTCATGATCTCTATCTATTCATTTATCTTTGAATGATAGGTTTCACTAAAGATGATTTGAGTGCCCAATGCCTCCTGAAGGGTATTCCATAAATTAGAAGTATATAGGGTGTCTCGGTCACAAATTATCTCTTGAAAAATCCTATGTAGTCAAAAAATATTTCCAAGGTAAAATTTGGCCATAGATTTCACTATGTAGGTGGTTGTAATAGGAGAAAGTGTGCCACTTTGGTTAAATTTTCCATAGTGACCATGATGACATTGTGATGATAGGAATATATGGGCATTATTTCAATGAAATCAATTGAAATGATATCCTATTTCCAATCCAAAATAACATGAGGGTACAAGATACTGGTGGGGTGTTGGTTTTAGCCTTAACCCTTTGAAAATCAAGACAATTACTATATAACTAGTGATGTCACACCTTAAATCTACCCAATGGTAAAGTTGTTCTAAATTTGCATGCATCTTCCTAACCTTTGGATGAGTTGAATAAGGTACACGATCAACCTATAAAAGTATAAAAATATGTAAATTACTGTCTCATGAAACATAAATATATACCTTATGCCACAATAGGCCATCAAACTCAAAAAGAGACCCTACAAAATTTCCCTTAAGGCCTCCTATGATTCAATCTACTACATCATTTCTATGTAAAACCTGTCACTAGGGATTCTCTTAAGAATATTGATTCTCAAATATATCCACATCTTCATGATATAAAACACATTTATCACCCTACTCAAGGCATATATGATGAAATTATACTTCCCCTATATGTACTTGATGTTAAAGTGGTAGTTGCAGATAATATCCATCTAACACCTTTATTTGGTATTGATGTTGGGATGGGTGAAGATGTGTTGAAAGGCTCAAATGATCTGTCTAAAAAACAAAATATCGACCAAGAATCCACCCGACCAAGGAATGGGGTATTTCTACAAGTTCTAAGTCATGAGTGGGATAACCAAAATCATAATCCTTGAGATAATGTGAAAGGTATGCTATTATATTGCCTTCCTACATAATAACTACCTAGATACCAAGAAAGGGTGCATCTATACACACCAAAAAAGCACCTTATAGGTATGGAACTGTAAGAATGGGAGAGGATATGATAAACTCTTCAAGTTTGTGGAAGACATGCTCAAACTTCATACTCCACTCAAAATTCATCCCTTTTCACTGAATGGAAGTAATGTGATGGGAAATTTGGGAGAAATTCTATAAAAAATTATGGTAGTAACTAACGAATCCCATAAAAATATATACCTCTCTCACATTAGTGGGTATTAAAAAATCCATAATATTAGATATCTTTGAGGGATATATAATTAATAGCTCTCCTAAAATGACGTTAACTGATTAATGCACCTATGATTGAAAGAATACACACTTTCTCATATTAGTGTAAAGGTGGTTCTCTCTCTCACACACACTATAATACTATCCATAACTAGTTCTTGTGCTCCTTTGTTGAGTGAGATAAAATAATGATTTTGTCACTAAAAATATCACATAGTCATCTAAGAATGTACAAAAAACACTTTTCACGAGACTCATAAATACTATTGACACACTAGTCAAACCAAAAACTGCCACTGTAAACTTATATTGACCATACCTTGTGTAAAAAAAATCTGTGAATATTTTCCTTTGCTATCATCAAATGTAATATCTCGAATTAAAATTGATATTTGAAAACACTATATGCCTTCTCATTAGATCAAAGAGATCATCAATCCTAGGAAATGGATATCTATTTCACACCATGACCTTGTTCGATTGCATGTAGTGGATGCACAATCTAAAGGAAACCATCCTTATTTTTAATGAAGATGACTAGTGGGCCCCATGATGACATGATCAAATAGATGAGATCCTTCTCTATAAGAATCTCAAACAACATCCTAAGCTCACAAAGGTTACTTCTCATCATTTGGTAAGGTGCTTTAGAAATGGGAACAATCCCAATAATTAAATCAATGTGAAAATTTATTTCCCTCTGTGGGCTAAGCCAAAAAAATCTACGTAAAAAAATCAAAAAATATTCAAGGATGTGATGATAATATAAGGATGGTTTAGGTGAATCACCCTTAGATTGGTCATTAATCATGATAAAAAACATGTGGTAACCATTTCACATAGATCACTTCCACCATGTAGTGTATATAGTGCGAAGATAAATTAGTCTCTGGACTCTTGACAAAGTCATCTCTACACCAAGATGATCATGAAACTTAATGATATTGTGCTAACAATATACCTCTGATCAATGAGCTATTAGAAAATCCATCGCTAAAATGGCTTCATAGGAACCCAAAGGAATGATAAAAAAATAAGTTGAAGTGGAAAAATATCCTAAATACAACACACACTCCCTCACTTAGGAATTAAATACCAAATTTTCTCTGGTGGATGAAACTACATCCCAAACTTTCTCCTACATAGCTCCCAGTAGCCTACATTGATCCAAAAGTAAGGGAGAAATACAAGAAACAAAATAACTTGAATCAGGTGAGGTAAATATTGGTACTCCTTAAATAATATTTACATACTCAATTACTATGGCATGGTTTTATTCTTAATAGTTATCAACCATCATGTAGAATTTGTTCTCTTCCCATGCCCTTAATTATAGTCTCTAAAATAGAGGTCATTCCCATGTATTCCACTAATAGTATTTATGGAAGTGACATGATGCAATGATCACTACTAGAAGCATCATGCCCCTTATTATCTCTTACCCTGCTGAGCACTACCTTCCCTCTAGAAAATATGCCCACTAAAAGTTGTAACTATGCTCTAACTGACTACTGGGACCTCGTAGGCCATGTCTAATAACTCTTTACCCTATGATATCTATTTGTATATATGGCATGTAATCCTGAACATTTACCTTCTTATGCCTCCTGGTTAGGGTGGAACCATTATTGTTGTTGATATGGACATGAAACAAAATACAAAGGCTGAAACCCACACTCAAGAGATGTGGTGCAACTTTTTTTAAATATCCTGCATGACATGTAGCTTAGTGAGGATCTCATCCCTTCCCTTTTGAGTTTTTCCCCGTTATTTTTGACAATATCCACCTTCTCAAAAACTACCTCTAGGGTATTCAAAGTATGCATACATACTACAACTTCTAGATCAAGGTTTAGACCCAAGATAAATATCTAAAATTGAACCTCCTCATGACACATGTAATCCACATAATGCAATAAATATAGGAACATCATCTCATACTCATCCACAACACTCCCCAATGGTCTCAACTCCTAAAACTCATCAATACGATGATGTACATAAATCATGAGGACATAACATAGCTTGACTTTATCCTTGAACAAATCCCATGTCATTATCTATATGTTAACAAAGATCTTCTTCTCCTCATATCTCCACAAAAATCTATCTCCCTCTATCAAAAAGTGAATCACTACATTATACTTAATGTTTCTCTTTTACTCCTGGATATTAAAACATCCTATTGGAATAACTAGCCAATCCTTGACATGTGACACTGTGGTATCTCCAGAGTAGGTAGGTGGATTAAGAATTAATAAATTCCTGATGTGGTCTATGAAATCCCTTTGTTAAATCCTTTCTTATGGTTCCTTACCCCTATTAATTTGATAAAGCATTCAATCTATTGACTGTTGTCAAAGAATCCTAGTCCTCTCTCTCTATCATGATACCTCCTCTATATATGAAGAGTGTAGAGAAACGTGACCCTCCTGAGATGGCTAAAATGCATATCTCCTTTTTTCTGTACACCTCTTAGAAACCATTTCTCTTAGTGCTTCCAATACATCCTGAAATGCTAAAATGATTTGAGGCCCAAGTGCCTCTGGTTCTTATCTCGAAGGTCCACTACGCATAGAGTCCTTCTCGTCTAGTTTGTGTGATGTCTTGCATAAACCGTTATAGGTATTCGATTAACATGGAAATGAAGAAGAAACCTAGAAAAAATATAACAAGATCTCTTGGTGTAAAAATGTTGGCTGATACTAAATGTGACGTCCTCTGATACCAGATATGATGCCCAAGAAAAACACGACTTATTTTTTTTTTTATAAAACAAAGATTAAGCAATAAATCATAGCCAAAAAAACATTAGTAAAGCAATTGTGACACAATGATCTAAACTCAATAATACATACATATATTATAGATTTTAAACAAGGAAATATCAATTTCCATTGTATCAGGAGTAAAGAATAACTAGGATTAGGTTACAAAAATGGATGAAAAAATAAATGCAGAAAGGAAGACTATTATAACATTAAAATATAAATGACTAGATATGTAGACTATTTATTTGCTAATATTAAGTTATTTATTAAATAAAAACCTTTACTTAGTCTCATTATTATTAATAATTAATATTGACATGACAATAATCATAATAATATTAGGAATTATTAATTCAAAACTCTATTTTTATTTCATGTTTAGTTTCTAGAGGAAAAAATGAAAATTAATCTTAAACCATAAGGCCATTTCTTAAATTACCTTAAGGAAATAACCATTTTAGCTTATTAAAAAGGAAATATTAACCCACAATATACATATAATTAACAAAAATGAAAAGGAAACTTAATTAGGGAATAATTTGGGTTAGGTATTTTTATGTGGTAATCCATCTTAATGGAGGATTATATCAATGCCCTTAGATCAAAATGATTCAGAGCATTAGATCTTACAAAAACCATAATTTTCCCCTAATTTATTAATGGAGGAATACTAGGGAAAAAATAGCCTCCACTATTCCCATTTATAGGTTTTAGAAAGGAGGAAGAGAATATAGAGAAAAAATCTCACAGAGATGTTATCATGCTAAAGATTTAGAGATTATCTCACTGGGTGGATGTTTTATTTTGAATATCTCCATTGTTTTCATTTTCAACGTTGTATTATTTGGAATAGTTAGGGAATTTTTCAAATCCACCCATTAGTGGAATGAGAATGCATTTATTTTATGTTCAATTTTTCATCTTAAAATCTTATGTAAAATCTTATTGTGTTAACCTAAGACTATGCTTCAAGATAAATATATATATGTGTTTGTATATATACACACCCCTTTGTATGTTTATAAACATATATTTTTAATTTTTCCAAGAATGGAACTTTTTAATTATTGTAGAGCTTGCTGCTATAACAATGGTGAAGTAAAAAAATTATTTACAAAATAGATTTTTTTAAGGGTGGGGTTTTATCCCCACCCCATTGTATTTGTTTTGTTTACAACACTAAGGGGGTGACATGGACACTCCACCCTCATGTTATAGGTATGGGATGACCATGCCATCCCCTCAATTAATATACAATAGTGAGGTGATGTAATGGCCATCTCTTCCCACCATAGAAATACTTTGTCGGGTCAAGCCTAACCGACCCATGTGCTAAAACAAATATTTTTCTTTATATATTAAATCCCATATTCACAATTATATTACAAGGTTTTTCAATAGAATAATATTTCAATATAAAAATGTATGTATGTACATATATATTCCTTTTTATATATGTACATGTTGGTGAAATATTTTTTTGCAAGGGACAATTAGTGGTTTTCACCAACGGGCATGGGACTAGGTCCCTCCTCTTGGAAATGGGGAGGATGCCATTTATCGAATAAGTAAAATTTGTGGTGGCCATTAGGCCAGGGATCACACAAGAATAATCAACTAATCACGTGGAAAATTTCTTCTAATGAGCATAAGGGAAGAATTTTCTTGGGGAGAGGTAAAGGGGAGTGTTGTCATGTGTTTTTGCAAATGAAAAATTCAATGTTGAAACATGAAAACTATACCTTAGTGTCAATTTTTTTCTTGGAATATCTCCTAAGAACCTTTATATATCTATTTATCCTCTATTCCATGACCATCCTGACCCATAAAATCCATCATATGAGTTGTATACACTTTTCCTAATGTTGGAAATGTTGAGCTAGGGTGACTCAATTCTTTCAGTGCAATGCTTGCAAAGGAGAATTATTTAGTAATCCTAGAAAGGATATTTTTGGCCTCTCTTGGGTAGGTGTACATCCTCTAGGACATATTTTAAGGATTCAAATAATTGGGAAGTGGTGTTGAAGAGTCTAGAAAAATTTTCAAGTGATTTAGGAAATTTTTCTGGAAAATTTGAAAATTTAGGAACAGGTACAATAAAATTGGGTTTTTGAAGGTGAAGGAGCTTGCAGTTCAAATTAGTGTTTGAGATTTAGAAGGTTATTTTAGGATATTCATAAGGATTAGAGGTAAAAAAAATATCATTGGAAATTTAATTCAATTCTCTACATGATTTTACTTTCATATTTTACACAAGACTCAGGTTCTTTTTTCCACAACCCATTTTGAGTAGACACACCTTATTATCCTAAGAATTTTTTTAAGGCATTTACAAGAAGAATTGGATATGGGTACCCATATAATTACTATTAAAATTATCTTTGGAGTCAAAATCACATATGGGCTCATAAAAAATTACCTTATGGAGCTCCAGAAACATTATCATTCAAGGTCTCTCTCAAGGTATGCTTTTGTAGTTAGAATTTTTTTGAAGAGGACACATGTCACCTTCGAGTGCATGGAGAAATTTTGTGTCCCTTTATATCCCTATAGATTTGTGATAGATGGGACAAAAAAATATTCCTAGCCGTGGTTATTACCTCAGGTTCATCATATGACCTTGTTGAAGCTCGATGATGCATTTTAATCCCTTTTAACCTCATTCTAGCCCTTCCTGTTGACCAATGCAACAATACCACTTGTCAAACCAGGGTGAGGGCATATTTTTCTATCCCTCTTGTCGCTATCCATTGGGTACATATGGAACAATAAAATATTCCCTAGGATTTTCCTTTCACATGGTTCTTCACATGATTTGATACTTGCTATGGAATGCAATTTTAAGACCTTTCTCGATTCCCCCACTCCAAGTCAATGAATGTAACTTTTTACCACCATATCAGGGTGCATTTTTCTACCCCTTCTATCCCTATCCCTTCGTGATATATGGGACAAGAAAATTCACCCCATCCTTTCTCATGCCATCGTCCTTTGTGTGACCCAGTCTCAGCCCCTGGGTGCTAGAAAGGTGTTTTTCATCCTTCCCCCATTGTGTAATCAACAACTGCCACTTGTCATGCTCACATAAAGCCACATTTTTTTGCCCCATATTTTCCTATCCCTTGGGAATATTTGGGACAAAACAATGTGCCCCATTCAAAGTTGGTGGAAAACCCAAAATTTGGTTGTCTTTTTCCTCACTATATCTCTTTTTTTCTCCGCATGTGAATGGAAAGTGTTGTCAAAACGTTTTAAACACAAAATAAATTTTTCCCACCTAATTTATTCATGATCAATCCATGGATGTTGAGTAATAATATCCATTAAACCTATAAATTATCTAGACACTCTAACTAAATTTCTCTAGAGTTTTCATATGCTTTGAAACTTGAAAATTCATATCTTTCAAACAGGTGAATGAATCTGAACGATATTTTAACAGTTACTCCTCATCAAAGGAACCTGTAAGAATAATCTAATAGAAAAATTTATGATTCTTTGAATTTTTAATGGCAACAAACCCTTGTTTTGTGCTCTAGTATTTACTTTTTTGGTTTTCAGACATTTTGGTGAACGAATCTAGGTGAAAATTAGAACACAAGGTCCCAGGAGTGAGCCTATTCCAATGAAGCTTTTTCATTGAAAATTGAGGCAGTGAAATGATATTTCTAAAAATAGTAAGTCTCTAGTGTCTCGACTTACTAAAATAGTAAGTCCTTTCAAAACATTGAAAATGATAAACTAGGAAATTTTGGTTAAAAGGAAAAAAAGAAGAATAACAAAAAAAGTAAAAGGCAATTGTCTATAATTTTTTTTTTCCAAAAATAGAAAAAAACCGTTAATAGAGTTAAATTGAATATGCCAGATAAAAAAGAAGTTCAAATTTGATAAAAACAAGTGAAACCTAAAAAAATAGTAGGTCCTGGTTCTATCAACTAAAATAGAAAGTATTCTTTTTGTGTTTATAAAATTACCATAGGCTCAAATTTCATTCATCTCGCTGATTTTCAACATGTTCCTAGGGTTCCAAGGTGATCTCATATCTCAAACAAGGGAATTCATCCTTCACAGAGGTATGGAAACATCATTGTGATCACTATTGTAGGGCGTAATATCACGTGACACATCAAATAAAAGCAAAATACATTGTGTAGTCTGATAAGATATTAAAAAGAGAGTTAAGAGATCCATAGGTCATAATTGTAAATATTTAATCAAGTTGGTGACATCCACACTCTCTCGCTGGGTTGGTTAAGTGACCTCAATGAGTTCTTCAAGGCGAGATAGTTGATTGGAACTTGGTGAGTTGGTTGAGTGATATCAGTGAGATGGGAGAGCTGGTTGGGTGAGTTGAAAAAATTTGGTGAGATCTTCCCCATAGTGATCAAGATTTTATTCTAAACCAAGCTACTAAAGGTGATCCAGTGACAAAGATCATGTCAACTCCTGAAGATCCTTTTCCATGGATTCAATAAATTATCGATAGTAAGCCAAAGAAAAGTAATATTGCTATCATACCCAGTCTTGAATAAATATCATGGAAATTAAAGTCCAAATGAAGAAAGAAGGCACATATGACATCATGTTTCTCTAGTGGCACCTCAGGTAATCAGTATGTTGAAGTTTTTAGCCTAGGATTAAAAAGACCATTGAGTAAATGGATCCATGTGATTATGAGGTTACCTAGATCTCATTAGGTCAAGCTTCATATGAGGGTGACTTTCATCTATTTAAGAAATATGCTTCCCTCCTTTTTGCTCGAAAATAAGAATACAAGCAAACACTTTTGCATTTGGAGGAACCGGTAAATGTTCTCAATGCTCACATTAAACCCTTCTTAGAACTTGACTCAACATCTTCTCTTCCTATAGAAGACATTCCCCTGATCATCAAAGTTGATCCTTAGGCGGTAAAGAAAGAACAAGGCTACATGATACATGGGAAGGCCAACGAGAGGAGGATTGAGAAAATCATTAAATAAGGTAAGGCATTATCTCTAGATGTCATTTCTCTCATCAATCACATTTCTGCCACTTTATTGGGAGTGACTAAAGAAAAATAGAAGTTTTAAAAAGAGTTAAATCACCTAGATGAGGTGTTAGCACTGGTATCCTAGATGAGTTCTTTTTACTATCATACTCTCATGAGTAAGAATATGTTTTCATCCATTGCAGAGAACTTGTCTCATGTTTAGATCCACATCATTAATATGAAGTATGGAATGCTCAAAATTTCAATCTCTGAGTGTGAATCTTATGGTAAAAATGCTTTCAAAATATTGAATGATGTTTACATTTTTTTTCAGAAACTTGAGTTCTATCCACTCACCGAGGGCTCATCATTAAAATAAATCATTTTTTCCTTCCAAGAGATAGTCAAGAAAGAGGAAGGAAAATCTCTTTCCTTCAATGAAGATAGCTTAGAGTCCCTTACCAACATCATAATTTACATTGTTACAGTTGTAATGGACCATGAAGGATGGATTAATCAATATAAGAATATTAGTGATGTTCTTGGGACATGTATCAAGGTGTTGGGGTGCATTTGTATTTCAGAGATATATAAGTTGGCACTTGTAGTAGCTCAATTCAGTAAGGAATTCAAGGAGTAGGATTCTATTCCAGAAAATTCTCACCAAGAAGCATAAATTAGAAAAGTTCTTCATCATAAGAAACTTATTCACCATAGTGGAAAATTCTTCCTTCTCCTCTCTTTATCCCTCTTTCTTCTCTCCATGTTCTAATTATTCATTGTATAGAAAAATGTTATTTTGTCTCATTCATTTAAATGAATTTATAAAGTTGAATTGTAAAATTCCCTTTAATTTATAAAAAAGGGAAATTATTTTTCATTTCATATGAAGATGTAAAGTCACAAGTGAATAATATCATGAAGAGTCATGTGGGGGGTAGGTGAAAGGTCAATTCACATTGCTATAAATTGGGATGGATTCTCCATTCCAAAGGATATAGAAATTTATAGTTTCTATGTTGTAGCAATTGTGGATTGTGGTTTTGGGTGTTGAGCTTTGTATCACCAACACAAGAAATAAAAGATACATTTATTCCATTTCCATTTTTCTATGTGTTCCTCTATTTTCTTTCTTATATGGACTTTGTAAATAGTGATCAAGAAAGATATTTGTATCTTTGATGAATGAATCCAAAGAATGGTGTGTCTAGGTTTGTTTGTCTCACTAAATGGCTTCATTGTTGCTTTCCTCTAATTGAATGTTTGAACTACTCTAGTTATTTGGGTGTGAATTATTCTTGTGCCTACTCACAACAATAACCTTCCTTTGTCTAATTTTTCTCCTTCACTCCTCATTGCTGTAATTTCCTCTCTTGTACCCCATGTACATTTAATTTTCCATAGGTTCAGTGAAGTGTTCTTGTATGATCCTTGACCCATTTAGCCACCCCATAACAATATATAGGATTAGATTAGTTTACATTCAATAATGGGAGCCTCCCCATACACAAGAAGGAAGGGCGGGGCCTTGTGAGAATTGGCTGAAAATCAATTAATTTGTCATACAACAAATTATTTCACCAAACATTTTTGGCAACTCTACTAGGGAGATATTTTACCATGTGCACCCACAAAGATCTATACAAAAATTAAGCAAATAAACATAAAAAAAACATATTTTTAAGGTGAATCTGTCAAGGAACTAATCTATGTCACATTCGTTTTCATACAATACAATGAAAAAGTTTGAAGATTGGAGTTCGGTACCAATGAGTGATAATGAAGAAGAAGAAGATGATGATTACCAAGAAATTTTATTTTATTATCCCTCATTTTAGAACATCTCTTACAAAAATAAAATCTCACAATTAGCTAAGGGAAATAAGGTTTGTACAATGTCTATAGTATTCATGAAAAGACTTTCCAGAATGGAGAATATTGTATACTTTTGAAGACCTCTGTCATCAAGTCATTGTGGCTACAATAAAAGAAGAGTGTTGCTAAAGGTAGGAAAATGGGAATATATATTGTTGATGATTGAGAATCCAAGAAGTGGATGAAGAAAATTCACAAGAGATGCAAGATGTTATATGAAAGGAATGTTGGTGGAGAATCCACTGAAAGTAACATTTTCAACTTCATGTAGTTGACCAAGAAACTCATGACATTGTGTTTTTTATCCCTTCCTCTAGATGCTTTTCTTGCATAGGGTGATGAAGAAATGGATATTTTGAGAAGAGAATATGTGTAAAGTCTTCTTAGTGTGGAAGAAGGAATTCTGATCCCGAATCCTATCATGAATTTCTGAAGTATGCATTGGCCTTACAAAAAAGGTATGAACATCTTGAAGCACTTCATAATTTTGAGGAAGAAGAAAGTTAAGAAGATCATGATGACTGTCCACACTATGAGGTGTTCATCCCTGGAATATTCTTTTTCACTTCTGATGAATGTCATACCCTTGCACCTTCTAATGAGAATCAAATCAGCACCTTGGAGGATGATGAAGAAGATACGAAAGTTAAACCTCCATTCATCAATTCATTCGGATCGAGGCACATGATATGGGAGAAATAATGAATTTGAGAGAGGAAGATTCTTGTTATATGATAGATGGTTTAGTGATTTCCAAGGACTCCATCAAACATGAAGATGTATGAGAAATACATCCTTCATCTTGAACTCAAGATGATGAATTTGAGGTAAGCATGAATAATCTCATGGCCAATTGTGATCCTTCAAGTGATGTTAGAAATGTTGGATAATGAAATCGAGATAGTTGGACAATCAAAATTCCCTTCTCATTTCAATCATGGATGAACAAATGGAAGAGTTCAATTTATTTATGGAAACCAAGGAGGATGAAAAAATCAAACATGATCTCTTTGAGGGAGCTAATTTCACCACCCTCACCAAAGGAGCACAATGATGAGCATCATCGTAAGTAAAAAATATTTTCTCTTTCTTCATAAACAATGAAGAATACAAATGTAGAGTTGGAAATTATTATCTTATTGCTTTCCCCAACATGAGTCTCTTCTTCCCTTCATGAGGATGAATTCAAATGGACCTTGAGCTTCAAAGGTGTGCCATTCCATGTACCATGGATCTCTTCTCCTTGTTAGAAAATGTTGAAAATAAGTATATCAAGTCTTATAAGAAGGTGAGCTTTGGATGAAAAGAAATTCAAATCAAGAAAATAAGGATGTTTCAAACAAATTTTGGCCCTATGTGGATCATATTTTCTAATCATATCCTTAAAGCACAATGCAATGAATCTTCTAATGAAAATGATAATGAGTATATGGCACAGTTTGGAATAGTTCAATATGTGCAAGAAATCTTAAGGACTACATGGAAGTAACTAAAGACCATAAACTCAGTCTTGAGATCTTGACTTGGGCCATGGAAATGTAAGATAGGTATGAGGAAATGTTGTTTTCTCCTTTCCATGAACCAATTTTCGATAATGATACAATAGAAAATAAGTTGAGCATGATGTCTCTCTCAATGCCTGGGTAGATGATGAGAATGAATGTGAAGGTAAGTATTCCTCTCTCTTGTTTTTTGAATTAAAATACCATGAATGAAAAATAAAGGAGATTCTTCAATCTCCTATGAATATTCTCAATCTTAAAGACAACATACTCCACCATGAAGGATGATAGTGAGAAGGAAAATGTTGAGCTAATTTGATATTGAAGAAAATTTTCAACAACAGAAAAGGTGCAAATCTTGTGAGTGGAATCAAGGTCAACTTATTCTCATCACTTGTTTGGATGCCTACCAACTTTGAACAAGAATCCATACTAAAATATTCACTCAAGCGTGAAGAATTCTTTCCATGACCAAATCAAGGACTACAGTTTTGAAAATTATGTCACAAGATCAATTTTGAGATGGTAGGTATTGACAATAATTGTTCCAGAAAACAAAGTAAGAATCGTGGAAGAAATATTGTGAAATAAGTTTTTGAAGTCAGATTACATTCACAATTTCACAATATCTCTAACCTGGTCCTTAACATGTTTCCATGCTACAAAATTTAATCTCAAGATGATGAAGACCTTTATGTGTCATTGATGTAGGCTTCTATTTTTGAAAGTAATTGTCCTCAAAACAAAGTGAAATGTTTCCAAGAAGCTGCTATGAATGGGAAGGAGAATCAGTCTATGTTCTCACTTCTTCTAAGTTCCTCACTAATTTAAAGTAATGATTTCCATGTTTTAATTCAAGGATGAAGTATGTTTCTAGGATCAAGATTATATGTTTCCAATTTTGATAATATGGAGGATTGGCTGTCTCATGATCACATAAAGTATCAAGTGAAGGAGTTACAAGATACAAGAAATTCAAGATAGGTAACAAAGTTTTCATTGGATGTAAGAATTTTTTTAATGTAATATATGTATGAAGATGGAATCTTGGTATGTCTCCTTCTTCACAAACCATTGAAAATCCATCATAGGAGTATGATATGATATGATAGTGATTTTCATGCTTCAGAGGTCAGGATTTCAATCTCATTGTTCCATGATGGTGTGTAATTTTCCAAACCTCGTTTCCCAGGTATGTGTATATTATTTCCCTACCTCTATAAATATCCCTTCCCTGTAATATAATTTCCCTTTTTCTGTTGTGTGTTGTTTTACCATTTTGGTGTGTTTCCCTTATATATGTGTTTGTTTTTCTATGTGTGTTTGGAAGAAATGACTCCATAAGCCCAATAGACAAGGAACTAGTCCACATAAAGTTTCTTGAGATTCTAGGGTTCTTGTCTTGATCTCTCCGTCCTCACTGCACTTGATCCATAACATTTCCCCAAGCTAGAGCCAGTTGTTGTCATGTGTTTTTGTAAGGAAAAAATTCAATGTTGAAACATGACAAACTATACCCTAGTGTCAAAATGTTTCTTAAAAACCTTCCTAAGCACCTCTCCAAATCATTCTATGCTCCATTAGTGATGCCCATATCTGACCCTTGAAAGACAATCATATGTGTTTTATACACTTTCCCTAATGTTGTAAATGTTGAGACAAGATGACTCACTTCTTTTAGTGTAATGCTTTCAAAGGAGAATTCTTTAGTAAGCCTAAAAAGACTATTTTTGGCCTTTCTAGGACAGGTGTGCATCCTCCAGGAATAGAGTTATGAAGGCTCAAAATAATCAAGAAGTGGTGTTGAAGAGTATTATAACATGTGGAAAGTTATTTAGGAAAGTTTAGGTAAGATTTGAAGGTTTAGGAACAATATAGTGAAAGTAGGTTTTTGAAGGTGAAGGAGCTTGCAAGTTCAAAATAGTGCCTCAGCTTCGAAAGGTGATTCTGGGAGATCCTTATTTAAGGTTTTACACATAGGTAAAAAAATATATCATTGGAAATATAATTCAATTATTTACATTATGGTAAGTTTCATATTTTACACAATACTTAGGTGTTTTTTGCACAACCATTTTCAGCAAGACACACCATGTTGTCTCAAGAAAATAGGCTATTTTTAGGAGGGTTTCAAGTCAAAATTGGATCTTCGGATCCATCCTATTATCTTCATAAGTATATTGGGATTAAAAATAATATATGGTTTCATCAAAAATGACCTCTAGAAGCTCGAGAAACGTTGTCTTCAAGGCTCTCTCAAGGTATGCTTTCGGACTTAGCCATTTTTTTGAAGAGGACACATATTACCTCCTGGTGCATGGCACATTTTGTGTTCCTTATATCCCTATCCCTTAGGGATTTATGGGACAATAAATTACACCTAGCCCAGTTATGGCCCTTTGGTTCATCATATGACCTTGTTAAAGTCTCCACAGATGCATTTTAAGCCCTTTTCACTTCATTCTCACCCTTCGTGTTGACCAATACAGCAGTGCCACTTGTCAACCCAGGGTGAGGGATAAATTTTCATCCCCATTTTTCCCATCCCTTTGGCATAGTTACGACATTAAAATTCCCCATGCTTTTCTTGGCCCATGGTTCTCCACATGACCTTGAACAGGCTCCACAAGGAAATTTTAAGCCCTTTCTCCTAGTCTTTGTCAAACCACAACTTCCCACTTGTCACCTCTACAAATTAGGGTACAAATTTTTGTACCCATATGTCCTTACTTTTTTTATAGTAGGATAAAAAATGTTCCCCGCCCCTTACTCATGCCATGGTCCTTCATGTGATCCGATTTCAACCCGTGGGTGCTAGAAAGGTGTTTTTCATCCTTCCCCCATCGAGAAATCAACAACTACCACTTGTCATGCTCACATCAAGGTGAATTTTTATTCCCCATCTATCCCTATCCCATTGGGGACATTTGGGATAAAAAAATTCCCCATTCCAATTTGGTGGAAAACCTAAAATTTTACTAAGTTCTTTAACTCACTACTTCTCATTTCTTCTTCGCCCACATATGGAAAGTGCTTCTTGAATTTTTTAGAACTTACAAATAAATCATTTCCCATATAATTTTTTAATGAACTCCAATGATTTATGAGTAATAACCTCCATTAAACCTTAAAATTTTCTAGACTCTTCTATTCAAATTTCTCTAGAGTTTATGTATGCTCTGAAACTTGAAAAATTCATATCTTTCAAATGGGTGAACGAAACCTGAAGATATTTTCTCGGTTGCTCCTCATCCCAGGAACCTAAAAGAAGAATCTAACATAAAAAAATATGATTATCTAAATTTTTAATGGAATAAAACCCTTTTTTGTTCCCTATCATTTTTCTTTTTTATTTTCCAGACATTCTGGGAGGCGGATTGAGGTGAAATTTAACAGCAAGGTCTCGTAATGAGCTGAGCCTATTCCAATGATGCTATTTTGGTTGAAAAATGAGGCGGGGAAATTATATTTTTTAAAAATAGTAAGTATATCTGGTGTCTCCACTTACTAAAAATAGTGAACTTACTAAAATTAGCAATTCCTTTCAGAATAGTGCACTTCAGTGAATAGTGAAAATGATAAACTAGGCAATTTCGATCAAAAAGGCAAAAAAGCATCATAATAACAGAAAAGAAAAAGGCAAATTGTATAAAAATATTAAGTTTAAAAAAATAGAAAACCATCATCAATGGAGTTTAAATGGGTATTATTAGATGATAAACAAGAAGGTTCAAATTTGAGCAAAACAGGATGAAACATCCCAAAATAGCAGATCTTGGTTCAACCTGCTAAAAATAGAAAGTCTCTATTTTAGGTGCAGAAAGTTGCAACAAGATTCTGTTTTCATGTCATATCGACTATTATTTATATATATTCATAGGGTTTCTAGTTTATATCCATAGCTTAATACAAGTTAATTCATTCCTTCCCAAGTAGTCTCCAGGCATCATTCTGGATCACAATTGTAGTACAGAAAGTGAGACAGCGTATCACATGGCACAATAATTGTAGATAAGAGACATTATGAAGTCAAATAATATATTAAAACTAATGAAGTGATAAATTTTCATTAAAAAAAATTGGTTCATCATTGTAAATACTCAATCAGGTTGAAGCCATCCCCACCCCCCATGAGTAGGATGATTAAGTAAGATTCAGTGAGTTGTTCAAGGTGAGACTGGTTGTTTAGAACCCAGTGAGCTGGTTGAGTGGAGTCAAGGATAATTGGTTAGGTGAGTTAAGGAAAGTTGGTAAATACAAGATAGGTGAAGTGATCCAGTAACATCATGATTTATATATATAGCCTTCATCTTTAAGGGTATCCATGTATATCTTCTCTAAGGTTCGATCTTCCACCACGGGGATCAAGAGTTGATTCCACAACAAGGTCAGTGAAGGTGCTCCAGTGACAAACATCATGTCAACTCTTGAAGAGTAGTTTACATAGATTCAATAAATTCTCAAGAGTAAGACCAAATAAAAAATCATATTTCTATCATGCCTAGTCTCAAATTAATCTCAAAAGCACATTAAATTCCAAGTGAAGAAAGTATAGGCCTAGACAACATCCCCCTTCTTTAGTGGCATCTTAGGTAATCAATATGTTGAAGTTGCTAGTCCTAGGAATGAAAATACTATTGAGGAAATGACTTCATCAATACTATGAGGCTGAACCACATATCATTGGGTTCAAGCTTCACACAAGATTGATTATCACATGTTCATGGAATCCACTCTTCTCACCTCCTTGCTCATAATGAATAGTACAAGAAAAGAATTTTCCGATTGGAGGAATAGAGTAGAAAGATTTCAGTGCTTATATTCAAGCCTTCTTAGAATATAACTTAGACATATTTTCTTCCTAGTAGAAGACATTCATCTTCCAGTTAGTAGTGATTGATCCAGAGGTGATTAAATAAATTAAAAGGCTTCATGATGCATGGGAAGGATAATGAGTTTTGGATTGAGAAAATCATTAAGACAAGGTAAGGGAATTGTTTCTAGATATAATTTATCTCATCCAGAATGTTCTTGCAACATTATCCAGAAGTAAACAAAGAAAAAGAGGAGTTTGTCAAAAGAGGTAAATCACTTAGATTATATGTTCCCACTACTGTCTGAAATGAGTTCCTTTGAATCTCACACCTTCACGTGAGTAAGAAAGTGTTTACATCCACTAGAAGAGAACTTGTCCTCAAGTTTGGATCCACATCATGTAGATATGAAATATAGAATGCTAAAGAAGTTCCATCGATTAGAGTTGGAATCTTGTAGACAACATGCTTTCAAAATTTTGAATGATTTCTACAATTGTGTTTAGAAAACTTGAGTTCCCTTTTCTCATCTAAGGAATCATCATGTAGAAGAACTCATTGTTTCTTTCCAAGAGCTAGTAAAAAAAGTGGTAGGCGAATCTATATCCTTAAATGAAGATAACTTAGAGTCCTTGGCCAAGATAAGAATTTGCATTATTGTAATTGCAACAAATCATGGAGGATAGATACATTACTATAAGAAGATCAATGATGTTCCTAGGACATGGATCAACATGTTGGGTTACATTTTTATTCTAGAGATAAATAAGTTGGCACTTACTATAGCTCAGTTGAGAGAGGAATTCAAGGAGTAGAATCCCATTTTAGAAAATTATCACCAGGAAGAATGAATAGAAAAATTTCTTCATTGCAAGGATCTTCTTCATCAAATATGGAAACTTCTTCGCTCTCCTCTCTTTCTCCCTCTTTCTTCTATCCCTCTTTTAATTCTTGATTGTACATAATCATGATATTTTGTCTCATTCACTTAAATGACTTTCTAAAGTTTAATTGTAAAATTACCTTTAATTTACAAAAAGGAACTTATTTCTTATTTCCCAAGAAGATGTAAAGTCACAATTTAATAAAATCATGAATAGTCATGTGGGGGGTAGGTGATGATTCAATAAAATCTAAATTTTTATTGTGAATCTAAAATGTACAAAACTGCTATAAATGAAATATACTAAAACATGAATGCTACACAATTTATTTGAATTTATAAAAGAAAGGAAATAGGAGGGATAAGGTAATTACCTTGATTTCTCTTTCCATACAGTGATCTAGGACTGAGTAAAATGATGAAATAGAAGAAAATTACGTCACAGCGAGCCTTAGAAATATGAAATAGAGGTGGAAATGGCTAGATTTTGGTTCCCGAGGAAGGATTGGAGAACTTGGGGCACTTTGGTCTGAATTATAGTCACCCTGGTCCGCAAAAATGGTCAGAACCTAGTTCTGATATGGTCACTAGGGCTTCACACTTATTCTCATTTAGTCACTTGAATGTCACACTTAGATCGTCGAGGTACTTATAAACCTGAAATGAAGAATCACATGCATAACTCCAAATAAAACATCAAAACCTATAAAAGAAAGATGTAAATAAAGGAGTTAGACTATCCTTAGCCACCATAATGGTGAACTTATAACTGAGTGTTGCACTACATCTTAGACCCAATGTAGTTATGTTTGCTTGTGTGTGCAATAATGCTCCTAGGTCTCCCTCATGCTAATGATGCCAATATAGTCTAAAATAACTAGATAAAAATGTAAATGTGTGGATGGAATAGAACGAACTCCCCTTTCTATGTAGTGTGTGATGCAGGATAATGTCCAAATGCTGACCATTTATCTATGTAGATAGGTATCCCTTGATAAGAATAGTCCGCCCCCTATAATGGTATATATTTTGTGTTTATATAGGGATACCTTGTTTGAATTTAAAAACTAATGAACCAACATGCTGACTAGTACCTCAAGAGATGAGAGGGAAAACCAAAAATAACGACGTCAATTGTCAAAAAAATAAGATAAAAAACAAAGAGGAAAAGAGTGCCCAGGAGCACCTGACGCTAATGTCTAGCCCTGGGTGCTCTTGTCTAGAGACATGTGATGAAAAATGAGTGAGAAATGATGGATAGGGATATCTGAGACCTAACCAAGACTATGTGTATGAGTGACAAGTGTGAAATAAAAACAACAATAAAGACCAATAAGAACAATGGATGGACTAGGGAATGAGGCATCAATGAATACTTTTCTTATGCAAGATCCATATATAAAAAACATACTTAGTGGTATATTAATAGTAGTAAGTGCATGATTTTGTGACTAAAGTTTCCCTAACTTTATGTTGGTGAGAGAAAACTTGGTAACATAAAGTAGATAGAGATTCATACCTAAGAATTCTGGAAAATCCCATGTCGTTGAAGTACACGAAGAGCGTCGTACTAGAAGTATGTTCCAAGTGAGAAGATATAGCGTCACAAAAAATGGATCAACATGTTAATCCATGTGGTGTAATGAGAGATGTAGGACCATTATGAGGAGTGCTAAGTGAGGTTGATGATTATGATGTTTGAATGGTTATATATTTCATTTTGTTTTTGATGTAGATGTTATGGGGAAGGGAGTGATCTATTCCCAACCCGATTGCATATGTATAAAAAACTGAGGATTTAAGCATCCTTCCACCATAGAAAGAGTGTAAAGAGAAAGGTGTGTTATTCTCTAAATTTAACTACATCCTCAAAGGATCTAGCAATAATAGATGAACAAAGATCAAATTTTTGGTTTTGGATCCAAATTTTTGATCAAATATGTTGACCCATACAAGATCAATATAGGAAAGGTAATGACGTATCATTTCCCCCACTCTAAGGGTATCATCAGAATGTGTATGTGTTGGCTTTCATGTTAGGTCATTTGGAAGTAATCTCGAAATGTAGTATAACTTCCCATGTTAGGTCATCTAGGAAAGTGTTGATATAACTCCCAAGTTAGGTCATCTAGGAGGATAAATACATTGTTTTCATGTTTATTGATTGATGTGATTCAATATTTCCAAGATTTAAATGTATGTGATTGATTGATTGGTTACTCATGGAGATATTTTATGCTTTTTGCCCCTAGGTTAGGTCATTAGGGGGAATTTTGTATGGTGTATGAGAAATTTTTTGATAATGAAAAAATAGAAATTTAGAATGATGATGTAACAGTGTAGGAGAATTATAGGATGACCCAAATTGTATGCCCCCCTTTAGGTGAAAGGGGAAGTGATAGGGGCAATGAACGTCAAGCCGAAAGTAAGTGTGTAATGATGTAATGGATAATATATGAGAAATATAGTAAAATTGTGTGTATAATGAGTATAAAATTATGTCAAGGAGAAATATTATCTATGTCATGTGTGAGATATGATAGTAGGTGGAATTTTAAAAATAATGTCACAAATGGGGTAGAAATAGGAGTGAGGATGATCAAGATATGATCAAAACCATGTGATGTGTATTAGTTCAGAAAATCAGTGTGAAGAATGACTGCAATAAAGTGAATAATTGAAAGTTACTATAAATAGTAGTGTGTATAAGTGATTAGGAAAATAATTTTCCTTTTATGTGAGAGTGATATTTGGATTTTGTTGTGTAAGGATGCTACAAGTTAGAGCACCATGACTGAGTCGATTTGAGATGGTAGCGAAAACCATTGCATCCCGCACGATGAAAGAGTTTACAAGCATGATTTTTTTCAAAAAATGTGTTGTAGTAGTCATTTTTGATGATTTTTTGTGAAATTGTTTATTTTTTATTTTCTTGGTGGTTTGGACCTAGACAAAAGAGGTAAAGGTGCTAATGACCTTCGGGACAGGATTGCCCATGCCTGAGAACTAGTGTCCTACTCTTGGCTACCCCAGTCCTATGACTGGATGCTCTTGTCCAGAAAGAACTTTGTTGGGCCCAAAGTGCTATAAATGTGAAATTAGATGTGTTTTGATGTTGTAAGAAGGTATTGTAGTATATGTATGATGTTCTAAGGAATTGTTTGTTTTTGTTTTATGGTGTGTAGAGCAATATGCATTTAAGAGATTTTTGAGGTGGATGACATTTGATTACATTTCTTGGATTAGAGTCATTAGATGATGAGTGGGATGTTCTAGAATTTTACTACCTATGGAACATAGCAAGGATGGGGATTGTGCCCCATAATATGCCTATGGTTACAACTTTGTGTAAGAGGTGGTGTATGGATACTTGCACCTTTTGGTTTCCTACAGGTGAGATGACAGTTACACTAGAGGATGTATATCACATACTGTGATTACCAATTGTAGAGAGAAGGTATATGTTATGGTAGTGGAGGATATGCAGAGAAAAATGTGGGTTGCTATGAAATACTTTTTTGGGACTCGAGTTCCTCTAGAGGCCCACATTAGCCTAGATGATATTATAAAATGAGGGGCTTTGAGGTTGCAAAAGTTTATTTCCATGGTGATAGCATCGTCGATTACATGGAGGGTGTTGGTGTAGGAATATTATATAAGATGTATGAAATCTGCCACCAGATAGAGGAGGAGAGCACTAGGTATGTTTGAACATGATTTGTGTTGGCCCACCTGTATAGGGATATATATAGATTTACACAGGAGGGGCATGATAGTGATAATGGAACTACGACATTGTTGTATGTATGGGCATACGAGCATATTACAGTATTAAGTCCTATTGGTGGAGCATGTGGAGAATGGGTGAGGCCAAATATATTTACTAGGAGATGGGTATGTGTACATGGTAGGAGGATGGATACTGATGCCCTTAGAGTGATGATATATCGCATGGGGCCAGAGGCCATTATATGGATTCCATACTAAGACTATATAGGATGGCTAGAGGATGTAGTGTAACTACGATGTATATGATAGATGAAGTGATCAGAGAATCAGTTTCTAGGTGTGACCAAGATATTTCAGGGTGAGTGGGTTTCACAAGAGTTTGATATGGCCTAGGGTGTGCCCCCAGAGCCATATGTATGGGTTAGAGCTATTAGGGAACCAAGGAGGGTTGGAGCTAGACCAGAACCCACAATAGAGCATTTAGTACCTCCAAATCTAGATGAGGTGGATGCAACGATTACGTTGATAGAGGTAAACGATGAGGAATGTGCTGAGGCATACCGTGCATGGAAGGTATCACATCATTAGGTATATTTTTTTCCATCTGTTGCAGCAACGGGGAGAGTACCAATAGGAGGATGCGTAGAGGGTAAAACACCTTCCCTTGATGGTGTAGTGGCAATGTTAGCAGAGCATGAGTATTTATATATAGTTATGTTATATGATTTGTTTCTTGATTGCATAATGGTCGTGTTTGTCTAATGTTTTATTCTTATGGTTTTAGGAAATGTGTATTGGTCTTTGATTATGGACACCTCCATCCGCACATTAACATGGATTCTTCCCACTAATATACTTGTGGGTGGAGGCATGCTAGAGCACACAAATGCTATTTTGGGTGAACATGCCCATTTGTCAAAGCTAGTTCTAATAGCAGCAGTGACACGTACCGTGCTATTGAGCGAGAAGGATGAGGCACACAAGGAGACACTAGGAACTATAAAGGCTGTGGTTTGTGGTCCTATAACATAAGATGTATTTTCATGCTTTTTCAAGTTACAAAGCCACTTCGTATAGTAGTCAATAGATGTAACACTATTATGGAGGTAGGTTGAGAGATATAAAGGTTGCGATTAGTGGCACATGGTGAGTGGGAAGGCCTCTAATTCTAGAGTTCTCACAATACTAGAGAGTGATAACAATGATGATATATGATATGTATTGTTATATTTATGTAGGGGAGTTGCCCCTAGTGATGATATGTTTTGTGACTATGATTATAATGGATATATATGTATAGATGAATTTATTGGCATATGATGACTATATATGATGTTTATTCATGTGTTGTTGTGATGATGATGTATGATTTAATGATTTAATGATTATTGTTGTGATATTTAATGTGTTGAATATTGTTCGTGTTTTTGAATTTATTTGTAATGCATAGTTATTATTGATGCCAAAGGAAAAAATTGATGATGAAGGTGGTTATAGATAGTTAGATGTTGAGATAACATATATTTATGTAATATGATTGTGCAAAGTTGAATTATATGTATGAATAAAATTGTGATGAATGATAAAGTATAAGATGCTTGTAATAATCTAGTGAAGTGTGCATTAGTATAATGAGAATGGGGGGAATATTAATGATGCCTCCCAGTGTATAAATGATGAGGTTCAATTAGAGATGACCCCTCAGTAGTCAAGAATGAATGATAAAGAAAGAGTGCATCATCTGGAAATGATTCAACAGGGTGTTGTAGATGAATCGATAGAGCATGTGAAGAGAGGTTATTATTATAGTATATCCTTCAACAGTCATGTAATAAAAATAAGAACACGAGTGTGTAATTGGGGGGGTAAGATGATAGAAATTACCTACTAAAGAAAAGATAACGTGAAGTAGTGGAAGCATGTGGAATGAAAGCAACATGAATGTATGAGCCAAAATTAATTTCATGTGGAGTGGTGCCAATGATGGGGTGAAGCGGTGGTGGAAAGTGCAAAGTCCTAGTGTTGTGGAAGCCAATATGTAGCAGTGTCATGACATGGTGGGTGAAATGGTGTAATGGAGAGTGCACATGAGTAATAACCTATAACGATGGATGGAAAATGACCTTAGAAGTAGATGAAGGAGATAACTCAACTAGAGTAACAACATGCCTACAAGGGAGTGGATATATAAACTACTCAAGTGAGTGAGATCCAAAGGAAATGAGACCATTATCTTCTAATTGCTTTAAGTGATCATGAAGGGCATAACAATCATTATCCCTATGGCCATTGATATGGTGATAGTTACAATAAGGTTTATCACGCTAATGTTGCAAGTGATGTGGTGGATGGTGCTAGTTAGAAGGTAGGCGAATCAAGTGCCTATCAAGCAATGTATGCAGCACATCATGAGTTCTAGCGTGATGAGAGAAATGTGATGGTCCCCACGAAACATGCATAGATTTCTAAGTTGTATCCAGATGTAGAGCAGGAGATGAAGGACAATTTTGCAATGGAGTATATTGAAATGTTTTAGGAGGTGGATAAGATGGAGACTGTGTAGGATGCTTAATAGATGGGACTAGAGAAGAACTAGATGATGTAGCAGTAGTAGTAATAGAAGGAACATCTATAACATATGAAAAAAGGATATTTTATTCAAGTTTAATGACTTTATAACAAAAAATTATGAACAATTCACATGTGTCATATTGTAATCGTTGTTTTAGAGTGGGAACTAAGCCACGATAAAAATTAAATTGTTGTTCAATTTAGTAGGATATAATACTAATTGATGCATGCAAGTGTTGAATCATAGAATGTAATCATTGATAGGTTCTATTTAACCCTCATGTAAAATAGTAAATGATTATATGTAGCACTTGAGATATTGTTGACTATGAATTGGTGAAGAAAAATGTATTCCATCTCATAATAAGTGCTAGTAAACCCAAAGGGTAGATGTGTATACCATTGAAGAACATCATCTATAATGATATGGAGAAATACTTTTAGTAATAATCGATCATTAGAATTTCAGGTCATAGCTAGATGGTAATGTTTGAGATTTAGATGTTGATCACCAGTGCCATCAAAACATGAAAATGTAGGCATAACAAAATCCTTAGGAAATGTTGAGTAGCGAATATTTTTGGGAATAGGATTTCCATGCAATGAATTATTATAAGTAGAAGCATAATATGCCTTAATTTCTAATGTGAGAGATTGGACATGATACTGTAAGTGCCCAACATCATGCATGAGAGATAAGATGTCCTGTGAAGGAATAGTAAAGGATGGAAATAATGTGTTAAAAGGTTGTAGTTTTCCATTACGAGTAATCATAGGGATATTAAGAGGAGACATAGGATATTTTGATGCTAAGGGAACACTATATTTTGGTTCTGAATAACTAATACGTACTGAGGGACATGGATCATCCATAAAAGTAGTAGGAATAGCATTAAAAACATACCTAGGAGATGAAGCGATAGATGGAGGTGACATGATAAGAGGAGATGAACTAATAGACAAAAATGAAGTAATAGGAGGAGATGAACTAATAGATAAAGCCGAATTGATATGAGGAGATTAAAAAATAGAAGGAGATGATTCATATATGTTATTAAATACAATCTTAGAAGAAGATGACAATGGAACATGGGATTCACACTCAACAATATGTAAAGAAGTAGAATCATGACTATCGATTGTTTCATCAAAGTCAAAGAGAGACTCAGATATAAGAATTTTATTAAGTGTATCATCAACATAGTATAAAGGAGTATGTGATGCATCATGAGAAACATTCTCAGAAATAGAAGAAGCATGAGATGCAGCTAGAGTAGTGTTCTTATTAGAATGAGAATCATCATGCACATGTGTATTATTGTCAAGACCAAACATGAAATTAATAAGAGTATCATCTAAATTTTATTTGAAAATTTTAGGAGGATCATGGCTAATTTATAACATGGTTTACAATGAGTGAAGCTCATTGCATAAAAAAAATGTCAATAGTAGAATTATAAAAGCTAGTAGGCACACTGCATTCATGAGATAAGAGTTGTTGAGTATGATCCGAAAGAGTAAAATCACAATATAAGTTTGTGAGCTTGCCAATAGTTTCCTCATCATAAATATGACTGATACTCACATGAGGCATGACGAGAAGAGAAGGAGTAGAGGTATCCTTAGCCATTAAGGTTTTTAGTGGATCCTAGGGAAAATAGTTTTAAGCTACGGGTTCACCAAAATGATTCAATAAAATATAAATTTTTATTATGAATCTAAAATGTCCAGAACTATTATAAATGAAATATACTAAAATATGAATGCTACATAATTTATTTGACTTTCTAAATGGAAGGAAATAGGAGGGATAAGGTACTTACCCTAATTTTTCTTACCTCACAGTGACCTGGGACTCACAAGTATGATGAAATAAAAGAAAATACCATCCCAATGATCCTCTTAAATATGCAACAGAGGTGGAAATAGATGGATTGGGGTGCTTGGTGAAGGATGGGGGCGCATGGGGTGCTCTTATCTGAATTCTGGTGCCTTAGTCTGCATAAATAGTCAGAGCCTAGTTTTGATATGGTCGCTAAGGCTTCACATTTATTCACATTTATTCACGTGAATGTTGCACTTGGATCACTGAGGTACCTATAAACTTGGAATGAAGAATCACCTGCAAAACCTCAAATAAAGCATCAAACCCTAAAAAAGAAAGATGAAAATGAAGGGGCCAGAATGTCCTCAACTACCATAATGGTGCACTTACAACTGAGCACTATACTACATCTTAGAACCAATGTATTTCTATATACTTGTGTGTGAAATAATGCTCCTAGGTCTCCCTTGCATCAATGACGTTAAGATAATTGGAAATAACTAGATAAAAATGCAACTGTGTAGATGGAATAGAATAAACTCCCCTTCTTATGTAGTGTGTAATGCAGAAAAATGCCCAAATTCAGCCCCTTGATCTATATAGATAGCTAGCCCTTGATAATAATAGTCATCCTATATAATGGTATATATGTTGTGTTTATATAGGGATATCTTATTTGAATTTCAACACTAATGACCTAACATGCCGACTAGTACCTCAAGAGATGAGAGGGAACAACGGAAAGAATGACTTCAAATCTCAAAAATTACGATCAAACAAAAAGAGGACAAGGGCACCCAAGATGGACAGGAGTGCCTGGCACTAGTGTCTGGCCCTACGCACTCTTGTCCAGAGACAGGTGATGAAAATGACTCAAAATTCACAGAAAAGGATACCTGAGACCTGACTAGAATTGTGTCTATGAGTGACAAGTGTGAAAGAAAAACAACAATAAATACTAACAAGACCAATGGATGGAATAGGGAATGGGACATCAGTGAATAATTTTTGTACGCAAGATCCATATATAGAGCAATATACTTATTGGTATAATAATAGTAGTAAGTGCATGATTTTGTGACTAAGGTGAAAGGTTAATTCACATTGCTATAATTTCATATGTAATCTCCATTCAAAAGGATCCAATTTTTTTTATGTTTTCTATGTTGTATTAATTTTGGTTTGTGGTTTTGGGTGTTGATATTTTTATCTCCAATGCACAATAAATAAAAGCTACATTTATTCCATTTCCATTTTCCTATGTGTTCCTCTATTTTCTCTCTTATATACACTTTGTAAGTATAGTGATCAAGAAAGAGATTTGTGTCTTTGATGAATGAATCCAAAGAACGGTGTGTATGGGTTTGTTTATCTCACTAAATAGCTTCATTTTTTATTTCCTATAATTGAATGTTTAATTACTCTAGTTATCAGGTGTGAATTCTACTAGTGGCTACTCACAAAAATATGCTTCCTTTGTGTAAATTCTCTCCTTCACCACTCATCGCTGGAATTTCCTCACTTGTACCCTATACAAACACTTTTCCACAGGTTCAGTGAAGTGTTCATGTGTTATCACTATCCCATCTGGCCACCCCACAATAATATATAGGATTATATTAGTTTACATTAATTAATGGGATCCTGACCATACATAAGAAGGAGGGGTGTATCACCGTGAAAGTTGGTGGAAATAAACTAATTTTTCATACGAAAAATTATTTCACCAAGAGGGAGATAAGAATATAGGGAGAGATGGTTAAGGTAGTGAGTAGGTACGTGCAAACTTCACTAACATAAACTAGAGAAGGTATACACCCGATAGTAAAAAAAATGTCTAAGAAATAAAAAGAGTAACAAATAAATGACATAAATTTAGATTTATTTATTCCTCAAGGATACAAATCTCTTTCTTGGTTATTCAAGATTACAATTCTTGCAAATTTGAAAGTAGGAAGTACAAGAACATAGAAAATAAAATATAAGAAATAGATTCTTGATTGTAGTAGGAGAACAAAAGATATCCACCCCTTGAAATGGAGAAGCCATCTCAATTTATAGCTTTAAAATGATGCCTCTTCATCTCACCCATCATGACTTTTCATCTTCCCACCACCTGTGACCTTTCATATTTCCTTAGGAATGAAATTAAGTCCTTTTCTTATTTATAAAACGGGAAAGTTTGTAATGTAAATTAAAATGTCACTTAAGTGAATAAGTCAAAAAATAAAAAAGTACATTCTAAATGAAGAATTATAATGTAGAGAGAGGAGGAAGAGAGTTAAGAATAGATAAATTAAAATCCAGATATGAGGAAGCTTTTGATTATAGGGAGATTAATTTTGATGGACACTATGCGAATGATCCAAGAATGAAGGTCATACCTTTGACCTATTTTTGTACCAAGACATGATGAGTGTAAGATCCTTTTCTAGTAGGATGAGAACATAATTGCATTGATAGAGTAATGAAGCACCACAACAAGATCTGCATTATGTGAAATTTGTTTATAAATAAGGGATAAAATATGTGAAACAATCCCACTCAGAATCACAATAACATAAACTAATATGTAGAAAATATTACAGATCTGAAATAAAAGTGCAAAAAATAAAAGAACATAATACAGAGATAGTATTTAACATGGTTCACCCAATTTGGGCTACGTCCACTAAGAATTAGTTGCTCAGATTTTATTACAAGCCACATCTCTCTCAATACATTACCCAGATCTATTTGGAGTTGTACTCAACAAAATCTCTTGAATTCACACTAGAACTCACACACACCTACAATGGTATGTCTCACCTATCAAAAGTACATTAATAGGAAACTACTTAAGCAATTTTGCAATACCGTGGGTACCAAAACCATGGGCCAAAACCACCCCATAAACCGATGGGTCAAACATCCTACCCATATGAGAAGAGCATGTTTCTCGAGATATTGGGTACATTTTTTGAGGCAAAAAATAGGTTATAGTAATTTTAGTGTGTAATATTCAACACTTCCACATATGAAAAAAGGATCCACAACATAACAATCTCCCACTTAGAGACTAGTTTTCCTCTGATCAATCTTCTCAACCATTCACAATCGTCCATGAAGATTAACCAAATCTGAGCACAACTTAATTTTATCCCTTGTGACCACCTTGGTCATCATGTCTGCATGATTTTGACTGGTATGAATATCCTCCATCTTTAACTTCTCTTCCTCTAAATGTTTCCTTATTAAATAGTACCTAAGTTGTATATGCTTCATCCTAGAGTGGAAAACAAAGTTCTTAGCTAGGTGTATCATACTCTAACTATCACTATAAAAATTCCATTCCTCCTGCTTATGCTCCAACTCCTCAAGCAATTACTATAACCAAATAATCTATTTTATTTCCTCTGTGGCAGCCAAATACTCAACCTTTGTGGTTGACAAAGCCACAAGATTCTATAGTCATGAAATCCAGCTCACTGATGTCACACCTACAATGAAAATATAACCTATTTTTCTCCTCATCTAGTCTACATATCCAACCATATACAAATCTACATAACCACACAAATTAGTTTCTGATCAACTGTAGCACAAAACTATCCCCATTGTCCCTCTCAAGCACTAAAGGATCCACTTTACTGCCTACTAGTGATTTTTACCTAGATCACTCATAAATCTACACACAATTCCCACTGTATGGGCAATATCAGGCCTAGTGCACACCATGTCATACATTAAACTACCAACCATTGAGGAATAAGGTACCATAGAAATTTGGTTTCTCTTCTACTCTTTCTTGGGACACATCTCCTTTAATAACTTGAAATGGACTGTTAAAGGAGTCCCAACCGGTTTAGCTTCCTGTATATTGAACCTCTTCAAGACCTTCTTAATGTAATATTCTTGAGATAAAGATAGCTTCTGTTCCTTCCTATCCCTAGATATCCTCATACCAAGGATTTATTTGGCTGCCCCCAAATTCTTCATAGCAAAGGAGTCACTTAGCTACTTCTTAAGTAATTTTACTTCCTGTATGTTTTTTCTTACAACCTACATTTCATCCAAATACAGACACAAGATAATATAAATTCCATCCTAATTTTTTTTTGTATACACACAATGGTTAGAATGGCATCTAATATAATCTTAATCCATAACGAAGCTATCAAATTTCTTATACCATTGATGTGGAGCTTGTTTCAAACCATACAAGCTCTTCTTCAGTTTGTACACCATCTCCACTTTACTTTTGACCTCGTAGCACTCTAGATGTTGCATATATAAATCCTCCTCTAAATCACCATGGATAAATGTAGTATTTATATCTAGCTTCTCTAAGTGCAAGTATTTAGCTTACACTATACCAAGAATAATTCTAATACAAGTAATTTTTACTACAGGAGACAAAATATCATCAACATCTATACATTTTTTCTATGAAAACCCCTTGACCACCAAACGATCCTTATATCTTTTGTTTCCTTCTTCCTCTTTAAATATGCATGCCCACTTGTTCTACAATTCTCTTTTACCTTCAGGTAGCTTAACCAAATCCCAAGTCTGGTTATCCACGAGGGCCTAATGATCCTCATCCATGAGTTACTCCCATTTCTTCCTGGCATCTACCTACATTGCTTCATAAAATATCTCTGGCTCTCCACTATCAGTGAGTAATAGATAATAAAGAGAAGGAAAAAAATGTTCAGGATCTCTTCTTACCATATAAGACCTCCTTAATATAGGATTTTTGGGTTCCTGTTGAGTAGGTTCCTTCATTGATTCATGTGTCACTTTCCCATCTAGAAGATCATCTACCACTGCATATTGTTTCTTGGATTCTTCCTTGTTTTCCTACAACTATTGCTTATACATAACTTTCTCATTAAAGACCACATCCCTAGATCAAATTATTATTTTTTCCTTAATACTCCAACATTTATATCAAAAATCATCACCACCATCACCAATGAAATTACATTTTTATGATTTATCATCTAGCTTGGTCCTATCATCCTTGTCAATATGAACAAATACCTCACATCCAGAGACTCTAAGAAATGAGTAATCAAATTTCTTACCATACTAAGCCTCTTCAGGTATGCCTACATCTAAAGACCATAGGGTCCTTTATTTATCAAGTACATAGATGTGCTCACCACTTCTACCCAAAATGAAAGAGGTAGTCCCGCATGTAACCTCATGCTTCTAGCACGTTCCATTATTGTTCTGTTCATCCTTCTCATAGACTATTTTGTTGCGTAGTTCTTGGAAATATATTTTTCATACGGATTCCATTCTTAGAACAATAATCATCAAACTCATTGGTGCAATACTACCCTCCATTATCTGACCTGAGGCATTTCAAATTAATACATGTTTCATTCTCTACCCAAGGCTTTCCATTTACCAAAAGTTTCAAATACATTGGATTTATTTCTTATACAATATACCCAAAGTTTCCTTGTTACATCATTAATAAAAGTAACATAATAATTTGAACCCTAAAGAGATAATACCTGAGCCGACCCCACATATTAGAATGTACCAACTCCAACTTACCCTCTTTCTTCGTAGGTCTAACCTTGAGAAACTTACTCACTTTTGTTTCCCATATATGCAATCCCCACATAACTCCAATTTTTTTTCTGTATATCCAAGAAAATCCCTCTTTATAATCTCCATGCCCTTATGGATCATATGACCGAGCCTATAGTGCCACAATGTTGTATCTATTTATGAAGCCACATGATTACAAAAATTAGTTCTATCAGTGGTTAAATACAAGGTTCCAACCTTTTATACCTTGTGTCATCATAAGAGAACCCTTGGTAACCTTCCAAGATTCCACTGTAAATATCACAATACAACCATCACTTTCCAACTTCGCCGCTGATATCAATTTTTTTCTTAATGTAGGCACATGTCTAACATCCTTCAATAGTCATATATTTCTATTTTTGCATCTTAACATGAAATTTTTTTTTTCCAACTATGTTGTAAGGCTTTTCATCACCAAGAAAAACATTCCCAAAATCCCCTTGAACATAATTAACAAAATAATTCCTATTTGGAGTAGCATGGAAAGAAGCCCCCAAATTTATAACCCAAGATTCAATAATATTATGTAAAGAAAGAATCAAATCATCCTGACATACATTACTTTTTGCCATATTTACCTCCTTGTTTTCTTCATGTTTTTTCTTTTTATCCCAAAGCTCTGAATAGTGCTTCTTTGCATGCCCAGAATTTCCACAGTGCTAGCATACCATCTTGCTTTTGGATTTTGACCTTGCCTGATTTTTAGATTTTCCACATCTTTCTATATTATTTTGTCTCCCTCTAGTTTCCACTGTCAAAGCATTCCATGAAGTATAATATTCCCTGGAGCTTTTTCTTTATGTTTCCTCACTTAGAATCACCCTTACAAAATATTCAAACTTCAACTTTGAGCTAGCTGGAATTGAGTTGCTTACTACCATTACTAGGCTATTCCAACTCTCAGGTAAAGAGCACACAACTAATAAATCCCTAACTTATTCATCAAATTATATTGTAAATGAATCTAATATACTTATAACCATATTAAAATCATTTAAATGATCTACTACTCAACCATTCTAAGACATTTTCATATAAAAAAATTCATTAAAAATAGCTTGTTAGAGGACTAGGGTTTTTCATACAACTTCCTTAATGCATCCATAAGTTCTTGTGTAGTGTTTTCCTTTAAAACTTTAAATAATACCGAAGATACAATACATATCTATATTTTCCCAAGTGCATTCCTATTGAGAAAATCCCATTCCACATCCATCATGCTCAAAGGTTTGGTCCATTTTCTAGACAATGGAATATAAGGATCCTTCTGATAAATGTAATCTTCCATCTACATCTTCTAAAGACTAATATTTTTCCCATTGAATTTAACAATCTTTAATCTTCAATCATCTACCATAGCTCCTACTCAAGTTAAAAATTTATCTGTGATTCAACACTTTTGCAAACCAAAACAAGCTATGATACAAATTATTAGTAAATAATGGATAAAATATGCAAAAAAAATCCCACTCAGAATCACAATAGCAGAAACTAATATGTAGAAAATATTACAGATCTGAAATAAAAGTGCAGAAAATAAAAGAACATAATATAGAGATAATATTTAACATGGTTCACCCAATTTGGGATACGTCCACCAAGAATCAGTTTCTCATATTTTGTTACAAATCACCTCTCTCTCTCAATACAATACCCAAATCTGTTTAGAGTTGTGCTCAACAAACTCTCCTGAATTCACACTCAAACTCACACACACACACCTACAATGATATGTCTCACCTATCAAAAGTAAATTAATAGGAAACTACTTAAGAAATTTTACAATATTGTGGGTACCAAAGCCATGGGTCAAAACCACCCCATAAACCTATGGGTCAAAAATCATGCCCATATGAGAAGAGCACATTTCCCAAGATATCGGGCACATTTTGTAAGGCCAAAAAACTTGGGGATAATATACAGTAATTTTAGTGTATTTGTCAAAACTTTCATATATGAAAACATACTCCACAACATAACAAACTTGAGATAACTTCCTGCATAATCCAATCATGATGATCCACTGATGGGATCACTAGGACGAATTGAACTATCAAATCTCTTTCATCCCATGATGGCTTATAGAATTCACCTCAAGAGTAAGTTTTAGGGGTCTACGTGGGATTCCTTTCGTGCTTGAGGCATACCAAAAATGTTAAACCTTGAAAAGATGACCATGTAAACTCTGAAAATCCCACTTGACAAACTATACCCCTCTATATCTGCATGGTGTTCACTCAGCATATTTGTATTCTGGTCTTCCAAATCCATGTTTTTCACCTCATTGTTAACCACATTAAGGTGCTTAGTGTTTAAAGTTAAAATTGGCTCTAAAACTGAGTATTTGAACTCAATGGTGAGAAAGGCTGGTGACATGAAATTGGATATGAATGAATCTAGACACTTTGACCACAATCCTAACACTTACTATTTTTTAGCTAGTCTTATTCCAAGATTTATATATTTAGTAAGTTACCTGAATTATAAATTTTGAGTATTATTAATATGTAATGAGTAATGATAACTCAACGAATGACATATTTTCATATCTTATTTTTTTATATAGTTAGGAACATGTATAACTTACTATTTATAGAAGGTGGTCGTTTCGATGTCAAAATACGATGAAAATGGTATCAAAATTTTATGTTTTTCACAAGGATGCTTTGCTCCATTTTTTAGAGGTTTTCAATCACTAGAAATATGTAGATCTTACAAGGTAAGTGTAATGGATGAAATTTTATTCTAGCTATTAAAAATTATACATGTCACTAATGGATGCAAGGTTGGGATCAACAGAAGGGAGTTTTTAAGAAGAGGCTCTAGTTAAAATATTATGGAAATCATATGAGGGGTTTAGGAGATATGAGAAACTTTCCATTTTAAGGTATGAAGGTGTTTGGAAAATTTTTAGTAGCATAACATGATGGAGACGAGTTTAGAAGTAAAAATCAAAATTTGAAATGCATAAAAATGGCTAAGTATTTTATTTAACTGTTGTTGATAAGATTCCATCATCAATTTTTGGTATAAGCCACGAAATGATAAAGCTAGCCGTGAAGTGAAGGAGCCACCCTGCATAACTAAGGAAAGCCACATAAAGAAAGATAACTCCGTGAAAGACTAAAAATATGCACAATAAATAACAAATTTGTGATAAACTTGATGAATCACTGAGAGACTGGAGAAATCCATAGAAGATGACCAAGAGTCATGGAATAAAGACAAAACCTACATACCAGTATGACATGGAAGCCCACAAAAAACGCGAGTCAAGAGAAGTGTGTTTTGAGACATATTGTATTTTGTATATTAACTGTACCTAATGTAATAAATAGAATAATCATGAGAGAATCATGAGAGAACTATATGTGTGTGTCATTTTGAGAAACTATATGAAAGTAGTGATAAGAGAATGGAAATGTATATACTGGAAATTGATGTAATGATTATAGATGAATAAATAAAGATTGAAATTTTTGGAGCAATTTTTTTATATGGTTCTATTTACATTTTTGTTCTTAGTGTAGTGGTGGTGTATTTACCACATACATCCTTAATAAAGATTGATCCATGCCTAAGACTCACAAGTCTGTTGGGGATTTAGGTCAACATTTAGTGTCTAAGCCCAGGTTTCTTTCGTTAAGCATATGTTATGAAAGATCTCACCACCAGGGTATTGCAAACCTTCATTATTAGAGATTGAAAATTGGTGGGAGAAGCAGATTTATATATTTGTTAAAGAAGAATAAAATTTACGGAACATGGAAAACGACATATTTGGAGAATACAGAGAGGAATTTTGGGAAGAATTTTTGCATAATTTGTGGCTTTGCTTATTGGTGCATACAAAAGGAACTGAATAGAAGTGGATGTAATTAAGATAACCCTTTGAGTGGACTACAGAAAAAATGACAATAGTAACATATATTGACGAGTTGTGGACCAGATAAATTGACTACTAGTACAAAAATAATTTAAAGTATTATATCATTATGTGGGAAATTCAGGGTTGGGCTAGTTTCTACAACAAGAAGCAGGAAGTTTTGAGTGGAGCTTGCAAAAAAATTTCTTCAATCAATTCCTTTATTAATTAAAGAGTTGATGATTGAGAAAGGATTACTTAGAGAAGAAAATACATTCCTGTAGATAGACATGCACCGCGGGATGGAAGAAACAAATGGGGGTGATACTAGAGTCATGAGTCATAAGAATTAATGGGGTATTGGTTGGGGTGGCAAAAATAGGACAACACGAGAAAAAAAAGAAAAAGACAGAAAAATTAGAAGGCTAGAATAAAAAGATTAAGAGGATTAAGGAGGATTAACAATTTTTGAAAGATTAATTAAGATGAGGAGGATGGAAGAAAGATCAGGGCTAGTTGTAGAGAAGAAGGACTCCCCCTTGGTCCCTTGACAAATAACCAACGTGAACACACTCACCTAACCATGGCCCCTTTCATCCCACTCTAATATTAATTTAATTAAATTAATTCATGATCTCATAATATCTATTATTTAAATATCCTAATTGGGATAATGCCCACACCACCACCTCACCTATACACCTCATCTAGCCACCTCACCCTAAGACCTATTCTTAGTATGTTGCCATAACTAACTAAGACCTACCTAAACCCTAAAAATCAAATCCTGCATTCCCTCTAACCACATTCCCACCCGTTAGAAGGGAAGCTTCTATTCTAATCCATAGAAAAAGATGAACAAGATCCAAGAAAATCAAGGGGATCTGCCCATTTTAGTAAACCTAGGAAATTCTGCCCTAACCGACACTGGTTACCCTAAACCACTGCCAGTCAGACTGAAATCATCGTTGGTTTACCATTTATCCCCCAAAACAACCTTATTTCGAGGTTGGTACATTTTCTAAGAGTAAGGGATGAATCCAGAGTTGCAAGAAAAACCAACATTCATACACGCATCAGAGCATCCACAACCAGCATGAAAAGCAATCACAAAGTCATTTGCATTCATAGGAGCATCCGAGGAAGCACCATCACCACATCAAACTCCATCGGTTTGATCAACTACCATTGCCATCTAGCCATCAAGCTTGTATAATAGTAAGTGTTTTATTAACAACCATTCATCTATTTTCGTTTTAATATACTCTTTTACTTTTGTTATCAGTTCTACTTGCATTCCCATGTACCCATCATTTGCCTTCATACAAACTTGATCATTCCTTCACCCACACCATTAAATTTCCATTATCCTACTGATAAAAACCCTTGAGCACACCTAAGACCTACATAAACCTCGCCATTGCCCTCTCCATTTCCATTTAGCCCCCATATCTATCATCACACCAAGATTTTATTAAGTTTCCTCTACCTCAACCATACTAACACTGGTTACCAACAATTGTCATCAGTTCACTTAAACCGATATCAGTCATACCAGACCGATGTCGGTCTCTGTGTTTTTTACCCTTAGACTAAGAACATAGCCTAAAATATCCATCAAATACCCAAAACATCTTAGAACTAGACCTTGGCCGAGTACCATTACCTTGACAAAGACCTTGCCTTCAGATTTAATCATAGCCTAGCATGTTGTGAACAAATATTCTTACTATAGTCGAATGAGATACCTAAATCATTTTAATTACAGTATGGTTTTATTTATTGTTAACATTGAATTGTTTTAAATAGTGGATTGACAACCTTCTAGGGAGTATCATACTTCTTGGATCTAGCATATGCTAGGCGGTCCACTGCATATACTATTTAATTTCTATTTGGTGGTCTTGTTTTCTATTTTAGGTAGTTCCTCCTAGCCAAAAGGAAGCTCTCATGATCAGCTGTGGATCAAGAAGTCATATGCTTGTAAAAACCTTCAACCAGCTTTAATAGGTATTCCTCCTAGCCCCATTTACCCTTATCTGTTTTATCAATATTCAAAGAAACACTCTAAGAATTAAGTGAAACATTTTGGCACGACCTGGTGGGACCCATTCGCGGTTCCTTACATTTCATCATTCCTAGGTGAAACGTTGCATATTTTTTTCCTTTCTAAAAGGTTATCACACTAAAATTTCTCCCCTGGAATCTTCTCATTTTTTTGTTTGTGTCAAAGCAATCATGTTTTGGTGCTATAAAAAGAACATTTATTTCCTTTCATTAGTATCACTTTAGTGAAAGATTGTTATCCCGTAAAATTGACAAGGGGCAATTTTACCGATAACCATACCGAAAATTTTGTTTCGATCCCTCGTTAGGGATCCTTCGCGTTCAAAATATTGTAAAATCCCTTCCCGGGAAATTCAGTTTTTGAACTTAGTCTTTTTGAGCCTTTTTGGCTGGGCGCATGGTTTTGCCTTGCAACATCAATTTTTGATGCGCCTCCTTAAAAGCCTTTGGCGCATGGTTTTCCATGTTAGCACGTCTTTCGGTGCGCCAAAGGATGTTGAGTGAGTTTTTGGTGCGCCAAAGGGCGCACGTAATATCTTTGTTACATCAAGTTTTGGTGCGCCAAAGGGCGCACATAGCTTCGTGTCGACAACTCGTTTGATGCGCCAAAGGCGCGCTCATTCTCCTGTTGTCATTTCCTTCCATGCGCCAAAGGGCGCACGCTTTCCCCTGTCGACAGCTGTTTCCATGCGCCATTTCAAAAGTTGGTGGCGCATTAATGACAGGTTTTTCTATATATACCCGTGCCCGCCATGTCATTTTCATTTCATTTTGACAAGCACGTGATCGCTCTGGATTTGTCAGCTCTGCTCTGTCATTATCTCGCCCTGTGGACCCGCTTTCCGATTTTAACATATATTTAAGGTAAGAGGTTCATCCTCTTTTTCATTGCATGCTTTCGTGTTTTGGTCTGTGTTTGGTCTGCTGGTCTGTGTTTAAAAGAGTATGTTTAGGTGTTTCCCCCTGAGCTTTTCCATCGTTTTCTTCTCTCCTCTTCTTCCCTTTTTCCAGATCTGCTGGTAAAGGGAGCTTTCTTGAATGGCTTGGCTTGATTAAACCTTTTATAAAACCTTACTTGCCCAAGTAACTATTTAGGTGGAGGAAATGAGTAAGAATGATTTGAGTGGAGAGTCTTTTTTCAAATGGCGCACTGGCGCGCCTTGTTACAATCAAGACAGTCGCGCCCCTCGGCGCACTTACCCGCCATGCAACATGCTCAAGACCCGCGCCTAGGGCGCACCCTGCCATCCTGCTGCAGTTTAAATTCATGCGCCCTCGAAGCGCGCCCCTTTTACATGCTGCAAGTTTAAATCCCGCGCTTCCATAAAAACTTTGGCGCACCCTTTACCCCTGTTGCATCCCTCTTCTATGCGCTAAAGGGCGCGCCCAGCTTCCATGCAACGCAAGAGTTATTTGCGCAAGTGTAAAGCCTCCAAGGCGCGGGCGCACCTTCCGTTGCAAGTACATGATGTTGTGTAGACCCTCCATGCGCCGCGCCATATACCTTTGGCGCGCCTTTTTTCCATGTTGCACAATCTGCCCATGCGCCAAAGGGCGCACCAAATCTCAATGTAACATGCATTTCCTGTGCGCCCTTCTATATAATGCAGTCTGCTTCATCCATGCGCCATGCGCCTTTGGCGCCAACTTAACCTCTGTTGCACCCTTTTCCTGTGCGCCTTGACTATTCAGCCTGTTATATACATTTTTCATGCGCCCTGCGTCCCGAACCTTAAAAGTTCTAACTCTTTCTTCTGCTAGTATTCCAATGGAAGATCAAATGACTAATTCAAGCTTCTTGGATTGGGTTTCGCTCCTTCTACGTGCAGATCATCAGATAAGCCTTGAAGAACACATGTCTACGTCAAGCAAGAGACCCATCAAACCAAGAGGGAAGGCAAAGCTAACAGAAGAAGAAATGAAATACAAATATCAGAGGGTCAGGATGCCCGAATCACAGGCAGAGTGTAATATGGATGTCAGGGATTCTGAACTGGGCCACATTGACATAGAGGAATTCTGGGTAAGGACTCAGAAAGTGACAAGGAGTCCATGGATGGATAAATTGATAGGCAGCGCCCTGCACTTCGCCGGTGGGATTCCTGTCAGTGCTGTTAATAACGAGTTTATGATGGTTGTTGCACAATCCTTCAACAAAGACACGAGATGTGTCGAGAATAGCAAAGGCGAGGTAGTTATAAACCTTACTGCCCGTCGCTTTGAGTTGATGCTTGGAATCCCTCACCACCGAAACTATGTGGCTGTTAGCCAGCAAGAATGCCTCAAGGCTTGGGAGGACAACGAAGACAAGTGCATGCAATTGATGAATGAGGTCTACCTCAAGAATAAGAAGGTAGTGACCCGGTGGCCTCAAACTATCCACCGGAGTGATTTCTCAGAGGAACTCAGTGATACAATCACCTTCCTGAGCAGAGTCTTCGGTCTTTCAGATGCTCACTACTTCCATAAGTGGATGCTGCGGTACCTGGAAACAATGAATAAGAATCTGCCCGATCAGCGTTTCTGCTGGGGGGAGATAATAAGCAGCACAATATCCGAGCAACTGCAACAGTTCGCTACGACAGGAGTATTCCACATGAACTCCTACGTAGTCTATGCTGCCGCGTCTGAAAGGGATTATCCAGGGCTGCACCGAAGTGGAACTTGGCCTCAGGCCAAAATATATGAATACTATCAAGAGCTGAAGCTGGAGAACAGCATCCAACACTTCGCTAAGATCAATGATGTTTTCTTCTATCACATCATGTGCATGTTGCGGCCAAATTTGACTCATGGCCGGACAACCAAAAACATAGTGGCAGTCACAGAGAAGTGGGGGGCCTTGTTCACCCAGTTTCCCACATTCACCTATCTGAGGGCGGTCAACTTTTTGGGCGAACCAACCAGGTTGCCAAGGTATGCTGGACCAAAGCTGATTTTATTGGAACTATCAAGACAGCTCGTCACATACCATGAAAAGTGCCTCAAGAGAAAGAAGGGCGGAACTCCTTTCCCCCTCACAGTAGGCCGTTACACATGCTCCAGCTATCACAAGGCGAAGGAGATGTTTGCTGAGCTAGAATTGCTCAACCTAAAGCATGATTTCCCAGCAAGGCCTACATTCGACCCAAGGGGCTGTCTTGCCAAGGGCTAAGCTTGATCCGATCCATGTCCCTCAAATTGAGGACATTTACATCGACGTTCATCCATGAGGTAGAACTCAGAAGAAAGGATCACTCTCGCTTAGCATTAACAGAAATCATCCATTACGGAGTGGCCATTGTCCCAAAAGGCTTCCAAACCACGGAAGACGAAGTAGACAAAGTGTATAATGACACAGAAGGGGATGATTGGCCCTTCCCGGACATTGACAGAAGCAAGGCTCCTCAGACAATTGAGGAGAGGGTCAAGGAGACTATGCGGAGAACAGAGCATTGGTGCCGCATGAATGGGTTAATCTACCTCGGTGTAGATTTTACAACTTCTCCTTTGGGTAATGCACCTCCAAGGTCAAAGAAGCAGCTAAAAGGCAAAGCTGCGGAAGGTGAGCCTAGCACCATTCAGGAGGAAGCCCCTGAAAGTCCTCTTCCTTCAGAGCCTGAACAAGTAATAACTCTGGATTCGCCAGAGAAGGAATTGACAGAGGATAGTCCTATACGCCCATCCACCCAGGATGTCGGCATCGCTACAACTACAGAGGTCCCTTCTATCCCTTCTTCTTCTCTTCCTCCCCTTCCTCAGATGTCGGCAACCACTCCTTTGGTTGTGTCCTCTCCCCCTTCTTCTACTCTCTCCCCTGCCTCTTCGTCCATCTTCTCCTCTCTCGCTGATTTGTCTTCCTCCATTTCTTCCCTCATTTCCGGGCTCCCTTCCCTTCCCATGTCTTCTACAGCTGCGGTTTCCCTTCCTCCCGTGGGCATGTCTTCGGCTATTCTTTCAATGCCGCCGCCGCGTGTCTCCACGTTCTTCCCCTCTTCTACCGTTGCTGCCTCCCCCTCTGTCTCTGGTCCTTCTTCAATAGGACCAGCTTGGATCTCTCAGCAGCTGAGCCAACCAAAGAGGAAAGTCCCCATCGCTCCGATGGACTTTTCAGTCATTCCGGCTAAAGGAGCAAAGAAGCACAAGCCGGTTACACGCTTCTCCAAGAGCGCTGCAGGTGAGAGGGTTATGGAAATTGCCTACCCCGATCCCACCAAAGAGAAAGAAGATCTGTCTCCGGCAGATTTCACAGTGACCCAAGTCACAATGGGGACATCCTCTGAAAGTCTCCAGGGGGAAGCTCTTTCCGCAGTTGATGCACTCTGCGAAAAGCTTCAAGAAACAAAGGAAGAAAAGAGGCTACTGAAGGAGCAGAATAAATACCTGCTTCAAGCCCTACAGAAGATGGGAAGTGCACCTCCCACAACTGCCGCCGAGACTCCTGAGCTGCTCAGTCAGGAGAAGATCAATGAATATTCAAAGATCGGCGAGCAGGGTATGGCTGTTTCTGCTTGGAGGAGCCAAATCCTTAAGGATAGTGAAAAGGTGATCGCCGAGTATATCAGTTTATACCTGAACATCGAGAAGGCGAATAAGGAACTCCAAACATTAGCAAGTCCAGTATCAGAAGAGCTCGAAAATGCCAGACTCCAACACGAGGCCTTCCAACAAATGTTCGACTGTTCAGTCGAAGATTTGGTCAAGTTTGGAGTATTCGGTCATCCAAGGACCCTCAACAAGACCATGTCCACTCTGGACTATCGGATAGATCAGCTCGAATTTGTGTTAGAGAAGATAGACAAGGTGAAGGAAGAGGCCCTGGATGCGATGCATCAAATGGAGAAGATTGTTCTATCTATGACTCCAGGGTTGCTCACTCCTTCCCTCACCTTGAGATCAGCTGACGATACTATCCGAATTTTCAAGGAGTTAGCTTCTCAAGGGACAGGGCCAGAAGTCACGTTTCGACATCGAATCCATCAACAACCTACTGGCCTGTAGAGACTTCATCGGGTCCCTAATCGAGGCGGGTAAAGACTATTCCAGGGTCCCCGAAAAGCTCATTGATGAGCGGGAAACTTGCGAAGCAATCAGTGAAAGGCACAAGGATCCATCACAGGATCAATTTGCGCCAATGATCAGCAAGTTCTTGGAATACCGCGCTCAGTTCCACATCTCATCTCCTGATCAGCATCAGAAACAGGCGACCCCTTTTAGGCCACAGGATGATGATGATGAATAGCTTCTTCTTCTTCTTCTTCTTCTTCTCCTCTCTATTCTCCGACTTTCTCTTCGAAATATCTGAAGTGTGTTGGCACAAACGATGACATCATCCATGTTGCATCATGGGATGATGTCATCCATCCAAGTTGTCAAAGTCAACATGACTTTTGGATATTTTGTAAATATCTTGTGAATAAGTGGTTGGCTCCATTTTGCCTTCTCTCTCCCTCACTTTCTATAAATACTAGAATACTTGTTGTATTCAAGGGTGTGAACATTTTTCAGATAGAAATAGAGGTGAGGAGAGAAAGACTTTGAGCTTTCTTGTAACAGATAAAAACAATTAATACAATTATTCAGACTTTGTGCTCAATAGCTGTGTTATACATTAGATCTTTCTTATGTTAGATCTGCATGTGTCTTTTCTGTTGAATTCATATCTACTTTTCCGTCACTTGTTTATCAGTATTGCTTTGTTTATTTATGCAAGTAGGTTTGGCTCTGTTTACTACCAAGCCCAAAGCATAGATCTTCTGACCCTTCCGCTTTGGAACTCATTTCTTTTCTTCCTTCGGATCTGTTCTTTCTCTTCTCCTTCTTTTATTCCTTTCTCTTCGCAGCCTAGAACACTCTACTGGGATGAGATCCCAACCCCCGAAGGCAGAATCTGTGAGACTTGCATAGGTTCCTGCTAGTAGAAGTAGCAATAAACCAGTTTCGCTTTGCTGTCTCAAAGAGGGGCTAAGCCCTGCACACCGTTGGCCCGTCTATCCATAGATCTGTCCACGCGACAGATTTTCGGACCAACAGTTTTTGGCGACTCCGCTGGGGATCGGATTTTCTAACAGATTTCGCCAACAGAAACAGATAAATCTGTCAGATCTATGCTGGTAGTAAAATAAAAAATCAGGAAAAATCAGCAGGTTGCTGCCAGTTTGCAAAATCTGAACCTTTTTGTTGAAAATCCTAAAAATTTGCAAAAGTGCCCGAAATTGAAAATTTTCTTCTGAGAATCATAGATCTGGGCCTGTTACATATCTTTAGTTCGCTGAGTTTTTATCAAAAATCATCATTTTCCGTAGATCTGAGTTTTTAACTATTTTCTGAAATGTTCTAAACCCTCTGAAAATTAAAAACCAGATCTGAAAAATCAGCTTACTATCTTCCCTGCCATCTTATCCTCGCTGTTATTTGTCATTTAACCGCAATCGGTTTCTGAAGAGGATAATTTTCAAATATCCAGAAAAGTGCATGCTGCTGGTTTTTGTCAGAAAAACCAGAAAATCAGCAAGTACACCCAAAAATAAAGTTTAAATCTGCGCTGTAATATTGCAGATCTGAAAGGTACACTGGCGAGTGAACCTTTTACGCGCAGCAGAAGAGCCCGTGGAGAAGCTGATCCTACTTTCGATCTGCTTCAGAGGCACAATTTCAGCGTAACACCGGCACGTTTTTCAGCGCTAAGCTCAGCTAGCCGGTCATCCAGGAGTGTCTCGCCTTCACGAAGAAAAAGTCTTTTGCCAGGAGCATCCACATCCCTTTGTAGTGCTTTGCTACTCAGCGGAACTACACTTCCGGCTCGCGTTCTCTTTCCGGCTTTTCAGATGGCGGTACCATGGGGAAACGCTATGGGTCCGTTGGCTTTACCACATCCAGTTCACGCACTCCCTCACGGAAATCGAAAGAATTTTCCTAAATTCGACGGGAGCGGAAATCAAAGCACGGATTCCCACATTTCTGCTTTCATTATGTCATGCAGTATTTTGGATGTGACTCATGAAGATGTGTCAGTTCGCCTTTTTCTGGAAACTCTACAAGGGCCTGCAGCTGAATGGTTTCAGCATTTGCCGGCCGGATCTATCACTAGTTGGGCAACTTTGCGGGACGCTTTTGAAGACAGGTATAAGCCTTCAGAGGATGCATTTACTTTATTATCACGAATCACTCATCTGAAGAAGGAGGCAAATGAGACCATGCGCGATTTTGTCGCCCGGTTCAATGCGCTAATCAACCGTGTCCCTACTGCCATGCTTCCAACGCCGGAGAACCAGAAGTGTTTTTTCGTAAATGCCATGAGTTCAAAAGTTAGCTTCTTACTCCTTCAAGAGCGAGTAGCTACTCTACCTCTCGCTCAGGCTGCTGCCATCCGTATAGAAGACAATTTGATAATATCTGGCGAGTTAAGAAAGGAATCAGTAAAGCCTAAGTCTTTGGGCCCTTCGCCTACCACTTCGTCTGATCCAGCATTCCAAAAAATGGCGAATGATTTGCTTGCACTAAAGAAGCAGCTGGCCCAGGCCTCTCCCAGTTCCTCGTATCGGGATATCCCGCGGAGGAATTTTGTTCCTAACAACGCTTCACAAAGGCCGCGCTTGCCTACAGCTGCTCCACGGTTGGCGCTTGAAGCTCCTCCGGTCAATGCTTTGGCCGAAATTGAAGAGGAAGAAGAGCAGTACTATGAAGAACCTTCGCTCCAAGGCGAAGATGATCAAGATGTCGGTGAACCGACTGGCGACTCTACTATTGGATACATGGAATTTGACGAGGACGAATCTGATGAAGAAGAGAGTACGCAAGGCTATGCAAGCGGACAATCCTACGCTGTTTTTACCCGCTCGCAAGGAAAAGAAGCAGAAGTTGCTGCCCATACGCAGAAAGAGAAGGCCGTGTCAAACGCGCCTCCAACCATTGTTAAAAGAGGTAATCCTCTTCCCACTCAACTCCCTGTTAAATCTTTTGCAAAGAAGTCTTTTCCACCTATCTCTCCTCCGAGTCAGCCCTCTCATATTCCTATCAAGATCAGTAACCCTATTCCATCATCGCGGGGTGAAGGACTCATTCCTTTACCAACGCAACCCTTGGCCGCATTTGATATAATAGATCATGCAAAAAAGACCAAGATCCAAATGTCTGAAGCTGAGTATCTTCAGTCAAACCCCGAACAGCTTGTAAGATTGACTAAGTATATCCAAAGTCAAGCTGTTATAGTCTAATCAGGCTTCCCCTAAAGGAATCCTTTCCACTCCTCCTGAATCCCACATAAATGTTGCCTCAACATCTGCATCAGGCAAGATAGAGCCTTTCTATCTCTCCCTCCTAATCAATGGCCATAAGTTGAGCAACTGTATAATTGATTCCGGAGCTTCTGATAACGTCATGCCGGCGAAAGTCGCCCATGCTTTGGGCCTCACTCTTACCAAACCTTTCGGCAGATGTTACTCATTGGAAACTAAGCAAGTGCCATTGATTGGTCAAATCAAAGACGCGCAATTCGCGTTCGCAGCATTCCCTGAAAAGAGGGTAAAAATGACCGTCCTTGTCGCTGACATTCCGGCAGCCTATGGAATTTTGCTGGGAAGGAGCTTTTGCAGCGAAGTTGGTGGAGAAATTCATATGGACTGGTCTAAAGCTAGAATTCCAGTCAAAGGCGTAATGCAAACTTTGGAGCCGGAATCCCAAAAGAAATACTTGGTCACTAGCTCTGAAGACCCCAAAGCCCAAATCCTTTTCGAATCATCAGGGATGGGGAACTACTTCTTATCCACCGAGGCGGATACAAAGGAAGTTTTCGTTCAAGAAAAGGACCTTAATAAGGTCTGGACCTTGCAATTTGATGGCAGCTGCGCAACTAGTGGATGTGGCGCTGGGGTTGTGCTAATATCTCCTGAGGAGGAGGTCATTCCTCTCTCTTTCAAATTGCAGTTTTTCAATACGAATAATACTGCTGAGTATGAGTCTCTCTTACTCGGTATGCAAGCCGCAAAGGAAAGAGGAATAAAAAATCTAAAAGTTCAAGGTGATGCCGAACTAGTTGTAAATCAGGTCAAAAGGATTTACCAAGTAAAAAATGAAAGGCTCAGGCACTACCGTAATGCAGTATGGGACAGCATTGAGGAATTTGATGCCTTTTCAATAGGAGCGATTCCAAGAGCTCAAAATGACATGGCTGATTCGTTGGCTGTTTCAGCATCTCTCATGCTCCCGCACCCGGGTTTGAAAACAAACAAATACACCATTGAAGTAGTTTTCCGCCCAAGCGTGCCAGACAACTCTCAGCATTGGCAGGTATTCAACGATGATAATCACCTCATTGCCTTTCTAGAAAAATCAGAAAATTTTGATGAGTTGTATTTCGAAGGATCCACCTCTACATGCCGTGAATCCATCAACAGTCAAAACCACGAAACAAAGGAGAACGATGGCATTTGTCAGCTTAAGGGAAATAAAATTCCAAAAGGCCTGGTTTCTCTGGAGCGCCTGTTTGACAGGCATGACCGTTTTGTGAAAAAGAAAAGGCGAGATGATCCTAGCTCATCTCCAGAGACAGAACCAGTCAATATAGGTTCTGAGGCACATCCGCAATTCGTGAACATCGGGAAATGTTGCACGCCAGAAGAAAAGCGGAAATTTGTCAAGTTGCTGAAAAGATATATGGATGTATTGGCATGGTCCTATGCCGACTTAAAGTCCTTCAAGCCAAAGGACGTTCAGCATGATATACCGCTGAAAGAAGATGCCAAAGCCTTCCGTCAGAAGCAAAGGCATTATAATCCCAAGATTTCGGGCACCATTCAGGCCGAAATTCAGAAGATGCTGGACGCAAGAATCATCTTCCCTATCCATCACAGCACTTGGGTGGCAAACATTGTGCCGGTACGCAAGAAAAACGGTGAAATACGCATCTGCGTAGACTTCCGAAACTTGAATCAAGCTTCGCTGAAAGACAACTACCCTCTTCCCATAATGGACCAAGTTCTGCAAGCAGTAACTGGGTCAGAGATGCTGTCTATGCTTGACGGTTTTTCAGGCTATAATCAGATTGAAGTCTCGCCTGAAGATCAATTCAAAACAGCATTCACTACTCCATGGGGTACATTTGCCTACAGCAGAATGCCTTTCGGCCTAACCAACGCTGGTGCCACTTTTCAGCGGGCCATGGACTTTGCATTCAAAGGCATGATGGGAAAAGTCATTGTAGTTTATCTAGATGACTTAACCGTGTTCTCCAAACGACGAAGTGATCATTGTGATCACTTGGAGCAAGTATTGGCCAGGTGTCGAGAACATGGGATTTCCCTAAATCCTAAAAAGTCTGTTTTTGGGGTTACTGAAGGGAAATTGCTAGGCCATGTGGTTAGCAAAGAAGGAACGAAGATTGATGCCGAAAGAGTTAAGGCTATCCAAAGCCTTACTCTGCCTACAAGCAAGAATGGTGTTCATTCTTTCTTCGGAAAGGTGAACTTTCTTAGGCGTTTTGTCCCTGATTTTGCTGAGAAGACCCGCCACATACTGAACATGATGAAAGGGTCACCCACTTTCAGATGGAGTGAAGAGGGGAAAAGGTCGTTTGAAGAGATAAAAACTTCTGTTGCTCATGCGCCGGTCCTGGTATGTCCAGATTTCTCCAAAGACTTCATTATGTATAGTTACGCCTCCGAACATACTGTGTCTGCAATCCTAATGCAAAAGAATTCAGAGGATATTGAATCCCCGATTGCATTCATGAGTTCTCCCCTCAAGCCCCACGAGTTGAAGATGACTCAATTAGAAAAGCACGCCTTTGCCGTTGTCAAAGCGGTGAAGAATTTCAGGTATTACATTCTGAACTCGCATACGGTGGTGCTGGTTCCCGACACCGCGGTGAAGTCAATTCTAACTCAGCAGGAGTTAGGAAGCTTAAGAGGGAATTGGATCGCAAAGGTCCAGGAATATGACCTAGATATTAAACCCACCAAGCTGGTGAGGGGCAAAGGCCTGTGTCAGCTAATGGCTGAGAACAAGGGTTCAGAAAATCCTGATGAAAGAGAAAATTGTACCAATGAAGAGCAAACCCCTCTAGAAGGGCCTGATTCTCTACCTCTGGTTTTGTTTGTTTCAACTAGTGACGAATGGTACTCCGACATTGCTTTCTTCCTTACCTACGGCGAATGCCCGATGCACCTCACTGCAAAGGAAAAGCGTACTGTAAAGCTCAGGGCAGCTAAATATGTCATCTGGGATGAAGGTTTATATAAGCGCGGGATAGACGGTGTCTTCCTGCGATGTGTTGACAAGCCCCAGCAAGTAAAACTGCTGGAAAGTTTTCACAATTCAGCCTGTGGAGGCCATTTTTCTTCTTCCGTGACAGCACACAAGATCATTCGAGCCAGGTACTACTGGCCGACGCTCTTTCAAGATGCGGCTACCTGGGTGGCAAAATGTGAACCCTGTCAGCAATTCGTCGGCAAGCCCAAGTTGGCTGCCCTCCCCCTAAGGCCGGTCATTATCAATGAACCATTCAGGCAATGGGGAATTGATTTTATTGGTGCACTCAATCCTCAATCGAGTGCTGGACATAGCTATGTCCTCACGGCAACAGATTACTTCACTAAATGGGTGGAGGCCATACCTGTCAAGCATGCCACTTCTGAGGTGGTTTGCAGTTTTATCAAGGAAAATATCATTGTCAGGTTTGGCATTCCAAATAAAATCGTTGCTGATAATGCTTCTAACTTCTCTTCCCGGGAAGTTATTAGTTTTTGCTATGAATATGGGATAACTTTAGCACATGCCTCAGATTATTATCCTCAGGGAAATGGTCAGGCAGAATCCAGTAATAAGAACTTGGTGACCATCATACGGAAATTAGTAGATGAAAATCAGCGGATGTGGCACAAGTCTTTGTACGATGCTTTGTGGGCGGACCGCATTACCCCCAAGAGATCCCTCGGCATGTCACCTTTTCAAGTGTTATATGGCACTGATGCCGAACTTCCCATTTCTGCGGAACTTCCTGCTCTACGCTTGGCACGAGCAATCGAAGATGAAACTTTTCAGAGTTCTCTGGAAAAGAGAATCATGTACCTTGCGGAACTTGAAGAAAAGAGAGTAAGGGTGGTCGACAGGATCACTGAACATCAGAATCAAGTGAAGAAGCTTTTCGACAAGAAGGCCAAGCAGAGGAATTTTGAAGTGGGAGATCTCGTCCTTCTCTGGGACAAGCGAAGAGAGCCAAAGGGTATGCACGGAAAATTTGATTCCCTATGGAGAGGGCCCTTCAAAATCAAGCAACTCAATGGAGAGAATAGTTTCTATCTCTCATATCTGGATGGAGCTGGGCTCCCGCTTCCCTATAGCGGGCAACATCTCAAGATCTTCAGGAAGTAGAGCTTGCTCTCTTCTTTGTACAGTTTATTTTAGTTGTGTGTTTGCTTTAGTCGTGTGTTTGCTTTCGGTTTTTGTGTGTTTCCTTTGTTCTCCCTCCGGTCCCCCTTGTTTTTGACTCCGTACCCAATGGATAGGCACATGTGATCTGGGATTCTCTACCCCCGAGTTTCACTCAGGGATAGTCCCCAGAAAGAGCCAGCTGTTATCCCGTAAAATTGACAAGGGCAATTTTACCGATAACCGTACCGAAAAATTTTGTTTCGATCCCTCGTTAGGGATCCTTCGCGTTCAAAATATTGTAAAATCCCTTCCCGGGAAATTCAGTTTTTGAACTTAGTCTTTTTGAGCCTTTTTGGTTGGGCGCATGGTTTTGCCTTGCAACATCAATTTTTGATGCGCCTCCTTAAAAGCCTTTGGCGCATGGTTTTCCATGTTAGCACGTCTTTCGGTGCGCCAAAGGATGTTGAGTGAGTTTTTGGTGCGCCAAAGGGCGCACGTAATATCTTTGTTACATCAAGTTTTGGTGCGCCAAAGGGCGCACATAGCTTCGTGTCGACAACTCGTTTGATGCGCCAAAGGCGCGCTCATTCTCCTGTTGTCATTTCCTTCCATGCGCCAAAGGGCGCACGCTTTCCCCTGTCGACAGCTGTTTCCATGCGCCATTTCAAAAGTTGGTGGCGCATTAATGACAAGATTTTCTATATATACCTGTGCGCGCCATGTCATTTTCATTGCATTTTGTCAAGGCACGTGATCGCTCTGGATTTGTCAGCTCTGCTCTGTCATTATCTCGCCCTGTGGACCCGCTTTCCGATTTTAACATATATTTAAGGTAAGAGGTTCATCCTCTTTTTCATTGCATGCTTTCGTGTTTTGGTCTGTGTTTGGTCTGCTGGTCTGTGTTTAAAAGAGTATGTTTAGGTGTTTCCCCCTGAGCTTTTCCATCGTTTTCTTCTCTCCTCTTCTTCCCTTTTTCCAGATCTGCTGGTAAAGGGAGCTTTCTTGAATGGCTTGGCTTGATTAAACCTTTTATAAAACCTTACTTGCCCAAGTAACTATTTAGGTGGAGGAAATGAGTAAGAATGATTTGAGTGGAGAGTCTTTTTTCAAAATGGCGCACTGGCGCGCCTTGTTACAATCAAGACAGTCGCGCCCCTCGGCGCACTTACCCGCCATGCAACATGCTCAAGACCCGCGCCTAGGGCGCACCCTGCCATCCTGCTGCAGTTTAAATTCATGCGCCCTCGAAGCGCGCCCCTTTTACATGCTGCAAGTTTAAATCCCGCGCTTCCATAAAAACTTTGGCGCACCCTTTACCCCTGTTGCATCCCTCTTCTATGCGCCAAAGGGCGCGCCCAGCTTCCATGCAACGCAAGAGTTATTTGCGCAAGTGTAAAGCCTCCAAGGCGCGGGCGCACCTTCCGTTGCAAGTACATGATGTTGTGTAGACCCTCCATGCGCCGCGCCATATACCTTTGGCGCGCCTTTTTTCCATGTTGCACAATCTGCCCATGCGCCAAAGGGCGCACCAAATCTCAATGTAACATGCATTTCCTGTGCGCCCTTCTATATAATGCAGTCTGCTTCATCCATGCGCCATGCGCCTTTGGCGCCAACTTAACCTCTGTTGCACCCTTTTCCTGTGCGCCTTGACTATTCAGCCTGTTATATACATTTTTCATGCGCCCTGCGCCCCGAACCTTAAAAGTTCTAACTCTTTCTTCTGCTAGTATTCCAATGGAAGATCAAATGACTAATTCAAGCTTCTTGGATTGGGTTTCGCTCCTTCTACGTGCAGATCATCAGATAAGCCTTGAAGAACACATGTCTACGTCAAGCAAGAGACCCATCAAACCAAGAGGGAAGGCAAAGCTAACAGAAGAAGAAATGAAATACAAATATCAGAGGGTCAGGATGCCCGAATCACAGGCAGAGTGTAATATGGATGTCAGGGATTCTGAACTGGGCCACATTGACATAGAGGAATTCTGGGTAAGGACTCAGAAAGTGACAAGGAGTCCATGGATGGATAAATTGATAGGCAGCGCCCTGCACTTCGCCGGTGGGATTCCTGTCAGTGCTGTTAATAACGAGTTCATGATGGTTGTTGCACAATCCTTCAACAAAGACACGAGATGTGTCGAGAATAGCAAGGGCGAGGTAGTTATAAACCTTACTGCCCGTCGCTTTGAGTTGATGCTTGGAATCCCTCACCACCGAAACTATGTGGCTGTTAGCCAGCAAGAATGCCTCAAGGCTTGGGAGGACAACGAAGACAAGTGCATGCAATTGATGAATGAGGTCTACCTCAAGAATAAGAAGGTAGTGACCCGGTGGCCTCAAACTATCCACCGGAGTGATTTCTCAGAGGAACTCAGTGATACAATCACCTTCCTGAGCAGAGTCTTCGGTCTTTCAGATGCTCACTACTTCCATAAGTGGATGCTGCGGTACCTGGAAACAATGAATAAGAATCTGCCCGATCAGCGTTTCTGCTGGGGGGAGATAATAAGCAGCACAATATCCGAGCAACTGCAACAGTTCGCTACAACAGGAGTATTCCACATGAACTCCTACGTAGTGTATGCTGCTGCGTCTGAAAGGGATTATCCAGGGCTGCACCGAAGTGGAACTTGGCCTCAGGCCAAAATATATGAATACTATCAAGAGCTGAAGCTGGAGAACAGCATCCAACACTTCGCTAAGATCAATGATGTTTTCTTCTATCACATCATGTGCATGTTGCGGCCAAATTTGACTCATGGCCGGACAACCAAAAACATAGTGGCAGTCACAGAGAAGTGGGGGGCCTTGTTCACCCAGTTTCCCACATTCACCTATCTGAGGGCGGTCAACTTTTTGGGCGAACCAACCAGGTTGCCAAGGTATGCTGGACCAAAGCTGATTTTATTGGAACTATCAAGACAGCTCGTCACATACCATGAAAAGTGCCTCAAGAGAAAGAAGGGCGGAACTCCTTTCCCCCTCACAGTAGGCCGTTACACATGCTCCAGCTATCACAAGGCGAAGGAGATGTTTGCTGAGCTAGAATTGCTCAACCTAAAGCATGATTTCCCAGCAAGGCCTACATTCGACCCTAGGGGCTGTCTACCAAGGGCTAAGCTTGATCCGATTCATGTCCCTCAGATTGAGGATATCTACATTGACGTTCTCCATGAGGTAGAACTCAGAAGAAAGGATCACTCTCGCTTGGCATTAACAGAAATCATCCATTACGGAGTGGCCATTGTCCCAAAAGGCTTCCAAACCACGGAAGACGAAGTAGACAAAGTGTATAATGACACAGAAGGGGATGATTGGCCCTTCCCGGACATTGACAGAAGCAAGGCTCCTCAGACAATCGAGGAGAGGGTCAAGGAGACTATGCGGAGAACAGAGCATTGGTGCCGCATGAATGGGTTAATCTACCTCGGTGTAGATTTTACAACTTCTCCTTTGGGTAATGCACCTCCAAGGTCAAAGAAGCAGCTAAAAGGCAAAGCTGCGGAAGGTGAGCCTAGCACCATTCAGGAGGAAGCCCCTGAAAGTCCTCTTCCTTCAGAGCCTGAACAAGTAATAACTCTGGATTCGCCAGAGAAGGAATTGACAGAGGATAGTCCTATACGCCCATCCACCCAGGATGTCGGCATCGCTACAACTACAGAGGTCCCTTCTATCCCTTCTTCTTCTCTTCCTCCCCTTCCTCAGATGTCGGCAACCACTCCTTTGGTTGTGTCCTCTCCCCCTTCTTCTACTCTCTCCCCTGCCTCTTCGTCCATCTTCTCCTCTCTCGCTGATTTGTCTTCCTCCATTTCTTCCCTCATTTCCGGGCTCCCTTCCCTTCCCATGTCCTCTACAGCTGCGGTTTCCCTTCCTCCCGTGGGCATGTCTTCGGCTATTCTTTCAATGCCGCCGCCGCGTGTCTCCACGTTCTTCCCCTCTTCTACCGTTGCTGCCTTCCCCCTCTGTCTCTGGTCCTTCTTCAATAGGACCAGCTTGGATCTCTCAGCAGCTGAGCCAACCAAAGAGGAAAGTCCCCATCGCTCCGATGGACTTTTCAGTCATTCCGGCTAAAGGAGCAAAGAAGCACAAGCCGGTTACACGCTTCTCCAAGAGCGCTGCAGGTGAGAGGGTTATGGAAATTGCCTACCCCGATCCCACCAAAGAGAAAGAAGATCTGTCTCCGGCAGATTTCACAGTGACCCAAGTCACAATGGGGACATCCTCTGAAAGTCTCCAGGGGGAAGCTCTTTCCGCAGTTGATGCACTCTGCGAAAAGCTTCAAGAAACAAAGGAAGAAAAGAGGCTACTGAAGGAGCAGAATAAATACCTGCTTCAAGCCCTACAGAAGATGGGAAGTGCACCTCCCACAACTGCCGCCGAGACTCCTGAGCTGCTCAGTCAGGAGAAGATCAATGAATATTCAAAGATCGGCGAGCAGGGTATGGCTGTTTCTGCTTGGAGGAGCCAAATCCTTAAGGATAGTGAAAAGGTGATCGCCGAGTATATCAGTTTATACCTGAACATCGAGAAGGCGAATAAGGAACTCCAAACATTAGCAAGTCCAGTATCAGAAGAGCTCGAAAATGCCAGACTCCAACACGAGGCCTTCCAACAAATGTTCGACTGTTCAGTCGAAGATTTGGTCAAGTTTGGAGTATTCGGTCATCCAAGGACCCTCAACAAGACCATGTCCACTCTGGACTATCGGATAGATCAGCTCGAATTTGTGTTAGAAAAGATAGACAAGGTGAAGGAAGAGGCCCTGGATGCGATGCATCAAATGGAGAAGATTGTTCTATCTATGACTCCAGGGTTACTCACTCCTTCCCTCACCTTGAGATCAGCTGACGATACTATCCGAATTTTCAAGGAGTTAGCTTCTCAAGGGACAGGGCCAGAAGTCACTTTCGACATCGAATCCATCAACAACCTACTGGCCTGTAGAGACTTCATCGGGTCCCTAATCGAGGCGGGTAAAGACTATTCCAGGGTCCCCGAAAAGCTCATTGATGAGCGGGAAACTTGCGAAGCAATCAGTGAAAGGCACAAGGATCCATCACAGGATCAATTTGCGCCAATGATCAGCAAGTTCTTGGAATACCGCGCTCAGTTCCACATCTCATCTCCTGATCAGCATCAGAAACAGGCGACCCCTTTTAGGCCACAGGATGATGATGATGAATAGCTTCTTCTTCTTCTTCTTCTTCTTCTTCTCCTCTCTATTCTCCGACTTTCTCTTCGAAATATCTGAAGTGTGTTGGCATGAACGATGACATCATCCATGTTGCATCATGGGATGATGTCATCCATCCAAGTTGTAAAAGTCAACATGACTTTTGGATATTTTGTAAATATCTTGTGAATAAGTGGTTGGCTCCATTTTGCCTTCTCTCTCCCTCACTTTCTATAAATACTAGAATACTTGTTGTATTCAAAAAAAAAAGGTGAACATTTTTCAGATAGAAATAGAGGTGAGGAGAGAAAGACTTTGAGCTTTCTTGTAACAGATAAAAACAATTAATACAATTATTCAGACTTTGTGCTCAATAGCTGTGTTATACATTAGATCTTTCTTATGTTAGATCTGCATGTGTCTTTTCTGTTGAATTCATATCTACTTTTCCGTCACTTGTTTATCAGTATTGCTTTGTTTATTTATGCAAGTAGGTTTGGCTCTGTTTACTACCAAGCCCAAAGCATAGATCTTCTGACCCTTCCGCTTTGGAACTCATTTCTTTTCTTCCTTCGGATCTGTTCTTTCTCTTCTCCTTCTTTTATTCCTTTCTCTTCGCAGCCTAGAACACTCTACTGGGATGAGATCCCAACCCCCGAAGGTAGAATCTGTGAGACTTGCATAGGTTCCTGCTAGTAGAAGTAGCAATAAACCAGTTTCGCTTTGCTGTCTCAAAGAGGGGCTAAGCCCTGCACACCGTTGGCCCGTCTATCCATAGATCTGTCCACGCGACAGATTTTCGTCTCCTTCTTCGTAGGAAGCCTTCCTCACCAAAATATCTAATATAAAGTTCATGAGTCAGTCCCTAATAGCATAAGCTGAACAAACATAATAGAAAAAGCACTCTTAGGATCCTATTTTTCTTAGTGTTTCTATTTGGCTTGTGTTTTGAGGTGAGAGGACACGTTCTTTACTTTTTTTTTCATTTCTCCTTGCACGCTCCTCATCATAGTTGGTGTATTCCAAATTCATCTAAGTGTGCCTGGACCCCATTTTCATCATTCTCAGAATTCTAGGTTTGATTCCACATTTTATTTTAACTCACAACCACCTGTTCTTCATCTCTGTTTCAATTTCACAGTAACCAGTGTCGGTCTAGCGACCATCATCGGTTACCCTAGACCATCATCAGTTTTACCTGACTGACGTCAGTTTAATGTTCTTTTGGCTAACCTACCCAAAAGGAAACCTGATTCACTTTCTTTGATTTTCAGAGTCTCTGAATCTCTCATCATCTTCTCTGTCCTAATAAATCCATCAACATCTTATCTACTTAGCAGATTAATAGCCTTCTGTTTTGTTTTGAAAAACTGTCCATTTTTCACAGTGAACGATCACGGTTACCTATGACCAGTGTCGGTTTACCCTAACCGACATCAATTATCCTATTCAGATTTCTGGCTGACATTTCATACCTAATCCACCTACCACCACCTATTTTTCCTATATTTGTTGTATTTCTATGTCATTTACAAAAATAAGTCCTACCACGTCAGTACTTGTTCACATGGTCCTGATGCGTAGCCAAGAAAATGCCCTCATATTCCATGCTAGTTGTCAACCACTCCCACCTAGTCCTTCGCCACCTTCTATTTTGTCACCCATGGATCCTACCCAACCTATCACTATCACCACAGGGGACAAGGAGTTTGCACGAATCCTTGACTAGAACCATGTCGCCTTATAATTATTTCTTTCCCACTCATCTACTTGAGATACCTCAGGTCAGTTGATATATGGTATGTCTGTATCTATCCCCCCAACACTCGCTCCTACTTCTACGCCAGCCTCTACTAGTTCCACGCTACTCGCATCTTCCTTACCTCCAGTTGTTTCTCAGATAGGCCCTATACCTGCTATGATCACTGCATCTACTACGTCTATTGTACCTTCATCCACTGCCTAGAACGCAACCTCATCTGTGCCTATTGTCTCACATATACCCATAGCTAAACAACCACCCCTAGTGTTGATGACAACTACCCCTTTTCAAAAAAAATTCCTTTTTATTCCACAATCCTTAGCACCCATTGCTACTAGAGTCACCTCGACCCTTCCACCTCCATATACGTACTATCAGTAGCCTCCCATTTCATCTATTAGTCATGTTGGGTATGTACCCCCTATCTCACTCCCTCCTTCTCAATCTACCTATACAACATCACTATATACTGGAATGTGACCTCCATCATATGTCCAACACCAACCTCCATACGCTAGGGGAGGTACCCATCCATCCCAACCTATCGATGATCTAATCAAGTTAATAATGGAAAAGATACAGACACTGGAGGCATCAGTTTATAACACACACAACTCCCTAACCTACGATGAGATTTGTAATGAGACCATCCACCCATCCATTCCTATTCGTCCATATCCTATACATTTGGGAAATGCCTAAATTTAACCACTTCAATAGCAAAGGGGACCCATAACAACACTTGTAGTATTTCAAACATGGTTGTTATCTGATCACCCATGATGAAAATTTGCTTTTGAGAACCTTTCCCATGTCTTTGACTAGACCCACATTAGATTGGTACAGTGGGTTACCTAGACATTCTATCTTCTCATTTAATCAGGTAACCCAAGCCTTCTTAGATCACTTCTCCATCAACATTGTTAAGAAGGCTACCATGACTGACCTCTACTCTACGCGTCAATATTACGATGAGTCTATCACGGATTTTGTCTCTCGTTGGTGCAGCCTAATCAATCAACTCATGTTCTAATTACCACAAACCAAACTCATATAACTCTTCACTTGGGCTTGTGTTAGACATATCTCGCTGACCCTATAAGTGTAGAATTTTTGAACCTTCGATGAGGCATTCACCATGGCACAAAAACCAGATATTCGAGCCATCGAAGAAAAGAAAATCCAACTACGCAATAAGAACGCATCATTTAAGTAAAATGATAACTCTTCTTCTTCGAAACCACAAAATAATTATTCAAAATCCAAGGGAACCGCTAACACAGTGGTACTCAAGGAAGGCCCAGCTCATCCATCAAATCAGCCTAAGCCCTCATCTAATATTTCCCCAGTCCAAACCTTTCAATTCAGATGAGAACGACAGAAATACACCCCAATTAGGGAGCCTTATTATTTTGTCTTAGAAAATATCATTAAAGCCGGTGCCATCACCCTTCCTCCCGTAAAATCACACACTAGTGCTAATCCTGCTCGCCCCACACCCACATGGTACAAAGAGCACAACTTCTGTAACTATCATTGGGTAAAAGGTCATAGTGATGGCAATTACATAACTTTTAATAAAATTGTCTAGGAAATGCTTGAAAATGGTGAGTTAGTCTTGGATAACCCTAACGCATCTGCCAACCAAAATGTGCACATCTTTAAGAAACCATTTCCTAATCATGCCCCTTCTTCTGATCAAACTGGAGAGACCTCTAATAATGATAGCCATACTCGTGAGGTCCATGCTATTTTCATTGACACACCAGTTGCTTCCCAATTATCTCATATTCCTTCCATAGAGGAAATCCTAGCTCGAAGTCCTCCACCTACACGTGAACCCACTTCACCTATTCCTCCACCCACATAGGAACACCCTTTGTCTCCCCCCTCACCTATGAAGGAGCCTTCTGTTAACATTAAGACCGCTTCACCTTTGGATTCTCCACCTAGAGAGCTATCACTAGCAATACCTCTCTGACCAATGGGAGATGCTTGTTTACCTCCTTCACCCATAGAGGAGCACCCGTCATCTCCTCCACTTATCAATGATCCAATAGAAATTTTGTTGCCTCTAGGTGACCATTCTCCATCAGCTACCTAAGATCCTGTGTAATCACTTTCAACTCTCTTACCCATAGAGGCTGAGGTTAGAGAATTCCCCATTTCTAAGACACATTTTACAGGAATCACCATTGGATCCACATCAATCCCACCCACTGCAGTGTTGTTCTCATGCTTACAAGTCCACCTGGATTACATGGATAGAGCCTTACTTTGGGGGCATCTTCTACTTCTTGTCTCAACACAAATGTAGATGTCACTCACTGAAACTTCCACTATTTATCCAAAAATATTTTAGTAGATTGAACCAAACATAACCAAAACTATCACAAGTTCCCCCACAATACCACTCATGGATCAACTCACACCTTTACCCATAACTCGACAGGCTTCTACATCCAAACCTACACCTACATCATCTTCCTTGCCTAAACCTATTGCTACCTTAGAGGTCATCCCAATGGCCAACCTTACTCATCCACCCATCAAATTAGATTTAGCTACATCCTCCAAATCTAACACCAAACTTAATCTGACCCCCAAACAAAAGAACCCATCCGCTAGATCTCGTACCCCAACCTCACCGATCACACCTTCATCACCTTCACCCCTTCTCTCCATCTTAGGACCTAGCCCTTCTAACCTGGTTAAGAAACCTCCACCTGTTAGTAAACTAAAAATGTAGCAACCCATTCCTCCCTCACAAACCTCTAACATACCCAAACACCCGACATAACTTCCGCCTACACCTATAGCATTTTTTCCACCCATACCTCCTCTACCATCAATGACTTCTTCATTACCCATGACACTTTTGTCTCTTTCCCTCATACCTCTTGCACGACCCTTGCCATCTACCTTCACAACACCTCGGTTATCCCCATGGGTAACTCACCCTCTCCCACCATCTGATTTTCCCTCTAGATCTCATGTGCCCCTATCACCTTTACCCAAGAAGGTGCAACCTAAAGTCAAAAATCCGCTACCCTCCAATAAGGTAGTCAAACCAACCACACATTCTATTTGAAGTTCATCTGCCATGCCCCTACCAAAGTAGACATGACCAACACCTAAGACCACACCAGCACCTAAAACCATAGCTCGACCCACTCCCCCTCTTGTAAAGACCCTTCCTATACATCTGGCCGCACCTGCACCCAAACCCACAATCACTTCTCATTATGATCCATTGGTGGGATCCTATACCAAAATTTTAACCAACCTCCCTGAAACTTATGTCATCACATTATTGCCTCTTAGACCTTATGACCCACTCAAGCCCAAACCAAAAGGGTTTGACAAAACCAAAATTTGAGCTTACCATCATGTGCTAGGACATGATGTAGAGAACTGTAAGGCTTAGAGAACCATTCTTATCTAGTTATGACCTCTTGAAGAAAAATTTCATAATGATGACCTTCTCGATGAGGACCCCATTTTGCCAGCACCAGTTTCCACAGTTCTTCCTTCATTACCAACACAACGACAACTACCTCCACCCCCACAAATTTTAGAGCCACCTCCAAGATTTGAAATTAACATGGTGTGCATCAGAGAACTTGCCAAACCTCCACCCAAATGTCAATGTTCCTAACTCATCTCACAAGGTTCCTTCTTGCCTCTTGGATTCTGTCCTTCCTATTGCTATACCTTTCATGGCTCACCTACTTCACCTACCTCCTCACCTCAAATCAACATGATCCATATTGCTACCCGTGCACAGAAGGACAAAGGCAAGGAAAAAGAAACCGACCCACCTACCAACCCGATACCTAACATACCATCTACACCCACACCTAAAGTCACTATCTATGACTGTACGTACCCAAAACTATAGGGTACTGTACTGCCGAAACAACGTCACACGTGCACCATTAATGATACAAGTCTCCTCACGAGGTGTTCAAGATTTGGAAAAGATCTCTAAGTATGTGTTAACATCCCGCATGCCCCGCTTAGCCCCTGCGTGCTTTATTTTTCTCCTCTTCCCTCTTTTTCCTTGCATTTTGTCTTTAGTTATGAAACCACTGCCCTACTCAGGGCGGTAGTCCTGCACACGTTTTTCCAGAACGTTCATTTTAACACGACTCACGTAAATTTCAATGTTTACTAGCTTTCTTTCACCACCTTTGCTTGTATTTATGATTCTGGTTCCCTAGAATAGTGTTTTGGCATTGTTTATGGTTAAAGAGTTTAATTTGGTTTTCACCTTTGGGTAAATGAGAATTCTATAAATAGCTGGCTTGTGCTCAAGCAAATGGCCCCTCAAACTTGCCTCTCATCTTCTCTTTTCATAGTTCTTTGTCTTTCAGTTCTTAGGATTTAAAAGTTTTCATTTGTTACATGCTTAATTAGTGTTGTTTTGCTACTAAGAAGCCACATAATCTTCTTGTGCTAGTGTTGTTACTATTTCATGCAATCCATTAGAGTAGGATAGTTTAATTTTCAGTAGGAAGCCATTAAATTTACAGGTTTTGTTCGTAAAAAAGGATTAGTTTCATGTTCTAGACATTTTATGTTGTATGACTCGCAATAAATCCCGCTAGGAATTACATAAGCCAAGCTCTGTTCTCTTGCGCTATCCCTCTCCTACTCACATTGTATTCAGTCTGCATCCTAAGCTGCCATTATTTCGATACCAACTTCTATTGATGCTAACATCACACGCTTTTTTGGATTCATGTGAGCATGAAGGAACGAGGAGATCACATTGAGGGGACAAAGCCACACACCATCGGATTCACCACTGTTCTGAAAAATCTAGGTTCAAGCTTTCAAAGTTCTAGTTAAAACATATCAAAGAGAATAGTCAATCATTTCATTTCAGTTAATCTCACTTTTGATATTGCCAGGGAAGCTGTGGGGATTGATAGTTTCAGAGGAACTATGATTCACTCCTCACTTCTGAGGTAGGATTGGGGGTCTTTCAAATAGATTATATCAGTTATATTGTTATGTAGAATAGATTTACAAACTGCACAGACAAGTAGCTATACTAGGTTGCTTTGTTTGTTTTAATTGCGCTATTAGTTTGGTTTTCAATTTCTAGATATATTAAATAATTGCTCTTTTAATTATGTTCAATAATTTAGAGGAATATACATAGATATATCTTGCGTAGTTAACTCAGTCATTAGTTAGATTTGTATCGTTTCCTTTTTGCATGACAATCACGGGACCTAGGGAGCCTAGAGAGTACGTATTAGAGCCTATCATGCCTCAACCCAATCTTGTTACAGTAATAATTGATATAGAATAGAATCTCAGAATTCAAGTCTTCCACGTAACAACAGACCTACAAGAAGTCAACTGACAGCTAAGAGGACTAAACGTAGAAGACGAAAAAGTGTATACGTTTTGGTCAAACTAGAAAAATTATAGATTGACCTAAATAGATATCTGCATGACTATAGAAGGGCTTGAAAGAGAGAAAACTTTTAGTTTTGATCCTTTAGTCCCATAGCTAGATGTATGAGACATGCTCACTGACATAGACACTAGCTTAAGAATTCAGGTTGCCAAAACACCTATAAGGTATTCTGAGAAGGTTACATAACTTTTAGTTCCAAATATAGAGGTTGAAAAGGCATACGACTACTAGATACTAGGGATTAGGGATTGATTCTGCACATGACCATAGGAGGTCCACAACAACCATGCATCTACGGTTGTGATCCACAGGTCCCACAACCCAATGGACCCACGGGACAATCCAACATTGATGCTAGTTTACACACATTAGTATTTAGATCCAACTCCACTTCCACCTATCATCATCACACAGTTATCCTTGTTAGACATAGTAGCTAACACAGCTAAATATTTCTGGACTAGACCAGAGAATCGACCATAGAATCCACTATATATCCATCATCCATTTTCATGACCCTGTCTGGAGATATACATGAAATAATTCCAGGTCATTTTCCCCACATCCCACAACCCATAGATCGAATCACACCAGAGCTCGATATTGATTGGAGCCTTTGACCAGTCATCCTCACCGACTGATCTATCATGCCAATTCATGTTAGGAGGGCCTTCTTTGCCTTAGATTTACAGATTCCATTAGTGCATGTCGAAGATATAATATTACCTAACTAGTTTTCCTATACCCCACATATATTCCATCCCCATCGGCTGTTTCGGCATGACCTCGAGAGGTCGGGTACGAGGAAGAGTTACTTGTAGATTCCCATGCTCACTTGTCACTTTTCCATCATACAAAATTGGTGAACCCAATGTGAACAGACACAGTTCTTTTATTTTTCTTTATTATTTCTTCCATCCACCTTCGCTCTTTCCCATTATTTTGTGGGTATTCATATACCCCCCGAATATATGTGGGATTCAATACATATGGTAGACCTCTCCTAGGTCTTGAAGCATACTACGATCAACTGAATAGACAACCATCACCCTCACTCTCAGCATGGGGTGACAATTATTCAGCTAACCGATTATCAACACAAACTCCACCTCCAAGGACTAGATATAGTTTGTCTTTGTAAATAGAGGAGTTGGATCAGATCACTCAAATGCAACAAACAGAGCCTTCAGGCTCGAACAACGTGATGTTTATGGGAGAATCTGGTTTGTCTCCTCAGGTTTTACTTAGACCATAAATTAGTAGACAATCAGATCCATACCTATTTTTAGATGATGAACATTTAGCGCGTTATGCCAGGAATGAACAACGCTCTTGGAGTATGTACCCACCTATAGGAATTTTACAAACACAACCTGAGGTCTCGTTTCAAGAAAACACCTCCATGCCACTACCTATAGGAAATGCCCTCGGTGAAACTTGGCAGGGCAATGATCAGTTCATAGCAGGGTACCACATGCCTATACAACCTCAGAATATACAACAAATGCCACTAAGGCAGAGTACTGTGACTTCACCAAATGAAGTCATCTCAACTTTAGTAGAAAAGGTTAGAGGATTAGAACTTGCTCAAGTAAGTCAAAATTCTCAATTCATGCAAGCAGGAATTTCCAATCCTCCACACCATCCTAGCCAAGTAGACCTCCTCATTGGAATAGGCACGTTAGGCATGCCTCCTCAGTATTCACAACAAACGCCAACTAGAACCGTCATTTCTAACACCGTTCCGGTGGAAAATATGATACCTCCCGGTCTAGTACAAAATAATCCATTCCTAGGCAATACCCCTCCATACGTAAACATGTATTCCAAATCACCACAAGGAGATATGTTCTCTTCTCCTGGCATGTTCGCTCAACCACAGGGATTTCCTTATGTCCCTGTAAATGCATATGCTACACCATATCAACAACCCATTCCACCTCCACCTCCTCAGTAGATGCCATCAATGGTCGAAACCTATGCGATAGGGACTTATTCAGAATATTTGAAAGAGCCCTTAGACTTCACTATACGAAGCATCATGCTTCCAAGACCTCTTCCCGATTTTCCCAAATACAAAGGGGAGGGAGATCCGAATGCACATATCAAGGCCTACGCCACAGCCATTCGAGAACTGCTCCCTTGGGATGGGGTTGTTGCTAAAATATTCCCCAAAACTTTAGAGGGCATTGCCCTCGATTGGTATTACAGAATACCTGAAGCTTCCATCCATTCATTTAAACAACTCGTTTCAGAGTTCATTAAGGTGTTTGACATGAACAAACTGTTGAGAATAGGAATCAGGGAATTCTTGCACATTAAGCAAGAACACAATGAATCTGTTTCTCATTTCATCCAGAGATGGCGTACAGTCCTTTATTCTTCGGCCAGTGCTCCAAACATGGACCAAATGGAACTATGTGATTTATTCCTTCATTCTCTCAGCAGAGAGGTAAAGGAAGAAGTCCAGAAGTTCCCACTAAGGACTTACGATGAAGTACTTGAGAGTGCTCTCTGAATAGATCAAGCGGCGATAGATAGTGGTCGCAAGACGTATGGAACAAACGGGAGGTTAATCACCCCCAACCAGAATACTACGACTTATCCTACTGCCACAAACATCAATCAAGGACCTAAAATCCTTAACAAAAATCACGGCGCAACAACCGATGGAGTAACTGACCAAGCTAAAAAGGCCAATGTTGTAAATACTCCACCACTGGTTAACAATCAACGGAACAAAGAACTTTACCCCAACAATCAATACAGTGGATTTTAATCATCCACAACAACAACAACAACAATGGCGGATCCAGACACAGGGGTCCAAGCCAAAACTCAACTGGATATCAAAACCAAAACCAAAACCAAAAACAACAAGTGCAAGACTTTAATCCTAATGGTCAACGGTTTAATCAAGAGTTTTGGACCACAATATACGCCAAACTAGCAACCTAGGAATTACAATCCTAACTCGTATTGTGGTTTCCACAAAATTCAAGGCCATGACACTAGACTGTGCCGTGATTACAATAAATTCATGCAACGTTTTCCAGAGGAACAAAGACAACTTTTCATAGATATGTTCTTGGCAGATCCTGCAACACCTGCGCCAAATACTTTTATAGGGGCAGTTTCCCCTCAAAATGCACCCCTCAAGATCTTCAACGATCCGCTCCCAAATCACAATAACAACAAATTAAATCCGAATGGGATGAACAAGGGTGTAATGGCAGGAAACAATGATCATGAAGCCTCGACTTCACTAAATCCACCTGTTGCACCACAATTAGGGAGTCAGCCACGACCCAAGATAGTCAGCTTAGTGGAGTTAGACACTGAACTACACGTAGAAGCTGTAACAAGGACACGAGAGTATTCCTCTCAGCCAAATCCAAGTTACCCGCTAGAGGCAGATAACATCCAACAAATATTAGTAAAACCCGTAGGTGCCTATGATTTAATTAATGACCTAACGAAGACCTTCTCTCACATCTCCTTTTTGGACTTACTGAAGAACTCTCCTGCCCACAGGGCTGCTCTTTTAGAAGCATTAGGTTTAGGTCATTTAATTAACATCACTCCACCTCCCGAAACACAGGTAAACCATATAGACTTTGATATCCACCCTCCGGGGCAGCCGGATAGGGATACCGAGTTTATATTCGAAATAAACAAAATGCCAACAGATGCTGAGATTGCACGTAGAGGTGATCCAGCCTTACATTTGCAAGTGTGGGTTTATAACAATTACGTTAAACGTGCAATGGTTGATGATGGGGTAGCAGTTAACATAGTCCCCTTCTCTTTCCTTCAAAAGCTAGGGTATGGAGAAACAAATTGTTCCACGACTCGGAATACACTAAGAGGCTATGATAGCCTTAAAGCCACGTCAATTGGGACTATAATACTACCAGTCACCTTAGGACCCAAAACAATCCTAACTGAGTTTTATATTATAGATCGGGAAACCAACTATAATATGATCCTCGGCCGACCATGGATACACCGTATGAAGGCAATCCCTTCTACGTTATTTCAAGAAGTAAGATTCTTGCACTTAGGAAAGGTATTCGTAGCAAAAGGTGATCCAAAACCATTCGATATACACCTAGCAGACCTGAAGAAAAGGCCAGGCATTCACTCTGAGTTTGAACTCCCAACAAACCAACTTAATAAACCAACTGACGCAAAACTGGAAGAAAAGTTGGTACCTACAACAAAACTAGAGACTATGAGCCTAATCAAGAATATCCCAGCCCTCAAGGATGAGGCTAATATTGTTGAAATGGTATCATTAGGAACTACTAGCAAAAATAGTCAAATTTGTAGAACAGGATCTACCAATTTTCCTGCCATTCGATTCTGTAGGTATGGGATATACCCTAGGAGTTGGTTCTCTGCCAGCAAAAGAACTCTGCATGGTAGAAGTAACCAAAGCAGAAGAAATTGACATAGCAAATGTCCCAACATCCATCTTCCCAACTAAATATTGGACTCTCCATTTTGATGGAGCTAGATGTCGTTATGGGGCCGGGGCAGGTGTGATCTTTACTTCTCCTGAGGGAAAGATCTTACCGTTCGCCTTTAAATTAAATTTTGAATGTACGAACAATGGCATTGAGTATGAATCCCTCCTCCTTGGCCTCATCATAGCTAAAAGGATCGGTGTTAATAACATCAGAGTATTAGGAGACTCACAATTAGTAGCAAATCAAGTCTCTGAGGTGTATGAGACTAGAGTTGAACATTTACAGCTCTACAAAACAACAGTATTAGATTTGAGCAAAGAGTTTGACTTTATATCAATTGAAGCAATCCTGTGAAACAAAATCTTCTCGCAGATTCAATAGCAACCTCAGCATCACGCTTCACTCCAAACAGTGAAGTTGGAGGATACCCGTTTCATGGTATCCCTTCGTACTGAACCATTAGTGAAGAAAATGTCAAACCCTCTTTTAACGAACATAGCTGAGAACAAATCTACTATCTTAGATCACATTGATAGTGATAGAGCCACTCTTGATTACTTAAATACCTATGCAGCATTACATCTCACCCATCATGTGGTAGATTTGTCCTTAATCCCACATTCGTCTTCTTACTTCGGAAATCCCATGATAGAGCTTCCCCCACAAAAGGAATTCGATACATATGCGGTAGAGCATGGAGAAGATCTGGAACTACCTCCATATCTACCTGAGTTTGAATAAGGTAACGCTTCTTTAATCGAAGAAACGATTGATATTAACATCATGGAACGGAAGAAGAACCAAAGATCTTGAAACTAGGATCTTCGTTAACTCCAGAAGAAATAGAAATACACACTCGAATCCTCAAAGAACATCAGAAGGCTTTTGCATTTAATTATAAAGAAATGATAGGGGTTGCACCACACATCGCGGTACATAACCTCGTCACCAAATCAGATGCAAATCCAATTAAACAAAAATCAAGACCAATGAAACCCAAGGTAGCTCTCATGGTGAAGGAAGAGGTAATGAAACTCCTCCAAGTAGGATTCATCAAACCAGTTGATTACTCTCAGTGGGTATCTAATATCATTCCCATTCTCAAAAAGAATGGGAAGATACGCATCTGCATAGACTTCTGAGACATTAACAAGGCGTGTCCCAAGGAGGACTTCCCGTTACCATCCATTGACGTCATCGTTGACGCAACAGCTGGGTTTGAGCTTTTGTCTCTCATGGATGGATTCTCAGGATACAATCAAATCAGAATATCCAAACAAGACCAAGCCAAAACCATGTTTATAACTCCTTGGGGAACCTATTGCTACGTTGTTATGCCATTCGGTCTCAAGAATGCTGGCACTACATACCAGTGGGCAATGACATACATATTTCATGATCTTATTCACAAAATCATGGAATCCTATGTAGATGACTTGTTGGCCAAGGCCAGGAAGCGTTGTGATCACCCAAAGTGCTCCGCATCATTCTTTCACATCTAATAGAATACGGAGTCACACTAAACCCAGAAAAATGTGTATTTGGTGTAACAGGAGGGAAACTCCTGGGTTACATCATATCATCACGAGGGATCGATGTAGACCCAGCCAAAATCTGGGTTGTTCTTGAAATGATCCCACCTTCGGATGAATCTGGAATCCAGTCATTTCTTGGGAAACTCGGTGCAATCCAAAGATTCATCCTAGATTTAAGCTTTTGCCATTCACCCAATCAACAATCTACTCAAGAAAGATTATAGTATCGATTGGACCAAAGACTGCAATGAGGCTTTCGAAGCCGTTAAGCGTTTCTTGTTAACACCACCTATGCTAATGCCTCCTAAGCCAGACCTGCCCTTTAATCTTATATTCGCGAGCTACCAATGTCTCGCTAGCCTACATGCTGGCCCAAGAAGATGATGAAAAATGAGAACGTGATCTATTTTATTAGCCACACGTTGCTCGATTATGAAACACACTATATGCAAGCAGAACGAGAGTGCCTTGCCATAGTCTTCGCAACCAAATGCTTAAGACATTACATGCTAAACCAAGAAACAAGGGTCATTGTAAAAACAGACCATTTACGAACTTTCCTCATGCAAGGGTCCTTGTCTAAAAAGGCTGGATGCTTTATAACCTTAATGGGTGAATTCAAATTAACTTTTGTAAATCAGAAGTCCGTTAAGGGACAAATCATTACAGATTGGTTAGCTGATAACCCATTAGACGGAGGCGATCTAGTCAATCTAGATTTTCCCAATGAATGCATATATTACATTGAAACCAGACCTCCTATCTCCAAATGTCCTTGGTATACTGATATTGTTAATTATATCATGGACCATACATATCCATGAAGGTGCTACACCGCAACAAAGAAGGTGGTTACGCATTATCGTAACGAAATACGTTGTTATAGAACAAGTGCTCTATCGTAAGGCTTTCGATGGAATGCTTCTAAGGTGTGTTGACACAGAAGAATCCAAGAAGATTCTCTACGAATCTCACAGCGGAATATGTGGAGGCCACTTCAGTGGTCACACCACCACTCACAAATACACCGGATGGGCTATTTCTGGCCCACTCTAGAACACGACGCAGTAGAGTTTGTACGCAAGTGTCATAAATGCCAAGAATTCTCCCACGAGATTCACATGCCGGCTCAAGCTCTACAACCAATTGCAACTCCATGGCCCTTTTCTACATGGGGCCTAGATTTGATAGGGAAATTCTCTCCCTCATCAACAGATGGCCATAACTTCATAATCACAGCCACTGAGTATTTTACCAAATGGGTAGAGGCTATGCCTCTTACCACTGTACCAGGTACCATGATCGCCAAGTTCATTTTGAACCAGATCATTTGTAGGTACGGTGTCCCACAAATCATTATCTCAGACAATGGGACTTCTTTTAAGAATGATGAGGTTTGTGAACTATGCAGTAAATTTAAGATAAACCATCATACAACCTCCCTGTATTACCCTCAAGCTAATGGACAGGCTGAAGCAACAAACAAAACATTAAAAGCTATTCTCCTTAAAATGGTAAAAGAAAACAAATGATATTGGCATTTAAAGTTATACCCAGCCTTGTGGGCCCACCGAACCTCAATAAGAACACCCACAGGAGTAACTCCTTTCTCATTGGTATTCGGAGCAGAAGCAGTTCTCCCACTTGAGGTTGAAATACCTAGTCTCCACATCTCATTACAAGGGATTCTGGATGAAGACGCTTATAGAGAAGCACGTCTCTCCCAACTAGAAATCCTAGATGAGGCCAGGTTAGATGCTGAACAATGGCATAGAGTCTATGCTGACTGGATGTGCCGGTAGTATAACAAAAAGGTCTATGAATGAGATATATATGAAGGAGATCTAGTTCTAAGACTAGACAGCCAGATTGACAAGAAGACCGGTGAAGGAAGGAAATTCTGGCCCAAATGGTTGGGCCCATACCGAGTCACAAAAGACTATGGAAATGGTGCATATCTCTTATGTACACTGGAAGGTGAGGAATTCAATGAAACAGTCAATTCCTTGCATCTTAAACGATTATATGCATAAGCGACCAGCACTATCTGTATAATTATATCTACATTGCATCTTCATGTAGTTAGGTTCATTTTGTCCACTTGTTTCGTACAATTTTGTGATCAAGGAACTTATTCTCCAAGCAATTCATTACAAACTTCTGATGGTATTGGCATTAGCATTCCAATCATACTTCTTCATTTTCATAACGTCATCACTTGTTTCTGAATCATTTCATCCATATAAAGCTAGATATGACAAAGTCTTAACGGTAACCATACCAAGGTCTGCATGCTTGTTCTCACTTTTGGTTTCTTCCTAGGATAGGTGTCTTGCCTATGGTCTGTTCTAGAAGCTTCATAGTGTCACATCTATCCCATATGTATATCTCTTTGGAAGTAAGAACATACTGACATTTTTCTCAAATAAACAAGTCAAATATAGATCAAACAGAAAATTTTATTTTTACACATTTCCTTGCCCTACCAACCTTCGGTGATGAGCTTGCATCTCTTACTAGTGACGTAGGGTTGGGAAAGGATGGGAATGCCCTTACTCGCCTGTACCTTGTCCATGGTGATAAGCCCACACTTCTTACTAGTAGCATGGGGCAAGGTGTAGGGGGTCCTCTTGACAAATAAACATTGAAGGTCATAAGCAAACAATTCAAATGAACCTTTGAAATCTTGAGTCAAAAACAAATGAATCAGATGTCCAAAATTCCAAAAGAGTTCAAAATCCCCAAAAACCAGATTTTGTCTACCATGTGGCCATCTACGGATCTAAGTCTAGATAAACCGCAAAGTGAGTCACATTCTAAACTATGGAGTCACTTGAGTAGAGTAGGTTTGTAGCATCCTAATTTGGTTCCACCAAATCTTTGTCTATCTCTCATCACTACCATTCAACAAATTTCATAACTTGTGCCCTTTCTAGCTCTTGGTGATGAGCCCTCGCATCTTACTAGTTGCGTGGAGTTAGGAGTGGGGCAAGTTCATCTGCTCATCGTACCGGTTTATCATCTCATTTTGTCAAAACAAATATGAAGTACCAAAAATTTGCTTATAGAAACTAAAGCTCAAGATCACATTGTGTCTACATTATCATATATCAGCATCACGAAATACAAAAAGAAAGAAAGCATTTGTATCATTTGTTCTCCATTGCATACATTCTGAAAAGCATATAAAAACAACATTATAATTTACATGCGGAAACAAATCACAAGAACATAGATACCAAGAGTCTGATCCAAAAAGAATATATATATATATATATATATATATAATCAAGTTTCTTGTACAATGCCATCATGCGCTAAGCATGGTCAAAACACTCAAAGAGCCCGGAAATACAAAATACATCATACAAATAATCTAAGAGAGCCAAGTGGCCTCTCAACCCCTATGAGATCCCTCTGAAGGTGCACGCCCACGTCTAGGACTCCGGCTACGCTGGCGCTCTGAGTGCACATAGAGGGCTCACGATCCCAAGGAGCAGCTGTAGTCTCACTATGAGAGTGACTCCTCATCAGGCGCTCTACTGTCCTATACCCAGCCAACTCGGTACGAAGGGTAGTCACCATCTTGGCCACATGCCAGACTGGGGAAAAAATGTCGGTATGCCTACCGGCTGCTGAGGGCTCCCCTGCATCCATGGATAGCTCCGCGCGGGTCTTCTCCATGGGGATCATCAGGGTATCAGTGCATACCCGGAAAATCAGGTCTCGCCACTCATCAACAGTCTCTGCAAGCAAAGGAGAAAAATGAATTAGAAATAATCAAAAGATAGAAACAAAAGTAAACAAAAGGAGAGATAGCAACTAAGATGAAACCTAGCTAAAAATAAATATTAAGGGAAGGATGATAACTCACTCGGATCTCCGGGCCTCCAAGATGGATCTCTAGGGTCAGCACCTGCCACAGATGCCGCCGCTAACTGAAGTCCTCCTCCTGTGGCCGAGGCAACATATCATCCTGCTATGGACTCATCCTCTCCACCCAAGTTTTGAGAAAGTGGCTCCTCTGAAACTAGAGTCACCCTCTCTACACTCTACTCTGCCCTCTCTCGCCTGTAAGATATCCTGAGTGTCATGCCACTCAGGATCATTGTCCTCCTCTCCACCCGACTCACTGACCTCAGTCTCAGTCTCCTCCTCCATCTCTCCCCCTGTGAACTCCTCGGACTCAGAGTCTATATCAATGGGGTCATCACTGCTGTGGGCAGGACCGGCGGCAATCTGAAGTAAGGGTGCCTGAGGAGCATCGGCTCTCCCTCGAGCACGTACTACCCATCTGGCTATAATAGGAATGTGAGGAGTAACAACGGTCCAACCTTGGCCTCTAGGACCTCCCCTAGCCTCCCGAACTGATCTGAATACTGGCACCACTGGGGGAAGCATATCAACGTAAGGAAGGCCAAACTACTGAGGCACTCAACCGAAAGGGTGTGTCTCCACCTTCCCCATCCTGTCCACAAGCTGCCCTGTGGTAGAGCAAGAGATCAAAGTAAGAGCCTCCTCACCCCATAACCCTACCATGGCCTAATAGGGTGTGGCCTCCATATCATCAGTAGTCAAGGAGGTGACTGGCTAGTGGGGTGCTTTGAGCACCGACATATCTGTCCATCTGGCTGCCCTCATGGCTCTAGGATCTGCCACCTCTACACCTCTCCCATAAGGGATGAAACACTCGTAGACCTAGCTCATAACAAGGGTCGGATGGCTCAATGACTACCCCTATAAACAAACCACCCAGTACAAATCATGATAAGTGGTCCACAAGAATGTCAGATCCCCAGGCATAAATCTGGCCATGTCCCTCAATCTGTGCAACAATGGGGGACCAGCAATAAAGTAAAGTGTCTCCTCCCTTGTCCCCGATCAATCTTGAGGCAAGGATCCCCATAATGGCCTGACGAATCAAGGGGATAGGTAGGCTAGGAATAGATCGGACCCTCACCCCCTTCTTCGAACCAGTGGAGATAACTGCATCTCCCATATATGAAGCCCACTATGCTATCTGAGCCCGTGACCCTGTTGTCTCAAGCGTAAGCCATCTCCCGATGATCGGGACCCCCAAGATGTGGTAAACATCCTCCAAAGTAATGGTCCACTCACCCCTGACTCCTGGGAATCAGAAAGTGTTCCGATCAGCATCCCAATATGAAAACAAGTCACAAAGTATGTGACTAGAAGGTGCAACATGTAGGACCCGTGATATACGCAATATACCGGCCCTCTGAAGAGTGTCCTGCTCATCCTGAGAAAGTGCATCCAATACTGCTGGAAGCCAGTCACACTCTCTCTCTCTTGGCTCCATCGGATATACTCCTCCTTCACCTGCATACACCCAAAAACACACAAAAAGGAGTAAGTTAGTATTCAAAATGACATTAGAAAAATCATTAAAACATATAAGAATGCTAAAAATGCAAAAACAATTTCAAACAAGTATTCTTTTAGCATTCTGTGAAGAACCACCACCCTGAGCAGGGAGGCGGTTCCGTAACTGCCCACCTTAAAGGCGGTGGTCTTGTAACCACCACCCTGATCAGGGCGGTGGTCATGTAACCGCCGCCCTAAGCTCAGGGTGGCGGTCGTGTCCCGAATTTCCATGCGGGTCACGTGCCCTAAATGACGCCTAAAAACACAAAAAAATAACTATTTTGACCAAAACAAAGCCTACCCATTAGGCACCCCCCTGAGTGACCCTATTAAAACTGACATTTTCAAAAATAATCCCCCCATGACAAAGATTTCACCATTTTAACATTTTAGGGATAAAAATGGTAAATCGAGAAAAACTAACCTGTGATCTCGTGGGTCGGTGTTCCACTCACAGAGGCATGATCACAATCTCGTCACGAATGTTTTGACTATGCTCTCGTCAAAAACCATCACCATGGGTCCCAGAGCTCAAAATCAATCAAATCGACACCGCAAATGAATAGGAAATTGGGCCCACTTTTACATATATAGCATCATGACTTGTTTTGAATGCCCCTTTTCACAGGTTTGGAGCACCGATGGAGGTAAGTTCTTATCCCCGCACAAATGGTACATCCTCATTTCATATTATTTTAGTTTTATTTTTCGATCTATTTTGTCTATCTGCACTTGAGTCCTCTTTTCATTTTGTAGGTAGCAGGAACTTTGGATGGCATCATTTCGACACACGGACGTGTCAGGTATAACTTCTAACTTCCCATTTCGGGACCGCCATACTTGGACCCACCGTTTTACACCTCTTCATGGCTAAAACGCTTCTCCGAGGGGGCAATATGTACGTACCCAAAATTGTAGGGTACTGCACCACCAGAACAACGTCACACGTGCCCCAATGATGATACAGGTCTCCTCGCAAGGTGTTCGGGATCTAGAAAAGCTCTCCAAGTATGCATTAACATCCCACATGCCCCGCTTAGCCCCTGCGTGCTTTGTTTTTTCCTTCCCTCTCTTTTCCTTTGCTTTTTAGTCTTCAGTGACAAAACTGCCGCCCTTACCGGTGTGACCGCCGCCCAGCAGGTCGGTCCTGTAACCACCCCTACTTAGGCGGGCAGGTCCTGCACGCATTTTTCTAGAATGTTCATTTTAACGTGACTCACATAAATTTCAACGTTTACCAGCTTTCTTTCACCACCTTTGCTTGTATTTATGATTCTGGTTCCCTGGAATAGTGTTTTGGCATTGTTTATGGTTAAAGAGTTCAATTTGGTTTTCACCTTTGGGTAAATGGAATTCTATAAATAGTTGGCTTGTGCTCAAGCAAATGGCCCCTCAAATTTTCCTCTCATCTTCTCTTTTCATAGTTCTTTGTCTTTCAGTTCTTAGGATTTCAAAGTTTTCATTTGTTGCATGCTTAATTAGTGTTGTTTTGCTGCTAGGAAGCCACATAATCTTCTTGTGCTAGTGTTGTTACTATTTCATGCAATCCATTAGAGTAGGACAGTTTAATTTTCAGTAGGAAGCCATTAAAGTTACAGGTTTTGTTCGTCAAAAAGGCTTAGTTTCAGGTTCTGGACGTTTTATGTTGTATGACTCACAATAAATCCCGTTAGGAATTGCATAAGCCAAGCTCTGTTCTCTTGCGCTATCCCTCTCCTACTCACATTGTATTCAGTCTGCATCCTAAGCTGCCATTATTTCGATACCAACTTCTGTTGATGCTAACATCACACACTTTTCTGGATTCACGTGAGCACGAAGGAACGAGGAGATCACACTGAGGGGACAAAGCCACACACCATCGGATTCGCCACTGTTCTGCAAAATCCAGGTTCAAGCTTTCAAAGTTCTAGTTAAAACATATCAAATAGAATAGTCAATCATTTCATTTCAGTTAATCTCACTTTCGATATTGCCGGGGAAGCTGTGGGGATTGATAGTTTCTGAGAAACTATGATTCACTCCTCACTTCTGAGGTAGGATCGGGGGTCTTTCAAATAGATTAGATCAGTTATCTGGTTATTTAGAATAGATTTACAAACTACACAGACAAGTAGCTATACTCGGTTGCTTTATTTGTTTTAATTGCGTTATTAGTTTAGTTGTCAATTTCTAGATATATTAAATAATTGCTCTTTTAATTAAGTTCAATAATTTAGAGGAATATACATAGATATATCTTGCGTAGTTAATAAATTCAGTCATTAGTTAGATTTGTATCATTTCCTTTTTGCATGACAATCATGGGACCTAGGGAGCCTAGAGAGTACGTATTCGAGCCTATCATGCCTCAACCCAATCTTGTTACAGCAATAACTGATATAGACCAGAATCTCAGAATTCAGGTCTTCCAAGTAACAACAGACCTACAAGAAATCAGCTCACAGCTAAGAGGACTAAACGTAGAAGATGACAAAGCGTATACGTTTTGGTCAAACCAGCCAAATTACAGATTACCCTAGAGAAATATCTGCATGACTGTAGAAGGGCTTGAAAGAGAGAAAACATTCGGTTGTGATCCTTTGGTCCCACAGCCAGATGCAGGAGACACTCTCACGGACATAGATACTAGCTTAAGAATTCAGGTTGCAAGAACGCCTGTAAGATACTCTGAGAAGATTGCACAACTGTTAATTCTGAACATAGAGGCCGAGAAGGCATACGACTACTGGATACTAGGGATCAGGGATTGATTCCGCACATGACCATAGGAGGACCACAACAACCATGCAATCTACGGTTGTGATCCACAGGTCCCACAACCCAACGGACCCACGGGACAATCCGACGTTGATACTAGTTTATGCACATTAGTATTTAGATCCACTCCACTTCCAGCTATCATCATCGCACAGTTATCCTTGTTAGACATAATAGCTAACAAAGCTAAAGATTTCTGGACTAGACCAAAGAATTGACCGTAGAATCCACTATATATCCATCATCCATTTTCATGACCCTGTCTGGAGATATACATGAAACAATTCCAGGTCATTTTCCCTGCATCCCACAACCCATAGATCGAATCACGCCAGAGCTCGATATTGATTAGAGCCTTCGAGCAGTCATCCTCGCCGACCGATCTATCACACCAGTTCAGGTTAGGAGGGCCTTCTTTGCCTTAGATTCACAGATTCCATTAGTGTGTGTCGAAGACATAAGATTACCTGATTAATTTTCCATACCCCACGTATATTCCATCCCCATCAGCTGTCTCGGCACGACCCCGGGAGGTCGGGTGTGAGGAAGAGTTACTTGTAGATTCCCATGCTCGTTTGTCACTTTTCCATCGTACAATGACCACACATATCCTATTTCTGATGGGGTTACACATCCTGCAATGCTCAAACAATTACACCAATCCTCTCTCAAGATGTCCCTCTATGACCTCATCTAAACCTCTGAATCCCATCGCCAAGCTCTCATGGAGGTTATTCAGTCTATTGAGGTTCTACCCAATGATCCTACACCTATAGCCTCCATCATCACACCTCATCATGTAGCCTGTCTTACCAAATTATCATCTTCTCCTACACCTCCACCTACTCACCAAGTAGCCACCCTTAGTTTCTCAGACGAAGAGATCGTACTACACAAAACCGATGACCTAGATCCAGCTCTCTTCATCTCCATCCACATAAATGATATCCGTGTATGACATGTTATGATCAATGGGGGTGCTAGCATTAATATCATCTCCTCCCATGCGTTTGACCAAATGCGCATACCCGATACTTACATGCATAAACATCCCATCATGTTGCGTTCATTTAATGATGTTATCACCTCTACACTTGGCACCATCATCCTCCATGTTCGCATGGGGGCCCTACACTATTCCAGAGTTATTTTACGTCTTGGAGGGGGAATTTCAATATAACTTGTTGCTTGGTAGACCCTGGATTCATGTCATGGGTTGTGTTCCTTCCAATTTGCACCCTTGTGAAAATTTTGAGCATGAAGGACACACCTATACCATTCCGGCTGACCCATCACCTTTCAAACCTTGTAACGTGCTTTATCGACCCAATGATGTGCTCATACCCATTAAATCGTCTTCATCCAGGACTACTTCCTCTTCACCTACACCTCCATCCACTAGTGTCACCACTACCTCAACCATGCATATATCCTCCATTCCTACTATTCGCGACGACCTCCACAGCCGACCCATCTGCCTCCCAATCAGCTAGATCCACCTTTGATCCAACCTCCAACACATTGTCTATCCCAACTACCCACATATCAACCAACAATCCCTTGGAAGGAATTTTTCAATGCCTCACTCTGGGGGAGTACCACCTTTATAGTGTGAACACATTCCTTATGCCACAATAGTATGGAAGTCTTCACTAGCACCCTCGCTATGATCACTACATAGGAGAGCATCTCCTTTATGGTCCTCCTCACCTTGACACCAACCCTCACCTATGGGGGACTTGATACTACAACTTATACACTTGAACCACCATCACAAACCCATCCATTTTCTGCCAACCTCCAGTCACTCACCAATCACCATTTCGCCCACACCTTCCTACACAGATGTGCATGGAAGGGCTTTGGTTTTGGATTTTATGAGCAAGGTTGTCATAGTGTTATTCCATGTACTACTTGAAAACATAACGACTGCAGTGGTATCAATTTTACTAAACCACCTACCAAGAAGGCCTGCATGGAAACTCATTGAGGACATTAGCCCTTCTCCCACCTCCTTCACCTGCTCCACCTTCTTCACCACCTTCACCAATAGAGTCGATGGATCCATAATCCATTCCTCCTAACTTTTTTTCAATAAACACCCTTTCCTTGGGGCCTCTAACTTATCAACATGAGGGTGAGACTCCCTCTTCTCTTCCCTTCCTATATCCTGAAATGATCAATGACGATACACCTTCCATTAATGTCATTCAATGTTAGGATGATGAATCTATACTCACCTACCTTGGTGCAGAAGACTCATATATTCACCGGTCATTACCATCTGAGATGCAAACCATGTTGAACAAATCAACTATTAAAACTAACATCCATACTTAGGATGACCCGCACATTCTAAAGATTGGACAATCTTTAGATACTGCTGAACATGAAGCCATCACTTCTTTTTTCAAAGATCATAACCATGCTTTTTCTTGGTCGTACACAGACATGCATGGTATTGACCTTACCATAGTGGTCCACAATATCGTAACCATTCTCGATGCTAAACCCATAAAACAAAAGCTGAGCAAAATGCACCCTCGCAGCTCTTCTAGTCAAAGAAGAACTTCAATGCCTACTTTTTTTTCCCTTCATCTTACCCATTGATTATGCTCAATGGATTTCTAACATTTTCCATGTCATTAAGGTGACAGGGGGACTCCGCATTTGCACAGATTTTCATGACCTCAACTGAGGTTGTCTAAAAGATGATTTTCCTCTACCCGGTATTGACCAACTAGTTGACCTGACCACTGGTCACGAGATGCTTTCACTCATGGATGGTTTCTCAGGTTATAACCAAATCTTGCTTTCCCTAGAGGATCAACACAAAATTGCATTCATCACCCCTTGGGGGACCTTCAGCTATCGATTCATGCCTTTTGGCCTTAAAAATGTTGGTGCAACATACCAGCGGGCTATGACTTACATCTTCTATGACATCGCGCACTGCATTTTGGAGGATTACGTAGATGATCTCTTGGAAAAATATAAATTCCACTCCGAGCACCTCGCCATCCTAAAAACCATCTTTGACCACCTCATTAAGTATTGTGTTCACCTTCAACCCAAGAAATGCGTCTTCATGGTTCTCTTGGGCAAGCTCCTGGGATTTATCATCTCCTTACATGGCATAGAGGTTGACCTCAATAAAGTCAAGGCCATTCTCGAAATTCCTCTGACACTAATCTACAACAACTTCGTAATTTGCAAGGTAAGTTTCAATCTATCCACCATTTCATTTTGCAACTTTCCAATCAATGTCATCCATTTCATCATCTTCTCAAAAAGGATGTCTCCTTTAAATGGGATGATGACTGCCACAAAGCTTTTGAGGCCTTGAAACAATACCTTCTCCAACCACCTATACTCATTCCACATAAAGATGATCAACCCTTCTACCTATACATATCAGCTTCTGATCACTCCCTGGGGGCCATGCTCGCTCATCGTGATGAACAACACATGGATCAAGTGGTTTATTACATAGGTCATACTCTTTAAGACTACGCAACCTGATACACACATACATAAAAAATATTCTTAGCCTTAGTTTTCATTTCCACCAAACTCTGCCATTACCTACTTAATCACAAACCCTATGTGGTGACCAACACCGCCCCCTTACACTTCATGTATGCTAAACCTTACCAAAATCAGCGAGCTGCACACTAGCTTATGCTTCTAGCTGACCTTGACCTTGAATTCATCCATCAAAATTCCATCAAGGGCCAAGATATCACCGAACAATTGGCCAGTGCACCTATTTCTGGGGATTAACCCTCTAATTTTGACTTTCCAGATGAGTCTATTACTACCCTTTCCCTAGACGAACATGCTTACCAAATGACACTTTTCTTTGATGGTTCCAAGTGTCAGCATGGGGGTGGGGCTGGTGTTATCCTCATTCCACTTGATGGTGAGCCCAGTCCTTTGTATTTCAAACTTGATTTTGATTGTACAAATAATATTGCTGAATACGAAGCACTCGTATTAGGTCTCCAGGCTACATATGCCTTATATGTTAAGTCAATCAACATCTTTGGTGATTCTCAATTGGTCATAAACCAAATCAATGGTATATAATAGTTTCGTAATGAGATCCTTCAAAAGTATAAGCATCATTTTGACATACTTTTGACCACCTTCGACTGTTATGCCATTCAAACTGTCCCATGTTCTACCAACAAATTTACAGATACCATGGCCTACTTGGCTTCTCAAATACCCGCTTCGCCTACCGATTCTAAAATATTTGTCACTGTACAAAGAATCTAATCACCCTCTTATTTACCTCATGAATTTTACTCTATCAAAACCACCACTCTCGACCCGAGTGACCTTTGGTATAAAAAATACTCAGAATATCTTTCCCTCTCCATCTTGCCTCCCAACCTTACTCATAATGGACAATGTGACTTTCTTAAAAGGATCTCTCGTTACATCATCATGGGTGACCTCCTTTATAAGCGTGACTTTGATGGTATCCTCTTACGGTGCCTTACAAGTTCTAAAATTCCTGATATGATTAAGGAAGTTCATGATGGCATATGTGGAGGTCACTTTAGTGGCCTTGCTATTGCTAAGCATATTTTTTGCCTAGCCTATTACTGGCTAACCCTTAACCATGACTGTTGAGATTATGTTAAGCATTGTGTAATATTTCAACAACATGCCAACCTTCATCATACACCTAGTAATGCCTTATAGGTCACCCGTGACCTTTGGCCTTTCTCTTATTGGCATTTGGATCTTGTCGGAGAGATCAATCCCCATTCTTCCCAGTGACATCAATGGATAATCACCACTACTGAATATTACACTAAATGGGTTGAATCCATACATCTCATCTCCACAAAAGATGAGAAAATATGTGAGTTCATCAATCATCACATCATTTGTCGCTTTGGTGTTCCACATCACCTCATCACTGATAACGAAAAACAATTCAAAAATAAAACCTTGCGGAAACTTTGTTATGCCTTTGGTATTCAACTAAGTTTCTCGTCACCTTATTACCCACAAACCAATGGCCAGGCTAAATCCACTAATAAAACCATGAACACAATTCTCATGAAAGTAGTTAACGATATTGGGAAGGACTAGCGTACGCACATTCCTTTCACCCTGTGGGTGTATTGCACTAGTATTCACACTTCCACTACTGCCACACCTTTTTCTCTAGTCTACGGTATAGAGGTTGTTCTACCTCTCAAAGTCCAGATTCCCTGACTTCGCATTTCTCTCCATGACATGCTCAATGATGATGAATTTCGCTAGGACCGTGTAGTACAACTTGAGTTATTAGACAAATTCCATCTTAGTGCTCTCGACCATCTTCAAGTTTACCAAAAATGTAACAAATGTGCCTATGACAAACGTGTCCATGAATGAACCTTCCAAGTCGATGAACTTGTCCTGAAAGAAAATCAACATGTAACCAAAGCAAAAAAAAATAAATGGGGCAAATTTTCTCCTAATTGGCTTAGACCATAAATCATGACTCATACTTATGGATCAGGTCCTTATCGATTATCTTCACTAGATGGTAAACCCGAACCCAAGTCCCTTAATGCCTTGCATCTTCAACCATTCTACTGTTGAATTTCATTCCTACCTCACCTCCTGTCTCTTTTCATGCTTGTCCCTTGAGTGCTTTTCATTTTCCTCCTTTCACTATGCCACCCCAATGATTAAACGAGAATCATGTGCATACCCATCACTCTTTTATCTTCTCTTAAATATATGTACCACGACACTGCACATAACATGATTCTCATGGATAATTTTCATCTGCTTTTAGATGAGATCCCATGTTCATTCCACCTTAATTTCTAAACAAGAATCGGTTTCTTCACCTTAGTCTTGTCCATGAATTAAAATCCCTCACACAGGATTCAACTCCTTGAGTCAAACTTCCAATAAAAAGATGACTCCCTCAAAAAGGATATATTTCTCTCTACATCACTGTTGTAAATAGACTACTCCCTCCCTTGGTCCCCCGTCAAATAAACACCTTGAACACATTCACCTAACCATGGCCCCTTTCATCCCACTCTACTATTAATAATTAATTAAATTAAATTAATTCATTATCCTCACAATATTTATTATTTAAATATCCTAATTGGATAATGCCCACATATCCACCTCATCTAGCCACCTCACCCTAAGACCTATTCTTAGTAAGTTGCCATAACTAACTAAGACCTACCCAAACCCTAAAAATCAATGCCTACATTCCCTCTAACCACATTCCCGCCATTAGAAGGAAGCTTCCATGCTAATCCATGGAGTAAACGAAATGAGATCCTAGAAAATCAAGGGGATCTACCTAGTTTAGTAAACCTAGGAAATCCCACCCTAACCGACGTCAGTTACCCTAAACCGCCGCCGGTTAAGCCAGAAACCATCGTCGGTTACCATTTAACCCCCAAAACAACCTTATTTCGAGGTTGGCACATTTCAAGAGATTAACACATCTTTTGAGAACAAGTGACAAAAACCAGAGCTGCATGCAAGCAGAACCAACGCATTAGTACACACATCAGAGCATCCATAGCCAGCACCAGAAGTAATCACATAGCCATCTTCCTTCACGGGAGCATCCAAGGAAGTGCCAACACCATATCAGTTCATTCCATTTGATCACCTACCATTACCAACCAGACGTCAAGCTCGTACAAGCGGTAAGTGTTTTTGTAACCAACATTTGTCCATTTATCATTGGGTAGATCCTTTTGCTATTGTTACTAGTTTCTGCCCTCATTTTCATTCCACCACCATTTTACCTCCATGCAAGCTTGACCATCCTTTTACCCATACCCCCTGAATTTCCCATATCCAGATCTTAATCATTCCTGTGCACACCTAATACCCACACGAATCTTGCCATCACCCTTCCATCTTCATCTAGCCTTAGATCTACCCTCGCCTCGAGTTTTATTGAATTTCTTGTACCACGACCATACCAACATCGGTTACCCACAACCATCATCAGTTAACCTAAACCGACACTGGTCATACTAAACCAATGTCGGTCTCTGTGTCTTTTACCAAAAACCCAGATCAAAGCTTAAAACCTCCATCAAATACCCAAAACAGACCAGAACTTTACCCTGACCAATACCAATATCCTGAAAGAGACCTTGACCTTCAGATTCAGTCATAGCTTAGCCTGTTGTGAACGAATTTTCTTATTGTAGATGAATGAGATACCTAAATCATTTTAACTACAGTAGGATTTCCTTTATTGTTAGCATTAAGTTGTTTTAAACAGTGGATTGACAGCCGTCTAGGAAGTATCACGCTTCCCAGATCTAGCAACACGCTAGGCAGTCCACTGCATATATTGTTTAAATTTTATTTGGTGGTATTGTTTTCCATTTTAGGTAGTTCCTCCAAGAAAAAAGGAAGCTCTCATGATCAGCTGTGGATTCAGAAGTCATACGCGCGCAACAACCTACAACCAGCATCTCAACAGGTATTCCTCCTAGCCCTTTACCCTTATCTATTTTCATCAACATTCAAAGAAACACATCTAGAATCAGGTGAAACATTTTGGCATGCCTTGGTGGGACCCATTCAGGGTTCTTTGCATTCTTTCATTTCTAGGTGAAAATGTTGTATGTTTGTTTCTTTTCTAAAAAGTTCTTACATTAAAACTTTCTCCCCTAGAACCTTCTTCTCTTCTATTGTCTAAAAGCAATCTTATTTTGGTGCTTAAAATGAACATTTCTTCCCTTTCATTAGTATCACATTAGTGAAAGAGCATCCCTTCTCCTGTTCATCTATTTGTGGCATCGAATTCTACATTTCGATTTGGGTTTAAAAATCATTTCATTTCATTCTACTTTTCTGCATTAGCTCACATTAATTGAGGGCAACCTATACGCTGGAAGTCATTCCCAGCTGATGGTTGACAAACGAATCATAGAAAAGCACTTCCTTTCTTTTTCTCTCTCTGAGTCTTACCCAAACATCACAAATTTAAAATATATACACATTCTTAAACAACATCTCACCCAGAAGAAGTTGTAGGTGATCACATGATCACAGCACAGTGGGCACCCCACTGGTTATCTCTATCTAGTACCCCATCAGAGGACGGCCGCCCCCACCATAACATACCTGAAACCTCTCCTTGTAGATCTCCTTCTTCGTAGGAAGCCATCCTCACCAAAAAAATCTATTTATAGTTCATGAGTCAGTCCTTAAATAGCATAAGCTAAACAAACATAATAGAAAAAGCACTCTTAGGATCGTATTTTTCTTAGTGTTTCTTGCTTGGCTTGCATTTTGAGGTGAGAGGTCACATTCTTCATTTTTCTTATTTCCCCTTGCACACTCCTCATCACAGTTGGTGTATTCCAGCTTCATCTGAGTGTGCCTGGACCTTATTCTCATCATTCTTAGAATTCTGGGTTTGATTCCACATTTAATTTTAACTCACAACCACATTTTCTTCATCGTTGTTTCAATTTCACAGTAACCGGTGTCGGTCCAGCGACCATCGTCGGTTACCCTCTGACTGTCATCAGTTTTACCCAACTGGTGTCAGTTCACTATTCTTTTGGTTAACCAACCCAAAAAGACACCTATTCCACTTCTTTAGTTGTTTAGAGTCTCTGTCACTCTTATCATATCCATTGACCTGGTAAGTCTCATCAGCATTTTGCATACCTGGAAAATTTGGCCTTATACCTTGTTTTTGACCAACTGTCCACTTTCCACAGTGACCGGCAGCGGTTACCTGTGACCGGCGTCAGTTTAACCTAACCGGCATCGGTTAGCCTGTGTCATTTTCCAGCTGACATTTTAACCCCAATTCACCTACCACCACCTATTTATCCTATCTGTGTTGTATTTCTGTGTCATTTACAGAAAGTAGTCTTACCACGTTAGTACCTATTCACATGGTACTGACATGTCGACAAGCAAGTGCCCTCGTATTCCACGCCAGTTGTCAACCACTCCCACCTAGCCCTTCACCACCTTCCATTTTATCACCAGCCATGGAACCTATCCAACCTATCTCTATTGCCTACCAGAGACGAGGAGTTCACATGACTCCTTGACCAAAATCCTGTCCACCTTGCAGTTTTACCTTTCCCACTCATCCACTCGAGATGCCTCAGGTCAGTTGATATATGGCATGCCTGTATCTATCCCCCCGACTCTCATTCCCACTCCTGCGTCAGCCCCATCTGGCTCCACGCTACCCGCATCTACCTTACCCCCAATCATTTCACAGCTAGGCCCTATACCCGCTATGACTTCCACGTCTGCTACATCCATTGCACCCACCACATCCACTATACCTTCTCCAACCACCCAGAACACAACCTCATCCACACCTATTGTCTCGCATATACCCGTAGCTACACTACCACCCCCGGTGTCGGTGACCCCTACCCCTTTTCAAAACATCATCCTTTCTATTCCACAATCTTTAGCCCCCATTGCCACTAGGGTCACCATGACCCTTCCACCTCCATATACGTACTATCAGCAGCCTCCTGTTTCATCTATTATTCACTCTGGGTACGTACCCCCTATTTCACTACCTTCTTCTCAATCTACCTATATAGCAAGCACCATATACTGGAATGCCACCCCCATTATATGCCCAACACCAACCCTCTTACACTACAGGAGTCACCCATCCATCACAACCTACCAATGACCTAATCAAGTTAATGATGGACAAGATGCAGACATTGGAGGCATCGGTTTCTGGCTCCCACAACACTCTCACCTACGATGAGATTTGTAATGAGCCTATACACCCATCCATTCCTATCCATCCATATCCCTTACATTGGGAAATGCCTAAATTCAACTGTTTCAATAGCAAAGAAGACCCGCAACAACATTTGTGGTCTTTCAAACACGGGTGTTATCTGATCACCCATGATGATGCTTTGCTCCTGAGGACCTTTCCCATGTCTCTGACTGGACCCGTGTTAGATTGGTATAGTGGGTTACCTAGACACTCTATATTCTCATTTAATCAGGTAGCCCAAGCCTTCTTGGATCACTTCTCCATTAATATCATTAAGAAGGTTACCATGACTGACCTCTACTCTACACGTCAGTATGACGATGAATCCATCACAGATTTTGTTGCTCGTTGGCGTAGCCTGATCAATCAACTCACATTCCAACTACCGCAAACTGAACTCATCGAACTCTTCACATGGGCTTGTGCTAGGCATATCTCACCGACTCTGTAGGTCCAAACCTTCCGAACCTTTGACAAAGCATTCACCATGGCACGAAAGCTTGAGATTCGGGCCATTGAAGAGAAGAAAATCCAATTACGCAATAAGAACTCAGAATTCAAGTCAAATGATACCTCTTCTTCTTCAAAACCATAGAATAATTATTCAAAGGCCAAGGGGACCACTAACGCAGTGGTACTCAAAGCTGGCCCAGCTCATCCATCAAATCAGGCTAGCCCCTCATCTAATCTCTCACCCGTTCAGACTTTTCAATTCAGACGGGAACAATGGAAGTATACCCCAATTGGGGAACCTTATTCTTCTGTCTTAGAGAAGCTCATCAAAGCTGGGGCCATCACCCTTCCTCCCATGAAACCACACACCAGTTTTGACCCTGCTCACCCCACACCCACATGGTATAAAGAGCACGATTTCTGTAATTATCATCGAGTAAAGGGTCATAGTGACGGTAATTGCATCACTTTCAAAAACATTGTCCAAGAAATGCTCGAGAAAGGTGAGCTAACCTTGGATAATCCTAACACCTACCAATCAAAACCTACATATCTTCAAGAAACCTTTTCCTAATCATGCCCCTTCTTCTGATCAAATGGGAGAGACCTCAACTCATGATAGTCATACCTGCGAGGTCCATGCTATTTTCAGCGATACACCCACTGCTACCCAATTACCTCATATTCCTTCCATCGAGGAAATCCTAGCCCGAAGTCCTCCACCTACACTTGAATCCACCTCACCTATTCCTCCACCCATAGAGGAACACCTTTCACCTCCTTCCTCACCCGTGGAGGAGCCTTCCATTAATATCAAAACTATTTCACCTTTGGCTTCTCCACCTAGGGAACCGTCACCCATAGTACTTCTTCAGGCCATAAAGGATACTTGTTTATCTCCTCCACCCACAGAGGAGCACCCATCATCTCCTCCACCTATAGAGGAGCACCCATTTTCTCCTCCACCTATCAAGGATCTAGTAGAGATACCTTTGCCTCTAGGTGATCATTCTCCATCAGCTACCCAAGATCCTGCAGACTTACTTTCGGCTCTCTTACCCATGGAAGCCGAAGCTAGAAAATTCCCCATCTCTAAGAAAATTTTACGGAATTACCATTAGGTCCTCATCAACCTCACCTACAGACGTGTCATTCTCACGCTTAGCTGATCGCTTAGATTATGTGGATAGAGCCTTACTTTGGGGGCATCTTCTGCTTCCTGTCTCAACGCAAATGCAGATGTCACTTGCTGACACTTCCACTATCTACCCAAAAATATTTCAGCCAATTGAACCAAGCACAACCACCTCTATCACAACTTCTTCCATGATACCCCTCATGGCTCAAACCACACCCCTACCCATAACCCAATGTGCATCTACACCCAAGCCTACACTTACATCATCTTCTTTGCCTAAACCCAACACTACCTTAGGGGTCATCCCAACCGCCAGCCTTACTCATCCACCCATCAAATTAGATTTAGCTACATCCTCCAAGGCCAATACCAAACCTACTCCGACACCCAAATAGAAGAGCCAACCCCATAAATCTCATACTCCAACCTCACCGATCACACCTTCATCACCTTCACCCTTTTTGTCCATCTTAGGACCTCACCCTTCTAACACAGTTAAGAAACCTCCACCCACCGGTAAACTAAAAACACAGCAGCCCATTCCACCATTGCAAACCTCAAACATACCCAAGCACCGCCACAACTTCCACCCACATCTGCAACATCTTTACCACCCATACCTCTAATACCATCGATCACCCCTTCACTACCCATGACACTTCAGTCTCTTTCCCTCACACCTCTGGCATGACCTACACCATCTACCTTCACAGCACCTCCATTATCCCCATGGGTAACGCGCCCTCTTCCACCATCTACCTTTCCCTCTAGATCTCATGTGCCCATATCACCTTTACCCAAGAAGGTGCAACCTAAAGACAAAAATCTGCTACCCTCCAATAAGGTAGTCAAAACAACCACACACTCTCCTACCAGTTCATCTACCATACCCCTACCCAAAAAAACATGACCAATGCCTAAGATCACACCAACACCTAAAACCATAGCTCGACCTACTCCCCCTCATGCAAGGACCATTCCTCTACAATCAACCACCCTACACCCAAACCCACTTTCACTTCCCATTGTGATCCACTAGCAGGATCCTACGCCAAAATTTTAACCAACCTCCTTGAAACTTCTGTCATCACATTACCACCTCTCAGACCTTATGACCCTCTCAAACCCAAACCAAAGGGGTTTGATGACACCAAAATTTGTGCCTACCATCGTGTGCCAGGGCACGATGTAGAGAACTGACAAAGCTTTAAAAACTGTTCTTATCCAGTTGTGTCCTCCCAAAGAAAACTTTGATGATGATGACCTTCTTGATGAGGACCCCATTTCACCAACACCCATTCCCACAGCTCTTCCCTCACTACCTACTCAACGACCCAGACCTTTACCCCCACAACTCCTAGAACCACCTCCAAGATTTGAAATTAACATGGTTTGCATCAATGACCTCACCAAACCTCCACCCAAATGTCGATGTGCCCAGCTCATCTCACAAAGTTCCTTCCCACCACTGGGCTTTTTCCCTTCATGTCACTATACCTTTCATGGCTCACCTACCTCACCTACCTCCCCACCTCAGATCAACATGATCCATGTTGCTACCCATGCTCAGAAGGACAAAGGCAAGGAAAAGGCAACTGACTCACCAACCAATCCTATACCCAACATACCATCTGCACCCACACCTAAAATCACTATCCACGGCCCCACATATCCTATTTCTAATGGGGTCACACACCGCGTGATGCTCAAACAACTACACCAATCCCCCCTCAAAATGTCCTTATATGACCTCATCCAAACCTCAGAATCCCATCATCAAGCTCTCATGGAGGTCTTGCAATCTATTGAGGTTTTACCCAATGACCCTACACCCGTAGCCTCCATTATCACACCCCATCATGTAGCCTCTCTCACCAAATTTCCACCTTTATCCACACCTCAACCTACTCACCAAGTAGCCTCCCTTAGCTTCTCAGAGGAAGAGATCACACCACACCAAACAGATGACCCAGACCCAGCTCTCTTCATCTCTGTCCACATCGATGATATACGTGTATGATGTGTCATGATCAATGGGGGCACTAGCATTAATATCATTTCATCCCATGCATTCACTCAAATGCACATACCTGACAATTGCATGCATAAACATCCTGTCATGTTGTGTTCATTCAATGATGCTATCACCTCTACACTAGGCACTGTCATCCTCCACATTTGCATGGGCCCCCGCACTATTCCAGAGTTATTTTACATCTTGGAGGGGGAATTTCAATATAACTTGTTGCTTGGCAGACCCTAGATTCATGTCATGGGTTGTGTCCCTTCCACTTTGCATCGTTGTGTGAAGTTCGAGCATGAAGGACACACCTATACCATTCCAGTAGACCCATCACCTTTCAAAACTTGCAACATGCTTTACCAACCCAATGACATGCTCATACCCATCAAAACATCTACCTCCACAACCACTTGCCATGTCACCTACACCTCCCCTCACCAGTGCAACCGCTACCTTAACCACACCTACATCCTCCATTCCTACCGCTGCCACAACCTCCACAGCCGAACCATCAGCCTCCCAATTTGTTAGCTCCACCCCCGATCCAACCTCTAACACATCATCTATTCCAGCTACCCACATACCAACCACTGATCCCTTGGAGGGCATTTTTCAATGCCTCACTCTGGGGGAGTATCACCTATATAGTGTCAACACATTCCTTACTCCACAAGAATATGGAAGTCTTCACCAACACCCTCATTATGATCACCATATAGGAGAACACCTCCTTTATGGTCCTCCCCACCTTCGTACCAATCTCACCTATGGGGGACTTGATACTACAACTTACACACCTGAACCACTAATCACAAACTTGCCCATTTTCCACTGACCTCCAGTCACTCACCAATCGCCATTTCACCCACACCTTCCTACACCGATGTGCGTGGAAGGGTTTTGGTTTTGGATTTTATGAGCAAGGCCACCATACTATTATTCCATGTACTACTCGTAAGCATAACGACCGTAGTGGTATCAGATTTGTTGAACCACCTACCAAGAAGGCCCGCATTGAGCTCATTGAAGACATCAGCCCTTTTTCACCTTCGTCACCCCCATCACCATCTTCACCGACGGAGTCGATGGATCCAAATCCATCCCTCCTAACTTTTTTTTTCATAAACACCATCTCCTTGGGGCCTCTGACTTATCAACGTGAGGGCGAGGCTCCCTTCTCTCTTCCCTTCCTGTACCCTGAAATGATCGATGATGATACACCTTCGATTAACATCGTTCAATGTCAGGATGATGAATCTATACTCACCTACCTTGGTGCAGAAGACTCATATATTCATCAGTCATTACCATCTGAGATGCAAACCATGTTGAATGAATTGACTATCGAAATCAACATTCATACTCAGGATGACCTGCACATCCTAAAGATCAGTCAATCTTTAGATGTTGCTGAACAGGAAGCCATCACTTCTTTTCTCAAAGATCATAACCATGTTTTTGCTTGGTCTTACAGACATGCCCAGTATTGACCCCACCATAGTGGTCCACAATATCGTAACCATTCCTGATGCCAAACCCATCAAACAAAAGCTGAGGAAAATGCACCCTCGCATTTCCCTTCTCATCAAAGAAGAACTTCAGTGCCTTCTTTCCGTTTCCTTCATCTTACCCATTGATTATCCTCGTTGGATTTCTAACATTGTCCCTGTCACTAAGGTGACAGGGGGACTCTGCATTTGCACAGATTTCCATGACCTCAATCTAGCTTGCCCAAAAGATGACTTTCCTCTACCTGGTATTGACCAGCTGGTTGACCTTACCACTGGTCACGAGATGCTATCACTCATGGATGGCTTCTCGGGTTATAACCAAATCTTGCTTGCCCCAGCAGGATCAACACAAAACCGCATTCATCACCCCTTGGGGGACCTTCTGCTATCGAGTCATGCCTTTTGGCCTTAAAAATGTTGGTGCCACATATCAGTGGGCTATGACTTATATCTTCCATGACATCATGCATCGTATATTGGAAGATTATGTGGACAATCTCCTGGCCAAATCTAAACACCACTCCGAGCACCTCACTCATCCTAAAAACCATCTTTGACCGCCTTATTAAATATTGTCTACCTTCAACCCAAGAAGTGTGTCTTCGCGGTTCTCTCAGGAAAGCTCTTGGGATTTATCATTTCCTTACGTGGTATAGAAGTTGACCCTGCTAAAGTCAAGGCCATTCTTAAAATGCCTCCACCCACTAACCTTAGGCAACTCCATAGCCTGCAAGGTAAGTTGTAGTCTATTGATGTTTCATTTCACAATTGTCTGATCGGTGTCAACCATTTCATCATCTTCTCAAGAAGGATGTCTCCTTTAAATGGGATGATGACTGCCACAAAGCTTTTGAGGCCTTAAAACAATACCTTCTTTAACCACCCATGCTCATTCCACCTAAAGACAATCAACCTTTCTACCTATACATCTCAGCTACTGACCACTCCTTGGGGGCCATGCTCACTCATCGTGATGAACAACATAGAGAGCAGATAGTTTATTACATAAGCCATACTCTTTTGAACTACAAAACCTGATACACACATCCTAAAAAAAAAATTCTTAGCCTTAGTTTTCGTTGCCACAAAACTCCACCATTACCTACTCAATCACAAAACCTATGTTGTGACCAACACCGACCCCTTACACTTCATGTATGCCAAACCTTACCAAAATCAACGTGCCGCACACTGGCTTATGCTTCTGGCTGACCTCAACCTCAATTCATCCATCAAAAGTCCATCAAGGGCCAAGCTATCACTGACCAATTGGCTGACGCACCTATTTCCAAGGATCAACCCTCTAATTTTGACTTTCCAGATGAGTCAATTACTACCCTTTCCTTAGACAAACCCACTTACCAAATGACACTCTTCTTTAATGGTTCCAAGTGTCAGCGTGGGGGTGGGGCTGGTGTTATCCTCATTCCACTTGATGGTGAACCCATGCCTTTGTCTTTCAAACTAGATTTTGATTGTACAAACAATATTGCCGAATACGAAGCGCTCGTATTAGGTCTCCAAGCTACCTATGCCTTGGATGTCAAATCCATCAACATCTTTGGTGATTCCCAATTGGTCGTAAACCAAGTCAATGGTATATACCAATTTCATAATGAGACACTTCAAAAGTACAAACATCACGTAGACATACTTTTGACCACCTTCAACTGCTACGCCCTTCAAACCATCCCACATTCAACCAACAAATTTGTAAATACCATGGCCTGCTTGGCTTCTCAAATACCCACTTCACCTGCCGATTCTAAAATCTTTGTCACCGTACAATGACTCCAATCACCCTCTTATTTACCTCATGAAGTTTACTCTTAGAACCACTGCCCCTGACCCGAGTGACCTTTGGTATAAACAATACTCAGACTATCTTTTCTCTCTCCATCTTACCTCCCAACCTCACCTCGTAATGGACAACGTGCCTTTCTTAAAAAGGTCTCTCATTATGTCATCATGGGTGGCCTCCTTTATAAGTGCGGATTTGATGGTATTCTCTTGCGATGCCTTACGAGTTCTAAAATTCCTTATACCATCAAGGAAGTTCATGATGGCATATGTGGAGGTCACTTCAGTGGCCTCACTATTGCTAAGCGTATTCTTCGCCTAGGCTATTACTAGCCAACCCTTAACCATGATTGTTGTGACTACGTCAAGCACTTGTGTGCCAAAATGCCAACAACATGCCAACCTTCATCATACACCCAGTCATGCCTTACAGGTCACCTGTGACCTTTGGCCCTTCTCTCAATGGGGTTTGGATATTGTCGAGAGATCAATCCCCATTCTTCCCAATGCCATCAATGGATCATCACCGCTACCAAATACTACACAAAATGGGTTGAAGCCATACCACTCATCTCCATGAAAGCTAAGAAAATATGTGAGTTCATCAATCATCACATCATTTGTCACTTTGGTGTTCCTCATCACCTCATCACTGATAATGGAAAACAATTCAAAAATAAAACATTGCGAAAACTTTGCGACGCCTTCGACATTCAGCTAAGTTTCTCATCACCTTATTACCCATAAACCAATGGCAAAGTTGAATCCACCAATAAAACCCTGAACAAAATTCTCATGAAAGTGGTTAATGATACTAGGAAGGATTGACATACACACATTCCTTTTGCCCTATGGGCATACCACACTAGTATCCATACTTCCACTGCTGCCACACCCTTTTCTTTGGTCTATGGTATAGAGGCTTGTTCTGCCTCTCGAAGTCCATATTCCCTCACTTCACATTTCTCTCCATGACATGCTCAATGATGATGACTTTCATCAGGACCATTTAGCACAACTTGAGTTATTAGACGAACGTTGTCTTAACGCTCTTGACCACCTTCAAGTTTACCAAAAACGTATCAAATGTGCCTACACAAACATGTCCATGAACAAACCTTCCGAGTCGGTGACCTTGTCCTGAAAGAAAATCAACATGTAACTAAAGCAGAAAAAATTAAACGGGGAAAATTTTCTCCTAATTGGCTTGGACCATACATCGTGACCCATACTTATGGATCAGGTGCTTATCATTTATCTTCACTCGATGGTAAACTCGAACCTGAGCCCCTTAATGCCTTACATCTTCGACCATTCTACTATTGAATTTTTAGTCCTACCTCACATTTTTGCCTCTTTCCATGCTCATCCCTTGAGCACTATCCACTTCATATGACATCACTAATGATTAAACAAGAATCATGTGCATACTCATCACTTTTTATATTTCTTAAATATGTGTACCATGGCACTACACATAACATGATTCTCATGGATACTTTTCATCTATTTTTAGATGAGACCCCATGGTCATTTCACCCTACTTTCTGAACAAGAATATTATTCTTCACCTTAGTCTTTTCCATGACTTAAAGGCCCTCACATGGGATCCAACTCCTTGAGTCACACTTCAAATAAAAATATGACTCCCTCAAAAGGACATCTTTCTCTCTATAATTGCTGCTATAAACAGAATGCTCCCTCGAAGGATAGCTATATAAAGCTCTTTCAAAAGAGAGAGAGAGAGAGAGAGAGAGAGAGAGAGAGAGAGAGAGAGAGAGAGAGAGAGAGAGAGAGAGAGAGAATTTGAAGCTTTCTACATTGATCAGCTTCACGAAGACCTAAAGGAGTTAATTTCTTCATCCCATATAGACTTCCTGCATCGATCAGTCTATCTCAAACATCAGTAATAACAAACAACCTTTTAGTCATGGACTTGCCCATTGTGACCTTGGATCTCTTGCTACAAAGGCATGCTACCTCGTACCATATAAAAATTAACCACCTTTCATCCCTCTCACCATTCACACTCCCATTTCCTACCGCCTCAAGGGACCTCTTGGAACTGTGACATTTGGTGATCATGTGACTATTATTCACCTTTAGGATAATCACTCATGCAAAGTCTTTAGGGTCTTATGTTCACTAGCCTACCTACTGTATGGTCCACCAGTTATGATCCTCACCAATTAGGTGGATTTCTTGCCCCCTCTTATATTTTAACCTTCTTTATTACTTATTGATTACCTTATACAGGACTTGGTCCTCAACACTTACCTTTGGGTAATCTTCTTCCTTTACCACAATCAAAATCACCTATACCAAGTTTCCCACAACTAACCCACACCTAACAAACCTAAACCCAAATATTGCCTAAACAAAAACCTAACTCAATCCATGCCTAAAACCACAACCTGATTCCATCATGCCTAAATCCATGACTTGAATCAATCCATGTCTAACACACCTACCATAAGTCCATCTATACATAATAATAAAATGTTATCAACATAAACACATAATGCCCATAATAATCATCATCTATATAAATACAATATCCACACATGTGTATCCATATACATAACTGTTAAATGTCTTCGGCATGCAGGCCAATGTATATAATCTAGTTTCTCAAAACTCTCATATACAGCCTCACCATCTTCGGCACGCAGGCCAGTATATGATCAAAATATACAAAACTCTAGTACATCCTCACCATCTTTGGCATGCAGACTGGTGTATATATATATATATATAAAATAGCTAAAATACATCAAAATACAAGAATGGGCATCAAGCCTAATCCTGCTAGAAATCCTCCATGTTAGTCTCTCCGGTCTCCTCCTCGACTCCTTTCCTCCGGCTTGGTATCATCTCACCACCCCCTGCTGGCACATCACCTGGAGTTGGTCTCCATGAGCTGGTGGCCTCTCCTTGATCCTGTCTCGGAGCTTGATGGCCCCCTATGCTCTCTACACTGTGAGTCCAGGATCTAGTCCTCTCACTCGAGGCTTGCTGTGCCTTGTACTCTCTATAGGATAGAAAATCTATCCCGGCCGCTAACCACCTAAATCCAAAAATATGATCTCATGGACCCACCTCTCAACTACCAATCACCCACCGTTTGGCTCACCAACTCAGCTTTCTATTCTGTCCAGGACACTTTCCAACTTTTCCTCTCTCTCACGTCATTTTTCCTCTATTTTACATGGGACAAATGATTCTAAAAAGCACAAAAATTTTCTTTTTTATAACATCCCTGACCTAACCGATGCTAGTTTTACCTTCATTGGCATCTGTCATGTGCCCTACCTTACTGTGGTCAGTTACCCTATACCGGCATCGGTTACCCTATACCGACATCGATCACCCTCTCTTCCACATTACCCACAATTTCACCCTATTACCCTACTCGTCACTCTTTTTTCCCTCACCCAACACTTACCTTGACCATTCACCTTACTCTTACCACCAGGTGGGGCATATTTCTACCTCTCCCACAACTTTACCTATGTTGTATGCATCTACCCACACCAACCCCCTTGGGGTGACCATCGACCTTACACGCTCTACCTTGCAATGATGTTACCACGATGATTAGCCTTACAACCTTACCTTGTCTTCAGCGGTGACCTTTACCCAAACAAACCTTGACCCTTTGGATGTGTCGGAGCCACCCTACGTGTTCCCGTATCTTACCTCATTGAGTTCCCAGACTATATCCTCTACCCTGGATACCGGACCTCAACAACCCGTGTTTTAGATAACCTGATCGACCTTAGACAATGTAGAGTTTTCTTACTCTTCAACTTGGTACCATGTTACAATTTATACGTGTGCGTGCATTTGACTGTCACTACCTTTGACCCTGACCCATTACCTAGATTACTCGACTAGACCTTTTTCCTTTCTTTACCCCCATTACCCACCTTCTTCTTCATCACATTCACCTTTTATCAAACCACTCACCGATTCTTCCTTCTACCTCATCAGTTCCTGGTTTGAGGAGGATCACCTTCACCCACACATGGGGAAACCATATCTTATTTTTTTCAGCGTTGCTTACAGATACAAGCTATGAAACAAAAGGGGAAAAATGTAGACACTAAAACTAGGTCATACTCCCCTTGGTCCCCCATCAAATAAACACCTTGAGCACATTCACCTAACCATGGCCCCTTTCATCCCACTTTAATATTAATTTAATTAAATTAATTCATTATCCTCACAATATTTATTATTTAAATATTCTAATTAGGATAATGCCCACATATCCACCTCATCTAGCCACCTCACCCTAAGACCTATTCTTAGTAAGTTTCCATAACTAAGACCTACCCAAACCCTAAAAATCAATGCCTACATTCCCTCTAACCACATTCCTAGCCGTGAGAAGGAATATTCCATGCTAATCCGTGGGGTAAATGAAACGAGATCCCAGAAAATCAAGGAGATCTGCCAAGTTTAGTAAACCTAGGAAATCCTTCCCTAACCGATGCTGGTTACCCCAAACCATTGCTGGTTAAGCTGGAATTGCCATTGGTTGCCATTTAACCCCAAAAACAACCTTATTTCAAGGTTGGCACATTTCATAGATATTAACATATCTTTTGAGAGCAAGTGACAAAAACTAGAGCTGTATGCAAGTAGAACCAACATTTAGTACACACATCAGAGCATTAATAGCCAGCACCAGAAGTAATCACATAGCCATCTACATTCACAGGAGCATCCGGGGAAATGCCAACACCATATCAGGTTCATTTCATTTTATCACCTACCATTACAAACCATACGTCAAGCTCGTACAAGTGACAAGTGTTTTTGATAACCAACATTTATCCATTTATCATTGGGTAGATCTTTTTGCTGTTGTTACTAGTTTCTGCCCTCATTTTCAATCCACCATCATTTTACCTCCTTGCAAGCTTGACCATCCTCTTACCCATACCCCTTGAATTGCCCATATCTGGATCTTAATCATTCTTGTGCACACCTAATACCCACACGAATCTTGCCATCGCCCTTCCATCTTCATCTAGCCTTAGATCTACCCTCACCTCGAGTTTTATTGAATTTCCTATACCACGACGATACCAACATCGGTTAACCACAACCGTCGTTGGTTAACCTAAAATGACACTGGTCATACTAAACCGATGTTGGTCTCTGTGTCTTTTACCAAAAACCTAAATCAGAGCTTAAAACCTCCATCAAATACCCAAACAGACCAGAACTTTACCTTGACCAATACCAATATCTTGAAAGAGACCTTAACCTTCAGATTCAGTCATAGCTTAGCTTGTTGTGAACAAATTTTCTTATTGTAGATGAATGAGATACCTAAATCATTTTAACTATAGTAGGATTTCCTTTATTGTTATCATTAATTTGTTTTAAAGAGTGGATTGACAGCCGTCTAGAAAGTATCACGCTTCCCGGATCTAGCACACGCTATGCAATCCACTGCTATATTGTTTAACTTTTATTTGGTGGTATTGTTTTCCATTTCAGGTAGTTCCTCCAAGCAAAAAAGGAAGCTCTCACAACCAGCTGTGGATTTAGAAGTCATACGTGCGTAACAGCCTATAACCAACATCTCAATAGGTATTCCTCCTAGCCCTTTACCCTTATCTGTTTCATCAACATTCAAAGAAATGCATCTAGAATCAGGTGAAAAAGTGTGACCCACCAGTTATGATCCTTACCAATCAGGTGGCTTTCTTGCTCCCTCTTATCTTTTTACCTTCTTCATTACGTATTGATCATCCTATCCAAGACTATATCCTTGACGCTTATCTTTGGGTAATTTTCTTCTTTCACCACAATCAACTCAACATCACCCATACCAATGTGCCCACAATTCACCCATACTGAAAATACCTAGACTCAATCATGCCTATAACCTACCAACTCATTCTCATCCTTCCTCACATTTTTTCCCTAGCTTATGGGAGAACTACATCGGCCTCAGGTCACTTTTCACCAGGACTATGTAGGCAACACCCCGAGGGCATGGGGCCCTTGGGGGTTAGCTCAACCACTCTCTACCCTAACCAATCTCCGTTTTTACTTTTCCTGATCACAATCTAGTGTCGTTAGTTTCCTTTTTCATCAATAATTAGAAATTGAACCAAAGAAACAACAAATTGCTTCACATCTTTATCATCATCATTCATACATTCATTATGTCTACCATTTCTTTACGATTATCATGCATGTTACTATAAAACATACCAACATGACTCATATCATCATTAATTGGAAAAATTAATGAATTACAAACTCAACCAATTTCAACTCACTAGATCTAAACCAACCTAAACTCCATCCATACCTATGACTTGACTCAATCCATGCTTATGACCTGACTCAATCCATGCCCATGACCTAACTCAACCATGCCTATGACCTGACTCAATCCATGCTTATGACCTGACTCAATCCATGCCCATGACCTAACTCAACCATGCCTATGACCTGACTCAATCCGTGCCTATGAATTTACTCCATCCATGCCTAAACTTGACTCAATCCATGCCTATAACCTGACTCCATCCATGCCTAAAACCTGACTCAATCCCTGCCTATAACCTGACTCCATCCATGCCTAAACCTGACTCAATCCATGCCTATAACCTACTCCATCCATGCCTAAACATGACTCAATCCATGCCTATAGCCTAACTCCATCCATGCCTAAACCAAAAACTTGACTCGATCCATGCCTATGAAGTGGCTCTATCATGCCCACGCTACTTAGTTTCCATCACATATATAAATCAAAATAGAAAGATAACCTCAACCATGTATACATCATACCAAATCATCCATCTCATCATATAAATATGTATATCCATACAATATACACTGATACCAAATAATATACATCATACAAACACTCTCATATACAACCTCACCATCTTCGGTATGCAGACCGGTATATGATCCAAAATACACAAAAATCTCATATACAGCCTCACCATCTTTCGCATGCAAGCTGTTATATGATCAATAATGCAAAAACTCTCATATACATCCTCACTCTCTTCGACATGCAGGCCGGTATATATAAAAAATGAATAAATACATCAAAATGGAGGGACATGCATTAGGCATCATCCTGCCAGATATCCTCCATATCAGTCTCTCCCATCTCCTCCTCCCCCTTGGCTCCTATCCGGTGGCCTGATAACATCTCACTGCCTGCCATGGGTCATGGCTAGGTCCCTGATGGTACATCACCTGGGGATGGTCTTCGTGAATTGGTGGCCTCACCCTGATCCTATTTCGGGGCTCGATGGACTCCTGTGCTATCCATGCTATGGGTACGGGATCTGGTCCTCTCACTTGAGGCATGTTGTGCCTTGTACTCTCCATAGGATAGGAAATCTATCCCTGTCACCATCAGCTGGTCCTGATAATGCCTGGCCTCACCTAGAGCATCCCACAATCTGGATACGGGTACTATCTGTGGTGGCCCCATCAGCCTCTGACCCTGTACCTATCTTGTGGGACCCTGTCCCGCCCCTGTCTTTGAACTGGGACCATATCCCAGTGCATGTGGTGGTGCCATTGGCCTCACACCATGTGCCTATATCTGGGCCTATAATGCCTCAATCTGTACCTGTGCACCTGTAGGGTGGCCACTTGATCATCCTCACCATCACCACCCTAGGGCATCTAGGCCTTTAGACTGGCCACCTATGCATGTAAAGAAACCACCTTCACCTCTGACCCTGCCAACTTCCCCTGCAACATCCTCAAATGTGTAATTAGGGTCACCACCTACTCTTGTAGGGTGTCTCTCTACACAGTGATGGTGGCTAAATCTAGCAATCCAATCCTAGGTGGTACTACTCGTAAATGAGCAACCCACTACTGTCTATATCAGTCCATCACCCTGACATCATCAATCCTTCGGTCTATCACCTGCTCCTCCTACCTTGTAGGTACTGTCTCTCCACCTCATCTCTCTAGTACTATGGGAAGGGTGGTGGTATGTCCTATGGTAGCACAAAATATCATCTGACTCTGTCAACCAGGATCATCTTGTGCTCCCCTACACAATGCCCCTTAATCCACCTAAGTAGCTACAAGCCATCTAGCTCATCAGCCATCTTTCTGTATGAGGGATAACCCACATACGGTCTCCAAAAATGTCCACACCGGAAAATCCCTCCAGTAACCACCTGTAGTATGCTACATCATGAGTAGCCCTATCTGATCGACACTCTCCAATCACAGGCACCCATCGCCTATAGCCTACCCAAACCAAACTTGGCTTGAATGCATCTGCACGGGGCATACCAATTAGACAAACAAACACAATGTGCTCGTAGGCCCAATAATAAAAGAATAAATGTGTAGCATAAGCTAAACCTACGGAGCCACCCATACCCACAATCACTCTCGACACCTCACCTATAATTACCACCCTACATCTCTTTCACTAAGCCTCCTTATCTTCATATCCCATCTTCTATCTATTCACCTCAACCCTAACTCACTATTGTTCACCCTTACCTATTTTTCCCCCTTTACCTATGTTTTGATTTTCCCCACAACATCTTCTCTTACCCTACCTACCTCACCCACCTAACCTAGGGAATTTTTACCCCTTTTTCCCCAAATCATGACTAGTCCTGGTTATCTCTAACTAACCCTGATCCCCCATAAACTGGCATCGGTCACCCTTTTTTGTGACTGATACCGGTTCACTACCATCGACATCGGCTAATCCTCAACCAACACCGATCATTGTCGCCACAACAAACCGCGATGCCCAAAACCCCCCCTCTTCCTAAAAACTTCCTTTCTCACCCTTCTACCCACCCAATCCTACCCAAATCCACCCTCCACCCTTCCCCACCTATCCTTCATCCAATCACCCTCCCCATTCCTATTTTTACCTGATTTCCCTCCCATAAATGTAAAATTCATTTCCCCCTAAACCCATTTCTCCCCACCCCACCTTTACAACAATCTAATTCACAAAACAAAGAAAGGGATTGATTCTTACCTCATCACACTGCCATCACCATGGTGGCACGTTGGGCCACTGCACCGGTGGTCCACCCAATTCCTCTCCTACCGTTACCATCACCTAATCAACCTACTCACCTCCAACCAACCAAATCGATCAATCTGATCTCATGGACCCACCTATCGACAGTCAATCACCCTCTACACCACTTTCCAACTCAACTCTCTATTCTATACAAACGCTTTCTACCTTTCTCTCTCTCAACTATCATTTTCTCCTATTTGGTAAGTGACAAATGATTTCGTAAAAAGTAGAAATTTCTTTTTTTATAACCTACTCGACTTGAATGACGATGATTTTACGTTAATCAACATTGGTCTCGTGCCCTAGCTTACTATGGTTGGTCCATCACGACTGACATTGGTTCCTTCAACCGTCATCAGTTATCTTTCTTAGTCCTTTTCCTCCCCTACCCTTAATTTGGTGACCTACATCCTTTTTGCCTCACCCATACCTAACTTGGACCCTCCACTTTATCTTCCTGACCTCATCCTTTATTACCTCACCTCATCCTCATTTAGGGAATCGTTATTTTACCCATACCTCGACCCTACCCATGCCGGAACCTAGTTACTTGGACCTGGAACATTGCTAGTGACCTATGACCTCATGTTCTTGCTATACCTTACGGCACTGTTACCCGTGTTGATTGGCATACTGACCTTACCTTACCTCTTGTTGTGACTGTTTATCTTGACCCAACCTTTGGTGTACCAGAACATACCTAAACGTTCCTGCACCTGACCTGTGATGTGTTTCCTGAACATACCCTATACCTTGGATACCAGAATCACCTCAACCTTGTTTGGATAAACCTATTGACCTTAGACAATGTAGAGTTTTCCTTCTCTTCAACCTAGTACCATGCTGCAATTTATACGTGTGCGTGTGTTTGACTATTCCTACCTTTGACCCTGACCCATTACCTAGATTACATGATTAGATCTTTACCCCTTTTTACCCATGTTGCCCACCTTCCTCTTCATCACATTCACCTTTTATCAAACCACTTACCGATTCTACCTTCTTCCTCATCAGTTCCTGGTTTGAGGGGGATCACCATCACCCACACATGGGGTAACCATATCTTATTTTTGTTAGCGTCACTTACCAATACAAGCTACGCAACAAAAAGGAGAAAAATTTAGACACCAAAATTGGGTCACACTCCCCTTAGTCCCTTGACAAATAACCAACGTGAACACACTCACCTAACCATGGCCCCTTTCATCCCACTCTAATATTAATTTAATTAAATTAATTCATGATCTCATAATATCTATTATTTAAATATCCTAATTGGGATAATGCCCACACCACCACCTCACCTATATACCTCATCTATCCACCTCACCCTAAGACCTATTCTTAGTATGTTGCCATGACTAACTAAGACCTACCTAAACCCTATAAATCAAAGCCTACATTCCTTCTAACCACATTCCCATCTGCTAGAAGGGAATATTCTATTCTAATCCATGGAAAAAGATGAACGAGATCCAAGAAAATCAAGGGGATATGCCCATTTTAGTAAACCTAGGAAATCCTACCCTAATCGATGTCGGTTACCCTAAACCTCCGCTGGTTAGACCGGAACCATCGTCAGTTACCATTTATACCCCAAAACAACCTTATTTCGAGGTTGGAACATTTTTTGAGAGTAAGGGATGAATCCAGAGCTGCATGCATGCAAAACAAACATTCGTACATGCATCAAAGCATCCACATCCAGCATCAGAAGCAATCAAAGAGTTATTTGCATTCATGGGAGAATCTGGGGAGGCACCATCACCACATCAAACTCCATCCATCTGATCAATTTCCATTTCCATCCAGCCATCAAGCTCATACAATAGTAAGTGTTTTATTAACCAACATTCATCCATTTTCATTTTAATAGACTCTTTTACTTTTGTTATCAGTTCTACTTGTATTCCCATGAACCCATCAGTTTCCTTCATACAAACTTGAACATTCCTTCACCCAAACCATTAAATTTCCCATATCCTACTGATAACTACCCCTGATCACACCTAAGATCTACACAGACCTTGTCATTTCCCTCTCCATTTCCTTTTAACACTAGATCTGTCATCACACCAAGATTTTATTAAGTTTCCTCTACCTCGACCATACCGACACCGATTACCAACAACCATTTCCGGTTCACTTAAACCGTCATCGGTCATACTAGACCAATGTCAGTCTTTGTGATTTTACCCTTAGAAAAAGAAAAAATCCTAAAATCTCCATAAAATACCCAAAACAGCCCAGAACCAAACCTTGCCTAGTACCAGTACCTTGACAAAAACCTTGACCTTTAGATTTAATCATAGCCTAGCCTGTTGTGAACAAATCTGCTTACTGTAGTTGAATGAGACACCTAAATCATTTTAATTGCAGTATGGTTTTATTTATTGTTAACATTGAATTATTTTAAATAGTGGATTGACAGCCTTCTAGGGAGTATCATACTTCCCGAATCTAGCATACGCTAGGCGGTCTACTGCATATACTGTTTAACTTCTATTTGGTGGTCTTTTTTTCTATTTAAGGTGGTTTCTCGTAGCCAAAAGGAAGCTCTCATGATCAGCTATGGATCAAGAATTCATATGCATGCAACAACCTTCAAGCAGTTTTAACAGGTATTCATCCTATCCTATTTACCTTTATCTATTTCATCAATATTCAAAGAAACGTTCTAAGAATCAGGTGAAACATGGAGCCTACAGAAGATTTCTTTAATCAGTTCCTTTCTTAATTAAAGTGTTGATGATTGAGAAAGGATTACTTAGAGAAGAAAATACGTTCCTGTAGGGAGACATGCACCATGGGATGGTGGAAGTGAATGGGGGTGATATAGGAGTCATGAGTTAAAATAATTAATGGGGCATTGGTTGGGGTGGCAGAAATAGGCCAACACAAGAAAAAAAAGAGAAAGACAGAAAAATTAGAAGGTTAGAATAGAAAGATTATGAGGATTAAGGAATATCAACAATTTGTGAAAGATTAATTAAGATGAGGAGGATGGAAGAAAGATCAAGGCTAGCTGTAGAGAAGAAGGAATTAGAAAAGAAGGTAGAGAAAAAAAAGTTTGAGAGAGAAGAGAGAGTAAAGAAGATGAAATAAAGAAAGGAGAAATTGAATAAAGTTACGAAAGAGGAAAAAAAGAACAAAAGTTAGGAGAAAATAAGATAGAAAAGAAATTAGAAAAGGTAGAAGATTCACCCATGTCAAGTGGAGGCCAAAAATTAGCTCACCTAAAAATAGAGGAAAAATATTCAATTCTCACTATAATACTCAAGAATTATGGGGACCAGTTAGGTTTTGTTACTCCGCGGAATCCCATAGTACAATATACTATGGAAAGTCCAATTCAACAAGCAATGACAAGGAAAGCAATATTTGTAAGGGATCTACAATAATTACTAGGAAGTTTAGACTTGGCATTTAAAAGGATTTTATAAGCAAAAAGATGGAAATAAGAGGAGATAAGGACCCCATTGATGATTAAAGAGAGAGGAGAAGAAGAAGAAGTTAGTGTTGTGAGAAATTTTATAGAAGAACTTGGAGAGAAAGTAGAGATAGCGGATGAAAATAATGTAGATAAGGAAAATATAGATGAATAAGAAGAGGAAAGGATAAAAGTGATAGAAGATAAGATTGAAAAATGAGATAGAAAAGAAGACCAAGATAGGAAAGAAGAAAAGAATAATAAGAGAAGAAGTGATGAAGAGTTAGATGTAGATCATAGATTAAGGAATATTAAAGCTAGAAAAGTAGTTATCGAAAATATTAGTTATGAAAAGACGCCAACTAAAGAGATGCCCCCCAACCAACGTGGGAACCCAAAGGATATGACCCCCTAAAGTGGATGCCATTGCATGTTTCGCTTGACACACCAATTAGAAATATAGATAAGGGAAGAATTTTGGAAGATAGATATAACAAATTGAGAGAAGAGAGTCAGTGAAGGCAACAGACAGTGAGAGAATTTAGAGAGTTGGTAGGAGAACTTTATTTTGATATTGAATTAAGTAGAGACAAGGGAAGGAGAAATAATCCAAAAAAAATCCATAACCAAAAAAAGAGAGTAAAACAAGTTTAACAACAAATAATTGTGTAGACAAGACGAAGTACTCAACCCAAAATGGCTCAGAAGATTAAGATGCCCATTTTGACAAGGATTCAACTGATGCCTTAGAACATTTTTTCCTACTGGAACACTATTGGAGGAATACCAATACCATGGACGAAGTTACCAACATGAAATATTTTTCATTTTCATTACAAGATGATGCACTATAGTGGTTCATGAAGTTATCATCACAAGGTTCGAATTCAAAATAATTTTTCATTTTCCAATGGCAACAACAGAAGGTGTGAGTAAGATGAGGGATCTAGTTCAAAAAGAAGGAGAATCAATAAAAGAGTCTAGTCATAGGTTCAATATTGTTACTCAATAGTTAGAATAGCCTTTTATGGTTAAGCAATGGGTTGAATGGTTCACCTCTGACCTACTTCTTTATCTCAGATCTGATCTGGATACATAATAGTTTAAGTCACTGGAAGAAGAAATTGACATGACAATAAAATTGGAGGCTCGGCCCTGGAGAAGAGAAGGGGAGACATCAATGAAACTCGAACTAGAAAGAGTATAATTAGAACTTGCAAAATTGAAAATACAACAAGAAATACAAAGGAATGAAGGATTAAGGATGGTTCTCCTCCTAAGAGCAATTAAAGACAAAAAATGTGGTGTACTGTCTATTGCAATGAAGGGCATAACAAACTTGAATGACCCTACTTTGAAAATGCAAAGAGAGTAGCCACGGTAAGATTACATTCCTCATAGAAAGATTCATCTAATAATATAGCTCCATATGAATGAACCTAGTGTGAAATTTGTAGAATCTGGGACCAACATACTCAGGATACTTGTCCCTTACTAGAGGTAACACCACCAATAAACTAGTTAATGTAATATATGGTGTGTGGATCATATAACCATTATCACCACACTTGTCCCACGGTGGACGCATTTGATGGCTTAAAATATTACACCAATAAAAGGGCTATGGGTGCAAAAAAAAATACAACATCTAACCATCCTCCAATGTAACCACAGATGACTCCATCACATCCACCACCTACAAAACCCTAAAAAAAATGATAAACACACCACAGTACCCAAATCAACTAGGTGGTCAGTCATAGTTTTGAGGTGGATACCAGGGAAACAATTACAACCCAAATTATCAAGGATACAATGATGGGTGGTATTGCAGAGGGTACCAAAATGAATTTAGAGGAGGATTTAGAGGAGGATATAGAGGAGGGTATATAGGATGCTATGACAACTATCAGGGAGCTAGAGGATGTGGTCATGGTCATGACCATAGTTATTTGGGTCGTGGTTGTGGTACACCAGGACAAAGCTCCCAACATTTTCCATTTCTGTTTCCCAATATTTGTGTCCTCAATTATACTTTTGGTATTAGAGTAGGTTGTTTTTCTTGTTTCTTAAATAGATTTAGCCTACTCTTCCCTCCATTTTCATCCTTTTATTTCTCCAACTCCCGTAAGATGCTATAATTGAGGATGTGGTCATGGTCATGACCATAGTTATTTTTTTCGTGGTCGTGGTACACCAGGACAAAGCTCCCGAAATTTTCCATTTCTGTTTCCTGATATTTGTGTCCTCAATTATACTTTTGGTATCAGAGCAAGTTGTTTTTCTTGTTCCTTGAATAGATTTAGCCTACTCTTCTCTCCTTTTGGATTACTCTTTGAATGTGGTCTGCATGGGTCCTAACTTCACTGGTATGAGGGAAAAGTAGGGAGAGAAAATATTTTTGGAATCAAAACTAATTTGAAGAGTAGGCTAAATCTATTCAAGAAACAAGAAAAACAATCTTCTCTGATGCCAAAAGTATAACTGAGGACACAAATATCAGGAAACAGAAATGGAAAGTATATTAGCGCTTATCATGTTTGTTAAACTGAAGGACTTGGGTATTAGCCCAACATATCATGCCATGTATCATTTCTTTTATCTCTTCTGGAATTTTGCATTCAATTTTATAGAAATTTGGTTGGAAATTCTGGGTAGTATTTCTTCTGGTTCTTAAAGCTCTAACCTAGACTGGTCTAAGGCTCTCACTTGGGCATAAGTTGCTGCCATGAAATCTCCTCTCAGCAAGGAGAAGAAAATTGGAATGGTAAGGATCATAGCTGAAGAAGCTGAAGGCATTATCATGGATGAAGGTATGCATGACAACAATGCACCACCTCTTCATACTACTATGTGTACCCAGAATTTCCAGCCAAATTTCTATAAAATTGAATGCAAAAGTCCAGAAGAGATAAAAGAAATGATACATGGCATAATAGGCTGGGCTAATACCCAAGTCTTTCAGTTTAAAAAACATGATAAAGATGTTTCCAACGTCATTACAAATGGTTTTGTTGGAATTCTTAAAGAATGATGGGATGTTGTTCCTACCCAGTAGCAAGACACCATCATTAATGGTGTTAGACAAGGAGTTGATTGTGTTGGCGGTGGAACTGCTAGTTTAATTTCTGACATCATTGTAGAATTCATCGGCACAATTAATGATGAAAAGTTCCTCAACAGGACTGAGTTTTTAAGGGCTCAATTGTGTGATATGACCAAGGTATCTAAATACCAATGTTACATGCAAAAATTATTCTATAATGCTGGCATGCCCTTTGATGCTACAATGAAACTTAGGTATGTAGAATCATATCCTCAGTATTTTATAGATGAATATAAGAAAGCTATGCATGGGGTATTTGAAGAAGATATGACTCTAGGTAGGATCAATTAGATCATCAATGAAACCAATGAATGTCTTTGTCTTGAACGAAAAAATAAAAAGCAAGCTATGTTAGCCCAAAAAGCTTTAGGTGTTAAGTTCTGTACCTTACAATTAGATAAGATTTTTGGTTGTTCTTTGCCAAAGCACCACAAGCACAAAAATCTAAAAAATTCAAAAAGAAGTTCAAAGAAAAAAATAAATGTGTTGACTGTATGACTCGACCACCTACTAGGTCCAAAAGAAAGTTTTTTAGGTGAAATAATTTTTTCCTTAAAAATAAACCCATTGAATGTTTTATTTGCAAAGGAAATCACTAAAGCTGAAATTTCCCTCAGAAAGGACAGAAAGCCAAGGCTAAAGTAAATTTTGTTCATGATAATCATCTTGTTGAAGATGACTATGTTTTAATATCTGATAGTGACAGTTACATTTCAGATATTGAATAACAAGAGTTAAATGTTATAGCTAACCAGCAGACTGATTCATCCTCTGAAGAAGTTTATTCCAATTTTGACTCTAGTTATGATTCATTGCCCTCATTTCAATGCAACATGAATCGGAGCTCGTATGAACATCCATTCATACCTCCTAGTTCTATTATCCTCAAACAAAAGTTGGATCGTGTCAACCTCGCACTAGTCGATTGTCTGCCTCATCTTGTTCATCACCAGTTCTCATTACAGTCTCAAATTTAGGATCTCCAGCTTAAAATTCAAGCCAAGATCTAGCTTGAAAAAACTGAGGACTTGCACCAAGCCCAATGCGCTCAACAGACACACACTCAGCCTTTCCAGCAGCACGAAGATCCATATCATTTTTATCTTCCCCCGGGTAGAGGATGTGGTCGTGGTAGTGACCATAGTTATTCTGGTTGTGGTCATGGTACACTAAGACAAAGCTCCCAACATTTTCCATTTATGTTTCCTAAAGAAAGAGAAGAAAAAGCACTTCAGGTACCAACATCCAATACTGTTCCCACTCCAGGCACACCGGAACACAAATTCTGGAGACAACATCATCTCTCACTCCTTGAAAGAGCAATCCAAAAGGCTATAGAAGAATTTCAAGCTCTACTTCAGGAAGAAGAAATTGATCCCAGTCCAGATAGTGATGAAGAAGCAGTTGAAAGGCTAATCATGGATAAAGCCTATGAACAGTATGAATAAGAACACAATGCAGAGGTAAGTACTGTTAAGAATTCTTGCAATCCTTTTTACAAAATACAACTCTGCATCCCTAACATTAAGCCTTACTCTCTAGATGCCATGATAAACACAGGCACTGAAATTAGCCTGCTCAAAGCCAACGCTATTCCTAGAGATTGTTGGGATACAAAACCTCTTCAAATTAGTTTTGATTCCAAAAAGGTTTTCTCTCCCTACACTGCCCTCATACCAGTGAAGTTAGGACACATGCAGACCACATTAAAAGTACATCAATTTGATCTCCTGCACTATGACATGTTGCTCGGGTCTGATAATCTTAACAACTACATGCCCTATACATCAGTCAAGATGAGATTCGTTTTCCGCAAGGATCAATACCAAGGCTTCAAACCTATTAATCCATTCCTTCTACACTAAATCCTCAAAAAACTTCCAATCTCGACTGGCTTCATAAATCCATATCCCTCAATGCCTCCTCTATTGATGAAAATCATCAATAAGATAAAAATAGAATGCACCTCTGACAATCCTCATGCCTTCATTCACAGAAAAAAGAATTTCTGTCAATTAGAGTTTTAGACTACTAATTCTCCAAAATTCAGAGCACATCACATAGGAATGCCTCCCTCAGAGAGAGCTGAATGCCAAGCAAAAATCAATAACCTGCTTAAAGGTGGATTTATCCAGCCTTCTAAGTCCCCTTGGACTTGTCCTGCTTTCTATGTTAATAAGAGAAGTGAAATAGTTTGAGGAAAAAATAGGTTAGTGGTTAATTTCAAACCACTCAATAAATATATTCTTCCCATACAACATCCTATTCCCAGTAGAGATGATTTGTTAACTCAAATCAGTGGCAGTAAGATCTATAGTAAGTTTGATCTCAAGTCTTGTTTTTGGCAGATCTTCTTGAATAAAGAAGATACATATAAAACAACTTTTAGTATTCCAGGTGCTCAATATGAATGGAAGGTTTTTTCCCTTTGTCCTCAAAACTGCACCCTCCATTTTTCAAAATAAAATGGATCATATCTTTGGTCATCTAGATAAGTTTCTGATCGTATATATAGATGATATTATGATTTTATCGTAGAATACTAAAGATCACATGGAGCATCTCAATAAATTCTATCAAGTTGTGTATGACAATGGTCTCTACCTCAACCCAACAAAAATGGAGACATTCAAGGACTCTATCTAATTTTTGGGTATCACTCTTAAAGATGGTACTATTATGATGCAAGATCATATTGTCTCCAAAATCATCTTATTCCCCGATGAAATACTAGACAAGACTCAAATCCAGAGATTTCTGGGATGTATTAACTATATTGCAGGATTTTACAAGAATGTAGCTGCTGACAGATTACTTCTCAATAAAAGGCTTAGATCCAATGCTTCAGCATGGAATCTAGAAATGACTCAAGTCATCCAGAGAATTAAGAAAAGTTGTCAGAATCTTCCTCCTATGTCTCTTCCAAGGACCAGCCTTAAGATTGTTGAGATAGATGCTTTAGATGAACATTGGGGTGGAGTTCTCAAAGAAAGGTTAATTAATAATGTTGAAAATTTTTGTAGTTATGCTTTAGGATCATTCAAAGGACTAGAGCTCAAATATCACTCTAACCACAAAGAGATCCTCGCTGTAAAGAAAGCCATCCAAGCTTTCTTATTTTTTCTTCAACATGAGAAATTTCTCCTCTGTACTGATTTGTAGCACTTCAAAGGAAGGCTCTATAAAGGTGATCTGACCAACAAAAATACATATGGTCATTTGCAGAGATGGGCACAATGGTTCAATGGTTATGAATTTGATGTCGAACATATCTCTAACAAGAAGAACGCTCTTGCTGACTTTGCAAGCCAAGAATTGCCAACAGCCAAAATAAGTCTAGTTGACATAAGTACTCAATTTTTCATACCTCTCTAGAACTTACATAATCTCACTCCTTTTTTCCAGACGTATGATGAGAATAATAGGTGAATGATTCAGGAAACTATCGAATGGTTATCTGATCACGAAACTATTGATAATGTTCGTAACTATCCTACAACAATGGTTTCTGAAACTTTCTCTGATCCTGATAGTCCACTCCCATATCACAGACGAAATGATCTGCTAAGCTGCTACACACTCAACTGGCCATACTAGTAGTCACGTGACACTGAACCAGAAGGATATCTAGTAGAATGTACTAAGTTTGATCAGATGGTCCATAGGCCCAATACACTATGGAAAATCTATTTTGATTTAGAATGGCCTAAAAATCATCCCTTAGAATTCAATATTTGGGAATCACCTGGTTTTCCGCAATACCTCAAAGTATTTCTTGAAAAATATATGCCATCCAGGATATCCAATGATCCACATTTACAAATGTCTCCTACTAATACCAGGAACATTCTGATTCAAACAAAGAAGACATGGAGTGTTAGAATCAAATATTTCACTATTCACTCCTCTTCTATCTAGCTAGCTCATCCTCAAGGACAATTATGGATGAAAATCTACAAGAAACGTCATCGGGAATTATTACCACCATCACCATCTCAAAGGACACATATTCATCCTACAGATCTTTTTCCCGTGCATCGTATCCAAAGATAACTCAGGGGTCACAATCGACAAGTTGTATACTCCTCCTCATCTGATGAAGATTCTTCATCCTATGGCTATGAATGAAGACCTTTTCTGTGTGTCAGAAAATTTGTGAAGGAAGGACTTAGGATGCATGTAAAGACTTAATCTTTACTGTATGGTGATTGCAATAAGTTCACCACTCTTATCTGGCCATAAGAGTATAAAGATTGTGGGCCTGCTTCTTTTCCTCCTCTTTGGTATTTCTTTAAAGATGATGGGGCAATAGTGGAATATTTCCACTGGCAGAAAAACACTACAGATGGCTATAATGTGTTCCATTATGACACTTTAAGGGACCCTTCTCTTTAATGTATTGGTTGATAATGCTATGATAGTTCACTGTTCTCAGTACTCTACCTTTTACCAGCCTTCTAGGTTTTCCTTAGGTTGCTCCCGGTTTTACTCATGGGAAATATTCTCTTTTCTCTATATATAGAGACGAGGGATTCACTCACTACCATAGAGTTTTGATCGAGATTTCTTCCAAGTCTTATGTTTTAGTTCGTGTCTCTCTAAGTCTAAGATATAGTTCACATTTGTGAAAAGCAGGATAATTGATGGTGGTTACCATAGGGGATACAATCAAGGAGGCAGATACCAAGACATACAACATATGAATTGTTACAAATATGAAAAGATGGACACCTTGCTAGGAATTGCACAGAACCTCATCTATGTGGATTTTTTCATAAGAAGGGACATGATGTGTTCCATTATCTAAAAACCACACAATTTTACAGAAGTGTATCAACAAGATTAGAGGAATTGGCAGCAAAGACTTAGAGGAAGGTATAACACATAACTAGAATCCCTGGGATGAAGCTACAATAGTAAAAGATAATGCTGCAAGGGCCACTACTTTAGGGACTTATACTTCAGTAGAAAGGACTGCAGAAGAGGATAAAAGAGAAGATATAATAGAAAGCTACATAAGAATAAGGGAAACAAAAGGGGGAAAACTTATTAAAGAACCACAGTATAGGGTAGCAGTCACCACTTGAAATGTTATTGTTGATGCATAATCATAACACCCTTGAATGTCTGCATCTTGATGGGTTAAGACTCTCAATGTGATTGCATAACATGGAGATTTTCCCAAAGTGTGAGACTTTTCAATTGGGAAATATATTTGGTTGAAGGCCAGTTCCTATTTCTCTGCTCAGGTGCACACATACAATTTGCAGAGGATCTACTCTAAACCTACTCTAACTTGCCAAGGATACAGGGTTAATAAGATGAAAGAAAATAAACCTAAATTAACAGAGGTGATGCACCGAAGGAATGTTGAATGCCTACTTTGCAATTAAACACAAACCATTAAAAGTGTAATACAACCACCATGCACAGATAACTAGGATTGCAAAGAGAGATCAAGAAGATACAATGAACGTAAGAGAGGGTTGAAATCATCCACAGAGTTATTTTTATTGCTCCAATAATTTGATATAGTAAATTACAATGGCCAAGAGGCACAAACTTGCATTACAGTTTGAAATGGGAGGTTTTAACTCCAAAAATTCACTTGTAGATTAGAGAAGAAGGGAGGGTGCAAGGAAAAATTATCCAACCTTTTAGAAAATTCCCCTCCTTACAATATATAGGAAGAATTAGAGGAGATAGAAGAAATCCAAATTCTTTCTTTAACCACCCCAAAATGCATTAAATTCTCCTACAACAATGATGGGTTCTACTATAAAACCCATGCCTCCATGTACTCTTTCTTGTTGGGCAAGGGAAGTCCATACTTCATTATTGGGGTAGGTGGGAAGCCTAGGACACCTCAAAAATGGATAACTATATTTTTCATTTTTAAGAAGTTAGTCCCACTAACTTAAAGATATCCAGTCGTAGTTGTGTAGTAGATGCCGATAGATTTCCAAAAATTCATTTCTTGTGCAAATCCAAGACCCCAGTCAAAATTTATGGCCATTTGAAGGTTGAGGTGTCATTTTGTAAAAATGGCAGACTGAGAATTCCGAAAGTCCGAAACTCGAAAGCCTGAAAGTTTGATATTTTAGACTTTTAAGTTTTGGAGTTTTAGACATTGAGGGGTGATTTTCATGTTTTGAGGTTTGAGACTTCTGAAACTCCAAAGTCTAAAACCTTGAAACTCTAAAGTCTGAAATTTCAGACTTCAAACGTTTGGGATTTTGGGCTTTTTGCTTGCTGCTTCTTGGCACAATTCCCAAAATTCCCAAAATTGTGAAAGTCTAAATTTTTGGACTTTTAGATTTCAGGATTTGAGACATTTCCACTCCATTTTTGGCATGAATCCCAAGGTCTCTGAAACCCCAAAACCTCAAAATTCTAAATTTTCAGAGTTTCAGAATTCAGGATTTTAGACATTTTCACTGATTTTCCAACCTCATGCATGAGAGTTCCGAAACCATGAAATCTAAAAGTTTGAAATTTCAAACTTTTAGGATTTCAGGTTTTGGACATTTCTTGCCCTTTTTTTGCCCTATTTTTCTCGAACGTGCCAAAAATTTAAAAACTAAAAACATCGATCCTTTCTTCATTGCTTTTACTCTTGAGCTCTGATCTTCTTCAACATTTTCTCATCCATTTATTTTCTGACCCTGCATTTCATTGACAATCCTTCCTGCAACCTGATTTTTGAAATCGGATGTGAGCTTGCATGATCTAACCAACCTCTCCATTTCTCCAATGCAAGTTCATGTTTGATCAATTTTACTTGACGGGTAAAATTGGATAACAGTCACTAAAACCAAGGTAGTCCCAAAGAAAAAGAAAATAATAAGGCTTCCACAAGAACAACATTCTTTAGATAAAGAGGAGTGGAATCCCAAGGAAATTAGGCTAGGACTATAATTAAAAGAAGTAGAAAAGAGTAGAGCATTGATCAAAGAAGCACATGCAAATGAAGAAAGGGAATCAAAATGCTTTAGTAAAGAAGAAGCGATTGCACTAAAGGAATTGGAAAATATGACCATCAATTAGGGTTTAGTAGTAAAAATGAAACAATTGAGAAAATATTTGAATAAGGAGGAGAGGATGCATCATTCCCATTAAATTGAAAGGGGACCCAAAAAGAAAAGAAATGCATTTCACACTCAATGAACATGGTGCAAGTCCACCATCTATCTTGATGTGGATATTTTTGACACCACCATCACCAAGGTTTTATTAGATCTTCGCGGGGATGTTAACATGATATCAAAGTACAAGTGGGAAATGCTTGGAAAACCTACTATGGATCCTGCAAGTACTTTATTGTGTTGGCGGATGGTTCCTATAGACAACCGATAGGAGTATTGAAGAATATCGAGGCGAATTTTATGGGAATCAAAAAGTTGGTGAATTTTGAGGTAGTGGAGAATTTTGCTGAGAACCCTTCTTATAACACCATTCTAGAATTACAGTGGTTTTTAGATTACAATGGCACTTTGATCACAGAAGAAGATGAAGTAACTTTACACTTAGATGGGATATGTGTTCATGTACCCCTACATGATTCATATTAAGAGGAGTGGAATCCCAAGGAAATTACATCGGGACTACAATTAAAAGAAGTAGAAAAGAGTAGAGCATTGATCAAAGAAGCACATGTAAATGAAGAAAGATAAAAAGAACTGATTTAGTGAAGAAGAAGTGATTACATTGAAGGAATTGGAAAATATGACCATCAATTAGGGTTTAGTAGAAAAACTGAAACAATTTAGTAAATATTTGAATAAGGAGGAGAGGATGCATCATGCCCATTGAATTAAAAGGGGACCTAATAAGAAAATAAATGCATTTCGCACTCAACGAACATGGCACAAGTCCGTCATTTATCTAGATGTGGATTATTTTGACACCACCATCACCAAGGTTTTATTAGATTTTGGCGCGGATGTCAACATGATATCCAAGGTGGGAAATTCTTGGAAAACCTACTCTAGATCCCGCAAGGAACTTTATTGGGTTGGAGGATGGGTCCTCTAGACAACCGATAGGAGTATTAAAGAATATTGAGGTGAATTTTATGGGAATAATTTATTTGGGTAATTTTGAGATAGTGGATAATTTTGCTGAGAACCCTTCTTATAACGTCATTTTAGCATTAGAGTGGTTTTTAGAGTACAATGGCACTTTGAGCTCAGAAGGAGAAGTAAATTTACACTCAGATGGGATATTTGTTCACGTACCCCTACATGTTGGGATGAGTGTCGTGTGGATAGAGGAACTATGGCCTAACCTTCAAGAGGACGAATTTGATAAGATACAAGGAGTATATGCACTAAACATATTTTCTAATATTGACAAAGAATTTGATCTAAACCCAGTCGGGCGAGTCGAGCAAAGGAACTTTTCCTTACACAAAAATACTAATTTTTGGGGAAGTTGATTCCTCCATAGTTTGACATCCTATAAATCCAGTAGGGCGAGTTGAGTGAAGGAACCTCTCTCTACACCAGATGCCTAAGTCTTGGTGGTTGATGCCTAACTCAGCTTTCAATTTTTTTGCCAGAATTTTTGAATTTTTTTTTGAAGAAATACAGGAGTCTTCATCAGTTGTTGTCTCAAGCATGAGACAAGGTTTAAGAGGGGGGATAGTTTATGAAGACTCCTGTCAATAACCATTTCTCTCTCTCAAGCACTTTAACTCATGTTTTACCCAAACATGATTAACCGGGGTTAGTCAGGGGTTAGAAGTGGAGTTTTAACATATAAAATATGGGATAGATGAGGTAAAGAGATATTAGGTACACTAAATTGTACTTATCTCCATAACATGACAAGTGACAACATACACTTTCATGTGAGGAAGATTAAAGAGCTTAAAATAGGAACTTGGCAGCTAAAATGAGGTTCCACATGTGACTAGAAGTTATCTCCATAAAGGGGACACATTTTATTTGTCCCACATATCCCCTTGGATATTAGGAAAAGCGAAAAGTGACAAAATGTATTGAAAAATGTGTCAAGGGTACATGCATCATGAGGAGGGGTCTTGATTTTAAGTTGCACATGTTTCTAACACACTAAGTTGTACGTATTAAGTGATGAAAGTGTAAATTCAATAGGGGGAGTGAAATTTTGTGTCCCCACTATCACTTTGAAAGATAGGAAAAGGTAAAAGAGATAAGAGAGGTTCAAAAGTGTGCTTAATCTTGAAAACTACTCTGATGTCATCCCGCCAACGTGAAACTAAAACATAGAGAGTGCTTTTTCTTCCCCAAGAGGAAGACATGGAGTTCAGAGGGTTAAACCTTATACAATTTTGACTCAAAAAGATTGATGAGCTCATTCTAACCATTTACAAGAGCCAATTCTGATTTCAATTTTATATTCATGCCCAATCACTCTTTTGGCACAAAGGGGATGCTACAATGATTTAGATTATCATGGAATATTGTGAAGACTTGGACCAAAAATGATGTGTCTACCATGTGGAAAAATCCAATATATTTCCATTAAACATTTTTTTATCTTCAAAATCCTTAAAGAACTCCCAAAATATTTAGAACAAGTCCACTTTCTCTATTGAATATGTCATTCCCTACACCTGCAATGACTCTATTTTACTTAAATGACTCCGGAATACATATCACACCATATAATTCTTCAAAATTTACCTAGATATATTCAAAACTCATATGATTAACCCACATATTGGTGGTTCCCTTACAATCATCCTCTAGAGGGTATTCCTTTGTTGTAAAATGGCCAAAATAACACTTTTTTTTGCCTCTGGGAACTACTCCACATTAGATCTCAAGAAATTCATGTGTCAAAATCGATGTAATTACAAACACATGAAACAAACTTGAAAACCACATTAGTACATTGTTCTCAATTATAATGAGGATTAAACATTTGATATGTTGGTTAGAAGAAGGGTTTAAAATTACCAAAGGAAGGAATTTTCAAGAGGGTACTTGGTAGTCTTGACCAAATTTTTAAATTTTTCATGCTAGACATTTAACATGAAAATAGATATCTCTAACTTAGGGACATAGATAGTAAGGGATAATGAAGGAATTTAGGAATCTCATGGGGAGTAGACCAGTGTCTTATCTATTAGGAAATAGAGTCATCACTTTTCCAACTAGTAAAAACAACAAACACAACTAAGGGAAAATAAAAAAAAACACATGATGGAAAAGGAAAAAAACCAAGGAAAAATAAAAAAAACCTAGCTCACACATCTACATGTGGGAAAGAACCCAATTTCAGTGTATTACTTGTTATTTTTTGAACTTACTCATGTATGGATAAAACTAAATGGATTTTCTCTATACATCCATTGAATGATTTAATAAAATATGATCCTTTTCTCAACTATTTGAGAAAACCAGTTGTTATAGGAGGTCTCCATCTTCTTGAGAAAGAAAAAATTGTGTGTTTATTCTTAAAAAATTATATATGAATCTTATTATAGGTGGGGATCCACATGATCAACCCATTACCATTGTTACTCTAAAATTCAGGTTCTTCTGCCAATCAATTTCTAAATTTACCTACGCTTAAGGATGTTCATTTTTCACTACAACACTACTGTAAGGTAAATTAATAGTCTTACCAAGTTTTTCATGTTCACAATTAGGTCTGTGTTCTCTCATGGGAATTTGTTTTTTTTTGGTCAAACTTCATATGACAATTATCTCCATGAACTGATTATGGCTATTACATTTTCATCATTTTCATAGGATTCTTGATGTTTCACATTTACCGATTCTTCCAAATGTTTTTTTCTCTTGATTGGTATGGTGGGATATGATCAATCCATATGTATCTCTCCACCAACATCTTAACATAAAATCCTACTCAATAACATCTCGTATGAAGCTAGGATGTATGTTATAAGTATGTTTATCTTGACCTTATTTTTAGGGAAGTCCACCAATGTCACTTAAACATCTTCATCTTGACCAATGAGAGGTACTTATTTGTCTCCATGGAGTAACATTTTCTATTAGTAGGAATGAAGGTGATACCAAGACCTTTTGCCACTATTATGGGCATGATATTGTTACAAGCACTAAAGTCAATGCTATAATTACTCAACTTGTACCCATTGACTAACTAAGAGAGATAAAAAGTATTAATTTTTTGATAAGTAGAAGATGTGTGAGAAAGAAGATTATAAGGAGTGACACAAGGAGTGGGAAGTGGTTATTTTACAATGGAACTACTTGAATTAGACCATGAACTACTTTCTTTGATAGGATGGATAAGTTTATCAAATTGCTTAAGATGAGTTCTTATATGATCATCTTCAAAAATTTGGTTTTTTTCCTTCTTTACATGATTGATATTGTCAAAGAATGAAGAGGTGGACTCTTGGGGAACAATGATATTGTTGGAAAGTGGAGGAATTACATTCATATAAGTAGAAGTAGAAACTAATTTGACTATAGAAGAAGAAAGACACTTACCCAAAGAAGTAGATATAACTTTAGTTGAGGTGTTCTCAAGCTTATTTATAGCTAACTCCAAGGAAGTTGAATGAAATGATCCTCTCTTTTTTATTTTTTTATAGAGTATCTGTTGGTGCTCAATTTGGTCTCGCCCTGTTTGTCCTCGAAATTCTATAGTTTGCAGGCTTTGTCGTGTTTTCTATCTCCCCATATTGATGCATGAAAAATATTTCCTCCATCTAGTTGCCATGATTAGTACCTTCCTTTGGTCAAGGATCAATTTAAACCCAGATTTTGTTTTCTATTCCTCTGTCCATGAGAAAGATTTGTAACTTGGGTGAAAAATCAAGTTTTTTACCTTTCCTTCCATTTTCCATAGTCACATTTTGTTGTCCCTATCATTTTTGTCCTAAATACCTATGGAGATGTGATTGTATGTGTCTTGGAGGGTCATATTTGGGCCTTATATTAGTTCCAAAATCTCTGTCCTTGAAGAAGGATTCATTTCCGGGTGTAAATGGTGATTTTCCTTTTCCTGGTTAAATTCATATCTCAACATCTATGGAAAAGTGTCCCTAAGGCCCATTTCAAACTCAAATATTGTCCACGTGGAGGACTGGTGCTCATTTGAGGATCCACCTTAGGGTCTCACCTTAACAATTGCACCGGGGAGACACGTGGAGGCTCCCACTACCTTTCCCAGACTTAGAAATTTTTTCCATGTGACCGGTATAGCTTTGGCGGACCATGAACATGTGGAGGGTAGGTGCTTATTTGAGGATCTACCTCAAGGTCCCACCTTAACAATTGTGACAGGGAGACATGTGGAGGCTTCCCCCGTCTCTGCTCTATACTTAAACTTTTCAAAGAAATTTTCTAAGGCTTGAGACACGTGGAGGGACAATGCTTGTTTGGGGACTGACCCCTAAATTTTATTTTGAAGAAGTGCCAGAAGGAAACGTGGTGATTCCACGCTTGTTTGGGGTCTCTGATTTTGGGCACTATCTCAAAGTTGCACCAAGGAGACACGTGGAGGCTTCCACTAGATCCTCCCTATACTTAAACTTTTCAAAAAAAATTCTAAGACCTGGGACACATGGAGGGACTGTGCCTATTTGGGAACCAGCCCCTAAATTTTATTTTGAAGAAGTGCCAGGAGGACACTTGAAGGCTTCCACTCACTATGCCTTTGCTTGGACTTTTCAACGACCAAGGAAAACTGTATCGGACCCTAGACACATGGCGCCTTCTGCTGATTCTTCAAATTTTTAACAACTTTGCCAGACTGAGATATGTGGTGATCCCGTGTTTGTTCAGGGTCTCCATTTTGAGGACCATACCAAAGGTGCGCCAAGGTGACATGTAGAGGCTTCCACTAGCTCCTTTTTTACTGAGACATTTTCAAATGCCAAAAGGCATTTTTCTTGGGCCCAGGGCATGTGGAAGGCCCACGCTTGTTTGGAAACTTGCCCCTATACTTCTACTTTGCAGTTGTGCCAAGGAAACGTGTGGACGACTATGATATAAAGTAGAAAAGGGGCATAATCAATGGTTGTTGTGCATTTCACATGTTTTTCCTCCATTTTTGCTCCAAGACTCATGGAGATGCGAATACGCACTATTTTTCATCATTTTTTGATGAAATTCCTTGTCGTTTTTGTCTGCAAGGTGCCGTTGAATGGATTTGAAACTTAATTTATGAGTCCAAGGATTGTTAAGATCAATATTTTGAAGTCGGAGTTGCTCAAGCACTTTCAAAAACATGAATTACCAGAGAAGATGGATGCGGGGCAGAATTACAAAGGAAAAAGAGGGAAAAGGATGAAATGATGAAGGTTGTAGGTGCAAAAGATGAAAAAGGTGTTGTCTCGAGAGTGAAAAAGGATTACTTGTTAGATCCAGCTATGCAGAGCCTCCAGAGAATGATTAAAATGGAGATTTCTAGCATGACATAATCCGAATGATTAGAATGATTAGCCAAAACGTTATGGCATGACATCCTAGTCATTAGTCAAGGTCTGGGAAATGTGATCAATTCATGATTTGTCCACCTGACAACTTTTAGGCATGAATTTGTTAAATATCACTTTCTGAGGAAAATTGGTAACAAGCAAAGGTCCCTTGAATATTCTTATTTTTGAGGGGAAAATTTGGGCAAGAGAAATGTATAAATGCAATGAGATCACTCTTGCAAAAGGTCAAGGGTAGAATTATTAAGAGAAAATTTTAGAAAATTCATCTTCTTGAGAGACCAATCCGAGATAACCTATTAATTTCCTGTGTTAGATTTTCTATCATGTCAAGTTGGTTGCAGATGTATAGCCATTGATGAGCACTGAGATTGCTCTGGAATCTTTCCCCTGCTACTAACTCTAATCAAATTCAAATTAATTTGTGTCAATCTTGGAGAAATTAGTGTCTGCTTTGTTTCAAAATGTTTGCAAGTAGTTTTCTTGTTCCTATTGCAGTCTTACATTGAAATCTTTGTGAAATCACACAGGATCTCATCCTTGTGACAGTTTAGTGACATTTGCAATTTCATTGTTTAAAGAGCCTTCATCTTGTGATGAGATAAACAAATTTGAAATAAATTCACTGTCATTTGTTGATAAATATTGTTTGTAAGTCTTTGGGTGTACCTTAGGCATGATTGATAAGAGATTTTGGTGTTTAATTGAGTCTTTTCACTTGAGTCTTCATGTTAGAGTCTCAAAGATTGTGTGAAAATGTGCTGATTTGGGCCTCCATTGAAGCACACCTTCTGGTTGAAGGAATGTCTTAACTATTCTAAATATTTCTGTTATTAAGTTGTACATTGTTTGTGAAGTCCCTCACAGATATGGTATAATCAACTTTATCCTACTTAATCTCCCACCAAAATTATTCAAAAACCATGAATCCATCTTGAACTACCCTTGTTTGCACTATATATCTACAAAGGAACAAAATATATTTACTAAAGTATGCAGAACAATCAGGATTTAATAATGTCTTCAGTAACCTTATCCTTGTGTTGAAAGTATCTCCATCTTTTAGAAGTGACAACTCTTTAGAGTTAAACTATGGAGTATTGACGGTATTTTCCCAAGGTTTTATTCATAAAATTCATGCAAAAGAAGGATTTATCCATCTCCTTCATAAAACAAAGGTTACACTACGAGTCCTCTCACCCTGGTTGAAAGGCATGACCTAAAGTAGTGAGGATAGGTCAAATCCTCTTAAAGGTGCTATCCATCTCTCCACAAATCTGAGTAACAAAGGGCCAGTTCTATCACATCCCTGGCTACAAAACAACACACATAATGATCTATCTGTCTCTAAGCTCCATGTTGAATTTGTGATGCTACTCAGCTTGAAAGGGAGAACAAATTTAGATACCAACACTAGTGGCACCATTGCTGAGGATTGTTTGAGCTCCAAGATTTATTTATGCAGAAACAACACTAGTGACACCATTTCTGGGGACTATTTGAATAAAGGTATACATGTACAGACCTTGGTAATACTTCTTACATGTGCTAAGTGCTAATACATTGCTGAAACATCATTCTCTATTCAGATTTGTAAGAATTGTTCAAAGTTGTAAGTTCTGAGTGCAATAGTATCCATTTGAAGATTAGAGTGCTTTACTTAGGGAACAAGGGAAAATGATTTTTTGTGTGCTTATGAGAAAGTGAACACTACATAAGTGTAAAGTTTTTAAATCAGCCATTGAATCCTCTTTTTCTTCATCATTTATGGAGTATTCATAGTAGCTAATGCTAACATCTCCAATTTCTTAAACTTCTATGGAATCTTCTTTTTCTTTGTGAGATTCAGAAGATACATTAATAGGTGGAGCTTCCAAGGTAAGGCTTAGGGGTGCTCCAACAATATGACATTGATTTTAAAAATTCTTCCTAAGTACCTCCTTACATACGATACTTTGATAAAGTTGATTTTTTTAGATTACATACGATACTTTGATAAAGTTGATTTTTTCAGAGTTATCATCTCATTAGCCAATTTTTTAAAAAGTGGATCAATAGTCTTAAAAATACAACTTTGACCTTTCACATCGATTGATCCTTTCTTTATATTACCAGACTTGATAAGACCATCCTCTACCTCCACTGTAATGTCTTGAGCTTCATCTAAGGTATATGCTTGGGTTCTCTTCAAGATGAATCTAACTTATAACATCTGATCATTTATGAAGAAACTATTATAAATTTTTAGTCAAACGATAATCACCAGTAGGAATATTATTATTCAACTTATTAATTTTTGCCATAAATAATCTCATGCATTCTTACAATTCTTTCTTCATTTGAGCATTGAGAAATAAGGGCATGGGCATTTTATGATGACTTGAACTGTGATTCAAATATAATTTTCATATCTTCCCAATCAGTGATTGAATGCGATGGAAAATATTAGAACCATTCCGCAGTGGTATGGTGTAACAATTCCATGAATATCCAAATAACATATTTATGTTCCACTCCAATAATGCCACATGCTATGAAAAATGTTGTAATATGCTCATATAGATATTGCTTTCCATATCCATAATATTTGGAAAAACTATTTCTCGATGCTCTAGGTAGTTTGTGAAGTGGAGAAGTCAAAGAGAATGGACTAGTGCTTTATCCCCAAGCTATTAGCATAACTATCTCTAGAGGAAGAGTGTTTAGTGGTGGTAGAGAAATGGGAAATGCACTAATACTAGAAAAAGGATCTTCAAATGAATTCTCAAGAGCTTGTCTTAGAATCTATATAGGAGCGAGCATCAATTCAACCAGTTCTTATGGTTTGAATAAAGGATTATGAAAGACTAAAATTCCCCTTGATTAGTTTTATCTAGTTTATATTCTATCGTCTAGTTTGTAAATGATTTTTCAATGAGAAAAATGAAAATTTACAGCTTGGAAAATGAAAGGTTTCTTGCAGAAATTAACAGTGAATTTTCTAGCAACAAGTTCCATATTTTTGAGTTTTGTATGTCCTAAATTTTAATGATTTTGGGATATTTGATTTTTTAATTTTTTGTGTATCATTATATAGCATAGGAAAACTAAATATGTCCCCTAACGGGTGTCAAAAAATATTGGAAAAATAATGTTTCACAAGGGAAAATTAGTGGTATTAAACAACAGTAATGGGTCTAGGCCCCTCCTCTTGGAAATGGGGAGGCTCCCATTTATTGAATGTAGGAAAATTAAAAACCTTTGGTGGCCATTAGGATGGGGATAACACATGAATACTCTACTAAACTTGTGGAAAATTTTGTTTATTGAGTACAATGGTGGAGTTTTCTTGGGAAGAGGTGAAGGGGAGATAAGAATATAGGGAGAAAGGGTTAAGGTGGTGAGTAGGAACTTGCAAAACTCACTAACATTAAATACAGTAGGTACACATCCAATATGAAGAAACCAACCATGTAAATAGTAACATAAATAATAAATTAGAGACATAAAATTTAGTTAATTTACTCAAAGATACAAAGCTTTTTTATTGGTTATCTAAGATTGCAATTCTTATAAAGTTGAAATTAGGAAGTGGAAGAACATAGACAACAAATTAGAAGAAATGGATTCTTGATTGTAGCAAGAGAAAAAGCTATCCACCCCTTGTAATGGAGAAGCCATAGCAATTTATATCTTTACAATAATGCCTCTTCATCTCTCCCATGGTGAATTTTCATCTTTGCACCTCCTATGAACTTTCATATTATCTTATGAATGAAATTTAGTCCTTTTCTTATTTATTAAAAATGAAATTTTATAATGAAAATTGAAAGGTCAATTAAGTGAATAAGATAAAAAAATCCATAAAGTACATTATCACTAAAGAATTAGAATGTAGAGAGAGGAGGAAGAGAGAGAAAAAACAAGAAGTGACAATCCGGAGATGAGGAACCTTTTAATCATGAGGAGCTTACTTATAACTGACACTATGGGAATTCACCAAAAATGAAGTTCTTTCCTTTGACTTTATTAATGTACCAAGATATGATGAGTGTAACCTCCCTTTTTGGTAGGATGAGAACATACTCCAAAATATTGATCAAGTGATAGGACACCACCATGAGATCCACACAATGTGAACCTGAGATAATTTCATGCATAACCCAATCATGATGATCCCCTTATGAAATAAATAGTATGAATTGAACCATCTAGTATCTGGCATCTCAACATGAATTTTATAATTCACCTCAAGACTAAGTTTTAAGGGGTTTTGAAGGCTTCCTTTCCTTCTCGAGCCATGAAAAAGCTGTTAAACCTTGAAAACATGACACTACCAACTCTAAAAAAAACCACTTGAGAAAATATCTCCCTCTACATCTACATAGAGTTCACTCAACATCCTTGTTTTCAAGTCTTACAAATTGGTGTATCAATGTTTAACTTTCTCTAGCATTGCTTTGGTCCTTCTTAGTACTCTTGATGTGATATAATAAATTGTACTCAAGGTTGATCAAACTTCTTGATTGTCCAAAAAACATAGACTTAACCTTACAAACCATTATTACCTACTTGAAAGACAAATACACTTACATTACAATACTCACACTTAACACATCTAACACACATACAATTCACCTAAACTAATGAATGGAAAGACCTAATAAAGAATAATTGACCATTAGGTCAAAGATCCCTCATAGGCATGCCAAGTGACTTGAAGCCATGTTCTATAAGAAATGAGGTGAGATTCCACTATACACATGGCTGATACTACACCAACTACTGATCAAGGACCCCATTATGCGACTACAACATAATATTGAAATTGCAAATGAGGTTACTTTACAAGAAATAGTGCTTTTAAACCTGCTATAACCATAAATAGGTCTATTGAAAGGCTAAAAAAAAAGAAAATTCATATGTTAGTATTGAATTCTATTAGAGACTCATTCAGGTAGATAGAAATTATTATCATAGACCTCCTACAACTCTTTGTTCACTCCGTAAGTTCCCAAACACCATTCAAACATGTAATGTAGCAGGAAACTGGAATTTTTTTAGCTTAGATAGCTAGGGTTTGATGTAAGTGATATCTTGCAATAAAATTTATCTTTTCACACTTAAGGGAAGATAAAATACATTAAGAACACAAGGATTCCAAAATTTTATGAATTTTGACCGTATAGGTTTTGAGATCTATGAAGCCCTAGTTTGAGGGAAGTGGGTGAAAATATCTATCTATAGGCTATGCATGGGCATGTCAAGACCTAAATAAATTTTTATGGACTTATCTTATCCCCCTTCAACTGTCCAAACCTTCACAGTCAAGGTATAATGCTACAGGTGGAGACTGTACACTTCTAACTTACTGTCTGGACTATAAGTCAGTATTATGCACAAGGAAAAATAGTCTACAAAGTGTAAGAAACATGTAAATAAATCACTGTAAGCTCTGAGAATACTTTATTCACTTTCAAGCTATCATATTACAACTTATTTCTCAAGAGTTATTGAGGAATTTGTCAAATTCCCAAATCTGCACATTCTAAGCACCTTTCCAAGTATCTCTCAACCATACCCTAGAATTTCTCAACCACGCCCTAGGGTTAGAAAATAGTTCAAACTGGCCTTATTTGATGGATTTGACTTGGACCCACATTGAGAATGGATCTTCAAGTTTATCTTAGCACATTTTTGGCCTTCATACACAATAGGCCTTATTTTAGGAATTTACAAACACACACACAAATTTGAAAATTCAAACTATACAAATTGGAGGGAAGTGACATTAAAACTCCTAGAATCCACAAAAAACATGACACAACCATGAAAAAACTATGAAAACCTCATGATGCTCATGTATCATTCTACCCATGAGAAAAAGAAACCTTCTTCATAGTGTGTTGTCCTTTATCAACTCTGCCACACTTGTACCTAACTTGAGAAGATCAATTTCAATCACCCATGATGCATCCTAAGATGGTAAATTCTTCCATTTTATGAAGTACTAGTAATACACCTTGTCTCTAATCTTATTAAGATTTTGTTTTTCCAAAATAACATCCTTTTCCTTTGGTACCTACTTAGGCATTTGTAGTTCCCATTGAAAAACCTCTTCATTCTTTGTTTCAGGTCTATCTACAGCCTCCTCCTCACCTTTGTATGCATATAGGTCTGTAACATGTAATATTTGTAGTTCCCACTGAAAAACCTCTTCATTCTTTGTTTCAGGTCTATCTACAACCTCCTTCTCACGGCAACTCTATTTCATATGTATTATTGGAAAACTTTCTCAATATCTTACATGGACTAATTTTTTTTACTTTTAACTTGTTATACACCTTATTAGGAAATATTTATTTTCTGAGGTGGGAAAGAACAAGGTATTCCACACTGAAATTCACTTATTTTATTTTTTAATACTCTCTCTACTTGTATTTTATGGCATTCCCTTTAATATTTTTCTTTTCTTGTTCATGTAAGTTTTTCATTGCCTTGGTAAACTCTTCTACATATGCACTTCTTGTCTACATTTCTCCTAAGTCTCTCAGCTCATAGAATCCCCTGGGTTGTATTCTATACAAAATTTTGAAGGGACTCATCCTTGTGCTTCTATTAGGAGAGTCATTTTATGCAAATTCTCCCTATGCAAGTGCAAGATCCCATTGTTTTGGGTGCATGCTCACTAGGCTCTTTAGAATGTTTCCTAAGATCCTATAAACAACTTCAGTCTCACCATAATTCTGAGGATGGTAGACTGAGATGAAGCTCAAATATGTTCCCAAATTATTCCATATGGTCCTCTAAAAATTCCAAAAAAACTTTGTATCTCTGTCTAAAACTATGCTTCTTGATAAACCATACAACCTTACAATTTATTGAAAGAACAAATTGGTTATATGTGTTATATCACTTGTATTTCTACATGGGATAAAGTGAGCCATTTTTGTGAATATTCCAACTATAAAAAATTATAGAATCATGACCTTTCTATGTCTTTGGAAAACCAAGTACAAAATCAATGCCTATGGAATTCCAAGGTCTACTAGGAATGGGTAGTGGCTGATATAGTCCATCATTTTGACTATTTCCCTTGCTATACTAACATACTTTGTATTTTTCAAAAAAATTCTTGATCATTATCCATCCTTGGCCAATAGTAATGATTTCCCTATTTTTCCAATGTCTTATTCTACCCAAAGTTTCCTACTAAGCTTCCACTATTCTTCACTTTCAACAAATTCTCCCTCATGGAGCTCCTTGGAATAAAACGTTGGCTGCCCTTGAATAGAAGGCCTCCCTAAATCATGTATTCTAGCTAAGGACTTCTATCTCCCATGATTGGATTCCTGCAAGAATTGTATGCCTCCTTGAAGTTTGCATCATCTTCATACATCTCTTTCAATTTTTTAAAGCCTCTGATGTTCACTTGAGACTCCTGCAAAACCAAAAATCTCATGCTCAAAGAATATGTAACCTTGTTAGTTTGACCATTTTTATGTTTTATGGTAAACGTAAATCCTTGCAAAAATTTAACCCAATTAACATGATTTTGACTTATCATGTTCTGATTACTAATAAATTGTAATGCATAGTTATCAGTGAAAAAGAAAAACACCTTAGGCATAAGGTAATTCCTCCATTGGGAGCAAGCAATGATCCCAAATTAGTAAATATGGGTAAGTGTTGTTCAAAGACAGAAAGAGAAGCTTTTACAAATCCTATTAAGAAATATATGGATGTTGCTTGGTCTTACTAGGATCTAAAGACCTATCAGCCTGCAGAAGTACAACACTATATCCCATTAAAGCAAGAATAGAAGCCTTTCAAGCAGAAGATGTAGTGGAATAACCCTACTATTTCAGGGACTATCTTTACAGAAATCTAGAAGCTGTTAGATGCAAAGATGATTTATTCTATACATCACTATGAATGGTTAGCCAACATAGTTCTTGTGAGAAAGAAGAGCGGTAAGATTAGGTTGTGCGTTGATTTTTGCAACCTCAATCAAGCATCATTGAAAGAGAATTACCCCATCCCCATCATGGACCACACTCTGCAGGTCATTACTAGATTTGAAATATTATCCATGCTTGATGGTTTTTCAAGATATAATCAGGTCAAGGTGGCTAAGGAGGATCAATATAAAATGACATTCATTACACCTTGGGGAAATTTTTCTTATCAGAAAATGTCTTTCGGTTTGATCAATGCTGGAGCTATGTATCAAAGAGCTATGGATTTATCATTAGCTCATCTCAAGGATAAGAGCATAGTAGTATACTTGGATGATCTGATAATATTTTCCAAGGAAAGAAGCAAGCACATCTCAGATCTGGAAGATGTCTTCATCTAATGCCACAAACATGGTATTTCTCTGAACCTTAAGAAATATATTTTTACTGTAACAGAAGGGAAACTACTAGGGCATATTGTCTCAAAGGAAGGAACCAAGATAGATCCCGAGCATGTCAAATCTATTCTGACTTTACCATTGCCAACATCCAAAAAGGGAGTTCACTCTTTCTTTGGTAAGGTAAATTTTCTCAGAAGATTCATCCCTAACTTTGATGAATTAACACGTCATATCTCAAATATGATGAATAACACACATGATTTCAAATGGAGTAGCGAAGGGAAGGAAACATTTGAGAAAATTAAAGAGGCCTTGTCAAAATCTCTAGTCTTGGTTTCATTGGACTTTAGTAAAGAATTCATTCTTTACTTTTATTCCTCCGAACACACCATGTTAGCAATCTTGATGCAGAAAAATCAAGAGGATGTAGAAGCCCCAATTGCTTTCATGAGCATTCCTTTAAAAGCTTACGAGTTGAAATATACTCCCATGGAAAAACATGCTTATTTAGTGGTAAAAGAATGTAAGAAATTCATGTACTATATTCTTTCCTCACATACTGTGGTCTTGGATCCAGATACAACAGTAAAATCTGTTCTCACCCAGCAAGAACTAGGGGTACTAAGAGGCATGTGGGTGATGAAAGTGCATGAATATGTCTTGAATATGAAACCCACAAAGTTAGTTTGAGGGTGGGGTTTGTGTGAATTAATGACTGAGTTGAAGATAAAAAATCTAGAAGAGGGTGAAAGTTTGCCCATGGTTCTTTTCATAGATCTGGTGAATGAATGGTATAGTAACATTGCCTTTTTCTTAACTTATGGAGAATTCCCAGATCACCTTTCTCGTAAGGAGAAATGTACGATTAAAATGAGGTCCAAGGACTTTGTTATTTGGGATAACGGTTTATATAAAAGAGGTATTGACGGGTTATTTCTCAGATGTGTAGATAAATCTCAACAGGATCAAATTTTAAAACAGTTTTATAATTTTGCTTATGGTGGTCATTTCTCATCCTGAGTGACAACTCACAAGATCCTTTAAGAAAGGTATTACTGGCCCACACTTTTCTAGGATACTGCAGAGTGGCTATCTAGATGTCAAGCCTGTCAACACTTTGTTAGACACATAAAATTGTCCGCATTACCATTAAAACCAGTTATAATTGAGGAGCTTTTCCAATAGTGGGGCATGGATTTTATTGATATGCTCAACCCAAATTCTAGAGTCGGTCATCATTACATCCTGACAGCTATCGATTATTTCAATTAGTGGGTAGAAGCCATTCCTGTGAAGAATGCAACTTCTGCGGAGGTGTGTAGTTTTATAAAGGACAATATTGTTATTAGGTTTACTGTGCCTAGTAAAATAGTAGAAAATGGGTAAGTGCACCAAGTTGGGGGACAATTAAGTGGACATCAAATCCTGAATTTTACATTAAAAACAGCAAAACATCAAATTTAGTCTTCCGCGGACTTGAACCATGCCGAAAAGTAAAAAATATGTCATAAAAATGGTACCATTGCATAGGGGAGACTATTAGCTTTGTATAAATACTAATTTTAAAGTGAATAGAAGAGGATACATATCATTTTTTAATTTTTTACTAATAGTAGGTCTTTAAGACACTTTTTTCTGTGAATTTTTATGTCTACGTTTAAGACTATAAAATTTGTTTCACTTATCATAATTTGATAAAACTTATACCATCCCAACTGTGGTGGAATTATATACATGTTCAAAAAAAAATTTATTTGATTTCAATATTTTTTGATGAAGTTATGGCGGGAAAACGGAAAGTGCTCTGTTTTCTTTATGTTTTCATACCACTTTCACGGAAAAAATCATAATAAAATAAAATATTACTCAAAAAAATACAAAATAAAATCCATCCCAAGATAGATAGTGGCATATAAATTTTCACCAAAGGAAAAATATATATATCAATTTTTGGTCATCCAAATTGTGGGCAAACGGACTATAATCTTATCGGCGTTTTTAAAAAAAAATACCAAGTCATTGAATTTTGAGTGTTTAATATAGCTAATCTTGTCCATTTTTTACAAAAATTAGTATTTTAGAAACTATATTCTGGATGCTATGATTCATATTTATATAATTTTGTCTAATTTTGAGTGTATTTATTGCTAATAATCCCTACAAGTTGATATTATGTTGTTATTTGCAATATGATGTCCACGGATGACCCTATATTTGTCCATCAACTTCCTGCACTTACCCAAATAACACTCCTAATTTTTATTCTGAGGAGATGGTTGAGTTTTGATACACTCATGGAATTCAGTTGGTACATTCTTCCAAAATGGCTAGGCTAAATCAAGTAATAAGAATCTAGTGACTATCATGCAAAAATTAGTGACTGAAAATCAAAGGACTTGGCACAAAAAATTGTTCAATGCACTGTGGCCAGATAGGATTAGACCAAAGAAAGCTATAGGCATGTCCCCTTTCTAGCTGTTATATGGGAGAGATGCAGAATTTCCTCTTACCTTGGAATTGCCTGCTTTACAACTTTCTAAAGCTTTGGAGGATGTCACATTCACCAATGTCATTAAAAAAAGAATAATGTATCTGACTAAATTGTAAGAAGTACAAGTTCAAGTTCCCGACAGATTGTTAGAATATCAAAGGAAGGTGAAGGTGATCTTTAAAAAAAAGGCTAGAGAAATAAAGTTTGAGATCGGTGACTGGGTCCTTTTATGGGACAAACGACGAGAAACAAAAGGCATGCACGAGAAGTTTGATTCATTTTGGAAAGGGCATTTTGTGATCAAGAAGATTTCTGGGACAGATATCTTCATTTTTGCTCATGAGGATGGGATTGAACTACCGTTTCCTTTCAATAGGCAACACTTGAAGCTTTTCTGGATCTAAAAAGTGTAGGGTAAAACCTGTATGTATATAAATAAAATTTGTTTGTTTTTAATTATTTTTCAGTGTTATGTTGTTTTTGTTTGCTTGACCCTGAGCACAATGGAAAAGATACAAAACCAAAGATTCTAGGATCTCATCCTTACTCTTGTATTTTTGATAGGGGAAAATATTTCCTCAGACGGAGCCGACTGGTATCCCCAGATTTCACCCTAAAATATGGAACTACCCATTTGAAAAAAAATTGTTCTTTTAAAATAGTGGGTCTTTTTGTGATTTTTATTGCCAAAAGATGTCTATATTATGTTAGGATATTCCTAGTGAATCATATGAGCCAATTTCGACAAATACCCAGATGCTCAAAATCATTTTATCCCTCTGCCAAGTTTTTTCTACAGGAAATTTTTATTTAATTTTTTATTGAATAAATAATGCCCTATTTGAAGTAAATTGTGCCCCGGTTAAATCTTGTTGAAGTTTTTCATGCTAGTATTCACTCATCTCATTAGGGTTTTCACTAAGAATGAATTTAGGGAATTATCTGCAACTTTTGGCAATGTTTTTTGCTTTTATTTATTTCTTTTGCATTTTTCTCCGGTTTTCTCCATTGTTTCTCTATGAAATTCCCCTAGGTCAATTCCTTCACCAGTATCATCTGTTTAATTTCCTGAAGCATTTAGAGATCATCTACCAACACAGTACCAGAAGGAATCAACCTCAAAATGCAAGCTTCTGACCAAAAAAGATGAATTCATGCACAAAAGCCTCTCCCTGACAAGTCACATTTTTTGGAATTAATGAGTGTAAGTTGCTATGAGATTTTTAGTAGTGGCAGGCAGGAGGGAATTTCTTACCTGCCTTACAGGGTACTTTTTCCCATGAATTCAAAGTCACTTAAGCTACGATGGGAAGATTAGAGGTGACAGGCAGGTGGAAATTTCTTACTTGCCTTGCAAGGTGAAAATTCCCATTATAAAATAAAGAAAAAATACTTAAAGCACCGATGGGAATTTTTTGCTTGCTTGACAGGCTAACATTTCCCACCAAAGAGGTTTATTCACCCATACAAGTCACACTTTATTAAAGGGGGCTAATTTTAATGCAAGTCACACTTTTTGGGAGATATTTTAATTTAATAATGGGAATTTTGGAAGTGGCAAACAAACGGGAATTTCTTACCTGTCTTGCAGGTGTAAAAATACCCATTATAGAAGTCAAACAACTTAAGTGAAAGAAGGGATTTTTGGAGCTGCAGTGCAGGGTAAATAATCCCATCAAAGTTGACTTCTTATATTTAGAAATCAGCCTTGTCAAAAAGTGTGACCCATTTGGGCATTAAACAATGCTTGTAATGGTATTTATTAATAGCTTTTCTGCCTAATTTTGGCACCATGGATGAATAGAGATTAAAAGCAAGAACTCAAGCCAAATAAAACTGAATGATGCATGCTAAAAATAAATAAAATAAATTTATTTAATGGCAACTAGCAGCATGTAAAATTGGACGCCCAATTTGGGTGAATAAACATGTTTGTTTATTAATTAATTACCAGGAATAGGATGTAAAATTATTAGAAATAGAATGCTGAGGGTTATATAAGCATGGGCTGCCATAATGAAGAATCAATTAATTATTTTTGATAAGGATTGCAGCCTGAACAGTTTTGGCGCCAAAGAAAGGAGGATTTGTGCATCTGGAGGTGTTTTTCATTGCTGGGAAGCTTCAAGGTTTGGCGCCTAGGGTTGGAATGACTTGATTTATGCTATGATAATTATCTACATGTTTCTATAAGTTCCCAAGTGAATTTAAAAATATTTATGCTTTCTTTACATGCAAGCAAAGCCTCACATTTTAGGGCAGCAGGGTCCATATGCAGATTTTTGGTGACAGAAATCAGGCATTCATGCTTTGGACTTCATATTTGTCTGAAATAATTGTAGATATTTATTACAAGTGTTTATACAGGTGAAAGGGAGTTTGAATCAATGTTAGGTACATTGAATATATCTTCTGAATATGAATAAATTTCTAGATCTGCAAAAATTGATCCAGTTATAAAGAATTTCGGCAGGATTAAAAGAAAAAGAACATAGACAAAGATTTCTCTAGCCATGATGAAGTGAGATGAAAGAGAAGGGTCAGCAGAATCATGCATAGCTTCTAGATTTACTAATATCAATGACATAGACATAGGCCCAGAAACCATCTCTGAAATAATTGATAGATCCAGGGCTGGAAAGAAATTTCTCATGCGAGCAATGAAAAATAGTGGAATTATTCAAGCATCAACATTCCCAGTCACAGCTCATTTTCCTGAATTTATCATGGAGTGTGCTAGATCATATCATAATATTTCTATAATAATATGGGATGCTATGGGAAAGACAATTATTAGGCTGGATGGACAATTTATCAATTATTATTTGAAGATTTCGACATGAACGATGGTGATTGTAATCAACATGTTGGATGCAGGAAACAGATGGGAGAAACACAGATCAGATTGCGTGAGCATAATGAAAATAGATATATGATGAAGCCCAAGTCTCCATAAAAGTTCCTGAGAACTCTTCTGCGATCCAACTTAGTGCAGGAGGTGGATGATATCACTAAATTGCTTTGCAGGATAAGTGGAGAAGCCAATACTCACAACTTTCGCTTATTGATGTATGATTTCATGAGGACTATTGAGATCAACAATGCTGATTTGATAATCAATTAGGTAGAGATCATCAGTGTTAACATCAGTGAGAAACTTTGGAGTGTGAGGTGGACTTAAAACTTAAAAATGACTTCATACTTGGTATATGCAGCAGCCTCGCAGGGCATATTTTCCAAGATAGTTAGACGAGGCGTACTTGTGAAAGATCCCATCTTTGAGTGCTATCTATTGTTGATAGTTATTGATTGAAAAAAATATTACAAAGTGGTCAACGATGGGTTCTTCTATGAATTCATCTGCAGATCTAAAGACCAACAGGGTGAGCAAAGAAGCTTGGGAAGCTGTATCTCAGCATGGCTACACAGACATCACCTAACTCAGGGTAAATGGATTTTTTGGAGAACCAGTAAATTTACCATGGTATCCAAATGATAAGTGGGTCATCATGGAGTTGTGCAGAAAACTCGTGGAGATGCATGAATTACAATCAAAGTAACACAAGTCTACAGGTTTCTTTCCAGTCATAGTGGGTTACTACAGGTGCCAGAGCATCCAAAAATTTAGAGGATTCGAATATGAAATGTTTTCTAAGTATGAGCCTAATTTCTTCCCATCATGACTGAAATTTGACCCATATGGAGTAGCGAGGAAGACAATCTCCCAAGAATACTCACATGTGCCTTCATTGGAGGACTTTTGGATGAAGTGCACAAATGAGTATGAAGTCAGAAAGAAATACTTCAGCAGGTTATCGACACAACAAGTGCTTGATTATGGTTTGGCATGGATAGCTACAGATCTCATAGATGATGGGCATGTGATACTTGACTCGTATCATTAGATAGGAGGAGATAGAGTTTCTCTTTAGGAAAACATTAGTGGCTGCCAGATGATTGAATAAAGATCTTCCGTAGTTCTAGTTAACACTTCAAACTGGTTGTTGACAAAGGGGTATTGCCTAGATGAAGCTTTGATGAATAAGATCAAAGGAAACTTTATCATGGGAGACTCCATCAAAAGAAAGCATGAAGGTGAAAGCAATAGAAGGCTGGAAAAGCTTAAAGTTCACAAGAAGTCTCACATATAGGAGAAGGCCAAATCGATAGCTATCGTGTCAATTACAACTTCTCCAACATCAACTCATAGCACTTCCACAGCCCCATAACCTCAGAGAGATCTTGTTGATCCTCCTTTGAATCCAACATCATTTGTATTTTCTCCTTGACCACTCAGGTATTCACCTATCCATGCAGAGAAGTTGAAAACACATATGACGGAGTTTGAAAAAGAATTATCTTTGGACAATTCAAAGGGTGGCAGTCATGACATGGTGGAAAATTCTGATTGAGAAAAGTCATAGCATGAGATGGTGGTGCACTCGGTGACTTCTCATTCCCCAAGAAGTAACTTTTCATCCCCCAAGAAGAAAATTTTCATTATGGTTAGCTTTGTAGATGATCTTAGAAGCTAGAGAGGAGATCAACTTGAAATAACACGACTTTCAGCTACTCCTGAGTTTGGGTGGAAGAGATAAGAGACCTAAAGTTTCCAAAATGACTTCTAGGTTGATTATTGAGGAATTGGGATAGAATTTTGGTGAGTTATTTGTTCCATCAGAAGGAAAGAACAAGGGAGAGCTCACGGTAGCTCATATAGTAGTGACCAAAGTGCTAATAGGTCAAACCACCATAGAAGGATTAAAGTAGGATACACAGAAACTAATGAATGATTTATTCCTTAAGCTTGAAAAAGAGAAGGTTGAGAGATTCAAGCTTCAAAAGTAGGTATTTCTTCTGTGTGAGATCATTGCTAAGGTTGCCAAACCTTCCTCTCAAACCATTCTAGCACATGATTAGGTAAGTGATTATCTGATGTAGGAGGTAGAAGATACAGGGGACCAAGTCAAAGCTATTACCCACTGGAAAGAACAAATCATTTACCAAGCTTCATAATAATTCAAACTAATACCGGTTGAATTGGAAAACATGCACAGTGAATTATTTCAACTAAAGGAATTTGATGACACATATATAATATGAGCACATAGTTACTGAAATTCATCTGGATACTTTGGCTAAGATACACTCGTTGCCAAAGGATGTGTTGATTGCAGAGTAGATCATGCCTGGGGGATTGGTAGAAAAGGGTAAGCACTTAGAAATTTCAGTTTCCTTCTGTGTAGAGATCTTCAAACTCATGCTGAAGAGGATGCAGTTGCTGGAGAGTAATATGGGAGAAGTGCTGGTGAGCATCCCAGATAAATTATCTTCTTCCCATGAGGAGTTTATGCTTGTTGTGCAGAAAGAAGTTGATGAAGCCACCCTACCTTTCACAATGGATTCAATTGGTAGGCTCATAAAGCTTTAGGTAGATGTTGAGGGATATGGGCCTAGTTTAGAGAAAGTGAAAGCTAATGCTTTTTCTTTATCTAGAGGGTTGTTACAGTTCAGAACAAAGAGAGATGCTATTGTTAAAATGGATGGGAAGATGTTGAATTACATGCTTGACAAGTATATTCAATATCAGAACAAAAATAAAGTATAGGTGTTATAGATGATAGATCTTGATTCTTCTCTTCTTTCTTCTCTTATTTCTTATATTCCGGAATGAAAATGTAAATTAAAGTTATTGGTTGAAAAAACATTACTTTAAGTTATTTGGAAAGATTATTTAATATAGGTGGCAGATGTGCACATTTTTTTCTCAAACTCCTGATGTATGTCACGAAGAGAGGAATTCTAGGAAGATGATTGCCAAATGTTCCCTTTACTACTTCTTCATGTTCTAGTTCAGTTGCAGTTTCCCATTTATAATTTCCCCTCTACACACTATAAGTAGAGGAAGAACCTATGGGTTATAGGATCAAAATTTTTAATCAGCATTCTTGTGTTCCAGACTTTGAGCTAAGACCCTTGATAGCTTTTTGCAAGTAGAGGGATAAAGAAGAGATTTCTGGAGAACTTTGTGTCAACGGTGCATTCATCTCGTATTTATTTCTACATCTATTCATAAACTTTGTGTTATTCTAGATCTAGATCTGAAAGTTTGCTTTGAATTCTGTATTTCATGATCTATTTGTTTTAATCTATGTGCATGCGATCAAATTTATGAACTATTGATTGGGTTGCACACCTTCTCTCCTTTCTTCCTGTTTCTTATTATTTTCCTCTTTTGTAGATTTTTCCTTTCCTTTATAGCTACTTACTTGCTGCAAAACTATCTAGCTATGGTTCATGAGCTACATAGTTAAAGTAATACCAACAGATAGATACAAGAAAACATAATTAAAAAAATCTTATGTGGGAGCCTCACCGGTAAATGAGGGAGTTTTATCTCATGACTGCCTAGGTTTTCAGTTGTGCAAAAAATCTAGCCAACAAAAGACTTGGATAAAAAATGATGTGTATACCATGTGTCGAGTTCTAATATATTTCCACTTACTATTTTTTAGTTTCCAACTCATCTCATAACTCCCATAATATTCAAAATGAGTCCACTTTCTTTGTTGAAGCTATCTTTCCTTGTACCCACAATGAACTTGTTTTTCTTGGATGAATCTCAACACATATGACCCAACCTAATTATTTGAATCAATCATGTATATCTTCAATAATACTCTACACAACCCCCATATGGTTTTATCCCTTGCAATCATCCTCTAGAGGGTATTCCTTTGTTGTAAAATGGCCAAAATATTCCTTTTTATGCTTGTGGGAACAACTAATCCACCTTGGATCCTAGAAAATTCATGCATAAAACTGGTTTTATTTCCCTACATATGAAACACACTTGAAAACAATGTTAGCACGTTTTTCTCAGCCAAAATGAGGATCAAACAGTGAATAGGCTAGTTGGAAGAAGGGTTTGGAATGATTGGGGGAGGAGATTTTCAAGTGGAGGCTTGGTTGTCTTGACATTTTTTTAAATTTTACATACTAGATATTTAGCATAACAACATCAAACAAACATACATGCACATACACACACACACACACACACACACACACACACACACACACACACACACACACACACACACACACACACACACACACACACACACACACACACACACACACACACACACACACACACACACACACACACACACACACACAATCCTATACTCACAATTCTATTACATGGTTTTCAATGTAATAATATTTCAATATAAAAATGTATATAACTATACCTATATATACGTATATAAATGCATGAGTATTTTCATAATTTGGTTTAGCAGGAAAAGAGTATATATACATATAAAAGAATATATATAAATATATAGACACACACACACCCAAATAGATATTCATAAATATATGTGCATGCTTAATATTTTATCACATAATCATGAAGGAAAAATTCCAAGTTTTACAAAAATTGTATTAACAATTAAATTTGTATGATAAGATAAAAAATTAAGAGGAATTTAGAAATTGAACTTTCTCACTACTCATTATAGTTCATTTCAGGTTTAATTTTAGTTTATTAATATTCATCTTCCTAATCTATTTATTCATTTACAAGAATAAATGTATTTTAGTGTGTACATTGCCGTATATCTATGTATACTGTAATATATACACTCATATTATAACTAATTTATTTCCATAGCTACAAGGAAGAAACAAGTAAGATAACCTATTTAATTGATTGTAGACATATTGATTCAAATCTATGAATAGTAAATTAATTTCTATATCCTAGAAAAATTAGATAACCCCACACCTTGAGGGTTAACACATACTAAACAAGTTTAAACACAATTTTTTTTCTACAATAATAGTCCTTTCCAGGGAAACACAATCATATTTTTGATGTCTTTTAAAAAATAAGAGTGAGGATATAAGAATTTTTGCATTATTACTTGAATTGAACAACTTATTACAATAATTATAACGAAACACAAAAAAAATTCCAAATAGGAACAACACATTCACATACATAACCCACAATGGAAAATAAACCTTCACAAAAACACATATTATTGTTTTAATAATAATACAAATTCTTTGCACATCCCATGCTCAAAATTTTCATTCATTTTATTCCTCCATAATGGCATCTAATACTTTCACATAAGGGAGAGCAAGTGATAGTCACCTCCCACCCACGCAGTATGGGAATGATCTCTTTCATACTATCACACATAATTCCTAATCCAAGAAGTAAACTCACTCAATATTGTTAGGTTTATACCACATAGGGATAACAAACACTTCACCACACATTATACTAACACTTTCAACAATGATATAATCATACACAATATTTATTGGGAAATAAATAGAAAAACTAAACATTTAATTTTTTTAAACCAATAAACACAGTATAGACCTACAATAAGACCACTTAAGGGGTGAATACCGAATAAAAATGAAAACCTTAGGTCCATACATCCATAATGGTCATGGAATACCTCAAATTGAGAAATAAATCCATCTCATTGAGTCCCTGCATCCACTCCTCATAAGAGAACGTGGAATAATCCATTAAGGTACATTCCTAAAAATATATTTCTGATTTAACAAATATTGAGAAATAAATAAACGTTCAATTCTAAATATGTAACAACACTAATATAGATATGACATAAAATATAGATTTGATCCAAGAAAATAAGCTAGAAAAATATGAAACCCTAGTTGCAATAGAGAGGGTAAGATACTTATCTGGTTCACATTAAATCTGAAGCTACGCTGATCTAGAAAACTGGTGAAACAGGAAAACATGATGTCGCAATCAGACCTAGAAAAATGTAGAGATGTTGGGATTTTCAGAACTAGGGCACTTGGACCGGGTCAAGCGCAGTTGGGGAATCATAGACCTTATCTAGGAACCGGTGACTACTTAGAAATTCAAAGAACTAGTTTTACAGGGTCACGAGATGTTCATTTGATGCCACCTTTGATCACTTGTACTTCACTCGAACATCACCGAGTTCTCCTGAAACTTGCAAATAGAAAAAGCATATGAAAAACCCCAAAACACGTCAAATCCTGAAAAGAAAAATATGTAAATGGGGAGTCAGACAGATCCTAAAAGTCACCCAAGTGAGTGAACTTATGATCTAGGAATTGCACTACCTTTCAGACTCCATGTAGATCTGCGTGTGTATGTAGAATCATGCCCTAGGTGGATCTTGTGTAAGTTTCAATTGATATTGAGAAATAACTAGATGTAGAGAATGTAAATAGAGTTGTGCATGGAAAAATGAACTTCCCCTCCTATGAAGTGTATTTACAATAATTTAGTCCATTTTCCCTTGAATGGATGCTAGATGGATTATTTGATGCTCTTGAAATTCCTTTGGATGCAACCTTAGGTGGTGATAGTAGATGTTTAGTGTTTGGTCTTTTATTATGATCTCATAGCTTTGTATTTATATGATTCCCTTGATTAAATTTCATAATTTACCATTACAAGGCTAGCAATGAAGTAAATAAGATGTCCAACAGCTAGAAAGGACCCAAAATATTTGAGAATGATACAAAGAGGTTGGGGGTGCCCAAAGGGGACGAGGGCACCTAGGTGCTAACATCTTGGTTGGGCGCAAGTGTCTAGACTTAGAAAAACTTAAGTGTTGAAATTCAAAATGGGCAAGAAGTTGTGTCATAGAAAAAAGGAAAAAATGAGGCCAACGAAAGTGGTCAATTAGTACTTTTCTCATGTAAGAATCATATGAATTGTGGTATGTGATCAAGACTAGAAATATACCTGTTAGTGTAGAATCAAAACACCCCTAAGTTCCTGCAACTAGATGAGTTAAGAATCTCAGTGTGATTGCACAACATGGAGCATCTCTCAAAGTGTGGGACCTTGCAAGTTGAGAGATCTCTTCGGATTAAGGTCGGTTCCTATTCCTCTATTCAGCTGCATATAAATAAATTGTAGAGGATCTACTCTAAATCTGCTCTATCTTACCAAGGAGACAGGGTTGAGAAGATGTAAGAAAATACACCTAAGCTAACGAGGCAATGCACCAAAGGAATGTTAGAAACCTATTCTGTAACTTAACACAGGCCATAAGAATGCAATACAACACCATGCACCGGTAACCAAAATGCAATGAAGGATTAGAAATAAAACAATGAACACATGAAAGGGTTGGAAACCACCCAAAATTGTATATTATTTCTCTAGAGTCGATACAATACATTACAATAGCTAAGAGGAAAGAAATTTTTTATTACAGCTTGAATGGGAGGTTTGAAAGCTCCACAAATTCACTTGTGAACAAAAGAAGAAGGGAGTGCACAAAATAGAAATGTCTAACCCTTTACAAAGAGCCTAGCTCCTTCTTTTATAGATGCTCCTCAGAGAGAAGAAGGAGAGAGAGGTAGGAAAAATAATTTGAAGCTCAACTACTGGCCATCAATGCCTCTACAAATCTGCCCCAAATTTGTCATGTATGCCGCTTTGTGTCTGCTTGGTGCGTCAAAGAAAGAGGAACAACGTATCAAATCCAATTTGATATGGTTGTTAGGGACAATTAGATTGCATATTAATGGTGTGAAGAAGTTTACCCATTTTCACCCACCAAACCTCTTTGTAATTAAAGTTTCAGGTTTTCATGGCATAGGAGAGGTCGAGACCTTTCCAACGGTGCCAAATTTGTTGCATTCTGGGCATTGGATTGAAAGATATGATCATTTGAATTTTTTAATCGAATCCATACAAAAATTAAAAAAAAGTTTTTGCAAAATAGATCTGCAGGCCCAAAATTCATTTTGGCACTTTTTGCAAAAGTTGGCAAATTTTACAAAATCCTCTCATAGCCTTGCATGCCCGAAATCACTTTGGTCAAAAGGTCTATGCATGCCCAAAATTCATTTTTGGTAAAAAATCATCTTCAAGCCTACCAGCCCGCATTTTCCATTTGGGTGAAAAGTAACTCCAAGACCTGCTGGCCCACATGCAATTGAGGCTTGACACGTGGCTCTTTGGGCATCGGCGGATGTGTGGCTCATTTTTTCACTTTACACCTTCTCGGGGAAAAAAATTCAAATTGCCTTCGACGACCCGCCTTGACTTTTCAACATGGACACATGTCCCTTTGTGGGCCTTAGGCATTTTTCTTCATTTGGCTTTAATATTCCCCGCGGGCTTGCGGGCCCGAAATTCACTTTGTGCCCTATTTGCAAAAAGCACAAAAGTTCCAAAACTCCCCGTAAACCCACCGACCCGAAATTTACTTGGGAAAATTTCCCTCTTTGGGCCCGCCAGCCCGCATTTTCCATTTGGATGAAAAGTATCAATATCTACAGCCGCCCTGCCTCTCCGCATTGGCAAAAATCCTTAAAAACTCCCACCAGCCCGCTTTTGGGCAAAAATACCTTCCAAGGCCCACCGGCTCGTAACTTGCAAAATATGAGGAGTTAGAAGGACTTCTTTATAATATTGGAAAGGGGAAGAAATTTCCGACCCGATGAAGATGTTTTTAGGAAACCTTAAGTGATTGGAATATCTGAAAAATTGGATTGAAGCACTAAAGCTGGAAAAATGGGTGCAATTAACTAAAAATAAGCATGAGCTTATTTTGGATAACAATACCCAAAGTATGTGATTTAGTGTCTACATTTTCCCCCACTTTATGTTTTTGAGTGAATGCTCAGTAAAATAAAGTAGATAAGATATGTATACTTAATAACCATGTAAATTGATGGTGAAAAGCGTGCTAAGGACACAAGAAAAAGTTTGGAGTGATAAAAAGTGAAGTGTGGAAATTAGAGAAGAGGAAGTGAAAAAAATATGGTGATCCTAAAAATGAAAGCATATGTGTAAATTTCACCTTGCACCTATTTTTTATGTCGCTTGATGCTAGATGATGTGATTGTTGCTTCCCATAAGAAAGGACCTGCAAAAGATAAGAGCAAATAAGAGGTCAAATATGTGTATATGAAAAATTTGATCCAAACAAGTAAAAAGTGTTTAAAAAGTATGTAAAAATTTAAAAAGGAACATTTCCACTTGATCCATGATGAGTGAAAATACATAGAAATGATGTTAACGATGATTTAGAAGAAATTTAGTTTTTGGGAAATCTCACACCAGTTTCACCAAGTGCGAGTTTTTAGGCAATATCACGACAGGTACAATAAGTATGGAAGAAGTTTAGGGAGAAAATTCTAGTGCTATTATCCAACCTTTGACTGCTTCTTGAAGTATGAAAACCACACCACATATAGTGTGTGTAAATCAGATCCAGTTTGATCCAATCCAATCCAACACAAAAGAAGAAAATAAGTTGTAATGCATGCATGCAGAGTGATGAAGGTATATGTTTGTCCTTTGAAATATTCCATGTAAATTGTTAGGAAATATTCCCAAATAAGAAAAAATGTGTTAACTTCCCCTGGTCATAGGTGCTCAGGAACTACTGTCCATGCCTGGGCATTGGTATTTGTACTGTGTTGAGGATCCAAGTCATATTCTAGGCCGTTAGTGAGACTGAAGACTGTATTGTACTGATAATGAACTATGAATATAAATTGTTATATGGGGTGACTATTTCACCCAATGATTCCCACCCTCATTTGGGGTGCATGCGAAATCGTGAGGAGTAAGTGGCCCAAAAGAGGACCAGATGCTATGCTGAAACTGATGCCCTGCAGGGGGAGGTAGTTTTCTTGGTAGAATCCAAGGAACACACAAGAAAAGTGGCTGAAACAAGTGTTAGTGCAAACAAGATAAATACACATGTAGAAGAAAAAATCTAAGCTAGGAAACAAGAAGACAATATGTAAGATAATAAATGAGAAGACAATATAGACCATGAAAAGTGGCTTAAAAACATGGGACATCACTCATGATTCCATGAGAAAATTGAGGCCGAATTGGAAAAAATCATACACTATGCACACAAGACAAAGGGAAAAGCCTACAAATAATGACATACAAGAGCAAGAAATGAAAAATATTGACAAGCAAGATATCAGACAAACATGGTAGAAAAACGTTCTTATAAGAAAAACGTTCAACATGAAGCACCCATTAGCATGTTAGAAAGATATAAAGTATTTTAAAATGTGTATGATATTATATAATGTAGTGTTCTAGTAAGAATATGAAGTAGTATAAATCGAAACAATATCACCTATGATGTGTATGAAAGTGAATGCCCCTAGGAGCCGCTGCAATATTAGTAATAGGTAGTGTTCTAAGAATCCATGATGCATGTATCGATTCGTGTAGATTCTATGATCACAAATAGAAGGTAAGTGAGTGCACATTTGTGTATAAAATAGATAATGACATACTAAATATCCAGTTAGCATAGTAAGTAAAGTGTACATGTGAGTATAAGTAATAAAGAAAATTGTGTGACCAAGATATGCAATATGTTGTATATGAGTGAGATAGAATGGAATGCAAAGTGAGTGTGATAAGAGAAACATTCCCCCGAGAAAATGTGGATGATTATGTGTGAGACGAGGCTCATTTATAAATTACCCCTCAACAATTTTGAATGAAACATAGAAAAGTAATGCGTCATCGAGAAATGGTTTGAATTATGTGTGCTAGAACTATATGATCGATAAAACATAGACCATATAGAGTGAATGAGTTTCGTGAGGTTCATTTCAGATTGAGACCCACAGTAGTCAAGTATGAACCATGGAACTAAAGTGCATGATATGGTAGTGATTCTTGTTGAATGTATGTGAGAAATATTTGTCGTGAATGCATCAAGTGTGTAGCATGTATGATATGAGGTTCATGAATGTAATATTCCCTATACAGTCAAGTGTGAAACATAGTGTGAAAGTGCATCATTGGGTAGTGTGCATTGTTTATGCATAGTATCACTTAAGATGAATGATATTAATTAGCATCTTTAGTGGTAAGGTGATATATGCCACTCACAAGCTTGTTAGTAATGATATAAGGACCAAGCTAGTTGGGCTTGAACTTTCCATTGAGAGGAGCTTCATTTTTTCATGTTTTATTAATTTTATTTGAACACAAGATCACCCACATTGAACCATTGAGGATGATTTTTGTGATTGTATGCTTGGGAGACATGATATTGATATGTAAAAATATGTTCAAGATCTTGGAAATGGCGAGATTTAATAATGTCAAGCTCATGTAAGTGTTTTTTGTGATATTAATTGTCTTTATGTATACCATTGAGTGAAACATGTATTGATGGTATCTCAAGTTCTAGTCGGATGAAGTCCTCCGTACTGTAGACTAGCGAAAAAGAGGTAACATTAGTGGGCATACACACACTAGTACGATAATTCCATATAACATATAAGAGTTGATTATGTTAGTCGTTACCACTAGTAGCAATAGTCTTGTGCAGTATTTTGACAATAGTATTATTGGTGGCCTCAACTTGGCCATTTTTCTATGGGTAATAAGGAGTAGAGAATGATTGTTTAATTTTTTATTTCCCATAAAATTTTTTAACATCATTATTTTTGAAAGAGGACCCATTATCGATGATAATGGAAAAGAGAATTACAAAGTGCGTAATGATGTGAGTAGTGATGAAAAAAAATATCATAACTAGTTGTAGTTCACAATGGTGCTACTTCGACCCATTTAGTTAAATACTCTGTGGCAGTAATGATAAAATTGTAGCCATCATCCGATTCAAGATTTATAATGCCAAAAAGATCAAAACCCCATAGAGAGAATGACCATGTTGGAACAATCAGCTGAAGATCATATGCAGGTGTATGGTGAAGATTTACATTCTTTTGGCATTTATAGAAGTGTGTAGTGTGTTTTAGGCAGTATTGTGTTAGGAAATAAGGGATAAAATATGTGGAACAATCTCTCACAGAATCACAATAGTAGAAACTAATATGTAGAAAATATTACAGATCTCAAATAAAAGTGCAAAATAAAACAACAAAATAAAAAGAGACAATATTTTACATGGTTCACCTAATTTGGGCTATGTCCACCAAGAATCAATTGCTCAGATTTTATTACAAGCCACCAATCTCTCAATATAATACCCATATATGTTTGGAGCTATGCTCAACAAACTTTACATAATTCACACCTGAATTCAGACACATCTACAATGTTACATAATTTTTTCTACCATATGCACAAAACTAGATAAGTAGACAACTGCTTAAGCAATTTTACAAAACTGTGGGTATCAAAACCATGGACCAAAACTGTTCCATAAACCTATGGGTCAAAAATACTACCCATATGAGAAAAGAACATTTCCTGGTATATGACCATTGTGTGTATACAAAGAAATTTGAGGATGTTAGTTATATTATCATGTGTATGTATGTGGATGACATGTTGGTTGTAGGTAAAAACATGTAGTAAATAAAAGTACTCAAGAAGCAACTAAGTGACTCCTTTTCTATGAAGGATTTGGGGGTAGCCAAACAAATCCTTGGTATGAGGATATCTTAGGATAGGAAGGAACAAAAGATAAATTTATCTCATGAAGAGTACATTAAGAATGTCTTGGAGAGGTTTAATATGCATGATGGTAAACCGGTTGGGAATCCTTCTGTAGGCCATTTCAAGTTATCAAAGGATTAGTGTCCCAAGACAAAGCAGCAGAGAAACCAAATGTCCAAGCTACCTTACTCATCAGCTGTTGGCAGTTTGATGTATGCCAAGGTGTGTACCAGGCATGATATTGCCCATGTAGTGGTAGCAGTGAGTAGATTTATGAGTGATCCAGGTAAAAATCACCGATAGTTAGTAAAGTGGATCCTTCAGTTTTTGAGAGGGACCATGGGGATAGTTTTGTGCTAGAGTGGATCAGACACCACTTTCGTGGTTATGTAGATTCAAATATGGCTAGAGATATAGACAACAGGAGGAGCATGACAGATTGTGTTTATATTGTAGGTGGGATATCAGTGAGTTGGATTTCATGACTACAGAAGCTGGTGGATTTGTCAACCACTTAGGCTGAGTATGTTGCTTCCATAGAGGCAAGAAAATAAATTATTTGGTTATAACAATTTCTTGAGTTGAGGCATAGGCAGGAGGAAGAAAGGTTGCATAGTGATAGCCAGATTGCTATAGACCTAGCTAAGAAATCTACTTTCCACTCTAGGATGAAGCATATATAGTTAAGGTACCATTTCATCAAGACAACTTTGGAGGAAGAGAAGTTGAAGCTAAAGAAGATTCATACTAGTTAGAATCTTACAGACATGATGACTAAGGTGGTCATAAGGGAAAAACTAAATCTATGTTCATCTTTGGTTGGTCTTCATGGAAAATAGTGAAGGGTTGAGAAGCTTGCTCAGAGAAAAACTAGTCTCTAAGTGGGAGATTGTTAAGTTTTAGAGCTTGTTTTCATGTGAGAAAGTGTTGAAGACTATACACTAAGAGTATTGTAAACTTTCCATAGTTGTCTCGTAGCCCCTGAGAAATTTGGTTTTGGCCTTGAAACATGCTCGATATAATAGGAAACATGCTTTTCTCATATGAGTGATATTTTTGACCCATAGGTTTATGGGATGGTTTTGGCCCATGGTGTTGATACCCACAGTTTTGTAGAAATAATTAAGTAGTTATCTACTTATGTGTTTTTGTGCATATGGTAGGTATAATGTAACATTGCAAATGTGTATAAATTCAGGTGTGAATTCTATAGAGTTTGTTGAGCATAGTTCCAAATAGATCTGGGTATTGTATTGAGAGAGAGATGGATTGTAATAAAATATGAGCAAGTGATTCTTGGTGGATGTATCCCAAATTGGGTGAACTATGTTAAATACCGTCTCTTTGTGATATGTAATATTTTCATTATATTAGTTTATACTGTTTTGATTCTATGAGGGATTATTCCACATATTGTATCCCTTATTTCCTAACATAATCTTAAAGAATCTTGTGAATATAATCATAAAATATGTGTGTCATTTCTCATTGATATTTGGCCCCAACATTATTAAGGCCAAAGGTTATGATGGTGTACAAAATGTTCCCCATGACTTAGTGAAAGAAGTTTTTTTCTTGATCTACTCGATTGATTTTTATTTTGTTGTAACCAGTGAATTCATCCATGAAAGAAAGAATATCATACCCAGTTATAGAATCAATGATGGGGTCAATGTGTAGTAAATGGAAAAATATCTTTGGGAAAAGCCTTATATAGATCAAAAAAGTCTGTGGAATAATAGACCTTGCCATCCGGTTTTATAATGGGCACAATGTTAGATACCCACTTTGGATAATTGACAACACAAATAAAGCTAACATCTAGTAGTCATTGTATTTATTCTTTAACTAGGAGTGTGGCCTTTGGGTGAATTTATGGATTTTCTATTGAATTTTTTTTTCACTGGGGTTAAGAACGATGTTATGCATAGCTACAGATGGATCAATACCAAGCATATAAATATAGTACCATCGGAAGATGTTTGAGAATTCATGAAGAACTTGTTTGCTATTTTTTTTCATTAGGTGTGAGATAATCATCTAACAAAACCATTCATGAGTTATCATAATTTCTGACATTATAGTGAATGGTATCATCATTAATACGAGTTGATCGATCCTCAATATATAAGTCATTAGCAATAGTATTAGGATGATCGACATTGTCAGTAAGTGTATCAGACTTTGTAAATTAGGAGGTAACATTAAAAGGTGATGGAGAATGATTCTTACAATGAAAATAATTGAGGTGATCATAAACCCCCATGTATTTAAGAAGATATTCATCAGTAGAAAAAGTGTCTAAATTATCCTAGATAGTAGAAGTAGAATCATTGATGAGGTCCAGATACACTAAAATAAGTGAATAAGTATGCAGAGCAGTATAAGAATCCAGAGAAGGTATATATGAGAGATGGTATCCCAAACCAAAATTGTTAGATTAAGTGGGGATAGCCCATGGTTGTGTGTCTCCTTGTCGTTGTGGGCCTAGGCCATTCTTGGAGAAACCGTAATGGATCAAATATTTATATCCAAAACCATATTTGGAAAAATATTGAGCAGTAGAACTAGGAGTGTTAGCATAATTCTTAATAAAATTAGAATATGTGAAGGGTGATGGATCTACTAGAACATCAGAGACAAATCCTTGATAAAGGAACTTAATTCATGTATGAAGAGCAGAGGGGACTGTATGCATGACATGGATCCAAGGCTACCCAAGAAGAATATTATAATTAAGATTGCTGGGTATTACATACATGGAATGGGTAACATACATAGCCCTGGAGTGACTAGGAGTATGATAGTTCCTAAGAAATTCTTGGGGATATTGTCAAATCCATGAATAGAGACAGATGAGGGAGCCAAAGATGCTTGAGAAAAACACAATCGATGGAGAAAAGCAATATTACAAATATTGAGTCCCGAACCATTATAAAATTAAGCACACTTAACACCAAGATTATTAATACAAACCTAAACATACAAGGGGATTGTGCTCCAACATTGATTGAGAAGAAAAATAATTTAATGTGAAAGTTTAATGTGATATTCATTGAGAGATAAAGAAGAAATAAACTTATGATACACGTACTCCGGCAAGGTATGAGGGTGAATATAAGTGTTAGCTAGATAAAACCTAATTTTATTGATACAATCATGATGGTATTTCAAGAAGGCATGGATGGAGACATCCATGATGATAATCCATGAATAGAAAATGAGAGAACTAAATAAATGAAGACCCAAGAGTGTTCAAATGAGACGGATTCACCAGATGACTTAACAAATATGGAAATATAAATAAATGTTAAATTTTAAATATGTAACAGTGCTAATATAGATATGAAATAAAATATATATTTGACCCAATAAAGTATGCTAGAAAGATATGAAACCCTAGTTGCAAAAGAGAGGGTAAGATACTTAGTTATTTCACAATAAATACGAAGTTGTGCTGATTTGGAAAAGTTGGTGAAACAAGAAAAAAGGATGTTAATATCAGACCCATAAAAATACAAAGATGTCAAGAATACTGAACTAGGGCACCAAGATAGGGTTAGGGGTGCTAGGGACCTTCTCTAGGCACTAGTGAATGCTCAAAACCTCAGGAAACCACTTTTATAGGGTTGCGAGATGTTTGTAGGATATCACCTTTGATCACCTATACTTCATTGGAAGATCATCAAGTTCTCATGAAACCTAAAAATATAAAGAGCACATGTAAAACCCCATAACACATAAAATCTAAAAAAGAAAAAAATTCAAATGGGGATTCAGACTGACCTCGAAGATCACCTAACTGAGTGAACTTATGATTCAGGTGTTGCACTACACTTTAGACTCCATGTAGTTGTGTTTGTGTTTGTGTGTGTGTGTGTGTGTGTGTGTGTGTGTGTGTGTGTGTAATCATGCCCTAGGTGGTTCTTGGGAAAGTTACACTTGATAATGAGTAATAAATCGATGTAGATAATGTATATAGATGTGTGCATGGAAAAATTAACTTCCACTCCTATGATGTGTATGTAGAAGAATGCTCTCCTATGTCCCTTGAATGGATGCTAGATTGATTATTTGATGCTCTTAAAATGCCTTTAGATGGAACCTTAGGTGGTGATAGTAGGTGTTTAGTGTTTGGTCTTTTATTATGACCACATAGCTTTATATTTATATGATTCCCTTGCTTGAATTTCATAACTAACCACTAAATGAAGAACACCATAAAAATATGATTTCCAACAACTAGAAAGGACCCAAAATATATGAGAAACTTACAAGGAGGTCGGGGGGTGCCCAGAGGGGACAATGGCGTTGTTGTATAGAATCAAAAAAATTGAAGTGTCAAAACTCAGACTAGGCAAGAATGTGTGTGAGACAAAAAAGGAAAAAAAAGAGGCCAAAGATAGTGGTCAATTAGTACTTTGCTTGCTTAGAAATTCTATGAATAGTGGTATGCGATTAGGACTAGAAATATACCCAAAGTGCATGATTCAGTGTCTACAATTTCATATCAATCATTAACATAGTTTTCCTCCTTACTCACCATATGAAAAAAAAATTTCGGCCCTACATCTCCCCCCCACACACATATTCATTATATCAATAATGATACTTCACTACATTGAATTCATTTTTAAAATAAAAAACACATCTCAAAGGAACATTAGAACTTACCATAGTGAGAATATCAAATGTGAGATAATTCCAACAAAACAATAAGAAACAAAATTCACAAATAAACTACATCCCACCTCCCATGTCCAATATTGAAGCAAAAGACCAATCAATACTTCCAATAAAACACTCCTTTCCAAGTTCCTACACATAGTCCCATTTTTTTCTACAAGACTCTCCAAATTCAAAAATTGCATAACCATTAAACCATCTTACAACTTAACATTAAAAGGAATGTAACCAACATAAGCACCAATCACCAAACAACCAAATTTAAGGTTATTAAACTACCTAGACCTCTACCCCATTCCTAACCAAGTGAAAATAAATTAAAAAAACCAAGAAAATTCAATAATTAAATAATAGAGAATGATTCAATCCTGAAAATAAGGTAAAAAATAGGATTCTTCACATACCCAAAACCTGCATCTCCAAGAAGGTTGACTCTTAGTAAATTCTTTCAGAAACTATGACAATGAGGGGGGGGGGGGGGGGGGTGAATCAATGTCTTCTCAAATTTACCTTCTAAAATATGATATGATAAAACCATAAACACACATAAGAAAATTACAATAGAGTACACAATGACACAATGCTTAATGTGGGAAATCCAAAATGGGAAGAAAACCCATTGAAACTATGAGCTATCTTAGGACTAATTTGTCCTACTTTTGTTATAAGAGTTTTAAGGTTGAGATTCAAATCAACCTAGAGCTACTACTACTCCTCAATTTGACCAAGCTGGTACCTAGTCTAGAGGCTTCAACTCCTTGTAATTCAATTAGATTTTACTGATCTTTAGTGAGCTTCAACTCATAGGGAATATTCAGCTCCCCAACTATCAATCTGCCACTTAGACTTGTTCTACAAAAAAGGTCACACTTGAGTTAATGTCTTCAACAACTGATTATGACCCTAAATTTGCAATCTATCTCTTCTACTTTATCAATTATCTACATTTCAGTCACTATATTTAATTCAATCTACTCTAATCTTCTTTTCCATTTATTCAATCTACTCACACTTGAAATCTTTCTTTTTACACTCCATATTTGTCTCTTAACTTACTTTTATTCATTCACTTCTTTCTCATACTGCCTCTTTACAGTCTTCTAGCACTCTACTTTCATTTTCAAACCGGAGAACATCACTGGCCTCTTCACATCCTATGAATCACTCACACTTAATTTTCCAATTCATTCACAATCTCAACTTGAATATTTTGTTTATTTCAACCTTCTCTCTATTTTGATAACACATTGTGAACTAAATTCTTTAGGTTCTGTCCTGGTCTCAACATAATCAACACTAAGGCATTAAAGATCAATATCCTCTTAATTCTTTGTATCACACTTCTGATAGTTACATTATTTCACTCATTTGTAACATTTTGTTTTTAATTTAAAAGAAAGATCTGTATATTCATGTAGTTTCTACCTTCCATCACTTTTCATCTTCTCAGCTTAAGCACTTCATATCTCTAAGATTTCCCCTACTAATTATTTTTCAAAATACTGTCCTTTAGATTTCACTGATTTTAACCAAATACAAAACTCTTCACATTCTCTGTTATTGTATTAGACCTGTCACTTGATCAGTTATCTGCATGCATCTTATCTATCTAATTTATTTTCATATTTCCATCCATTTAGAAGATACAAACTTTTCAAATACAGAAACAACTATATAGCGTTCCACTTGACCTTCTTCATTCATCTAACAATCATCCTTCAATTCATCCTAGTTCAAATTATTCACACATAACAATAACAATCCAACCTTAATTCCTTAACCTTGTTATCCTTGACTAATATCCCACACCATTTAATTATGAGACTCTTTCAGTTCTTATAAAAAATGCTTTGAGCTCAAAAGGATGTCTTTTAATCTTCTTTTGTCATGTTGCATCATTTTTACTTTTTTTTTAACAAATCCTCATTCTTCTCCAAATTTGAAAAAAACTTAAGCAATGTCTTTTCAAATTCTCACTCAATATCTCCAGTTCAAGAAGATTCTTACGACCTATCATATGGAGTTATAATTTACAACTCTTCAACTACCCATTTGTATTTAGTTTTGAATCGATCTTGCTGGAAAAGATCGTAAATGAAGGCTCTTTAAATTCTTCATTATATATAGTGCAAAGTTTCAAGACGTTAGGATTCTTTTTATTTCAAGGGCATTCAAGAGAATCACCTTGCAACACACATTCAAAACTACCTTAAATAATAACTAAATATATAAAAAACAACATCCTTCTATGAACCGAACCTTTCTCAGTCATTGTCGAGGTAAATGGAGACTTGTACCTAACTTGAAGGCTTTATCAATTCTCTAATCATGTATCTCAAACCTATTACATCCTTACAATATTATGAATTAGGAAAGAGAGAAGAATGTAAACTTAATCAACATTTTAACACTACCCTCAAATCTTATTTTACCATGAAGAGCACTGATTCTGTCCATAGTTGAGTAGACCTTTAATTTCAAAGATATGAATGAAAAAAATCAAACAACATGCCTAAAACATGTTTAATCCCCTTAGATTTAGATTTACTCAATGATTTGACTTGAACACCAAATACTTTGTGAAATGGTGAAGGAGATTTTGACTTTCTAGTTTGAGATGGTTTTCAAAAACTTATGCTACAAAAATATTTCGCCACACTATATTAAATGACCCAAATCCTTTTGCGACATGTTAGAATTATCCTCACAGATATTCTGTCTAGGTTTCATCATTTCTCAATGGTGGAGTCTTTCAAAATGACTAAAACTCTTTTGTAAAAACCCTAAATTAGGGTATGCCTATAGTTAGGGTCCTAAGATGAAATTAAGTGCAATTATTTCAATATATTCACATAAAATTCAACAATGAGAACTTCTAATGGTCCACGAACCACATTATCTCCTTCTCGAACTAATTTCAGTCAAGAAATTACATGTTTTTGCTTAAAATAATTCATTTCTTGCATTGCAAGAAATGAACTTTGACTATACATGTAACAATTTCGAAAAGAGAACTTGATGAGAAACTTAGGAACTTTATCCAACTAATTAGGTTTTTCTAAAATGAATGATATTGAGCTTTGATACTCTTCATTTTTTAGAATCACTTCACAATTGAGATTAAGGTTGCACTTAGACAAAGATAATAGATATGCATGAGTTATAATTACTAATATAAGGTTCTTTGCAACATCATGAAGTTGACTAAAAAAGAGAGAAAATCCATCTCCATCCACTAAGCATCACTAGGATTCAAACACACTATCTTGAACATTTATTCTTCAGCCTGTTGTATACCAACTTTTCATCACCAGCTAGTTTTAGGGTCTTTGAGACTGGAATAACACTAGGACAACATAATTATACAAAGATTGTACCTACTCCTACAAGTTGAGACTATTAAATATGTTAAAACATATTTAGTAAAACCTAATAGGAGGATTTAAGCCCTTGGAGGTAATAATATTGATAAGAACAAACTTAGTGCAAAGGCTTCAAGTGAGTTTTGACATGATTCTTGAGTTCACTAGAACAACATGGAGGGACTAACTACATACTTAAGCCTTCACTTGGTGATCAATTTAGATGCAAAAACACATTGAAAAATACCTTTGGAAACATACTAAGTGCTTAATAAATGATGAAAGAAAAAAAATCACTCATTCATACCTTAAAGGTCAAAACACATGCCCAAGTGATGAATAAACACCTCTTAAAAATGCTCATATCTTTTTAAATACACCTCCTTTTGACAAACCAATTTTCACACATGATTTATAGGAAAATTTAATCTAAAAATTATTTCTTTGATTTATTCAAATGATTATCCATAATTTTGTTTTACACTTTAGAAGCTAGACTTCTCCAAATGCACTTCTCAAAAAGGTTGTTTTAGTAAATCTTGAATAACTCAAAAATTCCATTAGAGAATATGATGAAATTTGACATGGACCATTGAAAGAAACCTCTCTACACCTTCCATATGGGTATTTTCCCCAAGTTTTCTTGTGAAGCTCTAATCAATCTCATTTTCTGTAGAGAACATAACCAGTTCTCAAGACCACTTCTTTGTGTAATATGGGTTATGACTCTAGAAGATGAATTGAGCCTTGAAATTTCTCAACCACACTGTAGACACCTTATCAAATTTTATCCCATACTTATGTAACCATTTTACACCCTATCAAAAAATTCCATGCTTGTATAAGCACCTTGAAACCACCTTCTAACACTGTGACATGCCTTGAGCTACTTGTATCATCCTAAACCATTGAGCACCATTGAATTTCATTTGATATGCATATTCTCTCACTCCCCCTTTTCCATTTAAATCAATGATAACAACCACCAATTCAACATGGTGTAACAAATTCTATAATTTATTTACATATTTTAAGAGCTCTAATTAAATATTTACCTGTCCCAAAGTGTAAGAATCCTCCAAAAGGAATCCTTTCCTATGGGTAGTGAATAGGGTTAAGTTTGAGGGTGAGAAACATAATTTTATTTCCCTAAACACAACTCTAAATCTGCCTCCACACACCAATCTGAATTTCCAAAATTGGTTAATGAAAAAAATTTAAACACATACATACTCAATTAGGTTGTTTAAATATCCCATACACATTCAAAAAGGGAGGATAAATAAATGTAAGGTTACATATAAAATCAATAAATATCATGAATAAAACTAAATATCTGAAGGACACTAACACACACTACATCTTAGGGCCTAGTGAGTATGTGTGATGTCCTTCACAAATTAATCCCTTTCCTCTCCAATTTGTAGACAACCATACGTATTTCAAATAACAATCCCCTGCACACTCAACTCATGTGTCATATATGTGTAAGAACTATACTATCGATAACTAGTTACATCCAAATTAACAACATAGTACACTTTATTACATTCACATCATAAGAAACAAAATCAAAATCAATAATCATATTCGAAATTTTTTTATTCATTAAATTTAAATCATGCATTTGGTTCACCATGTCAAATGTTTTATTCATCAAATTTAAATCATGCATTTGGTTCACCATGTCATTTTTGTCTCATGTCATGAATAACATAGTTAAGAAGAAAAATAAACAACCAAACATAAATAATTATTTCTTATCATACTCATCATAAAAATAAGAACAATAAATAACCGAATCAAAATGATATCACATAAAAACATCATCATAATAATAAGTAGAATAGAATTAACATATCGTAGTATTTACCATTTTATACTCCTAATTTGCATCATAAAATGAATATAAACCACATCAAAGTGTTATCCAAACATCAAATATCTACTGTATAAATGTCTCAAAAAAGAACTCACTACATAATACTATTTATAGGGACATGGTGAAAATAGAAATGACATATGATAGGGAAAGCTAGACTTGCATTCACTCTTGAATATGAACTAGGATAAATAATTGGATTTTAATCCTGTTATTTGGGAAATATGGTACAATGTTTGGCTATAATCAAATAGGGGGCTGGACATTAGGGAAAGTCTAACTCAACCACATAACATATTTTTCTATCTAATTATGTACTTGAGTGTAAGTAAATGAAATTATGATTTTGATCATTGCATGATCATGAAAAATCATTCTAAAATAATTATTAGTATAGGAATTCAATAAAGATGGAAATAAAACAACCCAAATTAACATTAAGTATAAGACACTACTATACAACTAGACAGTGCCATTTTACTCTAGTTTCATAACTTGACACTAGTTTCCTTGATGGTTTCAACAATCCATTTAAAATTTAAATAATCTTCAACTCTATCAAAACCTATTTGAACCAATTTTAGATCTAGATTAGTCAAAATAACTTTAGAAAATATGAGCATGTCTTTCATCTTTTGGTTTATTATATTTGGCATGTGTTTAATTGATAAAATAATTATTTATAATAAATTTTATGCTTATATATGTGTGAGTTCTTAATTAATTCAATAAAAACTGAATATGGATAGTATTCTTGATTCCAATCTTAAATAATTAGGGTGTTAATCCACCCTTTTAATTTTAAGGTTAAATCATTTGGTAAGTGATTCAACATTCTTAGCTATTTTTAATGTTCTGGCTACTCAAGAAAATTTCAAGAAAATGGCATCCATATGTATTCCCCTCATTTGGATTGATTTTATAATCAAATCAATATTCATTCATCTAAATGATTTGATAGAATTCATCCTAATGAAATTAATGGTGTTAACCTTGAACAAGTTCACTTCTTATCTAATTTTTTGAATTTTTTAAAGAGAATCCTTATCACATCAAAAAGAATATCCAATTCCTTCTTGAAGAAAAATACCACAATAATCAATCACATAAACCTCAAGGGGAGGATTCCTTTTAATTCATCAATCCTGATAATTTACATTATCGACGTCTACCCTATCTATATCTCAAGTATAAATTATTTTCTAACATATTGATATTAAATTGAATATGCTTACATCTACCCTTGGTATGGGGGAACCTCATTTATCTCAAACAGTTCATACATATATTATATCTATTTATACTCTTACAACACCACTAATGCACATGCTTATAATCCTACATACATCATCTACTACATGTTCCCTCATGTAAACCATTCATGATATTTAACCTAAGGTATTGTTGTTAGAGAAAGGTGGGTCTAGGAAATTTCCTAACATGTATTAACACAGTTCACATCATAATACATTAACACCCGGGGTGACTTTCTATCATTTTTCTATGATATTTTTGATCATAAGCATCCATTTTACAAAGCTAAGAGGATCCAAAACAACAATTTTTCTTATTCCATTTTAAATGTGTAAAGTATGCCTATGATGATAGGATCCTTACTAAGATATTCCTATAAATTCTTAAGGATTATTTTCTACAATGGTTCTTTGTTCTCTCTCTTCCACCCATTAGGGACTTAATTCCAGACTCCAATCAATTTTTATCTCTGTTAAATCAATATTGGTGATAAGTATCTTAGCATAAATGTTAAAACTTATGCAAGAATCTAATTAGACTATTAGTACTTATGCATTATGATACAATACCATAATTTCTAAGATGACCAACCTACTTTTAGATAATGAGATTAAAGATATATTCATGAAAATGTTTACTATATCCTTTACAAAACTATATCAATTTTCTAAATTACACTATTTTGATGAGCTATGTATTACCATTAATTAACGAGAGGTCAATATTTTAGCATTAAACAAGCTTAAATATGGACCTAGTGTATCATCTACACCTAATACTAAGTTTCAAGGAATACAAGGTTTTAAAGTCAAATCTAATGACACCAAAAATGAAACATAAATAGTAACTAATGTTATATCTCAACCAAGTAAGCTTCAACTAGAAGACCCTCCGAAGTGGAAATTTACATGATTACCTCTACCATCACATGTTATACTAAAACAATTACTTGAGTGTAACATCATGTCTCTCACTCTACCTTTATAAGCTATTGTGAGTAAGCCTCACTTTTTTTTTTCAATTATAATGTGTACAATGACTATCAGTGGCACATTGTGCACTGTATAAATTGATGCCTAAAGTTAAAGCATGTTATTGAAGATATTATCGATAATCAATCTTTTGAAGTTAACACTAATCACAAAAAGTATAGGCCTCAAGTCAATGAGAATGCAAAGATTAAGATATTCATTAAACCATTACCTCAGTATAATTTAGATCCTAAAAGAAATGTTTAATTTTCATCATGCATACAACATGTATTTTTCTCCATGTTTTTATATCCACCATTTGGATGCCATTAGTGTAACTATCAATACTCATCTTCCACTCTGAACTACTATTACATTTGATGAAAATAAAATTGTGGATGAGTTTATGGAGAAAATGATGATGACCAATTGCAAAGTGAGGTATTACTCTACACTGGTCAATATGTCATGTTGGTGTGCAACTTATGGGTAGAGGTAGTATTGGTTAATGGATCCCTAAAATAAATGAAGAACATAGTGTATTCTCTAATAACAAAGGCTCCTGATATACAAATATTTGTGGTAGTAGAGTTTTAGAGCTACATCGGTATCCCATGGGATTTAAATAATGCCAAATATGTACCTTTTCCTCAAGTAATAAATGCACGTTGCAAATAAGTAACTTTCAAGATGTCACAAGCTTTAACAATCCATAAATCACAAGGATTCAGTCTCAACAGAGAAAAAATTGACATATACTGTAGGGAACAACAAAGATTAACCTTAATGACAATATAGAGAGTCAAATATCATAAAAAGTTATGTATATCTCCTGTATTATATTTTGAGCATTATTCTAAGATAAAGGAAAATGTGTATGTATCTCTTAGAAAGAGGAAGGAAGTCCATTTACTAAAATGTGAACAAACATGTATTTTTTCTTTTATTCACATACTGATCTGCAGCTTGAGAAAACAATGCAAAAACTAAAAAAGTATTAGTTGTATCAACATTATATTTGGTTTTACACTATTACTCACTCATACTTAATTGCTAAAATATGTATTTATTCCTTTATTTTGAAACTTTTATATTTATTGTCCTTTTTTTTAAGGAGGGCATAGTGGTTGATTATTTTGAACATGATTCAACGATAACACAATAACATTCATCATACATATGAGTTACATAATTTTTCATTTTCGAAATTCTCCTTTTTGACATATTTTATAAATTTTGAATAGGAAATTAAATATTTCAAATTTCATGGTGTTTGGTAGAATCGTGACTGCACCATGTTGCAACGAAATCTAATATTAACTAGCAGCCACCTTTTGTTTAAAGGTAAATAATTATGTTACTTGGCATTTATAACACCTATGTGTTTGAACATGTAAATTTTGAGACTTCAAATTCATTAGAATTTCCATATTAATTAGTGTCTTCAAATTCATACTCCACATGTGTAATACTTCGTTCAACCATTTCATTTTAATAACGATTAAGCTTTACACTAAATTCGATACTTATATTCAAATATCTACATTTCATTGTCATTTTCTCATATTTGTAACAAAAAAGATTACAAATGTCTATTATTTTTAGAATTGTAGTAACATCCAATTTGTTTTTAAATTCCTCATTGTGTTACTTAATGTTTGGTTTTACCGTGAATGATGCAATTCATGCACTACGAAACATGTATCCACATAGATTTGTCAATTATAGTAATTGATAAATTCATTTAATGAAATATGTATTGTTCTAAGTTTTTTTTAATAAAGATGATAATTAGAGAATGGTAAAAACATTGAATTAAGAAATTTGAAATTTTGATATAGAAATTTGTAACAAATTACTTTTTCCTTTTGTAAATTTTACATCCAAAATGTTAAATTTATGATTACTAAATCCAAAATCTTAATTTTGAGATTTAAAATTTTATTGTTAAATCTTGAATCCATATATAAATAAATCAAATTTATCATTAATGTCACATAGAAACTTGTACAAAACTCCTATTTGTAAACCCTAAATCCTAAACTCGTACAACGACGAACATGACGACAATAATGATGATGACAATAACGATTACAATGTCCATATCCGTGACGATGACGACGATAATGATGAAGATGATTATTGTTATTAATATTAATAAAATTATAATAGTAATAATAGTTTAATTTTAATAAAATTTTAACAATAAAGTTAATAGTAATGACAAAAATAATCAATTTTTTATAAAATTGTGTTAGTAATATTAATATTATTATTAATAAAATTAATATTAACTCTACTATTCTTGATTTTAATATTCATAAAATTAATATTAATCTCAATAATAATAATTTAATAACAACAACAAAAACAACAATAACAACAATATAATATTAATACTAATTTTTAAATCTTAATATTATGAGAATTAAATTTCAGCTTTGAACCTTTAAATTTATTCCTTTATTGTGAGTCGCATTTTAGTTTTATTATAAATTATAAATTTGATTAGATTAAAATTGTAATTTGAAATATATGAGTTTATTATAAATTTTGTGTAAAATAATAGTATGATAATGACAACGACGATGATAACGATGTTGATGAAAACAATGAAGGAAATGATGATGACGAAGACCATGACGATGATGGAGATGATGACCACGATGAAAATGAAGATAATGACGACGATAACCATCACCATCACCACAGTGATGACAATGCCAATGATGAAAATGAAAAGCGTAACTATTATTATAAAATTACAATAATATTAATTTTGATATTAAGAATAATATTTATTTTTTATTTTTTATAATATTAATAATAATACTAACAACAACAATATTAAACTTTATATAATGATGAAAAATGAATGGAACAACCCTAAGAGCACTTAGCCAAGGGAGACATAGATGAAATATGCTAGTATGAATAGACTTAGAAACCAAAAAAGAAGTGTGTGTAGTGATCAATACAACTATCATTGGTATTAAAATGCATCGAAAGTGTGGATCAAGTGCAAGAATCATAAAATAAATGCCAAAATATTGAAGTAATAGTCATGCAAAAACATTAGCTTTGATATGTGGGGTAACCAAGGCACCTTGAATTGAAATATGATGAACAAAGAATGGAATAGATAATATTTTATATATACGTGGTTCATTTATATTAGGATCATAAAAAGAAATGATTGGTGTAGAACATGATGTGCATGTAATAGTGCCAATTATAACATCAAGTGGATGATCATAAGAGGGTGGTGGTTATACCACATTATTAGTGTTATGATATTTCAAAGTAGATGTGTTGTTAGTATGCTTAGAAAGGAGACCATTGCATATTTTCAAGTAGAACTGATATTGGTAGGTTTAGAATATTTTATAGTTCATCCCATTCAATTGCATTAGACTCAATAAGATCATGAATGATGTGTTGTAACTTAAGACATATATCCATAGAGTGGCCAATACATTGATGATAATCACAATATGTATTTGGATCGAAACTCTTACTTTGAGTCTTTCTTGTATCAACCTCAAACAGTGGAGGGAGAGACACAATATTGCACTCAAGTAATTTCTTTAAGAACATACATGTTGAAAAAGGTAACAATGTAAACTAGCATATAGTAGGTTGTAATTGGATCTTAGTGGATTGAGAAACAATATTGACATTGTCTTTAAAAGTAACCTTAGGATAATTAGATTTACCATTGAAATTAAATTTTCTTTGAAACTTGAAATTGGATGGATTAGGGAAGATTAGTTTCACACTCTTTCAATGTATGACATAAATGGTCAATATATTGAAAATTATCAAACATGAATGATGATTACAATGGAGGAAGAAATATTTTAACAAAAAGGTCTTATAGTTCACTGTTAGGTAATATTTTGTTCATCTTGGTAAGCATTTTTATATAATGTAAGACATAACCATTTATATACTCATTATATCCTATTTTGAGTTTGGAAATTTGTGGATAATATATCTTATCAACAATGTTGATTGAAAATTGTACCAAAAATTGATTTTCCAATGTAGTAAAAGAGAACACAAAATGTGTGGGGATATCATAAAACCATTACAAGGAAAATTCCTTAATACTATTAGGGAATAAATTAGTTTGTAAAATATCATTAGTTACATAGTTGAAGAAGGAAACACAGAATGATCTAAAATGATTTTAGGGATCACCCTTACCATCATAGATATGTAGCATAGGTGCAAAATATTTGATTGGAAAAGGATATGAATTAACTTCATGTGCAAGTGGATTATGAAATAATTTAGAATAGTCCATAGTATTAGAATTATGAGAGACTCCTTGTTGTATTTGTAAAAGTTATACTTGTAATAAATGAATAAGGGAATCAAGAGCATGTGTACCTGATGAATATGCATGTGAGCCATTACGTTGATAGATAAGAGATGTAGTAGCAATAGTGGTTGTAGGGATAGGCATATACACATTTTTCATTGGAATGTGAGGTTCTCAAAAGGAAGTAGGAACATCAGATGTGGGTATAGTAGATGTTTCAATAGAGGCATGATTGAGTTGATCTATTGAAGCATAGAGAAGAAGATCGATATGATCAGGATGTTCATGCAATGAATTATGAAAATTTTATACCTTATCATCAGGTGGGTATTGTGTATGATTGTGATAATTAATACTAGAAACAATACCTTGGATAGTATTGGTGTGAAGAGTAAGGATAATATTAGAGAATAGATCAACAATAGAATATTGTGGTTCATAAACATCATCCTCATATGTGTCCTCATATCAAAATTGAGAAACCATAGAAAACTATTCTAAATCATCATATAAGTTAGGGATATAGCTAAGGTTAGAGTGCTTAGAAGGATCAATATGATAATCCATCAGTGTGAAAAAATTGGATCTGAATGTAAGATTGAACCCTAAGCCCATTAGGGTTAGGGATATAATGTTTGATTATAAAATATTAGGTTCACCAAATGATTTAACTTTTTGTGAATATTATTTAATTAAATTTTAAGTTTTTATTGTGTTTCTAATCAACATACATAAAAAGGATGAAATAATGCAACAGGTAGATATTCTGATTTAATTAACTTCTAAAATTAATTGTACAAATCATAATAACACTTTTCAAAGTGACTATTGATCTTTCAACTATAAAAAACATAAAGGATATTCACACTTAGTTGATTCTGTGTGGATCTAGGAGATTATGAGTGATCTGAATATAGGAATAGGACTATCTAAGACTAAAAATGCTTCTTTACAAAAACTAGCACCTGAAATCGATCTTGATAAAAACCATACAAATAGGTCAAAAGTGTTTGTACGGTCTTGAACCTTTTATATGTTGTCTTATACCTATATAGAACGTGAGTTTGTAACTTCTTGAGTGCTTCACTTATATGATAATGAATGTTGCTTTGTACTGGTATTATTTCCTCATGTTTAGAATAGCTCTATAAACTCTACTCAAACCATAAAACCCTTGTAGTGTAAGAAGGATTTCTATAAAAATTTAGGTGGGTTATGAGCACCCCTACTTGTAATAATTATCATGAAAACTTTAAAAATAAATTAAGAAAGAGGTTATACTTAAACCAATCAATAGGTTTGTAGAATAAAGGCATTTATTGCTACCTGTGCATGAGTAAACATTCAAAGAAGAATCAATTCTAAAATGAAAGAAGGTTATCCTTCACATGTACCAGAGATGATTTAGGAATGTTGTATGATGTTGTCCCTTTATTCTGTGGTTTCCCTTTATGTTATGTGTTTTCCTTTCCATTATGTGTTTACCTGTCTATTATGTGTTTGTGTTGTTTCTCTCTTGGTTTTCATTGTCATGATAAATGTATAGCATAAAAGATTGAAATTTGGCCATGAAAATCAAGCCCACACTCAAAATATCCATGAACTGGGTAATGTGAACCTTCCCTCCAATGAATTTATGACTATGTGATCCTCATCATGGTCGGGAGGGATGTGCTAAATATATTTTAAAGTGTGTTTCATGTTTAGGTAAGTTTGTGTACAACACTTAATGAAATTTTTATGATTCACTTGGAAGGAGTTACTCCTAGAGGCCTAAAAAAGGACTATTCTCATACTTTCGACACCTACAGAGCACCCCCTAGGATGTATCAAGAAGAAATAATTCCTCCAAGAATTTAAAAATAGATCTATGTTATCCTTTGAGACATTTTAGGAAGGTTCTGGAAGAAAATCAAGGTTTAGGAATAAGTTGTACAAAATCAGGGTCTTTATGAGCAAGGTATTGGGAAATGCATGTTTTAAAAAAGCTAGTCACCTTTCTTGAAGAGTTTCAGGAGACGTGTAAAGAGTTAAAAGATAATACCCCAGAAATTGGAGAGCTAAAATATTCTACTTCATGTTGGAATCATCAAGGAAAGATTTTGGAAATTTTGAGAGGTGGAATTTCATCCAACAGTGTGACACAAAGGCCCTTGTATAAGGTGTATCTTGTCTGAAAGGTTTCAAGAGATTCATGAATATCTTAGAGCTCATAAAAATCTCAAATGAAATTATATTAAGTTTTCTTCACAGCCCATATGATGTGTAAGTTTTCCATGATCATAAACGCTTCCTATCACTCAGTTTAGTGGTACACACCTTGAGGAAAAAGTCAAAAAATGGATGAAACATGATGAATATATAAGTTTTAGGACTTATAGATATAAAATTGTTACTGACCGGTAACACAAATGTGTTACTGGCTAGAAACATGAAGAAAGTGTTACCAACTGATAACAAAAAGGATGTATTATTGGCTAGGAACAAGATTTTGATTTTGGCCAGGAACAAAAAGGTTCTATTAACGTTTGGGAGAATTTTTTTGATGACATACAGGAACATAAAGATTTTGATGATGACTGGGAGCAAGTTTTCGATGACAACCGAGAATGAGAAAAATGTGTTGATGACCAAGAGATGGGAAAATGTGTTGATGTCTAGGAACAATAAAACTGTATTGACGTCCGACAACTGGGACACCAAAGGTCGGGAATCCTAAAGGTCACAGTGGTGAAGCAACACAAAAGATCAAAAGCTAAAAAATTCAACAATCACAAAGGAAGGTGAAGGGTCGTGTAGGGGTGATGAAAAGTTAGTCCTTGCACTATAAATATGAATGACACCCACATTTCAATGCAATGTTTAATAATTGTTTTCTATCTCCCATTGTCTTTCTAGAAGTAGGTGCATTCATTTTCTCTATTTCTCATCTATTACTAATCTATCTCCTTCTCAACTTATACTCCAAGAGCATTGTAATTTGTGCAACATGATGTAATAAAACTTTTTGTTTCTTGTTGATTATTCCTCTTTCTTTGAAAATGGTTTCTTCTTATTGACGCAAGTGAAATGTTGTGGTTTTGATGAAATGAATTCTTCTATGCTATTTTTTGATTAAAATAACTTTCTCTATTTTTTATCCTACCTCCCTCACTGAACAATTTTCTTATCTTGTATTATATACAAGCAATTTCCATAGTTTTAGGAAAGTATTCCTGTGTGATATCAGTATTTGGGCCACCTTAAAAATTAGTTTAGAATTTTTTCATTTCCTTGTTTTCAATAAATGGAGATTCCCTATTCAAGAAGAAGGACTTAGTCTAGCACATTGTTGGTGAGAATCCACTAGTTTTCCCAATTGAAAATTTTTTTGCCAAGAATTTTCGGCATCCACCATGGGGTAGATTTAGCGTATCTACACCAAATTTTTATTCCAAAAAATTAAAAAATCATATCTTCTAAAAAATAAAAAAATCATGAACTTAGAAAGTCATTGAGCCTCATGTCTTTCACTAATGGCTATCCCTAGTAATCCCCTAGTCCTTAGATCTGAGCTTCTATTCCATACCCAAGAGGATATTGCATCAAAATTGAGGGATGTTATTTACCACACTAGATTGAGCTTCTTCCATTACCACGGTGTGAAAATAATTCTACATTCTAAAGAAGAACATGGAAAATCCTTGGAAAGAGTGAGACAAGTTCAGAACCAACAAAGGAGAGCGTAGAAGAATCTTGTTTGAATTTTACATTCAAGCTGGTTGATAGAAGGTATGAAAGATATTATAGAGCTAGTGGTGTGTCTGATCCTAACTTTGAAGAATATTTGTAAACTAATTTTGTAACGAACCATTACACCAATACCTCGAGGCATTAGTGAAATCCATTAAAGAATCAAGAGAGAAAGAAGATGAAGAGGAAGGTGAAGAATATTCAAGGGAAGATGATGGTGCAACATATATTGAAGAATCAAATGCAGAAGAAGTTGAAGAAGACTATGAAGAAGAGGAAGAAAAACAAGATATTGATGCAGAAGAAGATATTATAGCTCCCAAGAAGGAAGATACCATATTTTAGTTTCATGGATGCATTCAAAGGAATAAGATAATTGTTTCCATAAACCCTAACCAAAAGTATAACTTCATCAAAAAGGATATGGCTCAACATCTACATATTCAAGAAAGTAATATCACAGAAGCTCAAGTGAATGGTAAGAAAATTCAAGTTTTTGAAGATTTAAAACTTACTATGGAAAAATATACTTTACATTCATATTTTTTTTTCCTTATATATGGATGGTTTGGATATTGTTCTTGGGTATCCTTGGTTAGAGACATTGAGGACAATTAATATTAATATGAAAAATAAGTTTATGAAGATTTGGTACAAAAAGAAGAAGGTCACTTTACATGATATCAGGCTTAATGGAAATCAAAGAAAAGTCAATATAGACCATGAGGATGATTTAGAATATGGATAAGAAGGGAATAAGGATGATTCAAAAGAGGAACACGAAGAAAAAGAAGGAAATGATGATTCATCTACTCAAGAGAAAAAGAAAATATCAAATGCAAAGGTGGAAGAAGAAAAGAAATTTTAGAAATAGGTTGATAAGGTTGAGGATACTACAACTGCAACATATGGAAATCCAGATGAACATGAGAGAAAAAAATCATGGAGATATCCCAGGGAAAACCATATTTCCAACCGATATAGATATATAGGTAATTGGAGGAATAATCACTTTATTTATACAGGGGATCAATGGAGCAACAATTATGAAGCATGTAATCCTTATTATGGTTATCCTTATCATGGTTATACATGGAATCCTTATTATGGTTATGCATTGAATCCTTATGTTGATTATGCATGGAATCCAAGGATGATAAACTATGGTAAAAAATGGAATCAGAGTAGTGCAACGGAATATGGATGATCGATCATGGCACAAAGTGTGTAAAAATTTACAACACACTCATTACATGGTTTCTTTTTATGTTTCAGGGACGAAACATGTCAAGGACGGAAGGAATGCTATGCACCTAGGGAAAGGATGTTATGATGTATATGTATTGATGGAGATGCTGACATGTGGCACACATCCCCTTTTATTATTATATCATTCATTTATGATTTATTATGCTTAGGAGGTCAGCCTCAGTATTGGCCGTAGGTTAGAATGGTATATATAGGGGTTAGAAGGTTGTAGTTAATGGATCATATTGAGTATTGGAGTGTTATTGTATGGTTTGGAGGTTACCCCCTCGAAGTGGTATTGGAGGTTGCCCCCTTGAAGTGGCAAAGCTATTATATGAGAATATTGTCATCATTTATCTATATTTTGGTGTTCTCTCATGTTATTCTACTGTATATGTTTTGATTTATACAAGTAATATCCTAATAGATTTCATACTTCCTTTCAATCGTATTTCAAGAAGAATAGGCTGGAAATACTCCGCATAATTTGATCATAATTTTTATTTTGATCCTCCTGTTGATGGAATTACAGTCAAACCTTTAAACTACATCCTCCAACAAGAGGAAGTTTCTAAAGAAAATATTGAAAGGATCAAATTTATTCTTGAAGGATTTGAAGAAGAATAAACTGAAGATAAAAAACTGCCAATGGATCAACAAGCACTACTTCCCTTGGAGAAAAATACAAGTCCATTAGCACTCAGCCCGCCTTCGCATGGTCTCCCTAGAGGGTTAAGAAAAAACTTTCCAAATTTTCATGGTGATGGTAAGAAACATCTAGATGACCACATTGTGTCCTTCATCACTACTTGTGGATTGCTGGAAGTTGGATATGAAGATGTATCATTCCTCCTTTTTGTAGAATATTTGCAAGATGCAGCAGTAGGCTGGTTCTATCCCCTGCCTACCATGTCTATAACTAAATGGAATGACATAAAGAATAAATTTGAAAAGATATTCAAAATTGCAGAGGATACTCATGCATTGTTGGTCTAGTGGTTTCAATTCAAGAAATATCCTTTCAAACCAATTAGGGAGTTTGTGGAAAAATTCAATAGGATGCTTCACAAGATTCCTAAAGCATCCCGACCTACTGAAGACAACAAGTTAAGTTTTTTCACAAATTCCCAACTTCCTGAGGTGACTTATATTTTAAGGAGAACTCAACCAATGGATTTAGATGAATTAAAAAATCTTGCAATTGAAGTCTAGGATGATATGATCATGTCAGGGAAGATAAATAAAGGTCCTCATAAGGAGAAAGGCCAAAGCTCAAATGCAGGTACCACAGATTCATTAGTTCATAAATTCCAGGTAATGATGTATTGTCTCTCAATAAGAAATTGGCTTAGGTTTCTATGAGTATAGATGCACCTAAGAAGAACTTTCCAAATGGACAAAGGATTGGATCACTACCTCAAAGGATTTCTATAGAGGCCCCCCCTATAAATGCAACCTATGATACACATGGTGATGATGAACATGAGATTGTTGAAAAGGATGATGATGAAGAAGAAGAATATGGGCTTGAAATTTAATAAGTCGATGATGTTGAGATCGGGTATTTTGAATACTCAGTTGGAGATGAAAGTGAAGAAGGTGATCCAATAAATTTCTCTTGTGAAGTGTTCACTCATTTTTAATAAAAAAATACTAGTTCTTCTGTTGCTACCCCAAGAAGAAGAAGGATGCAGATTCTCCCATAATGACGAGCTATATAATAAAATAATCAATAGAGGAGTTACTTTTCCACCTTCTATGGAATCTGTTAAGGAAAAACAAGACCTCTTGGCATCCAAGAAGATCACAGTTGAAACAATTAAGTCTCCTAAGTCTATATCTATTAAAAAATATTGTTCTAAGGTTTCTAATAATACTCCCAAAGCAGTAAATATATCTAACAAAACTTCTAAGATACCTAATAAGCTTGTAGTAGCTTCCAAGTATGCCAAAGTGACCCTTTCTTTCAAATTAGTGTCTCCTTCGAAAAATTCCACCATCGCAGATAGGTCTACTTCATCCTCTTTTTATATAATATACCATATCAAAAAGTCCAAGGTCCAAATCTCTAAGTTTGAATATTTGTAGACCCATCCATAATAGTTTGATAAACTAGTCTGATTTATCAAGGGTAGTAACCCAAAGCCCAATATTTTTACTCCCTCTTCCAAAGGGTTGCTACCGAATCCTTCCACATCATCTCAAAACATGCTAGCCCTAAGTGCATTCAAGAATGACAATGTTGAACCATTCTACCTTTCTTTTATTATTAGAGGCTACTAATTGAACATCTGTATCATAGACTTAAGTGCTTCTGATAATGTGATGCCAGTAAAAGTATGAAATACCCTTGTTCTAAATTTAACATGGGCTAAAGGTCAGTGTTACTCTATGGAAACTAAAGAAGTCTTGCTTGTGGGAAGAATAAAGGATGCTAAAGTTGCTTTAGGTAATTTCCATGAGAAGAAAGTGTTAGTGACTATCCTAGTAGCAAACATTTTGACCTCATATGGGATGTTGTTGAGCATAATATTTTACAAATATTGTGAGGAGAAATTCAAGTGGACAGGTCTTTAGCAATTATTCCAATCAAGGGATAAATGAAAAAGTTGTTGCCAATGAGAAAAATGAAATATACAATGCAAACATCAGAGGATCCTAAGGCAGATATTCTTTATCAAGAAAACGAACATGGAAAATACTTCAAGACTTCTGAAGGAAATGATGTTATGCCTCTCATATCAAAAGAAGATGAAGATAAAGTATAGACCATGGATTTTTATGGAATTCATTGCAATTTAGGATCCAAAGCTGGTGTGGTTTTGATTTCCCCATCAGGTGAGTTGTTTCCTTTTTCTTTCAAGCTCCAATTTTAAAATACAAAAAATACTACAGAATATGAATCCCTTCTCTTAGGAATGGATGTAGATGAGTCCATGGGAATAAAACATTTGAGATTCCTAGGATATGCAGAGGTAATTTTGAAAAACATTTGGAATCAGTACCAAGTGAAGAATGTATGGCTAAAAAATTACAGAAATAGAGTATGGGATTGCATTGAATCCTTTGATGATTTCTCTACACATGTTATTCCCCATGAACATAATGAAAATTCGGATTCTCTCATTGTGTTAGGGTATTTGATGGTACCACACCCCTCTTTTGATAAAGAGAAATATTCTATAGAGATGGTTTTTAGACATAGTGTGCATGATAATGCAAATCATTGGCAATTTTTAAATGATGAAAAACAGCTCTTGGCATTCTTAGAACAAATAAATAATTTTAAAAACCTCTTATTTGAAAGAAGCGAGAATCGGAAAAGGGAGTAAACTTTAAAAGAAGATAAAGGTTAAGTTGAAGAAGTCAATTCTGATGGAGCACTCGTGCTGAAAGGTAATAAGATACCTAAAGCCCTAGTCTCGCTTGAAGATTTTTTTTATAGGAATATTAGATATGTGAAAGATAAAGCTAAGGAAACTCCCAAAGAGAACTATTGATTCTGAGAAGGTAAATATTATAACAGAGAAAGAAATCCCAGTTTATGAATATAGGGAAATGTTGTTCACTAAGAAGAAAATAGAAACTTTGTTTCATCATTGAAAAAGTATTTAAATGTATTGGAATACTCTTATGATGAATTGAAATATTTCAAACCGAAAGAGATGCAACATACAATAACATTGAAATCTGAAGCAAAGCCATTTTGGGAGAAGCCAAGACAATATAATCTAGAAGATTACTAGAAAATCTGAGAGGAAGTGTTGAAAATGTTGAATCCAAGGATCAATGTGCCTATCCATCACTCTAGATGGGTGGAAAAATATTGTTCCTTGTCCGAAAGAAAAATGGAGAGAAATAACAATTTGTGTGGAATTTCAGAATCTAAATCAAGCTTCTCTAAAGGAAAATTATCCACTCCTAATCACGGATCAGATTTTACAAATAGTCAAAGGTTCAAAAATGCTTTTTAAGCGGGATGGATTCTCTAGCTACAATCAAATTTAATTTTCTCAATAAGATCAATATAAGATTGATTTTACAACTCCATTAGGAACCTTTTCCTACAGGTGGATGCCATTTGGTCTCATCAATTTAGGGGCCATATTTAAAAGAGAAATGGACTTGGATTTCAAGGATTTGAAGAAAAAATGTATTACCATGTATCTAGATGACCTCATAGGCTTCTCTAAGAAGAGAAACGGACATTTGATACACTTAGAACAAGTTTTGTTAAGGTGTCATGAAAATGGTATTTCATTTAAATAACAAAATTCAATATTTGGAGTGACTGAAGGAAAGATCTTGGGACATATTATGAACAAAGAAGGGACAAAGATTGATCCAGAAAAGGTGAAAGTGATTCAAAATCTATCCTTACTGACAAACAAGAAGGTATTTCATTCTTTTTTTGATAAATTCAATTTTCTTCGCCGCTTTGTAAAATATTTTGCTGAGTTAACAAAGCATATTACTAAAATGATGAAGCCTCAAGAGAGTTTTAAGTGGAGCAAGGAGGGACAAGAAGATTTTGAGGATATCAAAAAGGCCATAGCCAAAGCTCCAAATCTAATATGTCCCTATTTCAATAAAGATTTCATTTTGTATTGTTATGCATCCAACCACACTATTTTAGCTATTTTAGTTCAGAAGAATGAGAAAGGGCTCAAGTCTCCTATTGCCTTTATGAGATGCCCATTGAAGAATCATGAGCTCCAATACTCTTCCATTGAAAATCACACTCATGCAGTGGTCAAGTTAGTCAAGAATTTCAGATTCTACATCCTACATTCTCACACCATTGTAATGGTTCTTGGATCATCTATCAATTCTATCTTGACTCAACAAGATCTTAGAGAAAGAAGAGGAAAATGGGTGTCAAAGATTCAAGAGGATGACCTGGAGGTAAGGTCATATAATTTTATTAGGGGAAATGGGTTGTGCACTTTGATAGGTGAATATGAGTCTCTCCTAAAAAAGTATGAAGACAAAGAATGTCATTGCTACTGATGTGTAAGTAAGGACCTACCCCAAGTAATATTTGTAAATACTAGAAATGAGTGGTATAGTGATATTGCCTACTTCCTAATGTATGGTGATTGTTTGAAGGATATGGATTACAAGAAAAGAAGTGACTCTCAAGCTCAAAGCTTCCAAGTATGTGATTTTGAACCATGTATTGTTTAAGAGAGCTCTTGATGATGTTTCTTAAGGTGCATTGACAAAGAGACAAAAGTAGCTACTAAAAGCATATCATGACCAAGCTTACGGTGGACATTTCTCTTCCATGGTCACTTTACACAAGATCCTTAGAGGGAGGTACTACTGGGATACTCTCTTTCAATATGCCTGGAAGTGGGTATCTAAATGTGAGCCTTCCCAATAGTTTATGGGAAGACCCAAGTCGTTGTAATTCCACTCAAATTGATGGTGATTGAAGATCCTTTCCAAGAATGGGGTCTAGAATTCATCAGTTCTCTTAATCCTCATTCTAGTGCAGGTCATATCTTCATGCTCACAATAACATATTGCTTCACTAAGTGGGTGGAGACCATCCTAGTAAAACAAGCCAACTCAGAAAAAATATGTAACTTCATCAAAGAAAATATTATTGTCCATTTTGGTACTCCACAAAAGATAGTTGTTGATAGTTCCACCTATTTCTCTTATCTGGAATTATCTGAGTTCTTCTATGGATACAAAATATCCTTAGCCCATGCATCTGACTATTATCCTTAGGGGAATGGTCAAACAGAATATAGTAATAAAAATGTTGTGAAAATTGTGAGGAAGCTAATAGATAAAAAATTAAAGAAATTGGCACAAGAAGCTATATTATGCACTGTGGGATGATAATATTAATCCAAAAAGAGATATTTGTATGTCTCCATTCTAACTCTTATATGGGATAAATATAGAGGTACCAATAATTATAGAGTTTATAGCATTGAAATTGATCAAAGAAATAGAATATGGTGAGTACCAAGACTCACTGGATAAAAGGATTCTCTACTTGGAGAAGCTATGTGAAGACAAGGTGCTGGTCATTGATATGATAAAGAAAAATCAATTGAAAGTAAAGATATTTTTTAATAAGAAGGCAAAGAGAAGATATTTTTAGATCGTGACTTGGTCCTACTATGGGATAAAAGGAGAGAACCAAACAAAAGCTATAGAAAGTTTGATTCATTATGACTTGGACCATTTTAGATACGAGACACATGTGGAGAGAATACTTTCCTTTTATCTTATATGGATGGCACTCACTTGGAATTGCCTCACAATGGGCGATACCTAAAATTATACAAATAGTGAAAGCAGATTTTCCCATGTATGTACCATAGGTGAATATAGGTGTGTGTGTGTGTGTGTGTGTGTGTGTGTGTGTGTGTGTGTGTGTGTGTGTTTGTGTGTGTGTGTGTGTGTGTATGTGTTTTCGATTTGTGTTGTGTATTTATTTTTGTCTTGTGTTGTGTTCAATAAAGAAAGTGTTGTTATATACACCCTTGTTTTTTAATGAATCCTATAACCCAATACATAAGGTATTGGTCTTCTTAGTGTACAAAGATTCTGGGATTCTTACTTGCCCCATATTAACTTTGTTCAATTTGAGATAAGTCCCCAAACTAGAGAAAGTTTTTGTTGGGCTAAATGTCTATCATAAAAAATTGAAATTTTGGCCATGCAAATATTGCCCACACTCAAAAAATCCCTAAACCGGGTAATGTGAACTTGCCTTCCAGCTAATATCTAATTATGTGATCTCCATCATGGCTAGGAGGGAAGTGCTAAGTAGATTTCTTAAGTGTGTTTCATGTGCAAGTAATTCTGTAAATTTTTTTTATGAAAATTTTTAAGATTCACCTAGAATGAGTTCCTCCTGGAGGCCTAAAAAGACATATTCTCATACTTTTGGTACCTACAAAGCACCCCCAGGGATCCACCAAGAATATCTAATGCCTCCAATAAGTGAAAAATAGATCTATGTGACTATTTGAGGAAATTTAGGAAAGTTCTGGAAGAAAATCAAGGTCTTTATGAGCAAGGTATTGGGAAATACATGTTCTAAAAAAGGTAGTCACCTTTTTTTAAGGGTTCAAGAGACCTATAAATATTTATAAGCTCATACCCTATGCATTGGAGAGCTAAAAGATCTTGCTTAATGTTGGAATCATAAAGGAAAGATTTTGGGAAGTTTGAGAGGTGGAAAATCATCCGACAGTTCGACACAAAGGCCCTTGTATAAGGTGTAACTTGTATGAAAGGTTTCAGGAGACTCATAAATATTTGAGATCTCATCCAAATATAAAATTAAATTATATTTAGTTTTATTCATATCCCATATGATGTGTTAGTTTTTGGTGAAAATAAACTCTTCTTATCACTTAGTTTAGTGGCTCACACCTTGAGGAGAAAGTTAAAATATTAGTAAAAAATCATGAATAACTAATTTTAAATATTATCATTAGATTAATTTTCCATTTTCCATTAATTTTCAAATATTATACAACCAAATTTTATTAATTTTTTACCACGAAAATGGAAAAAAAAAACTTTTCCTCTAAGATACATTAGTGTTACCGGCCAGGAGCATGAAAAAAGTGTTATCAGACGGTAACAAAAAGGATGTATTACCAACCGGGAACATGGTTTTGATGCCGGTTGGGAACAAGAAGATTTTTTTAACATCCGAGAGTAAAATTTTGATGATGAACGAGAATAGAAAGATTTTGATGACGACCAGGAGCAAGTATTTGATGATGACTGAGAATGATAAAAATGTGATGACGACTGAGAACACGAAAAATGTGTTGACAAATAGGAACAATAAAAATGTATTGACATTCGAAAACTAGGACACCAAAGGTTAGGAATCCAAAAGGTCACAATGGCAAAGGAACACCAAAGGTCAGAAGCTGAAAAGTTAATAGTCACGAAGGAGGGTGAAGGGTCATGTGGAGGAGATGAAAAGTAAGTCCTTGCACTATAAATATGAATTGCGCCCGCATTTTAAGGAAATGGTTAATAATTTTTTTCTATCTCCCATTTTATTTCTAGATGCAAGTGCATTCATTTCCTCTGTTTTTCATCTACTACTATTCTATCTCCTTCTCAAATTATACTCCAGGTGCATTGTAATTTGTGCAACATGAAGCAATAATTTTTTTTCTTGTTTATTGTTCCTCTTTCTTTGCAAATGGTTTCTTCTAATTGATGAAAGTGAAATGTTCTAGTTTTGATGTAACAAATTCTGCTATGCTATTTTTTGATTAAAATTAATCTCTATGTTTTTTCTCCTACTTCCCTCACTGAACAATTTTCTTCTCTTGTATTAAATACAAGAAATTACCATAGATTTAGGGAATTATTCCTATGTGTTCTCGGTCTTCGGGCCACCTTGAAAATTAGTTTTGATTGTTTTCTTTTCCTTTTTTCAATAAATGGAGCTGCCCCATTCAAATAGAGGGAATCAATCCCACACACTGTTGGTGATAATTCACTAATTTGGCCAATCGATAAATTATTTCGCCAACAATTGTTTTGGTAGTTTTGATAGTTGTTAAGTGGGTTAATTCTATGGCATAATGGATAAGTCACTGATCTACTCCGACATTAGATGCTTGAGGTTCTTCATTACCCCTTACGGTCTAATATCCCCAAGTTAGAGGAAAATCTTGTCAGGCTAAAAGGATATCATGTAAATTTTAAATTTTTTTCATGACAACTATGTCCCCCATTTGAAAACATCTCTCCCGGTCATTGTCAACCCTTCTTTTGGCTAACCAATTAACTCAAGTAGCCCCTCCAAGAATATATAAACCTCCTTATAGATGATAGGAAAGTTATAACATGGGTTTAAAGCATCTTTCATATTAATTGGAATGGATCCAGTTTGATTTCACAATAACACTAAGCTTTGAGGTGGAATAGTGCTCTTTGGAGCACTAATATGTTTATTTTTAGCCATATTGCAACATGAGAACATCCACCAGAAGATGAATGAAAAGGTTCAACATGTATGGGAGTTATATATGAGAGAAATGAAATGATATAAGGTAGTTTATGGAAAATATGTGAATGAAAATAATGTCAGAAATAATTCAGGAAAAACCAAGAATAATCTCTGTGATAGTTCGGGTCACTGTTGTTGCTCCTTTGTGCTAAAAGTGTGACTTGTGCCGTACAAAAATATTAAAGTTGAATAAAGTATTGATATTTATTAGAATAAAATAAATATATTATTTGGAGTCAAAATCATATAAGGTTTCACCTATTAACTCCAAATTTGACTACCATGGTGGAAAATGAAAGCTCCATGTTCTAATTTTGCATGGGGATGATGACATCCACATCACTTAAAGGCTCGATCACAAATTTGAAACATGTCTATTCCTTTTACCTTGTAATTCAGCATAAGGGGACAAGAGGAAAAGTAAAGTGTTCTTCCCCTATGCATGTATTTATTTTATGACTTAAAATTTGCAAATTATGACCAAGACAAGTGTAAAACATTTTTTTGGACCCCAACTCATGTTGAACAGATCCTTGGCACATTTTTTAAGGTGTGTTGTACCTTTTACCTTTTCTATTATTGGAAGGGGATAGAGGGGACACATAAGAACACTCCTCCTTTGTTGGAAAATTCTTCATCACTTAAAGTTACAACCTTGATGCTAGGGAAGTGGACAACATGCAAACTCGTCCCCAAGTTAAATTCAGCCCCCCTCCTCATAATGCATTCACCTAGGGAAAATTTTTGAGCTATTTCTATCTGTTTTCTTTGTCTCAATAGCCAAGGGGAAACAATGGATAGGAAAATTCACTCCCCTCTCTCTTGGTTATCCCCTAGACATGAAAAACTAGTGTTGAGCCCTGAGAGCTAGTTTTCATCCCCCTTCATCTCATTCTCATAAAACCCCTTACTAAAACATTTCCTAATCTGGTGTAAATAAAATTTTATATCCCTTTTTATCCCCTATTTTTAGGGTGCAACTCCACATCAAACCCCTTCTAACCCATATTATGCCTAGTTGGGTTAAACATGAGTTAAGGTATGTAATGTGAGAGAGAAAGGTTGAAATTAAGGACTTAAAACCATTTTTCATGTTTCAAATGCATATTTTTCCTCCCAAGATCTCTCTCCTTCTTGTTATGCTGTATGAATTTTCTTGAGACCTCATATACTAAAAATAGAGAGTTGTATGTATCTTTTGAATCCATTATCCATTTCCCATAAAATTTTAATAGTATCTCCTTCTTAAATATTCCCTTATGATGATCAAAACCTTGCATAAAATACTTGTATACATTATTTTTAATATCTAGATGAAGTTTCCATTTATAAACAATCATTTTTCAAATCTACAGAGTTTTGTGGATTTAAATACTCTAAAAATTAGAGCAAAGAATCCTTATGAAATAAAAAAACTTTTGAGACCAATCTCGGCTCATTCTGAAACCCAAAATACCCATTTCTAAAAATATTAAATCTTACAAATCTTCACAGTCTATAAATTTTAAGTGCTGCAAATAGTTAATTTTATGAGTTTCCACCACTCCTCTTACATCAAGAACACTCAAAAGTGTCAAATCGAGAAACGTACTAAAAATAAACTTCCTAAATTAATATTTACTAAAAATGGTAAGTGTCAGGACATAAGGTAAACAAAAAAGAATGTTGAGCTGCTCATGTTGATGAAAAAACATCCTGCATTGATTGGGCTAGTTGATAGACATTATGTTGGCTTGAAAGACCCAATATTTCACATTATGCACTCTCAGTTGAGTATGGGAGAAGTTTCTCTATTCGGAAATGATAAGGGGTATAGAAATTTTGGCTTTCCAGCAATCAAACTTGGGATTGTAAGTGATGCGGAACATGAAAGGAAAGTCATATCAAACATGATATGTAAAGGTGAGCCCTAATTCTCAATAATATTCCCAATATATAGCATGTGAATATGTTTGATGAGTATGATGGTGAAGGTGGATTTCTCCTCTCCCCATTCATAGAAGAAAACTGCGTTAATGAGGAACATGTGGACAAGAAGGTTCTTGGGTAAACTGAGGTTGATTCCATCCAAGAAGGAGATATATTTCTCACATAGGTGAATTTTGAAGTTCAAGGGAGTTACAAGAAGGAATGTGGAGATCTCCACATTCTAGCTCCAACCTCATGCTCAATTATCTTTCCAATAGGAGGCACATCGTGTGAATCACACCATTGCAAGGAACATGTCAAAATGAACAATTGTGTGTAAAATATTTCAACTCGAACCACAATCTATTGAGGTACTTGACTGGTAATATCATCATAATTGAGTTGTTAGAGTGATGATATCAGGTTCATAATATTCCATAGCTAGTGTTAGTGTTTTTAACACTTATTTAATGATTTGGAGAGTGTCTACATCTCACAAGAAGGGGAAGTTAAAATCACAGTGATTCAATTCAAAATAAGGTCAAGGAAAAATAAATTCATTATTAGAGAATCCTCTCAATAGCCATCAAAAGCAAGTGTTTCATCAACAAAAGTTTCCCCATTCCTAGATCTCTAGCTGTCTCTCTTCTTCTCTCTCCTCCTTCCTCTCTCTCTAACATTTTATTTTTTAATTGGGCATTTAATTTTTCACTCTTTTGTGTTATTCACTTAAGTGGCCTTACTTTGTATTATAAAATCCCCTTTTCAAAAATAAGAAAATGACTTAATTTCATCCCTAGGGAATTTGAAAGGTCACAAGTGATGGTAAGATGAAAAGTCACATAGGGTTAGATGAAGAGACAATTTACAAGCTATAAATTAGGATGTATTATCCACTCCAAAGTGTTAGTGGTTGTTGGTTATTTTTAGTTGTTGGAATTTGTTTCAATACTGTTGTAAATAATAAGATACATTCTTATATCTCCTTTCCTATGCTCTTCTAATTTCTCTACTTTCCAACTTTGCAAGCATTGTAATCTTGTATAACCAAGAAGTAACTTTGTTTTTTTATTAATGAATTCATATAAATTTATGTCTCTAATTTATTAGTCTTGATATTTATTTCATGGTTAATTTCTTTCTATTAAATGTGGACCTACTCTGGGTAATGTGTTTTAAATATGCAATTCTACTCACATCATTAACCCCCTCTCTCCATTTCCCCATCTCCTTTTTACCTCTCTTCAAATAAAATTCCTCCCTTATACATTGTACATGAAATTTCCCACATGTTTAGTGGAGTATTCTTGTGTGATACCTGGCCTTATGGTCCCCCAAAATTATATTTAGTCCATGCATTCAATAAATTGGAGCTTCTCCATACCCAAGAAGGATGGTCTTAGCCCCACGACCGTTAGTGAAAACCACTAATTTATCTTGTAAAAAATTATTTCATCAACAAGAAGAGTGAAAATATAATTAATTAAACAAATAGCTATCAAGGTGTGCCAAGAAAGAGTGAGGAGAGTGCAATATTTATGCATGCGTGTAATTTCAAGATAACCATTGTTAAAGAATAGATTGCCAAACTTGAATTTCTACACTATCCAGATGTACACATAAAGAGATTTGTCTCATTGGTTAATTTTATAATTTAATCTAAGAGATTTTTAGTAGAATCTTCAAAGAACCTATAATGTTAAGATGGCCATATGACTATAATTCTTTCATATTCTTGTTATAAGAGTGTCATCAAAATGTAATTCCATTATTTCTAAGTCTATAACCCTTTCCCCGTATGAAATGGAAGAGCATTTTATTATTTATTGTAAATTTTTTTCCCTCATATCTTTCTTTGGTGGGATCAAAATAAGAAATTATGGGTTATGTTGAATAAAGAACCCCTTTAAAGGGACTCATAACTACCATTGCACCAAAAATTTCCTATCTTCAATGTTGCATGTATTTAGGTACATGTTTTGAAGGGAAGAAAATATATAAAAAAATCATTTAGAAGAATATTCGAGGCACCAAATACCAAATGAATATCATGAAGATGTTGATTATATTTATGATGACTTCATAATGAAGACTAATTGTAGAAATGATAAAATAGAATATTTGGTAAAATCGAAGGGAAGAGAATTTGAGGATACATCCTAGCTTGGTGTCATCAATATTTTAAAACCTTTTCACTCTATTGAATAACTTTTGAGGTATGTTTTAGTAGGGTCTCAATTCTCTAATTACATGAGATGTATGCTGTGGGAGAACTCAAGTTTACCTGCAATATTTTGTCAGCAAAAAATCAATACAATTAGGAGAATTAAAATTGTGCAAATCTTCCTTGCTATGTAAAATCTTGTGAAAATTTGGGAATCATGCCATTTGATTAAGAGGAAAAAACTTGAGGACTTATAAATTTATAACCACCTAAATGTAATCATGTTCTTATATATTATTGTGTAGAAATAATATACAATTTTAGGTCCACACATTTCATAAGAATTGTTCCTTCCACTTAAAATAAATTATTCTACCTTACAAGAGATATTATCACCATTTAAATTATTTTATCCTCTTACACCTACCTACAAATATTCTTATGTGTTTGCATCCTTGTAATATTTTTTTCTTTTACATGCTTGTTAAAAACAATATAGTTGGGTATGCACACAAATGATCTGATCCATTTTATTTTCTGACAAAGAACTAACCAAATTAATGTGAAATTTATATGTCTTGATTGGATGGAAACGCCCACGTAAAATTTTAATTAAAATCTAAGTGGATGATATTGTTATTAGTCAATTAGAAAAATGAGGAATCTAAATACAATGTATTTTTACTTGTAAAAGTATATTTATCTCTCCATTTATATTATATACATACTAGGGTGTGATGGATGTCAAACAAGGTTTATATTATATACATACTAGGGTATGATGGATGTAAAACAAGTTGATTATTTTTATTGGAATAGATATCTAGTGAACGAACACAAAAAGAACAGATGCCAAATAAAACATATGAATAACATTGTAAGTTCCAATTTAAAGGAGTCATGTTTGGTCTTATAAAATATTTACAAAGTCTATAATCTTAGCTAGGATAGTTCCTAAAGTGAAAAACCTAATGCAGTTTTTATGTAGTCTTTCAGAAGATTGTTGTGAAGTTGGTAATATGATTGTGCCTAATTTTGTGCTTTTTCCTCATATTAATATAAAAATAAATATTTATTTTTTAAAAACTATGTTTTGATCTTGTGTTGTTGAGATTTTGGCTCTAAAAATTGTGGGATAAATGATCTAATCCATTCTTTAATTAGGACCACTAACGGTGTACTCAATCAATGCCTTTTAGGTACCGATTATTATATGTTAGAATGAGTTTTATTATAATTTCATTTTGAATTCAAATTTCACCAATAAGTAGATAAGCATTGTGGTTCATTTAGATATAGTTTACATAGAAATCATTCACAAAACATTATTGAGCACTCACATGTAATATCGAAAATACAATGTAATCATTAAATAATTCATAATTTGTGCACATAACTTTATGCTAGAGAAATGCTTGAGAAAGGATACACATTAAACCATATTGGGTTTGTATGTTATTGAAATTATTCATGTCATGAGCATAGTAGTATTAATCCCTAGGTAACTTCTTAGAGTGTGAACTTCCAAGGGGCACTGATTATAGTTATTTAGAACTGAAAGTCCCAGTTTATATATCATATTTTCTTCTAATACACTATTGATTACTCCTAAGTAGATCTATTCAAGAACAATAATTCTGTCCTAATTTTGAGAGAAAATAATGTGGGTGGAACATTTGAAATGATGTATGATAGGCTATTATATACTTGTAGTGATTGTCATTGCAATAAAAAAGAAAAGTAATATGTACAATTTTTTTTTATCAAATTTTATTAAATATATTTTTTCAATTTAAATCATTTTACTAACTCTTATCTAGAAAAATGAAAATAATATATATTCAATAATATTTTGTAGATTGCTATGATTAGAAATAAACACATTTAGAGTTGAGAACACAAATTGTTACCTTATTCAGCTGGCAGTAATCAATACATAACCGTAAGGATCCATCCTTCTTTTTCACAAAGATCATTGGTGCACCCCAAGGGGATACACTAGGATGGATAAGGGATTTCTCCAAAAGGTCCTCAAGCTGCAACTTGAGCTCATAGAGCTCTTGGGTGGTTATCCGATAAGGTTCTTGTGAGATAGGCTAGGCTCCCAGAACTATATCTATATGAAAATAAATCTCACGTGGGGGTGGTAACCCCAAGTAGCTCCCTCAGAAAGACATCTTCAAACTCTCTCAAAATGGGGTGATTGTCTAGTGGTGGTCCACTAGACCCATCCTCTGATAGGTCATTGACTGTAACATCATACATCTAGCAACCCTATCGTACACACCACTTAAGATGAATAACGAAGATGGTGTGAATAAAAACAGGTGGTCTCCTGACCCCTGAAATCACTGAATCAACTCCCAAATCATCCGCACAAGATATAACCTTGTGGTAACAATCCACCCTGGCCCTGTGTGTAGACAACCAATCCATACCCAAGATGAATCCATATAAGCCCAAAGGAAGGATACAAAGATCTGAGGTAGTGGTGAAAGGTCCCAAATCCACCACACACTCCTTAACTAAGGAGTCTATAGTGATCATGGCTCTAGAATCCATCTCAACATCCTAACTATGACCCTTCCTAACTACCACTAGCCTGCATCGCTCTACTAAAGATGGTGCAATGAAAGAATCAGAAGAACCAGAATCAAACAAGATGGAGGTAAGAATACCCCCAATGCTACATGTAGTCTCAATGAGTTTACTTTGATGATTAGCCTGGCAGTTCTCAACCGCTGCATAAATCTTGTGGTTGCATCCCACGTCACCAACATTAGGTTCTAAGATCTATGTATTAACATTGTTATTAGGGTTTTTTGGGCAATCTCTCCAAAAATTCCCAATAACACCACAAACAAAACACGCTCCTAATCCTCTCCCATGTGTTGTAGGTTTAGTCAGTACTTTGGAGGTCTGTGGTGTGGATCCTGATGATCCGGATGTAGTCTGCTAAGGTCTCTACTGGCGAGCTCCTACTGAGTGAGCTCTTTGGGCATCCTATGTCTTGGTGGGAATCCTATGAGGAGGCGTCATATTATAAACTCTCTATGCATCAAATCTCTGAGGAGGTCTATAAGGTGGGCGAGACTACTGTTGTTGTTGCTGTTGTGGTCTAAAGGATGACTATGCTGAACCCTATCCACCACAAGGAAGAGGTATTGATCACCTCAATCTGCTGTCCTACATCTACTGTATGCGGCTCCAGACTCAGTTTCTAGATTTTTGGGTCTTTCCCTGAGTCTCCTCTGCTATGTAGGCCTTCTTAATGGACTCTGCTAAATTCTATGGGCAGTGGATCAAAACTGCACCTCTGATGTCTAGGTTTAGGCCCCGGATGAACCTGTGGATCCACACCTACTCATCCTGCATGTACTCAACATACTGGAGTAGATCCATAAATCTACTCTCATACTCTACTACTAAAAGAGATGCCTGTCGAAGGTCTTGAAACTCATCTATCTGTTGCTGTATGAACCTCCATGAAAAATATATGATCAAAAAACGCTCCTCAAAGAGCTCCTAGGTAATTTTATCAGAATCAACATGGAGCTTCTGCTCCACTGTCTTCCACCAGACACTAGCTCCATCCCTCAGTAGATGGATCATACCACAAGATTTTTGTTGCTATAACAAGGATAGAGCTTAAATCATCTGCTCAAGCTCACTAAGCAGGCCTCTGTCTGAAATCCACCTGTGTCACCTGAGTAATGTGATGGCTGAAGCTTCAGGATCTCCCTGATGTGATTTGTAATTCTGACAGCCTCTAGGCCTCTATGTATGCTCATCCCTAAGCCTAGGGCTCAGAGACCTTTGTCTGTGCTTTGAAACTCGGTCACCCTATCCCCTCTATGGTGACTCTATCATGGATGAATCTACATGGGAGTTCTCTCCTCTATGCTCCTCACTGGATCAAGGAGATACCTAACCCTCAATGGAAGGGACTCTATCATGTCTGGTTGCACGTTCTCCTATTGATCCTCCGCGTAGAGTGACATTAACATCCTGAAGAGTCTACAAAATCTAGGGTAGGATGGCTGCTACAACATGATCTAGTGGTGGTAAGTCTAGGTCTATGTGAAAAAACCCCTCATCCCATCTGTGCCCCCTACACAGACTAAGGCGAGAGTTAGTTCATTTTTCTAAGTTTTATTCAATTTCCATGTATACTAAAAATATGTAATTTCTAACTAAATTGTGTTCTAGATTTAAAAGTGTGCTAGGTTTAACGTTTCATGTCTCAAGTTTTCTAGTGTGCCCAATGGTCCAAGATTTTGAACCACTACTTTGATACCAAGTGTAACACCCATTAAAACAACCCACTAGAGACCCAAGAACAACCTAGCATTAGTTAGGAAAAATTATGCAATAATTTTTTTTTTGATTAAAAAGAATCTACAACCATGTTATAAGACAATAGCTATCACTAATAGGTTCCAGAACAGTTCTAATCTACTAGATTATACTTTTATTTTATTAATAATTATTAGAGGTCACGAGGTCAACAATTTAGGGTTAGAAGTTTCAATTAGGTTCAGAAGAAAATTCCTCACCATACCCACTCTCTAACAAGCTTAAAGTTTCACTCCCATTGGATAGGAAATTTCCTCACCTTTCTAGTGATATAAAGAAGTCCTCCTAACTCCTCATATTTTTCAAGTTATGGGCCGGTAGGCCTTGGGGTGAAAATTTCCCCAAGAGTGGGTCTGCGGGCCTAGGGGTGGAAATTTTCCCTTGCGTGGGTCGGTGGAGCGGGGAATATTATTGGCATTTTTTCCCTTTTTGGGGAAAAATCGCGATGTGCCTCCACGTGCCTGCAAGCCCGAAGAGGACATGTGTCTGATTGAGAAAGTTTGGGTGGAAAGTTGGGCTGTCAGAGGGATTTAAGGCATTAATCCTTTTGGGTCACAAAACACAAAGGGAAAAATTTCCCGTGTGCCTCCGTTGCTCCTAGATGATGCCACATGTCATCACCCTATTGGCCATGGCCCGGCGGAGGAAACTAAGAAAATTTTCCCAAGAAATTTTTTAAAAGCGCTAAGGTTGAAAAAGGTGTCACGCCTTCGTCATTGCCTCGTGAGGCCATGTGGTGGCTTCTAAATGGCTGTGGGACGGCAGAGCAGTGGGGAAAATTTAGAAAATTTTCCCAAATTTTTTTTGAAAGTGCTAAGTTCAAAAGAGGATCCACCCATCCGATGACACCTCGTGGTGCCACGTGGCAGCCTCTAATTGGTTGTAATCTGGTAGGGTGGTGAAGAAACTTTTAAAAATTTTACCAAAAATTTTCCTAAGTCCCCAGGGAAAAATTCAGGCCGCAGGCCCATCAAGGAAATTTTTCCCAAAATTTTCCGCCAAGTGAAGAAAAATTCAGAAGGCCATAATGTTTCATAGAGAGCTCAGTTTTGGGAAAATGAGGACTTTCTAGAAATCTCTCGACATCCCCTTTGCACAAGGATCATTAATTTTTGATTTCGATAAAGCTTAAGGGGTCAATTTTAAGAAAATGGTCTGCAGGCTTATATAATGCGAGCTGGTAAATTTTAACTTGTTATATCTGTTCAATTTGATCTTCCTCCTCTCTCAACATGTCAAATGAACATGTAGGATTATTCTGAGAAGAATTTAGGATGTATTGAGAAGGTAATTTTTCTTGATTGATTTCCAATTCAATTTTTTTTACAACTTCTGACAGCAAAAAGACTGTGAAAGGTTTGGGCCCAATTTTGTATTATTTTAAAGGATTTTTCCTTAAGTGTTTTAGTCCAATTGAGTTTATTGATATCATATCATACTAGATTTTAATGTTTCAATGTTGATTATTGTTTACAGGCTTGAACTGTGCATTTTAGAGAAGTATTTTCTAGTTTTAAATTTTAAAACAGAGATTAGATTAAAAAGGGTCTATTTAAATTTTTCATCATTCAAGTATGGAAGTTCATTCTAATCCTAGTCAAATCCATTTAGTTGATTCAACAAACCATTTAATGGCTAAAATATAAAGTCTAGTTTCCAATTTTGTCATATTATCAAAAGAACAAAGTAATACAATTCCTTCATACGTATTCCTTTCTTTCAAAAATATATTTCAATAAAATTTAAAGATCAGATTTCAATGCAACAATGCAAATGAAGAAAGGTATTGTAATCCTTTATTGATTTCAAAGATAACTTTACATCTCTCAATTCCTTGAATGCAAATAACAAATTTCAATTTATTTCTTTCAAATGAATAGAACAAAGTATATATATCTTTCACATTTCTAATTTACAACTTCCATAGCTCAATACAAAGTATCCTTCCATTACAAATAATATACAAATCATCCACTTCAAAGTGGGAAATGTTACAATGAGATTTAATTTCACATAGAACTATCAAACTATCTTTCTCCTCTGCTCCATAACAACAACATAAATTTCTCCTTCAGCCAATTTGATCACAATAGGAGTAGGGAAAAGGCAACGCTCTCCACCCAACCAAGACATCCAATGAAGAGGATAAGCCATCCTTATTCATTGGCCCTCGAGCCCCAACCACAATGTAATAAGAAATGTATTTCAACTCATGGCAACAACAAACTTCCACATCACAAAAAAATCTTTCAACATGCACATTTCAAATCAAAAACACAGTTTGAAATGAAATAGAATTTTTGCAACCACATGAATGACATCACACAAGTCTCAGGCTTCAACATGCAAGCCAAAGGAGCAAGAACTATGGGGGATGCTACTTATGCCTCCCTAAGCGGAAATGGGTATCACCACCTATTTTCAAACTGCTAAATATAGTGTATCGAAAACCATGACATTCCTTATACCTTCCCCAAGTACCCCTTATCCCTCACATTTCCTTATACCTCCCCAACCTCTTATGGAACCCAATAACGAGTAAAGAAATGCAAGCTATTTCTTTATAAGGTGGAACCCAAATCCCAACTCCCTCAAGACTTATACCTCCCTAAAAACACACTTATACCTCCCACAAAATTAACCCCATAGCCCTCTCCTACACCATTCCTAGGCCATCTACCCAAACTACCCACAAACATGCTAAAACATTCACACAATAACATGTACATTCATAAAGAAAAGGAGTATTTAAAGAGCCAAGTTCTTACCTCTCCATGATGGAGTTGTTTTAGTTCCAAAACAACAAGCTCTATCCCAATGCAATCAATCCAAATAGCTAAGAAAAAACATGTAACAATCTTCGCAAAATCTCCTTTAAGGCAAGATCTCTAATCAACAAAAAAATTCACCCCAAGGAATCATTCCAAAAGTTCAACAACCCAAAACAAATCAAGGAGTTCCAATTTTATAGAAGAGGGAAGAGAAGAGGATGAGGTGGATCTATATAGGATGCCACATCACACATCCTCAACTCAAACACAAAAGTCAAATTCATTCTCCAATGTACAATAAAGAGCTAGGTGAATAATATGACATTAAACTTACACACTCCAAAAAGCCCACACCCCAAAGGACTAAATTTAATAAAATGTAAGAAGAGTGCAATTAAAACTTACAATTAGTCATTTGAAAATGCATAAAGAAGGTCTAAACTCAACCCGCCAACCATAGGTAAGGTTGGTATGCAAATTTAAGAGGTATGGGACAAGTCTACCTTGTTCCAGAAGCCTCAAAAATCAGCCTCCAAGGAAAAATTCGAATTTCTAGGAAGGTGAAGTGTTTCATACTCCAAAATCTGACTTACACAACTCTTACACATACTTACACACCACTTACCACATTTAATACAAGAGCCAATAACTTCTATAATTACTTTATTATATCTCAAAGTTGATTAATTGATTTATTTTAACAATATGATTACTCACATTAATTCTCCACAGTTAAAAGAATAATGAAAGTGGTAAATGTATCACAAAATAAACACATGCAAAAAATAATAAAAAGAACCAAATTAATAAAATACACATAACCCCTTGGTCACATTCAAAGGTAATCCCCCCATGGGAATCCCTAAAAAAATACAACACACACAACAAATATAGTTGCCATGGTGACCTTGTTGAATTCATCTAGAATTCCAATGTGGTTGGTCTCCAATCCCCTGACGTTGTGATATTTTAACCTACACAACACAAATACCTCCTTCGACCTCGCGGCCATATCAGAACATCCAACATGACATAAATATAATCACAAAATCATTTATACATATGAATCACAACAACATCAAGGCAATCAACAATATCACTTACAATTTATATCAAGAACTATATCATCATCATATAATGTCCATTTTCTAGGTCTACCGACAATATCAAAAAATCATATCTCTGAACAACATTCATAATATATCCATGTCAAATAGTATACCATCATCCACATATGAAGTGTCTCTAATAATCATCATGCATCATAACTAAATCAAGATAAACAATAACCCATGGTCCAACATCTAACATCATACTAAATCAAAACCATAATAATGTCCATAATGTAATCAATAGTATCAAGATCAGTATCAAAAGGTGTCAAAGGGAAGTGGGCACTATACGTACCCAAAATTGTAGGGTACAGTACCACCGGAATGATGTTACACATGCCCCAATGATGATACAGGTCTCCTCGTAAGGTGTTCAGGATTTGGAAAAGCTCTCCAAGTGTGTGTTAACATCCCGCATGCCCCGCTTAGCCTCTGTATGCTCTATTTTACTCTTCCCCCCTCTTTTCCTTTGATATTTTGGTCTTCAGTAACGAAACCGCCACCCTGCCTGGGCGGCAGTCTCATGACTGCCACCCAGGCAGGACAGTAGTCCTGTAACCGCCACCCTGCTCAAGGCGGCGGTCCTTCACGCATTTTCCAGCACGCTTCTTTTAATGTGACTCACGTAAATTTTCAACTTTTACCAGCTTTCTCATCCGTTTTTGCTTGTATTTATGATTTTGGTTCCCTATAATAGTGTTTCTCCATTGTTTATAGTAAAAGAGTCCTAGTTGGAGTTACCTTTGGGTGAATGGGAATTCTATAAATAGCTAGTTTGATTACAAGCAAATGGCCCCTCAAAATTACCTCTCATCCTCTCATTTCAATAGTTTAGTCTTTCAGTTCTTGCTTAGGAATTCAATAGTTTTCATTTGTTCACATGCATAGTTAGTCTTATTTTGTTGTTTAGAAGCCACATGATCTTCTTGTTCCAGTGTTATTACTATTTCATACAATCAATTGAGGTAGGATAGTTTCATTTCTAGTCTGAAGCCATTAGAGTTGTAGGTTTTGTTCGTCAAGAAGGATAGTTTCAGGTTCTGGATGTTTTGTGTTGCATGACTCGCAATAAATCCCGCTAGGAATTGCATAAGCCAAGCTCTATTCTCTTGCGCTATCCCTCTCCTACTCGCATTGTATTCAGTCTACATCCAAAGCTGCCATTGTTCCAATACCTACTTCTGTTGACGCTAACATTACACACTTTTCTGGATTCACGTGAGCACGAAGGAACGAGGAGACCACACTGAGGGGACAAAGCCACACACAATCGGATTTGCCACTGTTCTGCAAAATCCAGGTTCAAGCTATCAAAGTTCTAGTTAAAACATATCAAATAGAGTAGTGAATCATTTCATTTCAGTTAATCTCGCTTTCGATATTGCCGGGGAAGCTGTGGGGATTGATAGTTTCTGAGAAACTATGATTCATTCCTCACTTCTGAGGTAAGATCGGGGGTCTTTCAAATAGATTAGATCAGTTACTTAGTTATTCAGAATAGATTCACAACTGCACAGGTAGGTAGCTACACTTGGCTACTTTGCTTGTTTTAAATTCAGTTATTAGCTTAGTTGTCATTTTCTAGATATTAAATAATTGCTCTTTCAATTCTATTAAATAGTTGTTATCTTAATCAAAAATAAAAAAAATAGAGAATTTATATATGTTGTGGATACACTTTACATTATTAGTTTACTTTTCTTTAGTTAGATTTATATTGTTTATTTTGTATGACAATCACGGGACCTAGGGAGCCCAGAGAATGTGTATTCGAGCCAATCGTACCTCAACCCAATCTTGTTGCAGCAATAACTGACATAGACCAAAATCTCAGAATTCAGGTCTTCCGAACAACAACAGACCTACAAGAAATTAGCTCACAGTTAAGAGGATTAAATATAGAAGATGACAAAGCACATACGTTTTGGTCAAACCAGCCAAATTACAGATTTCCCTAATAAATATCCACATGACTGTAGAAGGGCTTGAAAGAGAGAAAACATTCGGTTGTGATCCTTTGGTCCCACAGCCAGACACAGGAGACATTCTCATTGACATAGACACTAGCTTAAGAATTCAAGTTGCCAGAACGCCTGTAAGGCACTCTGAGAAGATTGCACAACTTTTAGCTTTAAACATAGAGGCCGAAAAGGCATACGACTACTGGATATTAGGGATTAGGGATTGATCCTGCATATGACCATAGGAGGCCCACAATGACCATGAACCTACGGTTGTGATCCACAGGTCCCACAACCCAACGGGCCCACAGGTCAATCAGACATTGATGCTGGTTTACACACATTAGTATTTAGATCCTCTCCACTTCCACCAATCATTATCGCACAACTATCCTCACTAGACATAATAGCTAATCAAGCTAAGGATTTCTGGACTAGACCAGAGAATCGCCCATAGAATCCACCATACATCCATCATCCATTTTTCATGACCCTGTTGGGAGATATCTACGAAGCACCCACAGGTTATCTTCCACGTATCCCACAACCTATAGATCGGATCACGCCAGAGCTCGATATTGATTGGAGCCTTCGAGCAGTCATCCTCGCCAAACGATCTATCATGCCAGTTCAAGTTAGGAGGGCCTTCTTTGCCTTAGATTCATAGATTCCATTAGTGCACGTCGAAGACATAAGATTGCCTAACTAGTTTGTCTGCGCCCCACGTATATTCCATCCCCACCGGCTGTCTCGGCACGACCTCGGGAGGTCAGGTGCGAGGAAGAGTTACTTGTAGATTCCCATGCTCACTTGTCACTTTTCCATCATACAAAATTGGTGAACCCAACGTGAAGCACACAATCATTTCACCCTATCTACCTCATTGGCCTTTCACATCAACTTTACCAACAAAATTGGTGAACCTGACGTGAAAGGAACAATTGTTTCACTTTCACCTTTCCCCTTTTAGTGTTTCATTTTCTTTCATCCATCTTCGCTTCTTCCCATTATTCTACGGGTATTCATATACCCCCCGAATATGTTAGGATTCGATGCATATGGCAGACCTCTCCTAGGTCTTGAAGCATACTACGATCAACTGAATAGACAGCCATCACCCTTGCTCTCAGCATGGGGTGACAACTATTCAATCAACCGGTTTTCAACACAAACTCCACCTCAAAGGACTAGATATAGTTCTTCTTTCCAAATAGAGGAGTTGGATCAGCTCACTCAAACACAACAACCAGAGCCTTCAGGCTCGAATAACATGACGCTCACTGGAGAATCTGGTTCATCTCCTCAGGTGTTGCTTAGACCACAAATCAATAGACAATCAGATCCATATCTATTTTTAGATGATGAACATTTAGCAGCATTATGCTAGGAGTGAACAAATTCTCTCAAAGTATGTACCCACCTATAGGAGGTTTGCAAACACAACCCGAGGTCTCTTTTCAAGAAAACACCTCCATTCCTCCACCTATAGGAAATGCCCTCAGTGAAACTTGGTAGGGCACCGATCAATTCATAGTTGGGTACCATATGCCTATACAACCTCAACAAACACCACTAAGGAAAAATACCGTATCTTCACCAAACGAGGTCATCTCAGCCTTAGTTGAGAAAGTTAGAGGGTTGGAACTTGCTCAAGCAAGTCAAAATTTACAATTCACGCAGGCAGGAAATTCCAATCCTCCACATCATCCTGGCCAAGTAGACCTCCTCACAGGAACAGGCACGTTGGGCATGCCTCCTCAGTATTCACAACAAACGCCAACTAGAACTGCATTCTCTAACACCGCTCCAGTGGAAAATATGATACCTCCTGGTTTAGTACAAAACAATCCATTTCTGAACAATGTTCCTCCATATTTAAACATGTATTCCAAGTCACCACAGGGAGATATGTTCTCTTCTCCTAGCATGTTCACTCAACCACAGGGATTTCCTTATGTCCCTGCAAATGCATATGCTACGCCATATCAACAACCCATTCCACCTCCACCCCCTCAGCAGGCACCATCAATGGTCAAAACCTATGCGATAGGAACTTATTCAGAATATTTGAAAGAGCCCTTAGAATTCACTATACAAAGCATCATGCTTCCAAGACCTCTTCCTGATTTGCCCAAGTACAAAGGGGAGGGAGACCCGAAATGCACATATTAAGGCCTATGCCACAGCCATTCGAGAACTGCTCCCCTGGGATGGAGTTGTTGCTAAAATATTCCCCAAAACCTTAGAGGGCATTGCCTTGATTGGTATTACAGAATACCTGAAGCCTCCATCCATTCATTTAAACAACTCATTTCAGAGTTCATCAAGGCGTTCGACATGAACAAATTGTTGAGAATAGGAATCAGGGAATTCTTGCATATCAAACAAGAACACAATGAATTTGTTGCTCATTTCATCTAGAGATGGCGTACAGTCCTCTATTCTTCAGCAAGCGCTCCAAACATGGACCAGATGGAACTATGTGATTTATTCCTTCATTCTCTCAGTAGAGAGGTAAAGGAAGAAGTCCAGAAGTTCCCACTAAGAACTTACGATGAAGTTCTTGAGAGCGCCCTCTGAATAGATCAAGCTGTAATAGATAGCGGTCGTAAGGCATATGGAACAAATGGGAGGTTAATCATCCCCAACCAAAATACTACGACTTATCCTACTACCACAAATGCCAATCAAGGACCTAAAATCCTTAACAAGAACCGTGGGGTCACAACAGATGGAGTAACTGACCAAGCAAAAAAGGCAAATGTTGTAAATGCTCCACCACCGGTTAACAATCAACGAAACAACAATTTTACCCCAACAATCAACTCGGTGGATTTTAATCATCCACAACAACAACAACAACAACGGCAGATCCAGACACAGGGTCCAAGTCAAAACTCAACTGGATATCAAAACCAAAGGCAACAAATGCAAAACTTTAATCTTAATAGTCAACGGTTTAATCAGAGTTTTGGACCACAACACGTGCCAAACCAACAACCTAGGAATTATAATCCCAACTCGTATTGTGGTTTCCACAAAATTTGAGGCCATGACACTAGGACTTTCCGTGACTACAATAAATTCATGCAACATTTTCCAGAGGAACAAAGACAACTTTTCATAGATATGTTCTTAGCTGATCCTGCACCACCTGTGCCAAGTACTTTCACAGGGGCAGTCTCCCCTCAAAATGCACCCCTCAAGATCTTCAATGATCCACTCCCAAATCACAATAAAAAAATTAAATCCAAATGGGACGAACAAGGGTGTAATGACAGGAAACAATGATCATGAAGCCTTGACTTCACTAAATCCACCTGTCGCACCACAATTAGGAAGTCAGCCATGAACCAAGATAGTCGGTTTAGTGGAATTAGACACTGAGCTACACGTGGAAGCCATAACAAGGACACGAGAGTATTCCTCTCAGCCAAATCCAAGTTACCCACTAGAGCCAGATAACATTCAACAAACATTAGTAAAACCCGTAGGTGCCTATGATTTAATTAATGACCTAACAAAGACCTTCTCTCACATCTCCTTTTTGGACTTGCTGAAGAACTCTCCTACCCATAGGGCTGCTCTTTTAGAAGCATTAGGTTTAGGTCATTTAATTAACATCACTCCTCCTCCCGAAACACAGGTAAACCATATAGACTTTGATATCCACCCTCCGGGGCAGCCGGATAGGGATACCGAGTTTATATTCGACATAAGCAAAATGCCAATAGACACTGAGATTACACGTAGAGGTGATCCAACCTTACATTTACAAGTGTGGGTTTATAACAATTACGTTAAACACACAATGGTTGACGATGGGGCAGTAGTTAACATAGTCCCCTTCTCTTTCCTTCAAAAGCTAGGGTATGGAGAGACAAATTGTTCCACGACTCGGAATACACTAAGAGGCTATGATAGCCTTAAAGCCACTTCGATTGGAACTATAATACTACCAGTCACCTTAGGACCCAAAACAATCCTCACTGAGTTTTATATTATAGATCGGGAAACCAACTATAATATGATCCTCGGCCGACCATGGATACACCGTATGAAAGCAATCCCTTCTACGTTATTTCAGGAAATAAGATTCCTGCACTTAGGAAAGATATTCGTAGCAAAAGGTGATCCAAAACCATTCGATATACACCTAGCAGACCTGAATAAAAGGCTAGGAATTCACTCTGAGTTTGAACTCCCAACAAACCAACTTAACAAACCAACCAACTCAAAACCAGAAGAAAAATTAATACCTACAACAGAACTAGAGATTACGAACCTAGTCAAAAGCATCCCAACCCTCGAGGATGAAGCCAACGTTGTAGAAATAGTGTCATTAGGAACTACTGCAAAAATTGTTGAGTTTCTAGAACAAGATCTACCAATTTTCCTACCATTTGATTCCACAGGTATGGGATGTACCCTAGGAGTTGGTTCTCTTCCAGCAGAAGAACTCTGCATGGTAGAAGTAACTGAAGTAGAAGAAATAGATGTAAGGAATGTCCTAACATCCATCTTCCCAAATAAACATTGGACTCTCCACTTTGATGGAGCTAGATGTCATTATGGGGCTGGGGCAGGTGTGATCTTTACTTCTCCCGAGGGAAAGATCCTACCGTTCACCTTTAAATTAAATTTTGAATGTACAAACAATGGCGCTGAGTATGAAGCCCTCCTCCTTGGTCTCATCATAGCTAAAAGGCTCGGTGTTAATGACATCAGAGTGTTAGGAGACTCTCAGTTAGTAGCAAACCAAGTCTCTGAAGGTGTATGAGACTAGAGATGAACATTTACAGCTCTACAAAACAACAGTATTAGATTTGAGCAAAGGATTTAATTTCATATCCATTGAAGCAATCCCGCGAGAAAAAAATCTTCTCGTAGATTTGATAGCAACCTCAGCTTCACGTTTCACTCCAAATAGTGAGTTGGAAGACACCCGTTTCATGGTATCCCTTCGTGTTGAACCGTTAGTAAAGAAAACATCAACAAACCCTCTTCTAATGCACATAGCTGAGAATACACCTACTATCTTAGGTCACGTTGATAGTGATACAGCCACTCTTGATTACCTAAATGCCTATGCAGAGTTACATCTCACCCATCACATGGTAGATTTGTCCTTAATCCCACATTCATCTTCTTACTTTGGAAATCCCATGGTAGAGCTTCCCCCACAAAAGGAACTCAACATATACGTGGTAGAGAATGGAGAAGATCTGGAACTACCTCCAGCCCCGCCTGAGTTTGAAGAAGGTAATGCTTCTTTAATCGAAGAAATGATTGATATTAACATTGAAATAGAGGAAGAACCAAAGATCTTGAAACTAGGATCTTTGTTAACTCCAGAAGAAATAGAAATACACACTCGAATCCTCAAATAACATCAAAAGGATTTTGCATTTAATTATAAAGAAATGACAGGAATTGCACCACACATCACGGTACATAACCTCATCACCAAATCAGATGCAAATCCAATTAAACAAAAATCGAGACCAATGAAACCCAAGGTAGCTCTCATGGTGAAGGAAGAAGTAATGAAGCTTCTCCAGGTAGGGTTCATCAAACCAGTCGACTACTCTCAGTGGGTATCTAATATCGTCCCCGTTCTCAAAAAGAATGGGAAGATATGCATCTGCATAGATTTCCAAGACATTAACAAGGCATGCCCCAAGGACGATTTCCCATTACCATACATTGATGTCATCATTGACGCAATGGCTGGATTTGAGCTTTTTTTCCCTCATGGATGGGTTCTCGGGATATAATAAAATTAGAATATCTGAACAAGACTAAGCCAAAACTAATGTTTATAACTCCTTGGGGAACTTATTACTACGTTGTTATGCCATTCAGTCTCAAGAATGCTAGCACTACATACCAGCGGGAAATGACATACATATTTCACGATCTTATTCATAAAATCATGGAATCCTATGTAGATGACTTGTTGGCCAAGGCCAGGAAGCGTTGTGATCACCCGAAGTGCTCTGCATCATTCTTTCAAGTTTGATCGAATACGGAGTCACACTAAACCCAAAAAAATGTCATATTTGGTGTGACAGGAGGGAAAATCCTAGGTTACATTATATCATCACGAGGGATCGATGTAGACCCAGCCAAAATCTAGGGATGTTCTTGAGATGATCCCACCATCAGATGACTCTGGCATTAGATCATTTCTTGGAAAGCTCGGTGCAATCCAGAGATTCATTCCGGACTTAAGTTTTGTTTTACATCCGATCAACAGTTTGTTGAAAAAGGATTGCTGCATTATTTGGACAAAGGAATGCCATGAGGCCTTCGAAGTAGTTAAATTCTTCTTACTGTCTCCTCCCATGTTAATGCCACCTAGACCAGATCATCCTTTAATCTTATATTCACAAGCTATGGATGTCTCGCTAGCTCTGCATGTTGGCTCAAGAAGATGACGATAAATGAGAACGTGTAGTCTATTTTATTAGCCAAACATTGCTCGATTATGAAACACGTTATATGTAGGAAGAACGAGAATGCCTTGCCATAGTCTTTGCAACCAAACACTTAAGACATTACATGCTAAATCAAGAAACAAGGGTCATTGTAAAAACAAACCATTTACAAACTTTCCTCACGCAAGGGTCTTTGTCTAAAAAGGCTGGACGCTTTATAACCTTAATGGGTGAATTCAAATTAACTTTTGTAAACCAGAAGTCCGTTAAAGGATAAATCATTGCAGATTGGTTAGCCGACAACCCGTTAGATGGAGGCGATCTAGTAGATCTAGATTTTCCTGATGAATGCATATATTACATCGAAACCAGACCTCCCATCTCTGAATGTCCTTGGTATACTGATATTATCAATTTTATCATGGACCATACGTATCCAGAGGGTGCTACACCACAACAAAGAAGGTGGTTACGCATTATCGTAGCTAAATATGTTATTATAGAACAAGTGCTCTATCGTAAGGCTTTCGATGGAATGCTTCTAAGGTGTGTTGACACAGAAGAATCCAAGAAGATTCTCTATGAATATCATAGTGGAATATGTGGAGGCCACTTCAGTGGTCACGCCACCACTCGTAAAATACATTGAATGGGCTATTTTTGGCCCACTCTCGAACACGACGTAGTAGAGTTTGTACGCAGATGCCATAAATGCCAAGAATTTTCCCACGAGATTCACATGCCGGCACAAGCTCTACAACCAATCGCGACTCCATGGCCCTTTTCTACATGGGGCCTAGATTTGATAGGGAAATTCTCTCCCTCATCAATGGATGGCCATAACTTCATAATCATGGCCACCAAATATTTTACCAAATGGGTAGAGGCTATGCCTCTTACCACTATACCAGGTGTCATGATCACCAAGTTCATTTTGAACCAGATCATTTACAGGTACGGTGTCCCACAAATCATTATCTCAAATAATGGCACGTCCTTTAAGAATGATGAGGTCCGTGAGCTATGCAGTAAATTTAAAATAAACCATCATACGGCCTCCCTGTATTACCCTCAAGCTAATGGGCAGGCTGAAGCAACAAACAAGACATTGAAAGCTATTCTGCTCACAACGGTAAAAGAAAATAAATGAGATTGGCATTTAAAGTTATATCTGGCCTTGTGGGCCCACCGAACTTGAATAAGAACACCAACAGGAGCAACTCCTTTCTCATTGGTATTCGGAACAGAAGTAATTCTCCCACTTGAGGTTGAAATATCCAGTCTCCGAATCTCACTACAAGGGATTCTGGATGAGGAAGCTTATAGAGAGGCACGCCTCTCCCAACTAGAAAGCCTAGATGAGGCCAGGTTAAACGCTGAACAGTGGCATAGAGTCTATGCTGACTGGATGTGCCGGTAGTATAACAAAAAGGTCTATGAATGAGAAATATATGAAGGAGATCTAGTTCTAAGACTAGACAACTAGATCGATAAGAAAATCGGTGAAGGAAGAAAGTTCCGACCCAAGTGGTTTGGCCCATATCAAGTTGTGAAGGACTATGGAAATGGTGCGTATTTTTTGTGCACACTAGAAGGTGAGGAATTTGGTGAAACTGTCAATTCCTTGCACCTTAAACGGTTTTACGCATGAAGCGTTGGCACTATTTGTATAATTATATCTACATTGCATCTTCATTTAGATAGGTTCATTTTGTTCACTCGTTTCGTAAAATTTGGTGATCAAGGGACTTATTCTTAAGCAATTCATTACAAACTTCTTATGATATTCACAGAAGAATTTAAATCATACTTCTTCATTTTTATAACATCATCAACTGTTTCAGAATCATGTCATCAATTAAAGCTAGATATGACAAAGTCTTAACGGTAGCCATACCAAGGCCTGCATGCTTGTTCTCACTTTTGTTTCTTCCTAGGATAGGTGTCTTTCCTATGGTTAGTTCTATAAGCTTCATGGTGTCACATCTATCCCGTATATAGATCTCTTTGGAAATAAGAACATACTGACATTTTGCTCAAACAAATTAGTTGATTAATAGATCAAACCAAAATTTTTACTTTTATACATTTCCTTGCCCTACCAACCTTCGGTGATGAGCTTGCGTTTCCTACTAGTGACGTAGGGTTGGGAAAGGATGGGAATGCCCTTACTCGCCTGTACCTTGACCATGGTGATAAGCCCATGCTTCTTACTAGTAGCATGGGGCAAGGTGTAGGGGGTCCTCTTGACAGTAACGTTGAAGGTCATAAGCAAATAGTTCAAATAAACCTTTGAAATCTTGAGTCAAAAACTAATGAATCAGATGTCCAAAATTCCAAGAGAGTCCAAAACCTTGAAAACCAGATTTTATCAACCAAGTGGCCATCTACGGATCTAAGTCTAGATAAACTGCAAAGCAATTCACATTCTAAACTATGGAGTCACTTAAGTAGGGTAGGTTTGTAGCATCCGAATTTGGTTCCACCAACTCTTTGTCTATCTCCCATCATTACCATTTAAACACACCTCATAGCTTGTGCCCTTTCTAGCTCTCGGTGGTGAGCCCTTGTATCTTACTAGTTGTGTGGAGTTAGGAGTGGGGCAAGTTCATCTGCTCATCATACCAATTTATCATCGCATTTTGTCAAAACAAATATGAAGTACCGGAAAATTGCTTATAGAAACTAAAGTTCAAAGATCACATTGTGTTTGCATTATCATACATCAGCATCATAAAATACAAAAAAGAAAGAAAGCATTTGTGTCATTTGTTCTCCATTGTATACATTCTGAAAAGCATATAAAAACAAGAATTCTAATAAGCATCTAATATACATGTGGAAATAAATCACAAAATCCTAGACACAAAGAGTCTGATCTAAACAGTAGTATATATATATACAATCAAGTTCTATGTACAATGCCATCATGCGCTAGGCATGGTCAAAACTCTCAATGAGCCCGGAAAATATAAAATGATCGTATAAACAATCTAACAAGAGTCACTACGAAAAGAGCCAAGTGGCCTCTCAACCCCTATGAGATCCCTCTGAAGGTGCACGACCACGTCTAGGACTCCGGCTACGTCGGCGATCTAAGTGCACTGAAGGCTCACGGTCCCGAACAGTAGCTGTAGCCTCGCTATGAGAGTGACTCCTCATCAGGCGCTCTGCGGTCCTATACCCAGCTAACTCGGTACAGAGGGAAGTCACCATCTTGGCCACATGCCAGACAGGGGCAAAGACATCACTATGTCTACCAACTACTGAAGACTCCCCTGCATCCACCGACAACTTAGCATGAGTCTTCTCCATGGGGAGCATCAAGGTATCAGTACATACCTGGCGAATCAAGTCTCACCACTCATCAGCATTCTCTGCAAGCAAAGGATAAGATAAAATTAGAAATAATCAAAAGATAGAAACAAAAATGAACAAAAGGAGAGATAGCAACTAAGGCAATCCTAGCTAAAAACAAATATTAAAAGAAGAGTGACAACTCACTCGGATCTCCGGGCCTCTAAGAGGGATCCCTAGGATCAGCGCCTGCCACAGATGCTGCCACCAACTGATGTCCTCCTCCTGTGTCTGGGGCAACATAACGTCCTGCGACGGACTCGTCCTCTCCACCTAAGTCCTGAGAGGGTAACTCCTCTGAGACTAAAGTCACCCTCTCTGCACTCTGCTCTACCCTCTCGGCTTGTAGGATCTCCTGAGTGTCATGCCACTCGGGATCGCTATCCTCCTCTCCACCTGGCTCGCTAACCTCCATGTCCTCGGTCTCCTCCCCCATCTCTCCCCCTGTAAACTCCTTAGACTCGGAGTCTATATCGATAGGGTCATCATCGCTATGGGTAGGACTGGCGGCAATCTGAAGTAAAGGTTCCTGAGGAACACCAACTCTCTCTTGGGCACGTACCACCCGCCTAGCTGCAATAGGGATGCCAGTAGTAACAACAGTCCAACCTCGGCCCCTAGGACCTCCCCTAGCCTCCCGAACTGGTCAAAACAATGGCACCACTGGGGGAAGCATACCAACGTAGGCAAGGCCAAACTGCTGAGGCAATCGATCAAAAGGGTGTGTCTTTACCTTCCCCGTCTTGTCTACAAGCTGCCCTATAGTAGAGCAGGAAATCAAAGCCAGGGTCTCCTCGCCCCATAACCCTGCCATGGCCTGATAATTTGTGGCCTCCATATCATCAGTAGTCAGGTAGGCAACTGGCTGGTGAGGTGCTCTAAGCACTGATATCTCTGTCCATCTAGCTGCCCTCACGACTCTGGGATCCACCACCTCTATGCCTCTCCCATAGGGGATGATGCGCTCATAGACCCAGCCCATAACCAGGGCCGGATGGCTCAAAGACTGTCCCTGTAAGCGGACCACCCTATATAGGTCGTGGTAGGTGGTCCTAAGTATATCGGCTCCCCAGGCATAAATCTGGCCATGTGCCTCAATCTGTGCAATAATAGGGGACCAACAGTAGAGTAAAGTGTCCCCTCCCTTGTCTCTGATCAGTCTCGAGGCAAGGATCCCCATAATGGCCTGACGAATCAATGGGATAGGTGAGCTAGGAATGGAACAGACCCTCACCCCCTTCTTCGAACCAGTGGAGACAACTGCGTCTCCCATGTATGTAGCCCACTGAGCTATCTGAGCCTGCGACCCTGCTGTCTCAAGTGTAAGCCATCTCCCGATGATCGGGACTCCCAAGATACGGTAGACATCCTCCAGGGTGATAGTCAACTCACCCCTGACTCCTAGAAATCAGAAAGTATTCCGATCAGCATCCCAATATGAAACCAAGTCACACAGTATGTGACTAGAAGGTGCGACATGAGGAACCTGTGATATACATAATATGTTGACCTTCTAAAGAGTATCCTGCTCGGCCTGAGAAAGTGCATCCAACACTGCTGGGAGCCAATCACACTCTCTCTCACGGTTCCATCTGATGTACTCTTCCTTCTCCTGCAAAACACACAAAAACACACAATAAAAGAGTAGGTTAGTACCAAAATCACATTGGGAAAAATCATTAAAATATATGAGAATACTAAAAATGTAAAAATGGGTTCAAAACAAGGTTATTTTAGTGTTCTGCAAAGGACCGCTGCCCTACTCAGGGCGACGGTTGTGTCCCGCATTTTTAAACGAGTCACGTGCCCTAAAAATGCTCAAAAACATAAAAAACAACCATTTTGACTAAAATGAGAGCCTACCCATTAGGCGTCCCCCCTAAGGACGCATTTAAAACTAAAAATTTCAAAAATTACCCCCCCCCCCATGGTGAAGATTTCATCATTTTTACATTTTAGGTATAAAAATGGTAAATCAAGAAGAACTAACCTGAGATCTCGCGGGTCGATGTTCCACTCGCGGAGGCATGATCACTATCTCGCCACGAACGTTTCAACTATACTCTCGTCAAAAACTGTCACCGTGGGTCCCAGAGCTCAAAATCAATCAAATCAACACGCGCAAATGAATAGGAAAATGGGCCCCTTTTTATAAATATAGCATTTTGACCCGTCTTGGATGCCCCTTTTCGCAGGATTGTAGCACCGACGGAGGTAAGTTCTTATCCCCGCACAAATGGTAAGTCCTCACTTCATATTATTTTAGTATTTATTTTCGGCTTATTTTATCTATCTGGACTTGAGTCTTCTTTTCATTTTACAGGAAGCGAGAATTTTGGATAGCATCATTTCGACACATGGACGTGCCAGGTATAATTTCTAATTTCCCATTTTGGGACCACCATACTCGGACCCACCGTTTTTATTCCTCTTCATGGCTAAAACGCTTCTCCGAGGGGGCAATATGTACATACCCAAAATTGTAGGGTACAGTACCATCAGAATGATGTTACGCATGCCCCAATGATGATATAGGTCTCCTCGCAAGGTGTTCGGGATCTGAAAAATCTCTCCATGTGTGTGTTAACATCCCGCATGCCCCGCTTAGCCTCCGTGTGCTCTGTTTTACTCTTCCCCCCTCTTTTCCTTTGCATTTTGGTCTTTAGTAATGAAACTGCCACCCTGCCTGGGTGGCAGTCTCGTGACTACCGCCCAGGCAGGGTGGCAGTCCTATAACCACCAACCTGCTTAGGGTGACGGTCCTTCATGCGTTTTCTAGCATGCTTCTTTTAACATGACTCACATAAATTTTCAACTTTTACCAGCTTTCTCATCCATTTTTGCTTGTATTTATGATTTTGGTTTCCTGTAATAGTGTTTCTCCATTGTTTATAGTAAAAGAGTCCTAGTTGGAGTTACCTTTGGGTGAATGGGAATTCTATAAATAGCTAGTTTGATTACAAGAAAATGGGCCCTCAAAATTGTCTCTCATCCTCTCATTTCAATAGTTTAGTCTTTCAGTTCTTGCTTAGGAATTCAATAGTTTTCATTTGTTTCATGCATAGTTAGTCTTATTTTGTTGTTTAGAAGCCACATGATCTTCTTGTTCCAGTGTTATTACTATTTCATGTAATCAATTGAGGTAGGATAGTTTCATTTCTAGTCTGAAGCCATTAGAGTTGCAAGTTTTGTTTGTCAAGAAGGATAGTTTCAGGTTCTGGATGTTTTGTGTTGCATGACTCGCAATAAATCCCGCTAGGAATTGCATAAGCCAAGCTTATGTTCTCCTGTGCTATCCCTCTCCTACTCGCATTGTATTCAGTCTACATCCAAAGCTGCCATTGTTCCAATACCTACTTTTGTTAACGCTAACATTACACACTTTTCTGGATTCATGTGAGCATGAAGGAACAAGGAGACCACACTGAGGGGACAAAGCCACACACAATTGGATTCGCCACTGTTCTACAAAATCTAGGTTCAAGCTATCAAAGTTCTAGTTAAAACATATCAAATAGAGTAGTGAATCATTTCATTTCAGTTAATCTCGCTTTCGATATTACCGGGGAAGTTGTGGGGATTGATAGTTTCTGATAAACTATGATTCATTCCTCACTTCTCAGGAAAGATCGGGGGTCTTTCAAATAGATTAGATCAGTTACTTAGTTATTCAGAATAGATTCACAACTGCATAGGCATGTAGCTACACTCGGCTACTTTGCTTGTTTTAAATTCAGTTATTAGCTTAGTTGTCATTTTCTAGATATTAAATAATTGCTCTTTCAATTCTATTAAATAGTTGTTATCTTAGTCAAAAGTACAAAAAATAGAGAATTTATATATGATGTGGATACACTTTACATAATTAGTTTACTTTGCTTTAGTTAGATTTATATTGTTTATTTTGTATGACAATCACGGGACTTAGGGATCCCAGAGAATACGTATTCTAGCCAATCGTACCTCAACCCAATCTTGTTGCAGCAATAACTGACATAGACCAAAATCTCAGAATTCAGGTCTTCTGAACAACAACAGACCTACAAGAAATTAGTTCACAGTTAAGAGGATTAAATATAGAAGATGACAAAGCACATACATTTTGGTCAAACCAGCCAAATTACATATTTCCCTAATAAATATCCGCATGACTGTAGAAGGGCTTGAAAGAGAGCAAACGTTCGGTTGTGATCCTTTGGTCCCACAGCCAGATGCATAGGAGACATTCTCATTGACATAGACACTAGCTTAAGAATTCAAGTTGCAAGAACGCCTGTAAGGTAATCTGAGAAGATTGCACAACTTTTAGCTTTAAATATAGAGGCCGAAAAGGCATATGACTACTGGATATTAGGGATTAGGGATTGATCCTGCATATGACCATAGGAGTCCCAAAATGACCACGAACCTACGATTGTGATCCATATGTCCCACAACCCAATGGGCCCACAGGTCAATCAGACGTTGATGTTGGTTTACACACATTAGTATTTAGATCCTCTCCACTTCCACCAATCATTATCGCACAACTATCCTCACTAGACATAGCAACTAATCAAGCTAAGGATTTCTGGACTAGACTAGAGAATCGCCCATAGAATCCACCATACATCCATCATCCATTTTTCATGACCCTGTCGGGAGATATCTATAAAGTACCCACAGGTTATCTTCCATGTATCCCAAAACCTATAGATCGGATCACGCCAGAGCTCGATATTTATTGGAGCCTTCGAGCGGTCATCCTTGCCGAATGATCTATCACGCCAGTTCAAGTTAGGAGGGCCTTCTTTGCCTTAGATTCACAGATTCCATTAGTGCGCATGTCGAAGACATAAGATTGCCTAACTAGTTTATCTGTGCCCCGTGTATATTCCATCCCCACTAGCTGTCTCGGCACGACCTCGGGAGGTCGGGTGCGAGGAAGAGTTACTTGTGGATTCCAATGCTCGCTTGTCACTTTTCCATTGTACAGGCACTAGACATATCGTAATTATATTTAAATTATTCTACATAAGAAATTGAGTATGGGATTTTGTTAGAAATATTGTCTAGGGCATTCAAAGTCCTTAATCCAGCCTCGACCATGAGTTTATTAATTTTTGGTGTTGTTGATATCTAAGGGTCTCACAATAATCAAGATAGTTTTGCTATTATTTACCTTAGTACAAGTCCCAAAATAGATGTGTTTTCCTTAAATTTTATTTATCATGATAATTGAAGGCCACATGTAGAATACAATATGTTTGCAATTACAAAAATGTCTCAGATTCTAGATAAGGATGCCGGGTCAGAATATTGATCAATTTAACATCTCAAATATATCATACATCTATTCTATTTTGATTAAAATTAATTAGTTTTTATGTGTTACATTTATAAAGATGGTCCATTTATTCATATTATAATATTAAAAATACTTTCGCATATGAAAAAGAAAACAAAAGTAAAACTATTTTTTGAATATTACATCATGGAAAAGATGTTTGATTGTTGTAATTCTATATTAATAAAAAATATAAAAAATCATGTAAACTATATCTTCAACAAAACTTATCTAATAAAAAAACAACTAAAATGTGAAAAGCTTAATATTCACAAATATTTAGAGGTTTCTGGTAAATAAAAATAAGTAATGAGTTATCATCAAAGGAAATATCAATTTAATTTATGAAAATCCTTTATTAGCAACTCAAATTTTAATTTATACATAGCCATAGTTTATATATATACACTTATACACATCATTAAAAAATATTTGTAATAGATAACATAAAATATATTAAATTAAATAAAACCAGTATAATAATTATTTATCCAATCATTTTACGACTACTTAATTAATGAAAATTTATTTTTTTTGAAAAACTGCATTAAATTATTGTGAAACTCAACGTTTCAAGCCTACTGCTAGGCCCATAAATAGGAGGAAAATCCACTTAAGGAGTGAACTATGAATCAAAGGCACTGACCAATCAAGATAAATAACGATTCACTAAGAAATGGATAGGTTGGGTAAGAAATAAGTTTTATTTATTTCTAATATGATTAATAACTACCTTCCAACTACCACTATGATTTGAAATGTCATCCCTATTCAAATTATAAGTATTATTTTCAATTTTCACAGCATCACGAATTCTTCGTTTCATGTAATGATCTTAACTAGCAATAACCTTTACTTTATTCATGTAGATGTGATGACCAATGTTATTAGAATGCTCAACCATAGAGGATTTTTGGAACTGGTTATGTGATAGGTCATTACAATGTTCTTTTATCCTTGTTTTAATATAAGGACCTGTTTCACCAATGTATAACTTACCAAAAGTACATGGAATAGTATAAATCCCTTTGCGACATGTAATATTGGTAAGATCTTTAATATTATCATGCATGTGTTCTCAATTATTATGGCACACCATAAAAAGGACATGACTTAGAAGAGAGAACATATGAAATTAATGAAATGCTCAAAACTATAAAAGGAAATTAATAACATCTACTTGAATATTTGGAAAGAATGGAGGAAATTTTAGCATTCGTATATGAATAAAATAATTTTCCACTTGAAATAAAACCAAAACCTAAATTTGAAGTGTGTGAGAAGATGCAATACGAACATGGAGGATACTCTCCATAGAAATTCATTCCTAATACTAATAGAGAGGTTCCTCTACAAACTTGTACACATTTGGGCATCGTGTCATTTGATTAAGAGGAAGACAAAGCATGAAGACCTAGAAATTTTGAAAACCCTTTGGAATTATGTTCTTAGGGATTCTTAAACAAAAATAATGCACTATAACATGTCCACACATTTCATGAAATTTGAAACTTGTACTTATCTTAAAGTATTACACCCTATAAGGGGAATTCTCATCATTTCAATAAGTGTGTCCTTGAAAACTATACATTTTAATACATTTTTTCACACCTTTAAACGTAAATACAGTTGGAAATTCCCACATGGGGATTTATCCATTTTATTTCTTGCAAAAAACAATCAACTTGATATGTCTTGATAGGATGGATATGCCCTCAAGAAATATTACATGCAAACCAAGTGGATGGGATTGATGTTTTTCTTAGAAAGTTGAGGAATCTAAATTCAAATGCATCTTTACTTGCAAAGGTATATTTACCTCTCCCTCCAAATTTTATATATACTACTACATGATGGATGTACAACAAGGAGATCCTATATTGGAATAAAGGTTGGGTGAAATAAAAAACAGAAGGGGATGTCAAACTGAGCATCTAAATAACATTGTAAGATCCAATTTTAAGGATTCACGTTAATCTTGTAGAAGTTTCTCAGAGTCTATAATCTTATCTACAATAAGTCCTTGAGTTGAAATTCTTAGAGATGTTATATAGAGTCTTTCATAAGATTTTGGTAGTGTGAGTAATATGATTATGTTTGATTTTATAATCTTTTCCTCATATTAATAATGAAATATTTTGTTGTTTTATACAAACTATGTTGGGATTTTTCTTTGCTGAGATGCAACTCTAAGAATTGTAGGATAGATGGTTTAATCCATCTTTTAATTAGGAATGCTACCCGCGTACTCAATCAACATCTCTTAGGTCCCAACTATTATAATTTGGATTGAGTATTATTATTATTTTCATCTGAATTAAAATTTCATTGATAAGTAGACAAATATTATGGTTCATTTAGATTATACAAAGTATCTAGGAATCATTTAGAATGAATATGTGGAAAACTCAAACACAATCTAGAAAATTCAATGCAATCATTAAAGCATTAATAATTTGTGCATAAGTTCATGGTAGACTAATCATTGAGGAAGGAGACACTACACAACATTGTGGTTTGTATATTATTCAAACTATTCCCATCATCAGGTTTGTTTTTTTCAATGTGGCGATTTTCTAAGGGTCTCACAACAATAAAGATATTTTTGATATTCTTTGGTTTAATACATGCCCCAAAGCACAAGTGTTTTCCTCGAGCATTATTTATTCTGATAATTGAAGGTTGTGTAGAAGAAGTTGGTATATTTGCAATTACAAAAATATCCTACATTCTAAATAAGAATACTGGATAAAACAATAGATTAAGGTATCATCTTTATATAATACATATACTCTTATGATTTAATTAAAAATAAATAGCTATAGAGTCTATTTATCCATATTAAAAGATTAAAAATACTTTCACATAAAAAGAAATTCAATAAAAGTAAAAATATTTATTCAATATTACATTATGGGAAAAATATTTGATTGTTATAATTCTAGATTAATAAAAATTGTGACACAAAAAATCATATCTTCACCAAAAAAATCTATTTGTAAAATAAATAATAATGAACAATCTTAATATTAACAAATATTTAGATATATACAATAAATAAAAATAATAATGAATTATTTTTTTAATAAAAAGACTATTTTAATTTATGAAAATTCTCTCAAGACAAGTATATACATATATATAACTTTTTCAAAAGATATTTTTAACCATTAAAAAGCTTCTAAATTAATTATTAAAATTTTACATGTTTGTTCATGTATATTTCCCAAGAGACACACACACACATATACTCACAACCACATTATAGTGCAAAAAATATCGTTATGGCACACAACATCGAAAAGACGTGACTTTGAAAAGAGAACATGCAAAAGTAATGAAATGCACCAAAAAATATATATAAAAAGGAAATTAACGTCTACTTAAATATTTGGAAAGCCAACAACTCTAAATTATTTGAAGTACGTGAGATGTTGCAGCTAACGTGGAGGTTCCTCTTCATAGCAATTCATTCTTTACTAATTTAAGTAAATAACATTCCCCGTTCCCATATTCGTGTTTCATTTCATAGTATCAATGATATTATTAAAATTGAATCACAGGGTGTGATATTTGTGGTATTGGAAATACGAGTTTCTTTTTCATTCTAGATGTAGTTTGTGAGTTATGTTAGTTACATTGTAATTTTAATATACTTAATGTTAGAATTTTTTCAAAGCGACAGTCCGATATTGGTATTGAAAAAGATATTAAATAGATAATTTGATATTGGTATTGAAAAGTTCAAGTAATTATACTTCTATTTTTTTATATATACCTGTTTTATTCTAAGTTGTTCTTAATATTCATAAATTTTTTTTGTAATTTTTTCTCTCATGATATTTTTGTAGGTATTTTGAAACTTTAATACATAACTAACGTTTGTTTTGATTGTGTTCTTCTTGATGAATTAGTCATGTATTTTTGTTTTAATCATGTTCTTCTTGATGAATTGGTTATGTATTTTCATTTTAATCATGTTCTTCTTGATGACCTTCTCATTACTCGTATTTTGAAACTCTAAATCAAAATCAAAACAATTTTAAATAACTTAAATGAATTGGTCGTGCATTTTTGTTTTACTCATGTTATGCCTACATTCATGTTTTTTTAAAAAAAATTGTGGAACAATCTTCGTAATACAAAACAAACAAAATTTTAAGTAACTTGAATAAATTGGTCATGTGAATTTGGTTTAACATTATTTGAGTATTTTCTAATAAATTTAATAAATAAATTAAAAGTGAACTTATTATAATTTTATTTAAAAACATAATAATGTATATGAATATTTAAAATCATTTTTTATCTTAGATTATGGGGTATATTATAAATAAAAGGATTTAAACACAATAGCAAGACAAATATTTAAACTAATTTAAACTAGACATTGTATCAGAGGGTCTGATAGTTATGTATATAGGGTGGCAATAATGACAACTATAATTCAAATGTTAAATTAAACGTCTAGTAAACCTTCAAATCAATCTTCCACTTGTCATTAGTTACCTTTCAAGTGTAAGAACTCATACCCTTATTATCTGTGACATTATAAATAACAAGTTCTATGCAATACAAGCTCACAAATGACAAAATGTAATTTTTTGTAAACTTGTTATTAACAGGTGAAGGGAGGTTGTGGTGTAATGATAATGAGTGACACATGTTTTATTCATCCACTTCATTAAAGATGACGAAAATTTCAATGCCAAAGAAACCAAGTTATGTAGTTCGAATAATAATTTGAGAGTGAGGTACATCTTTACAAAGCTTACTAATCCAAACATACTGTCAAACTCACAGATGAACAATTTTTTTTTGTAAATTTTGTAGAAAGGGGCAACGGAAGATTGTGTTATATATTAGGAATAACGTGTCAGTGTTCACATATTATTAGGCTAGTATACATACACCCCCTCCCCCCCCCCCCCCCCCCCCCCCCCCCACACACACACACACACTTATTATTCGAGTATTCTTGTGTATAATTATTATTATTATTTTTGTGGTATAGAAGAATATCAATCCTTGCGTGGAATGGATTTTTGAGAGAAGCTCAAGGGAAATTAACATTCTTTCATTTCCCCGCATAATGTCTACATCTTGGATTAATCTTGTGTTGAATAGGTTAAGATAGATTAAAATAATCTTTGTGAGTTTTTTCTATCATCCACGACCATCTACGACATCCACAATAGAGCTATAGCTTTCCTAGGGCATCGACATCTCAGATTTATTTAAAAGCTCGAATCTGAGTTAGTGTCGATGATCAATCTGTTTGTATTGGCTTTCTGCATTTGCAATGTGCCTATATGTTAATCGTGACATAGTGTAAACATCACATATAATTTAAGGCTGATTTGTAAACTAATCAATGATAAATTTTCCCCTCATCCCACCACCCTCCAATTGTAAACAACTCATTAATTGATTGATCAACATTACAAACACATGCAACAGATAGACTTTTTGTTAGTGGCAGTTTTTGCATTTTCATCCACACTTCACTTAGTTGCATTCATCCTCTTGTCGCTGGCACTCTGCATCGGGTGTTCTTTGCATTGGTTCCAACTTTGTCTTTTATTTCTTTTATTGCTTAGGCACCTGGAAAGAAAACTCATCACCAAACTCCATGTTGACACAGATGCAAAGAAAAAATTCTTCAACATTCAACGAGCTCGAGTTTCACAGCGCCATTTCTTCCTACTCGCCTCACAAATTTGATTCCCCTTCTCTGCCACCGAGCCCACTATTTCACTTTGCATGCGGCTTTACAATGGCCCGCAGAAGATATTACAGAGGTGTGTTTCAAACTCAAAAAACTGCATTTATAAATAATAAAATTAATCCTTTAGATCTTTTTTATGGTGTGCTATAGGCCTACCTGGGTAGCAATATTTTTATTAAAACTTTCAACCTAGTGATGTGCCAAAGGATTGAGCCCTCAAATACCAAATGGTGGCATTCTTTTGAAAACATATTTAAAATATTTGTTAAGAGGGGGTATTTTCTAGTATATATGTGTAACGCCCGCTGAAACCACCACTCGAGACCCAAGAACAACCTAGGTTTAGATAGGAAAATTATGGAATATTTTTTTTGAAAAGCGTGACCCCTACTAGGCTTCAAACAACAGTTGTCATAGCAAAGATTTAAAGTCTATTATAATTTAATAAATGAAATTTTCTTGTTGTGACAATCTTTAGATTCACATTAGAAAATTAATGAGGGTGATTAATCCAAACATAGTCAAATTTATCTTAGGTGTTAATTTAATAAATGATTAAATTAACACTATAGTTAAATATTCGTTAATTAATTTTTAAAGGGTCAAAGAGGCCAAAACAATTCAATGCCCAAGATTTTAAATTTTACTAGGTCTAAACAATAATGGAGGTTCTTATATACATGGGTTATAAAAACATTCTCTTATCCCCTAACGTGACCGTTCAAAAAGGTCAGCCCAAGCTCTAGAGTTAAACATTTAAGTTAAAAAGTAGTAATTTCCTATTTACCCAATCTCAGACTCATCCTTGCACTTAAACCTATTTTTTCATATATTTGACGCATTTATGGTTTGCTAAAAACATTTCCATTAGATAGGAAATTTCCTCCCCTTTCCAATGATATAAATAAGTCCTCCTAACTCCTCATATTTCTTAAGTTACAGGCCAATGGGCCTGGGGAGGAAAATTTTCCCAAAGGCGGGCCTATGGGCTTGGGGAAGAAAATATTCCCAAAGGCGGGCCAACATGCATGGGGAATTTTTTTTTCCTAAAGGCGGGCTTGCAGGCCTATGGAAGAAAATTTTCCCAAAGGTGGGCCTGCAGACACAGGGAATAAATTTTTTCAAAGGTGAGCCTGCAGGCCCAGGGAACGGGCCTGGAGAAGAAAATTTTCCCAAAGGTAGGCCTGCGGGCCCAGGGAAGAAATTTTTTCAAAGACGCGCCTGCAGGTCCAGGGAGGAAATTTTTTCCCAAGATGCAAGGGACACATGGCATGTTTTTAAGCCAATGCGGGAAGGTGGGGTGTCAGAGTTAATTTGGATTTTAACTCTTTTTGTTTAAAAGAGTGAAAAAGTTCAAAAACATTCGTGCCTCTGCTGATACATAGAGAAGCCACGTGTCAGGCCCAGAAGCTACAAGCGAGAAAGTGGATCGACGGGGAAATTTAAGAAAAGTTGGCTTTTGTGTTAAAAAATGCGAAGGCTAAATATAACCCATGCCTCCACTGACGCCAAGTGAAGCCACGTATTAGTCAAACAGTGACTTGCGGGAAGGCGGGCTAATGGGGAAACTTAGAAATTTTTGCCAACCTTTTTCCAAAGGTGATAATGTCTAAAATCATTTGTGCCTCCATGAACGCCTGAAGAAGCCACGTGTCAAACCTACAGTGATAGGTAGGGAAGTGGACCAGCGGGGAGACTTAAGATTTTGCACCAAATTTTCAAAAATAAAAGTTTGAAGGTGCGGGCCCATGAACCCACGAAAGTGTTTTCCCAAAAGTGAATTGGCGGGAATGTAGTGCCATAGACATATTTGTGACTTTTTTCAATTTTACAAAAAGTTCCCTAAGTAATTTTCGAGCCCGTGGGTCTGATTTACAAAGAGTTCCCTTTTTTTAAAAAAACACAACGAAGTAAAAACTTCAAAAGGCCATAACTTTCGAATGGAAGCTTAGATTTGGGAAAATGAGGAATTTTTGATTAGGGATTGAACTCTTCTTTGCATAGGAAACATAAAAATTACTATTTGACAAACTTAAGTGGGTTAATTTGACAAAAATAGCTTTCCGACCATTAAATTATGAATTAAACCTTTTCAACAACCAAACTTAATTTAATCCACCATTATTTCTTCTTCAACACACCAAATAGGCATGGAAAATGCAATAGAAATATTTCAAAAGGATTAATTGATTAACGGTCAAGATTTCAATATGTATTTCTTTTCTTTTTTGAGAAACTACATTATTATGCCTCTTGCCCGATTACTAGAGTTCTGAATAAATTACTAGGGCAATACAATTATTTCATGATGTGCTTTGTTCATCCTTAGATCATTTCAATGTTTCATTTTGACTTTCATTATTATAGGGTACTCTGTATGTTTTTCTGATATTGCTTTGTGGGTTTGAAACAATCTGATAGAGATCTACGTATTTTAGACTGAAAATTTATTTATTTCATTTTCCATACTTCAAATATTTAAGCTCATTCCATTCCAATTTTAAAATGTTTATCTTTCCTTTAATTAATGCGTGGAGAGAAAGAATGTAATTCTATTTTCAAAACGTGCCAATTAAATCATAGAGAGGAATGCAATAATTTTAACACATGCATTTCCAGAGTTCAACAGAGAGTTTGAAATATACTTACAACAACAAGTTTTAAACAAGAGTAACACCATTTTATGAAAGGTGAATCAACATTCAATTAACTGAAATAATTTCTTTTACACTTCTTTTTTGTTTGCCAAAATATGCCAAATAAATATTTCTCATTCCTTTGTAACTTTCACATCCAAAACAACATAGCTTTTCACCACAAACAATATTACAATGCCATCAACTTAAAGTGGGAAATTTTTACAATAAGGAACCCAAAGAGGAATGTGAAATTGTCTTCATACATAACTCCAAGAATAGAAATAAGAGATCCACCATGTTTCATTTGGTCACAACAAATAGAGGGAGAGGAAATGCTCTCCACCCAACCAAGAATTCCAATGAAGAGGAGAAGCCATCCTCCTCATTGGCTCCCAAGCCCCAACCATATTAAAATAGGAAATGGATTCAACTCATGGAAAGAAGACTAGCTTCCACAACACAAAACAAATTTCACAATCATATCACAGTCTAAAATAAAATACAGTTACAGTCATAAGAAGGACAATAACAAAATATACAAGGCCTCATAACACAAAGGTGAAAAGAGAAAAATCTATGGGGGAAGTTGCTTATACCTCCCAATAGGGAATGGGTGACCATGTGAAAACCCACCAAAACATTCATATCAAAACCCAACATACTCTTATGCCTCCCCCAAAAGTAAGAAATACAAGCTATTTATTGTCCAAGGTGGAACACCCAACCCAAACTCCCTCCACAAATAACTCTTATGCTTTCCCAAAGCTCTTATTCCTCCCCACAAAGGATCCCCAAAGTCTTCTCCTACACCACACCTAGGAAATCTACCCAACCAATTAAAAAGCATACCAAACATTCAAAACATTCACATATGAAGAAAGTAAAAATGACACATTTTAAAAGAGTCAAGATAAGTTCAACAATAAGCTTCTTCAAATCCAAACATTCCCAAAGCACCAAAAAAATACAAACATCTAAAATTCTCTAACTCTCTCAAATTGCAAGAGCACAGACCAACATGAAGTAATCCCCTGAAGTAACCCCCAAAACAACAATATAATTTGAATAAATAGAAAATGGAGAGAGGAGGATGAGGTGGCTCCATTTAGGATGCCACATCACTCATCCTCAACTCCACCTCACAAGTAAACTTCAAACTCTAAAGCATAATTAAAAAGGTGGGTGAATAAATGAAATTTTACGTACACACGAAATCCAATTCTACACCCCAAGGACCAAAATTAATTTCATGCAAGAAGGTGCAATAAAAAATTACAAATTTCCTTCCCAAACTATATAATAAGACCTAATTTTTACTCCCTAACTGATAAGTAGGGTTGGTGTGATAATTTAAGAGGTGTGGGACAAGTTTAATTTGTCTTACAAGCCTCCAAATTCAGCCCCAAAGGATAGATCCGAATTTCAAAAGGAAGGTGAAGTGTTTCACACTCTAAGATACTTACACATAACTTACAACACATAATCTAAGAGCCAACAACTCTAATAAATACATTCTCTTGACCCATTTATGTTATTTAACAACATGATTACTCACTAATGTAGACACAAATAAAATAAATAATAAAGGGGAAAATACATCACTAAAAACCACATACTAAAATTAAACAAAGGAACTAATTAAAAGAATACACACAACTCCTTGGTCACATTTGAAGGTGAACCCCCCCCCCCCCCCCCCTCCATGGCAACCCCTAACAACAATACCAACATACAAAAATAACAAATACACATTGCCATGGTGATCCTTGTTGAATTCATCTAGAATTCCAATGTGGTTGGTCTCCAATCCCCCGATGTTTGTTGTGACATGTTTAACTGTAAAACACAATTACCTCCTTCGGCCTTGTGGCCGCATCAAAACATCTAAAATAAATATAAAATATAAATTTTAAAATCATCTATATATGAATCACAACATCATTTAGACAAGTAACAATATTATTTATAATTTCAACAATAACCATATGATCCCAAGATTAGTTCAATTTTCTAGGTTTACTCGATATGAAAAAATATCACATGTACGAAAAACATATATATATATATATATCTAACCATGCCAAGCAGTGTATCAACATTAATATAAAATGTCTCTAATAATCCACATGCATCATATATGAATCCAAATAAACCACAGTCCATGATTTCTAATGTCTAACATCATACCAACTCAAAGGCTACAGTAATGTCCATAAGTATAGTCAACAGTATCACAATCAACAAAAAAAAGGTTTCAAAGGGAAGTGGGCACTACATCCCCCTCCCCTTAGACTCGAATTCCTCTTGGAAGTCACTGGAATAGGTGTGGGAATTGAACTCGTAGCAAAGTAGCATCCTCCTATGTAGCCGCAGTCTCATCATATCTTTCCCACTGCACTCGAACCTAGTCAATCTATCTGCCTTGAAGGCCCAGGGTCCTGCGCTCGAAAATGTGAATGGGATCCACCATCACCTGCCCCTGATCTTGCACCTATAATGAGGTAAAATCTAGCATATGAGAAGGGTCTGTAACATATCTCCTGAAGTACTAAAAAATGAAACATGCCATGGATGAGAGACAAGTTAGGTGGTAATGCTAGATGGTAGGCCAAAGGACTGATACGCTCCAAGGATCTTAGTGGGACCTACGAATCTAGGTGCTAACTCAAAACCTTTTCCATAACGAATAGGTCTCTTATATGGCTGGACATGAAGGAAAAATTTCATGCCCACATCAAAACTATGGTTGGTCCTATGCTGATCTGCATACTTCTTCTATCTATCCTGTACCTCTTGTAGTTTTGTCTGATTATAACAACCTACTGCTCCATGTCTTGTAGTAAATCTGGTCCAAGAGAAACCCTTTCCTCTAACCTGTTGCATCTAAGAGGTGTCCTGCACTCTCTACCATACAATGCCTGAAAAGGAGCCATGCCTATCAAACTCTAAAAACTATTATTGTAGGTATACTACACCAAGTATAAATACTCCTCCCATATTGAAAGGTGATCCATAACATACATCTTAAGAATGTCCTCTAATATTTGATTCACCCGCTCAGTATATCCATCTATCTCAGGGTTAAGCAGTGCTGAGGGGCATTCTACATGGAAGTCAAAAATTGGGAAGTATACAGAGGATCGTGGTCACAAATGATCTTCTGCAGACTCCCGTGAAATATGAAAATCTCATCTAGATATACTTGTGCCACTACACTAGCTGAATAGGTGGTCTTCACCAGAGAAAAATGAGCCACTTTTGTCAATTTATCCACCGTGACCATGATAGTGTCGTGGTGGTATCTCAACATCGATAGCCCAACAATGAAGTCCATGGAAATGGTGTCCCATTTCCATTTCAGTATAGCATGCGGGAAAGAGAAGGCCAACTGGATGTTGATGCTTGGCCTTCACTTTTTGACACTCTAAACAATGTGACACAAACTAAGACATCTCTACGAAGTCCCCTCCAATGATAAAACTATGTCAAAGTGGCGTACATATTCTTTACCCCGGGATGGGCTGAATAGGGTGCACGATGTGCCTCTGTCAAGAATGTCTTGCCTCAAGCCTCTGTCCTCTGGGAACATAAATCCAGCCTTTGTGCCTAAGAAGGACATCTGCCTCCAATGAAAACCCATCAAAATTTTCATCAAGGGGCCTCAGAGACTTGATCTCTGCTCTAGCTGCAATGTAGAAACTATTCGTGAGGAAGTTGTTATAGAATCCTGCTCCATAAATCTGTGTCTCACTATAGTGGCCATAACCACATGTCTCCTCTTGCTGAGAGCATCTGATAACCACATTCTCCTTCCCCTTCACATCTTCTATCTCCATGTCATACTCACAAAGAAACTCCATCCAATGCACTGGACATGAGCGTTGAGATTGGGCTGCATGAAGAGGTGGTGAAGACTCAAGTGATCAGTCCCGAGTGTGAATCTCCGAGCCAAGAAGGAAATGTCTCCATCAAACCAAGGCATGCACAACTGCTGACAAGCTCAAGATCATGAGTCGGATAATTGAGCTCATAATATTTGAGTTTGTGAGACTCAAAAGAAACTACTCTACCCTCCTGCATCAACACACCTCCAACTCCTACCAAAGAAGCATCCGTGCATACAAAAAACTCACCCTATGGATCTGGTACTGAAAGAACAGGTGTTTTCATGAGGCATTCCTTCAGTTTCTTGAAGGCCTACTCACATCTGTTTGACCAAACAAACTTCTTCCCTTTCCACTGAAGGGAAGTGATGGGGTGCGCAACCCGAGAGAAGTCCTAGACAAATGTCCTATAATATTCTACCAAGCCCATGAAGCTGTGCACCTTCTATCACACTAGTGGGTGCTGGCCAATCCATAATAGCTCAAATATTGGAAGGATTGACTGTGATACCTTCCCCATAAATGATGTGGCCCAAATACTACACCTCTGTCTGAAAAAATGCACACTTCTCTAGGTTCCCGTAAAAGCTGCTGCTCACGAAGACACTGAAGAACTTGACAAAGGTGCCCCTAGTGCTCCTCACATGTACATGAGTAAATCAAAATGTCATCAAAGAGGATATGAGCATAAAGTGATCAAAGAATGTCCTGAACATCCCATTCATCAAGCTCATAAACACTACGGGGGAATTCATCAAACCATAAAAGGCACCATGGTGAACTCATAGTGGCCATATCTCATACGAAAGGTGGTCTTATGAATGTCTACCTTTGTAATCCTCAGCTGATGATAGCCTGACTTAAGGTCTATCTTGGAGAAAACTGTGGCCCCCTTCATCTGATCAAACAAATCATCAATGCACGGAAGGGGGTAACAATTCTTGATTGTTACTTTGTTCAGCTGGCGTTAATCAATACACAACTACATAGATATGTCTTCTTCTTTACAAATATCACCGGTTCACCCCAAGGGGATACACTAAGATGGATTAGGCCTTTCTCCAAAAGTACCCTCTAGCTTCAACTTGATCTTCACAGAGCTTAGGGGTGGTCATCTGATAAGGTGCTCGTGAGATAGGCTCTGCTCCTAGAAACTAGATCTATGTGAAAATCATATCTCACATGGGGGTGGTAACCCCGGTAGCTCCCCTAGAAAGACATCCAAAAAACTCTCTCAAGATGGGATGGTCATCAAGTGATGGTCCACTAGACTCATCCTTCGATCGGTCACTAACTATGACAACATACATCTGACCCCTGTCGCACACACTGCTTAAGCTGCATGGTGGAGATGGTGTGAAATGGAAACGGGTCTCCTAACCCCTACTATCACTGACTCAACTCCTAGATCATCTATACATGAAATAATCTTATGGTAACAATCCACTTTGGCTTTGTGTGTAGACAACTAGTCCATGCCCAAGATGACTCCATACAAACCCAACAGAAGGATACGAAGATCCGAGGTAGTGGTGAAGGGTCCCAAATCCACTACACACTCCTTAACTAAGGAGTCTACAAATATCTTGGCTCCAGAAGCCATCTCGATGTCCCAACTAAGACCCTACCTAACTGCCACCAACTTGCATCGCTCTACCAAATATGGTGTAATAAAAGAATCAGAAGAACCAGAATCAAATAGAATGGAGGTAGGAACACCACCAATGCTACCTGTCATTGTCTCAATCACGGTACTTTGATGCTCAGCCTGGTGGTTCTTGACCACTACATAGATTCGATGACCATTCCCCATGTCACCAATAGTAGGCTCTGAGATCTGCATCTTACCCTTATTACTAGGGTTCTGTGAGGCACTCTCTCCAAAAATATCCAGCAACACCACAACCATAACAACTTATTGGTCGTCTCCCATGAGTAGTAGCTCCAGCCGGTACTCTAGAGGTCTATGCCATGGATCTTGATGATCCGGCTATGGATTACTAAGGTCTCTGCTAATGAGCTCCTATTGACTGAGCTCTCAGTGCACCCTGTGTCCTAATGGGACCCCTAGGAGGAGGTCCCATACTCCACCCCCTCTGTGCATCGAATCTCTATGGAGGCCTATACGAGTGGGCGGGTCTACTACTGACTGTTTCTGTGCACCTAAAAGATGACTATGCTGAACCCTATCCACCATGAGGAGGAGGAGTTGACCCCCTTAACCTATTGTCCTACATCTATTGGATGTGGCTTTGTACCCTTTCTCTATCCTGTTGTGTCTTTCCCTCGAGTCTCCTCTACTATATAGTCCTTCTCAATGGCCTCAGCTAATGTCTGCAGGATAATGGATATGCACCACACCACCCAAATCTACATTCAGGCCCCAGATGAACCTATGAATCCATACCTGCTCATCCTACATGTAGTCACACATACTAGAGTAAATCTAGAAATTGACTCTCATACTCAGCTACTGTCAAAGATGCCTGTCAGAGGTCGTGAAACTCATCTATCCTCTATTGAATGAACCTCCATGATAAGTACCTGCTCCTAAACTGCTCCTCAAAGAGCTCCCAGGTAACCATCTCTGAATTAATGTGGAGCTTCTGCTCCTCGGTCCTCCACCAAACACCTACTCCATCCCTCAGAAGATGGATTGCAACACAATCTTTCATGTTGCTAGAACAAGGGCAGAGCTTGAAGCACCCGCTCAAGCTCACCAACTAGGCCTCTACCTGAAATCCACCTATGTCACCAGAATAATGAGATGGTTCATAGCTTCAGGATCTCCCTGATATGGTCTGCAGCTATAGTCTGGAAACCCCTAGGCCTCTCTGCATGCTCATCTCTAAGCCTAGGGCTCTGAGACCTATCCCTGTGTCTAGAAATCCGGTCTCCCTACCCCCTCTGCGATGACTCTGCTCTACCTGACTCCACACAGGAGTTATCTCCTCTATGCTCCTCACTGGGTCGAGGAGATGCATGAGCCTCAATGGATGGCTCCTATCATGTTTGGCTGACTGTCCTCCTACGTACCCTTCGCATAAAGCGGCATTAACATCCTGAAGCATCTATAAAATTTGGGTAGGATGGCCTGCTACTAGTTTTCCACAACATGATCTAGGAGGTGGCAAGTCTAGGTCTATGTGAAAGGACCCCTCGTCTTATCTATGCCTCCTGCAGAGACCAAGGTGAGAGTTAGTTCATTATTCTAGGTTTTATTCAGTTTTCCATGTTTACTAAAATATGTAATTTCCAAACAAATTTGTTTTCTAGGTTTAAAAGTGTGCTAGGTTTAATATTGTACTAGGTTTAGTGTTCATGTAGTGTTTTTTGGTTTTTCCAAGGGTCCAAGATTTGAATCCATGGCTCTGATACCAAGTGTAATGCCCATTGAAACAACCACTCGAGACCCAAGAACAACCTAGGTTTAGATAGGAAAATTATGGAATAATTTTTTTTGAAAAGTGTGACCACTACTAGGCTTCAAGCAACAGTTGTCACAAGCAAAGATTCAAAGTCCATTATAATTTAATAAATGAAATTTTCCCATTGTAACAATCATTAGATCCACAATATAAAATTAATGATGGTGATTAATCCAAACATAGTCAAATTTCTATTAGATGAATTTAATAAATGATTAAATTAACTCTATAGTTAAATATTCCTTCATTAATTTTTAGAGGGTCAAAGGGGCCAAAACAATTAAATGCCCAAGGTTTTTAATTTCACTAGGTCTAAACAATAACCGAGGTTCTTATTTACATGGGTTAGAAAAACATTCTCTTATCCCCTAACGTGACCCTTCAAAAAAAAGGTCAACCCATGCTTTAGAATTATACATTTAAGTTAATAAGGGGTAATTTCCCATTTACCCACTCTCAGACTCATCTTTGCACTTCAACCTGATTTTCACATATTTAACGCACTTAGGGTTTCCTGAAAACATTTCCATTAGATAGGAAATTTCTTCCTCTTTCCAATGATATAAAGAAGTCCTCCTAACTCCTCATATTTCTTAAGTTACAGGTCGGTGGGCCTGGGGAGGAAAATTTTCCCAAAGGCGGGCCTGTAGGCCTGGGGAAGAAAATTTTCCCAAAGGTGAGCCTCCAGGCCTGGGGAAGAAAATTTTCCCAAAAGTGGGCCTACGGGCTAGGGAAGAAAATTTTCCCAAAGGCGGGCCTGCAGGTCTAGGGAAGGCCTGGGCTTGCGGGCCCAGGGAAGAAAATTTTCCCAAAGGCGGGCCTAAAGGGGGCCTGCGGGAAGAAAATTTTCCCATAGGCCTAAGCCCAAGCAAGGGACACATGGCATTTTTAAGCCCACGTGGGAAGGCGGGTCATCAGAGGTAATTTGGATTTTAACTCTTTTTGTTAAAAGGACAAAAAGTTTTAAAAACATCTGCGCCTCCGCCGATGCCTAGAGAAGCCACGTGTTAGGCCCAAAATTTATAAGTGGGAAGCGGACCATCGGGGAAACTTAGAAATATTGGCATTTTGTGTTAAAAAGTGCAAAGGTTAAAAACAACCCGTGCCTCTGTCGACACCTAACGAAGCCACGTGTTAGTCCAATAGTGACCTGCAGGGAAGGCGGGCCAGCGGGGAAACTTAGGAATTTTTGCCAATTTTTCCTTTCAAAGGTGATAAGAGTCTAAAACCATCCGCACCTCCACCAATGCCTAAGGAAGCCATGTGTCTGACCTACAGTGACATGAAGGGAAGCGGACCGGCGGGGAGACTTAAGATTTTGTGCCAATTTTCAAAAAGGTAAAGTTTGAAAGTGCGGGCCCGCGAACCCGCGGAAGTATATTATTTTTTATTAAAAGTGAATTGGTGGGTCTGCAGGGCCAAAGAGAACTTGTGACTTTTTTCATTTTTGCAAAAAGTGCCCTAAGTAATTTTTGGGCCTGTGGATCTGATTTACAAAAATTTCCCCTTTTTTTTTTGAAACCAAACGAAGTAAAAACTTCAGAAGGCCATAACTTTTGACTGGAAGCTCAGATTTGGGAAAATGAGGACTTTTTGAAAAGGGCTCAAACTCCTCTTTGCATAGGAAACATAAAAATTATTTTTGACAAACTTAATTGGGTGAATTTGAAAAAAATTTCTTTCCTATCATTAAAACGTGAATTAAACCTTTTCAACAACCAGACTTGATTCGATCCACCATTATTTCTTCTTCAACACACCAAATTACATGTGAGAAATGCACTTGAAGGATTTCAAATGGATTTCAAGGATAAAATATCAATGATTGAGTATTCAAAAATGAATTTCCTTTCTTTTCTGTGAAATTGCATTATTTTGCCTCTTGCCCGATTACTAGAGTTCTGAATAAATTACTAGGGCAATGCAAATTGTTTCATGATGTGCTTTGTTCATCCTTAGTTCATTTTAAAGTTTCATTTTGACTTTCATTGTTGTAGGGTACTCTGTATGTTTTTCTGATATTGGTTTGCAGGTTTGAAACAATCAAACAGAGATCTACGTATTTCAAACTGGAAATTTATCTATTTCATTTGCCATACTTTAAACATTTAAGCTCATTCCATTCCAATTTTAAAATTTTTATCTTTCCTTTAATTAATGATGGAGAGCAAGAATGTAATTCTATTTTCAAAATGTTCAATTAAATAATACAGAGGAATGCAATACTTTTAACACAGCGTTTCCAGCCTTCAAACAGAGAGTTTGCAAAATATTTACAACAACAAGTTTCCAAGCAAGAGTAACACCATTTGTATGAAAGGTGAATCAACATTCTAATTAAAATGAAATAATTTCTTTTACACTTCTTTTCTGTTTTCCAAAATACAACTTGCCAAAATAAATATTTCTCATTTTTTCACATTTGTAAACTTTCACATCCAAAAATAGAGCAGCTTTTCACTACAAATAATATTACAATGTCATCCACTTAAAGTGGGAAATTTTTACAATAAGGAACCCAAAGAGGAACTGCAAAATTTGTCTTCATACACAAGCTCCAAGAACAAGCAACAAGAGATCTGCCATGTTTCATTTGGTCACAACAAATAGAGGGAGAGGCAATGCTCTCCACCCAACAAATAATTCCAATGAAGAGGAGAAGCCATCCTCCTCATTGGCCCCTAAGCCCCAACCACATTACAATAGGAAATGGATTCAACTCATGGCAATAAGACAGGCTTCCACAACAAAAAATAGATTTCATAATCATATCACAGTCCAAAATAAAATGCAGTTATAGTCACAAGAAGGACAATAACAAAATATACAAGGCCTCATCACACAAAGGCCAAAAGAGAAAGATCTATGGGGGAAGTTGCTTATACCTCCAAATGGGGAATGGGTGACCACCTTAAAACCCACCAAAATATTCATCTCAAACCCCTACATACTCTTATGCCTCCCCAAAGTACCTCTTATGCCTCCCCAAAGTGCCTCTTATGCCCCAAAAGTAAGAAATGCAAGCTATTTCTTGTCCAAGGTGGAACACCCAACCCAAACTCCCTCCACAATTAACTCTTATGCCTCCCCAAAGCTCTTATGCCTCCCCACAAAATATCCCCATAGTCTTCTCCTACACCACACCTAGGCAATCTACCCAACCAACCAACAAGCATACCAAACATTCAAAACATTCACATATGCATAAAATAAAAAGAACACATTTTAAAAGAGTCAAGCTCCTACCTCTCCATGATAGAGCTTGATCCAAAAGATCAAAATAAGCTTCTTCAAATCCAAATAGTCCCAAAGCACCAACAAATCCACAAGCATCCAAAATCCTCTAACTCTCTCCAATTGCAAGAGCACCAGACCAACATGAAGTAACTCCCTTGAAGTAACCCCCAAAACAACAAAAGAATTCAAATAAATAGAAAAGGAGAAGAGGAGGATGAGGTGGCTCCATGTAGGATGCCACATCACTCATCCTCAACTCCACCTCACAAGTCAAATTCAAACTCCAAAGCACAATTAAAAAGGTGGGTGAATAAATGACCTTTTACTTACACACACAATCCAAGTCCACACCCCAAGGAGAAAAATTAATTTCATGCAAGAAGGTGCAATAAAAACTTACAACTTGCCTTCCCAAAATACATAATAAGGCCTAATTTTGACTCCCCAACCCATAGGTAGGGTTGGTGTGACAATTTAAGAGGTGTGGGACAAGTTTAACTTGTCCTACAAGCCTCCAAAATCAGCCCCTAAGGACAGATCCGAATTTCAAAAGGAAGGTGGAGTGTTTCACACTCAAAGTTACTTACACATTACTTACAACACATAATCCAAGAGCCATCAACTCTAATAAATGCATTCACTTTGACCCATTTAATTAATTTAACAACATGATTACTCACTAATCTAGACACAAATAAAATAAATAATAAAGGGGAAAATACATCACTAAAAATCCACATACTAAAATTAAACAAAGGAACTAATTAAAAGAATACACACAACCCCTTGGTCACATTTGAAGGTGATCCCCCCATGGGAACCCCTAACAACAATACCAACATACACAAATAACAAATTACACATTGCCATGGTGACCCTTGTTGAATTCATCTAGAATTCCAATGTGGTTGGTCTCCAATCCCCCGATGTTTGTTGTGACATGTTTACCTGCAAAACACAATTACCTCCTTCAGCCTTGTGGCCGCATCAAAACATCCAAAATAAATATAAAATATAACTTCCAAAATCATCTATATATGAATCACAACATCATCTAGACAAGTAACAATATTATTTACAATTTCATCAATAACCATATGATCACAAGATTAGTTCAATTTTCTAGGTTTACTCGATATGAAAAAATATCACATGTACAAAAAACATATACATATAACCATGTCAAGCAGTGTAATCAACATCAATATAAAATGTCTCTAATAATCCACATGCATCATATATGAATCCAAATCAACAATAGTCCATGATTTCTAATGTCTAACATCATACCAACTCAAAGCTACAATAATGTCCATAAGTATAGTTGATAGTATCATAATCAACAACAAAAAGGTGTCAGAGGGAAGTGGGCACTACAATATGTATTGAATTGATACTAGAATGTGGGAGGATAATGGGTTGTAAAAGTGATTCCTAGATCTGATTTGAGAATCATTGTGCATGATAGGCAATGTAGGAATAGGTCATAATTATTTATTTTTTAGGGTTTCAACAACTCTATAGAGTTGTTTAGGGTCTCGTAATAGTTTGTATAGTTAATGTAAATGCCATATCAATGAGTTAAAAATAACATGTCTCATTTGTAGTGCCCACTTCCCTCTGACACCTTTTTGTTATTGATTATGATACTGTCGACTATACTTATGGACGTTACTGTAGCTTTTGAGTTGGTATGATGTTAGACATTAGAGATCATGGACTGTGGTTGATTTTGATTCATATATGATGCATGTGGATTATTAGAGACATTTTATATTTGATATTGATACAGTTATATTGGCATGGTTAGTGTATATATGTGTTTTCGTACATGTGATATTTTGTCATATTGAGTAGACCTAGAAAATTGAACTAATCTTGTGATCATATGATTATGGATGAAATTGTAAATAGATTGTTACTTTCCTAGATGATGTTTTATTCATATATATATATGATTCATATATAGATAACTTTAGATTATATTGTATATTTATTTTGGATATTTTGATGCAACCACAAGGCCGAAGGAGGTATTTATGTATTTTGCAGGTAAAACATGTCACAACAAACATCGAAAGGGGATTGGAGACCAACCACATTGGAATTCTAGGTGAATTCAACAAGGGTCACCATGGCAACATGTATTTGTTTGTGTATGTTTGAATTATTTGTTAGGGGTTATGACCATGGGGGGATATCACCTTCGAATGTGACCAAGGATGTTAGTGTGTATTCTTTTAGTTTAATTTACTTTGTTTAATTTTACTATGTGGTTTTTAGTGATGTATTTGTCCCCTTTATTAATTTATTTAATTGGTCTCAAGATTAGTGAGTAATCGTGTTGTCCTAAATTAATTAAAATGGGTCAAAATAATAATTTATTAGATCTTGATTTGCTCTTGGATTTATGTGTTGTGTGTTGAATGTTGAGTTACTTGAGTGTTGAAACACTCCACCCTTCCATTTGAAATTCGGATATGTCCTTAGAGATTGATTTTGGAGGCTTGTGGGACAAGTTAAACTTGTTCCACACCTCTTAAATTGTTACACCAACCCTATCTTTGGGATTGGGGGTCCAAATCTAGACTCTTGGGTGTATTTTGGGAAGATAAGTTGTAAGTTTTTTGCACACCTTCTTACATGTAATTAATTTTGGTACTTAGGGGGTGTGGGCTTGGATTGTGTGTGTAAGTAAAATGCCATTTACTCACCCACTTATTAATTGTGCTTTGGAGTTTGAAGTTGACTTGTGAGGTGGAGTTGAGGATGAGTGATGTGACATCCTACATGGAGCCACCTCATCCTCCTCTCTCCTTTTTCTATTTATTCGAATTCTTTTGCTGTTTTGGAGGTTACTTCACGGGGGTTACTTCATGTGGGTCTGGTGCTCTCGCAATTGGAGAGAGTTAGAGGATTTTGATTGCTTGTGGAATTTTTGGTGCTTGAGACTGTTTAGATTTGAAGAAGTTTGAGTTGAAATTTTGGATCAAGCTCTATCATGGAGAGGTAGGATCTTGACTCTTGTAAAAAGGATTTTTGTCTGTATTGTGCTTATGTGAATGTTTTTGAATGTTTGGTATGTTTGTTGTTTGGTTGTGTAGATTTCCTAGGTGTGGTGTAGGAGAAGACTATGGGCATATTTTGTGGGTAGGCATATGAGTTGTGGGGAGGCATAAGAGTTATTTGTGGAGGGAGTCTGGGTTGTGTGTCCCACCTTGGACAAGAAATAGCTTGCATTTCTTACTTTTGGGGAAGGCATAATAGAATGAGGAGGCATAAGAGGTACTTAGGGGAGGCATACGAGTATAAAGGGGTTTGAGATGAGTATTTTGGTGGGTTTTTAACGTGGTCACCCATTCTTAATCCATAGGTATAATCAGCTTCCCCCATAGATCTTTCTCTTTTGGCCTTTGTGTGATGAGGCCTTGTATATTTTTTTACTATCCTTCTTGTGACTGTAACTAATTTTTATTTTGGGACTGTGATATGATTGTGAATTCTATTTTGTGTTGTAGAAGCTTATCTTCTTACCATGAGTTGAATCCATTTCCTATTGTAATGTGGTTGGGTCTCGGGGGAGAATGAAGAGGATGATTTCTCCTCTTAATTGGAATTCTTGGTTGGGTTGAGAGCATTGCCTCTCTCCTTTTTCTTTGTTGTGAGAAAATGAAATCGTGTGGATCTCTCTGGTTGTTATTTCTTGGAGTTGTGTATGAAGACAATTTCGCAGTCCTCTTTGGATTCTTTATTGTAAAAATTTCCCACTTTAAGTGGATGACATTGTAATATTATTTGTGGTGAAAAGTTTCTCTATTTTTGGATGTGAAAGTTACATTCGAATGAGAAAGATTTATTTTGTAAGTTGTCTTTTAGTGAACAGAAAAGAAGTTGTAAAGGAAATTATTTCAGTTTAATAGAAGTTGATTTAATTTATACAAAATGGAGTTGCTCCTACCTGGAAATTTGTTAATTGAAATAATTTTGCAAACTCTCTGTTTGAAGGATGGAAAAGTCTATGTTAGGAAATATTACCTTCCTCTGTATTACTTGAATGACATGTTTTGAAAATAGAATTACAATCTTGCTTTTTATGTATTTATTTAAGGAAAGTTGAACATTGTAAATTTAGATTGGAATGAACCTAAATGTTTAAAGTATGGAAAATTAAATAGATAAATTCCTCGTTTGAAATACGTAGATCTATGTTACATTGTTTCAAACATACAATAAATATAAGAAAAATATACAGAGTACCCTACAACTATAAAAGAAAAAATAGAAACTTAAAATGAAATAAGGATGATCAAAATGCATCCTAAAATAGTTTGTATTGCTGAAGTAATTTACTTATAACTTTATTAATCGAGCTAGAGGCAGAAAAATGCCTTTCAGAGAAAAGAGAAAGGAAATAAATCCATTTTGAAATCCCAACCATAATAAATTAATCCTTGCAAATGCATCCAATTTCTATCAAGTGAGATTATCCATGTTAGATTGGCATGTTGGAGAAGAAAGAATAACGGATTAGATTAAATTTGGCAGTTGAAAAGTTCAGGTCACAGTTTTATGGCAGGAAAGATGTTTTCTTAAATTTATCCCGTCTAAGTTTGTTAAAAATATGATTTTGTGCTTCCTATGTAAAGAGGAGTTTGATCCCTTTCCAAAAAGTCCTTATTTTCTCTAATCCAAGCTTCCGGTCGAAAGGTATGGCCTTTTAAATTTTTTACTTCGGTTCGTTTCAAAAAAAAAAAACTAACTTTCAAAAAAGGAAATTTTTGTAAATCGGATTTGTGGGCTCGAAAATTACTTAGGGCAATTTTTGTAAAAATGAAAAAATTCACAAGTTCCTCCATGGTCCCACAGCCCCACATCCTTCGCTTTTGAAAATAAATAAATATATATATACTTTTGCGGGTTCACTGGCCCACACCTTCAAAATTTTCTTTTTAAAAAATTGGCGCAAAATATTATGTATCCCCACCGGTCTACTTCTCTGCCTCTCACTATGGGCCTGACATGTGGCTTCTTTAGGTGTTGGCAGAGGCATGTATTGTTTTCGACTTGATCACTTTTGGAAAAGATTGGAAAAAATTTCTAAGTTTCCCCACCGGCCTGCCCTCCTGCAGGTCAATGTTGGACTGACACGTGGCTTCTTCAGGCATTGGTAGAGGCGCGGGGTTTTTTTAACCTTCAGGTTTTTTAACACAAAAGACAACATTTTTAAGTTTTCCCTGACGATCCGCTTCCCCGCTTGAAATTTTGGGCATGAAACGTGATGTCCCTAGGCATTGGCGAAGGCACGGCTCATATTACAAATTTTTTCCCTTTCAACAAAAAATCTAAAAATCCTAAGTGCCTCCAGTGACCTGTGTTTCCGTGTTGGCTCAAAATTTTTGACATGTGTTCCTTGCAGTCTCAGGATTATTTTTCTTCTTTTGGCGTGAAGCCCCACCACAGGCTCCCGGGCACGTGAGTGTAACTTGCACTTTTTGCCCAAAGTGCAAAGCGCCAAATTACCTCCCCTACTCCGTAGGCCTGAAACCTTCCCTAAGTGAAAAGTCTTCCTTAGTCCTGTAGGCCCCCCTTTGAGAAAAATTTCTTTCCTAGACCTGTAGGCCCTCCTTTGGGAAAAATATCCTCCTCAGGCCCACTGTCTGGTAACGTAAGAAATATGAGGAGTTAGGAGGACTTCTTTATATCATTGGAAAGGGGAAGAAATTTCCTATGTAATTGAAATGTTTTCAAGAAACCTTAAGTCCATTTAATATGTGAAAAATCAGGTTGAAGGGAAAAGATGAGTCTGAGAGTGGGTAAGTGGGAAATTACCCCTTTTTAACTTAAATGTTTAACTCTAAAGCATGGGTTGACCTTTTAAGGGGTCACGTTATGGAATAAGAGAATGTTTTCCTAACCTCATGTAAATGAGAACCTTGTTTATTGTTTAGACCTGGTGGAATTAAATACCTTGGGTATTTAATTGCTTTGGCCCCTTTGACCCTCTAAAATTGATTAAGGAATATTTAACTATAGTGGTAATTTAATTATTTATTAAGTTAACACCTAAGAGAAAATTAAATATATTTTTATTAATTATACTCAATAATTTTGTAATGTGGATCTAATGTTTGTTACAATGGAAAAAATTCATTTATAAAATTATAATTGACTTTAAATCTTTGCTATGACAACTATTGCTTAAAGCCTGGTAGTGGTCACGCATTTTAAAAAAAATCCACAATTTTTCTATCTAAACCTAGGTTTTTCTTAGGTCTCAAGTAGTTGTATTAGTGGGCGTTACAGTATTATTAGGGAATCTTGACACCCATTTTATAGGGTTCATGTATTTGAGTTTCAAATGAAATCTATTATGTAAATAGGCAAGACATCGGAGGATGGATGCAATAGAGGTTAGGTGACATTTAGCATCTTGTTGTCAGTCACTAACAATGGAGATACAAAATTGCATTAATGATAAACTTGCTACACCAAAATGATCAAATGTCGAAAGTGATTTCTAGGTGGTAATGAATATTATTTCATGTCATTTGTGATTAGAGTAGTAATGATCTACAATGGTGGCTACATAAGAAGACAATGACAGATAAGTCCTCATTATTATTATTTTTAGTTTTTTCATGTTTTGTCTATTATACAAAATAAATCTTACTCTAACATTTCAAAAAGTATTCAATTTTTAAGAATCTAAATTTTGGGGTTAGAAGATGATTTTGAGATAAAATCAATCTGGATTGTTGTATAGACATTGTGGAAGGTCTAGGATTTTGAAAGATTCAAAATTCGAGGTCTTGGGGAACAAGAAATGACATATGAAATTTGTCTCACATCTAAACCTTTATGAGGATAAAGAGACAAATTTATGGAGTAGTACTTGGCTCAAGCAATATTTTCAAAGAGAAGTTATTTTTAAAAAATATGATTATTTTCTTACATGTGCACACAAAGGGAGGAATACTAATAATATTTGGTTAGTGTTTATATGTTATTGTGTTATTATGTGAAGTGACAAGTTGTAATAAGAACTCATATAAATATTATGTGTTGTAGTCGTTTGTATGTAGTGTGAGGGAGATTCTAGGATAGTTTATATTCTATAGTTAGAATGTGATTATGGGTGATCTGTAACTCATATCATAAATATTATTAGAAATGAGTGGTTGAAATAGACAAGTGTGACGTCTACCCTATAGGATATCAAATCACTATATACGCAATCTTATATCATTATGAACATTAATATTTGAAGTTTATTGTTTGTTTATTTTTTGACTATTTATTGTGTTTAATTTTTTTAGTATTCTTATAGTTAGTAACCCGAATAAAATTTATTAGCGTAATGGTAATTAGTGACACATATTTTATTCCTCCACCCCCATAAAGATGATAATAAGTCAAATGGGAAAGTAACCAAGTTATGGAGTTCATTCGAGACTCTAAGATTGACCCATGCTTTTAAATCTTTCTAGTCAAAGTAAACACCCACACTCACAAATGAAATTTTCTATAATTTTTTTTAAGAAAGGGTGAAGGGAGGTTGTCATGTAATGGTATTTACACATTCTATTCCTCCACCCCAATAAAGCTAGAAAAAATCCAATGGGAAATTAACCATGTTATGGAGTTCGCTCGAGACTCTAAGAGTGAGAGGCCATGTTAAATAAACAAATACTGGTAACCAAGACACACCTGAAATTTCCTGTAAGATTTTATAATATTTATATGAAAAGAAAACCCCTAGAACAGAATGCCACAAATTATATAATTTTTAATCTTTCCAAGTGACCAATAGTTAGAATGATTCACCATTTCAAAACCTTACTTGATAGATCCTTGCATACAATCAAGATAAATATTGGAACATATTAGTGACATTAAAATATACATGTAACTAATAGAAAACATGTCGCTATAGAAATTTAAGTCACTTATTATAGAGAGATATTTTATTTGTGTATAAATAAAAAATGTAGCTATAATTTTCATCAAAAGAAATATAAGAAAAAATAAAATTGTAAGTAGAGGAATCCAAAAGAGGTTTATTCATTATTATAGACTAAAGTACAAGGAAACCAAGTTAGAAATGATATACCCTCTTCAAAAAATTTAATTCTCTAATGTGAGGAGAAATTCTATCTCATAAAAAAGATAGGGTAGATTATTATTAACAAACATGTATATGATTCAAAAAAAGAAGGGAAAAAGCACTATCTGTAACGCCCGATAAAATGACCACTAGAGACCCAAGAACAACCTAGGTTTAGGTAGAAAAATTATGGAATAATTTTTTTTACAAAGCATGACCACTACCAGGCTTCAAGCAACAGTTGTCACAATAAAGATTCAAAGTCGATTATAATTTAATAAATGAAATTTTCTCATTGTAACAAATATTAGATCCACATTACAAAATTAATGAGTGTAATTCATCCAAATATAGTTACATTTCTCTTAGGTGTTAATTTAATAAATAACTAAATTAACACTATAGTTAAATATTCCTTAATTAGTTTTAGAGGGTCAAAGGGGCCAAAACAATTAAATGCCCAAGGTTTTTAATTTCACTAGGTCTAAACAATAACTAAGGTTCTTTTTTACATGGGTTAGAAAAACATTATTTTATCCCATAATGTGACCCTTAAAAAGGTCAACCCATGCTTTAGAGATACACATTTAAGTTAAAAGGGGTAATTTCCCACTTACCCACTCTCAGACTAATTTTTACACTTCAACCTAATTTTTCACATATTTTATGTAATTAAGGTTTCCTAAAAACATTTCCATTAGATAGGAAATTTCTTCCCCTTTCCAATGATATAAAGAAGTCCTCATAACTCCTCATATTTCTTAAGTTACAGGCCGGAGGACGTGGGGAGAATTTTTTTCCCAAAGGCGGGCCTGTGGGCTTGAGGAAGAAATTTTTCCCAAAGGTGGGCCTGCGAGCCTAGGGAATAATTTTCACCCAGGGAAGGTTTCGGGAAGGCGGAGTGGGGGAGGTAATTTGGTGCTTTGCACTTTTGGAAAAAAACGTAAGTTACACCCGCACGCTTGTAAACCTGTGGCGGGGCTTCACACCAAAAGAAGAAAAATTACCCCAAGTTGCAAGGGACATGTGGCACGTTTTTAAGCCAATGCGGGAAGGCGGGTCAGTGGAGGCACTTAGGTTTTTTAAATTTTTTGTTGAAGGGGCAAATTTTTTTTAAAATTAGCTGCGCCTCTGCCGACGCCCAAGGATGCCACGTGTCATGCCCAAAAATTCAAGTGGGGAAGCGGACCGTCAGGGAAAACTTAGAAATGCTAGCTTTTGTGTTAAAAAGAGTAAATTTTTAAAACAAACCTCACCTCTGTCGTTGCCTAGCAAAGCCATGTTTCAGTCTGACAATGATCTGTGGGAAGGCGGGGCTGAAGGAGAAACTTAGGATTTTTTTCTAATATTTTCCAAAAGCAATAAGGTTTTTAAATCATATGCACTTCCACCTATACCTAAAGAAGCCATGTGACAGACCCTCATTGGGTGTGGGGTGGAGCACCATCGGGGAAACTTAGAAATTTTTTCCCTTTTTCTTTTCAAAAGGTAAAGTTTGAAGGTGCGGGCCCACGAACCCGCATAAGTTTTTTTTTTTTTCAAAAGTGAAGGATGTGGGGCTGCAAGGCCATGGAGGAACTTGTGACTTTTTACATTTTTGCAAAAATTTCCCTAAGTAATTGTCAGGCCCGCGGATCTGATTTACAAAAATTTTATCTTCTTTTGACAGTTAGTTTTTTTTGAAACCAATTGAAGTAAAAACTTTAGAAAGCCATAACTTTTGACTGGAAGCTAGGATTTGAGAAAATAAGGACTTTTTGGAAAGGGATAAAACTCCTATTTGCATAGGAAGCACAAAATATTATTTTAAATAATATTAGATGGGTGAAATTTAAGAAAACATCTTTCCTTCCATAAAAACGTCAACTGAACTTTTCAACTACCAGATTAAATCTGTTTCGTTATTCTTCCTTCTCCAACATGCCAAACTGACATGGAGAATCACACTGGATAGAAATTCGATGGATTTACAAGGATTAATTTATTATGGTTGGGATTTCAAAATGGATTTATTTCCTTTCTCTTTTCTCTATAAAGACATTTTTTCCCCTCTAGCTCGATTAATAAAGTTCTAAGTAAATTTCTTGAGCAATACAAACTATTTTAGGATGCATTTTGATCATCCTTAGTTCATTTTAAATTTTCATTTTGTATTTCATAGTTACAGGTTACTTTTTATATTTTTCTGATATTTATTATAGGTTTGAAACAATCTAAGAGAGATCTACGTATTTCAAGCTAGAAATTTATCTATTTCATTTCCCATTCTTTAAACATTTAGGTTCATTCCATTATATGTTTACAATGATCAACTTTCCTTCAATCTATGCATGGAGAACAAGAATGTAGTTCTATTTTCAAATGTGCCTTTCAAATAATACAGAGGAATGTAATATTTCCTAACACCAACTTTTCCAACCTTCAAACAGGGAGTTTGCAAAAGTATTTCAATCAAAAGATTTCAAAACAGGAGCAACTCCATTTTGTATAAAGTAAATCAACTTCTATTAAACTGAAATAATTTCCTTTAGAACTTCTTTTCTGTTCACCAAAAGACAACTTACAAAATAAATCTTTCTTATTTAAATATGACTTCCACATCCAAAAACAGAGTAGCATTTCACCACAAAATAATATTACAATGTCATCCACTTAAAGCGGGAAATTTTACAATAAGGGACCCAATGAGAAATGTGAAATTGTCTTCATACACATCTCCAAGAAACAACAACAAGAGAGATCCACCAAATTTCATTTGGTCATAACAAATAAAATGGGGAGAGGCAACGCTCATCACCCAACCAAGAATTCCAACGAAGAGGAGAAGTCCTCCTCCTCATTGTCCCCCAAGCCCCAACCACATTACAATAGGAAATGGATTCAACTCATGGAGACAAGATAAGCTTCCAAAACACAAAATAAAATTCACAATCATATCACAGTAAAAAATGAAAAGCAGTTACAGTCACAAGAAGGACGATAAAAAAATATACAAGGCCTCATCACACAAGGGCCAAAAGAGCAAGATATGGGAAGCTACTTATACCTCCCAATGGGGAATGTGTGACCACCTTAAAACCTACCAAAATATTCATCTCAAACCTCTACATACTCTTATGCCTCCAACAAGTACCTCTTATTCCTCCCCATTCTCTTACGCCTCCCTCAAAAGTAAGAAATGCAAGCTATTTCTTGTCCAAGGTGGAACACCCAACCCAAAATTCCTCAAAAATTAACTCTTATGCCTCCCCAAAAAAGATCCCCATAGTGTTCTCCTACACCACACCTATGCAAGCTACCCAACCAACCAACAAACATACCAAACACTCAACTACATTAACATATGTATAAAATAAAAAGAACTAGAGTCAAGATCCTACCTCTCCATGATAGTGCTTGATTCAAAAGTTCAACAATAAGCTTATTCACATCCAAACAGTCCCAAAGCATAAAAAAATACACAAGCATCCAAAATCCTCTAACTCTCTCCAATTGCAAGAGCACCAAACCAACATGAAGTAACCTCCTGAAGTAAGCCCCAAAACAACAAAAGAATTCAAATAAATAGAAAAGGGAGAGAGGAGTATTAGGTGGCTCCATGTAGGATTCCACATCACTCATCCTCAACTCCACCTCACAAGTCAAATTCAAACCCCAAAGCACAATTAATAAGTTGGTGAATAAATGACATTTTTACTTTTACACACAATCTAAGCCCACAACCCTTAAGGACTAAAATTAATTTCATGTAAGAAGGTGCAATAATAACTTACAACTTGTTTTCTCAAAATGCATAATAAGGCCTAATTTTGACACCCCAACTCATAGGTAGGGTTGTTGTAACAATTTAAGAGGTGTGGGACAAGTTTAACTTGTGCCACAAGCCTCCAAAATCAGCTCCTAAGGACAGATCCGAATTTCAAAAGGAAAGTGGAGTGTTTCACACTCAAAGCTACATACACATTACTTACAACACATAATTAAAGAGCCATAAACTATAGTAAATTTTTTCTTTTGACCCATTTTAATTTATTTAACAACATGATTATTCACTAATTTAGACACAAATAAAATAAATAATAAAGAGGAAAATACATGACTAAAAACCACATACTAAAATTAAACAAAGGAACTAATTAAAAGAATACACACAACCCCTTGGTCACATTTGAACGTGATCCCCCCCATGGAAACCCCTAACAAAAATACCAACATAAAAAAATAACAAATACACGTTGCCATGGTGACCCTTGTTGAATTCATATAGAATTCCAATTTTGTTGGTCTTCAATCCCCCAATGTTTGTTGTGACATGTTTACCTGCAAAACACGAATACCTCCTTCAACTTTGTGGATGTATCAAATCATCCAAAATGAATATACAATATAATTACAAAATCATCTATATATGAATCAAAACACCATCTAGGAAAGTAATGATATCATTTACAATTTCATCAATAATAATGTGATCATAATATTAGTTCAATTTTCTAGGTCTACTCAAAATGACGAAGTATAACATGTTTGAAACACACACACACACACACACACACACACACACACACACACACACACACACATCAATCAACATATCAACATCAATATAAATTGTCTCTAATAATTCACATGCATCCTATATGAATCAAAATAAACAATAGTCCATGATATATAACATCTAACATCATGCCATATAAAAATCTACAATAACATCCATAAGTATAGTCGACAGTATCATAATCAATAACAAAAAGTGTTAAAGGGAAGTGGGCACTACATTTTCTAGACATGAAAATGAATGATATTTAGGATTTACAAAATTAAATGGTGAGAACAAAGGTTGACATACAAAAAAATTAATCCTTTGTTTGCATGATCAATTATGACTCCCCTCCATCGATATGATTGCATACAAATCCCTTCCATCCACATGGATTCATATCTAATTTCCATAGTTACTTAAAAATATATTGGTGTCATTTAATTTTTCTTTGAACTTCAACAATGATCTTCATGAAAGGAAAAAATGAAGTAAACATTACAGAAATGTAATAGAGAAAAAGATACCTAAGTTCAAAATTTTTAAGGAGGTCCTTATCATAGTCAACAAAAAAAATTCTTCATCATCTTCATCAATAGAAACAACTAAATGATATTTTCGATATCAATAGTTAATACAAAATTACGAACTTTGAAACTAACACACATATCATAATTGAGCACAATTTTATACATTGGTTGTAAAATTAGGATCAACTAGAAAATCCTTGCTACAAGGAAAATGAAACAAACCTTCCTTCTCTCTAGTGACATGTTCTCTGCCAAAACCATCACAATTATATATCTAATGACAATAACCATAAGAAATGTTTTCCACTTCAAAATGTAAGTAAACTATATCTGGGTAAATGATCTAACTCTGAAATAAATATTGTCCTAAAACAAAATTAGACAATAAATCGAAGTAATACATTTAATGTGTGTACTAAGATAAAGCTAGTAGAGTATGTCTAAATTATTTATTAGTTTTTTTACATCACAAGACTTACAAAAAGAATAAATCCCAAAAATCAAATCCCCACCCAAAAGGTTAGAGGTTATGGAGAATATGTATAAATCATATAAAGATGGGAACAACAATGTACTTGTGAGAGAATGTGAGCACAAGGATCAAGCTAGAATACATACACATTAAAAAGGTTTCACTTGAATGGAACTATGACTTAGCACCAAGTAGTAAGCAATCAATAAAAACCATCAAACTTGTGTATGCAAGAAAAAAAATCTTCCTCATCAATAAAAAAAGGAAGTGAAAATAGGAGTTTTATGTAACTTCCAGTGAAAGACCCATCATACCTCCACAAGGGAGAAAATAGATAAAATTACTAAATAGAATGTAATTTTTTTATGATGAACATAAATGAGAATGAAAAATTATGTGATGAAATCTTGTCATGCATCATAAACTCCTAATGAATTCTAAGACCTATGACCTCACCTAAGGTGATATGACTTCTCATGTGTGAGGCAAAAACCTAATAAGAGAAAAATGAAATCCATCACATAAACACCCCCCTTCATCATAGCTTAGGATGATGAATGACTAGTCAGAAAAATAAATGGGTCTTAGAAGCTATGGCTAAGGACACCATGGTTATAATACAATGGTTTGATACTATTTCCCTTCCCCTCTATACTTGTTGACTCATTTTCTTCAACATGTCATGCAAGAAATTTGGGAAATTTACTTGATGGTTGTTCTTCAGATGATTCAACTTGAAATATATTGGGTTCAATAAAGAATATATCCCTTCACAAGTAATGTAGTAAGGAAAAAAATTGGAAACTTATTCCCATAAGGGTTTAAGAGATGTTCTATATGTACCTTGTCTGTTTGAGATGAAATCATCATTATAATTTGGTAAACTACCTCTTTGTTGTTTCTGGATTGGCTTTGACTGGGAATGAATCTCCTTGACATGGTAGGAAAATAAATTCTATCATAATTTCACCACTTATCCTTATTGCTAATCCTTTCACCCTTTCCTCTCCATTGCTAAGCGTGTTGGAAAATTCTGCCATGATTTCTTCATCAAAACACTAAAACTTGTTAATGTAATCCATCCAACTATGATCCTCAAAATAATGTACAATCTGAGGATGACTCAAAAGTTCCAAATGCATAGTGGGCTCAAATTTGATTAAGTCACCTCCCATGGTGGATACACATCTTCTTATGGGTTCAATATGCAATAATACAATTCTGCCTTGAATTAACTTTGTAGAAAGGAGTTTTATTGAAGGATTTTCATCTTTTGAAAATTTGTTACAGAGGGTCAAATGACATGGTTATAGGTAATAAATAATTAATGGATGTGAAAATATGGAGCATATGAAGCAAATTGATGTGACAACATTAGCTTATGTGGAGGGCCTAAGTGGAAACATGATGACTTGGCATAACTCCTAATTAAATATAATTGATCTAATCATACTTTATTGAAGTGTTAATTGAATGCACTTATCTTATTGTTTTTTTTTTCGATGATGGTTGTGCATGCTTTATTAACAAAGTATTGGTTTCACGTAAGTTGTTGTGACATTGTGGATATGTGTTTAAATGGTGTTGGTTGTTACTTACTACAACCAGATGATTCCTGAAGAGGGAAATCCAATCTGTTGGGGTGCCAATCATTTCTTGTCCATCATCTACACATGCATGCATCCTTAATCTATATTATCCAACCATGAGTTCTAAAAAATCCTAAAGAAAAAATATAGGATTGTTTCACGTGGAAATTTTAGTCATTTCAATTTATCCTTGTGATGGAGATCACGACCTGTCGTAATCACTTGACACCAAAACCTAAAAAATGAAACTTCATACAATAAATGTGTTAGTATAGTGTTGTTGATCACCCAGAAATGAAAATCAAAACACTTTTATTTGACCTTGGAATATTTAGTAAGATGAATGCACAAAGGCCACAGAAATCTTATTTAATCCTTTGCAATCTCAAAAGGTGACCCAACTGGATCAACCTTTGAGGTTAACACTGATTGTTCTTCTTCCATTCTTCTTTGACCTTGTCTGACCAATTCCATGAATGAACCTTTGGCAACTGGTTTTTTGTAAAATTTTATCCAGTGGCCATTCACCAATAGGTTGAATCTCATAGGATCAATAGTAGTGAGTTTCACAACACCATTACAGAAGTTTTTCTCAATTTCATAGAGACCTATCCACCTTGTTATGAGATTTCCTATATTATCCTTGTATTTTGAATCAAAAAGAGTTCCCTGTCACCTTCTTGGAACTGTCTTGTCTTGGTGTACCGGTCATACCATTAGAAAATTTTCTTTTGCACTACCTTTGTGTTATGTACTATTTGTGTTATCAATTCATCCAATTCATTAAGTTGGATAATTATCTATCTCTAGGCTTCTGATATATCTATTCCCAACTCAAGTGGAGTCCTCATCATTTCATGTTCAAATTCTATTGGTAACACAACAACCTTTCCATATAGTAGTTCAAATGGTGTTGAGATAGTTTCGGTTTTCCATGTTGTGTTCAATGTCAATATTGCTTCTACAATCATATCTACCTAGTATTTCCTATGGAGTGCTATCGCCTTTGTCAATATGGCTTCTATTTCTTTGTTTATGACCTCAAATGTGCCATTAGAATGGGGATGATATGGTGTAGATGTCTTATGCTTGATTTCATATTCTCTAACAAAATCATAAACTACCTCAGTAGTAAAATGTGTATCTGTGTCTATTACAACCTGCCTTCGAACTCCATATCTAGTGAAGATGTGCTCATACATGAACTTAGCTGCTTTCTCACTTTTCTAATTTAAAAATTCTTTCACCTCCCCCCACTTAGTTAGGTAATCTATGCAGACTAGGATATAATCTTTCTTCTAAGATAGAAGGTCTATTGGACCAATAAAATCTAAGCTCCATTTATCAAAAGGTTGTAAGACCAATTGAGACCGTAATGACATCTGATTAGACTTAGTGGGTCTTTCCCATTCGATATCATTTGTCACATCTCTAGGTGTATAGTGTTGCATCCTGATGTAATGTTGGCCAATAATAGCAAGTAGTCAACATCTTATATGTTTTTCCCTTTGTTGAAAAATTTCCTCCACAAGGTTCCTTATGGCAGGCTTTGAGGACATAAAATATATCCTCACCTTCTATACACCTTCTCATTACTTGATCTTTTCCCATATGAAATAGAAGTCCAACTATCCAAGAAAAATGTAAACTTTTTTCAACTAAATACCTTTTCTCAGAGGATAAGAAATGTGGAAGTGTTTTATCTAAGACGAAGTAGCTGGCTATATCTGTGTACTAGGGTGTTTTTGTAAAAATAACAAACAAGTGCTCATCTGTAAATGAATCATATACTACTTGATATTCACTTTTTGTCTCCACCCTTCAAAGGAAATATGTTACCATGTTATCTTTGTCAGAATTGTCTACTATGGTGACATAAAATTCTTACAAGAGGAGCAACCATTTTATGATTATGCTACTTACTACTTATGTTTTTATTGGATACTTGATGGTAACATGATCAATGTGAATAAACACTAGATATCCTATGATATAAAGTCTAATTTCTTTTATAGATTATATAACTACCAAGAATTCTTTGTATGTAACTTTATAGTTTAATTATGTATGTTGTATATTCTTGCTAACATAGTTCAAATTTCCATATTTTTTTCCTAGGACATATCCAATAACATGATTAGATGCATATCTGTGAATGTGAGAAGGAGTATTCCAGTCAGGTATTCTCAACATAGGAGCAATAGTTATCATCTTATTTAAAGTTTGAAAATCACTTTCACATCTTTCAGTCCAGAAAAAATCAACATCATTTCCTAACAATACAAAAAATGGTGCTTAAATTTTGCTAAAGTATCCTATAAACCTTCTATAATATTCAGTATGGCCCAAAATGATTCTAAGATATTTTTGTTTTCATGGTGTGGGCAGGTTGACTATGACAGACACCTTGGTTGGATCTACTACAATTCCTCATGAGGAAAGGTAGTTCCCCAGTATTATACCCTTTGACATCATCATATAGCATTTCTCATTTCTCAAGGACAATTTATGATCCTTGCATATTCTCAAGACCTTATCTAGATTTTACATATCCTCCTCAAAATTATTGTCATGTACAATGAAGTCATCCATGTAGACTTACATGTAGTCATTTGTCAAATCAAAGAGGATATTTTGGATTTCCCTCTGAAATGTATCATTTGCATTACATAGGAAAAATGGAATAACTAACTATGTAAATTTCCCCCATGGACATGTTAAGGTAGTCTTAGCTTGGTCCTCTAATGTAATCTGGATTTGATTGAACCCATTATATCCATCAAGAAAGTACTTTTTACCAGCTAGAGTATCAAGAACTTTATCAATGAACGGAAATGAGAAGTTTTCTTTCTTTGTAGATGACTTTAGATCTCTCTAATCTAAGTAAATTCTCCATTTCGGTAACGCCTGCTAAAATAACCCACTTGAGACCCGAGAAAAAAAAACTAGGATTAGTTAGGAAAAATTATGGAATAATTTTTCTTGTTTAAAGTGTCTACAACCCTAGTTTAAAACTTAACTAACAAAATTTTCCCTTAAGCTAAATTCAAATTTTGAGCCCGAGATGAAGTAAAAACTTTAGTAGGTCATAACTTTTGACTGGCAACTTAATTTTTGGCAAGAAAGGAATTTTTGGAAAGCTCTTGAAATTATCTTTTCACACGAGGATTAAAATTTTAATTTTGATAAACTTTGAAGGGTCAATTTTAAGAAAATGATTTGCAGGCTTCTAAAATGTGAACTGGAATTTTAACTTATAAATTTTGTTCAAATATGACATTATTTCTTTCAAAAAATGCCATATAGACCTGGGGAATCACACTTGGGAGAATCGAGGATGGATTGCAAGGGTTAAATTGTTTGATTGATTGTCAATTTGAAATTCCCCAAACGACTGCAAAACGACTGTAAATTTTGACTATGCCTGATTTTGAAAAGATTTATAAAATTTTCTTAAGTTGTAAAGTCTATTTAGGATCGTTTTGGATAATAAAAGTTCTATTTAATGTTTCATTTCATTTTCCAAGGTTGAAGGGTTGTTCTCTACATTTTTGATAAAAAGAATATTTTCCAGTTTCAAAGTTATCTAACAAAGGTCTACAAAAACTAACTCGAATTGATCCATTTACATTCATCAAACTATAAAATATGAATACATTCTAAACCGATATTACAATTTTATATTTCCTTCAATCCAAAAATTGTGAAAAGAGAATGCAATACCACTTTCCGAAATCAACGTTTCAAATGAAGCAAAGTAATATGTTTTCTTCATACGTGTTTCATTTTTTTTCAATTTTTCAACAAATATTTCATACCGCATTTCAAACACAGATTTGCAATGAAAAAAATATCATATGAACAAGGAAAACACTTCTAATAATTCAAAGGAAATCTCTTACAACTTCTTTCCCATTTTTTTTCAAAATACAACATACCAAATGCATATCTTTCTTTTCTATTCACAAGACTGAATACAAGATATATTCTTCCATAATAAATTTCAACTTTCATAGCTAAAATAGAGTAGTATTTCCAACACAATAATATACAATAACATCCACTTCAAAGTGGGAAAAGGTTACAATAAGAAATAATCTCAACAAGGACTGTCAAACTTGTCTTTTTTTTCTCTACTCCAGAACAACAACATGAATATCCTCCATTTTCTTTATTTCAATTTGATCACAATAGAATAGGGGGAAAGACAATGCTCTCCACCCAACCAAGACATCCAATGAAAAGGATAAGCTTTCCTTATTCATTGGCCCCCGAACTCTAACCACATTGCAATAGAAGGCGTGTTTTCAACACATGGAAACAACAAGATTCCACAACACAAAGATTTCTCATTCAAAACACATTACAAAACAAAACTACAGTTTACAACCACATAAGTAAAATGAAAACAATACTCAGGCTTCACCATGCAATACAAAGGAGCAAGAAACTATGGGGGATGCTGCTTATGCCTCTCGAGGGGAAATGGGTATCACCACCCGAGAACAAACTACCAAAATATACACATCATATAAAATCCTTGACATGCCCTTATGCCTCCCCCAAGTACCCCTTATTCCTCCCATTTCCTTATGCCTCCCCAACCTCTTATGGGACCCCATAATGAGAAAAGAAATGCAAGCTATTTCTTTGTAAGGTGGAACCCAAATCCCAACTCCCTCCACACTTATACCTCCCCAAAACACTTATGCCTCCTACAAAATACTCCATAGTCTTCTCCTACACCATTCCTAGGCCATCTACCCAAACAACCAACAAATAAAATAGTACATTCAAACATTCTACCATTCACATATGCATAAAAATGAAAGGAGAACATTTCCAAGAGCTAAGCTCTTACCTCTCCATGATGGAGTTTGTACCAAGTTCAAAACAACAAGCTCTCCAATGCAAAAAAATCCAAGAGATCAACAATCAACAAGTATGCATCCATCTCCAACTTTCTCCCAATTTGCAAGAGCTCCCAAAAAAACCCCAAAGCAAGTTTCCAAAAATGTAGTGATAAAAGTGAAGCCCCCCCAAAACAAGGTAAGGAATTCAAATTTTATAGAAGAGGGAAGAAAAGAGGATAATATGATAGTTTACTTACACACTCCAACACAAGCCCACACTCCATAAGGAATTAAATTAAAAATATGTAAGAAAGTGCAATTACAACTTACAACTTGACTTACAAAAATGCATAATAAAGGCTAGATTTAGACTCTCCAACCATAGGTAAGGTTATTATGCAATTTTAAGAGGTATGGGACAAGTTTAACTTGTCCCACAAGCCTCCAAGGATAAATTCAAATTTCAAAGAAGGTGAAGTGTTTCATACTCCAAAAATCAACCTACACATCACTTACAACACTTAATCCAAGATCCATCAGCTCTAATAAATGTAATCTTATGACCCATTTGATTACTTAATTTTAACATTATGATTACTCACAATATTGACACACAATTTAATTCAATAATGAAAAGGGAAAGCGCATCACTTAAAAAATTCACATACAACATTAACAAAGGACCAATTAAAAGAAAAACATAAATCCCTTGGTAACATTCAAAGGTGATCCCCCCATGGGAATCCCTAGCAACAATCAAACACACACAACAAAACAAGTTCCATGGTGTCCTTGTTGAATTCATCTATAATTCCAATGTGGTTGGTCTCCAATCCCCTGATGTGTGTTGTGATATTTTTTTAAACCTATAAAAAAAAATACCTCCTTCGGCCTCATGGCCATATCAGAACATCTAATATATATATATATATATATATATATATATATATATATATATATAATTATAATTTTAAAATCATCAATATATATAGATATGAATCACAACAACATCTAGACAATCAACAATATCATTTGCAATCTCATCAACAACTATATGAACATAGGTCTACTCAACATATCAAAATATCACATGTCTGAACAACATCCATAAATATAATCATGTCAACAACATGTCAATATCCATATAAATGTCTCTAATAATCCACATGCATCATATACGAATTAAATTCAAGAATAATCCATGATCTTAGATCTAACACCATACTAAATCAAAACTATAATAATATCCATAATATAGTCAGCAGTATCAAGATCAATATCAAAAGTGTTGACGGGAACTGGGCACTAAAATTTCTAGTTATTCTTTGGTATAATTACAAGAGGTGATACCCATTGGTTTCCTGATATAGAGTATATGAATCATTATCTAAAAGATTTTGTCGTTCATCCTTCACAATCTATCTTACTGATGGGATCATCAATCTATGTGGCTTCTAGATTGGTTTACAATCTTCTTTGATATAAATTCTATGAGTACAAATCTTTGGATGAATCCCACGCATAGATCACCATATTCCTAAGAAAATGTTGTTTTATGTTTTTGAACAAGAACAATCAACAATTTCTCCTATTTTCTATTCAGCATCTTGTTTAGATTTAGTGGGTTGCCAGGTGTTATTTCTACTTTCTTGGATAGTTACAACATTGAATACATTTTAATATTAACAATATATATTATTTATTCATGAGGAATAATTTGGTCAAAAATAAAATTATTACCTGGAATATCCATGGTGCTTTACTGGGGTAGAACTTGGTTCAAAAAACAACTCAAGCACCTTAATCTATAATAAAATTATTTATTCCTTCCATAATTTTTCTATATAATATTAGATAGAACAACATCTTCCTCCTTATCTTCAATAGTGCAAGACTTTACCAACATCATAAATTGTTAGATAGAGTATTGATCATCTTTAGGTTCTTCAATCCAAATTGTTTGATCCTCATCATTCAATGGTTGAGCACGAGGATAGAGTATATGTTTTTTGGTAGCATTTCTATTTGAGATGATCATGTTACTATACCTACATCCTATAAATGCATTGGCAGTGGCCATCCATGGGCTTCCTAGTATAAAAGGGAAACCTCTTATGCTTTCCTTTGGTTATAGGAAAATGAAATCACCAAGATATTCCCAAAATTCTACCACCATGACAATGTCCTCAAGGACTCCTTTATACTTTACTATTGATTTATTTGCTAGTTGCAAGACCGTAGTTATTGGCCTAAGTCCATCCAACTTCGAATTATCCATGACTTGATTGGTTATGAAATTGTGGCTCCCCCTAAGTCAATCTGATTATTTTTAGTTGAAGTTCCATTGATAGTGACATTAACCAAAGGACTTCATAGATCAATATACTTAGGTAACATAGAATTTCGAAGCATGATGTCAGCCAACTATCCAATGACTTGAACAATACATGAATATTTTCCTTTTCTACCTAGCTTCTTGATATATAGATCCTTGGTCAGCTTCTTTTAAATAAGCACATCCTTGATGGCTTTACTAAGTGGAATAATTACAAAGATTTCCTTCAGCTGATTGACAAAATCAGAATAGAGAATTTGATTTAGGGTCAGGCTTTCTTTCTTATAATATTTTTGGAAATGGGGGTCCATTGACTTGAATTTTACTATTGCTGAAATTTTTATCTTGTTGTTGTGGATCAACTTACAACATCTTTTGGCTTTGTTGTGGATCAAATTACAACAGTGGTTCATCTTCTATCTTTATGATTGTAGGTGTACTTGGTGGTATAATTTCTCCTCTTGAGCGGAGATGGATATTATTAATATCAACTAAATAAGTAGAGTATTGGGTTGATTCATTGTTATAGGATGGTTGAGAACCTTTATTATTGGTGTTAGCTGTTGGTTGAGATGGAAATTGAGTAGATTTTGGTCAAGATCTAGATTGGGGGTTCGACACCAAAGCTTGTTGCTATGGTTAGGGAGGTTGATGGTAGGGTTGTTGGTAGTTAAGAGGTTGATTTCCCCACTTCTACCATCCTCTCTAGGGTTTCTTCCATTTTTTTCCCGAGGGATGAGGTTACCATGGTTGTTTATATTGGATAGGGTAAGGAACCCAACCTTGATAAGTATTAGTGCAAGGTGAGGGTTGCATATCTGAACTAGTATCCTAATTTTGAAAAGATTGCATAGGATATTGTGGCATACCTCCTTGACTTGGCATCCACCTCTTCCTTTCGGTAGTGTAAAAATAGTTTTCCATCCTCCATTTCTACCATTTTAAACAAAGTTGTAACCTCCTTTCCTTCAATAATGTTGGTCAGTCCCCTGCATGTGCAATCATATTTCCTTCTTCTACAAGAATGATAGAAATCTGTATGTGTTTCCTCTGCATCCTCTCTCTTCTTATTTTCATGAAGATCATCAAGATGGGTGTCCATGTCATTAAATATTTCATGTTTCATGTTCTTCAACATATTTACAATCTTCAATTTAGATATTTCCCCAATTCCATAGGTAGTTGTTGAACCCTTTTATATACCAAATTTTATTATTTTTTACATTTTCTCTATAGTAATTCATGCAGGATTCACAAATCTCATCAAAAAATGGCCTTATAGATGTCTCCACCTCCTATTAAGTCAAAATCATCCATGTCTTCCTCATTGATTCCTTTTAAGAATAGTAGCTTGAGAGATTCGGGAGGCAACCTTGTGTGCCTTGAGTTCTAAATGGAAAATAGGAATATCTCCATATAATATTCTAGTGGCTCATCTTCCTTTTGTGCCATCTTGAAAATTTCATATCCCGATCTTCTAATTGGCCTGTAATATTCTTAGTACTTGGTCATAAACATTTCCTTCATCTCCTACCAGGTAGTAATAATATCTCTTCCTAGTCACATAAACCATATCACGAATGCATCCTTGACTATAGAACCTGGAACATCTTGATCTTGTATGCATCAGTTTTGTAGTCATAACTCCTTCATAATATATCAAACTCAAATCAGAAAGTGCCTGGGTCTTCAGTCATAAATCCATGAAAATTAGGAAGAGTTTATGGAGAGATGTTCTTCATAACAGCAATTTGATTATTATTAAAGATAATAAAATAAAATGTGCTTAGTTCCCTTTCTTCCACATTTTGATTTACATCTTCTTCCATGTTTGGATGTTCAAGAACAACTTAAGAACTTTTACTTGAGAGGGAGTGTTTTATTGGAAAATATTGTACAGAAGAGGATGTTTCTTCTTCAAAATCAGAAGTGATTTCTTCTATTTAAGGATTGGGTAGGAATCTAATATGTTATAATAAGTTTAGAAATGTAAAACCTAACAAAACTCCTATAACTTGGCAATTTCCCTGGCAACAACGCCAAAAATCATGGTGAAAATCAACTTGTAGCAATTAGTATGATGTACATTGAGTTACATTCATTTAATTATCAAACTAGGGAGTATAAAATTGAAATATTTCCAGTGATGTATGTAAAGTTACAGTAGATCTAGGAGGTTGGAAAGAAATAACTGTCACAATAATGTTGAAAGTAAACAAAACTTACAATTGAAAATGAATGGTGTTCAAATTCTATCACTAATACAAAGATACAGTTTCATAATGCAAATCCAGAAAATAAATTGTTCCCTAGGTAAACATGCATGAAATAAAGCAATAGAGGGGTTTAATAGACCACAAGTGGGCCTTGAATTCGGTGTTAATCCCTCCTAAATTCTAAAACTGGAAACTAATGAGAAAAACATAGATCTTTATTGACTTTGGTTAAACGTTACATCAAGGAACAAAAGATCAAATAAATCTCCTTTCTGACTCTAAATTAGACTATTAATGTATATGAATGAATGAATATCCTGGTTACCAGTACCAACCCTTTATTTAATACCTTCTCATTTACAACAAGACGTGAGAAGAATAAGAGTACAACGAGGAGTTTTAGAAAACTAAGTGAGAGATCTACAATAGAACAACTGAAATATCTTCAACAGAACCCTGAGATATTCAATCACATGTTACAAAAATCAAAACAAGTGTTCAACTAACAAATACACAACATATGTTCTTGTAATAAACTAGTTGAATCAAGTTTTTACTTAGTCAACCAGTTCTTCACTATTTCGCAATGAATGATCAAATCAAAGATTCATTTATCTCCCAGTTTTACATGTTCTTGTGGTAACTAATTATCTAATGGCACATACATATTTGAGTGACATTAATTAATGTTCAAGGATATGTTCATAACAAAGGATATTTTTTGTAGATGATTTCCTTTTATTGCGGATGGGTTGTTATAGAATTTTTTTTTGGCTGTAGATGATTCCTTCTATGCATAAGGAAAATCACTTACAATAATTATATGCATCAAAACATATCATCATCCAAACAACTTATTGGGATGACAAAAATAAATTCACACATAATACCACAAAATAAATATAGTTAGATATAACTACATTAATTAGTTATTATGCCAGAAGTTCATGGTTGTGATGATAATGTTTAACAATGTTCCCCAAAAATACATAGACATGGTTTTAATAGCCTTATCAAAATACTCAAGATGAGTTGTTATGAAATCAATTTATAAAATTCATCATGTTGAGTATTCCATGCCAATTTTTACATGCCAATTTTGCTCTATTCCATGCCAATTTTTACATAGCAGTAATTTTCACCTTAACTATTTATGCATGATTACACATTAGCAACATTATTAAAATTTTGTTAGGGAAATAATTTTCTTATTTACAAAAATTAGATGTTTTTTTTGTCATTTATTTTAATGGGAGAAAAACTCCAAGCATGACTCCCAATATGCTCAATTCCATAAGAATGAATATTTAACATGTAATCAACTTGAGGATCTTGATTAACGATAATATATCACTTGTTGCAAGAGAATCACAATGTGTTTTTGATCGCTTCTTTTTTGTAGATGGTTAATAATGGAATTCACATGAAGAAAATTGAATAATAAAAAAGTAGGGTAAAAAAAGAGAACTTTGGCTATATATATTATGTATGGTCATCTTTGGAACGTAAAGGTAGTGAATGGTCCACTTGGGTTATTTAGGTAGTTTAAATATCTATGTATGGGATGTTTCATTTCTCTTATTTTCATTATTATGTTTATTTTGTAACTGTAGAATTCAATATATTGTTATTGAAATTTTGCTGAATTTCTAATACACCATATTCATATTCAACTATAGGCGAAGTGCAATAATTAATGAAACATTGGATGAAATTAAAAAAATGAATCGCTAGTAGCAGAAAAGGTATTGAAGAAACTTTAACAGTGTTTTTTCATCAATATTGTTTATTTTGATTATATATGCCCATGTATTATGTTTTAATTTTAAATTTTAATTTTTTTAACAACAAAGAATTCAAATCAAATGAATGAAGCTAGTGTTTAACCGTTTTAATGATGCAATATAAAATGGATTTGATGAAAACCAATTATATGAATTTTGAACAAAATGGACAATGTATTTACCATTTTTATTTTAATTTAAATTTAAAATAATTTTAATTTTGTTCATTCATATTGCTTTGTATGTTATTCTAAATTAATATAACTTTTCATTTGTGTATGATATTATCCAAGAAGAAGAAATTAATGTTTATTATGTAAGGAAACAAGATTTCATTGAAAAAATTAACAATATTATTGGAATAATAAAGTGCCATTTTCCATACATTAACTTGTTGTAATCTTGTGTAAATATGAGTCTAACAAGTTTCATGACTTGAATGCATGAATATGATTCTAATGGTGTTGATGGGGAAAATTTGATACGACAAAAAAATATAAACAACATTCTAATAGAAAATAAGGTAGGGTTGTAAATTACTAATGTTACTTGTGTTTTCTATATTTTTAAGTGTTTCTAACTTAATAATATTGTTAATTTGGCATTTATACCTACATATTTCATTTACTAATTCATTATTATGGTCTTTCACTTGAATAATTGGGTTTTACTGCTTTAGGGTGATGAAGAAGAGAATACTGCTAAAGTATATACTTCCAGTGCATGGGTACATGAAATGCCAATTAAAGTATCACCTATTTCATTTAGAAAAAGGAAAGTGAGGGAAATAATATGCATGATAAAGAAAAAATAAACAAAGAGGGTCATAAGGAAAAAACTATGGTTGATCCAATGATTGAGGTGGCTGATTTTCCCAAAAAAAAAATATGTGGAAGTGGTCAAACAAACTAATGAGGTGATGGACATGACTGCCTATGAATTTGTAATAGGAGAGGAGTTTTTTATGTTCGTAGAGCCTAACCATGTAAAAAAGGTTGGTAATGTAAAAATTCATGTAACTAAACTAGGAACAAAATGCCATGGAAGATCTCTAGAAAAGTATTGCATTATCATATGCATAGAATATTTGAGATTGTTCTGCAAGGAAAAAGATGAAAAATCATGCACATCAAAGAGGATTCCCTCCAACGATTATATTAATGCTCCAAGTAATTAGTAAGAAATTAAACAAAAAGAAAAATCAATCGGGAAAGAATAGTTCTACTCATTCTCATAACTCAAATAGAAAGGGTGCATATATAGGAGTGTTGTGTAACTCTTTTGCAAGAAACATGGAACCCTAATTACTCCTAATGACCTATGATCTCAATATGCAAGATGAATCACCATGTGAGCTGGAAAAAATATCGATTGAAGATGAGGAAAGTCACATACAACAACACCCCCTACATCTAAGTTGAGGTAGAGGTCATGGAAAGTTAGAACAAAAAGAGAACTATTCTAGACAACTAAGAAAAATGTGTCATATTGGTCCTAAAAAATAAAGGTATGATAAAGTAACCATGTACAAAAAATGTCTCTGAAAAATAAGAAGAGGATAAGAGGACTAGAAACCCAAAGATGATGGACGGATATAACAGACATCAACCTAAGAAGAGACCATAAGATAAGAAAGTTCACCTCAATGAAAATATTGGTGAAAATGATCCCAACCTGATTAGATGTCTGAAAGTATTGTAAGTCGATGATGTCTTCATGATAAACTCTGAACGAAGTGCATATTAATATCGATGTGCTTTGTCTATTTATGTAGAACTGGATTTTGGAAAATTGAGATGGTTTTCATGTTGTTGCATTAGATGATAATAGGCCACCAAAAGTGAAGAGTGAACTTTTTCAAGATTCCCCCCCAACCAAACAACTTATGTGGAAGTGTTTGTCACTACTCTATACTCTTATTTTGTATATGATTTATTAACTAAAAATACAATAACTAAGTAGTGCGGAGATAGTTAATCTAAGCTATGAATAGTTGTACTAAAGTAAATAAATGTCATAAAAAAGAATGTAAATAAGCTTAAATTATATACAAAAGAAAATTCTCACCCTAATATGCAAAAGAGAGTGAGGAAATAACTTAGCTAATAAGAGATATTTGTTGGAGAGTTTTACAGAGGTGACTAGAAAAATCAAGAGTAGGAGTGTCTATGAAGGAGCCCCAAAAATGGTGGATCTAAAGGATCTCGCTAGACTACGGTTCTTGGAAGAGTACTGGGGTGCCTACGGCACTCTCATATGTAGTTTGGATACCCTGGTCTACAAAAAAGCTCTGAAACAAGTTTTTACAAGGTTTAAAGGTAGTTTGAAACCTTTAATATGTGTCACGTCAACTTTGTTATCCTATGTGAAACAAGAACCTATAAGACCCTAAAATGAGCATCAAAGCCTAAAAAAGAATAATGTAAATGAAGGGGTTAGAGTGACCTCATCTTCCACAAGGGTGGAATTACTAACTGAGCACTACACTATATCTCAAAAGTAATGTAGTTCTATGTGCAAGTATTTCTGAACTTGTCCTAGGTTTCTCTTGTGCTAGTCGCACTTTATGAATATGTGAGAAATAAATATATGTAGAAAATGAAATAGAATGTGTGAATGAAATAGAATAGAATACCTCCCCCTATGAAGTGTGATGCATATGTCCTAGCCTTATGCATTGATGATGAAGCTATGTGGATGCAAGCAATCTCTAATGTAATAAATGGATGCAACTCTAGATGGATTCATAGTAGTAAGTGATACTAGGTCCGTCATTACGGTCTCATTACTTTATATCTATAGGGTTATCTTTTTCTATTTTTGTAATTAACCCCAAAAATGTCGACCATGAGAAAGATAAGGATGCAAAATGGCTTAAAGAGACCAAAAAGTGGTGGGAAAGTTCGAGAATGATTGGGGCACCCAGGTAGGACTAGGGCACCCATGGGTGCCCCATTACTGGCCTAGCTACCAAGTCGAGGTGAAAATAAAGGGAAATGAAAAAAATAGACAGAGAACATGGACAAAAATAGGTGGTAATGATGAAATAAAATAAAACAAGATGGCCAAAAGATGGGTGTTAATTTGTACTTTCTTCACTCAAAAACCTTATAAATAGTAGTATGATACTGGGATAAATAATGTCTAAAGTGCATGATTTTGTGACTACAATGATATGGAAATTATATTCTACTTCTTTTTAGGCCAACTAACATGATCCAAACCAAGAGGAAAATTGTAGCCTGAGGTAGAATTCTGATGATGTAGATCATGGGCCAAATCAAATTTTTTATATCTAACCATGTCAATATTTTTCCCTCATAAGTCATGAATGCCATCTTTATAAGTGCCACAAAAATAGTGAATGATCCATTTCGTTGTTTTTCTATGTAACTCATGAGGCTCCTGCATAAATATGGACATGACCTTAACAACATACAAAATATCCAGAGGAGTGTGAGTCGGGTAAGTCAATCTCCCCACCAACTATCAATAAAGGGTACCATCAACCATAGGACTAGAGAAATAAAAAACTAACTTTACCCTAGAAAGGAAAGGAGTAGGAGAAGCTTTGGTATCCCTAAACATACCTACAATTGGTACATTATAACCCTGGTGAATGTTTCTTAAAAGATAATGGATAAAATGTTCACTCTCCACATCTACCATATTCTTCCTACCACCATGAGACATGAGTAGACTCGCTTCATCAAAGGCCGGAACATTTTTGATAATTTGATTATTTTTTGGAAGGTATAGAATGAGATCAGAATTCTTAGAAATGAACTCTCCTTATTAAGGTGAATATTGAAATGGATTATGATCAAATATAATGGCATTTTACTATTTTCATTCTAATATCCTTAGTATCTAATAATTATTTTTTAAAGCTATGCATACTCTCTTCTTTGATGGCTTCACTTTCTTAATCATTAATGACCATAGGTATGAATATTTTTTCCTCTTTAATTCTATTTAGAAAGGGTACCCACTTTCCCCACACTATTTGATTTGGATTCTAAAGTATTTGGTTACCTTCTTGGTCACATAGTATTGATTGATGATTCATTTCTCACCCTTATAAATAAAGAGAACAATGTCCAAAAACCATTAATACATTTTACAAAATTTCTGTTAGTAATCTTCATAATTCCCAAAATTAAGGTTATCCACAGATTCCATAGACCATGTCAGAGTGGTTAAAGAAGTTTACTTTGAAATGGATGTCCACCATAGAACACTTTAAATTCCTAGGGATTACATTTTCCTTTGGCAACACTTTGTATTATATTTGGAAATATGTGTTAGATAAGATTGAGAAAAAAGTATCCTATTAGATTTTTAAACCTTTTAAGTTCATTTGAAATTTTTTTGTATACACCAAAATTATTTCTTCCATGCATGTTTATTATCCATTTTGTTTGTGCCTTTCCACGGAATCTTATTTCTTAGATATTTCCATTAGGCTAATCTAAACAATTGTAGGCTTCCATAGAGTTGTTTGGGATGTGTATTAAGTTCCTCAAGAAAAGGGTGACATGGGAATATGTGATTCTCACAGATGAATTATCTCCTTATGTGTCAAATTGGTAGTGAAATCTATTGACGGAAATGACATTTGGAAAATTCTTCTAAGGTATTTTATTTCGTTGAGTGCTTATTAGAGAAATATTTGTTTGGGTGATATTTGTATAGATAACTTTCTTATCACCTCAGCTTCCATGGAAATTGAAGGTTCATTTGTGGTAAAAACATTATTTGGAAATCTTTTGATAATGTGAAACTCTTTCTTAAGCGGGTCAATAATGGGTTTTGGTCTAGTCTTTCCTTTAACAACCATAACATCTGGTGGTCACCCATTTTTCTCATGAAATTTTCTTTCTTGCTGAAATGATGGGTATTAAACTTCTGTATCTTTAAAAAATTGATTTCCACCGTACGTGATTTATTATTTTCTATTTATTTTTCTCCTTGTTTTAATCATAAACATAAATTAAAGCTTTCTAATTGAGACATATCCTCAATTCTTAGAATTCAAGATCTCATACCAGATGTTATAATTCAAAAGTTTGGCCGTAAACCTCCTAAGGCATGGTGGTGAGGCTAGAGATGGAATGTGGAAAATGACGTTAAGCACTACCACCCATGGTTGTTATACTAGTTGTTGATTCCCTTTTTCCTATCTATCAATAAGGTAAACAATCTATGGAGTTTGAATTCTTATACTAAAATGTGGCCTTTTCACCTTGATTAGGTTTTGATTTCAAAACTCCACCTTAAAAAAAAAATCATGTGGTTACCTATTAAGGCTTTTTTTAGGCGAGAGACTCAAACACATTAGTGGTTCTAACCCTAAGTGTCTTTTTGTGTTCGTTATGAGTATTTTAGAATTTTTTTCTAGTCTTTCCCCCATGCCCAGTCTACTTAGAATTAGATCTAATATGGTTTTTAGTCTTTCCATCCCAAGCCTTTTACTTCAAGAATTACATTGTTGGGCGCCCACTCAAATTTTCCATCTCATATAAAATATATATGGATTTTTTAGAGATATAATTCATTTTAAATTGTGGAAAGCTAGAAATGTTGCTATTTTTAACACTGATATTTCATACCAACTCACTACTAATAATTAATTTATGTTGATATACTCTTTATATTATCTAGATCCAAGCACAAACTCAAAAGGTGGCCATGGAGTTCCTTTATTTGTAATAACTACTTGACCGCTAGGATAGTGCACCATGCACTATGAGTCAAGTGTTTCTCAAAGTTGCAAGTATTTTTCTTCCACCTGTAAAATTATAACATAGGCACAACCATTTTCATAGCCTTCATTCCTGTCCAATTTTTTGTTGCTATGATCTACTCCTCCACTTCAACAAGGTGATTGGAGCCCAGTTCCTTAGCAAGGTGGCTAGAGTTTTCCACCTCTATGGTGAAACTATATTGTTGATTCATCTCATTGGAAATCCCCAACTCCAGGTGACATTACCATAGTTATATCTCCTCCCCTCGGGTGTAGAATAGTTGTACCTTTTTCCTTTAATGAAAATTCTTAAAATTGGGATGTTTAGACTAGGTTGGAGGTGCTGGTGGAGAAACATATGGTATTTGGGAGCTTCCCTCCCAAAGAAGACCCGATGTCACCCCATAGTGATGTTGATGACTATGTATAATTTTTCTAGGTCCTTTTTAATGTAATTTTGCCATTATTTTGGTATGTATTTGGTGTCTTTTTATTTGCAACCTTCATTACTAGCTTTCTATGGATTTTTAAATTTCCTTCAGGATATTTTGTGGGTTGTAAATTTTCCATCCACCTTTTTATTGTATCTGTCTTCTACTATTCATTAATTATTGATGTGTTCTAATAAAAAAACCTAGTGCTTTATTTTCTAACAAAATAGATGATGTGGAAATCTCTGCTCATAAAATTCACATTTCAAAAATGACACCCAAATATTTTAAATGTATCTAAGCACACATTTTTATCCCTATTTTAAAATAAAATCTTATTGAAATACAATTTACTCAACGCAAAATGTGCAACAACTATAATGAATTACATTTTCACTAAATGTTTACCATTTATATTTCTCTTCAATGCTATGTTGATGGCTGATAAAAACCTATTCATACCTAAACATTTTCATTAGATGAAATAAAATGTAAAAATATGTCATTTTGATGAGAAGAATGATGATAATAAGAAAATGTTGTAAAGTGTGGATTCTACCAACCTCCAACTTAAATCACATATATCATTTGCATAATTCAAATTTCATAAATTTTTTGTTATTCGTTCTCATCCATACATGTGTAGAAAAATAAAGAATATTGTTGCAAATTCACATGTATATTGGATTTTGTTTCAAGAGCTTTATATACATTATATTTAATATCAATACCATGTCTTCATGTACTTATATCAAATTCGAAAAAATATATCCATCTATGGTCCAGATATATATTTTACTTGTTAGATATCATATTTTAAAGTATGTTTGTATTTTTGTAAATTTTTTTTTTAGAATGAGTGTTACTAAAAATATTGAACATTAATAACCCCCAATCCTTTTGGCAACTACATGTTTTCCTATCTTTATTTCCTCCAATTTTCATTTATATCATGTCTTCCATGTTTAGAGGTAATTTATATCACCGCTAGTTTTATGGGATCTATTTGAAGAATTTAAACACTCTTAAACAATACTTTTTATTGTCTCTCTTAGCTCAAGTTGCATCAATTTTTATTCCCACTTTTGACCACTTCAGGTTGTCTCTTGAAGAAATGGGGTCCTAAATAAATTCATATATTCTGTAAATACATAGATATTCTAAGTAACTCAATGATATAGAATTTTAAAAAATTGAGCAATTATTTTAACTATTGAAAATACATTCAAACATTTCAAGAAGAATCTAAGAATTTATAGAAAATTAAGTAGTATATTGAACACCTTAAATCATTATAGATTAAGAATCCATTAAATGGAATGGTTACACATTGTATTGCATTGCTTACACAATTGATACATATAAACAATTATTAGTTTATTGTTTTCAATATTGTACACCATTGAGGGTCCTTATAAATATCAAGATAATTTGACTATCCTCTGTGCCAAATTGGATGTGAAATATGCATCATTTTTCTTATCTTATATGTTCACTTTCCTAAATAGGGTTTGAAGAAATTTATTCTCTAGTGATCGAAGTGAATTTTCATAAACTGAGCAAGGTTTGTTGAGTCCTAGATGAAATGAGAATATTTATCAAAATCAATTTTTTTTCTCTACAATTTAATAGAAACATCACTTGATGGTTTAGATATTACCACATTTAGGAATTGATAGTTTAGACAAGATTATTTATTCAATTCAATTTTTCATGATTCCTGATTCTTTCTATCTTGCCACGAAACCATATTCCTCATTATTATAATTTCATAATTGTCACAAGATCTTGAGATATAATCATCTATTCATAAACCTTACACATCACCTATTTTTATTTTTTCGTAGTGTGGTAATTAATTAATTAGGTCTAATTTTATATATACATTGATAGAAGTAATCAAAACAATTGCACGGGTTTTGGTGGTGATAAAGTGTAATAATGTGAGATGTTAATAAAAATGGTTGAACATAAAATTGATGTTTGCTTGGTTGTTATAAGGAAATTTATTTTCTCATATGGAAAAATAAATCTACAAATCAAGATATCTAATGCATACAATGAAGTTTCAATCCCTCTTTTCCATAGATTTTTTTAAAGCAGGACATAAGGATGAATTTAATTAAAGACTTTTTATCAGTAATCATCAAACAATTGATTGTTAAAATGATGATTTTAACAATTAATATAAAATCTTTCAATGAGTGAAGTTATGTAACAATAAAAATAAGTGCCTTGAAATTAATATTTGTGGATGTTTTTCATAAATAGAGTAAAAATATTTATAATTTAATCTATCTATAACTAAATTAATTACATTAATAGGCATTATACAAGATGAAAATATCAGTTGGGAGAAGAAAATCAATGGTGAGTGATTGTGTTGTACACGTGGATAACCAACCAACTTATCACAACGAATCGATCCATCCAACCATTGTTCAATAAGCCATTTTTATAAGTTAATGCAAAATGAATATTCCACCATAGTGAAGGCCCTACAAAAGACATTAAACACACCCAACTTCCAAGAGATGTAGTTTGAAAATTCATCATTAGTCGATTGAGATTTTGATTAAGTTTTAATTGTTGCCCATAATTTTTTTTTTTTTTTTTTGGGTTTCGTTAATTTTATTGATGTCATTTCTATAGCTGAAAATAATTTAGATGAAATTGATCAAAGTATGAGGAAATTGGAAATACCCACCTAATTTATCCCATACCCATAAAATTTAATAAATGTCCAAAATTATTTTGCAAAACTCATAAATTGGTGATATGATATGGGTTCATATGGTTTTTTTCCCTATTTTATCTTTACAAGAAAAGCTTAGAAGAAAAATCATGTTGAAGGCATAATCGAAAGTAATTAAGTGAGAAATATAATAAAGACCATTGACAAATGCAAAAGGAAGTTTTGTGCTCTAATTACTAAGAAGAATTATGCTCCTATTATCTACTTAATCTCACTTAAGTAGCACTCAATCATAATCACCATATTGTTTTTATCAATCCCTTTTGACATGTGGTCATATCAATAAGTTTTGTATTTGATCTTGTGGACTTCTATTGATCAAATGGCACACTGCTAGGATATAAGTTGTTAATACCTTTAATTTGAGATTCAATTATTTAGCACAAAAGGGATTATTTTGGGAACAACTTTTATTTTATGTAGTAGGTATCACAAAGTTAAAATGCATATTGTATCTACCTTAGAATTTATTCCTCCTAGTTGTAAATAAGTGCCACTCATTTCAGGTGTCTATTTTTTGACGGTTTCAACATGTTTTTAAAAATGGGGTTTTGGTATGACATTTTTGATATTGAATATTTTTTGTGTTTGTCTTGAAATTTGCATTCTTTATCTTTAAACTGATATGAACAATGAACAATAGTTTTCCTATTTTTTTGTAACTGTAGAATATCTAGTTCTTACAAATTAGGGTTTTTCTTGTAAAATGCAAGTATATCAAGATTAGTTTTAATGAAATATGGAAACAAATATCTCTTTCTTATGTCAAAATCTAATTACAAAAATGTATTATCTAAAGTGAATGTTTTTGTTTACCTTCAATTATTTTTACTATAGTCACTCGAATACATATTTGTAAATTGATGTGTTATATTTGATTTTTTATGATATGAAAGTTTGTGAGTCCACATTACAATGTTATTGTTTCTTATAATGAATTCTAGAAGTTTTTTTAATTAATGACAAATAATTTTTTAGAAAGGACTATACCCTCATACAAAAAAATGCACAAAATCCAAATATTACAATGAAATATCCCAAAAAGTGATCAAGATCAGATGCGACAAGAAAGCACTAAAACAGTTAAACCACTTCCCATAAAAGTACCAAAACAACTATAGAACCAACATACAACAGTGACAAATCAGCCAATCCACAACAAAACAACTACACATCCAAGTTAGGTGGGAGAAACAGAGTTCCTTCCATTACATTTTTTCTTTTTGTTCATTATCTTCCACCCATCAAAAACCTCCTTTATAGGGAGAATGAAGTCTAGAAGTTAATCTTCATGAGAGCTTATAATATAAAATTTTTAGTGATTGTTGTTAATAGTTTCTATCTAAATTGGTTTTTTGAATGGATTTTGTACTTTTTTTTTGCATTCATGGGATTATCATTTTGGTTTTTATCACTATGTATTTATAAATTTTTATTTTCAATTTTTTAATTTTAGTTTTAATTATTTCATAAAGGGTTTTATTGTTTTATGTATGTTGTTGATATTAATTGTGTTCACATAGGGATTTGTCTTTCCTTAATTGAAGTTATGACCTTAGTGTTTAGTCTAGATATAAAACTTAGCTAGATAGTAAGATCTTAATGCTCTATTTCTAAGCCTACTAGAGTTACACTATAGTTTTTTTTACATAGAATCCATTTTGGTAAAGGCTCCTTCAAATGGATCTATTCATTGGTTCTACACATTATTTTCAACAATGTTGAAGTTTGATACGAAGTTTGTTATTATTTTGTGCGTTGCAGTATATTTCCTTGAATTGAAGTATATGAGTGGCTTATATGTGAAATAATTTATCTTTATGTGGAATAATTTGTGCTATGATTTTGGTTTTTTATGTTAAGATGCGTGAAATTAAATTTTCATGTGTTTCCCTCAATATATTTGTTTATTGTTTTGATTTTAAAAGAGTTTCAACCATCAATTAACTTAAGAATTCATTAAAACAAAATACCAAGCCAACAAAATAGAGAAGGTTTGATAATGTCAGATAAGTTATTAATTATATATAATAAGAAAATTTTTGCATTATGTTCAGGAAAATTTTCATAGATTTTGTGTTGGTAGTTTTAATTTTTATGTCTATTGATTGTTTACACAAATACTAATATTGATTTTCTAATAGGAATATACGTTCACTTTATAAGCTAGATCTTTGAGTATAACTAGTTGTTTTTCTTTCACTAGTCCTAGTCTACAATGGATAAGTCCTTATCAAATTCCATGATTTTTTAATAATATTTCTTATATATTTTGTATTTTACATCTTGTGCATAACTCGATCATCTGACAAATGTATTTAGTGAGCATATGGGATTGAGTGGCAACTTGGACATTGTGGCTTTGTCTAGTGTGCATACCTTTGTGAGTATATCATTTGAAGTTATTTCTAATTTGGTTTTCTATAGAGTCCCTTTTTAGGATTTATGATGCAGGAGCATAACTTGCAGAGGCCATAACTTTTGATCCGACCGTTGGATCGTCTTAAAATTTTACAGGGTGGTAGATATACATTAGTACTATGCTGGGGACAACTTTGCGTGCAAGGTTGTGCTCATTTTGGCACGTTTTCGGGATCGGATTCCGTCATCTAGTGGTCTAAAATTGGCTCCGAATGTTTTTTCTACTTTTGTCTAGGTCTTAGAACTTTAATAACTTTTGTTGTGCTTGTCAGAATAAGTCCAAATTTTGTGTGAACCCTAATTTATGAATGCATATTTGGCACGCAAATTTTGGGGTCAATCCGAGTTGTTTTGCATTTTAGGGTTTTTTGGCATTTTAGGGTTTTTTGGCTTTTTAGGGTTTTAGAGTAGTCTTGAAATAAAAGGAGAATTGTAATGATGTAATAGATCAGTGTGAATTCCAGAATGAGAAGTAAGCTATTTTGAAACTCCTGGTTTATTTTGTAAAGCTGTTTATGTGTGTTTTTGGAGGTATTTCAACCTCTTGCAACTGGATTCACATCAATTTACCTCTCTACTATATATAAAACCAAGGAGAGATTATATTTTAAGGAAAATTGACCCCAAGCCCACTCATGTTTGACTACTCTCACTTCAATTGAGCAATCTATCTATGTTCGATCTAACATAATATTCATTTCTTTTTATCCTCATATTATTGAAATAAAATACACTATTATGCATTAAAATCTATGTTGTAATATCTTTTCATCAATATTTATTTTACACTATAGTCTCCCAATTGTGTTGAGTATAAAAGATTTAACTTCATATTAACTTAAATTTCAAGTATATATTTCAAGTGTTTCGATTAATACTTATTTTAGATTGTGGTTTTACATTCATAATAATAATATACTTGGTCTAATTCATCTTCAAAGAGATTACCATGTACTTTGAATTTGGTGGATTGATGTTATAATATTAAGTAAATGAAATTTAATGTGTTTTTTATAACATAGATACAAGAAGATGTTATAAGTCCTTCATTTTAGGTTTCTCAAGGGTAGAAAATTATACTTTCTATTATTATCTCTGAATCACGTCACCCTTTGGTTTGCACAAGTGTGTGTATGCTCGAGCTCACAGTGTGACGAGATAACATGGGTACTATCTCCAAGTTTTGGGACTTGCTACTTGAGATAGACTTCTAGAGAAAGTTTGTTCTTGCTCCTATACTACCTGTCACAATCTACTCTAATGCAGAAAAAAAATATCCTACACTAAAGCAGTGATACACCAGAAAAGGTGGGTATGAGGACAACCTTCCATGTGTGAAAAATAGAAGCAAAGTGCAAACTAGAAGGGGTGATAATAGTTCTCCATAGTCTAGCAAAATGCATTCACAAAAATGTTTCAAACATACACAATGATAATGAATCCCTGAAACATAATAAAATAGATAAAATATATTTGTAATGAGGTTGGAGAGGAAAGAATAATGCAAACAAACATTGCAAGGGAAGACACATGCAAAAAATTGTATCTATTGCTTCACTGATATGCAGAGTTCAATCTATTACAAAATAAGGTCCTAAATCACCATGCAAGGAGTCCACTACAAGGGCCTGCAACACATTGGCTTCACAAAACCAATTTGATAGAGTTTTTCTACTAAAAAACTATCACCCTTTACAATAATCTTAGAACTCCACTTTGTAGAATTCTGAGAGAGAGAGAGAGAGAGAGAGAGAGGAATGAAAATCCTGAAATATGTCTCCACACCACTTTCAAAATGTTATAAATGGATTGAAATGATGGTATGTTGCTTGAGAAATGCCTCACATATTGTACCATAACTTGCAGTAGTGAGAAATGTCTGCCCATCCTTCATTGAATGCATCCCAACTACCAAATAAAACACTGTTATGAACCTGGCCACATTTTCACAAAATATCCATTGATTCCTCATTGAATTCAAAATCTATTTAATTTTTTTAATCAGTGGAAGAACCATGATTCCAATGGTACCAATTTTTTTGTGTTTTTGTTAAGAATTTCAAAAGATATGGCATTCTGAGTATGGGTAGTTGTTTTGGGTTTGCCAGACATTTCTGTCATTTAATGGGACTAGGTATTTAAAATTGACTGGAGATGAAGATGTTTATTTTATTTTATTTTAATATATATATATATATATATATATATATATATATATATATATATCCTCATCAAAATTTGGTGTAGAGGACCTCGTGCCCATTCTGAAAAGTCAAATTTTGTAAAAAACAGAGCTCTGGGTCAAAAGTTATGACCGTTTGAGTTTTGGAGGCCAGGTGTTTACTTTTACTATGTGTTATGGCTATTACAAGTTTTCAGGGAACTCATGTCCCATGCATACTCAGACAGTCAGGGAATCCTTTCTTCACATCACCCAGTTCGAGATTTCGTATCCCAAATGTCTCACTGTTGACCAGGGTGTAGGGGTGGTTGACCTTTGCTTTTGCCGCATCCCACTTTCCTGTGGTGATTTCAGGCTCCACACGTCCCAACGGTCCAACTATCCCATGGAACTCCAAGGAAAAAAAGTTCTGCCTTAACTGATTCCTTTTTTGTGCATCGATTTTGGAAATTTTGAGCCCGACTGTCCTGGACACATTTTTCTCCATTTTCCCCATTACAACGGTTTCCTTTGCATTTTAGCTATTTCACCTTTTCGTGTCCCAACTGCCCCAGTTAAACTTGTGCGGCCTTGGACAAAAAACTTCCACATTTTTTGCAATACAATAAAAGAATCTATTTTTTCATTTTTTTTTCAAATTTTTCTAACTCCTTTAATTTTTTCCTTGGATAGGGAAGTTAGAGAAGAGCCAAAGGGACCCCCAAAACCTAATTTTTGTGCCTCGAAAAAATTCTACTTGCTCAAGCCTGAAGAATTTATGCAAGTTATCTAAATTTACCTCAAGGGGTGAATTTGGGATAGCAACTATTAAATTTGTGACTCTATATCTATTTATATATATATATATTCTAGAACCTCTAATATTAAGGTAAAAAAATTAATATAGCTATTTTAGACATACTCTAATTTAGATTTATCTTAATAAAAACATTATTTTTATTACTATGATTTATTTTTACTATTCCAGAGTTGCATCATATACCTAGCTATAGTTTACTTATATTTTACAATGTAATTTTTTACTTATGATTATTCTCGTGAGATCTATAATGTGAGTGGTTTTGGAAAATAACTTTTCTTCACTAGAGAAAATGATGGGTTTCTTTAGTTTCCTTCTAAGAATGCTTTATTATTTGATCTTATGTTTACAAACAATGTGAGAAAACATTCTCAATTATAAAATGTGTACTACTCAAAGAGTTCACAATTTTGTATTAACTATTGATATGAAAAATATCATTTAGTTGTTTCAATTGATGAATATGATGAAGATGATTTTTTAAAATATACTTGGGTGACCTTAGAATTTGTTATCCTGGGTATCACTTTCTCTATTAATTTTTTTCTAATTTTTACTTCATTTTTTGCCTTACAAGAAGAATATTGTTGAAGTTTAGGGAAAATTGAATGAAACCAAGAGGTAATTAAGTAACTAGATAAAATCATATACAATGCCATCTGGAAGGAAGGTAAGATTATGTGATCGTGCCAAACCAAGAGTTGTTGTGTATGTCAACCCTTTTTATAACCATTTTATTATATAGTTTTCAAATATAATTCATTTTTAACATGCTTAGATAGGGGACATTCCCCTTTTGTTTTAACTTTTATGCATGTTTTTTGACCAATAATATACCCTATCTTTTTCTAGGAAACAAAATATACCCCAACATTGGAGATATGAAATTTTTGAAGAGAGTATATGTAATTTCTTGCTTGGTTTCCTTGTATTCTAGTATATAATATTGAATAACTTTTTTTTGGATTCCTCTGCATAAAATTTTCTTTTCCCACATTTCTTTTGATGAAAAAAATAGTACATTATTTATTTTATAGAAACAAAATCATGTACTTTGGGTAATTATCTAGTCCTGATTACATACTTCTAGTTATATGATTCCTAAGTAAGAAAATTACTAACTAACCCATGTATTCGGTCATCTTTTCTTTCTTTTTATTGCTACTTTTCATCTTAAATTCTTTATAGCTCACTCTGTATTTTCATAGCTCGTCATTTCTCATTCTGGGCATTAGTGCTTAGCCAGGAAGCTAGTGTCAAGCCCTCCTGTTCCCTCTCAACACCCTTGACCTCTATATACTTTGTTCACATATTTGGGGTCATTTCTACCCATTTGAGAATCTTATTGTTTTGGTGCTTGACCTTTTCGGGATCAATTACAAAATTCAAGCAAGGGAATAATCTAAATATAAAGTTATGTGATCATAATAAAGGACTGAGCACTAAGCATTATCTATCACAACATAAGGTTATATCCAAAGGCTATTCAAGGGAAAGGGAGTGCATTATTCTTCATACACTTTATAGGAGGGTAGTTTATTCTATTCCATGCACACATCTATTACATTTCTTTTCATTTAGCTACTTTCTCACTATCGAAGTGTGTCACGAACAAGATCCACCTAGGGCACAATTCCCCACACACACACATAAAAATACGTTGGGTCTGAAATGTATTGCAAATGTTAGTCAAAAAACACTTTTTTTACATCCAAGAATAGTCTGACCCCTCATTTTGTATCTTTATTTTTAAGGATTTGATGTCTCTTTGATTATTTCATTACAGGTTTTCATCGACCTTGGAGATCATTGTGCAACCTCATAACAATCAAGGGTAAAGGAGAAAGAATAGCTTATGACCTGAGAAAGATGGTTTTCTAAGCATTTTCATGGTCACAGGAACCCACTACAAGTCTATAGCACCCACATGTGCCCTTTCCCCTTTTTGGGAGCCCGTGTCCAACGTGTTTTTCCTAATCTTCATTGTTCTTTACTTCGTTGTGACAATATGTGCTTCATATTTTCCATTTTTCTAGCTCTGTACACCTTTATGATTTCTAGGAATAAACTAAGATTTTCTATCTCCTCATTTCACTTAGGGTTTCATATTTTCTAGCTTACTTTGCTTGGGTTAATTTATGTATTTTGTTGATTATTCATTTACTGCTACAATAGCTATAAGATTAAGCATTTTCATAACATTTTAATTCATATTTTGATTAATCATTTTGGTGAGCCTGTCACTCAAAAACACTTAGTTCAAGGGATTTTATTATCTTTTTTATCATGGATTCTAAGGTTCATCAAAACACTTTGTCTAAATTACTTGAAATGCATGCACCTTGTAAAGAGGTTCTTCAAAAATCCCTAGAAACTATATATATTCCTAGAGAGACGTCACCTTCTTAAGTGAGTGTTATATTTTTATCATATATCTGATGATTCTATTTGTCATATTCATCCATCAAATCAACCCATCGTTGAGTCAATTCAAGCTTTACATTCTTTATTTCAAAACAAATTTCATCCTATGGAATCCACGATTACATCTCTTAAATATGAAATCCAACAAATTAAGGATGTTTCTTAGGCTTATGTATATTCTCCTTCTACATCTCATCTTCATTCTATGTATTCTACATGTGTTCATATAAGTGAACGTCAAGTTTTTCCACTACCAAAGCCTCTCATGTTTAATCACAATCCTTAAAAAAATGACATTTTTTACTCATCTCCTTAGTCATTAATTGATCATTTTCCTAACTACTCATTGTTATCCTCCTTATCGGATGATTAAATATCAATTCCATCCATATTACAATAATTATCGAATCAATAGACATAATGAAAATGAATGCTCTCTTTACAACAAAGAATCAAGCATCATGAGTGTCAAGACATTATCTCATTTTCAGCACAACATTTTTTGACATGCCCATCTACAAATGCTACATATAAATGGGATCTTAAATATGCTTTGTCTATGTCCAATAAGAATCATGCTATTACTTCTAAAGATGCTTCTACGAAAAGTCAAGTGCCGCCCAAGAAACCTCCTCTCAATATCAATCTAACATCTCCTCATTTAAAGTCATCTACGACATCATCAATTCCAAGTAAGCAACTGATTCAAATCAATCGACCTTCTTATTTTATCAATTACTCTTCAACATTACTAAACAAGAAACCACTAACTATGCAAGATATGCATGCAATACCTAATGATGTGAATCTAACTGCAATAGGTTGAAATACCTCTAAAACACGCATAAAGTACTTTGCAAATAAAACCCAGGAGTTTCAAAATATATTTATTCTCATTATTTAATACACACTAATATTTTACATCACTAAAATCCACCTTTTATTTCACATCTACTCTAAAAACCCTAAAATGCCAAAAAACCCTAAATTGCCAAAAAAACCCTAAACTGCCAAAAGTTTGCTATTAGAAAAACAACTCGGATGGGCCCAAAAAATTTTCCTACCAAATATTCCTTCATAAATTAGGGTTAATGAATTTTTTTTACTTAATCTTATAAGCACAAGAAAAGGTATTAAAGTTTTAAGACCTAGTCAAAAGCAAAACACATGTTCAGAGTCAATTTTAGGACACTAGATGAAGGAATGCATGTACGAAAATGAGCCAAAGTGGCCACAACATTGAAACATGAAATAATGTATATCTACCACCTTGTAAAATTTCATGATGATCAAACAATTAGATCAAAATTTACATTCTCTGCAATTTATGCTCCCGCATCATTCTCTCGTGGTTGAAAATAAATTTGCTCCTGCGAATTGAGTTGATGGAATTCATCTAATTTTGCACTGTTAATATTCTTCAACACCCACTCAAGAAATCCAAGTATTTTATTCTTGCTGCAAGCCTTCCCACTATTCCAAATATCTATTTTAGCTCACATGTCTAGTAGTGACACACTTTTGTTCCAAAACACACATTACCCTTTTCTTTTTTTTCTTTGGGATCTGCTGCTCCCAATTTATTGCTTCCTCCTCCACATAATTTTCATGATGACCTAGAAACTTATATAAGTTAGAAACATTAAAAATTGGTGAGATAGAAAATTTTTCAGGTAGCTCTACCTTGTAGGCATTATCACTCATTTTCTTCATAATCCTACATGACCAAATCTTCTTATACTTGATTTTATTATATGTCCCTTTTGGAAACCTTTGTTAACTAAGATGAACTATCACCATATCTCCTTCCTCGAATATAATTACTCTCCTACTAGCATCTACAACTATTTTATATTGTGCATTACTCACTTTCATCTTTTCCCTCACTTCATCCTACGGTTGTAGAATGTATTCTGTAAATCCTTTTGCATCATCACTAGTTTTATCTTTACAACGTAAAACAACCAAATCTAGGACCCCCTTGGGATTCGTACCATATACAATCTTGAAAGGAGACCTTACTATTGACTTGTTTACCAAAGTATTATAGGAAAACTTAGCTTGTGGTAAAGTAGGGTCCCATTGTTTTTTCTTTTCTCTAACTATGCAACGTAGGAGATTTCCTAAGCTTTTGTTCACTACATTCATCTATCCATCAGTTTGGGGGTGATATGCTCTATTGAACTATAGTTGTGTCACTAGTTTCCTCCACAGAGTCTTCCAAAAGTGACTCAAAATATTTGTGTCACGATCTTAAGTGATATTTCTTCAAACTCCATGCAATCTAACCATATCAGAAAAAAACAAATATGTAGCTTTGAAAGCATCATTAGTTGATTTAAAAGAAATGAAATGTGCCATCTTAGAGAATCTATCAACCAAAAAAAAAAAAAATCACTCCCTTACTATGTTTTAGGAAGTCCTAACATGAAATTCATACTCAAATCAACCCATGTAGCTGTAGGTACAGGTAGTGGCATATACAACCCAATATTCTGTGCATGGCCCTTAGCCATTTGGCATACTCTACATCTTGCTATAATCCTACTTATGTACCTCTTTACCATTTTCCAATAATACTTTTCTACAACAAGAGAAATTTTCCTACTTATACCAAAGTGTCCAACCAATCCCCCATTAAGTAATTCTCTTATAATATTTTATCTCATTTAACTAGCAGGGATGCATAATTGTTTCCTCTTGAACAAATAACCATCATGCATCAAATCATCAGAAGAACCACTACCTATTGTAGGGTCCTTAAGTTGTCTCACAACATCACCAAAATATGGATCACCTTCATATAATTCCTTAAGTACCTCAAACCTTACTAATTCAATTTCCATTGTTGCCAAAAGTGTTACACGTCTCCTCAAGGCATCAACAACTTGATTCTCTTACATGCCTCCATTTTGCATGCCTACTATTTAGTTTCTTCTGTGTGTTTACATACCTCAAGATTTAATTGTCAGTGAAGAGTAAAATTTTTATTTCTACCAAGTAATGTCTCCACTGCCCTAATGTCTGATCAATAACATAAAATTCCACATCATAAGTACAATATTTCGTCCTGACTTCATTTAGCTATTCACTGAAGAATGCTTCCTTCTTGTCTCAATACAGCTCCAAACCTGACATGTGAGTCATCACATTCAACCTCAAAGACCTTGCTAAAATATGGAAATACCAAAACAGGTGCTTTTGACACTTTTCTTCTTTAAAAATTCAATATTATCTGTTGTTGTTGTTATCCCAATTTTATCCCCTAGAAAAATTGATCAAACATGACCCTACATAGAAGAAATCAGAAGGGTCCATTAATTCATGTGAACCCACATTCCAAATACAACAATGAAGGGGTAGAGTTGGAGAAGTAAATAAGAGATCAACAGGAGAAGATTACAGAAAGGGCTCAAAGTTTCAGACTTCACATCTGAGTTAACTCAGAACCAAACACAAAGGTCAGTGGAAGCCTCCACGTAGTCAGAACTTGACCAGGCAGTGTTCACTCGGGGCCTTGAATCAACTAAGTATAGAGCAAAGCTGCGAAAGTTCCACTTTTCCAAATGACGCAACTCTAAAGATCAAGCCCAAAGGGAAGTCCCCAAACTTGCACCAGCCCTCCATGTGTCTAAGGTCTCGAAAGGGTCCTATTGGCAATTGAAAAGTTGTAGACCCTCAGAAGGTTCCACGTGCCTTAATGACACAAAATCAGAAGAGAGACCCAAGGGAAAGTCTCAAAACAAGTGCAGTATCGCCACATGGTTAGAGTTAAAAAGGGGGGTTAGAGCCATCCATTTAATTGACTAAGTATAAGAGGGTCAGCAGAATCCTCCACGTGCCTCATCGGCGTAACTTTAGAAGTGAGACCCAAGGGATAGTCCCTAAATGAGCTTGAAGCTTCCATGTGTCGCAGGTCTGAAAAGGAGATAGAGTCGGCAGTTGAAAAAGTCTTAGGGAAACAGAAGCCTCCACGTGTCTCATCGGCGTAACTTCAAAAGGCACGCCCGAAAGAAGGACCCTAAACTAGCACCAACCTGCCACGTGGTCAGAGCTCAAAATTTGAACCGGCCATAAATTGGTTAAGTATAAAAGGAATGGTGGAAGAATCCATGTGTCTCTTTGGCGCAACTTCAAATGTGTGACGCAAAAGGTAGTCCCTAAATGAGTGCCAACCCGCCACGTGGTTAGAGTCTGTAAAGGTAAGGTCCGCCGTTGAAAATTCCAAGCTCAAGAAAAGTCAAAGGAAGCCTCCACATGTCATCTCGGCGTGTCTTTAAAGTTAAAATCTGGAGGTGATCCCAAAACATGTGCAAGCTCGTCATGTGCCTCATCCATGCAACTTCAAAGGTAAAATCTGGGGGTAATTTCTAAATGAGCACAAATCCTCCATGTGTCTTGGGTCAGACATAGGGTCTCTGCCAAGAAAAGGGGCTTAGGTAGAATACAAAGGAAACAAAACATGCATGAAAACGACGCCACGTGTCAGTTCGGTGCCACTTCAGGACAACAAGGAGGAAGAAAAATCTTAAGAATGTGTGGGGCTCCATGTATATCTCATAACCTGGATAGAACCCAAACCCAAAGCACCTTCAGATGGCCATATATTTTTACTGGAAGCTTGGATTCATACGAGAAGGGATGTTTTGGAAATCTCTCGGTGCTAGCTTATCACTTGTCTCCATTAATGTTTCAGCCTACCCTTTTTGAGGCTATCAAGCCTCCCACCTACCACCATGATGAAGAATGGGCCTCCTTATTTCACAGTAAAGGACAACACATGAAGGCATGGGTCTTGCAGTAAAGCCCATCATTGTTGCAGGTGGAATTCAATGCTCTTATCGGGGTGGTTGAAGCAGGATTTGAATTCTTCCCTCTCTATTTTTCTCTCATTCTTCTATATATTTTAAAGGAGGGGTATATTTCAAAAGGTTGGTCATCTTTTCTCTCTTTCCCTCCCCTCTCTTTCTTCCTTAAGGTAGAATCTTGAGTCTAAGCCTCCTCTCTTGGCTTTGTAATGGCATTTCCTTGCCTCTTTCCAACTAATGATATACTATGTGAACTCATGGAGAAATAACATATGTTTTGTGATGCATTCTTTCGATCCTTCCCTGTTTTACTGTCTCTTCTTACCTCTCATTATTGCAGGGTATATTATGCATACTTCTAATGTCTATTTCAGGTTCTAAGATCTGTGTTTAATGGGTTTGAAGTGGTGTTTTGTGTGTCATTTATCTTTGGTATGTGATGCATCTATCCATCCTCTCCATTGCTCACCCCTCTCCATTTTAGGCAGTTGGATTTATGATCAACCACTTCCTTTTCTGGTGTATCACTGCTTTAGTGTAGGTTCTATTTTTATGTATTTCTCTCTCTCCCTCTCTCCTTGGAAGGTTAGATTAGTATTAGATAGTTTTACCTGCACTAGAGTAGCTTGTGGCAGGTAGCTTAGGAAGAAGAAGCCGGATTTCTCTAGAGGGCCATCTCAAGTCCACAAGTCCCATAGCTTGAGATATGGTCTCATGTTATGGAATCACACCAGATGCCCCACTTAGATCTGAGGCCATTTAGGGGTGCTGTGGTTTTACATCAACAGTTGCCTTTGTCTATAAAAAATCCCTCCTTTTTGTACACTTTGTTATGGGTGTAAAAATGTTATTTAAATTCTTGATGAGCTTTCAATAAAAATTTTCCAATCCAGGAAAACTATGAACCTTTGTCACATTCATTAGAATAGACCATTCTAAAATTGCCTTTACTTTTTCCTCATCCATCCTCACCCCATCCTCTGATATTAATAGCCCCCAAAAAACAAGACTCTTCTAAATAAATCTACACTTCTTTATATTTCCATATAGATTGTCTTTATGTAACAAGTCTAACAACAATTTCATATGTAATAAGTGTTCTTCCACTGTCTTACTAAATATCAGAATATGATCAAAATAGACAACAAAAAACTTACCATTCTATTGACTGGGTAATTTCTTCATCATCCTCGTGAATTTACTGGGTGCATTAGACATTCCAAATGGCATCACCATCCACTCGTACAATCCTTATTTTGTTTTTAGATCTATTTTCCTTTCATCCCCTACAGAGATCCGAATCTGGTAGTACCCATTCCGCAGGTCAATCTTTCTAAAATATCATGCTCCTCCTACACATCCATCATATCATCCAATCTTGGAATTAGGAACTAATACTTAATTGTGATCTTATTTATGGCCCTACTGACTACACATGTTCTTCAGTCTCCATCTTTTTTGGGATTCAATAGTGCTTGAGTTGCACATGGATTCATTCTTTCTTTCACTAGCTCTTTATGTACTAGATTTGTAATTTGTATGTTAACTTCTTCACTGTGTGTTGGAATCATCCGATAGGCTGCCTGGTTTTGAAGGGCTGATCCTAGGATCAAATCAATATGGTGTTGAAATATCTCGCTTTGGAGGTAACACATCTTGTAGCTCATCATGTATGACACCTTTGTATTCATTTAGTATGGTTTCCACAACAACAGGCATATTAATATCCTCTATTTCCACCTTCTTCGACATCAGTGCATAACACCAGCCCAATCACCACTTCAACATCCAATCACTTTTATAAAGGAAACTACTCCTTACATTGATCCACTTAGTGTCATCAACTAGATCTCCATCACCTACATACTTGGGGGAATCATATCTTCTCCTCCCTTGCATTGATGTCAAATATCTATATCATCCCATGCATTTGATGTTCTACCCTCATTATATAATATCTCATAAGCATCAATATAAACCACTTGATACACTTGTATCATCATTTCTAGATGATACATTCCTGTTCTTACGATTTTTACATGACTGTTGAGGGATCTCTTATAATATGAACTCCATTTCATTTCTGTGTTACATGATTCATTGAAATATGTATCTATTACATAATCACTCATATATACATATATTACCATCTATCTCTATTCTCACATACAATAAAAACTTTCATCAATTATCACATCAACTATACACTATCCATTATACTTCATCATCTTCACACCTCACCTATCTATCTATTCCAAACAAAATAAATCAAACAACACACTCATCAGAACAAACTTGGGGGAATCATTGCACTTACTCCCCCCAAACTTGTAAGCATTATCAATTGTCATACATCTTACACACATCACATCTAGTCTTCTATGTTCATCATACACATCTTCATAACACTCGTATCGCCATTTTTTAAGGATGAATTCTCATGCTTTTTTTCACAATTGACTATTGAGGGATTACTATACACATGAACCTCACACACTACAAAATACACATCAAAATATTCATACATTATATGTTATTTACAATTTTTTCTCACAGCATCTATCATATACTATATGCACTATTCACTCTATACATTCATGATACACAATGTGGTCATTACCCTATAACGTACTCTACTTCCAACATCTATACTCAATTACTGAGGGTCTACTTCTCAAATAGACCTCACCACACTCACGTATTTTCTCACTCACTCATTCACTCACACACACACTTTCTCTATGCTCTACACTTTATCGATCACATATTTCTAGCGAGCATGATTCAAACCATTTCCTGATGACGTAGTCTTGTTCTATAGTTCATTCTTTACTATTGAGAAGGCACGTATAAATGAACCTCATTTCATACATACACATAAACTCGGGGTCCATGTTTCCCATATCATTCACACTACATTCCATTCCATCTCATCCACATGACACTGCACATCTTGGTCACATTTAATCTTTAAATTTCTTATGCTTTTACATATACACTTTATTACATATGCTAGATAGATATTTTGTATGTCATTATCTTTCCATATATACACATGCCTTCTCTTACTTTCTGGTTTTGATGCAAAATTTAATACATCGATAAACATAACATAGATGCTTGGCATAACACAAATTACCAATCACACAGCAACTCATGGGGGAATCCACTTTCGTATACTATAGGTGTTATTGTTTCATTTTTCATAACATTTTCCTTTATCAGATTATACATGCTTTGAGATAATTTTTATATATATAACATGCTAACACGTGCTTCATGTGCAAGATTTTCTTTGTAGGTCTATTTTCCATCATGGTTGACTATTACATTACTTGTTATTTTCTACCTTTTCTTTTCATTGTTTGTCATTGTTTTCAGGATTTCATCCTTTGTCTTGTGTATAAACTTGTATACTTTTTTCCTAGTCAGCCTTGCCTAGCTTACAAAATTATGAGTGATGTCCCATGTTTGCAACCCACTTTTCATGATCTACTTTGTATTCTTGCATGTTTACATTATCCTATTGCATCTTAGCTTACACATTGTTTTCTTAGCTGACATATCATCTTTTACACGTGTGTTTGTGTTTACTTGCACTAACACTTGTTTCTAACTACTTTTTAAAAGTGTTTCTTAGTTTTATACCAAGAACACTCCCTCCCCCCTACAACGAATTCATTTTTAGTGTATCTATTGGTCCTCCTTTGGGTTGAATACTCCTCAATGATGTCACATGCACCATAAAAGAGGTGGGCATCATTTGGGTGAATTAGTCACCCCAATAAAACACTTTACAGTCAAATTTTAACACATCATAGCAATAGTACAATACAATCATCATCATTAGATAAGGATCAGATCCTGATTTGAGTCCTTGACACAACATATACACTAGTGCTTAGATCAGGAAAATAGTGCTTGGGTTCCCCTAACCCTTCATGGATGCCTATGATAAGGAGGCAATTACACAAAATTATTTAGTGCAGAATAGTCTACATCACTCCACATAGCAGATTTTGTAGGATAGATAGTCCTTAACACCCACCATACATACATCATTCAGTATTTGTTATTCAACATTAGATCAAAAATGGTCAATTCAGATCAGATTTTTACACACCATCTGCAGTGGCATTCCATTTTGTAGGAATTAGGTAAATATTGGAGGATGACACCATAGTTTTATCATTACACTTCATCGAGATCATTGGCATGAGATCTCCAAAAAAAATCATAGCCGACACAACTGGTGTGAGATTGCCCAAAAAAATCATTCTTTTATAACATATACATGATACTTTCTACAATATTTCCACATCATGGATCAAGTGCACATGTTATTTCAAAAAAAATCATTTTACATAACTATTTACATGATTTTTACACATTTACATGCGTGTTTGATTAATTATCTATTATTCTCTTTTACAATTCCATCCATATGGGAAGCACTAGTCAGCATCACTCATTACCATCCTACATACAAATAACATCAGACACACAATCATTGACATAAAAAATAGCACATTGGTGGACATCTACAAAAATGTGTTTCTACCTTAGGATAATTATCTCATCACTTTATGCACTTTCTCATCTTTAGTCTCCATGTTCCAACTTTTTTATCACTCCACGATTTTTCCTTGTCTCTCGAAATACTTCTCGCCATCAATCTACATGCTTATCAGGTACTCATCTCTTGTCTCCTTTATGTTTTCAAGATTTCACTCAACAACATATAGTGGGGGTAAATATAGAATAAAAATTATGCACTTTTGGTAATTATCAAGTATTTACTATTTATTACACACTACTATTTGTATGATTCCTAAGTAAGAAAATTACTAATTAACCCATGTCTTTTTCCATCTTTTCTTTCTTTCTATTGCTACTTTTCGTCTTATACTCTTTATATCCCAATCAGTATTTTTACACCTTGGCATTTTTTCATTCTAGACACCAGTTCTCAGCTAGAATGCCAGTCCCAGGCACTCCCATCCCCTCTAGAATCCCCCAACCTCTTTATAATTTGTTCACATATTTTAGGTCATTTATAATTGTTTAAAGCATCTTATCTCTTTGGTAGTTGGCCTTTTCAAGGTTAATTATGAAATTCAAGTAAGGGAATCATATAAATATAAAGTTATGTGATCATAATAAATGAAAAAGCATTAAGCATTAGCTATCACCACCTATGGTTGCATCCAAAGTTTATTCAAGAGAATTCAAGCATCCATTCAAGGGTAAGGGATTACATTATTTTTGCATACACTTAATAGGAGGGGAGTCTATTCTATTCCATGCACACATATATTACATTTCTTTACATCTAGTTACTTGCTCACTATCTAAGTGAAACACATAAAAGAGCCGCCTAGGGAACAACTCCAATAACACACAAATAGAACTATATTGGGTCTAAAATGCGGTGTGCCATTCAGTCATAAGATCACTTGTTTAAAAAGTTGAGGAGATTCTGAATGCTCATTTTACATCTTTCTTTTTAAGGATTTGATGTGTCCTTTGAGGGTTCTATAAGTCATTATTTCATTGCAGGTTTCTAACAACCTTGAAAATCATTATTTTACATCATAGTGATCAAGGTTGAAGGAGAGAGAATAACTTACGAAATGAAAAATATTATTTTCTGAGAATATTCTCAGTCATAGGTGGGGACTGCTAGTTTTTAACACCTACACAAACCCCTTCCCCTTTTTGGGCACCCTTTTGCAGCATGTTCTGCCAGATTTTCATTTTTATTAGCTTCATTGTGATATTTTGTGCTTCGGATTTTACAGTCTTAAAGCTTTGTACACCTTCAGGATTTGTGTGAATCAACTAAGTTGTTCTATCTCCTCTTTTCACTTAGGGTTTCATATTTTCTAGCTTATTTTACTTGGGTTAATTTTTTTTACTTACTTGATTATTTATTTATGGCTACAATATCAATGAGATTCGACATTTTCATAGCATTTTTACTCATATTTTTCTTAGTCATATTTATACAAAATTCTCTCTCTCTCTCTCTCTCTCTCTCTCTCTCTCTCTACATAAAGGCATTTAAATTAATACAACATGCTTTCTATTAGTTATATGTATATTTTAATGTCATTAATTTGTTTGAAGATATTATCTTGATTCTACGAAAGAATCTATCAAGTGATTTGTTGAAAGGGTGAATCTCCCCTTCCATTGGTCACTTAGAAAGACTAAAAGGGAAATATAATTTATGGAATATTTTCTAGGGGTTTTATTTTCTTATAAGTATTGGGTGATCTTAGGGGAAATGTAGATATGCATGGGTTACTCATATTTGTGACCATGGTTTGTCACTCTCAGAGTCTCAAGTGAACACCATAACCCATTTTCTTTCCCATTGGATTTTTTTCTTTCCTTATTTGGGTGGAGGATTAAAAAATGTGTAGATCATTACCATTAGACCACAACATTCCTTCACCCTTTCCTAGTAAGTTTTTGTAAACTCTCATTTATTCATTTGTGAGCTTGGGGGTCTACTTGGATTATTAAAATTTGTAAACATGGGGTCACTCAAAAAGTCTCAAATGAACTCCATAACATGATTTCAATACCATTTTATTTTTAATTAAATTTATTGGGGTGAACAACTAGGACATGTGTCATTCATTACCATTACAATGATATTTTTGGTTTAGGTTGTTAAGCATAAGAATACAAAAACTAAACACAAGAATACTCAAATAATAATCACATAATAAACATTGGATACTGATGTTTACAATGTGATAATATTACATATATAGTGAGTACATATCCTACAAGATAGGAGTCACACTTAAATCTTTCAACCACTCATTTCTAATTATCATGATTTATAACTCACCGATAATTAACTTCAAACTATACAATATAACTTATCCTAAAATATCTCTCACACAACATACCAACTAACTATTACAACACACAATATCTCTATAAATTGTTATTACAAGTCATCTCCCCACATACTAACACAGTAACATGTGAAAACTAACAAGATATTAATAACATTCCCCTCCTTAGTGTGCAAATGGGAGAAGAGAATCATATTCTAAATAAATAATTTCTCTTTGAAAACATTTCTTAGACTAGATACAACTCTAAAAATCTATTTATTTTCCCTCCTAAAGGTGTATATATGTGAGGTGAATTCTATAGTTTATTTCGCATTCCCAAGCTCTGAAATTTCAAATCCTCCAGATTCCAAGAGATTTAAAAATATCTAGAAAAAAATCAATATTGAGTTTACCTTCAAATATTCTACTTCCCAAAAAAAGAATATTCTTCAAAATATAATTACTTTTTTAACTGTCTCAGTAGTGGTTTATTTTTCTTGATACAAAAAATAAGAATATACTAAAAATAATAGTAATGATGACTCAAACCTTGTTATTTTAAAATGTAGTAAACATTTAAGATCATTTCCAATTTAATCAAAAACTCTATGAGATGATCTCCACTGCCACCTAAAAATCATCCTTAGCATCATGTCATTTTAATGTAACGGATTTGTCAGTAATGGAGTTTTATAGCCCCATCACTAGTGATCAACAATAGGACATTGAATGTCATCCAACCTTTCTTACCTACATTCTCCAATTCTTTTCCTATTTACTCAACATATTTAATTTCAATCTTGAATACATGAACCCCCCCATTAAATGGATATCAAATTTTTATGATAATACATACAATTACAATTAATGAATTTTTAAATTCACTTTTACAGTTTTAGATGACATTGAAGTTAACTAGATGAAATTGATAGACTAACGAGTCCTAATTTCTGAAAAGGATGACATACACTTTATTGACTCTGTTGGATTCTTTTTTTTACACACCAAAGAAAAAAATTAAAATAAAAAGGGGAAAGGATTTTTAGTTATTCCCCCCTCACTCATTTTAGAACCTAGTTGGAATTATGGTTCAACGAATGGAATAATCAACACATATAACTTCAATTAGGAATTTGTATTGTTTAGTTTTAACCTATGAAAGGAAAAGTGTGGCTTGGTAGACCACCTATAATATTTTGTTTTTAAATGGATATGAAATATTATGATTTTTTAGGAATATTATCCTATTGGTTATTTATAATGGTTCTAAGGTGATTTGGGTCTCATTCACAACACTCAAAACAGAGAAGGGTAGGGCATAAAGAAATACTATACTCTCTAACTTTTAAGCATGGAAATCACTTCGATCTGAGCCAAATCACACAGAAGAAACTAGAGAAAAGAAAGATTAACATTTTTCACATTTCTAAATAGACTTTAAGAAATAAGTCAGATAAATATGGACACAAAGAATCACAACCTTGCATATAAACCCAAGTAAATAACTATTGTACATTCACCTATACAATGAAAATAATTATATTCAACCTATTATTGTCTCAAGTTAACCAAATTCAACACAAAATAGAGTACTTAGCTATAAAATAACATCTCTAGACACTTAATCATTAATAATGAATTGGAACATCCCAAAAACGAACCATGAGAATCATTATACCTCAGCCTCGATCTCTTACGCTACTAAAATAATTGAAAATAGAAGTGTAAAATTTATTTAATAAATAGAAAGAAACTTGAATATCCAGTAATATAATACATAACTTCTCAAGATCTACCATTTTATCTATGTAAAAACCTATTAGAGTTTGGGTTGAATGGATATAAAATATCTTGGCTTTTAATAAAACTTAGCCTATTGATTGTTTACAATGGTTCTAAGGTGATTTTAGGTCTCTTTAGACACCATTTTTTTGTATGATTGTCCCTCATCCTACAATCTCCCCCCTTCATTATCATCTTGCACATGCATACCTCTTTTCCTATTTAAATTCCCCTTTCCCTCCTCAATATTATTTATTTCCTCTAATCCCCATTTTCCCTATCCTAATCACAATATTAATCATATCATTATTATATCTTCCCTAATCCACCTCTAATCACATTCAAGTACCCCTAAACCTATCCATTATCCTAAATAATTCCCTAAACACCCCTATTTATAATCCCTAGGCTCTCATCTACCCTAATTCAATGCATTTCCACCCTCGAAACACCTTTTATCATCCCTATGCAACCCTAACTTAACCCCTTCTGGGCCCTCTGTATCAATTTGGGCATCATCTCCACCACCTAAATCAATGGTATGCCATATTTGTTGGTGACCCTAGTGGATCATCATCGACCCTTTAAGTATACCTCTACTCATCCTCCTCAAGAGGATGACATTTTCCATATTCATCCATTTATGAGCTTATTTTATTTCTCTCTTCTTAGGAGCTATAGCCATGAACTTAGAGCTATCTTGGAGATTTTGCATGCCATATTGGAAGAGTTTAATTTTATTTTTTGCTTAGATTCCCACCATTATTTCATCACTCTTTTCATAAAGTCTTGCTAGTTTTCCAATTTCTTAGGAGATTGCAGATTCATCAGTATTCATTGATCTTTTCACATACCCCTTTTTCCATCCATCAGTTTCTCCAACCCTAAGTCTACCTTTAGTCGCCATTGATCTGGCCCATTCTTCATCGACCTGATCTACTTTTCTTATTTTCTACATGACACCTTTTGTTTCATCTATTTTACTGTCCATGCAACATCCTAGATCTTCCATTGTTTCTGTTCTTTCCACCTGTAATTTCAAATCTCATCTTCACTAAACTAGTTGTCGTCGATCCAACTTAATAACTGTCAACCAAATCTGTATCAACTTTTTTTTTCTATCTTGTGCCTCATCTTCCATATTTCATCTAACTTCCTTTAACATTAATTTTTATTTGTTTCTATGATCCACACTTTTGGTAGCCTAGATCTCTCTGTTGGGCCTCGGTCACTGTCGAACCGATGCAAATTTAGCATTTTCTTGTCAGATATGTTTTTTTTTTCTTGGATCCTTTTTTCCTTATTTTTTGCATCAGATTATGACATCATCAACATCTTAGAATCATCTTGAGATTATTTTTCTACACATTTTCTGATATACTCTATTCCAGTCACCATCGAATGCCCCCTTTTTGTCTCAGGTTGTCATCTACCCAATTACGTTTGATCTCTTTTATTTCAATCTATCATTATTTTATACTTATCTTCGCTTATTTAGCATATGTATAATATCTAATTTCTATTGTTTCTACATGCCATCCATATTTTATCTTTTATCATTCTTTTAATTAACATGGATGGACACCCTCATTATAAAGTTATCATTTCTAGTGATTGATTTTTTTGGGAAACCCACAATCTTATCTACTAATCCATTTTTGTCTAGTTGTTCCTTTGTTGTACAGATTATCGAGCTTTCCACGAAGAGGATCCTTGTGACCGTATCTTCATCTTCATCATCATTGCATATCATGAAGTAGCCTAAAACCCTCCCATTTTTTAGAGTTTCCTATTTTCTCACCACCATTTCATTAAATTGAAACAAAAGTAGGAAAATTTGATCAAGATTCTCATTAGAATAAATCAAAAGGGATAAGGGTAGGGTGGAAAGGAATCCTAAACTCTCTCTCTCACTCTCTCTCAAGGATGGAAAACACTCTAATCTTGGCCAAATGGTATAAAATATTTGAGAGAAAACAATAAATAGAATTAACACATTGCTAAATAGGCTTTAGGAAATTAGTCACATGATAATGGCGAAATAGAATCATGGCATGTATATAAACCCAAGAAAATAACTTTTGTACATTCACTTAAAAAATGCAAAGGGTTATTCAACCTAGCATTGTCACAAGCCAACAAAATTTAACACATAACAGAAATAATTATGCATAAACTAACATATCCAAACACTTAATCACTGAGACTACATTGCCACGTCCTAGAAATAAACTAGGAAAAGCATTAATTCATGAAATGAGACTACCTAGGCTAAATCTCTTACCTTGCACACATAACCTAAAATAGAAGTATAAACACTACTTAATAAATAGAAAGAGACGTGAATTTTTAGGAATCTTAGACATAAATTCTCAATTGGAAGTGACTTGATAACCCAAAAACACAATGTGAAACTCCAAATACCAAATACTTTCCATTGTGTTGAACTCAGTCTAGAATAACTTTACAATTGGATTACATCAATTTATAGGAAAGGTACCATTCCAATTCCCTTGCAAAATATGAAGCTTCTAAAAAAATCCAAAACTACAACTATAACTATAAAAACCAATAGGAACAAACTCCTATAAGTTACAAGTTTCCAAAATAGACTTCTCTTTTATAATGAATTTAAATTGTTAAGTATAAGTGAAAATTTAGAGGTTGATAACATTGGAATATTCAATCAATGTTCAATCAATTTGATTAATTTTATCTCTAGAGATCAAGAGAACAAATGAATTTAGTGAACTTTCCACTTGTCCAAAATGGACCATGATGTGTTATAATAACTTAATCTAGATTTAACATGGCCTATAAATTTTTTGGGACTAAAATAGATCATCCATTTGAAAAAAATTCTTTACAAGGATAGGGTGATGATTAAGGTTCTAACAGATTAAATAAATAAGTGAAAAAGGCCCAAACATTTATCACTGAAGTATCCTTAACCACCCAATAATTTTATTTGAAACTAGTCCCTATGTGTATCCCTCTTTTTTTATTCTTCTTATGGTTTAAGTCCTATGCCAAATGGAGGCTCCAATAAAAAGAAATGAGGAAAAACCAAGTCCATAATCGTGTTTTATTCATGAAATCCCCAAACTTAGTTTTTGTAGACAAAAAATCACACCCATATTACTATTTTACTATAACATTAGTATATTGTTATATCCATGAATATTAAGTAAGAAAAGTATTCATCGGTGACACTGTCTCCTATCTATTTGTCTCTGATTTATTTTTATTGTAACTCTCTTATACATATTTCAATTTTGTTTCCACTTCTAGTCAGGTCACAGGGATCCCTTACTGTCTGTCTCTTCATATCTGTTGTTATTTCTCCCAGGGAAGTAACGCCCATCTTGGACACTAGTGCCTAGATGCTTGTGTCCATTTTGGGCACTTATATCCTGTTTATTATTTTTTTACGTTTTTGGCATTTTTGGTTAGCCATTTTACTTTTCCCATCCTTATCCCATGTTCATGGTCATCGTTTTGTATCACTATTACTGAAATTAAAATAACAGACTAATATATATACACAACTTACACATTATTATTCTAGATGTCAATTCAAACGGACTATCGCATCTACCTACTATTGCTATGCTCAAAAGGGAATGCATTTTGGGTTGTATACACTACATAGGAAGGGGAAGTGTTCAATTCAATAACACATATTTAGATCAAAGCTTGCTATACCTGCTATCTTCGCGTCACTTGCGCGAGGGAAACCTAAGGACACTATTTCATAAATAAACACATATAACTACATAGAGTATGATATTTAGTGCATTGATTGGTACTAAGTTCAAACTTCAAGTTACTATTAAGGTCAGTATGATTTCAACTGTTGCATATTTTAGTCAAATCTAATGTGTTTGTGGGCTTGTATAGATAGCTAGGGTGTGCTTTGAAAGTTACACTTGATATCTAAACCCTAACACCGACCTCAAAGTGACAAAGATGAAAGTGAAGAGAATTCCCTTAGACAAAAAAAGGCAAATCCTGAATATTCATAAATATACTACCACCCATATAGACACTAGCACCTAGGTGCTCCTATCCTCCTATGATAGCTCCTGACCATCACAATCCAAATTCCTAGAATTCTCTATCAGTCACTCCAAAATAAATTATAGACATATCTAACAGATACGTAGTCTCAAATTCTTCTAGATCACATAGGAACGCAGCTAAGTTCTTTATCTCTCTTATCCGCTTAGAGTTTTAATTTTTTTGAGAAATTGACACTTTTGTATTGTTGTATATTATCATTTCTATATCACGTGTTACATTACTTACTCTGAAAATATGATTTAATTCCATTTAGATAAAATCATTTGGCGAAACCCACTCTTATTTGATCCCCTTGCCCTCATATCCCAAACCCTCTTGGGTAAAAAAAGGTACCCATATCGAAAACATGACATGACCTATATGCACATGCAACCAATATTTTCCAATGCCTCTAAATAATATTAATTTCATAACCTAATACATAGTCCTCAATATGATCTAAAATTCCTCCAACAACTCCTTGACCTCCAAAACACTCTTCCCGTTGGTTTTCAAACCCCTATTTTTTTCATAGTTTCCCCCCAATCAAGAATTTACCACATGTTCTCCCTCATCTACTCTCACCATGAATGATTCTCCATCCTCCTCTCATTTTACTATGCCAAATGATATCATTAATATATAGTTTATTATGATGAGGTTCATTCTTGTGAAAATATGGATGCTAATAACTCTAAGTATGATTATGAATATTTACATATGAATAAAGATGTCATTGTTATTAATTAAGTTGTATGTAAATCTTTCTCTCCTACCATTATTAATTCTAAAATTGTATCCAATTATTTCCATGATATATCTAATGTTAGCACTACTACAACTTCTTTATATGATGATGATAATCTTGATGAAACCTTCCTTGTGAAAATATGACCGATAGTAAATTTGATTCTTATAATGATACCACACATGTTAATGACGATGTTTCTACCATTCAAAATTTTAAATGTGAATCTACACCTCCTCTTTCTTCTACTTCTGAAGCTACTTCCAATGATGGAGATGTTGACACCAATCCTCCTCTTAATAAACATCTCATTGTTCTGCATGATCTCAAACCTAGCATCTCTGTAGATCCTCCACATTCATCTACTCTTCTCACAACTCCATCCCCTCCTTCCACATCCACTATGCCTTCTCAGGTTCCCATGATAACTCACAATGACAAGCTTTAACACCTTAATTTTCCTCTCACTACCCAAACCATCCCTTCATAGAACCTCCTCTCTCTCATAAATGTTATTTGTAATTGGAAAACTCAAGTTCATACCATTACCCTCGATAGTAGAGCCTATAATGCCTCCATTGACAATAATTCCCTTTCTAGAAATCCCATTCCTAAGAAGCTCCATAATTCCTCTTTCCCCAAGGGTTTTTTCATGCCTACTTTTTTATGTTTTCATGGTACCAAAATCCCCATTTTCGTCTAAAACATTACCAATTAGCCATGGATTCTTATGTCCAATGATCGATTGTTACTCCAATCATTTCATATTAGCCTTGTTGATCATGTTTTCCAATGGTATACGCATTTTCCTAGTGGACCTTATTAGTAATGTTTATGATATCAAGGATGCTTTTCTTAGACTTTCTATTTCTAACAATGGCCCCAAAGTAACATATGAATGCTTTCCTTCTTTGCATCAAGGAAAAAAATAACCAATCTTAGATTACATTTTTACAATTTTACTTCTTACATGAATACACTTTCTATTTTTTTGTGGCTTAATTCCCCCATTAAAAGAAAAACTCTTATATGATAAATCTAATTCATTTAATCTTTTGTGCTTTTAACATTATTGATTTAGAAAAGGACTTAATTACAGACCATGTTATAACACCACCTTCAACTTCCTCTATTCCTCCCTTACCTATGAAGTTATCTTCCCTCCCATATATTGACCCTCCTCCATGGTCATGATCTCCTATCCGTGTATGAGTCTTCCTTCCCCACAATTTCCTCAACATTCACCTAAGTCTTCTCCACCTCCCACCCTTGAACCATTGTACTTTTCACATACTTCTAATCCACATGATTTCTTGCATACTTTACTTGATAAGAGGATAATCTGTTTAACTTCCAGCCAGTATCATCCCCCTCATTAGCTACACCACCATTTTGAGTGTCCTTTTTCAATTTCCCACTGCATCAATGGCCAATGTGATAATGAATGTTATGTTTTCCATGATAGACTAGAACAATTAGAAGATAAAGTTATCATTACATTTTGTTCCCAATCTCGTGAGCTCTATCCCTCTCCTACTCAACATAAGTGAGCCTCTCCAACTGTTAGCTAAGTATTATTCACCTCCTCCTAATGTTATTATTCACAAACCTTCCTAAGGTTTTCATTTCATTCAACTCTTCTATTTTTTCCTCCTATAGCCACATTATCTCATCCTCCACACACTGTTATTGCATCTCATTGGCTTCCTAAGTATCCCTCTTCTACACTTACCATAGTCACACCTCCTATTATTGAAACCATTTCCTTTGATATGTAATTTAACACCTATACTCACACTGTCATTTTTCCACACGCTTTAACTATGCATTATAGGCCTCTCCACCTCTAGTACATGATTCCCATTACAATTTCATTACCCAATGACACACTCTGGTCCTATGGTTCACACTTGACTATTGATGACACACTACATCAATGATCTTTACATCATACATGTTTCATGTTGAGTGCTTCAATGATAAATATTTTTTTAGCATGTATTCCCACGCAAACACATTCATTTTCCCAATGATGCACTTGAGTTCTTAAGGTACATACATGACTATTGAGGGAATTGTTACTAAAATGAACCTCATTCTCATAATGGGGTTTAATCACTCTTCTTTCCCCCCTTCATCCTAATCACACATGATTACAAACATTAGTTCACATATCCTCATTATACAAGTATCCATGCATTACTAGTTAATTATTTTATCTTATCTAATTAACACTACCATTTTCCTTTCTCCATCACATTACATCTCATTTATGCATTTATATTTACCATATGCTATATTATCCACTCTTATTCATATGTAATTTTTGTTCAATCCATTACTTATCAATTCTTTCTACATGTAACCCATTTTTACTTAACCAAATTAAAGGAGAAAAAGTCAAGAAAAAAATTCATTTATATTTTTAAAACATAACAAGAAGTGTATGAGCCACTTAACATCATCAAACATATCAAAATTACTTCTTTAACTGCTAAACCATTTAACATTCATTAATTTTAATGAGGAAAACAATATTATTTCCTTTCATTTTCCATTTTAGATCCTTGCAACCATACTCCGGAGAGGGAGAGTATCATTGGGATGTTTTTCCACCAACCACAGACCTAGAAGTCTCTCACACACCTCCTTTATGAAGTGGACCTACCCTTCGATAAAGCACATAGATAATGGATTATGTAGTGAGAGGATGTTTCATGTGAATGAAGTTTTCATCTACCTTTGGGCTCCTACCTTGGGCATTTCACAACACGTAGTGAGCTAGAAATGGAATAATTTATAATCCTATTTCTAATTAAGTATACCATAATTTGACATTCTTGTGTCCAGAAGACTATACGGAAGATGGGCACCCATCAAGTCTCCTGAATCCTTAACTACATTTATCTAGTCCTTAAATATTAAATTAATTTCTCGAGGAGTTAATGTCAACAACACAAACTCATGTGTCACATCCTAGTCTCACAAATTTCCAAGGATTAAAATAACTTTATCTACTCATAAGTTTTCATCTACATGCCTATATAGATTTTAGTTGCATGTTAAGTTTAGGTCAGATTATTTGGAATTTATGGAAATTTAACAAGGAAATTTAATGTTTGGTTTTATTTAATTTGAATAAGTCATCTTTAGGATATCTTCTCATGTAAGAAAGGAGAGCTTGAAAGGAAATTTTTTTTATCGAAACCACCATAATGGACTATGCATGTTTTGGAATATATATATATATATATATATATATATATATATATTACTCACCTCATAGTAATTTTGCACATTTCCCTTCCTAGTGAATCCAATCGGCTTTAGTTGAATGTTGTTATCAATTCTATTACTATATTTATGAGTTGATCTTTTATTCTATTCTTATCCAATCATATGGATAAGAATATTATAAAAGATCAACTCATAAATATAGTAATAGAATTGATAACAACATTCAACTAAAGCCGATTGGATTCACTAGGAAGGGAAATGTGCAAAAATACTATGAGGTGAGTAACATTGATTAGATTTTGATCACAAAAGCTAAGTAGATGCCAACTCATAGGAGGAGGTTGAAAAAGAAATTTAGTAAAAAGGTTAACTCAAAATCTAAATCTATAATAGACATTTCCAAATTTGAAGCTAGGGGAAAAAACAACAAACTATAAAAACATACAGTTGGAATCAACTACATAATTTATTTATTTTTTTAAATTTTTTTTGAAAAGTATTTCTTGGAAATGTAGGTCTTTAATAGTTGGTTGCGCATTTCTTCCTAAAACTAACCATCTCTACCTAATGTTGTGCAGTTGTAATTGAGATCGTAAGTGGATTGCATTGGCATTGGTTTAGCATGATTTTAGTTGGAAACTTTTAAAAAAATGAATTGTTATGAAATCTACTTCTACCAAAATAATAAGGCTCCCTTTTTTTCGTTGATTCTGCTACAAATATTTCCTTAATGATAAATAATTAAAAGGTTGTATATGTAGCTAAAGTTGATAGAAAATGTAGTGGAGGGGGATGAAATAGGATGTAAATTATCAGCTGGGACTTTTTGTTTATCCAAAAACCAAAAATCATAACAGATGTAATTAATTCATGGTATTTTCAATAGGATAAACTCCATACCTTCCACTGATGCTAAATGAATTCCAATCTCCTTATGTATTTTTCTCCTCTTCCATATTTGTCCCACTTTTTTGTTCCCATGAATGAATGAATATTTTTTCTCCTTTTCTTTATTTTATATTTCATATTCTTTATTACTTCTATATCCTCTTTATTGATCAAATTCCCCCAGGCTCTCCACGTGAATGTGGAGAAATGCAATCAATGGAGCTACTCCTCCTTTTAATGTGGGTGTCCCTCCTAAAATAGACAATTTAATAAATATCTTAACAGTCTCTTCCAACCGACATGACTGGAGTAGGAAATTTTCTTACGATTCTTTGCACATATTAAAATAGAAAAAAACACCCTTCCAAAAATTTTGGTCGCCCCTTTTAGTATTTCTCTTTTACATGGTATTACACATTATTTATTTTATTATTAACTACTATATATTTATACTTGTCTCTTTTTTTTTTTGTAAGAACTTAATTACTATCCCTCTCATGATTTATTTATTTAATATGACAATAATTTTATTAAAATATGCCTTCACTAATGATTCCGTGTTATTAATATTTACATATGAACAATATATATATATATATATATATATATATATATATATTGATAACTACATCATAGACCTATTTCCATTAAGACTTAAAAAGAGTTCTTACCTACTCTTGTAGTCATGCAAGTGCGGGAAAAATGGATTTATACTTCCTTAAAGTGGACACAACCTAGTCACATGGTTTACATCCCTTTGTGACATTATTTTCCATCATCTATCTACCTCTTCCTAATGATACTCTCCTTACTTTTGGGGGTAATTTATCATGTACACACCACCACTTAACATAACACTCACAAATTTGTTAGCGTTAGGAAATAAACGTTAAGAAATAAATTATCTTATAAAATCATAATAATAATTAATACTTTTGTGAGGCATAAATAAGGTAACTTACACCATTTACTATCTAAGCATGGTCATATAATTTTTTTTATTGATCAACATGCATAAATCATCTCAAAGAATGTAACAACTACATTCATAATTCAAGATACTCGATAAATACCATAATATTCAGGTTGTGAAACTGCATTATAATTTTTAAAAAAATGAACAATATATAATCAAGAATTCCAAATATGCATATAGAATCCAACAAACTATTCAATGAATACCAAATGAAAATTCATAATCATCATATACTACACAAATACACATCAATAACAAGCACAATACATACACGTACATATCATCAAAATCATAGTTATAATATACAATTGTTTGGGGGAAAGCCTGCATGTATCAATACAACATAAACAGTACATCATCTATTATTCTTTCTATCACTATCTATAGTTGTGGGAGATCTCAAACTCAAAGCTTCACTACTAACTCTAAGCTGCTGATATTGACCTCTATATCTCTCAAACTGGCTTTGTAATATGGAAAAAATTTGCCATTTTCTATGCTTATCGGCCCTATAGATCCCCATACTGTGAAAATATATCACAGGCTAGGCCTCCTCATCCTACATCCTCTCTCGCTCACTCAGTCCCTACAATAAACCTATCGCAATCACTCAAAAAAATTGTGCCTGTGGCTTTTTCTATAGCTAGTAGCTCAAAATATGAGCATGATCACCTGTAATCATCTCTGCCCACTCCAAAGTACCTCCTCCCATGAGCACATCCAGGGGCACATTCCACGTCAACATGCATATGAACGTATCTATAATAAGTTTCCAATAGGCATGGCTTGCAATCATACAAAAAATATTAGTCACTACACATTTTCATATCCATCAACATATAACAAAAAAAAATTGAATGATACTTACACTCTTCTCATACCGATAATATATCATCTACCTCAGGGGCAGGTACCTAGCCCTTAACTCAAACTATCGGCTCACTTACCACATCTACCACAACTAGAAATAACAACACCTATTGGTGTGTTACCCACCACTTCTTATACACTGCAGTGAATCATGCATCATCTACCTGTATGGGCCCTATGGACGGATGTGAGTAATCAGGCCTTGGATGTGCTATTTTTGATCCTGTTGGACTTGGAATCAGCTTTGGTCACCTCAGGTAAATACTAGATCAACACCATATATGTGGCTCTCAGGGAACATCCTATTCCATATCAAATAGTCTCAACACTTTCTGAAATTTGAAAAAATCTTCTACCCCTGGAAAATAATCTTCTAACCATATGGTACATAGTACGCATTGCAAATCCACACCATCTTCAACCCATCCTCCATAGTCTTTAGACGGTGTCCATATAATAGCCATAGGACCCATATGATCTATCATCAACCTATACATTGTAGTATCCATCCTCATATTGTGGATACACATCCATCTAGGTGCAAAAAAACTCTTTCCTAGCCCTTTTGGCCCATGGCCCACTAAGTGGCCTCAATACAAATATGTGCTCATATGCCAAACATGCAATATAGTAGTAGCTCCTAATCTACCTCTGTGATCCTCTTGAGTAAATCTGTATAATTTCCTATACAAATGGGCAAACATAAAATGTGCTCATGCATATCTAGTACCGTACTCCTCTATAATGTGACAAATATCATGCATCCTTTAGAAAATACCAAATCCACTTCCCTTCACAGCCACCAACAAAGCTAATACCAGTACAATAATTTTTCAAAATTGCGAAACCCTTGATCTCACAATCACATAAAAGCTAATATATCTCTTAGCATGTACTCGTGACGCTAAAAATAACACCATGTTTCCCTCATCTTACTACGAGCATCCAATACGGCCATAATATGTACTCTATCTCAAATATTAGGAAACCAAAATATTCTATGGACATCCTCTAATGTCATTGTCATCTCTCCTATTAACAACTAGAATGTACAAGTATCCATGGATAATATCTCACACAAAGTATTAAAAAAAATGTTATGGGGTATCTCCCCTAATTTGGTAATGTGCCAAAGTTCGGTGGTCCAATATATCCCACTCATTGTCTGATAACCCCAAACCAAGTAATGTGCTTAAGTGATAGTCTTCCTGAAACTCTCTAGAGTATAGTTGTTTGTGCATAGTAAAACAAAGCAACAAAACCACAATATTAGCACATCTGACATATTTTAAACAACCTCAAATTAATAAAAATACACACATTTCACAAGACATTGTCCCTGGACACTAACACCCACACACAGGTCCTAGCACCTAAAAGAAGGTCACTATCACCACGTACTAGGCACTAGTATCCCAAAGGACAAAAATGCCATGTCCGCCTTTTTACCTTGTCAGAAATTCCAAATACTATGCAAATTCAATATTTACTAAAAATGATAAAAATAATCATTTTTTATATAAGTTTCCAAAAATAGTCACACATATTGGTAGCTCCTTGATTGTTTGTGAAGACTCAACCACCCCTACTATGTCAAATTTTGTTAGACTAGCCTCTCTAACTCATGAATTTCTTGCAACTCAGAGCTCAAATGCTAAGCACTCTCAATACCAAGATAAATTACTATTCAATTTTTCCATATTAATTCCACTTTACTCTATGCTATAGTTACTACTTGCCACCATTCTTACAACTAATGTATGACACATCGTTGCACTCATTTCTTGATCCTCGTTACTTTGTTTTTCTCCTTGTTTACACCATAGAGATCATGGTCTCCTCCAGCACCTCATTATATGAATTTATACATTCCATATTCATATCAGGAACATGTACTAAGAAATACATACACATTCTTTATCAATACTACTATCTCTCCTAGGATATCTCTAATTTACTATTACAATTTTTCACAATGCTCATTTATCCACCCTTCACCCTTTTGCTACAAGGGGGGCATACAATTAGGATCATCCTATAATCCTTCCTAGGATACAACACAATCAATCAACATTCCTAATACATTACTATCACAAATTTATCAAATATCATTCAAATACAATTACAATTATTTTATACGATAGTCAATACTTGGTGTTATTTCAAATATATCCCCTCAAATGACCTAATCTGTGCGCAAATAAAAACCTCTCCATGAGTAATCTTCTAGATAAATCTTATTTAATCAAATACTATAACTCAAATCAATCAATCAAGACAATAATAATAATTACTATCACTCCAAGATGACCTAACTTGGGATCCACATTACATTACCATTGCTTCTAGATGACCTAAATTTTAAGCCATATAAAACTATTCAAATTGGAACAACCATTATTGTAGGAGTGGGGGAAATAAGACAACATTTCCTTTCTTATACTGCCTTAAATGGGTTCTTGAATCAGAAATAATCAAAACTAATCAAAACTAATCGGAACTAATTAGGTAATAAATCCAATCTCTATCCATATGTAGCAGTTAAACCTTTCAAGGAAGTATCTTGGAAGGAGAGAAAACCTGAATCTCTCCAAAATACTCTTCTTTTAGTGACAGAACAACCAAATCCTCCCATTATCAACAAATCAGGTTAGGATAGTTTTCTATCTTCGAACAAATATTTCCACAAATATGTTCCTTAGGATAGTTTACGACAAGTGGGTAAAAACGCTGATCCACGATTCACCACACTACAATATTCTATATCCTATGTGCACTCTGTAATATAGATTTTCCATAATCTATACAAGTATGTTACTTACTTCACTTGAGTTTCATTCAAATAGTATAAAGGGGGGAACATGTATACAAAAAATCATGCATATATTATTATTTTACTATGTCGTCAATATATTGTTATATACATGAATTTTAAGTACGAAAAGTATTCACTGGTGACACTATCTCATGTCAATCTATGTCTCTATTTTATTTTTATTATAACTCTCTTCTATATTTTTCAATTATCTATCCACTTATGGTCAAGTCACAGGGATCGATGTCTATCTTTCTTTCCACACATGTTGTTAATTCTCCCACGACACTAGCACCCATCTTAGACACTAGCGTCGAAGCACTTGTGTCCATTTAGGGTGTTTCTATCGTGTTTATTATTTTTACACATTTTTGACATTTGTGGTCAATTTTTTTACTTTTCTCATCCTTATCTTGTGTTCATAATTGGCCGTTTGTGTCACTAGTTTTGAAATTCAAAAAATAGAATCATATACATACACAACATACACAATATTAGTATGGCTGGTAATTTAGAGGGACTATAACATCTACATACTATCACTATCATCAAAAGGCATCACATTTTGGGCTGCATACACTACATAGGAAAGGGAAGTGTTGAATTCCCTACCACACATTTTCATCAAAGCTAGATATAACCCACTATCTTGTTGTCATTGGCATGAGAATAACCCAAAAAAATTATTTCACACAAAAACACATAGAACTACATGGAATCTAAAATGTAGTACAATGCTCGGTATTGAGTTCACTCATCGGGTGACCGTCAGGGTTAGTATTACTTTGCATATTGCATATTGTATTCAGATCTAATATTTTTATGAGCTTGTGTAGATAGCTAGGGTTTTTTTGTAGGTTACATGTGATATCAAAACCCTAACAATGAATTCAGAGCGACAAAGTAGACACTGAAATGAAGACCCTAAAACCCAAAAAAAGGAAGATATTAAATATTCGCATAGATGCTAGTTCCCAAAAATTCATTTCCTCCTTTGAGTGCTCCATTCCAACACATTCCAGAGTCCTAGAACTCTTTGTCATCCACTCTGACATAATTTCTAGTTAGATCCATCAGATACGTAGTCTCGATTGCTTCCATAACACACATGAACCATATAAGTTATTTATCTCACTTATCCGCTTAGATTATTTCATTGTTTAAGCACTTGGAACTTGTTTGTTTCTCTTTATTATCACTTGTTATGTTATTTACTCTGAAAATAAGATTAATTTCATTTATATTATATCATTTTTATAGAGTAAATAATATAAAATTAAAATTAGGAAAGTTTATTGTGATGATTTTTGATGCTCTATGATTTGTTTACACTAGTTCCCCGTGTTGATTTCTTTTTAAATCAGATTCTTAGGGATCTATTTGTTTGAATTACCTTTTAAACTTATCCCTTTAGACATTTAGGGCATATGGAATTGTCAATATGGCTCATCATTGTGGTTTCACCTTCTCAAGATCTCGCATTACTCCCTATCCCTTTGATCTTGGATTTTTGAAATTTTATATTGATCCCTAACTCTCATTATTTTGGAGCTTTCAAAAGTTTCGATTGTGACTCTAAAATTATTGTCATTCATGATATCTTGGGAGCCCAAGACATTTTAAACTTTGAGGTCTCATGGTTCCTCGAGTTCTCAATATTTTTTAGGGATCTTGGGTTTGAAATGTATTTTCATTAATCAAAGCAAGCCAAAACTTTAGCTCCACATAGATTTTTTCAGTGAAAACTCAAGCCTCCTTGATCTCTGACACTTTTCATGCATCAGTGTCACCTATTTTTCCTCTAACTTATTTTTTTTTCGTTGATAGGTGACACTTGTCTCCCATCGACATTACCATAATCTGGGAAACTTAGTGACTTTGGTGTCAACCTCAAATAATCCCAAACATCAATAAGAAACATGTGTCCCTAGGGAAACTTGTCTCATATTGGTAACCTTAGCTATACTACCATAGAGTTAAATGAATATATTAAATTTGACATTTTAAAATCAATGGAAAATTCAAATAAAACCATTAATTGAAATTTTCAAGCTCATTTTAACTTTAAAAAATGACTAAGTCATAGATTATCTTGATTTTAATATGGAATACATGTTAAGCATTAAAATCAATGATGGAAACCTAATTAAGGTATGAAAAATTATGATTAAATCACAACAAAGTGAGAGTTAAATCTTAAAAGTATAAACAAGTTATAAAACTATGTTCAAGTCAACTATTTTAATGAGTTAAATCTGATTGTCAAAACCAAAGATTATTGATTATGATAAAGAGGTTATGAAACACAATTTTAATAACTGAAGAATGAAAGGTGGTTTCATTCTGTTGTCCAAAAGTAATGGGTGTGTGTTGGGTACCAACATACTCATTACACATTACCAGCATGAATTATTTTTAAAACTTACAAGTGACTCTTGTTAATGAGTACAACTTATTAAGCATTGAAAAATAACTTATTACATCTATACTATCCCCCATTAATAAATATTTTAAATATCCTTAGTTTGAAAGTTTTAATAGAATATTACTAGGCTATGTAGGTAGCACATCAAGAAACATATCTCAAGGATTACTATTTAAAGATTTATTCCAAGGTGAAATAGTGGGTTCAGTGGTTGAGGAGTGGAATAAAATTTTTGAACCAAGTAGGAAGAAATGGACACCATGTGAGGTTTATTTAATGCTAAAGATCATTTAATTCTAATGCAAAAATGTAGACAATGAAACAAATTAATGCGGCATTGGGAATTGTTTTTTCTTTCAAATTATCAAAGCAATCAGGGTTTTTTAGTGCCACCATTGAATAATAATAAAGTGTAATCAATTTTTTAAAAGAATATCGGTGGAAAGCGTTAGGTGAATTGATTAGGAGTGGTTGAAGAGAAGCAATGGAGGATTTTTAGTAGGAGGTTGGTTTGTGGAGGATCCCTGACAAGGCACATGGGCATCTCAAGAAAAACTTGTAGACCTGTCACATTCATTACGTTATAATAATACATGTAATTTAATTAAGATCTAGAGGCTTTGACCATTCTGAAACCAAGTTAACATTGTAAATTTAGCAGTAATAGGTTAGTTGCAACAAGGTCAGGGCATGGCAAGGAATGGTGAAAAATTAAAGAACGAGACACCTTCCCATGCAATATGATTACAAAAGTGTGTAGAAGACATGTGTTTCCTCATGAGATAGTGACACCATTAAACCTATGAAACATAAAGGTCTTCAACCTAATCAATTTACATTTTCCTGCGTACTCCCAGCCTATGTCAAAATACGAGCTCTAGAATAGGGTATGGACATCCATCAAAGAATAAAAGATAGAGGAATATTATCAAATGTTGTAGTTTCAATTTCCTAGGTAGACATGTATGTAAATGTGAAAGCTTACACAAGGCAGGTTATTTGTTATCCATTTTTGCCCCTCAAGAAAAATGGACAAAAAAATATCTTCCACACTAAGAAGATGAAGGGACCATTTGGCCATGGGAGATAACATTTTGATTCTGAAAATGAGGTAGTAGGTGGGATTGGTAATTACAAATGCAAGGTCAGAAAAAGAAAGGGAAAAAGTGTAAAAGGGAAAAATGTTCAAAAGGAAAAAAATTCCGAAAGGGAAAAAATTATGAATGGAAAAAAAAATTGAAAGGGAAAAAATTCTGAAAAATATACGAAAGGGAAAAAACTAAAAATATCCGAAGTCTAAAATTTCTGACATTCATGTTTTGGAGTTTCAGAGAAAGGGAATGACTGGTTGGAAAAAGGATCAAAAATCACTGAAATCTCAAATTCTAAAAGTGTGAAAGGGTTTGGATTTCTGAGGTCAGACCTGCTTCGGGGTAAACATAGAGGGCTTTCCTAAGTTTCGGAGGTTTGGGTTTTGGATTTTTGGAAATCTTGAGGTGATTTGAAGGATGAATAATGAAAAAGGTCTGAAAAGGAAAAGTTCTAAAATTCCAAAAGTATAAAATTTTTGACTTTTGGGTTTCGGAGTTTCGAAGATATCAATAGGATCAAGTGATGAAAAATAATTCAACCTCCAAAGTTAAAAATTTCCTAAAGTCCAAATTTTCAGGATTTCGGAAGTTGCATGCATTTCGTAACTTTGGAGAAACAACACCAAACACTCGCCATTAATGCATTATGGCCCCCAGATCTTCAAATGGCCATAACTTTTGATTGGGAGCTCGAATTTACAAAAGAAAGGACTATTTAGAAATCATACACTCTCCTCTACATTCTGAAATATAGTCTTCCATTTTATAGGATGTTCCAATTTTCTCACCTACCACAATGATGAAGTATGGGCTTCCTTTCTTTTCCAGCAAGGAAAATTATAAGGAGGCATGGGATTTGTAGTGAAACCCATGATTTATTTAGGAAAATTCAATGCATAATTGGGTGGTTGAACCAAGAATTCAAATTTTTCTCTCCCCTTTATCTCGTTCTTCCTATATATTGTAAAGAGGGGCATTTTTCTAATCTTGGATAATTTTTCTTTGCACCCTCTCTTCTTCTCTTATCTGTAAGTGGATTTGTAGAGTTCAAACCTCCCATCAAAAGTATAATGCAAGTTTTTACATCTTCGCCATTAGAATGCATTATATTAATTTGTGGAGTAAATATAAAAGTTTGTGGATGACTTTCAACCCTCTCTTATATTAATTGCATCTTCTTGATCTCTCATTGCAATCCTGGTTATCTGTGCATGGTGGTTGTGTTGCATTTTTAATGTTTTGTGTGTAATGAAAAAGTAGGTGTTCAAAATTCCTTTTGGCGTATAACCTCTATTAGTTTAGGTTTATTTTATTGTAATCTTCTTATCCCTGTCTCGTTGGCAAGTTAGAGTAGATTTTATAGTAGATCCTCTAAAATTTGTATGTGTGCATCAGAATAGAGGAATAGGAACCGACCTTCATCCGGAGAGCTTTCTTGATTACAAATTCCCACACTTTGGGAAAATCTCCATGTTATGCAATAAAACTTATAGTTTCAACCCATCAAGTTGTAAACATTCACAGATGTTGTGATTACGTGTGAACATGAACTATTTCAAAAAATGTCTTTAAAAAAAAGTGGTTTTGTGGAAAACATTGACTACGGGATATGCATAAAATGGGTTTGTTGAAAAGGATTAGAAACTTTCAAGAAAATACAATTGGCAAGTGTAAATAAAAATTCCACATGATTTGCCAACATCCTCCTTGTCTGTGTTAATATGGGGTCTTCCAAACAAGAATCGGAAACCTGTTAAACATTTGTAAAGGTGATTTTTGTCTTCTATTTCGATTTTCTTGTGTATGGTACCTAAAATACATTTATTGGGTAAATATTTATCCATCCTCCATAATTATTGTTAGCATGCACCCATCCCATGCTAGAATAGAGTTTCTATGTCAATCCGAGCATTTTTGGGAAAGATCTTGGTGCAATACTAGAACAATTTCTTACAGATGCCTATTTAGGCAAGTGAATCATTTATCAAAATGCCTGAGAAGATTGTGGTCTTTCAAAACATCAACAATTTTTTTTAGGCGCCCAATGGGGTTTTAGGGTGGGAAGTGGTGTGCGTAGTAGAGCTCACAAAGATCCTTCTCTATTGGTGGGCGTGAACAATGACATGGGGGTGTGTTTGGAGTGTTATATCTACACGATGTATCACAGGGGCATGTTTAAAAATACCATTGGTAAGGTTCAAGACAAATATGAACCATTTCTAAGATATCCACACTTCTAGAAAATAATAGGAGATTAGAAATAGGTTATGGATATTCGATAATTTTGGAATTATATATTAACATTACACAAACAAGAGAAACATGTAAACTAGTTGGAAAAATGTACCAAAGGAATGCGTCCCTGTGAAATGCCATGGATGTGAGTTTATAAAAATGGTTTGATTGAGATTTCATTGATTAGAAGTTCATTGGTGCATTTAATCAAATGCAATTAGAAGTCACTAAGCCAAGTCCTGCTTCCATCGAGAACCTTTTTTTTTAACCTATGTGAAAATGGAGGTTTTGTGATGAGGTGTGGTTGCAAAGAATTCAACTTGAGGATGCAAAAATACTGGTTGAAGAAATGGATAATAATAAAATATGGATTTACCTTTGGTGGATGATGGGTATCCTCAAAAATGGTCTATGAATTTGAATCTTTCAATAAAATTCCTTTGGATGGAATGTGAACCCACCTAGAGCACCTCTTGCACTATTGACACTAGTATTTATAGGCATGGTCTCCTTACCTTTATCTTTTGTATTTCTCCTATAACTTGGTTCTTGATTTTTAATGTAATAGAAATAATAAACCATTAGGTAAGTACACAATTGAGTGTCTTAATAAGAATGTTAGTGTGAAACAATAAAACCCCCCAAACCTTGTCATTACATTACCAATTTGCAATTAGACAAGCTACCTTGGTTGCTACCAAAACCTTATACATGGCTAGACTGAGGATATAAAAATTAGGAGTTCACATCTATTGGTTTTGGCATTAACTAGATGAGTCATCAACTAAAGGTATGCAAGTTCTAGAGAAGCAAAAAACAAAGTTCTTATCCCGTAAAAGAGATGTCAAATGTCCTATGTGTTCCTTGTTATGATGATATTCACATCAAACTTTCGAATGGCCCCAATCAACCATTTTTACTCTCTTCGCCACTCCACTAGGAGCCCTATTACCCCGTTTTGCACTTTTAGGAAGCTGTTAAAACTGAAAATTTGTGTTTTGTATCAACTCTCTGTTTGGACCTTGAGAAACGTAATGATTGTCTACCTTTGCAAAACTTTAGTATTTTTACTAGAAAATTTCTTGAAACCTTCAATCTGGGAAATTTTTTTTCTAGATAGTTAGGAAGAGATGTTTTATAGGATTATAATCATAATTTAACTAGGTCAAACAGGACCAATTATGACTAGTGGCTTCGGAAAACTCATCGTCGTTGGCAACCTGTCACCCTGTTCCCATTAGTCTTCATATATAGGAGAGAATGCAATTTTTTGTTTTATGGGGAGTCCATCTATAGTGCCCACTTCCCTTGAACACTTATTAAATTTTGATTTCAATTACTGTTGGTTATATACATGGATATTACTTTGTCATTTTGGCTTAGCATGATGATTAAATGATAGAGATACTTTCATTATTTATTGATTTCGATTCATAGTATCATTTATGTGGATTTCTTAGAGAGACATTTTATATTGATGATGATTTTTTGCTGACATATTTATATATTTCTGACATTTGACATTTTTGTCCTATTCAGTAGGATTTAGCAGTGAACTAATCTTGTGATCTTATTGGAATTAATGATATATAAAATTGAGATGTTGTTGGAATTTAGAAATAGTAACATTATTTTCCTAGATGATGATTTAATTTATGTATGGATGATTGTTGACTTATATGCATATATTTTATCTTGGTTATTATAATGCGGCCACAAGGCAGAAGGAGGTATTGTGTGTTTTGTAATCGATTATATCACAACAATTAGAGGGGGATTGGAGACATACTACAACGGAATAATAGATGGATTCGATAATGGTCACCATGGAAACTTGTGTTATGTTGTGTGTGTGCGTTTTATCTGTTGTGAGGGGGGTCCCCATGGGGAGATGACCTACGATTGTGACCAAGGGGTTTGTGTGTTGTTCTTTTCTTTTCCTTTATTTAATTTTAGAGTATGTGATTTTATGGTGACGTAATTCCTTTTTATTGTTAATTAATTTATGTGTCTAGATTAGTAAATTAATCATGTTAGTAAACTAATTATGTATGGGAAAAAATGAGGAATTTATTAGATTAGATGGTTCTTTGGTTTTTTTTTTTTAAGTTGAGTGTATGTGATCTTGAGTGTTGTACACTCTACCTCTCCTTAGAAATTTGGATTTAGCCTTAAGGGCCAATTTTGGAGGCTTGTGGGACAAGTTAAACTTGTCCAACACCTCTAAATTTATTATACCAACCCTACCTATGGGTTGGGGCATAAAAAATAGACCCCATTATG